>JARCFY010000004.1:80799465-82063394 GCA_029233225.1 Lepidodactylus listeri
CTCTGCATTGGGGACCCAAGCAGGAGGGAAGTGACCTCAGTAGGGTATAATGACACAGAGTCCATCCTGCAAAGCAGCCGTTTTCTCCAGGGGAAATGATCTCTGCCATCTGGAGAGCAGTTTTAATTCTGAGTGATCTCCAGACCTCACCTCGAGATTGGCAGCAATAGTTTCCCAGAAGAAATTAACTGCTTTGAAGGGTGGATTCTGTGGCATTCTATTCAGCTGAGGCCTCTCCCTTCCCCAAACTCTGGTTTCTGTAAACTCCACCACAAAATATCCAAGAATTTCCCAACCTGGAGCCAGCAGCCCTAGTCAGGACTGGCCCCAATGAGTCCCCCACAAAGGCCACAGGAGGCCTGGAACGGGCCTCCTGCCTTTGCCTTTTTACTGACAGAACCAAGCATGGTTGCCTAGCAACAGCCACTGAGGGGAAAGTTAGCCCCACAGCAGGAGGAGAAGAGAATGGTTTGATGGCTGGTTGTCCACCTCAGTAGCCAGCCAGCTGCAAAGCAGGAGAAGCGTCTTCATCAGGAGAAACAGCTGCTTTGGCAATTTATTCTGACAGGGAAGAGTGGCTAAGCTGGCAGTGGGCAGGTGAAAGGAGCAGACCCAGCCCCCAGCCAATGGCACACAAATACTCTTGAGTGGCGGTTGATGGGCCAATGGCTGATGGAGCACACAGCAGAGCCAATGGGAGAGCTGGAAAGTGCCAATACGTTAGGGCTTTTATATAAATCAGATTCTGAATACCTTTACCGTACAGTACTAGCACAGATACTTCCCTATACTATGATCAATAATCCTTAACATACTTTCTTATTTTTACAATAAATTGGAGTCAGTCAAATACATCTTCATGTACACTGAGGTCTACTTGAGCCCAGAACCCGGTGAGTAAATTAAGTTTTATATGCATAAAAAGGAAAGAAGCCTTATCAGTGCAATGATGAAATAGCATCAGCTTGACCAATACCCAGCTGTCTTCTGCTGAAATGGGATCAGTTCTCCCAAAACTCAGAACAGAGCCTTAGTCCTAAATCTTTGAAGCATAGGCCAGTCAGTGGCTCTGAGGTCTCGGCGTTAGTCATCATGTACAATTCTTCCTGCTTGACTTTGTCTATTTCAGCTAAAATACTGGATGGCTTAGAATTATTTGCAAAGCATAAAATTCTTTTAGGCATGCTGGCTTCCTTGTTTTACACATGGATGAAATCATTCAGCTTGGTGCCAAAATTTCAATTGTTACACACATATTGTTTAGGATTCCATTGAGAGCACTTAAAAAAAACACCTTATTAAATGTTGACTGAGCAGCAGACCTTTGATTACAGTTTAAAATCTCCCACTGGTGTAGTCTGTTGGTATAGCCTTTCATAGAAGAGTCTATTTCTTTCTCAGACAAACCAAGGAACTTAGGCTGTTTTTACATCTGACTTTCCCGCTGGAATCATTCTAGTTCCAAAAAACCCTGCCCATACTTCTGTGCGGTGTGAAACCGTGCTGCCACTGAAATGTCCACATCTACTAATTACCCTCCTGTGGTCAAGCTAGTATGCAACCGGCTTCATTCTGCTTTAAACAATTGCTGTTGATTACTGCACTTAAGCCCCCTGGAGTGAAATTTCACACCACTGTGAAATCAGCACAGGAAAAGACAGCAGTCAAACTAATTTAAAGGGGAGGTGTAAAATCAGCCTTAGTCATAGAGAAAAAACTACTGTGCAGCTATGTCAGCATTAGTGTTGACAAATGATCACTCTTTGGGTTGGCCCGGCTGGTTTTTAAGGCTTGTGACTGGTTGCTAGTTTCCTTTCTTTGTTAAGGAGGCTGTTTTCTGCTCTGGTGTCCTTCATGTATTAATTCATTTAACAGTTTTAGAACACAGGTCATGTTTAAGACCTGCAATTTCTAAGAGTCTAAAAGGTCACTGAGCTCCCCTACCCCCACATATCCTGTGCCAATTTCATTTATCTGTTCGTTAATTGAATATTTACTGCCTACCTTTCTCACTGATATTCAAGGGGGTTACATGATGTAAAACAATGCAATCAAATCACATTAGACATCTAATAAATATTGCAATAGGACTAGGATTACAAAAATCAGAAATAGGGAAAGTATCGGACATGATATGTCAAAAAATAAGGAAAATGAAATTACAAAAGAGAGCCAGTTTGGTGTAGTGGTTAGGAGCGTGGAATCTAATCTGGGAGAACCGGATTTGATTCCCCACTCCTCCACTTGGGCAAGCTGTAGCTCTGTCACAGCTGTTCTCTCAAGGACAGTTCTGGAAAGAGCACTCTCAGCCTTACCTACCTCACAGGGTGTCTGCTGTGAGGAGAGGAAGGGAAAGGAGTTTGTAAACTGCTCTGAGACTCCAAATGAAAGGTGGGATATAAATCCAATCTCTTCTTCTTCTTCAAAAGTAAAAAAAAATGCAGAAAGAGCAGGATAATGCATGCAATCTATAGATAATATATACCATACAAAGTGGCATAGACACAGTTCTGTTTCTTTATAGATGCACCTTCCTGAACTATACCATTATACTATAGTCCTAGTACCGTTATAAAATGCCCTCCTGAATAATTCTGGTTTACACTGCTTGTAGAATGATAGAAATGTGGGAGCCTTCCTGACCTCCTTAGGCAGGCCATTCCACAGGGTGGGTCCACTACAGGGAATGCATGTTTATGGGCACATATATCCATATGTGGGGTGGCACCTTCAGAAGGCTTTGCTGAGATAGGCAAAGCTGTCACAATAGAGCCTTTTCTCAGTTGGGAAAATATTCATATAGTCTTTTCAAAATATATCTATATATGACATCAGAATTTAATAAAGAGAGACCTTATGTTGTAGGGCTTGGGGTGTTGGACTAGAATCTGGGAGGTCTGAGTCCAATTTTCCACTTTGCTCTGAAGCCTAAGCAACTGCACAGAATTACTGTGAGCATAGTATGAAGGATGGGAGAACAATATGTCACTGATATGACTCAAGTAAAGGGGAGCAGTTGCTCTTCATAAAAGATGCTTCTTCAGGCCAAAATAAGGGCTGGTCTGGTCTTTTGGCTAAATGTTGGGACACACCAAAAAGGGAATCAAGAAACCCAAAATATAGCAGCTGTGGAAAGGGGCAAAGAACAAAGGAGCTACAGAACAATGTGGTCAATAGTAGATTAGAAATAGTCTAATTTATATCAAGGGATGTAACTAGCCTAAGGTTCAAAAGGCATCTGAGAAGGAGAGAATGTCTAGCTGAGGGGAGAAATGATCGAGTTCAGAAGTACTGGTTGCGGGTGGCAACAAATATATGTATGAGAAACATGTAATCATAATTTGTGTAGTCTTCAGTATTTTTATTATGGTTAAAATAGCAAGAATGTACTAATATAGTCCTTACTTTATTTTGGAGGACATATGAGTATAGATAACTTTGTATAGCATTTTCTAGTATAATATGGTTAGTCAGGAATGTGAATCATTATTTTGGACAGCTATTGTTAGAGATTATTTTGAAAGCTTGTAGAAATGGAAGTCTGAATTGATTATCAGCAGCTTCTTGGAAGAAGCTCCTGCTTAGATTTGGTAAACTGTAATCATCCTCGATAATTATATAGGTTGAATTAATGGATGGCATTGTCATGGTTTTGTAAGTCAGTGTTACAAATATGAATAGGTATGTTTCAGTAAAGGATAAAATGGAGGCAAAATTTTCTAATAGCACACGTTTGTGGGCTTTACAGACAACAGACCAGAAAGCATTGCTGGGTGTACCTCTTGCCAGGAGATTAATGATCTGATATAGGAAATACCACATAGCTAGAGCTTCTCAGGAACATGTTCATACCTGAATCAGGTCTGCAAAAGCCACTGGGAATAAGCATAAACTTTGCTAAGATCTTTAGAGGAAGGGTGGGTAAAAAATATTCTAGACAGAATACAGCTGTACATTGTTATGTCTCACAAATTTTTAAAAAAATCCTTTCTAAAATATAGCAGCCAGTCATTCTGCAAAAGGGATCCTCCCATCATTTTGTAGGCTTTGGACCTCAAAAGTGGGATTCTGAAAATAAGAGTTGGGAACAATGCCTGTCAGGAACTTGGAATAAGCCAGTGAATATTCTTTACTGCTACTGGCAGGGGTGCTGCCTCCATTTCCTTGCCTTCCAGCCAGACTATCAGTGAAGCAATTACTCCACCTGACGTTTAGGGAATTGCAGAGTGAAAGTGAAAGGCAGAAAAAGTGAAACATACTACATGGATGGATGTTATATATGTGGCTTGATGTGTGGGTTATGTTTATTTATTTAATGCATTTTAATCCCAACCTGCTTCTTGTGAGCTCAGGGCAGCATGCATGGTTCTCCTTTCCCCATTTTATCCTCCCAGCTTTCATCAGAATTAGGTTGGACTGAAGCACTAGCCTTCTTTGGACATTCAGTTTTGGTGCTGCAATCATGAGTAATAGGAGCCAGGGCTCATTTTGTAGCAGGAGCTCCTTAGCATATTAGGCCACACACCCCTGATGTAGACAATCCTCCAAGAGTTTACAGTATCCTCTGTAAGAAGAGCTCTGTAAACTCTTGGAGGATTGGCTAGATTAGGGGTGTGTGGCCTAATATGCAAAAGAGCTCCTGCTATGAAATGAGCCCTGATAGGAGCATACACTACATGTGATTTACATGATACAGTCAGGTGTCATATTGTATGAATGGGGCAATGTTCAGATTCCCATGTACCCACAGCTTTGATACATGTGAATGGAAACACATATTTTTGAGGTAATTCATTTGCACAAACCAAAGCCATATGTGCAGGGCTCATTTCGTAGGAGGAGCTCCTTTGCATATTAGGCCACACACCCCAAATGTAGCCAATCCTCCAAGAGCTTACAGAGCTCATATTACAGGTGCTACTGTAAGCTCTTTGGACAGAAAGGGAATTCCATGTCCTGAGAACCTCCAGAAATGTGGGTCAGAGAGAAGCAGGACTTTGTCACATTTTGCCAAACCCTGGTGCCTGCTGGGGGAATAAACATGATCTATCTAGGGTTGCCAGATGCCTTCTACCAGTAGGAGACTTGCCTGCCACTGATGCAGCCCACTGCCACTCAGCTGGGGGCCAGGAGGAAAATGAAGAGCAAAATGGGGGACAATCACTATTGCCTGGCATGATGACATGATTGTGTCAGGTGATGCTCTAGCATTCACCCCAATCTCTATAGTTAAACCATAGAGTTTGAGGCAAATTCTAGAGTGTTATCCCCAGTGTGATGATGTCACTTCCATGTTGCACCAGAACTGGCATCATTGTACCAGGCAATGCTGATCTCTTACGTACCCCAATTCCTTGCCTCCCCATCTCTTGCCAGTTGCCATGGTGTGTCTGGCAACCCTAGATCCACCTCTCAGATCCACCTAGATCATGTGTTTTGTTAACTAGAACAGTGTTTTTCTTTATTTTTTCTTATACAGTGTAGTTCACCTTCATAGATTTCTGCCAGTAGTTTCTTTGCATGTGCATAGAATAAATTTTTTTTCTATAATTTGGTATTTTGACTGGAAAATGCTTTTAGTCTCATCTTCCCCACAAGCTAGCCACTATTTAAGGAAACACCACCATACAGATTGAAAGAAGGGATTTCATAGACACATACAGACATACATGTAAAGTACAAACTACACATTACATTTTGTTAGAATTCAGGTCCCTGCTTTCCCTGCAGTCACACAACGGCTGTGGAGAATAACATTTCAAAGGTCTTCAGAGGCCAGTTTAGCTCAAGACCATGGCATAGAAGAAGAGGGGCTCCTGCCTCCCCTCATGTTGTTTTCTTGAGCCAGAGAGGCTGAGGGGAGTTATGTGCCCCGTTTTTGAGCTGCACCTTCCCAGACCTGATTTAGGGTTGTCAGCTCTAGATTGGTAAATATCTGGAGATTTAGGGGTGGAGCCTGAAAGGGGGGGATTTGGGGAGGGGAGGGACTTCAATAAAGTATAATGCCATGGAGTCCACCTTCCAAAGTGGCCATTTTCTCCAGGTGAACTGATACCTGTCACCTGGAGATCAGTTGTAATAGCAGGGGATCTCCAGCAATAACCTGGAGGCTGGCAAGCTTAACCTGACTTGTTACATAATATAATATTAATCAGCCCATCTTAATAACCAGTTTTAGCAGGTGGTGGCAAGTGATCTGCCAAGGGGGCTGAGGCTTGTACAGAATGCACAGATGGGTTCAAAGAAACAGAGGGATCTCTACAGAGTGGACAGTTCTGTTATAATCATTACAATAGCAACTGTTATGGTTATGTCCTCCATGAAGTTATTTGGGTCCTTTTGCAGTGTGACATTGAACATGAAGAGGTGGCAGAATCAGCCATGAAAGAGTCAATATACTAGCACAGGAAGGTATTAGTAAGAGCTCAGGTTCCCTTATCTTTCCCCCAGTCCTTCTACTGATTATCCTTGAATCTATCTATGAAAAAGTCACTGGTCTGTTAGCATAAAATTGCTTCATTATCTAATGCATGCACATTTTTTAAGTGCCATGAACATTCTATGGTACAGTTGAAATATATTTCTCTTTTACAAATAAGGAAGTGAACTGGAATTTCTCCTCTGTCATTGTGAGGATAAATAATACAACCTTCTTTGTTGGAAAGCAGTTAAGCATCTTTTACTTTTCGCAAGCTCAATACTACTGATTTTCCAACAGCCCCTCTTATCCCCATGTTAATATGAAAGCAACCTCTAGTTAAGGGCTCAGCTACATGTCATTGGGAGTCTGGTGAAGATAAGAACATAAGAGAAGCCAATGTTGGATCAGGCCAATGGCCCATCCAGTTCAACACTCTGTCACACAGTGGCCAAAAATACCAGGTGCCATCAGGAGGTCAGGGCACTAGACCAGGGGCCAGAGCACTAGAAGCCCTCCCACTTTTGGCCCTCCCTGAAGCATCAAGAATACAGAGCATCGTTTGCCCTAGACCAAGAGCTCCTATCTATACTTTGTGGCTAATAGCCACTGATGGACCTCTGCTCCATATGGTTATCTAATTCCCTCTTGAAGCCATTCATGCTTGTAGCTGCTGCTGCCGCTGCTGCCACCACCACCTCCTGTGGCAGTGTGGACAGAGCTTCCAGAATTTTTTTTTAAAAAAAATTGCATGCACAAAGGCCCAGTTTAGATCAGGACCATGATGGTACAAGGGAGGAGAGGTCCCAATCCAAAAGCACTCTAGGTAAATTTTCCTTTAACAACTTTGAGTGAAACAATAGGTGAAGTGCTTGTGTAAGAAGGGTCTAAATATTCTGTGTCTCTCGGTGTAGACGTATCAGCTACATCAATGGCATTCTGCTGCTATCAGCAGGGGCCAAGCACGTCCAGAAAAAATGCTTTATCAGGGTCAGAGGGGATCTGGCCTAAGGAACAAACCCACTACCTGTGAGTGGCTAGAGTGCCGGTCTAGGACTGGGAAGACATTGGTCTCACTGGGCTAGCCACTTTCTGGCCATGGTCACACGGTTGTTTAAATCCGGGAGCCCTCCTGGATTTAAAGCAACCAGGTTTTTTTCCCCCAGGTTGGGATGATTACACATCCCAACCCCCGGTGGTGAAGGAGGTGGTGTGCGGCAGTGGCAGCAGCTGGGGGAGGCTTCCCCAAGCAGTGGGAGGCAGCGGCGTGTGGCAGTGGTGTGCAGCAGAGGCAGCAGTGGCGGAGGCAGCTGGCAGTGGCGGCAGGGGGAGGAACCCTTCCCTGAGCCCCTCTAGCCACCTGGTAAGTTTAGGGAGAACGGGGGAAGGCAGTGGTATCCGGCAGGGTGCGGATCGAACCAGGTTTTTTCCCCCTCCCCTTTTTGCACTTGGGCACCTGAGTGCCCAAGCGCCCAAGTGCAAAAAGGGGGTGGGAAACCCGGGAGGGCCGATCTGGACAGCCCTCTCTCATAATCATTGTGAGAGAGGGATGTCCAGATCAGCCCATTGCGGGTTCAAAGCGCGACTCCTGGGAAAATAGTTGATTTTCCTGGGGTTGGAAAATGTGCTATGAACCAGCGCTGGAGCCCGCTTCACCTTGGGAGTAGCTGCGGCTGGTCTGATCGGCCCCTTTAAATGCGGGAGGAAACAGCAGTTCCTGCCGCTTTAAAGGGCCATGAGACTGTGGCATCTCTCAAGCTAACTACTTCACAGGGTTGTGATGGTAAAATGGAAACAGAGAGAAGTATGTACAGTGCTCTAAGATCCTTAGAAGAACATCAGGATTAAAATGCAGTAAATAAATGTGAGATTTATTTTTTCAGAAAAAACCCAGATATTTTTCTTCTTTCATGATTCATGAGATTGTATGTATAGTATAGAATTCTCTCTGTGTGCGCAAGCTCACAAGCACATGTGTGTGTTGTGGACATGTAACACATTTTTCTGGAACAAAATAAAATTATGTTTGGGCTTTGGGTGCTAATGTAGATTTTCAGAACTTCCTGCTGATGATGAAATGGACATGATATATCAGACACTCATAGGTTTTGCTTCCTGAGCAGCATGACTTGTGCTAAATTTTGACAGTTATTCACAAAGACACAAAAATGTATAGATTTCTTTCAAATACAGAGCAAAAGCTCAAAAACTTCATGTTCACACATTTATTGCCCAGTTCCTATATATAGTCCTGGAGGAAACTGTCATGCAAACATTCAAATTTCAATTATTTATGAGGACTTCAAGAAGAAATATAGGCACAGTGTGGAAAAAATGATTAAGAAAGAACTGTTTTACTTCTTTCTGCTGAATATGAAATGATGGCACTCAAATGATTGTCAAAGATCACACAGAATGATGCATACTAGCTACATCCTGAAAATGAGAATATGTTCAGAGAAATCAGCATTTTAACCAAAATGTGATCATATCTGCACTAGGTATCTCAGTAGAAAACTGTCCATTCCTATGAGTTGGGCAATAAACCTTGTTAACAGTAAACACCAGGGAGATAGAAATGTGAGCCCTCATTCTCTCAAAAAAAACAAATGGCCAATGTTAAAAGTAATTTAGTAAAATGAAGCTCCAAAGAGAACTCCAAGGCAGACTGGGACATTAACAGCCATCCATCCACATCAGCAGGTGGGCCAGCTCTTGAAGCACGGGAGCAAGGGGCAGGCTCCTGACACAGTGGCTGAGTCAGAGCCCTCTGAGGGGATTAAAATCGCTGCCGCCGGGAGCTTCCTCAGTTCATTTATACCTGTTCTTCATCCTGTTGTCTTGGCTCAACCCAGTGGCACGGCAACCAGGTGTTTGGGTTTGGCTTTGCTTGGGTCTCATCAGCAGCTCAACATCAAGTGTGGGTTGCTTTGAAGTCTCCTTACTAGGAACGGGGCTGCTTGCATTTAACTTCACAGCAGAGCTCTACTGACCATGGTGTTTTGTGATGAGGCATTTGGAGATTTGGTTCTTTATTGGATTGCAGCTTCCAGGTATTGCACCCCACAATCATGTCCAGCAAGGCAGAGATTTCCCAGAGTTCCACTGGTCAGTGAGTACCTGGGGTGGTTCTATCAGCAGCAGCCTGCACACTGCTTCTCCTCAGGTGCTGTATAGATTCTAGCTGTTGCTATAATTATTTTGTTTTTGCAGTTGCCTTGTAGTAGTCATTTTGCTTTGTCTTTTTCAACTCATCCCAGCTTTGTCTGTGGGCATTCACATAGCCTCAGGAGAGGCTTCTGGAGGCAGGCCTGGGAGCATGTTTTAGGTTGGGGGTGTAGGGTCATTGCTCCTGTGACCTTGCTGTTAGCCAGATTGCTCTATTTCATAATAATAGATTGGGGAATTATGATATTAATGTGCAATTGGCATAACTATAGGATCAGACCTGTACATACTGGAGTCCCACTTATCCAAATCCCAGAAATAGATGCAGAGGCTAGATTACTAAAGTAGTGATTTCTTTACTGAAGGATTCTTAAACATACAAACATAAAATCAATCATTCATACACACAATACAAACCTAAGAAAGCAGAGGTGATTGATAGATAATAGAGGGGTAAGTTATGGGGTGATACTGCCTGTCCAGATGTGCAGAGGTCCATGAAGACAGGATTATGGCCTAAACCCAGAGGGTTTTGGGGTGGACTGCCAGTTGGCATCAGGGCAGAAGCACATGGTCTGAGGCCATGTGCTGAGAGGTATAGATATTAGAAAACAATGCAGACCAATGGAAGGCCTTGGGGGCTGGTCTCAGCTGAGAACAATAGATTACCTGGACCAATGATGAGTCCCAGGGGTGTGTGGCATCAGGATGGGCAAGGCATAGATGTGACCAGTGAGATCTCAGAGGGGGCAGAGTCTGGATAGAAGCCAGGTGTTGGATGACTGTATTGAGGCTAGCTGAATGGATTGTATGACCTTGATAATTCTGCCAAGGCAATTGAATAGGTTCCCAGATACAGACAAAAGGTGGGACATGGGTCCCTGATTAGCATTGGGAAGGATCGTTAATAATTTGAATGTTTGATTGGCTTACCTTGGTATCCTGATGGATGGAGCAAGGAAGGACAAGTACCACACATAGACACAGGAATCACACAAAAGGGATGGGTGAGGTTCTGGAGATAGAAGGACTAATAGCCTTAGAAATGCAGATACCTCACCTGGTGGAACCTATTGTTATTCCATATGCATATCTCTGCTGGGTAGAGGGGAAAGACTGAAGGTTGCCTTATTGTCACCTGAATATGAAATCTCTGTTTCCAGAGCTATGGCTTGCTCTGTGTTTCAGAACCAGGAGTGTCTTCCTTGGCCTGAGTTTTGTGGGTCTCTGGTTCAGGTTAGAAAGTGGGGTGCCCCTTGCTATTGGGGCTACCCGAGAGTAAAGGCAGCACCTCTGGTAACATTGCATAGGACTTTTTAAAGTGCTGGTTTATTTGACTTATCTTGTATATTTGTTCTAGGTTATTATAATTTTAACATTGAAACTTGAGTGTAGTGATTTGCCTGGGTTTAGAGTGTTTGGTGCAAGGGTACAGTGACCATATTAAACAGACAAATAAAAACTGAATACACAGAGAGAGAGAGAGACACGGGGAGGGAGAACTCTCTAGTGCAGTGGTTCTCAACCTTCTAATGCTGCAACCCTTTAATACAGTTCCTCATGTTGTGGTGACCCCCAACCATAAAATTCTGCCAACACACACAACAATGAAGCTACTTTTTCAGATGTTTTCTCTTGCATGGCAGTTAGCACCTAACAACTTTAATACAGACTTTAGACACACCTATATTTGCAAGCTATTCCCAACAAGACACAACAAACACTTAGGCTTCAGACTTACTTTTCTTCAACCGAAGATGCCATGAGAAAACGAAGGTAGGTGGGGGGGGGAGAGGCTGTTGCAGGTGGGGGGGGAGAGAGAGAGAGAGAGAGAAAGGTAGGGGGAGAGAGAGAAAGGGGGAAGGAGGGGAAGAGAGAGAAAGAGAGAGAGAGGGGGAAGAGAGAGAGGGGGAGAGAGAGAAAGAAAGGGGGGAGAGAGGGGGGGAAGGCAGGTAGGTTGGTGGGGGGGTGGCTTTTGCCGCTTTTCCTGGGCTCTGCGCTTTAGTGCGGAGCCTAGGGAAGGCGGATGGGGGGGCAGCTTTTGCCGCCTTTCCCTGGGCTCTGCACTTCGGCGTGGAGCCTAGGGAAGTTGGGAGGGGGCTTTTGCTGCCTTTCCTGGGCTCTGCACTTCGGCGCGGAGCCTAGGAAAGGTGGGGGGCTTTTGCCGCCTTTCCTGGGCTCTGCGCTTCAGCTCGGAGCCTAGGGAAGGCGGGGGGGGGGCTTTGCTGCTTTTCCTGGGCTCTGTGCTTCAGCATGGAGCCCAGGGAAGGTGACGGTGGAGCGCCCTAAAGGTAGCAGCGGGAGGGGGAAGTGGCCATTGACTTACCTGCTGGCTTCTTTTACCTCGTGGCCCCTGCTGGAAGGGCTGCTGGAAGCGGGGGGTGGGGCTCCAGCCCCAACCAACCCCTGCTCTTTGCCCTTAAAGGGAAAGTTCCCTTTGAGGGCAAAGAGCTGGGAGGCCAGACTTCGCACTCGATTGAGCGCAGGGCCCTTTCCTGCCGGCGGGGAGGGGCGGGGCGGGCTCGGATGCCAGCTGGTGACCCCTGTGAAATTGTCGTTTGACCCCAAAAGGGGTCCCAACCCACAGGTTGAGAACCGCTGCTCTAGCAGGTTATTTCCACTATGTGCTTGATCATACGTGCAGTTTGGAGTGTTAATTTATATACAATTATCAGGCTTCAAAACCATCCCCTAAGATGTTGTGGGAAATTGTTTGCCTGTAAATATGCATCCTAACTATGCAGCTGGTTAAGGCAAAAGCAAAGCAAGAGCTTGGGTGGTACCTTCTGGAAGGGATGCTGTTAAAAGCAAACACAGTGTAGCTGCCTCTTCTGCTAAACCTACTAATATGCCTGCTAAAGGTGTTCCCCCTTCAGAACCTTCATGGCACAAAGGTACCACAGCTCCCTGCTACTGTAGGCCGCAACTATCCCCCTTGAAGGGCTCCCCCTTCTGACTCAGCTCCTTCAACATAACTCAGCCATTCTTCTGGGAATTGCTCAAACCCTGGAGTGCCTTTCTGAATTCTTTGACTAGATGGGCGGTCAACCTTCATCTTCAGCGCCCCTATGAAGATCCACACCTAGGCAAAGAGGTAGAAGGCCTCAGTCCCCAGCACTCTGTGTCATCTAGTAATTCCAGGAAAGACACATTGCAGAGCTGGCTGCTGTGCAACAGGAAGAAGAAGAAGAAGAAGAAGAAGAAGAAGAAGAAGAAGAAGAAGAAGAAGAAGAAGAAGAAGGAGGAGGAGGAGGAGGAGGAGGAGATTGGATTTATACCTCGCCTTTCACTTGTAGTATCAGAGCGGCTTACAAACTCCTTTCCCTTCCCCTCCCCACTACAGACACGCTGTGAGGTAGGTGGGGATGAGGGAGTTCTGACAGAAACTGCTCTTTTCAAGGACAGCTCTGACAGAACTATGGCTTGCCCAAGGTCATCCAGCAGGTGCAATTGGAGGAGTGGGGAATCAAACCCGGTTATCCCGGATTAGAATCCGTGCACTTAACCACTACACCAAACTGGCTCCATGCACCATGCGGCATAAGTCTGAAAGGACAAGGGAGCAGGAGGTGTCCAGCAGCGAAAAGGTCTGTTGAGTAATCCTCTGATGAGGACTCTGTGCATGTGTCAGGGATCTATTGGGTTGAGGACGCGCATGTTCCTAGCTTACCAGCTTGGGGGTGGAGGCACAAGGGGGTGGAGGCCTGCCCGGGTGCAGTATGGGATTTTGAGCAGCTGGACGCGACCAGGGTTTCCATGGCCTTTAGCAATTTCAATTAACGCCCCCCCCCCCGGGTTGTTCACCTGCCTTGCAAAGTCTATGAACACATACTTGACTATTATTATGTTGATATGTTTTCACTGCTTAAGCCAGAAGGGAATGAGGGAAAGTGTGGGCCTCATCCAGATAATAAGGGCAGCTTCAAGGTTTCAGTGGAGCGCACCTTCATAAATTGGATGTCAGGTTATGCAGTTTTTATGGGGGCAGTTCTGTCAGCCTATCCCAAGTGTGGTTGGCATTTAGTTAATCACATGTCAAACATTTTAAGGGCTTGAGTGGTCAGCAAATCCACAGCTATAGGCTATGATGAGGCCTTTTGCAAGAGTTCCTCCCATAGCAAGATTTGGCTAGTGAAATCTGGTCTTCATAAACATACATCGCAACTGTGATCAAGAAAAATGCAGTCACATAAAATGTAAATTTGATCACAATTGAGATGCATGTTTTAGTCCCCATTCAAGGCCATCTTGCTCATGCAATGGCATGCAGCCATTTCAGGGGTCCTGATCCTCTTCCAATTTCAGCAGCAAAAAGGAGGAAGGATAGGGTGCCACCTCCACCCCCAGCTCCTTGAAATAATGCCGCTGATTCAGGGAACCTGTGTTTGGGCCTGGCATGCACTGCCATTCAACTCAAAGCCCTTAATTCTTTGTTAGCATCACATCCTGACAGAGCTGCTGCCATTTTCTTAGGGGGGAGTATTGGCACAGGTTTTTGGATCCCCTTCACCACCCCCACCACCCTGATTGCCCACCAATTGTGGGAATCTCAAATGTGCTAGGGACATTCCCAACACTGTTAGAAAGAAGGTTGCTAAGAAATGCACTGAAGGGCAGGTGGCTGGCCTCTTTTCTTCCCCCTGCCTAATCTTAGGGTCTTCCCCTTGGGGGTGGTTCCAAAGAAAACCCTGGGTGAATTTTGATTGATACATCACCTTTTGTACCCCAGGGGTGCATCAGTCAATGACGCAATCCCCCTTGAGTTTTGTTCCATCAGGTATGTGTTCTTCAATCAGGTCATTCATTTAGTTAGGTTGTGTGGCCCAGGTGCCCTTATGGCCAAGTGTGACATCCAGTCTGCCTTTTGTCTCCTGCCCATCCACCCAGCGGATTTTTGACTTTTGGACTTTAAGCTTGATGGCCTCTGGTATGTTGATACAGCTATGCCCATGGTTGCTTCACAGCTTGTGCTACATTTCAGGACTTAAGCACCTTTTTGGAATACGTAGTTAAGGGCAGGGGTCCTTTTGTAGAAAAAGAGGTGCAGGAGCTCATTAGCATAACTCATTAGCATAACTCATTAGCATATGCCACGTCCCCTGACATCACTGGAAGTGTGTCAGAAAGGGAATTTCAGTTTCAGCCCCATCATACCCTATGGGCCATTGAAGTCAATGGCAAAAACTCATAGGGTATATGAGGGGCTGGAGGAAAGGAGGTTGGAGGGAGAGGCTCCAAACTTGCAGGATAGCTGCTGGGGCCTCTTCTTGAAATTCTCACCAAGTTTCAAAAAGATTGGACCACGGGGTCCAATTCTATGGGCCCCCAAACAGGTTGTCCCATCCCCTCCATTGTTCTCTATGGTGGGAAAAAATATTACTTTTCTAATCTTCTTGAAACTTGGTGGGCATTTGGGGAAGAGGTCCCAGAACCTACCCTGCAAGTTTGGAGCCTCTGCCTAAAACCCCCTCCCCTACAGCCGTATTTAAAGTTGCCACCGAATTTCGGCGGCAATTCGGTGGCAGGCCGAATCAGATCAGAGAATCTGATTCGGCCCGTGGCTGCCCTACTGCTCCTCCTGAGCTGGCGGAGCTGTGCTCCGCCTTGCTCCGGCCCCAAAGGACCCCTGGTTAAGGGCCGGTCTGGTAGTCCCATGTCACACATTATATAGATTACTTTTATTTGTTGGTCCTGTGGGGTCTGCTGAAGGTGCTTCTCACCATATTTCAAATTCTGGAGCCTAAACTCAAGAGTTCCCCTTGCCCAGGAAATAAACCTGAGAGCCTGTCTATCCAGCTTACTTACCTGGGCATCCTCTTAGATTCTAACCTGGGTATCTCCCACCTTGGCCCTTGTTGTTGGCCCTTAGGACCTTACTGCATCAGATTATTAATTTTAAAAAATGTACCCTCAAAGAGATGCAGGCTTTCCAGGGTCATCTCAGTTTTGCTTGTAAGGTGGTGGCCCCTGGACAGGTTTTTTGCATATGCTTAGCTCGATCCATGGCTGGCATTTCTGCCCCTCATCACCACATTAGAATCATCCAGGGCATCAGAGAGGACCTGAGCATTTGGCTTCACTTTTTGGACCAGTTTAATGGGGTTGCAATCTGCCATGTTGCCCGGTGATTTTCTGTAGGTTCATTTGGATGTGGTAGGCAGCCTGGCCTTCAGGGTTTACTTTGTGAGTCGTTGTTGTGTGCAGCGCTGGCCTTCACAATGGGCTGGAACTGCCTTTCTTAAATATCTTACATTTTGGGAGTAGTGGCAATTGTGGTGGCAATTGTGGTGGCAGTGATCATTTGGGGTACATGAAGAGATTACATTTTGGTGTGATAATCAGGCTGCTGTGAGTGTCATCAACTGTCAGTCTTCTCGCTCTGAGCAGGTGATGTTCCATGTGCACATCTTTGTACTTGTTTACCTCTTGGGTAATATTTCCTTCTCAGCAAATTGTGTTGCAGGTGTCAGTAACAACATAGCAGATGTCTTGTCTCAATTTCAGGATGAGAGGTTTTGGAATTTGGCCTCCAGTGCACTGCAGCACCTGGTTCAATTTCCAGAGGAACTATGGAATCTTGGGAGTGGATGATCTCACAGGGAATATTCCAGTCTATTGTCCCCTTCCACCTGCAGAATTTAGATCCATGCTGTCTCTGCATTTATGTCCTTTCTGGAATCTTCTGGCCTTTGTTCATCCTTCCCAGTTTCAGAGGTGGATGTCCTTCATTACTTGGCCTCTCTTCATCCGATTTTGGCACCCACTCATTCTGCATAGTCACTATCACCGTGGCCGCTAAAATTGGGCTTTCACATGATTAGATCTGGGCCAGGCATATATGCACCTTCAGATTAAATAAGTGTTTAATCTGTTCTAATCTTAGTTTTAGAACACAATATTGTCTTCTGGGTTGGACAGTATGCTTCTTCTGGATGGGGTGAATCACTTGGGCTTAACAAACAGCTGCATGTCACCTGGCTAGGGCACAAAGGAATGTGCTGGGCTTCCCTTTTGGACATTATCCTTCGACACATTTTCAGCCATGGTTCACCTGATGCGATAATTATATATCTTGGGGAGAATGACTTAGAAGCTCAAAAAGGGATGGAGCTATGCCAGTCAATGATGTTGGACCTACAGATCCTTGCCACACATCTACCACACACAAAGCTGTTTTGGCTGGAGCTGCTTGAACATTGTGATTGGTGTGGCACCATCAACACTGAGAAAGTGGACTTAGCCAGAAGGAAGATCTGCAGGTACGCAAGCAAGATCTTTGAGTCTTTGGGCAGTTCTGTTGTTAGGCATACGGACATTTATTTTTGGCAGATGGTTCTGTACAGGCTGGATGGGATTCACATTTCTGATTGGGGGATAGACACTTCGTTTGCTTTGTTGGTTGCAGACTTAAGAGCTTTGGCGGGAGCTAAAGGGGTCCCCTCTGCTCTTGTGGTGGTTTAGGCTTGGAATGGATCATTTTGGAGGAGACAAGCCTGCATGCTTACTCCCCTGTTTGGAGCCTCCCTTAAGGGGTCTTAGGAGATGAGCCAGGATGTGGCAAGACCAGCTAGGGGGCTGTCTGGGGCTCACCACCAGGTGGTAAGGAGAACCACACAGCAACACCAGCCTATGTGGTCCCCACAATTTTGGCCACTACACACAGGACCAGTGCTACCATTAGGCCAAGTTAGGCAGCCACCTAGGGCACAGACCTCAGAGGGGCACAGCCCAAACCCCCAACAGGACAAGGTACGAGCCTTGCCGGAGCATGGCCCAAGGTGCCGCAGCCAGCTTCGCCTCTCTGCCCCGGCTCTTGCAAACATGCAAGGGCGCTCATAGGGTGTGTGTGTGTGTGTGTGATGATGTCTAATCCCCTCTCCCAGTGTTTGCCCGCAGGAAAGTCATTTTTGCTCTGCCTTATGTGAGTGCGGGGGAAACCACCCGGAACAGAAGCATGCGTGGTTGTTTCTAAAAGTCAGGTTGCCAGATCCAGGGGGCAGATGGTAGCCTCGCTTAGTGTGCAAAAAAACCTGGCACCAGCCCTGACTACACAGTTACCCCCCAGTGGGTTTCACTGGGGAGGCAAGTGGGTCATCTGATGCCTGGATCCATCCCCATGCTGTGCCAATGCTCCTTTGTCTGCAATCAATTAAGCTGTGGCTGTATCCTTCCAGAAAATGTTGTTGTTGTATTTTCCTCCACACACTCTCTCCCTATCTGGCCATGGGTCCACAATCTAAGCTGAGGGGATCTTTCTTTGCTACAACCCAACACTTCAGGGCTACTCAGTTCAGCAGTAATAACAATGGGCACTGAATCACCTGCTGCCTCCCCCCACAAACTGGTGGCAGTGCAGAAGGCAGTCGGTGAGCTGCCACTGATCATCATTGCCACATAAGGATCTGAATCAAATGGTCCCTGAGGTGCTGGCAGAGTTTCTAGGGCTTAACTCTGCTTACTCCCCATCCCAAGTGGCCCTCTAAGACAGTGGCCCACCAGGTAATTTCCCTGTAAGTTAAATGGCCAGTCTGTCCAAAAAGAACTCAAAATCCATGCAGAGCAGTTCACTCAAGAAAGTGCCACATAGTCTCACTAGACCTTCAGGTAGCATTCTTTGACATTATCTTTCTGCATCTCACATCTTCTCAGCTCTGTGTGTATAGACAGGCGTGGATCAGCCAACACAGTAAGCAAAAGTATCCTTCTGAAACAGCTCTGTGATGTTCCCATTTGGAAGGAGGAAGATGCCCAGAATGTTCTGCTTGTGGTAGCTCCCTAGAGTGAGCTGCATATCCCTTTGCAACAGCATGACTCTTTTGAAGAACTTGCTTGTCTTCTGCCACAAATTGCTCTAGCATTTCTGTGTCATCTGTTTCCTACTTGAATGTGGGGCACTTAAAGCTAGAGAGTACAACTGTAACCAGGTAGGAATCTGGGAGGAATTGGTGTCGGAGTAAGCTGCCAACCCAGCCTTATCTAGTAGTAAAATTATACTTAAATCAAAGATTGGGTGGTGGTTTTTTTCTCAGTAAAAATACTTGCAGACAAATCTTTGGTTTTCTTAAGCATTATGATTTGTTGTCCCACAAAAAGAAATAAAACATTTATCACATATACATGAGATATTTTCTGCTTGATTTAAAATGCTATGCCTTGTACAGATGCTGAATGTTTATCTTTGTGCATTTGGTTATTGTATATACAAATAAAAACACTTTTATAGAAAAGAAGCAACATAATTTTCTCCTAGTAAATTTAAATATTCATACTGAATATGAGTAAAGGAAAGTTTACCAGGAACATAATGAGCCACTAATGACCAGGCATATAATGCTGACTGTTGTTGTACGAAGAAAGTTGGGCTACACAGATGACACAAACTAGGAAAGGGAACCTGGAATACCAAACATTTTAACTACCTTTATTTTCAGTTTAGCCAAGTCAATTTTTTTCTTGTAAATGAAGCCCCCAACAGGAAAGTGGCATGGTCGACAAGAGGGGGATTATTGGTACGGCATTTCGGGGGTGGGGGGTTCAAAGCTGAAGATGGGAGGTACCACCTTGACTACTTTCTTACCTAGGGTCAGTCAAAACAGGGGCAGGAAGGGCATTTGGCCAGGGACTCAAGCCCAAAGCAGGTCACAAATGTATTTATTTTCTTCATTTATACCCCACTTTTCTCTCCAATAGGGATTCAAAGTAGCTTACATTCGTTACTTTTCCATTTTAGCCTCACTACAACTCTGTGAGGCTGAGTGTACGAGATTGGCCTCTGATCATCCAGCAAGCTTTCATGGCAGAGAGGGGGTTTCAAATTCCTTTTCTGACACTCTTAAGTACTACACTGTGCTGACTTTCAACAGAGCTAGCTCTCAGTTTAGACACTTCTACAAAAATTAGCATACACACATCATTATTTTTAGTATGGCTAGGGGCCTCAAAATCTGGAAGTGACCTGGGCCTCTCTGGGTGGACCTCTGAGATGGACTGTTCTTATCATTACTCTGTACCACCCTGTGCTAGCTTACTTTCACCCCGAGTGGTGAATAAAAGGATTCCTGTTGTAAGAAAGCATTTATTCAGTTTATACACTAGTTTTCTTTCACCATGAAATTCAAGGAGATGTACATATGGCTCCTAGAAAGTCTTCCATTCAGACCTTGACCAGAGTCAGACTCTCAGCCTAGCATTGCTAACCTCCAGGAGGTGCCTGGAGATCTCCTGGAATTACAACAGATTTCCAGACTACAGAGATCCATTCCTTTGAAAACATTGGTTGCTCTGAAGGGCAGAATCTATGATATTACACCCTGTTGAGGTCCATCTGCAAAGTGTGGCCTCCTTTCAAATCTTCAGGATTTTCCACACCTGGAGGTGGCAAGCCCCCTTGGAACCCCACTGGGGAGAAAGGCAGGCTATTAATGACTTAAATAAATAAACATTGCCTCAAAGCTTCAACAAGGTTGCTGGATCATGTGCCCTCCAACCCATCCTTGGGCTCATTCATGGCTCCACTGTGCCAGTATATATTTCAGGCAGGATTGGATCAGGGCATCTTTATGTTCTTTCTTCCATTCTTGCTCTCATGCATTCTATGATGGTTTACCATTGTGTCTTTTCCTGTCCATCAAACTTTTCCTGTCCATTTTAAAACCCTTCCTTGTGATTCACCTTAATAATCCTCTGTGCTAACCGTGTTCCCAGTACTCAAATGGAAATGCTAATTGTGTGAACAGGTGTTTCCAAACTGGTGCTGTGTTCATGGCTAGTTGCATTTTGCACGATTATAGTCTTGAAGGATGCAGCTGCATGCACAGAAATCATAATGGCCTCATAGTAAAGGTAAAGGTTTCCCTTACTTGAAAGCGAATCAAATACAACTCAAGGGATGTGGTGCTCATCTCAGTTTTCAATCCGAAGAGCCAGCGCTGTCCAAAGACATTTCTGTGGTCATGTGGCCGGCATGACTAGATGCTGAGGTGCACAGAATGCTGTTACTTTCCCACTGAAGTGGTACCTATTTATCTACTTGCAATTTCTTGCTTTTGAACTGCTAGGTTGGCAGGAGCTGGGACCAGAGACGGGAGCTCACTCCATCACGCGGCACTCAGGTCTTGAACTGCTGAACTACCAACCTTCAGGTCTGCAGTTCAGCGTCTTAACCACTTGAGCCCCATATGGGTACATGTTCATGCAAACTGTACTTCCGTATGTGAACAATGTCCAGCTGTAAGCTGGCTTTCCTGCATGGTCCTGAGTTATCCAGATGGTGACTGCTGTTAATTTAAACTGGCTCCAAAGAAACATAACAATAGCATTTCATAAAATGCATTAATAAATGACCCAATAATTGAGCATCTTGTCCTAAGACTCTTAGGTTTGGTGTAGCATAATGTAGTATGATGTTTTTCTTCTCACTTGTGTACATTTCCCTATATGCTTTTGAGCTAGCCGGAGCTGATTGTCTGAGAAGACAGTGAAAAATTTACTCCCATGCCCTTCACATATCTGGGGCAAAGAGAAAACAATTAGCTGATATCAAGCTAAAATAGCATAGTCTGTGGGGTTTAAGATGCCATCCTTGCTGAAGGTCTATTGCTTTGGATACTTGACAGCTTTGTTCTTTTCATGCAAATAAGTTATGCTCACTGGGACAGATAGTATATGAAGTCATAAGCAATCAGATCTGACATGCCTACTGAGAAGGCAGAAGAGTGCCTGCTGAGGATGTTCCAAGACATCCGAGCCTGAACTAGCACAGATTCATTTTGCAATATTAAGAGCAAAAGCCAGAAGAACTAGCGCTGCATGAGTTTGCAAGTGAAGAGGAATTTTGAGTCAGTTTTGGAGGAAGTGAGTTTTCTGATAGTTGACCCTAACAGGCAGTAGTAACACGGAGATGTTTATAGTATGGAGAGGGAAAGAAAGAGCTCCAGAAAGCAAGAAAATAGGAATGTACAGTCCAGTCACAAAAAGGTCTGAAAGAAATGCCAGCAGAAATCAGGTACAATGGCTAGCATGCTGGCCTAGTGCTTGGGGGACTAGGTTTCAAATTCCCATTCAGTCATAACTGACCACTGGGTGACTTTGGGCCAGTTACAGTCTCTCAGACTAAGGGTTGCCAGTATCCAGGTGGGGCCTGGAGACATCCTAGAATTGGAACTGATCTCCAAGCCACAGAGAACAGTCCCCCTGAAGAAAATGGCTGTTTGGAGGGCAGATTCTGTGGCATTATACCTTATTGAGGACCTGCTCTTCCCAAACCCCTCCCCCCCGGCTCCACTCCCAAAATCTCCAAGTATTTCCCACCCCAGAGTTAGTAACTTTAGACTAACTACTCACAGGTTTGTTATGAAGATAAGAGGGGAGAAAAATGTATGACATGCTGAGTTCTTGGAGGAAGGGCAAGGTTTTAAAAAAAAATGAATTAAGATCTACCTAGCAGGATCCCAAGAAATTTAAGGAGAAACAAGCACTTTACTTGCAGGTGAAGAAGGAGAAAATTCCTTGGCTCTGTGACCCAAATACATGGTGTTTTACAAGGTTTGGAACAGGAATGCCATTTCTTCCATATAAAATTTAGAGGCACTAAATAATACCTATTGAACTTATATGGACAGAATGGTCGCAAGACACTTAGCATTGCAGTCCTATGCAGAGTAACTCCAGTCTGAGTCTATTGAAACCAAGCCCTGCGGAATCAGGCTAATGACCCATCTAGTCTTGCTTACTGTTTCCCACAGTGACCAGCCAGATGCTTCCCAGAAACTCATAAAATGGACATGAAGGGGAGATAGGGCTGCCAAGTCCCCCGGTAGAGCGGGGGAAACACCGATTTTTAAAGCTTTCCCCCGCTTTTCCAAAATTGGCCACCGGGGGGACAAAATGGCTGCCAGCAGGGGAACCTCGGAGCCTGCCCTGGCCAGCCTCTTGAACTTCTTAAAAGGGAAATTTCCCCTTTAAGAGCTGAGCCAGCAAGAGAGCCCCGCCCAGAGATTAAGGTGGAACTAAGCTCTTTCTACTGCGTGCAAGGTTGCTGCTGAGTAAACTGCTCGGGTAAGCTGGGGTCTGCGAGCTCTTTTCCTTCTCTTTCTCTCCCCCTCCCCCTCTTTCTTTTTTCTGTCTGTCTGTCCACTGTGGTTTTGTCAAAGGAATAAACTGTCACTTCCAAAGAGGTAAACATCACAAGGAGAGGTTGCCTGTAGAAGGTCTGGGAGTGGGATTGTTTAAAATGTCTTGTCGTGGCTGTTTGGGTCCCCCCAATCCTCATTTCCCTTCTGCAAATAAAAGTTGGGATTCCTCATTTTTATGCCAATTTTCTGTTTCTTTCAACTGTGTCCCCCCCTCCGGCCGTAAAAATCTGCATTTTTAAAAGCATTTGTACATCAAGTAACCGGTATTTTAAATTAGGGATGGATCCAACTAGCTTTTCTGCTGGCGAAAAGGGGAGGACAAAGGTCCTCTTTAGCCACCAAAAAGCCTATGCTGGGTGGGGGGGGGGAGAAGTTATGGGACTTACATGGACAACAGCTGGGTGAAACAAGGGCCGGAAATAAAGCCTGGGAATTGGGCAAGAGTAAGTGAAAAAGCTGTCTGTCTCTCTCTCTCTCTCTCTCTCTCTCTGTCCCCATCCAGCAGAGGTCTATCAGTGGCTATTATAGCCACAAGGTCTAAATGGAACCCTTTGTCTGGGGCAGTGATGCTCTGCATTCTTGGTGCTTGGGGGGCAACAGTGGGAGGGCTTCTGGAGTTCTGGCCCCGCTGCTGGACCTCCTGAGGGCACCTGGTATTTTTGGCCACTGTTGTGACACAGAGTGTTGTACTGGATGGGCTGTACTGGATGGGCCGATCCACTGTGGCTTCTCTCCTGTTCTTATGATATGAAAATCATATTTAGCACTTGTGTAGCAGTTAGGGCTTCATATTCTGCCGAGATGAGGAAGGATTCAGTAGGGCCGTTGCTCAGTGATAGAGCATCTGCTTGACATGCAGGAGGTATCAGCCTCTTCAGCTAAAAAAGGATCAGGTAATAGGTGACATTAAAGATCTCAGCCTGAGACCCTGGAGAGCCACTACCAGTCTGAGTAGTCAATACTGACCTTGATGGACCAATGGCCTGATTCAGTATCAGGAAACTTCATGAGTTCATGTGGAAGCATGTGGAAGCAACATCACAGGATGTGACATCACAAAATGATGTCACTTCCTTTCTCCTGGCTCCACCCCCCAAAGTCTCCTGGCTCCACCCCCAAAGTCCCCAGATATTTCCCAAGTTGGACTTGGCAGCCCTAAGGGGAGACCTCTCTTCAACTATCAAGCCAAAAGGGGGATGACAACAGTCATTCTAGGAGCCTTTCCTGTATAGCTCTACTTTTGGCTTCACTTTGGAAGAATTCTCTTTCTCTACCCTTCAAGCAAGCTGGCTGTTTGAAAATTCATGACAGAATGGTACTCCATTAATATTCAGAGATTGAGCCTTACTTCTTTTCATTTATGCTTCTTTTTGCTACTATAATGTTTCTTTTGTTCTTCCCCAGCATTGGTTTTTTCCCCCACCAGCAGAGTTGCTACCTGACAAGTTCCCGGTTAAGCAACACATTGTAAGACCATTATTAGAAAACAATTTTTGTAATGTACTGAATTAAACTTGCTGTTTCTGTGGTGCCCCTTTTCCATAAGTATTTATGATTACATAAATAAGGAGCCATTCCTTGAAATGGGAACAGATGACCAACCTATTTCGCAAGTGTTAGCATCCTCCTGCCTTTAGGATTCCGCCTTCTTTTTCCAGCCTTGTGCTTGTACTGTAAAAGAAAATAATCTCACCAGCTACATTTCTCTGTGGTAGGCTGCTATTTCACACACATGAGGAATGCCACAACAAAAGGGGACAACTTTATCAGCCTTTCCTCTTTCCTTCTCAGTTTTCTTGCACCACTTTCTTTCTTTGTTGATGTGTACCTTTGTTTCTCACCAGCCATTTTATTTTCTTTCCTTTTCAGTCATTCTTTAACAAACCAACCTGATGTCTTAGGTTTATATTTGAGAGCTCTTATAGTGCAAGTTGAAAGAACTCTCAGTTCAAAATTTCAATTCAGTCATGAACTAAGAGGCCTGACATTGCCCATTCTAAACAGTTACATTCTTTATTGATGTAGAATGTAACCAGCCCGGTTGTGAGAAGTTAAGTCTCTTTGGATTGTTTAAACCTGTGGGAAGGCTTGCCTCATGATTGATGTTTTCACCAATCCTTAACTGTTTCTGGTCACTCATGTTCCATTTCTGGATGAAGAGCTGAGAATCAAAACAAGATATTATTCCGGAGATTCTTGTTGGACTTATACCAATATATTTACAATAGTGTACTCTGTATACGTTTATAATTTGTAGTAGTGGTGTTAGTTTGTATAAGGTTTATGTATAAAAATTTGTAGGACTGCACTTAGTCATGACTAATTTTAGCTGGATACGGACGAATAGTTTCTCTATGCCCCACCAAAGCAAACAAACAAACAAAGCTGTTAATGTATGTCTGGACGTGATTGTGTTTTTTACTTGGGGCAGGCCTGTAACTAAGATTTTTTGTTTTAAATTTCTTAGGGGGCACTGGTTAATCAAATTAATCCCAGGGAGAAGGCTGTGATGCCCTGGACTGGATGGGAAGTTGGGGGGGGGGGGGATGGCCAGTAAGTTGGGGGCCTAGCCCCAAGATGCCCCACTGTAGCTATGGGCCTGACTCGGGGTTGTTTGGAGCTCTTTAGTCACTGTAGTTTTGGGGGAGAGGCTGAAATGGATGGAGTTCCTGTTCTGAGAGAATAAACTAGTTACACTTAAGATCTGCTGAGCCTTATCTTTACCTCTACCAGACATAGCAAAAACAAAATCCAATAATAATATGAGGTAGGCATAATGTTTGACTGATTTCAATGGGGTTTACAGGTCAGTTCTAAACAGAGTTATACCATTCTAAATCCATTGAAGTTAATGAGCATAGAAGGCTGTATTTATTCTTAGGATTGCATTGTTAGTCATTATCAGTCTTTGCTGTATGACTTTTACTCACCCTGAACCATAACCCCTTTGCTACCTTCTAGGAATAATAACATTGTCCTATCTAATTCAAATTACTCAGCAGTTTCTTCTCAGACAGCATTTATTATTTACTCCCCCACATCTTTTATAGCCATCTTTCCATTAAGACTCAAAGCATATTACAAAAAAATTAAAAAAATTCAATCAGATATAAGGTTGCCAACTCTGATTTGGGATATTCCTAAAGAATTGGGACTGGAGGGTGGGGAGGGTGGGGTTTGGGGATGGACCTCAGCAGGGTATAATGCTGTAGATTCCACTCTTCAGAACAGTCATTTTCTCCAGAGGAACTGATCTCTTTCATCTGGAGATCAGCTGTAATTCTGGGAGATCTCCAGCCCCAACCTGGAGGTTTGTAACCATAAACAGATGGCACAAGAGCCAGTTTGGTGAAGTGGTTAGGAGCTTGGACTCTAAACTGGGAGAACTGGTTTTGATTCCCCACTTCTCCACATGCCACTGCTGGGTGACCTGGGGCAAGCCACAGTTCTTTCAGAGCTGTTCTCTCAAGGGCAGTTCTCAAAGAGCTCTCGCAACCCCCTCCTACCTCACAGGGTGTCTGTTGTGAGGAGAGGATGGGGAGATTGTAAGCCACTCTGAGACTCCAAGTGAAGCCTGTACTTTCTCCTTTGTATTCGTTATTTATTTATTTATTTATTTAATTATTTATTTATTTATTTAATTATTTAATTTGATTTCTAGGCCGCTCTCCCTGCACAGCAGGGAGTATGCGGGAAAGTATGCGGAAGCTCCAACAGCCCTGTTAAAGCCAATTTTGTGGATTGAGATTCTTGGAGACTGATGAGAGAGACAAGCGTGAATGGGGCTAATCTCTGACAGACCTGTAACCTGTAACAACTGACTCTTTATAGAGCTGGCCTTGTGAAGCTGCTTTTTTACTGTGGAGCTTACTGACCCACTTATTTACTAACTTTTGACTTCATACAAGCTCCTCTGAACTTATTGGCTGGGTCTGAAAGAGGGCTGTCTCTTTTGAACTTCTTGGCTGGGTCCAAAAGAGGTTTGTCTCACCAACTGTTGGGTCTGAAGAGATAAGGAGATAGAAGAGCAACCTGAAGAGTACCTGTAGGAAAACGGAGTCCTAGAATAACTTGTGGCAGAGATTATATTTGCATAAACTGATATTCTATCTTCCTATATGTCCACCTATGTATTTGGTATTATTATTATTTTTTTTTTACTGTGCTTTATGAAATCATTTGGTCAGAAGGAATGCTGCTTTAGAAAAGCATTGTGAGGGCATTAAGGACTCATACGTATATATATATATATATATATTCTCTGTTAGTTTAGCTTTGGGGGAGGTGGCCTATTGACCTGGGAAAGGCTCTCCTTGATATATAAAGTGGTACCTTTTGTTCATAGTTGTTACTTAAGGAGTGTAAGTGTTAATGAATTAATGAATTACTGTATTATTCCTTCTTAATTATCATTATTGTTATTAATTTTGGCTGAGTGAAAGTGAAATCCTTGTGTAGGCACACTCTTTTCTGAGTTATATTTATATGTTTCAGTAACTGCTTTAGGCAACAGATTAAGAATAGGTAGTGGTAGGTTTTAGTTTTAGGAAATAGTTTAAATATAGTTACAGGTCATAGACATAGGTAATAGATTTAGGTTATAGACATAGGTAATAGCTTTAGGAATTAGTCTATATTCATTGGGACATTAAATAGTTTACATTTATTGGAGCACCAAATTTGTTTTGAGTATTGTTAAAAAGACATAGGTCACAATGTCTAGTGGACCTAGGAAAGCTTCTACCTCAAACGCGAGCCAATCTAACCCTTTTCCTAGCCAAAGTAAAACACCACTATCTAGTCTTGCACAGATGGGTGTAAAAGAATTAAATGCTCAGATACATGAAAGTATTAATGAAGCAATGAACCAAATCATTCAGAATAACCTCCCTAATTTAATAATGAAAGCTATGGAACCTTTAAAGGAAAGATTTGAAAGCTTTACCCAGCAAATGTAATCTCAACTTGATGAATTTAAAAAACAGATATTGGAAAATAAACAAGAGTTAAATAAACTGAATGAAGCTACTAATAGAAATGAAGTGAAAGTTGAAGAAGTTGATCATCAATTACAAGATCTGAAACTTAAATGTGAGTCGATGGAAAACTCACTTTTAACACTTGAAATGGAGAAAGCCTCAAACTTTCTTAGATTCCAGAATATACCTGAGGCTAAAGATGAAAACATCAAAGAAATTATGGTTGACGCTCTATCTCAATTTCTAAATTTAGAATCTACTGAGGAAATGGAAAATGATATAGAGTTTGCTTTCAGGATGAACTCGGCTGTGGCAAGGAAAGCTAAAGTCCCAAGAGAGGTTCACATTAGACTTTCCAAAAGGTCAACAAGAGACAAGATTCTAGATAAGGCTAAAAGCTCCGCTCTAATGGATCAGAAGTCTTGATTTCGCAGGATATTCCTTGGCGGGTCAGAGAAAAGAGGCGTGGTTACCAACAACTAGCAAGTCTCCTGAGAACAAATGAGATCCCTTACAGATGGCAGTTCCCAGAGGGTATTTCCTTCATGTACAAGAGCAAAAGATTTGTCCTAACATCTACATTTAAAGCTGATGATTTTTTGATGAGATTTGGACCAGAGTTGGGGTTTTAAGATGAAGAATGCAGTGAGTCAGAGAATGAATCTCACCCAGAACATGGTAGAGCAACTTTTAAAAGCTCAAAGAGTAGAAAACAAAAGAAACATCCCCCATTGAGTGTGACTACAAGACTCCAATTAAGGAAAGAAGAGGATTACAAAAGCAAGAATGATGGCCAGGAAAATGCTTAAAATCATATCATTAAACATTAATGGCCTGAATGGCCCCCAGAAAAGGAAGAGAACGCTACTTCAACTTAGTAAGCTGAATCCAGACATCACTTGTTTGCAAGAGACACATATTAGGCGGAAAGATTAAAACCTTTTGGAATGTAAAAAATTAGGCCAGGTTTTTTCTGCAACTGGCCTGGATAAGAAGAAAAGGGGAGTTGCAATTTTTGTGAAATCAGTGTTACAACCTGAACTTATATCCACTTCAGAAGATGGAAGGATAGTGATGGTCAAAATTACTAGAGACTCTAAACCAACAGTAGTGGCCAATATCTATGCTCCTAATCAGAATCAAGATTTGTTTTTTTTAACCATCTTAGAGAGTTATTATTGAAACAGTCTTGTGAAGATATCTGGGTGATGGGTGATTTTAATGCTGTGGTTGATGAGTTAATAGACAGGAAGAGCTCCAAGCCAAAATTGTGTAAAGGCAATCAGATGCCAACCTCATTTTTAAAATTAGTGGAAGAATTAAAGTTAGTTGACATCTGGAAAGCCCGAAATCCACAGAAATGTGACTACACTTTTTTTTTCATCAAGACACAAGTCTTGGTCCCGCATTGATATGATTTGGGCGTCTGTGCTTACTTTAAAAGACCTGATGGATGTCGAAATTTTACTGCCCTCTTTTGCTGATCACAATCCCCTGATGATGTCAGTACAAGGGTCAGCTAAAAATCTGAAGTGGACCCTAAAGACATAATTGTTATCTCATCAGAATTTTGTTAAGGATTGTAAAGAAGAATTCCTGGCATTTTTAAGCAGAATATACTACCTGAAACAAGTATTGCTGTTGTTTGGGATGCATTTAAAGCATTTGCAAGAGGCTGAATTATTAGATATAAAAAATGGCGCGCTATGCAGGATAGAGACAACTATGTGAAATTTATTGATACAATCCAGAAAGATGAAGCTAGATTAAAAATAACCCCCCAGTCTGAACATAATCAAATTAGCTTAGCAAAATCTCGTCATCTCTTGAACTGTCATCTCTTGCAAGAAGTGGCAAAAAAAAAATGTATGCCAAACAGCAATTTTTTGAAAACGCCAACAAGCCATCAAGATGGCACTTAAGTTAACTTAAGTTAAAAACTTAAAAAATGAAGTTGGGGAGGTCTGTTACAGATTGAAAGACATGAAAAGAATAGTTGAAGATTTCTCTGGAAATCTCTATAAACAAGCAGATACATTGGCTCCTGACAGACTTGGGAAAATTCATCAGAGGGAAATTCACGGAAGATCAAAAAAGAATGCTTAATGAACCCATTTCTACCCTTGAAGTAATAGACTCTTTCCAGAATTTGAAAAAAGGGAAGGCACCAGGTCCTGACGGCTTACCTTCAGAATTTTACACCACTTTTAAGGACGAATTGGTTCAGCCACTTAGAACAACGATGAACAACATACATGAAAAACAGCGTATGCCAGAGTCTTGGAAGGAGGCTCTAAATTACCTTAATCCCCAAGAAAGATAACAACCTGATGGATATCAAGAACTATAGGCCCATATCGTTATTAAACGTGGACTATAAAATTTACGCTACTGTCTTGGCTCACAGAATGAAGAAGGTATTGACACAACTGATTCACCGAGACCAAGCAAGATTTCTTCCACAAAGACAGCTATGCCAGAATGTGCAAAACATCTTAAATATATTAGAGTATTATGAATTACATTCCGAAAAACAACTTGCTTTACTCTTTATCGATGCGGAGAAGGCTTTTGACAATGTAAGGTGGGATTTCATGCTAACATTGTTGCGCGATTGGGGGTGTGGTGACAATTTTTTTTAATGGTCAAGAAGATATACGAGGATCAGGAAGCTAAAGTATTGATAAATGGGGAGTTTACCTCTAAGATCTCGGTTCAAAAAGGGGATAGGTTGTCCCCTATCCCCTCTGATTTTCATTTTTACACTTGAAGCTTTAACTGACATGATTATGGCTGATGAAGAAATCAAGGGATTATCTGTGAAAAAAGATAAATTTAAATTGTTGGCATTTGCTGATGATATTGTGTTTATATTTGATGAGCCCATGTCTTCAATTGCACGGTTGCTCTCTACTTTGGATGACTACGGTCAGGTAGCAGGATTTAAAATATATGTTAAAAAAACAAAAATAATAACTAAAAACTGTCCAAAGGAAGTGATAGTGCAGCTTCAGGAGACTACTGGTTTTAAGGTATCTAAGCGAGCCAAATACCTCGGGGTTTGGTTAACCAGCAGGTGCAGCTCACTCTTTAATGACAACTATAGGAAACTCTTGGTTGATATAAAAGAAGACCTCAACAAATGGGAAAATATGCAACTTTCAATTTATGGTAGAAATTCCACAATTAAAATGTCTATACTCCCTCGAGTAATTTTTCTATTTCAGACTATCCCAATACTTAAAAATCAAACCTTTTTTAGAGACTTGGAAAGGATAATTTCTTGTTTTATCTGGCAATCCAAAAAACCACGGATAAGACTTAAAGATCTACAGGATGCCTGAGAACGAGGTGGCTTTGGTCTGCCAGATTGGCAGCTTTACTATAAGGCTTCTGCAATGGCTAAAAGATTGGCTATTATTAAGGGATGTGAGAACTTTGGTACTAGAAAGCCATGACTTGGTAATGGGCTGGCATGTCGATCTATGGTATAGCCAAAACAGAGTCCATGTTAATCAGCATTACGTCAGATGCTCATTGTATAAAATTTGGGAAGAACTTAAAAAACTGTTTTATTTTAAAGTACCATTGTGGGTTTTTTCGTTGGAAGCCTTTATTAGGCCTTCTCTCCTATTAAAAGAAAAAATGGTTTGTTATGGTGAATTACTAGATAAGGAGGGAATTCTTAAAAGTATGATGGAGTTGCAACAGCAGAATGTTTATTTGTCATGGTGGGAATCACTTCAACTCAATTCAAGGTACAAAATTGACAAAAATAAAGGATTTTATTTGAAGGAAATTGAGTTACATAAGATTTGGTTACACTCGGATAAATATTTAATTAAAAAACTCTATAGGTATTTGTTAAATTATAAAATGGTGGATAATCTGGTTAAACCCACAATGATTAGGTGGGCTTGGGATCTAGGACACAATATAAGTTTGGACGCATGGGCTAAAATCTGGATGACAAACATCAAAATAACTAAGGCTGTTACCTATAAGGAGAATATCCATAAAATGTTTTTTAGATGGCATTACTCCCCTGACAGATTGGCTAAATTCTCCTTATTAAATTCAAATTCATGTTGGAAAAGTAAGAAAAATGTTGGTACATACTTTCATGTATGGTAGTCATGTTTGGTTGCACGTAAATATTGGTTGTTGGTAAAAAAAACTCTTCCAAGATATAATTCAGATTAAGCTCCAATTAGAGCCAGAAATGTTTCTTTTAAACATTATCCCTGATATTTTTGTGAAAGAAGATCATTATTTTCTTTTACATGGTTTGATGGCGGCTAAAATTGTTTATGCTAAACACTGGAAATTGGGAACTATACCTGATAAACAAGAAGTTATTTGCAAAAATTTTGATGTTGCAGAAATGGATCTTATGACAAATAGACTCAAAGGCAGAGAGGATGAATTTTTTTTTTTGTAAATTGGAACAAATGGTTGAATTCATGATTGAATTAGTGATGTTTGGATAAGTTATGTATTAATTATGCATTAATTGGATTTGTCACTAAATGTTAATTGTGTTAGTTGAGGCAGCGCCTTGTACATAAGCCATTGAACTTTTGTTTGTTTTTATCATTTTTTAACTTTAAATTCATAAATAAATGTTATATAAAAAAAGAAGATGGCAAATAGAGTACAATCCTGTTCCTTTATCAAACTGCCCTCCTGGACTATTCAGTTATACTACAGCTCTGATTCCTTTATGAAAATGCCTCCCTGGACATTTTTGTTTTACACATTCCATGGAAGGATAGAAGTGTGGGAGCCTTCTTCATCTCCTTAAGCAGGCCACTTTGCAAGATGGAAGCCACCATGCAGAATGCACTTTCAGAATGGTTTACTCAGATGAGCAAAGTCTTAAGCATTCAAAAAGTAGTGTATAAATACTAATGATGGTAATGATTATCTTTAAACAGAATGTAAATAGTTGCAAGTTAAGGCCAGTCTAGTCAACATGTACATCGGTCCACAGTAAGATGTTTGGATTCTGGCCAGCACTGGTAGCTGTGCTTCCCAAACCAGCATTTCAACAAAATACAGAGAAAAAATTTACCAAGGCATTGTTGCGGAGGAAGATGAGAAAGCCTGCGAAGTCAATCACACTTGTCTTTCCCAAAGTACTGGAGAGTTGTCTTTGTTTTATTCCTGTTGCAAAAAAGCTTTCAGTGCTCCAGAATGGAAGAAAGAAAAACCCAATTAAATCCTTTATGGCATACTACTAAATCCCTGACACTATTCTTTAAATCAGAAAAAAACCAATATCTAAACACTAATATTTCGTTACAGAAAAAATATAATCCAAGTACTAAATAATTAGAATTTAATTCATTGAGCCATGAAGTGAGAACAAAGAAGAGGACGTTTAATAGTGGATGTTTCATCCTGAGTTAGACTAATCTGGTCACAGAATGGCTGTTAGTTGCCCTCCACATTATCCTAGTAGTGTGGGAACATATGTACCATTAAGGATTCCCACAGGGCTGGTGTAACATTTAAAGAACCCAAGCATATAGGAGGGTGTGTTTGTGGGCTCAGTGATAATTCCATTAGAGCCATCAAACCAGTTTCTTACACTGTTGGCTTCCTAGACCTGTACACATGATCTCTCACACATCAAAGATAATATTTCAAATCCCCTTTATCCACAGGTTGTTCAGCTACTATTGCCTAGTGCAATAAAGTCTCAACTGATTTTAGGCTATGATCTAAAATGTTCTTGTGACAACAGCTGTTATATTCACTGGGTTCTGTGCTTCTCATGAATGATACATCATTTAGCCATATCATCATCCTACGCATTTATATAACAACTTTGGGGTTCAAAACACTTCACATTCATTATCTCAGTAATCCTTTCAACAGTCTTGTAAGGTAGACCAGTAACAATATATTGCCTGTTTTGCAGGTAGGAGACTGAGAAAGCTAAGGCTAAGGCCACATAGTACATCTTTGACAGTATGGTTGCCAACTCTGGGTTGGGAAACTCCTGAAGATTTGAGGATGGATCCTGGGATGGCAGGGTTTGGGGAAGGGAGGGACCTTGGTAGAGTATGATTAGGGTTGCCAACTCCAGTTTGAGAAATTCCCAAAGCTTTTGGAGTTGGAGCCTGCAGAGGGAGGGTTTTGGGGAGGGGATGTGATGCCATAGATTCCACTCTCCAAGGCAGTCATTTTCTCTGGGGAACTGATTGTTGTCCCCTGGAGATCAATTGTTATTCCAGGAGATCTCCAGGCTCCATTTGTAGGTTGGCAACCCTATCTATAATGTCATGAAGTCCACCCTGAAAAGTAGCCATTTTCTCTAGGGGAACTGATCCCTGTAGTTCTCCAGGCCCACCTACAGATCTCCAGGCCCAACTAAAGAGGGGATATTTCAGACTTCCGGTCGGGGAAAATGGAGATTTGACACACCCTGTAATTGTTCAGGGTGGACGGTGGTTCTTTCTGACAGTTTGGGGGCTTTTTTTTAGCACCCGATGCAACCCTCCCCAGGCAGGGGAGTGTCCAGCAAGCAACACGACCCAAGAGAGAGTTGAGATCAGTGAGCGATAAGTCTCGGAGCAGATTTATTGCCACTTTGATCTCCTCCCCCAGTGCGGGTTCTGCAAGCAACTCTAGAGAACTGAACCGGGCTGATTTATTCAGCATAAAACCACTCCCCAATTTCTTGACTAAAATAAGACAAATTCTAATTTATGAAGCTTCACCTTTACCCAAGTAACATCTAAAGGTAACGAAAAACTTTTTGCTTACCGGTACTGTGTGGTTGGGAGTGAGGAAAACAGAGAGATAAGCAGAGCACCAGTAGAAGAATAGACTGAGACTTTTTCCTGTTGTAAAAGAACTGATTTTAGCTAAAAACTGCCTGAAGACTGTTTTGTTTACCATTCCTGTGGTCGCAGAGGAGAGGGCTGGAGGGACTGGAGGCATCGCGAGATCTGTATAGGCGAGAGCTGTATTAAATAACAGGAAGTGACGTCTGGCTGAGAGCAGAAAAGAAGAACTGAAGAGGAAGGAACTTGGGAGGACTGCATTAAGTAAGAAGCACTTCCGGGTGAAAGAGAACCAGGAAGCAAGATTTGTGACCTGTACCATAGAGAAAAGATGTCCGCCATTTTGTGGAGGACTAAAATTTCAAAATTAAATATCTTAAAAAGTAAACACTTCTGAGCGGTGAAAATAACGGCATTTGTCAAAGCTCTCCAGGACTGATTGATAGAGCCTAAGAACATTAGAATAGGAAGATACCAAAAATCAGCTTTTTTTTAAAGAGGCAAAAACAGAGTCTGAACAGAGAAAACGGGTGGCAACCTGGTCAGCAGCTAAGATGCCTGCCAGAAAAGATACTGAAATACTGGCTATGATAGAGGCAATGGAGAAAAGGATGATGGAAGTTTTAAGCAATCTTAGCCAGCAAAACCAACAATTAGACAAGAAAATAAACGGCTTAGCTGAGCAAGTGGACAAGAGTTTTGGAGACCTAAAGACTGAATTTCAAAACCTCGCAAAGAAATCGAAAGAGATGGAAAGTAAAATGCTTGTTTTGGAAGAAAATATTCAAAAAGTGACAAAGGAGAATTATAGAGTGGAAACAATGATGGTATACAAGGAGATGCAAAACCACTTAAGATTTAGAGGGATAGGTGAAAAGATGGGTGAGGATATATTCACAAGGATTATTGAAGCTTTGAGTGATTATTTGAAAGATGAATAAGAAGACTTAAAATCTAATATTGACCTGGTCTACAGAGTTAATTCAGAGTATGTTAGCAAGAAAAATCTGTGGTAGTGCAATTTACAACCAAGAGAGTAAGAGAGCTGATCTACAGAAAATGCTTTAAGGAATCTTTTGAAGTGGATGGAGACAAAGTACCCCTGACCTATGGGCTTGGTTGAGAAAATTGCTATTTATGGCAGAAATGGATAAATGGACAAGAAAATTGAACAATCAAGACTCAGAGATGTTTTTAGAAGAATGGAAAGACTTGAAAGAATATTTAGAGCAATACTGGGATATGAAAAATAATATTTTTACAATGTCTAATTACTGATTTTGGATGTTTAGAATAATATTAAGAAAAGAAGAAATGGTTTTCTTTAATGAAAATATATTGAACGTTTGATGTGACAAGAATGGAAGCCAGATTACATATAACCAATATTTAGATAATATTTTTAAACGTTATTTTTTTTATAATAAAATATGTTACCTGTAAGAGATAATATTTCTAAATCTTTATAATTGTTGTTATATATATAATGGTGTAGGTGAGGTGGGAAGTCATAAAGAGTTTGAATTGTAATCGGAATACACAGTTATATAGATAAGAAAAAATAAAATTTGGGTTTTTTTTAAAAAAGGGGATATTTCAATCCCTGATTTCTAAGACCATAGCTCATTCTCTTAGCTTTTTTGAGATTACATGCTCCTTTGGAATTTTGACCCAGGATGATGGGCACAAGCACAATATGGCTGCCACAGGAGGCAGGACCAATGACAAAGTGGCTCCCTCAACAAGCAAAGCCATGCACAAGCACAGAGAAAAAGCCCAAATGCAGGGGGGAGGAAGGGTAATTAAAAATCCACTGGAAAAGGGGAGTGAAAGAGTAAAAGAAACACTGTGGTGACAGCTGCAACTGAAACATTACTTTAATCCACATAGTCAATCAGCCTTCAGTGGCAAATCAGAAGCCCTGCTAGGCAAGAACTCCAGCTGGCCCCACCTAGTTTCTAAAAACACTTGGTAGGCAACAAGAAAGGTGTTGGCAGGTGTCCTGACTCCTGGGCACCATGTTGTGGGCCCCTGGCTTACTTGTAGGGTTGCCAGCTCCAGGTTGGAAAATACCTAGAGATTTTGATGGTCCCAAATGGATTAAATCAAGAAATGGACCTCTCATGCTTCACTGGATAGTACTACATCAATGCTATAACGGTCTGCATTGGGACATTATTGTGAGATGCACAAGAAGCCTTTAAAACAAATGCTATGGCTGCTCCAAACCACAGGATCCTAATGAGGAGGAGGCCCTACAGAAAAAAAATGTTTTGATTTAACCATATTGGTGCTGTATATTAGGATATTGTTGTAAAATAAGTATGGATACTTTAAAACTTGGTTAGAACAGTTATGATTGTTCCTAATTGTAGAATTTTAATGAGGGAGAAGGCCCAACGGACCCCTGTCTGAATGTAAACTTGCACTGGTTGTATTGTTGGGGTGAAATGTATTTTTGATAATATTTAATACTAAAATTTAGAGAACTGTAAAGAAAAAGAATAAAGCATAACATTATTTTACTGTACACATATATTTATTGTACACAGTGATATATATTTTTGGGTATTTATTACCACCTGGTGGTTGGCAACCCTATGTGTTAGACAGTATACAACACCAGCTATTTTTATACCTCTGCCATGAATCATAGTCCCATACAACCCACTGTTAAAGGTGTTATCATTTTTTGTAAAGGTGATGTTTAGAAAGTAGAAATGGCTCTTCTTCAACAATGGCCAAAATATACATTCAGCGAAATCACATTTTAGATCTTCTTCTGTCACTCTCCTATTTCAGGGTTGAATTCCCAACCACAAGAATTCAAAATATTCAGCAGGCCCTGGCAGTTATCTGAAGGGGAAAAGATAAAGCCATGCTTTAAACAGATCTGTGCTTTTATTATTAAAGAAATTACCATCAGCGGTATTTTTATCAGCTTTGTTTCTGCAGCACAGCAGTTTCCTTTTAAGAACAACTCAAATCCTTCTCAGTGGAGTTTACAGACTGAGGGTTTGATTGAAAGAAACCCTAGGAGAAGTTCCTTCAGAACAAATGGGGAGGGGAAAGCACGGAGAAACAGGCAGGGCCTTTAGCCCATGTTGGCTTCTTTTGTAATAAACCTTTTGTTAGGTTCAAAACCAATAATGTTTAACAATCAAATAATAAAACTATTTTTAGATAAGCAGAAGGCATGCTTTATGTGGCTAGAATAACTTCAGGGGAAGCTAGTAATCTCTGAGAGCAAAATAATTTCCCATCTTTTTTTTTTTTTTAAACACCTGTTATTTTATCCATTCAGTTAGGAGAAAGGGGCTCCCCCGTATATGCTGGTGTGAAAGATCCTGTGGAATAAACTCACCTTCTCAGCACCCTGAACTACACGGTCCATTGAGCGTTTTTTATTCCACTGTGCACTGTTATTGGGCCCTAGGCAGCAACATTCTCTTGCTACACAGGTGATGTATTTGGTCGTACATTAGCCCCTTCAGATGTTTGGAGAAGGCAGAATGAAGTCACTGGGAAGGAGGAGGAAGTGGGATAGTAATGCAAGCTCTGCTCATTCAAACATATTCAGAAAGTCTCTATGAATACAGATGTGCATATGCATTCCTTATAAGGAAAAAAGGTGCAATCTTCCCTGAGGGATTGGAGAGTCTGAAGCTGTCTCAAGCTTGTCCTTAGGGAAGCTTGCCACCATGTGCTTATGAATTCTTAAAAACTAGTGGAAGTCCCACAAGCCTTATGAAGACTAACAGCTTGACAAAGACATCGATTTGAAATAGGCCTGTTGTGTAGTACTAACCTTGACTTCTTCATGCTCTGAGGGACTTATCTTTGGCTGTTAAAGAGAATGGTTCTTTCTGTTCTTACGGCATAAAGAAGATTGTTCATAGGCTCGGTCCCTTTAAGACTGTACTTCAGCAGGGTTTATGTCCTGCTTGTAATTGTATGTCTTTTAATGTAATTACACACTTTGTACATTATTTGCATTCTGCATGATAGGCTTATCTTATATTACTATATTTTTTGCAGAAACAGATTTTGTTTACTTTCTTCAAGGTTGGTTTTGTATGTTTGGTTGATTCTATTATTGGCAACCTTCTCCTTGCTCATTTTAACATAAAAATGGTGGTTGAGCCACATGGACCTTCTGCAAACCGCCAAACTTAAGAATCACTTGGTATCAGTCCATTTGGAAGAAGAGTACAATCTGCACAGGATAGGTTTTAAAAAGCTGCCAAGATCATGACCAGTGTGCAGGATCAAATTAAAGAAGCACAAAGAGACACCCACACAAATTTGCAAGGAAATTAGTGTTACTATGCAGCAGTGCTAGGCATCAGCGAAAATACCCCCCCCCCTTTTCAGTTTAGTGGCACAAGACTAAAAAAGCTCTCTAGACCTTCTGCCAGAGGACTTCTCTCCCATACAAATTGCAGCCATCTGCAAAGCATGGTGGGGCTGCAGCTGACTTTGCACAGGTACCCACATGCATGCACACACATTACCAATGATCACAGCTTGCAATGCCAGTGTCAGTGGGTTCTACCATGCATTCTGTACACTCAATATGTTTCCCCATATTATGAGATCATGTGACTCTTTCCAGTTTTTCACAGTGGCCAATAACAGCAAAGAATCCTCTAGTGGAAAACAGGGCTTTGCAGCTGCTCTTCAGTTTAAAAAAAAATCTGGTCTGTTTCAACAGTGGGTTTTCCCCTTTGCCTGAGTTCCTTTCATTCAACAAACTAATGCTAAAATGCATGCACAAAACCTGAACTATAAGGATTTAAATGGAAGGTGCTTGCTGGGTGCTCCTGCGCAGCTGCAAAAGGGCAACTGCATATTTTAAAAACAAAACAAAACTTTGCACACCACTCCCACATGTCACACATGATGTTCCACCCCAATTTAGAAAAGTGTGTTTTTTAAATTGTAGCTACAGAATAAATACACCAGAGGAGAAAGAATGGCGTGTAAGGTGGGCACAGAATCTGAAGTCAAGATTAAAGGCTTACTGCTCTGAAAATCTGCAGTAAGCTGCGCTGACTGCACTCTGTTCTCCAAATGGATCGATTCCAAGTGATTCTTAAGTAGAGCGGTTTGCAGAAGATCCATGTGGCTCAGTTTCCATTTTAATGTTAGGCTTCCAGAGACTCCCCCCAAACTTTGTTCACTAAAGCATTAAAGGGAAAAATATTTTCAAAGCTTTCCAGTCTCTCTCCTTCTCTTTACATCTCATTTCAGTTTCATTCCACACTGATGATTCCCCCCTTATTTTGTTTGCATGCAGCACTGATATATATATTTTTGCAATACCTCCTTTTTCAAGTCAGCACCAGCAGAGAACTAAACCTTGTGCAGCTCCTTTTTAAACTCCCCCCTTGTATTAACTTTTATTCAGCATCCAAGACCAGGGGCAGGCGGTTCAACGATGCCCACTTTGTTGGGAATTTACTTCCTAGGGGTCCTGTAGCTATAAGTCATGCACATTCAGACATGAATGTCCAGTCTGCAATGGGCCCTACAGGTTCTCATCTTGTCCAAGGGCCCGAGGGAAATCAGAAAACAAAGACTTCAAGGGAGGAAGGCAACCGGATAATGGTGGACAGGGCCAGCCTATTGAAAAAGGGGTCCAGTCCTATTAACTTGGTCAAGTTAGAGAGTTGGTTACAATGTTATCCTAAGTTTCAGGATCACAGTTTCTTGTTGGAGGGTTTTAAGTTTGGTGTTAGGATTCCCTATCAAGGGGAGAGGCGGTCTTTTCTTGTTTCTAACTTGCGTTCAGTGTTAGGGTTAGAGCAGGTTGTATGGGAAAAGATTCAGAAGGAATGCAGGGAAGGTAGAGTGCTGGGGCCTTTTCCTGAGCCACTGGTTCTGCATTTACATGTGTCACCTTTGGGAGTTGTGTCCAAAAAGGCACCTGGGGAATATCGTCTCATCCATCATCTCTCCTTTCCACGAGGAGGGTTGGTGAATGATGCAATTACTGCTGAACTCTGTTTGGTTCATTACACCTCATTTGATCAGGATGTACGTGTAGTAAGGCAGTGTGGGCAGGGAGCTCAGCTAGCCAAGTGTGATATAAAATCAGCCTTCCGTTTATTGCCAGTACATCCTTTAGATTTTGAGCTTTTAGGCTTCTCTTTTGAAGGCAGTTTTTATATGGATAGGGCCCTTCCTATGGGATGTTCCATCTCATGCGCAACCTTTGAGTGTTTTAGTTCCTTTTTGGAATGGGCCCTTCAGGTTAGAGCTGGATTAGTTCAATAGCACATTACTTGGATGATTTTTTGTTTGGAGGCCTGCCAGACTCGGGTCAGTTTTGTTCAGTTGATGAGTGAACTTGGTGTCCTGCTTATGCATGAGAAGACCGAGGGGCCTGCTATGACACTCACCTTTTTAGGCGTGGAACTTGACACTGTTAGGCAATTGTCCAGACTTCCTGAGGAGATGCTAATTAAGTTGAGGTTGACGATTTCGTCAGCATTAAGTAACAGCAAGCTTTCGCTATTGGAATTGCAGCAGTTGGTGGGCCATCTTAACTTTGCTTGCAAGGTTGTGGCCCCTGGCCGTGCTTTCCTGAGGAGCTTGTGTGATGCGATGAGAGGACTTAGTTGCCCTCATCACAGAATGTGGATTACTATAGGTATGAGGGATGATCTTCAGGTGTGGAGGGAATTACTTTCCTCATTTAATGGTATCTCTTTTTAGAGGGAGGACCTCAAGCTAGAGGCCGAGTTGCAGATAGTGTCAGATGCTGCTGGGTCATCAGGCTTCAGTGTGTACTTTTGGGGCCATTGGTGTGTGGGGGATTGGCTGGAGCATTGGGTATCTGCTGGTTGGGTAAGGGATTTGATATTTCTTGAGTTTTTTCCCATTGTGGTGGCTGTGTGGCTTTGGCCGGAACACCTTGAGAATCGTACCATACACTTTTGGTACGATAACTTAGCAGCAGTTCATGTCATCAGTTCACTTACTTTGAGGTCCCCTAGGGTAATGTCTTTAGTCAGGGCATTCACTTTGCATTGTCTCCAATATAACACTTTGTTAAAAGCTAGGCACATGCCGGGGGTCAATAATGGGGTCGCTGATGCTCTATCTCATAAACAGACGGAGAGATTGCGTCAGCTGGCTCCGGAGGCAAATCCTTACTCGGTACACATGCCTCAGCAATTGTGGCAGATTGGAGATCTGAAGCTGAAAGGGCAATTGGCCTAGCTCTGGCACCGAGTACCAGAACTGCTTAAAAAGAACTGGCCACCAGTTTACCCCTTTTAGGTAGCAGGTAGGGTTACAGGACAAGTGGCCAATTCTGGTTGATCATTTGATACAATTTTCAGTGATGTTGAAGGGAAAAAATCTGGCAGTTAGATCAATTAAAGGTAAACTAGTGCCTCTGGCATACTTGAGCATGTCTCAGGGATATTCTGATATGACAGGAGATTTCCGCATTCAAAAAATGTTGGAAGGCTGGTCTCAGGAAACACTTAAGACGCCTGATGTGCATGAGCCCATTTCACCAGCGATATTGAAAGGTTTGAGAGAGGTGTGGCCAGGGATGTGTTCCTCCCCTTTGAGGCTCTACTTTTTCATGCAGCAGCACTAATAGCATTTTTGGCGCACTACAGATTAGCGAACTGGTGGTCAGTTCATGGGAGGATAAATCTGGGCATGCTCTTTGTGGGATGCAAGTATAGTAGGTTCAAGCATTAGGATCACAATTAGATGGTTGAAAACTGATCAGCATCAGAAAGATAACATGATTACTATAGGAGCTTGTCAAGATGACACATTGTGCCCAATTGTCACTTTATAGCAATGTTTGGGAGTTAAAGCTTCCATTGAAGGGCCTCTATTTATTCATATAGATAGCTCACCGCTCACCGAGTACCAATCTTGGGCCGTGACAAAGTGCGCTTTGAAGGTTCTGGGAGTGGGCCAGTATCAATTTGGAACCCACTCATTTAGGATTGGAGCTGCCTCCATGGCAGCAGCGATGGGGTACCAGGAGGCTGACATTAAAAGGTTGGGTCGCTGGAGATCCCAGTGCTACAAATCTTATGGGAGTGGGCTCAGTGTGATGGCAATGGGTGTTTTTTTTGGGTAGCTCATAGTGCTATGGTTTGTAAGTACCTTATTCCTTCTTGGTTCTAAGTTCAATTGATGTTAATCTAGTTTTTGTTTCAGGTCCTGTGGACAGCGTGACAAGATGGCGAGTCATCGTCTGAAGCCATAGTATGATATTTTGGGCTGGTCATTGGGCACACTGGACAAACTTTGGATCACAGTTGGGCCTGAGCGAGTGGGCTGTCATTGAATGTTGGGGTAGGTTGGGCATGAGATGGCCTGGCCTCATACCATTGTAACTGGGGAGACGTCAAGATCCTCCTCCTCAAGTATTGGTGGTCCACCTTGGTGGAAATTATCTTGGTTGGATGAAAGGAAAAGCTCTTATCATACAGGCAATGGAAGATTTGGGAAAGATTAAGAGTCGATGGCCTGGGGTTTGCATTGTGTGGTCTGCATTGCTACTGCACAGAGTATGGATTGGTATGGGTGACCCCAGGGAGCTAGATAGAGCTCGGAGAAAAGTTAATCGGCAATTGTGTTCTGCAATGTATGGAGGTTTGTGACAATTTTTGCCACATCCCAATATATGGGTTGATTTGACTGACCAGTGTAGGAAGGATGGCATACATTTATCGGACAAGGGCAATGATTTATTTTTGTATGATTTATGGCAAGGGGGTTGGGCAGCTATGGGCTGCCCGGTGGGCACTAGGACCTAAACAGAGGTTTGGTCCTGGCGATGGTGGTTTGGGGTGAGTTACGATGTGGATATGGTGAGCACCTATATGCATATTCCTTTGGGAATAAGGGTTCCTCACAAACAACCTTCGGGTTTTAGGGCCCAGGGTTGGCGTTGAGGGCCTTTGGAAGGACCCTGGGCAAGTTCCTCCAGCAAGTTTTAGGGCTTCCGGTAAGGGGCCACAGGGTAGCCTACAGCTGGCCAGGTCATGGTCAGGAGCTAAGGAGACCCCAGAGGGGGTAAGGTGTCTTGCCCAATGGAGAGCAAGGAGGTGGTCCTGAGTGAGACCAGTCTTGCTTAGTCCACATGCATGGTTTTTTTTATAGTTCCCTTGCTACACAGGTTACTTAAATTAAATAAAGTGGCCCTTGTTTAAATCCATGTCGGTGTCTGTCTCTTTCTTCCAAATGGGGTGGCAAATTGGTCCCAGTCTATCTAGGCCAGATGAAAACATGCTTTTCTGCACACCTAGATAAATCAGAAGGGAGTAGAAATCAATAGTATTAGGTCATTATGACTGAACCTGATTCCTCACCAACAGCTAGATTAAACCATGACTGAGATAAAGAGATCAGTGTATTTTCACTATATTAAATAGAACAATTGAATTGCTACAGTGTATTAACCTTAAAACGTGATTTGAAAAAAATATTGAAAAATGACTGGTAACCGAGCATTCCATGTGACTTCTACTAAGCCTTGATTGGGTTGACTAATTAAATTATGACAGGATACAAACTGAAACTAGATTCTGAAAAGGATGCTATATTTTTTATAGTATCAGACAAAGCCAAGCTGTTTTTTATTTATTAGGTTTTTAACCTGGTTATATTTAATTGTAAAGTAGCTTGAAGTCATATTTTATTTTTCCGGAGATTCTGTGAATTGACTGGGAGCAATTTTGCTGCCCTGAATTCAGCCGCTGTGGCTGGTGGAAAGGAGGAGACTGAATCTGGAATGCTTCTCTCTCTGCACTCTTGCATAAAGTGGGCAATATGTAAACTGTTGATGCACTGGAACATCTTTGGACAAAATCCATTTCTTTCAAGAATATATCAGACAGTAGTACTTTTCTATAATACAAAGTAAAGATATTTTAAGGAGAAAAGGATCCATCTATGGTTCCTTTTCCTTTTGGATACCTCTATATGATAAAATCTAGAAATACTATTGCTGATTTTTTAAATAGGAGTGGGAAATCTGCTTTGCACGGCATATAGTTTGTGGCCTAGGATCAAAAAACCATTTGCACATAGGGAATGGACTTCCACTAGATCACTCCCTCTCTGTCCCATTGCAGTTCCTCCCCTTGCCATCTCATCCTGCATTAAACATCCACCAAGAATAGCTCCTGATATCAGGACTGGAGATGCAAAGGGTTGCAGCAGGAAGGATAAGATAGGAAGATCACTGTGCAAGCAGAACTCTTTCCACAGATTGTAGGTTTTAAGCCTATATATGTGCGATTCCCTTTGATCACAGGAGAATGTAAGTGGCTGAACATATAGGAGGGTGTGTTAGGGGAGCTTTGCAATCTTCTAGTGCAGTCCTAAACAAACTTATACCCTTCTAAACCCATTTGACTTCAGCAGACTTGGAAGGTTGTAACACTTCTGAAGACTGCATGATTAGACCTGGGCTTTAAAAGAACAGAACAATGGTCCACAGTCATGTACTTGAAAAATTAGCCGCTGCTTCATGTATCTAGCACATATATATTTGAAAATGTTCTGTGTTCTTAGTGTCCAATATTAAAGATAAGTAGGATGTAATTATACCTCATATTTAAGAAGTGCCACTCTTTCCAAATTACTGTAAATGTGGATAACTTCTCTAATTGAACTGCTGGTGAATCTCAGGCAGCTCATCATTATGCAGACTGGGATGTGACCAGCTTGACAAGGTTAATACTGCAGTTGGGGGAATGCTTAAAAAAAAACTTTCAGTGTTCACCTGAATATTTATAAGTATTAATTTTGATTTTACTCTGCATGCATTTACAGTGGACTTGAATCATAGTTACTTGTGGGGTGGGGAGCACTTGCAAACTGAACAAGCTATTGAGCTTGCTCTTTTGTTGATGTGTCCAACCACCACCAGCTCTCGCAAGCCCTCTTCCCCCCAGGTATTTGAAACAGCTCATTCGTTCCTATCCTAATTTCCCTTCCTGTTGCCCTTCCCCCCTACACTTTGGGAAGCATAGAAGGTGATTGTTCAAGTATCTTGGCTTCTCAGGATCATATACAAGAAATGGGAAGAGCAATAATGGACATATATAAGAAAAGAAAATGTTCTTTTTCTCATGCTCTTCTGTTTCCTTCTTCCTATTACTTAAGCTTTTTGTGGAAACTCAGTCATGAAGTGAAGAGAGAGGAGTTCAATTTAGGAATAAGATTTAGGCTGCTATTTTGTTTCTCTTCTTGTTGCACATACTTAAAGCCTAGAGTCTGGCTAGTGGTTTGTGTCTTTTGGTGAGTCTTGGCTCTTTGCCTGTACCTCATAATCCTTCAGTGATCTGTCCAGCGGATACAAGACCAGTCCAGGATATTAATGTACATTTGGGGTTTATTTTCCCCTATGTATGTTTAGTTTAAATTTGGGCCTGCCTTGGAAACCTGATTGCATGAGGGGAAATTTAATCATAAAAAGTGAACGGAGCAGCTGCAGAACCTCAGAGTGAGCCAGACCCACCCGCTGGGCAAGACCACACAAAGACACGGGCCTGGTTGTTGCTGTCGGTGGTGCCGTCGGTGGTGCCCAGTGCACCTGGCATCAGGCCCTCCATTCTTTTGCTCAAGGAGGCAGAAGGGGAATGGAGCAGCCACAGTGGGACCTAGTGAGCCAGGCCCACCCCCGGGCCAATGCCGCGGGTAAGTGTCCTCCTCGCCCACAGCCTGCCCCAGGCAAGGGAGGCGTCCAGGAGCAGAAGCACCAGAACACTTCGGCTCTCCCCCCCTTTCTCCCAGTAGGCCTCCTGATCCTTCGACCGCTGGAACATCCGTCGTGTCCATTGACTCTAAACACACTGAGCCCCAGACGCTGGCCGTGGCCTCTGTGGGCCGGACACAGGCAGCCAGCACAGCCATGGGATTGGCCAGGCAACACAGCCACCAGGGGATTGGCACAGCTTCTGAATGGCAGTTCAGGCAGCCAACTGATTTTGGCGCGCATTGAATCTTGCCACCCCAAATCAGGATTATTATAAGGAGAGATAATTTTTCAAGGGGTTGTTTATAAACAGCTCAGATCTTTTTGGTAGGTTGCTGTTTCAAGATATTTAACTAGAACATTGCAATGCAACTGTAACACACAATTTTCTAAAGCTTGACAGCATGTTGTTCACCCCTTCATACCTGTCAGCATTATGTAACCCTAGAGAGCCAGCATGGTGTAGCAGTTAAGAGTGGTGGACTCTAATCTGGAGAGCAGATAAAAGGAACAGGAGGTGGTGGCGGCTACAAGCATGGATGGCTTCAAGCGGGAATTAGATAAACATATGGAGCAGAGGGATATCAGTGGCTATTAGCCACAAAGTATAGATAGGAACTCTCAGTCTGGGGCAAGTGATGCTCTGTATACTTGGTGCTTGGGGGGGCAACAGTGGGAGGGCTTCTGGAGTCCTGGCCCCACTGCTGGACCTCCTGGAGGAACCTGATATTTTTGGCCACTGTGTTGGACTGGATGGGCCACTGGCCTGATCCAACATTGGCTTCTCTTATGTTCTTATGCTTCTTGGTTATGTTGGAGCAGGGGTCCCCAACATGGTGCCCATGAGTGCTATGGTGTCTGCCCATACCATTCTTGTTGCCTGTCAAGTGTTTTTATAAAAGTGGGTGGGGCTAAATGGGCTTTTGCCCAGCAGGGCCTCTGATTTACCACTGAAGATCTGATTGGCTATTCTGATTAAAATAACACTGTTTCAGTGGCAGCTGCCACCAATGCTTGTTTTATTCTCTCTCACTCCTGTTTTCCCAATGTATTTTTTTACCCTTCTTCTACCCTGTACTTGGGCTTCTTTTTGTGGCTTCACCTCCTGTGGCAGCCATTTTGTGATTATACCCTCAATTCCAAATGAGTCCGCAGGCTCAAAAAGGTTGGGGACCCCTGTGCTAGAGTATGACACAATGATGAACTCAAGGACATAAGCTGTTTTGATGAGGCCATGATAGGTTCTATGTATTAATATTATGTATCCAAAAATACTTTGGATCAGACCAACTGTTCTTAGTCTCTTTCATTGGTAAGCCAGTACTTTTCTCAGACATGGAAGAATTTGCTGAAATTCTCAAGTGAATAATTGAAAATTAACAAATATAGGATAGTGTAATTTGTTTGCTATAACAGAAAATTTGTAATAAATTATTCATATTTAATTATTTGCTCTGCTCAAACTAGAATCATCATTCCTGCAAAAAATGCTGTGAGAACATTTAATGGTTGGCAATAATTATTACTTTGAATGTCAGCCTGATCCACAGGCCAATTAAGCTAGTGTCTTTGGATTTCAGCTTGGCTTCTGAAATAAAAAGTCTTTAAACCAGCAGCTACCATAATACTTATAACCTAGGGCAGAGGTGTCAAACTCATTTGTTATGTGGGCCGGATCTGACATAAATGTCACTTTGTCGGGTCAGGCCGTGTGTGCCATAAAATGTAATGCCAGGGGTGAGGGGGTATAAACTTTATTAAGGACACAAGCAAACCCAATTAACAATATTATTTTACTCAAAATACAAACATGCTTAAAACATTAACACTCTTACAGAATTTCCTTAAAGTATCTCCCTCCCGCTTCCACCTTCCATTACTTATTAGTACTGGGACAGTATACAGGGACAAAATGCACAGCCCTCTGTCACCTGGCAATAATGGTAATGACCAGTTGCTTGTGGGCCGGATAAGAGCCTGGGCAGGCTCTTGTCTTGATTTTTATTAAACTCAGAAAACAGTTTTGGCCTTCTCAGATATGAAGAAAGACACACCTTTAATATAGGGTCTGGGTAGACTTGAGCAGGATTCTCCAGTCTATGCCAATTCATTTGGCTGGCAGGGACCACTACACAGGCTATGCAAGGGGAAACAGTGAAATTCCTTGTCGAATGAGAGAGTTCCTTGTGAGACAGGCCATAGGTGCCTGCTCTTTATAAAATACTTACTGTAATCCCAGGTTTGTACTACAGGGTTCAGTCAGGAATGCTAAGGGCTGCCACCTAGACTTGAAGGCAGTGTTCCTTTTTGTTCTGGATCTGTGAATTCAAATGGAGTCTGCAAAGAAAGTGAGGTAATATGAAGTCACCAGATGTGCAAAGAAAATCTATACAGGAGGGAAGCAAAACAAAAACAAAACAAAAGTGAAGGGGTTCTTTACAGTACTGATAATTATCCTTCATACAAAAGAAAGCTAAGGAATGGGGTATATCATTTCTCTCATGGAAATTCCCTCCCAAAATGTGAGCCACGTGGCTTGGGTTTTTACTAGGCTGTGGAGGAGGTTACTTGGGAAAAGAAACATATTGGCATGGAAAGAAAAACAAACCTAAGGGTGCAGTCTTATGTGCACTTCCATGACAGAAAGTCACATTATAGGCCAAAAAAAAAAAAAGCACCATGTCCAAAAACTGTGGAGAATATAGACCCACTAGCTTTCCAAGCATTCTCTGTAATTTTGATCCCAGCCTCTCTCCAAAGAGAGGGTGGCATACATGGTTCTTCACAGGTGGACGTGCATTTTGGACTGCTTGGTTACTATAGATTCATTGGGCACTATAGATTCATAATCATGTCCACTTTAGCATGGGAGACATTCAGACCAATAGCCAGGCATTGGTATGGTAGTTAAGTGTGTGGACTCTGATCTGGGAGAACTGGGTTTGATTCCCCACTCCTCCACTTGCAGCTGCTGGATGACCTTGGGCAAGCCATACTTCTGTCAGAGCTGTTCTCTCAAGGACAGTTCTGGAAAGAGCTCTCCTAGGCCCACCTACCTCGCAGGGTGTCTATTGTGGGGAGGGGAAGGAGTTTGTATGCTGCTCTGAGACTCCTTCAGGTAGTGAAGGGTGGGGTATAAATCCAATCTTTTCTTCTTCTTCTCTGCTGCTGGGCCCAGGAAGCAGCTACTGCTGCTGGGCGCACCACGTGCCTCATTTCTCTCCAGCCTGCAGTGGCCTTGGCGGCTCTCCCCCAGTCAGCCACCTTCCTGCCATGGACCCTACATGGGAGCCTCCACCTCATCTCTGCTGCTGGGCCCGGGAAGCAGTAGCTGCTGCACGCCTCATTTCCCCCCAGCCTGCGGCTGCCTTGGTGGCTCTCCCCCAGCCAGCCACCTTCCTGATGCAGGCCCCACACAGGGGGCCCCCTCCTCCTTCTGTCTGCCACTGGGCCTGGGATAGGGTTGCCAGGTCTGTGTTGGAAAATACCTGGAGTCTTTGGGGATGGAGCAAGGAGAGGGCGGGGGTTGGGGAAGGGAGGGGCCTCAGCACAGTACAATGCCATAGAGCCCAGCCTCCAAAGCAGCCATTTTCTCCAGGGGAGCTGATCTCTGTCAGCTGGAGATCAGTTGTAAAAACGGGAGATCTCCAGGCCCCACCTGGAGGCTGGGAACCCTAGCCTGGGAAGTAGTAGCTGCTGCTGGGCATGCAGTGTGCCTTGCTTTCTCCCAGCCTCCAGCTGCCTGGGGGCTCTTCCCTGGCCAGCTGCCCCCCCACGCAGGGGGACTCATCCTCATCTCTGCTGATGGGCCCGGGAAACAGCTGCTGCTGCGGGGTGCTCAGCATGCCTCGTTTTCCCCCAGCCTGCAGCTGTCTCATGGCTTTCTCCTGGCCAGCCACCCTCCTGCCATGGGCCCTATGCAGGGGGCCTCCTCTTCACCACTGGGCCCAAGAACCAGCCACCGATGCACGCATCTCTTACTCCCCCCGGCCAGCTGCCTGCCTGCCATGGCCTATGGAAGAAGGTAAGGAGACTCCTGCGGGGCTGCTGGTAGATGGGGAAAGGGAAAGGGCGGCGGCAGGGTGTCCTCCAGGAAGCCCAGAGAGTTGGGGGCCTGGACTGCCTAAGAAATCATGAGGCCTTGGCAGGAAGTTGTGAGGAGCAGGCCCCAGGAGGCCCCACTGTAGCTACGGGCCTGGAGACATTTAGAATCCAAACACCAGAGGAGCAGTGTGGTTTTGAGTAGTTGCTGCATGCATTTATTTGCCTCAGATCCAGTTATGTTTCTTTTAAGAAACAGCTACATATTTTCAAATTAAATGTGAAAACAAAAGTAATAACTCCAAATTAGGAAGAAGGAGAACAAAAAAGTCAATGAAAAATAATCAGGAACTTTAAATGAAAAGCAAAGTGCAATTCATCTCAATGAAGTCTTGGGAAATCACAGTTTATTGCCTTTATCCATCTTTTCCTCTTAGTTCACTGAAAAAAATAATGCATTGCAAAAAAATTAAATAGCTTTGGAGAAACTGAATGGTTGTTCATAAAAATATCTACATACTAAATGGGGTGCTTGTCACACACTGATAGTAGCATTAGTTACCAAGGTTGTTCATACAATTTTAATGTGAACAGGGCAAATCATAGAGAATATAATAGGATTTTGACTTTTCTCTTATTAGTTTTGGTGGTTTTAATAGCAGTAACAGTGAAGTATCCAGTTCTTTATAAGCAGGGGTCCTTTCGTAAAAAAAGAAGTGCAGGAGCTCATTAGCATAACTCATTTGCATATGCCACACCCCCTGACGTCACCGGAAGTGTCAAAAGGCCACACATCCCTGACGTCATGGGCAGTGTGTCAGAAGGCAAGAAGGGAGGGAGGGAGGGGGAAGGAAGGAAGGAAGGAAAGGAACAGGAAGGTAGGTAGGTAGGTGGGGGAGAGAGAGAGAAGAAAGAAAGAAAGAAAGAAAGAAAGAAAGGGAGGGGGGAAGGAAGAAAGGAAGGAAGGAGGGAGGAAGAAAGGGGGGAAGGAAGGAAGGAAGAAAGGAACAGTAAGGTAGGTAGGTAGTTGGGGGAGAGAAGAGAAGGAAGGAAGGGGGGAGGAAGGGAGGAAGGAAGGAACAGGAAGGTAGGTAGGTAGGTGGGGGCAGAGAGAGAGAAGAAAGGAAGGAAGGAAGGAGGGAGGAAGGGAGAGGGGAAGGAAGGGGAAAAGGAAGGAACAGGAAGGTAGGTAGGTAGGTGGGGGGAGAGAGAAGAAAAAAAGAAAGAAAGAAGGAAGGAAGGAAGGAAAGAAAGGGAGGGAGGGAGGAAGAAAGAAAGAAAGGAACAGTAAGGTAGGTAGGTAGTTGGGGGAGAAAGAGAGAAGAAAGGAAGGAAGGAAGGGAGGCAGAGCGGCCGAGACTGCCAGTCTGTCCTCAGCCACGGTCTCTAAAAGGTTCGCCATCACTGCTCTAGGCTGATTCTACATTGAGCAGGGGGTTGGACTAAATGGCCTAGATGGCCCTTTCAGACTCTGTGATTCTATGATTCTGTGATCATTGAATGATTAGCTTTAGCTAACAGGACTAAAGCAGACACTCAGAATGTGTAATAGTTAAGGCTGAACAAGTAATTTAAAACAAAGCAAATAGGAATGCCAGCCTCCAGGTAGAACCTGGGGATCCCCTGGAATTACACCCTATCTCAGGACTACAGAGATCAGTTCCCATGGAGAAAACTGATGCTTTGGAGGGTGGATTCTTTAGCATTTTACTCTGCTGAGGTCTCTGTCCTCCCCAGGCTCCATCCTCAAATCTCCAGGAGTTTCCCAACCTGGATCAGGCAACCCTACCCCCACCATCCCCCACCATTGGCCAGGGGGATCTGACAACCCTAAAAGCAAATAAGGGATTATAGGGAGGCACTTACTCTGAGTAAACTGGAGATGAAAGACAAACAATCCCTTCTCCTATAGTTGTTATAGTGAACCATTATGGAGAAACCTGACATTTAGATTACCACACAGCTCTGCTGTTTTTGTCTAGGTATGCAGACTGGTGCCCATTTTATATAATGCAAAAAAAAAAAAAAAAAAGGCTGTCCAGATTTGGAAAAATGGACATGGCAACCCAGCCAGATACCAAAGAAAGGCGTAATCCTATAGAACTATAGGTTGCTTTTGACTCATGGTTCAGTTCTGTTGGCCTATTGCTCTGCATCTGGAATTCCTTTGGGAAGGGAGGGTGTTAGAAAAGTCCAGTGCTCTTGCTGTCACGATTGCATCTGGATACTGTTTTAAATGCTCAGGTGTGAAGACAGCCACTGTAATCCTGCACATCCTTTTCTTTTTTGTTAGAAGATTTCTCTGTCTAAAAGGCAGAGCCAAAGGACTGGGCTCAGCTGCCAGCTCAGCCTGCCATTTTAGCTTTGACAGGATATAGGCTGCTGGTTCTGCTGCTGCAGCTGCTACAACCTTACATTGTCAAGCAGTAAAGAAACTAATATTCTACTGTAGAGAGGAAATTATCATTAAATATTTGTAAATTCAAGGAATTTGGATATTGGCCGTCTGGCATTATGTATGCCTCAGCCAGCACTTTCCTTTCACTTCACTTTTGTCCCTTATTATTCCACTATTAATCTTTGTTCATTTGCCTGTCCGAATTGTTTCTTCCAGGATTAAAGGATTAGGCATTTTCCAGTTTGATGTTTTTGCAATACTTGCACAATTTCATCCTTACAAAGAAACTAAGTATGCCGGAGAGGGGGCAGTCTTTAGGTGGGACAGTTGGGTAGCTGGGTATCACAGCTGGTAAAATAAATGAGTGGCATACCCCAAGGGTTTTTTTTGATGGCTCTGATAGTGAAGAAGGAGGGGGTGGCAGAATGGCCAGCATAAGGCATAATGCACGCCCTTCCTTTACCCATTGTCCTCCCAGTATTTTACCGATAATGAGGCACAAAGTTCTACCGAGTGGTGGGGGGGGGGGGATCTTGGAATTGGATTGCTGTACGGAAACAAGGCAGATCATACATTGCAATGTGAACTCCCACCCTGATAAATCGGTGGCACTAGATAGCAAGAAAAATAATAATTTACAGCTAGGGTTGCCAGTGGGAGACTGAGAGGGGATGGCATCAGCGAGATGGCATTATGTCCCTTCTGGGGACAACCTGGAAGTGACATCATGCCTGTCTATGAATCACCAGAAACTCTACGGTTTCAGTAGTGTTTCCTGTCATTCCTAGGGAGGCATGATGTGGCTTCTGGATTTTCCCTGGAAATCATAGAATCATAGAGTTGGACAGGACCTCAAGGCTAATCTAGCCCAACCCCCTTGACAATGCAGGAAATTCACAAATATCTCCCCCCTCACTAGGGTTGCCAACCTCCAGGTGGGGCCTGGAGATCCCCTGCTTTTATAGCTGATCTCCAGCTGACAGAGATCAATTCCCCTGGAGAAAATGGCTGCTTTGAAGGGTGGCCTCTATGGCATTGTACCATGCTGAGGCCCCTCCCCTCCCCAAACCCCGCCCTCTCCTGGCTCCACCCCCAAAGTCCCCAGGTATTTTCCAAATTGGACTTGGCAACCCTACCTCTCACACCCCCAGGTACCCCTGCTCCATGCCCAAAATATGACATAATGGTGTTGTACCAGTGGCATTTTTAAACTCTGTCTTTCTTCTGCTGACCACTGGTGCAGTGGCAGACAGCAGGAGCTGGGGCAGAAGATCTCCCACCCCCAGTAGGTACCTGGCAACCATAATTGTATCCTGGCTTTGTCCTAACAACTAAGAAAATCCTGACATAAGAAAGAAGGTGACAGGAGTATTTTAAACCTACAGTACTAGTTCTCTAGAAATTATAAAAACATCCACATGAAAAGGAATAACAACAACAACAATAATATTAACAACAACAATAATAATAATAATATTAACAACAACAACAACAATGCCATTATATAAATAATGAAGATCATTAATAATTCCCTGGCTGCCTTGCTTCAGGTAATAAAATGTCACACCATTCTGATTCTCAGCTTGGACAGAAAATTAATAGCATCCAGCAGGCTGTAAAGATTTGTACCATCATAAGCAGAATACTTATGTTGCTTGGGAAAGATGGGGCAGAAAGATCTCATTTTCTCCATAGGTTCCATGCAGGATGAAGTTTACATCCTTCCTATTCCTCACTATACTGAAACACTGGAGTGAATGAATGCAGAAGGAACTGTAGAATCACTGTAAAATCATCAGATGTGCTTTCTGAGAATAATTTCTGTTTGGGGGCCTCTAGCATTTATTAACCAACAAACATTACTGCCCAGAGATTTCATTTCACACTTTATATGCCCTGTCAGCTAAGCTGTGCATACAGTCTCTAGAGCAATTTTAATGATAGGCAATTTTGTACTGCAGAAAATGTGTCTTGGTTCAAGCTTATGTATTGATTAGAAGTGCTGGTTTAAATGAGTGAATAAAAATGACACTTGTGGGGAAAGTGTGAAACTGCAGATTAAGAGCAACTTTTTTAAAAGCTTCATTTATTTATACACTAACTTGCATTCTGCTAAGTCACCCTCTTAGCTGGGTGCCAAGGGTCATGTATTTGAACACCATTTTGTTAATCTTTTTCTGTTTTATTGCCAGTCGTAAAGTAGCATGGCGGGGATATCATCTGAAAGCTAATAACTCTTAATTGAAGACATCAAAGAAGGTCAGCACCACATTGGATGGGAGGAAGACTTAACTAAATAGCCCCGGACTAATGAATTACTGGCCAGGCCCGTTGAGAGATGGGAAATCAGACATCCGCACAGATTTTATGTTACAGAAATATAAATAACATGAATTAATGAGGACTTTATAAGTTCAGATTTAAGTCCAGTAGTGCCTTAGAGACCAACAAAAGTTTCAAGGTATAATCTTTCAAGAGTCAAACAGTCCTTCCTCAGACACAAGTAGGAATGGAGATCTGAGTCCTTTTATCCTAGTCAGAAGGTGGGAGGGGTGTTGTAAAGTAGGGGGGAACAAACTGTGGCTCGGGAGCCACATGTGGCTCTTTCACACATATTGTGCAGTTCCTGGCAAGGCAGCTGGGGAAGTGAAAGGGAGGCATGCCTCCCCAGTCAGTCCTCCCTTCCCCAACAAATGTTCCTCCCAGTTAGGCTTGAGGCAGGGGGGGAGTAGAGAAAGAAAGCTTTAACTTTAAATGCATTCTCAAAGCCCCCCCCCCAGCCAGCTTGAAGAAGGCATTTGTCTCTTTAAACCCCTTCTCCAAGTCAAGCCAGCAGGTGTGGGGGCAAGGGGGAGGGGCTTGGAGGACTCATTTAAAATTAAAGTTTCTTTCCACCTCCCCCCCATCCCTCCCTCCCCCCAGAGAGCCAGTTTGGTGTAGTGGTTAGGAGCGCAGACTCTAATCTGGGAGAACCCAGCTTGATTTCCCACTCCTCCACATGCAGCTGCTGGTGTGACTTTGGGTCAGTCATAAGTTCTTTCAGAGCTGTTTTCTCAAGGGCAGTTCTTGAGAGAGCTATCTGAGCCCCACCTACCTCAGAGGGTGTCTGTTGTGGGGATGGAAAGGGATTGTAAGATGCTCTGTGACTCCTTCAGATAATGAAGGGTGGGGTATAAATCCAATCTCCTCCTCCTCTTCTTCTTCTATGTGCCCTCTTTGTTTCTCTCTCTCTCACTCTCTCTTTCTTTTCACTTTTCATTCTTTTTCTACCTTTCTCTCTCTCTCTTAGACAAATAAATATCATTAGCAAACAAATATCATTGGACAGATAAATATCATTATCAATATCTGTTTTTACTCCTTTTGTTTTTATTTTTGGCAGTCTCATTTAATGTTAATAAAGAGCAAATTTGCATATTTTCCAATAAAAACATGTATGTGATATTTGTCCATGTATTGTGGCTCTCAAACATATGATGTTTATTCTATGTGGCTCTTACGTTAAGCAAGTTTGGCCGCCCCTGTAGTAAAGTATGCAAAGGTACAGTGCATATTGTAATCTCTTTAAACCCCTTCTCCAAGTCAAGCCAGCAGGTGTGATTCGAACAGAGAGGAAATAGCTTGGTGATTCGAACAGAGAGGAAATAGCTTGGGGGCAGAAAATGAGCATCTGTAGTGAAATAAGAACCCCATGTTCCTATTCAGCCCTGGGAAAGTGCATTGTTCTGAACTTGTGAATGAATCCACTTCAGCAATCTTGCATTATAATTTCCCCTTGAAATTTCTTTGATTCTTTGCCATGCCTAAGTCAGTGATAGAATGACTTGGAAGATTAAAATGTTCCTCCTCTGTTTTTTTAGTGTTGTCATAGACTTATGTTTATTCTTTTGTGGAGGGACTGACCTGTTTGTCTGATGTAGAGAGTGGAAGTTTATGCTATGTTGTTCTACATGGAGGATCTTGTGTGATCTTTTTGTCCACATCCATGCTTTTAAAGTTTAAAAACAAAAACAGCTTCCCGTACTACTTGCTACGACGAATATCTTCTGTTCTCTCAAAATAATCAAATAAAATCTAAAGTACATTTTGGTCTGGGATTTTGCTATGGACTTTTCTCCTTGCTACAAACTTTTCTTTTTGCTACAAACTTTTCTCCTTGCTACAAAAATTAAGTTACAGATCAATGCATCTGGCCCATTTCCAGGCTTGAATGGCAGTTCAAGATTGCAGTATCTTTCTAGTCTGTCTAAGTGCTGCATTGCGCATACCTCTGCTGACTGAACTACCTGGGAACATGCAAAGGCTGACAGTGCCCATATTAGACACAGAAATACATGCAGCAAAGCATGTATGGGGACCTCCTACCTTGTTGAGCCTATGGGCACTTTTGGAATTTTGAGAACATTGAGGGGGCACCACCTCGATCCCATGGGGGATGCCAACAGCCACAAATGGCTGTCATGGGATCTGGGACCAAACACAAAATGTTGGGAGGTTTCAAGGCAAGTGACGTGATACAGACAGCTGTTTCCAAAAGGAAAGCCCAGACTGGCTCTTTGTTTAGGGAGAGAACAAAGTGAGCACCAGAAAACATATTGGTGGGCACCATGGTGCTCATAGGTGGGACACTGGGAATCACTTGCCTAGGATACGGTCACACCATTTCAAGACTGGGGGACATAAAGCGTTGCTGAAACAGAATGCTTTTGGTACTATTTTTGGGCAGTGACGTGGTAGTGGGTATAGTTTACAGCTACTTCCCATAGCTTTCCATCATCTCCAAGATGGAAACCAGAGACTCTTAGGCTGAGGACAGACTGGCAATGTAAAGCGGGACAGCCCCGCGTTGGAAGTGGAAGAAGGGAGCACATTCAGACATGCGCATCTGTCCGTCGGCTCCGTTTCGCACTTACCCGTCTCCCACTCGCTTTCCATCCGCTTTAACAGGACACCGGGAGAAACCGATGTCCAGGGGCCATCTTGCGCTTGCCTCCCGCTTCCAGGCAGTGTGAACCGGAAGAAGGCGGGAGACAAGCAGAGGCGGCAGTGTGAACGCGGCGTTTTGCCAGTTTGCGCATGTGCGCACATGCGCACATGCACAAATTGCCAAAACAGCCCTATCACGAGCTGCGGAGGCCGGCCCACGTGGGGCCACTCCGCAGCAGTCTGAACGCTCCGTATCGGCACCGTTGCACAATACACCGGCCGGTGTGAACGGCCAGCCCCGGGGAGTTTTTCCCCCGCAGCAGTTTCCTCCGCATTCATCTCGTTCCAGATTGCCAGTCTGTCCTCAGCCTTTATTGAATGAGAAAGTGATGGGGGATCCTGGGATGTTGGATAAGTGCCAGTCCTAATATCACTATGTCAGAGAACATATTCCTAGAATTAAGTTTTGTAGTTATTTCTGCATGTGACAAATGTGGTGGATTCTTGTCTGAGAACTTGAAAGGACTGTGACACCTAGCCTCAATAAATTTTATGTATCATATATTGAAATGCTGTTTGCTGATGCAAAATTATAATGAATACAATCCTCATTAATATCACTATTGCAAATACATTCTTGTATTGCTTCACAAGCATTTTGTGAAACAGCAGTAAATCTTTTTCTAACCACTTTTTGTGGTTTGCTTATAGCTTTGTTATCAGCAGTTCAACAGTTCCATAAGACTTTTTTTATCCAGGGGGTTTATACATTTTTATTAATTAACAGTCACATTTCAAAGTGTCACCTTCATTTTACAGTTTTCTAAATTAAGTTCACAACTTGCTGAGTATTACAGCCCAATTTATAGTAAGAATCCAATGTTCGCTTTAAAAGTTTCAAAACTGATAGCTCCCCAGAATCTTCCCTAAGAAGAATCCAATTAGATTGTTCTGTATGGCTGCAGTGGTTGAAGAGAGATAACTAAAAGGGTACAAAGATAACACTTTTCCCTATTAATCCCATACCTGCATGCAGTGCAGAATGCATCGAGTCCTTCCAGTTACAATAAGTGGCCCAGGAATTGGTCTGTTAGGTTTTAGATGAACATGCTCACTATGTTTCACACACAAAAAATACCTCCTCTATCTCTCCCTACACAGTTTAGTGAAATAACTGCTTCAGTGAAATAGTAATCTATGCAGCAAACATTGCTTTTCCTTTGAAATGGCATCATTGCCCTCAGTGTCACGTAGCTAAATATGACTAGCTAGGTATACTAATCATTGCTTCCCATTTACTACATGAACTCTGACTATGGCTGAGTTCAGACTGGCACTTTGGCCCAATATAGGGACATTTCTCAAGTGGATTAAGTGGGCCGGTTCACACAGCCACAGCTGTCTGGCGTTCCCATGCCGTACTCACCCCGTCCTGAAGCGTTTTGATCCCGCTTTTTAAAAGTACCAGGTGAAAGCTGTGGCAAGCCGTTTGGCTATGCGTTGATCCTGCTTCCTGGAAGTGTGGATGCAAATAAGCTGCAATCAAGTGGCGCTGGTAATGCGAACCCGCTGATTCGGCATAACCACCCATGCTTGAGTGCACAACTGCCTGCGGGGATGCTTCCGGCTCACAGAGTTAAAGCTTTCAGCCATGGGATCCTGCCCCAATTGCTGCTGCGCCTATGCACCTATGCACCCATGCACCTATGTGCAGTTTGGTGAAACAGAGGCTGAGGACAGACTGGCAATCTGGAGTGGGATGAATCTGGAGGCAAAAGCTGCAGGGGAAAAATCCCCCGGGGCTGGCTGTCCACATTGGCCAGAGTATTGCGCAAGGATGCCGTTACGGAGCATTCAGACTGCTGCGGAGTGGCCCAGGTGGGCTGGCCTCCACAGCTCGTGATAGGGCTGTTTTTGCAATTTGTGCATGTGCACATGTGCACATGAGCGCTCATGCGCAAACTGGCAAAATGCCACATTCGCACTGCCGCCTCCGCTTGCCTCCCGCCTTCTTCTGGTTCACACTGCCTTGAAGCGGGAGGCAAGCGCAAGACGGCCTCTGGACACCGGTTTCTCCTGGTGTCCTAAAGCGCAAGAAAACCGGCTTCAAAGCGGGTAAGTGCAGAAGGGAGCCGAGGGACAGCTGTGCATGTCTGAACAGGCTCCCTTCCCCCGCTTCCCATGTGGACCTATCCCGGGGCAGATTGCCAGTCTGTCCTCAGCCAGAGTAAAGCCATGCACAACTGCAGTGCAAACAACGGAGCAAAGCCACGCACAACTGCAGTGCAAATGCTTCATTCCGCCTCCTCCCCGGTATGGTCCCACATCAGTCCACACAGTGCGACTGGAAAGTCCCGCAACAACTTGGCCTGGGACTTTTTGCCCCACTTCCCTTGTGCTTCATTCTGCCAGTCTGTCCTCCACCTATGACTGCCCTTGTGACTAATTCAGGAAGAAGAAGAAGCAAAGACTAGAAGAAACCATGATGCAGAAGGAAAAGAAAGCAAGAGAAACCATAGTTTTAACAAAGAAGACTTAAAACAGTGAGTTCCCTCACAAGGCTGTTGAGAGAAGAATAGTTTCTTCCTTTTCACTCCAGAAATACTATTTCAACCCCAAAAATGAAATGGAAGAATGTTCTGTGCAGCACTAAGTAATGTGCTAGCACACAGCCTTGGCTCTTCTAGAAGTACAGACTTCCTGCATTACAGCAGCATTATAGATACCACTGGTCCCTCAATCTGGAATGTACATAGCATGGTGAATTGCTGTCCATGGGAGTCAAACAAATTAATTGTAAGAAGCAGTCACACCAGTGCAGGCAGGGAATAAGTGCATGCCCACCAAAAAAGAAAAAAAAAGAGAAAGAATGAAGATGAGAGATTAAGGATGAGAGAGTGAACGTTAAAATGTAGCAGGAAAGGAACTTTTGCTGTCTATTTTATGTCATAAAACCATCCAATAATCTGCCCTGGCACTCATGCTGCCAGTTCTCTCACATGACTGGAAAGTGTAACACTGCTGGTTGTTAGAGCAGCATATAGCAGTTTTCCAGGGAATCGTGTAATCTTTCATAGGATTAAGCCTCAGTGAATAAAATAGGATTTATTTCTGAGTAGGCTTGTTTAGGATTGCTCCCACAGTTGCATATAGGAGTTCATCTGTTAAGAGATGCCCTCTGAGACTCACTGCCTCCAGTTCCTTGCCATCCCACCTCAAATACTCATGCACTTAATCCACCTTTTCCTGCAAATTAAAAAGACACTGTCCCTTTGTTTCACTTGAAATATTGGCACTGGACCATATTCTATTTTTCCTTCAAGAAGCGAAACTGTGCCCAGAAAAAAAGGCCTTCTACCAGAGAAAGTCAATAAAGCTTCTGGCAAGCAGTGGCTCTAAACACTGAATAACACATTGTCAAAGAAAAGGCGGTGGTTGGCTTTTGGAAGTATGTGGTGTGATTTCTTTGTTATGTGGCCCATAATATTTGGAGGAAGTGGTACAAGTTTGTGAATTGAAGCTCGTAATTAAAAACTGCACAAGGGAAGAAAAAACCAAAGCATCTGCAAAACAGAACAAGTTGCAATAAACTTAAATTAGAGGAATATGGAAATATAATTCCTCCCTAATGAGACTCCAGTAGCAGATATAATATCTTTATTACTTTAAAGGGTACTGGGCGTAGGAATAAATAACTGCTTTGAGTAACAGAAAGGCAAAAATTAGAATTGGTAGCACTGAAGAATATGAACACAAGTAAAAACATCGGCATAGAAAAAGGGGAAAGTACTGATTCAATTAATTTAAATGAAAGATAAAAAAGTATAAGTGGTCGGTAGCAGGTCAACCTATGGAGCAAGTTGACTATTTTAAATATTTAGGCATCATCTTTCAAGCAGATCTTTCCCGGAAGGCGCACTTGAACTCTGCTGTTAGAGTCGCTATGAGTGCTAGGACATCTCAAGATTTTATTATTCCATAGATGGCCAATACGTTTCTGCAGTAGTCAAAGTATTCAACACTAAAGTTGCTGGGCAGATACTATATGCCACCGGGATCTGAATCGGTCCAGTAACAGACAATATTGACAGACCTCTATTGAGATTCTGACACAATATTCTGGGAACACCTCAGTGTGTGTCTGGAATAGCTCTGAGACTCGAAGCTGGGGAGATGTCTTATGAAGCAAAGGTCTGGGGAAGAGCATTCAGTTTGAAAATTAGGACTCTAAAATCAAACCCAGATCTAAACCTTCTCGGACTAGTTAACCTGGACCACTACACAAGTGATTGGGACAGATTACTGAACCACAAACTATTATGTCTGGGTATCACCCATGACATGATAGAAGTCACGAGTAGACAAGAACTGTCACAGCTTATTAGAAGATATTTGAGAGATTTTGACTATGAGAGCTCATTGACTTGAGCACGCAGAGTGTGTTCAACCTTTTCAGTAGGCATTCAGCCTCTAACAACAATCCCAGACTACTTATCTGAGATAATTCTTCCAAAGTATACAAAGGCATTCATGCTAGCATGCCTGAATGCCCTACCTTCAGCTGTGATGTCAGGAAGATTTAATGGGATTTCAAACTCAGATCAACTCTGTAATTGCGGCAGCAGTAAAATTGACTCTGTGGATCATATTTTGCTTGATTGTCCCAATAGTTCAGCTCTAAGAGATGAATTGATCTTCCCTTTATTTAATCAGGACTTCCTCTCCAGAAGCAAAATCAGCCTGGTTACTTAAGAGATGAAAACAAACAAACTACTCTGTGTGTGGCAAAACTTCTAGCAGCTGTTGACAAGTCACACGACAACTTTTGCAGTAGCAATCTTTAAATTCTTCCATTTTTTCCTGTGGAATGAGGTTTATTGTGGGATGAGGTTTGCTGTTTATGACTCTGGATACAAACACAGTAAAGGTAACACAATACAATTTAAATACAACCTATTCTTGTTGGGCTGCTAGAAAAAATAACACAGCTATATATTTTTAAAAACTATTTAAATATTTGTTAACAACAAAACAATGAAGCCTCTGAATAAGACATGTATAGATATCAAATCACTCTAATTGTTCAGTATTATGTTCCATTTTGAATGTTTCCATCCCGATTGTCATGGAACAAAATCAAAGAGAAAAACTCAACAGTACCTTGTACCACAACAGTATTTTTCTATGTGTACAGGAGCTTCCAGATTCAACAACTGCTGCAGCAACATGTCAGTTGCTCATTATGTATGGTGACTCTGCAGACGTCCACCACAACTTTTGTGTGGTTCCAAGGGACTAAGGCCCATCTAGGTAGTTTCCCAGCACAATAATTTCCTGAATGATGCTGACAAGTCACAGGTGGGACACCTGAGCAAAGAAAATCTGTCCAATACAATCAGATTATACTAGCCCTGTCCACATATTACAAATTACATATTGTGCAGATGTACATCTGCTTGTAAGAGAAAGCCTACACACATTCAATTAACAAATGAACAGCGAAACCTGTATAAATCACACATTTGGCTTTGCACACATTGTATGTAACATAAGAATGGATCAATGCATGCATACAGAAAAATCAAATGTACACTGTACATGGTTTGTTCACTGTAACTTGTAAAGAGGGCTGTTGTAAGACCCCAAATCGTAGTTCCAAAAGTGTAGCGAACACAAAAATTGCATTACAGGGTCAGACCAAAATTCCATTCTGCCATCTATATTGGCCAGCCAGATATGTCTGGGAAACTTACAAAGAAGGCAAAATTATGCTAATTAAAAAGTGGGTGTGTGGAGATATAAGTGAACCACAAAGTTCTGCATAACAAGACATTATGCCTCAGCAGAAGCACCTTGAACAGGGTTTTTCAAAGGATATCACACAGTCTGCTTGCATTAACAGGTTTTGATTTGTTTTCATGGGACTAAGAGATATTTCCTATCTTTTTTCTTTTTAAGTATTGAAGTCAGGAGACGATAAATCAAATGCAAGCTTTTATTTCAGACATCATTCAACTCTGGGACAGCTCTAGCAAGAGCGGCATCCAACTTATAGTGTTTCAACAGCTTAACTATATACATTGTAACTATTTACATGCAGTCTCATTGGACCTAAGCAGGGGTCTGTGATTGGTTCCCTGGATTGGCTTCAGGACCAATAAGGAGTCTTTATTAGACAGCCAATAAGATTGAGGGTATTGAATTACCAGAACCCTGACAATGCAATGCATCATAACAAACAAGACATAACATTACTGTTCATTGTCAATACATCTTAATCACAATGAGTTTTAGAACAGCTCTAGTGAACTGCAGGCCCCTTTCTATATTAGCCAGATTGGACCAATGCAGGGAGATCTACTGAAATAACTACCCCTTTATCAGACTGAGCTGTTGCAGGAAGGATGTAAATTGGTGCAAAACAATTTGGCCTAACTTTCTTTCTGCATCACTGAAAGGAGGCTGCTGTGGCTACCACAGCACTTTCAATACCTTTGACAAGATCTGAGCATCCAAGAATGGATTAGAGAAGACTGTTAAATGCCTACCAATAACAAAAGAGAGCAATTTTAAAAGATATTGTTCTGCTTCATTATGTTTCCTTTGCTGGACAGATTAATTTCAGTCACAGGCTTTTAACTCTGATGTTACATAAAGAAAGATTGCTTTAGCACTCCCCCTACCCATTTTTCGTTAATTGAACATTCATTTCAGCATATTTTCAGAAGCAGACAAGATAGGAATCTGAAATTCATTTGTTAAAAGAAGCTATTCTGTGCAATGAATTAGTTAAGCATACTTTGTAGAAGAAACAATGTATATGCATGTGATTGGCTAGTTTGCAAGTCAGCTTGGCTAGCTGACAACACCCGCCTTCCACCGTAAGTAGCAGCAAGGGGTGCCAATGGGTGCATCTCCAGAGCCCGGAATTTTATTTTAACGAACAGGTTTCCTGTACTTTGTCAGTCTGGTTTAGGAAACAAGGGTAGTTAAAGAAGTTGTCCTTTGTCAATAAAAGTGAAAGCAAAGATAAAAGAATTTAAAGCATGATGCACTTGACTGCTTGTTAGGAAAACAGCCTCCTATAAAAACTATTAAGGAAGGATGGTGTTCCTGAAGGGTTGCTGGCCTCCTGGTGGGACTTGGGGATCCCCATCTCCAGACTACAAAGATCAATTCCTCTAGAGAAAATGGATGCTTTGTAGGGTGGACTCTGTGGGATTGTACCCCACTGAGGTCCCTGTCCACCCCAGGCTCCATCACCAAATCTCCAGGAGTTTCCCAAACTAGATCTGGCAACCCTACCCTCCCATCCCCCACCAGTGGCCTGGGAACTCTGTGTTGCTGATTCTTTGCTTCAGGAAGCCAAATGACCATCTTTATTTCCAGTCCCAGCAGGGGACAGGTGAGATAAATCTACATAGCCAATCACCCACTTCAGATAAGATGCTGTAAAGTTGCCTCCATGCTTGAGAGGAGATTGATGGCAGGGTCTCGATTAATTACTCTGAGCATTTCACAATTAAGGATACATCAATCTCCAATTTTGACATATTTATTTCCTTCACTGTTTCCCCCCCCCCCCAGAATTGAACCCAAACAAATGGTAACAATATAAACTAAGCTTATTATCCCTGTTTGAGCCTTGAATCTGTTAAACATCTTCATTATGCTATATGATAATTTACTGCACACTAGGGTTGCCAAGTCCTACTTACCTAATGGCGGGGGGGAGTCCTCCTTGGCCCAAGAGCTCCCTCGGCATGCGCGCCTGGTGACGTCACCCAGAAGTGATGTCACCACGTTGGGGGCGTTGCCAGGGCGATTGCCAGAGCGTTGCCCTGGCAATGCCCCCAACGTGATGACGTCACTTCTGGGTGACGTCATTACATTGGGGAAAGTCGCCCTGCCAGCCGGCGGACGAATGCTGGCCAGCGGATCGGGAACCCCTGTAGCGGGGGATCCCCCGCCCCCTGGGCTGACTTGGCAGCCCTACTGCACACCCTCTACCTATATGTATGGACTGGTAATTTCTATTTCTATTTTTGTTTCTGCTTCTGTCTTGACTTTAATTGGCCCTTCCTGGCAACTAACCCCACCTCCACCCTCTTTCTTTCTATATGTAATGGTTTAGGAAATTTTGTTTCCCTGTATCTGAAATAGTGTGCTTGCACACAAAAATTTATACCCTGAATAAAACTTTGTTGGTCTTAAAGGTGCTATTGGACTCCAACTTTGCTCTTCTGCTTCAGACCAACATGGCTGCCCATGTGAATCTCACTGTATTATATGCTTTCTAATATCACTGTACCTTTAAAGGTTTATGACAGACTCTGCATTCTGCCATAAAAAGAATCCAAGGAAATACTAAAACAAACACTCTGCATGCCTTGGATAATCTTAACTGCAGTAGAATTCTGAGGAAAGGCCTCATGTTTTGAACTGATATGCAAAACTCCAAAATGCAAATGAATTGCAATACTTCATTCTCGGTGTTTTTAGCTTTAATTGAGATAGGTCACTTGAGAAATGGTAGAGATTATAGTAACATCACATAGTTTACTAGCTATGGAATTTTCTGCAGTGAGCTTGTAGTTATGCAGTGCAATCTTCAGCACCCTGAAAGAAAGCAAAAAAACACCTTACAGCCAATATTGCTTTCGATAATTCCTCTCTTTTGGAATGTCATTCAATAATTAGTATTTATTGACTCGTCAGTCATATTGTTTATAGATGCATGGCATGGAACCTAATAAAGATATTATCTTTACAAACTGTTTGCCAAACCTTTGGTTGCCAAGTAATAATTATACTGGCAGGACAGGGATCTGAGTTCAAATTGTAGCTCACATTGAATGTAGCTCACCAGAACCCAGGTTGAGGCCTGGAGATCTCCTGCTATTACAGCTATCTCCAGACAATAATCAACCCCTTAGGATTGCTAGGTCCCCCCTGGTTGGGGATGGGGGGAACAGGGACCTCAGTGGAGTACAATGCCATACAGTCCACACTCCAGAGCATCCGTTTTCTCTAGGAGAACTGATCTCTGTAGTCTGGAGATGAGTAGTAATTCCAGGGGATCCCCATGTTCCACATGGAGGCTGGCATCCCTAGGTCCCTTGGGGAAAACAGTGCTTTGGAGAGTGGACTCTATGGCACTGTCTCCTGCTGAGGACCTTCCCCTCCCTGAACCCTTCTCAGACTCCAGCCCCCAATCTCCAGGTATTTCCAACCCAGAGCTGGCAACCGTAAATTATGTGAACATATGTGTACACATTCCTACACAATTTCTTATCTCTCCATCTTCTTTACCTAAATACGCTTAGATGAGTTCTATGAGCTGCTGGGCTGGCAGACTTGGATTTTGGATAGGTTTTAAACATTGAGTTACGTGCCAATACAATTCCCTGACAAGCAGTGTTGTACTAGGCTTGCAAGTGTGCCTAAGGCATGAGAATTGTGGACCACTGTAGGCTTCTGCTGCTATTGTGTGAAAAGCCATCTGAGATGGCATAGTGCAAAGCTGTTCCCTTGTACAAAAGTAATTACTAAAAGTAATGTGGATGACTTATTTCTGCATTTTCCTTCCCAGAAACTTTCTAGCTGTCATGGGACAGTAACACAGGCACAAGCTGGCATAACAAAGATTTGGCATCAAGTAACTGTTTGGATGGGACTGAAACTGGCACACAATGCAGTCTGTAAACTTCCCTCATAGATAATGCCCAGCGAACAGGTAATGCACCAGTGCATTCCACTTGATGAACCACTGATAGTATGGCAATGGGATTAGGGTGTGCCCTTTTCTTTCAAAGAGATCAAATCAGCCATGGTTTGAGTGGGAGGAGACTGATTTCAAGCAAGGTGCCAGCATAGGACAGACAGCAGTTCAATTATAATTGCAGGGAAAGCTTATTCTTCATTTTTAAGAAATGTCACCTCCTAGATGCTTTCAATCTATTGCCTTCCATCATAACTCTGTGTGTGTGTGTGTGTGTGTGTGTGAGAACTTTAATGCACATAAGAAACTGGCACCTTATAAGACTCCATGATATAATCCATCCATTTTTGACCTTTTAAAACTACAGTTAAAGCCAGAGATTGCATCAATTCATTCTTCCTTTCAAAAAAATTATTTAACAGTTTTATAGCCAAATGCCTAGTGGTACATATTTACAACCACAGACTGGTGTGAATTGGCACCTCACATCTCTGCATCTCCAGCTAGCAGACTTACTGAAGTGACATATTTAGCACTTCTGCTAAATAAGCAAAACTAGGACAGCATGATTTATTGACCGGGTGCTAAATCCATGCAAAGAGAGCAGGAGAAAGAAAAAGTTAACCCTAATATGATGGGGTACAGAGTCTAGGAGATATAGATTCTGAAAAAGGTTCCACTTTTCACTCATATTGCCCAGACAAGTATTTATTTTGTGTGCCTTATATTTTTAAAAGATTACTGCATATGCAACATAACCAGGCACCCTGGGCTTTTCTATATCATCACTAACACAGGATAAGAGTACTGAAGAAGATAAAGAGTTTCTTACCCAGCAATTTCAAAAGACTGCTAATACATGTTATTATTTATTAAGATAGAGTTTAAACCATCCTCCCCTGTGGAACAGGGCTTAGGGCAGTGTACATCAGTATAAAATAATTACATAAAATCATATTTTTAAACCAGAATATATTATACAACAACAGTAATCTATGACCATTCAGATGGCAATGGAACTGCCAGAGCATGCCACTGCCTCATGGGGAGGGGAGGCAGGAGAAACAGGGGTGCCAGCCAGATGGAAAGGCATTGCTGTCCTCAACCGAACCCCCTCCTTCTTCTTTGTTTCACTGTTTGTCCCACCCAGTTTTTTTAAATGCAGGGGTCATTTTGAGCAGGAATGTGCAGGAGCACCATTCCAGGAGTAACAAGCCCAGGAGCGGGCACATATGGTGATGCGCTATGGAAAAAACCAAAAGCATACTAACTTGATCTGTATTTTCATGCTTGTTGTAGGCTGGCTTCCCTACAAGAGCAAAGGAAACCTAAAGTATCTTTAGTCAAAGTGTAAAGCTGGCTTGCCAGCTCTGAGTTGGGAAATACCTGGAGATTTTTGGGGTGGAGTCTGAGCAGTGGGTGTTGCCTTCTGACACACTTCCAGTGATGTCAGAAGGGCTGGTCCCAGGTTTTTTTGTACACTAGGCGAGGATACCTTCTGGTGTCCCTCTCCCCCCGTGTGCCCATCAATTTTCAAACATAAAGGGGTGCCAACCTCCAGGTGAGGTCTGGAGATCTCCATCAGGCAGCACCCCTAAGATCAACCCCATGTGCATGCGAGAACAGAGACTCAGTGTGAGCACACTTCTTCACCTATACAGGGTTGTTGTAAGGATAAAATGGAGGAGAGAAGGCTGCAATAAGCCACTTTGCAACTCCATTGGAGAGAAAAGTGGCGGGGGGGATGAAGTTAATAAAAACAAATAAAGACTGAACTCTGGTGAACCATCCCCCCCCCCTCGCAGCAGCCACACGGCTGCTGCTTCCAGGCTAGTGCGGAGTGGGAGGGGGGGAGAATAAGGGCTTGGATCCCTTACACCTCAAAGCAGCGTTTTCCCCTTGTTCAAGGACCCTCCTCTGCTTTGTAGCCAACCCTAAGCAAACTGAAACAGAACTGCACATGACCACAGCCTCAGTGGGGGTGGTTGGGTTTTGGCTTTCCCCTCCAGATGCAGGCTGCCACGGGTGAGAGGCACAGTGGCTGGCAGGTGCAGGAGGAATAGGGGCGGGATCAGTGGGGCGGGGTGGCATGGAAGAGGCAGAAGAGAGGAGGGGAGGGTGTGTGTGTGCTCTCCGCCTTTCCCACTCTTTTCTGATCAGCCAAAACATCTTTCCTGATCAGAATGAGGAGGGGGAAGAGCGGTTTGGATGGAAGAACCAAAGCACCCCACTGATGTGACCCCCCTCTTGCCCTCCCTCCCTCTTGCTTCCTTTCACTCCCTCCCAAGGCACTCCAGTTTATGGGTCGGAGGGGGGGGGGATCTGGGGCATCTGCCTGCCCATCTTTCACCCCCCAAGAATCGGGCAAAGCTGGTCCCCAACAGACACTGCAAGCCAGAGGAAGTCACACACCTGTAGGAAGGGGGGGAGACGGGGCTAAGGTTGGAGGGGGCCTGGGGGCAGGGACTCCCTTCCCAGAAGGCACCTCTCCCTTCTGTTTGATGTACAGCTAGGCTCGCTGCCTTCTTGCCCTCTGCAATGCGCCCTCCTCACCCACTGGCTGTCCCTTCTCCACTGTCCTGTTTGCCAGCTGTGCCCTTAGGTGACCGCCTAGTTGGCTTAGAGATAGAGCCGGCCCTGGATGTCAGGGGGTGTGGCATATGCAAATAAGTTATGCTAATGTGCTCCTGCACCTCTTTTTTAATGAAATGACCCCTGTTTAAATGTATATAGATATAAGCTAACCCAGCCCAGGGAACTGAGGAACCAACAAAAATCCTTTGTTTATATATGTCTGACAATGGCACATGATAGGCTGATGTTAATTCAAAACAAACAATTTTTATTTCACTTTTATCGAGAATGGGCAAGTCAGAAAGTCAGGTGGGTTTTAGGTTTGAATTTCGCAGGAGAACAGGAAATAGGAATGAGGTAACTTTGAGTAACCTGTCACAGTACAGTACCTGTTTTGTTATACCGACAGATCTTCAGAATAGTGGAGAGAGATCTCCTGGCGGTCACTGCTTTAAATATACAGACATAAGCTTTCCCCCTTCAAAATTACTTAAGTCTATGAAGGCAGGACATTCATACGTTCCAATTTTCCTTCTTAAATACTTGACAGGGATCACCCTCCTTTACTAGGAGCTATTTTCCTCAGGGAAGGACTACTAATCTCACTTCCCTGATTCAGGATCCTTCTTGATCCCTTAGCCTTCTTAACTGAACTGTCGCTTTCATCTGCCACTCTTAATTTGCCTCTCTCAACTGTAGATCAAGATGGGTAGCCATGTTAGTCTGTCTGTAGCAGTAGGAAAGAGCAAGAGTCCAGTAGTACCACAAAGACTAACAAAACATGTGGAAGGGTATGTGCTTTTGTGAGTCACTGCTCACTTCTTCAAATAGAGGAAGTGAGCAATAATCTGAATGGTCAACCATGGAGTGAGTGCATGATGAGGCAGGTTAAGGGCTGTATGTTTGGACAAATCTCTCTGAATAAGTAACACTGGATAACAAAGGTGCAGCTAGACCGTGCCAAGCCTGTTGTCTGACCACAGCCAGTGTTAACATTATGTGAACTTTCATACTCTCCTCTGGCAACATACAGTGCTTGCTTAGCAAAAAGATTAAATGCATATATGGTCCCTATATATACAAAGTTTGAAAACAACTAGTACATATTCTGAATATCTCTTAAAGGATAACTAATCTACAGGTACAATCACAGCAGTGTAAGTACTCTAGCATGAAGGAAGGGCTGAACCCTTCCTTCCTTCCTTCCTTCCTTCCTTCCTTCCTTCCTCCCTCCCTCCCTCCCTTCCCACCTTCCCACAAAGAAGAAGAAGAGGAGGAGGAGCAAATTAGATTTATACCCCACCCTTCACTTGGAGTCTCAGAATGGCTTACAAACTCCTTTCCTTTCCCCTCCCCACAACAGACACCCTGTGAGGTAGGTGAGGCTGAGAGAGCTCTGACAGAAACTACCCTTTCAAGGACAGCTCTGACAGAACTGTGGCTTGCCCAAGGTCATCCAGCAGCTGCAATTGGAGGAGTGGGGAATCAAACCTGTTCTCCCAGATTAGAGTCTGCACACTTAACCACTACACATACCTCCTGAGAACATACCTCCTAAGAAGCTGCACACTGCAGGGCAAGATGGAATGTTTATCTTTCAGGGCAGCTCGTCTTCTGTTAATGAATTTCTCACTGAAGAACCCTGCTGATGAGCCCCATACTTCCACTGAGCACACTTTAAACCCACTATTTTCTACAGTTCACATGTATATGAGGACAGGTCTGCAAATGGACAAACAAGATTAATGAGAAAACCTTCTTTTAAGACTAGTAGTGCCACATCACTTTACTAAAAGTGAAATCTTGAGAGCTTCCTGCTCAGGAGTTAGAACACCAAAGGATTTTGAGAGAAGCACAAATTTCACCAAGGCTAGCAATATTTCTCATGAAGATCCACACACTGGTATCTGGAACTGAACTCTTCGTATCTCAACAGTGTAAGCACAATTAAAAGATGCAGGTTAATAGGAACATATTTAAAATATATAAAATGCCAAAAATACTACTCTAAACTACCCTAAATTTAATACAAATGCCAAAAGCAAAAACCATATAGTGCAAAAATACAGCAAAACCTGTCCGAACAAGCAAAGCATGCTAAATCCATGTTATGATAAATCTCTATTCCCTATTACAACAACTAATACTTCTATATTTGTTGGCTTGGATATTGTCAAAAATTACCACTGACGGAAAGGGTTTCCATCCCCCTTCCTGATGCAGCCTTATATGCTCCCCACCAATGTTGCTCCTGGGGGATTGAGGACTCCCAGGGACAACATGAAGGGGAACTGGATACTGGCAGTGGAAGGGAGGAATTAACGAAAATCACACAGTCACACAGTTAGTGAAAATGTGGAAATGTTAGCTCGGATCTAGCCCAATGCTTTTACTAATCCTGTGGATTTTCTATCATTGATATTGATAATCTAGACTAGAGAATATATAATACAGAATGGACACCCTGTTAATATTCTAAATTTGGAAGTATGAAAATAAATTCTCTTTTAGATTCACTTTTAGAAATCAGTTTAAAATGTGTGGGTTGTGTTTTTTTTTTGTTTTTTTTGGTATTCTCTGTGTCAGAATGATGTTCCTTCATAGCACTGTTACCTGTCAGTAAGACATGACTGACACATCTCTACTTCAGCTATCACCTTGGAAATGTACCCTCCCCATAAAGTGCCTTTATATGCTATTTTTAAAAAGCATAATTTCTATAGCTGTATGTGAATGTGCCACTGATTCAGGCTGAGTGTTCCAGAGACCCGCCAAAACAATAGCAGAGAAATGAAAGAAACTAAGTAGATAATTTGGTGAAGAACATTTTTAGAGACCCGGTTATATAAATCAAGTCTGTCCTCTCTGATGACAGGGTTTCATTCCTGATATTCTGTAGGATTATCCTAAGTAATTTCTTATGATAACTGCATATGTGGAAGGGTGAAACAACTGTGGAAACTGCTAGTTCGATTTTAATAGCTGGAAAATAGCATGCGGTTCAGTTCAGCAATTGGATTAAGGTATGCATAAGCTTCCTTTGCAATGAATGGAACCTCCCCACTCAGCTCAATGGAGAGGAGCAGTCCAGATGCATATACCATTTCTCCTGTTGATCAGGCATCCCTTCCCCCCCCAAAAAATACGTGCCCCCAAACCACTCACACAACTTTCTAGAGCCCAACATATCTTTGAAAAGCAATTCTCCATAAGAGGCAGCAAGTGCTAGGGAGCAATTTGAAATCAGTATGTTCACGTATTGATTCGAAATCAGCCAATTCTTTGGTTTCACGCTTCTTCTCACCTTACTAATAAAGCATTTGAATCATAGGTATTGTTAAAAAGGATTGGGGGAAAAACTCATCCTTGCTTGCAGGCTTGTAGACCAAAATAAAACCCCCAGACATTAGTGTTTGACATTTACAAGCTCAGAGAAATTCAATAGCAAAAGAATGTCAAGCATAAAAACAAGGCATTTTTCAAGAACAATTTGTATGGGTATCAAGTGTAGAGATTTTTTTTAAAAAAAAGATTATCAGAATATGATACAATAAATTGGACAGTAAGTTCAAGATGGACAAAAGGAAATACTACTTTACACAGAGAGTGATTAAAATTTGGAATTCGCTGCCAGAGGATGTAGTGATGGCCACAGGAACAGACAGCTTTAAAAGAGGATTAGATACATTCATGGGGGACAAGTTTACCAATGGCTACTAGCCATGGTGACTGTGGGGAACCTCCACATTCAGCAGCACTAAGCCTCTGAACCCCAGAGTCAGGAGGCAACATCAGGGGGAAGGCCTGGGTCTCTATGCCCTGTTGTTGGCCATCCAGAGGAACTGGTTGGCCTCTGTGTGAGACCGGATGCTGGACTAAATGGACCACTGGTCTTACCGAACAGGGCTCTTCTTATGTTCTTATTCAGGTGAAAGAAAACAGGAAAGAATTCAGGTTCTTAAACAGGTGAAAGAAAAATCAAATGCCTGTTTTTGTCTCAAGATTGGAGTCAAACATGTTCCACCATCAAGGTTCAGTTTTGCACCCATATCACCTCTGTCCATTAACAGAATGCATTTGAAACAATATCTTTCAATTCAGATCAATGAATGTGAGAAATGTAAGGAAAAAATGAAGTTCCATAATTGTAGAGGCTGTGACAATTTATTTCCCATACAGAGTATGAATATCCTACTTAGAAATATTCTCTGGGCTAGAAAAGGATTTTTTTTGGGGGGGGGGGGTGATATTGTGAACAAGGCACTTTCTCTGTGAAGAAATGTTTTCAAGTACAACATATTTAGGGAATAAAAAAATTAGGAGGCAACCTAAGCAGATTTATACCCTTTAAAGCCCATTGAAGTCAATGTGCCTAGAGGGGTCTAGCACTGCTTAGGATGACACTGTTGGCATTGTGCTATGACCAGTTGCAAAGGTGCTTTGACAACATCTAACAGAAGTTAAAACAAAAAGTCTGCAATTTTAACCCTTTCCTGGGAAAGAGCCCTATTGAATAAAATAGTATTTAATTATGAATGGATCTTTTCAGAATTGTTCTCAAAAAGTAGGAATGTATATTTGGATATCAATTAATCAAAAGCATAACAGAAGCACCTTTCTTATTGCAGTTGTAATAACTAATATGAATTGAAAAAATAATTACAATCAATAATGTTTGGAAATATTTGTATTTCATCATTATTCTTATGCCTGGTGGTCTTGTACAGAATTCTTGGAGGTGGGAAAGGATGAGGAGAAAGTGACTCAGCAAATACTGTAACTGTCAGGGATGCTATTTGATCAGCAGAGTCCAGTCGGGCACTTTCCAGACTCCTTATACAGATCACATTGCTCATTCACAGCCTTGAGATAGACTTTGATCCTGTCTAGGAACAGCTCCTATTTGCTTGAGGCATTCAGTTTTCTGGTGCTGTACCAGCTACATAGGGGACCAAACATTTTACTTACACATCTTAGCATTTTAGTCAGAAATGTGTTCATTTTCCATGTTCAGCTACCTCTGTCCAACTAAACTTCACTGGTAACATGGGCCATTTCCGCATAACTTATATGCCTCTAGTTCAGTGTTGTTGGGAAGGGAGTTTTATTCTTGCATCCCCAAAGTATTGTGGTGCATTGGTGCACCGCCTAGGGTTTTCTCAACTGTTCTCTGATCTTTCCCAACCATAGCTTGCTCAAAAATTTTGGGAAAGGCTACAGTAAAGCCTGGATGGCTGCTGTATGGGTGGAGAAATTCAAAATTTCCTACCCACATGGCATACATTTAGTCTAATGCTGTTCCTATGGCAGCCATTTCATTCCTTTGCTCGGGGAGGGGGTTTCTTTTACTTTTTAAAGTCATCTATAGAATATAATTATATAAATATAACCAAGATGTGTATCTGGCTTTCCAAATTCTCAGTTGTAATTCTTTTAAAATAAGTTTCTAGCCTCTTCCATTGTCTGTGTGTCTGTCTCTGTGTCAGAACCCTGGTATTTCTTGGAGGTCTCCCATCCAAATACTAGCCAGGGTTGACACTGCTTAGCTTCTGAGATCTTACAAGATCAGGCTAGCATAGGCTATTCAGGTCAGAGCTGCAAAAAGTATGTCTTTCCCCTCATATAATTTTTTTAAAATGAAAGCTGGGGATGCCGAGAACTTGGTACACATACTGGCATAATAAATTCAGGAGGGTAGCTGTGTTGGTCTGAAGAACAAAGTATGAGTCCAGTAGCACCTTTAAGACCACACACACACATCTTCAGAGACATTTCTAAAAATGTTAAATTCTATTAGAGCCTCCAAAAAGGGAGGATTCTTGAAATCTGTACCCCCAATCACCAAAACTTCTTCCAATTTGCTTGATTCCAGCTCCCCCCATGAAAGCCCTTTGTACAGGGCCGGTGCCAGGCTTTTTTGCACCAAGGCTAACTACTTGCACCCCCCATGGGTGGCGGGAGGCAAGGCTGGAGGGGTTTGGATCTGAGAGGAGCTGAGGACAAGGCTGCAGGGGCTGGGAACTCTCAGATCCCAGCCCCTGCATCCTTGGCCTTGGCTCCCAAGGGCTCGGAAGGGTGGGGGGGGAGGCAAGGCTGGAGAGGCTTCAATCTGAGAGATCCCAGCCCCTTGTCCTTGGCTCCCATGGGCTCAGGAGGGTGGAGAGCAGGAAGCAAGGCTGGAGGAGCTTAGATCTGAGAGATCCCAGCCCCTGCAGCCTTGTCCTCAGTTCCCACAGGCTCAGGAGGGCACGGGGAGGAAAGGCTGGAGGGGGTTGGATCTGAAAGATCCCAGCCCCTGGAGCCTTGCCCTCGGCTCCCACAGTGGGCTCATGTGCCTCAGTGCTGAGAGGCTGGTGAGTGCTTCACTGCTGATCCCCATTGTGCCCAGCCCAAGTCCACCCCCCATACTGCAGAGGCACCGCCACTGTGCCAACCACTTCCTGCTGCCCAACCCCAGTGGTGGGAACCAGATGCAGGCGGCAGCAGAGGAGCACTGTTCTACCCACCGCTGCACCTGGAGGATGAGGATGCTGCCACAGCTTCTTCTGGTGAGGGAGGGGAGGAGGTGGGGTGGGTTGGCAGGCTGGCGGGTTGTCCTCAAACAACCACATCCTCAGGCAATTGCCTAACCTCGCCTCTTGAAAGAACCAGCCCTGCCTTTGTATTAGCCATTATGGCAAAATGGAATTCTATGGCTATAGGCAGTATACTTTTGAATACTAGACACTAAGGAAGGGGACAATGTTATTGGTGTTGACCAATGCTATTGGTGTTTTAAAGCTTCTTGGACCCAGTTCACAGTCCTCTCTTGAAAACTAGGAATGGGCATGAACTGCATTTGTGCAGTTTGATTCATGACTGGACCACATGAACTGCATTTTTGCAGTTTGATTCATGACTGGACCACAAAATGAACGACAAACTGAACTGATATTGTTGCAGTTCACAAAGTCCAGTTTGCAAACCCTGAACAGCTAAAATTCGTAATGAAGTTTGGTTTGTCAGCCAGTTTGTGCCCATCCCTGTCAGAAACAGACTGGGTTCGATAGAGACAAGAGACTTGCCATAAATCACAAACTGAGTTCAAAACAAAATTTTCAGTCTTTTCCCATTGTGAATTAATGTTGAGGTGGTGATATTCACACTGGAAGGAAAACATATGGGAAGTGTCTTTTTTTATATACCAAAGCAGCTGGCACCACTGGAGGACAGATTGACATCACAAAAAAGTGAACCAGTCACTTTCTTTGCTCCTAATTTATTTTATAGAGTTGTTATGACAAAGGGATGAAAGGAGAACAATGTGCACTGCCCTCCCTGAAGCAGTAGCTATAGTAGTATATAGTAGTTTATAGTATATAGTGGTTTATACTATACCGTGTAGTAGTATATACTAGTATTGATATGGTAGTATAGTAGATAGGTAGGTGTTTAGCTTCTGTAATATGTAACTCTGTATCAACAACACTTTCCCCAAGGTTCCCATTAAACACATTAGGATCCCCACTCAACTCTCTCTGCTAATTTTTTACTGTATTTACTGAAATCTTGGGACAGACTTCTTTTCAATAACCATCCCTGTTCTCCCCTGTTAGTTTCTTTACTTTCAGTTGGTACCTGGGAAAGTTGAAAGTAGTGGGAAAAGAGGAAGACCCAACATGAGATGTAGACTGACTCAAAAAAGGAATTCATGGCCTGTAGCTTGCAAGACCTGAGCAAAGCTGCTGATTATAGGACCTTTTGGAGGTCATTAATTCATTGGAAGCATCTTGACAACACATAGCACACATGTGAATTCATTTCTCATCCATCCAAAATCTTTCAAATGACTGCACTTCCTTTGAATATTTTACAAGACAAAGCAATAAACAAACTGATAAAATCAATTAAACAATCAACATCTACTATCATTTATGAAAAATGCAATCATTTATGAAAAATATTCTGATTTTATTTTACTCTGCCTGAAAAATCTCTCTATCTTACTCTCCTCATATATGTAAATGATTGTTTCCATCTGGTTTATTGCTATAACTTGCTGTTTGAAATATCCATTTATGAATGGAGCTCTGAATAGAAATTCAGCACCTCACCCTGATAGGAACCAGTCTGTAGCTCAGCTCTCCAGTCTACTGCCCAGCCATACATATATGAATACATATGAGCAGAGGCATTCTTTAATCCTTCAGCAGTAGTATGAGCTTCTGAGGAAGTAATATATTTGCAAATAAGTGCTGTTTCCTAGTGATCTGTTTCATGTATGCAGCAAAACTTCTTATTGCTTTAGCCTCTGACAGTAGGTTGTGCTGATTCTTAATACCTGTGCCTAAGTCACAGTGACTCTGCTCAACTCATTGTTACTCCTTAAGGACCAGATGGGCTTGGCATCACAAGTCATATCTACTTCAACTTCTCTTAAATTCCTTTTGCCCTCTTAAACTCTTTCTTGTGCTTATTATTCTGCAGAAATTCATCTGCCCTTTTCACTTCGTTTGTATTCATGTGTCGTTGTTAGCCACTTCTTGTTGCTGACATTGGTTTTTATTTACACCACTCTTACATAAAGAATGCAAAACCAGGGGGCAGTTTTAATATTTCTGTCACATTTGGCTGATATGCTTTTAGCAAGATAATTATGTTTTCACACTTCTTGAGGAGAAACCATGGAAGAAAGTGGAACTTTTGCATTACAGCTCTACTCAGTTGCTGTGGTTTTGGTCTCTCATGTACTGAGAGAAGTTGCTATTTATGATACTCCTGGTATGTGCAGTTCTCATGTTGTGTGAATCAGGCCCATAGCTACAGTGGGGCATCTTGGGGCTGAGCCCTCCGACTTACCACCAGGGCCTCCTGACTTCCCATCCAGCCAGTGTATTTTAATTTTTTTTGCATGCCACGGCTGTGCCAAGCCATTGCCCTACCCTGCCTGCCAGCAGTGTGCCTCTAGCTGGCTGCAGGCAAGGCCCACCACAGGGCATGTCTGCTCCCTACTCCAGCCCTCCCCATGAACTTCCCTGGGAGCCTCTGGACAGTGACAAACTGATCCTGGGCACGCAGCATGCACGACCACCTCTCTCTCTCTCTGTGCATGCATGTTCCATTGCCTGTGTGCCTACGTGTGTTGCTTTCAGTCCTCCACTCAGTGCCAAGTGAGGTAGCCATGATGAAAGGAAAATCACCTTTGCAATTGAATAGGACCATGTGCATAGTTTTTCAGCTTTGCTACATGTGATTGACTACCCAGCTTTTTTGAGGATATCCATCTGCACATACCTAAGCAGGGAAATGCATAAATTGCCCTGTTCAACAAAAAGGTGACTACACATATCATAAGGAGCACACGTAGCACTATCTCCCCTTATGTGTGGTTGGATCACCAAAATCAGGATTAAATAGGACTAGAATGTTCGCAAAATTCTGGTCTGCTGTCACCTGCACTTGTATTTTTCTAGATGATAGCAAAATGAGTATTCTTTTGCTGTCTCCCAGTCTGTTCTTTTAACACAATATTCAGTCCCTGTACAATGGATGAAGATATCCTTGCTGCAGAATTTCTAAATACCTTGTTGTGTGGGGACTGAAATGTGCATTCACATTTACAGCCCCCCTTTTGTATTATTAAAAGGCATGTATTTCAGTGCTGGAATACAGAAGCAAATAACCTAGACCTATATTTTAAAACATAACTGGGAAATATAGATTTATGTCATGGCAAGGTATTGGTGATCATGGCTGGTGAACAGCATGGTACTGCAATAGATGAGTTTCCTAAGGCTAGGCTCCAGAAGTAGTTTAAATGAGTCGAAGGGCTTGGACATACATAAGTAGCTTGATTATTTAGATTTTTTTTTTAATAATGCTTCATTTTATCTCAGAAACCAAGTTTGAAAAAGTAGCCTGCCCTGGGACTTCCGGCAAGACTTGCGAGCATGGCGGACGTGCTCCTCCACATCTGCGGGGAGCGCGATCCGTACCCAGCGGGAAGAAGGGGCTCTGGACTGGTGCCGAGCCCCCAGAGACCCCAGTGAGGGGGCTCTGCCTGGGGTGGCCCGAAGGGGATCTCTCCCTACGGTGGCGACCGAGGGATAGAGATCCCTTTTCATCACCCCCATAGGTTCCCCCACCGTGGGAGCCGTATGGCTGAAAGCGCAAATCCGAGAAGCAGCAGAGAGTGCGAAGCAATGAGGCTGGAACTGACAGTTACGCATGGAGAAAACGTGAGTCTGAAGTAAGAAAAGCAGAACACAGCGGGAAGACGGCGGGAGGAGTGAAACCCACCCACCCCCCTCTCCGGGACTAGCGTACTTACGAGACTCTTTACGTGGCGTTACTGCAGGAATAAAAGCCCATCCACCTTGCTAGATGGCAGCATCGCTCACTTGGAGATATAAACTTTAGAAGGACATAAGTGCTGTTTGAAAATTTGCTCCTTTCGTTCATCTTATCTATCTATAAACAAAGAGCGTAGTCTCAACAATGACGGGGAAACCGAAACCTTCCCCCAAACTAGGAAGTACAGCTCCGAGTTCAAACGTTGATACCACGGAGATGAGTGCGGTGTTCTCCTCGTTATTGCGACCTCTAGTGGACCAAATGACAGCTCTCAACGTTAAAATGGACAAAATGCAGCTAGAACTAAAAGAGTCGAATAAATCCACAGAGAAGCTGCAGTGAGAACTTCTGGAAGTAAAAACTTCAGTAAAAAACCAAGACGCAAGACTACAAAAGGCAGAGAAGGAAAAGGCCTTCCACCACGATCAGCTTTTGAAATTACAAATGGATAGATCGAATTTTTTCCTAAGACTTCAGAATGTGCCAGAAAACACAGGAGAAGACCTTAAAAATTTGCTAAGTGAAGCACTTGAACCAGTGACAGGCATGAAAGCAGCGGATATAAAAAGCGATATGGATATGGTTTACAGAACCTATCCAGATTACACTAAAAAGAAAAGCCTGCCTGGTGAAATTATGATAAGGTTCTCCAAAAAATCTACAAGAGACGTGGTGTTTAGGACCACAAACAAAGCAGCTCTGAAGATCCTGGGAGAAGAAGTAAAAGTGATGAAGGATATCCCATTTGAAATAAGGAAAAGAAGGAAAGCCTATGGAAAATTGACATCTTGGCTCCAGTCTGAGTCTATCATCTATCGTTGGAATACTCCAGAAGGACTATGCTTCAGCATCAAAGATAAGAAGTATAAGATTGACTCTGTTCAACAAACGAAAAATTTCTGGAAAAAAGCAAAGAGCAGAAAACTGGGAGAGACTCAGATGGTTCACTGGCCTCGCAAGAAAGCATGTATGGATTTGATAGCTCAAAGAGTGAAGAAGAAGTGTCTGACTCAGAAAAGGAAGCTGCAGCTCCAAAAATAGTTGAGACTGTTAAGACAAGAAGAGGACGAAAGAAGAAATAGTGATTAAACTGTTTTATTAAGCATTGCACTTATGTATTATAAATGGTTTAATTAACTGTATTTCTCTAGGTGGGCGTGCCTGCCAAATAGTTTTGATAACTTTTATAGTAGCAGTAACAAGTAATTGAAATTTATCCAAGGTTTTAAATGCTTCATAATTATTTTATGTAACAAGGTAGTATTAAGCAAATGATAAAGTACTCTCTGTATAAGGTATATGTAGCTTAGATTGTAGCGTTATAGTTGTAGTCATAGAGAAAAATCAATAAAAAATTTATATAAAAAAAGGAGCCTGCCCTAAAGCTTGAGGGTTGTTGTTGAACCAAACTCTTGGGCTTATGGAATTAATAATTTCACCATTCTTTGGATTCTAGTCCAAGTTTTTTTTTCTTATGAAAAGGTATGTAAGGAAGAAGAATAGTTGGTTTTATACCCCACTCTCTGAAGGAGTCTCATAGTGGCTTACAATCCCCTTCCCTTCCTCTCCCTACAGCAGACAGCCTGTGAAATAGGTGGGGCTGAGAGTGTTCTGAGAGAACTGTGACTGACCCAAGGTCACCCAGCTGGCTTCATGTGAAGGAATGAGGAATCAAACTCAAGTTCTCCGGATTAGAGTCTGCCACTCTTAACCACTACACCAAACTGACTCTCCAAGAGTAATCTTGTACTGGAATGGTATAATGCAGACTCCTCATTCACTAAACAAGATGGTTGTTCACTGGGATGTTGCAGGTGCTAGCCTTAGGTACCTGACACTTATTCAGTGTGTTTTTTTCTCTCAAATAAATCAGACAGGAGAAATTCTCCCAGTTTGGAAGGGCAGTTTTTAAAAAGGGCAGTAGGCTTCATCTGGCAAATATTGGCCAATTAGCCTCCTATCATCTGTTGGGAAATTATATTCTTCCCTTTTGCACCAAAGATTAGTGGAATGTATTCAGACCAATAAAATCCTGGGCTAGGAGAAACTTTTCCACTATTGATCACTATTTAACTCTCTTTCATCTAGCAGAAAAATATGCTAGTCCTGATGAGAAGCAGGTTTGAGAACCCTTGTTGCTATATGCTGATGATTCAGTTCTTATCTCCTGCACCAAGAGTGGCCTGAAGAGACTCCCAAGCGGCCTGAAGAGACTTCTGAGATGTTTCACAAACTATTGCCTAAATGAAGAGTTGCAAATAAACTATAACAAATCTAAAATATTGGGTTTTTTCTAGAAATGGCAACCTGGGTCTTTCTAAATAGACTATAGCAAACTCAGACTTATTCAGTGTTGCATTCCACCTACCACTCCAAATTGCAATAAGGGTTCCAGGTAGGGTTGCCAAGTCTGGGTTGGAAAATACCTGGGGACTTGTGGGGTGGAGCCAGGAGAAGGTGAGGTTTGGGGAGGGAAGAGGCCTCAGCATGGTACAATGCAATAGAGTCCACCCTTCAAAGCAGCCATTTTCTCCAGGGGAGCTGATCTCTGTCAGCTGGGGATCAGTTGTAAAAGCGGGAGATCCCCACGCCCCACCTGGAGGCTGGCAACCCTAGTTCCAGGGCAAGAGGGTACATTGTATTTTAACAGCAGCCAAATAGTACTTTTTGGCTGCAGTCAGACAAGCTATTTGATCTGATGTCACCACTGTTGCTTTGTGGATTTAAAATGCACGTTCAGACAGTAGCATCTGTGTCTCATTCCCCATTTTTTAAAAAGCCTGCTGCAAGGCGGGGAGGGCGGGATAAAAATCTAAAAAAAATAAATAAAAGTTGCTCAACTGCCTGCTCCGTGGCTGCTATGCAGCACTAATCTGGACAGGCAACCACAGGGTTAGAGCACAGTGAAACAGGTTATGAGTGGATGTTTGAAATTCTCTGGAAACAACCCCCCCCCCCCCCCGGATTGAATTAGAGGTATGGTCAGAACTCAGAAAGTATGCCATTTGCTTACAGTTTTTGAATGGTTAAAAATTGTGCTTTCTTAGCTTCACTAGTACATTAAGATGCAGCAGTGGGAGAAAAGATGCTTGCATGATTTTTGCTATTAAAGGATTACCTGGGAGGCCTTGATCTTATATACTTGATATCTTGGTTCTCCACTGAACACTTTCCCTTCCCTCTATTTGTGAAGCTGCTTCTCTCTTTTTCTTAAAGTCCTTACTCAAGAACCACTTTTTAACACAAAAAAACCCTTACCTCTATGACACTGGCTTCATTTTACTGGTTTTCCAATGGTACATGGCTTATAGTCCATCCGCACTTTTCATTGGCCATCCCTGGTCCTTATCTTTCAATCCAAACATAGGCGTCTCAACAAGTGGCTGCAGTAGATCTGCTCTCCTCTTATTTCAGGACTCTTGCCAAATTAATTTACTAAAAAGGAACAGAGAGAGTGACATTTGAAATACTGATAATGTAGAAGTACTACAGATGAAGGTCTGAATACAAATGCTGGTCCCCAAAGACCAAGTCTTACAGCTCCAAAGTTCCTTTCTGAAAATAGCCCACTTTAATGCTCTTGTTGCTGGACTGTTAAATACTAATATAATCATGTATTATTAGTTTCCCATTTAATTAATGCCTAGAAATCATGTTAGATAATTATGGGCTGCTAACATGTGATAATGAGTTGGGAAATACGAAATGCTAGCCTCTGACAATTTTTTAAAAATAAAAGGCATCTCCATTTTTGCCTTGCTAAAGCCCAAATACAAGTGTGATAGTATTGATCTGATCCATTTTTTATTCCTCACTTTGGCTTGGACACATTATGCACTGAATCTACTCTTTCAAGGCCATGCAATTAATATTGTGCAATCATTTTTTCCAAGTGTTCTAACTGTCAGGGTAGATGAGGGGAGAGATGGCAGGAAGTACGAGAGTAGAATCAGAAGTATTTATTATTTAGGAAGCTAAAGCTAGCCAGTCAACCAAATTACTGTGATTTGTGGTACTGCCAAGACTGAATATCAAGGTTGTTTCATGCCCTCAGGCTGATGAGTACTGAAGATAGGAAAATGGACACAACACTCAGGAAATTAAAAGAGAAAATTTCAGGTGGTGTAAAAATCAATGGCACTGTGCCAACTTCTGACAGTTCAGGGAAGAGCTCTAACCATGGCAATCTATTATTGTTATTTACTATTTGTTCAGGCTTTTTTTTTTCATAGTAAAATTTCTGCATGTTTGGGGTACTTCTGGAGCATTTACCAACATGCATGCCAAGGGGTGCTATTCATATATAGTTCTCATTGTACCTAATGACATTTCAGTTAAAGTTTGATTATGTGTTTGGGAAGCATGGCTGTGACTAGCACTTAATAGCTACTGCTTCTTGGGATTGTCCCCAGTGTCTCAGAAAAGATACCAGATAGGAAAAAATGGGATAGTAGATTTCAGTGATTGCCTGTCAACTAAGGAACTCCCTGCCCCAGAGAACTTGCTTTGTCCCTACCCTTTGGACATCCCGGAACTTGATCAAGTCTAGTTTGTCCTGAAGGGCAACTGATGGTTTTATCTCCTGTTTTATCCTGTTTATTGATTCCTTGCTGATGTAGATATTCAGATCAATTCTATTTATCTATTTTTATTATTCTACTTTATCTGCCTTTTCTCACTGAGTTGCAAGGTGGATTACATAGTGTAAATCAATGCAATCAATAAAATCAGACATCTAATAAGCAATGTAATAGGATGAGGATTAAAGAAATCTGAAACAAGACAAAACCTATTAAGCATGATTTGGGTCTTAGCATTAGCTGATGCTTGTATAATTCTTTAGCTAGTATTATTAATTTGTATTGTTTTAACCAATTTTTTCATTTTTATATTCCATTGTTCTACAGTGCTTTGATTGTAATTATAATAACTAAGGATCTGATCATACATACTTTTTTCCCTGGGTATCTCTTGTGTCAGTAGAGGGGTATGTTCTGCAGTTCCATGCCTTCTATGTATGCAGAGGCCCAATTCAAACTGGAATTATGGTGTGTGGGGGCGTCTAAGACCTTTGCTCCCTGTGCTGATTTCCCAATCTGAAACAGCTCCAGGGGAAAGTGATATTTGCTCTGGTGATGACTGAACATGTACCAATGAGCAAACAATATATTTCCATAATGAGAAAAATAACATCTCCCCAGGGGCCATGTCAGGTTGGAGAAAATGCATGGGGGAAGATTTAAGGTTTAAGCCCTTTCTCTTCGAGTACTGTAGCCCCACTCCAAAAGGGCCCTGCATATACCTAGAAAGCACAGAAGTTCAAACTGAGGATGTTCCTATCACAGGGACAGTATATAGCTGTCTACTACTGACAACTGTTTTAGCATAAAATCTTCAGGTTGTACTTCTTCGTCACACAGGATGAGGTAAATAGTTTGCCTGAAACATTAGCTTTTAGAAAGGTAATTTACTTAAGATTGTGTATAGCATCTGGGTTATACAGTAGAATCTTTTTGAACACTCACCAGGTTTTCCAGTACCTCATCTTTACCATTAAAATTGCTGTACCAAACAATAGCTGGACACTCTAAAGCAGCTGATCCCTCATGCCTTCTTGATGATCTCTGAACTTGTTCTTGCACTGATAGAATCAGAATTTCTGCAGTCATTCCCAAGGTCCACTGTTACCATTTACAACAAAAAATCTGCTGAAAATCATAAGGTATAGCCAAAGAAGAAGAAGAAGAAGAGAATGGATTTATACCCCGCCCTTCACTACCCAAGGGAGTCTCAGAGTGGCTTACAAACTCCTTTCCCTTCTTCTCCCCACAACAGACACCCTGTGAGGTAGGTGGGGCTGAGAGAGCTCTGAGACAACTGTCCTTGAGAGAACAGCTGGTACAGAGCTTTGGCTTGCCTAAGCTATGGCTTGCCTAAGGAATGGGGAATCAAACCCGGTTTTCCCAGATTAGAGTCCGTGCACTTAACCACTACACCAAACTGTCACTAAATACTATCTTTTCTCAAATGTCACAATTGTGCCCTGCAAGGAAGAGCCTTGTGTGATTTTAACATCCTGGACATCTGCTAGTACACTAGCATAAATGTATTCATTTGTTGGTATGCCACCCTTCTTCCAGAGGACTCAGGATGAACCCAGACCTTCCAAATGCAAATCAGACATTTTCTTTATTGCATTACACTGATGAAAACAATAGTAAGCATGTAAGGACTCATCTTCTGCCACATACCACTGTTTTATCTAGCATAGTCCTGACAATTTCACTAACAGTTGCTCAGGCCTTTCTCAGCTATTTTGCTTGTGAACCTTTAATTTCAGAGTTGAACCCAGGACTCTTCATAAAAGGCATGCCTTTGGCTTAACCAGCAACAACTACAGGTGACAGAGGATTTGCTAGCCTCCATGATGACATCTCACTTTAATTCCAGTTAAAGATCTTGATGCATTTGCACTGATATGTGCCAGTAGAAAAGTGCTATCTCAAATTGCATCAATATTGGAAAAGAGAAATGGCACCAGACTGATTTATCACCAACACTTCAGTAGGCACTATACAGAAGTGATCACGTCACTGCCCGGGATTTATAATTTGTACAAATGTACAAGAGCATATATTTATTTTGTTTACTTACTTAAAACATTTATTAGCTGCTTTTCTAGCTTACAGGAACTCAAGGTCCCTTACAATGTAAATAATAAGAAAACACAATAAAGTACAGAAAATGCATAATAACCACTAGTTAAAATCAATATTGTAAAACTGCTGGTAGGCAGAAGAACTAATCAAATAATCAAATGCTGTCATGAATAAAACAGTCTTCAGCTGCCTTGTAAAGATCAGCCAGATGCACCTCCCTCAGGAAGTTGTTTCCTAATCATGAGGCTGCTACTAAAAAAGCCCTCTGTCACACTCACCAGACAAGCTTCTTTGGTTGATGGGACTGTCAAGATGTCCTCTCTTTGTGATCTTAGCTCCCAGGCAGGAACATAAGGGAGAAGACAGTCCTTCAGATACTCCAGTCTCAACCCATGTAGTTCTTTAAAGGTCAAAAACAACATCTTGAACTGGGCTTTGAAGCAGGCCAGAAGCCAGCATTGCTGTAGGATTGGGGTGACATGATCACAGTAGTGCTGACCAGCCATTTAGGTGCATCATTCTGTCCTAGATGCAGTTTCTGAACACTTTTCAATGGCAGCCCTAAGTAAAGCGCATTGTAATAGTCCAGCCTAGATGTCACTAAGGCATGGACCTCTGTGGCTAGATCAGACAGAGACAGGAATAAGTGCAGCTGGCACACTAGCTGGAGCTGGGCAAAAGCACTTTGACCCACAGTAGCCATCTGATTATCTAAGGTGACTGCTGTGTTCAGCAGCACTTCCAAGCTGTGAACCTGACTTTTCAAGGGGCCTGTAACCCCATACAAAACAGAAGAAATCTCAAGTCCCTGGTCAGTCTTTCTACTAACCCAGAGAACCTCTGCCTTATCAAGGTCAAGTTTCAGCTTGTTCACCCTCATCCAGCCTATTACTGACTCCAGGCACCAGTTCAGAACATTGACAGCATCCTTGGAATAGGGTGGAAAAGAAAGGCAGAGCTGGTTATCATCTGCATATTGGTGACACTGCAGCCCAAACCACCAACTAATTTGTCCCAGTGACAGATATTATGTAGATATTAAATAGCACAGGGGATAACATAGAACCCTGATAAACAACGATGGGGCAGAGCAGGAATCCCCCAGCATCATCTCCTAAGACTGACCTCCCAGATATGACTCGAACCATCATAACATGGTGTTCCAACTGGCCGACCAATTTTAAAGTCATTTCTATTGCATTCAGTGGGAAACACATTCCCACTTGTAATTCTCCTCCTCCCCACCATAGGATACATTTTTTCCAAATTAGTTATTCTTCTGAGGTTAAAAATCTGCATTCAGAAATTAATCAAACAAAAAAGAAACATCTCTTCCCCTTAACAGCCTGATGAAAACTGAGCATGACCAGGAAGCACAAAACGCCGAGAGTGGTTGAATCAGTTTGTCAGGGAAAGATGGGGAAGAAGAAATTGGCCTGCTCAAGTACCTGATAACTTATACAGTGTGTGCATGGGAGAGGGAACTTGCATATAAGTGCGTGAGGGGGATTTCCAAACCATTTAGCTTCCCCTTTGTGTGATTCCTTGGGCCTCCACAGCTTGTATTGAGTGCTAAATACTTCTTCTTTATCTATCAAATGTTCTAAAACTCTTTAACAACATTACATGTCAGCTGTCAAATCCAGTCAAATACTGAAAAGGTCTTTCTTTTCAAGTTTTATTGCTTGCCTGGCATGCTCCAGAACAGCTGGATTTGTATTCTAAGAGCCTTTTATGGGCAATATCTCTTTCCTTGACTTAGCGTCATCATTTCAAAAACATATCACATGTAAACTGTAAAAATGATCGTTTAAGCAGAGGATCAGATAGTATAGCAGTAGCAAAACTGAACACGCAATACGTCAGCCAGATGGATCTGCCTCAATCAACCTTTTAAAAGTGCTGACAGAGAACTTTCTCAAACTTTGTGCATCCTTTACAGGGCATTAATAAGGTACTTTGTGTTTGTCAGCAAATTTTTTAAACAGACTCTAAAATTTACAGTAGCTGCTGAATTGTGGAAGAAACCAAACTGTTTTACACATATCCCAATACACGTGGCTCTATTTGAATGGTGAGTTGTTCAGTACAGAGCACATTTCTTTGGGGTGCTCACTGGACATATAAAAGCACATACAGGAATGAGAGGAGCAGCAATTTGCTGCTTGTCTTTTCTCTGATGGAATTTTTAAAGCAGGTATAGAGAAATTAAATGCCTTTGTAATATGCAAATGATTATATAAGCAAGTCTGGGTGATGTATTCTGCAGATTAAGCTCCTAGCATTTTCTTAACACTATTTAAATGTTAAGTAGCAGTAAAGATAATCTTTGGAGGCTTTTCTCCAAGTGACTCCAACATCTGAGATTCTCAACCTAACCTGCCGATGCTCCCTCTAAGCTGTTGAGTCTTGTGAACAAAAATTCTACTTTGTGAGCTACTGGCCTTAAAATTCTGAGTGAGCGATTTGGCTACCACATAAATCAGTTTGCTCTGGAGCCATCCTTCCTGACCTAAGACAAAAATGTGTGAGCTGGAGGCTAAAAAACTGTGAGCTAGCTCACACTAACTCAGCTTAGAGGGAACATTGCACTGCCTCATAGGGTTGCTTGTTGCTATGAGTATAAAATGGAGAAGAGAAGAATGGTTAGAAGCAGTGTTGGGTCCCCTCCCCATTGGTGAGAAAGGCAGGGTACAAATGAAGAAAATAACTAACTAAATCTCTGAAGAGGCAGGTGGTGACCAGGGGCATGGCCCCTTCTGCAGTCGTACTCCACTTACAGAACTCTCTTCCCAAGGAATCCTGCTTGGCACCTGTCCTGCACCATCTTGGGCCCCAGGCCTGCTCTGTTTGCTCGAGCTTTCCTAATGTAAACACCTTCCCCCATTTTCTTCCTTTCCTACTGTTGACCACCGCTCCATGGTAATCTGGCAGTTGTGCTGACTTTTTCCCAGTTTTAGAAAGGGGTCTTGCCAAGAGATTTCAGTGCACGTTTTGATTTATTGCTGATTTGTTATATGCCTTATATCCCATGTTGAAAGAATGGCAGCATGGAAATATGTGAAATAAATAAATACGTTTCATTGTAGAAGTAACAATAGGCAGAAAGTGGGGAAGAAATGTGATAAGCATTTTAACTGCTTGTGAGTGTTGGTATTTATTATACTGGAAGGAAAACCTTCATTTTTTTCTGGCAGCCAAGTTTAAAAATCTTTAAAAGTATATATTTTTTAAAAATCTGTCTCAAACTCACCAACAGCCTTGTTAAACACATCCAGTATCAAGTTTTTCAGTGACCATTTATTAGAAGCGCAAATGCTTATTCCTTTCCCCACGGACAGCTTAATGTTCTAAAATCATATTTTACTGAGACAAATGTTCCTGTTGCAATAAAATTATGTATCAGAGTGGTGAAGCAAGCACAGCATTGCAATGAATTTGTGCTTATGATTATCATTCATCCTTAGCAGCACTTCTGAGCAAGCTGACCGAAATGCAGGAGCAGCAATAAAGCCACTTAAAATGCAGTTGAACCACAAAATAAATATATCAGAGTTCAATATAAATATAAGCATTGGAAATCATAAATGAAAAGGAACAAGATCCCCATTGTGTTCTGTGTGTGTGTGTATTGAGAGAGAGCGAGAGAGCTGCATGCTGTGTTCACCAGTCCCAAGCTCAGAAATTACTGTCTATTTTCTTGCTACCATTTTGAACTTAGGAAATCTGACAGCATCACAAGCAAATAAAGCATGAACTTTTTGTTAGTAAATGAGTCTACAGTCCAACAGAGGCTTTTAAAGTTCATATGGAAGTGGTAATACTGGGTTTTCAAATCCTCCCAGGATTGAACTTTAGAGCTGAATAAACTCATAAAGGCTATTTGGTCCAAACCCCTTCACTGAAGCAGAACCCACCAAAACATCCCTCATTAGAAGTAGTGGCTGAAATTTGAAAAGCTGTGAAATGTTGGCTTAATTAATATTCCACCTTTAAATCCCTCTTTAAAAAAATTCTGGGGACCATCCCAAAATCTGTCATGCTTTTTGTCAGTTCCATTTATAAGTTATTCTAGGGGCAGGCCCACATACACATGAGCATGGAGAGGAAAGATTTACACTGTGTATAGAAAAGGAGATTTGCTAAAACCTCTCCTGAAGTAGGGCTGGGGAGCTTCCAAGAGCTTTTTTAAAGTTAGCCTTAAGGAGCATCCAGCAACGCTCAGATGAGGTTGTAACCCATACTCAAAAAAGCTGGCAAAAATTATCTTTGAATTTTTGCAGAAACATGGCATTACACTGTGGGGAGGGGGGCAGGAGTAGCCCCACACATATTTTTTTAATAACTTACAAATGCCATGTTCCTCCATAGCAGAGATACCAAAAAGATGTTGTGTCTGAAGAACTGTGAAGGGGCAAAGGTGGGTGTCACAGAGACATTCATTTTTGCATTTAAATATCAAGGAAGCCCCTTGGGATTGTTTTTTAAGCAGAGAAGGGAGGGTGAGAACATTAGGAGACAAAGAGCTAAAGAACTGTGGTGGTTGCTTTCTAACAACTGGTCTGCTGTTCTTGTGCTCTGCGACATTTTCCCCAAGTCTATGCATTCTGATGCAGTATGGAGAACAAAGCCTTTGTGTTATAAGCATCTTGGTCCCTGCTCTATCAAAGCTATGTGTAGTAGAAGAGTAATAGAACAGTCTGTAGTTAGCATGTCTTCTAAGTTACCACAACTACAGCAATTCTTTATCTTTTGAGTTTTTAAACCACAATCCAGCTAAAGGAAATTGTGAATACAGCTGCTAATCTCTAGAAATGCCTGACTAGAAAATGAAGTCTATTGAACTTCCGAGGAAATATGCTAAACATCCCATTGAAAGCAATGGAATTCATTGATCGATTAAACTAAAATAAATACTGTGGGTTAGGAAAGGCACAGATAGGTATAGAAAAAAGTCTGCATGGTTAACAAACAAAGTAATGGAAGCCATAAAATGTAGGAAGGATTCCTTTAAGTCTCAGTGAGGCTGATAAAAGGGAACACAGGCTGTGGCAAATAAAATGCAAGTCTGTGATCAGGCAGGCAAAAAGGGAATATGAAGAGCATATCACAAAAAACAGACCAACAATAAAACTTTCTTCAAATACATTAGAAGTAGGAAACCAGCCAGGGAAGCAGTGGGGCCCTTGGATGACCAAGGGGTAAAAGGTGTACTGAAGGATGATAGGGAAATGGCTGAGAAGATTAATGCATTTTTTGCCTCTGTCTTCACTGTGGAAGATGAGAAGTGCTTGCCCACTCCAGAACCACTGATTTTGGGAGGCTGTTAAAAGACTTGAGTCAGATTGAGGTGATGAGAGTGAAGGTCCTACGACTGATACACTTAAAAACAAATAAATCACCAGGCCCGGATGGCACAAATGTGAACTTGTGAATCTCCTGACAAAAATCTGTAATCTTTCATTAAAATCTGCCTCCATTCCTGAGGACTTGAAAGTAGCGAATGTCACCCCCATCTTTTAAAAGGGTTCCAGATGAGATCCGGGAAATTACAGGCCAGTCAGTCTGATGTCGATAACGGGTAAGTTGGTGGAAACTTATTAAGGAAAAAATTAGTAAGCACATTGATGAACAAAATCTATTGAGGAAGACCCCGCATAAGTTCTGTAAGAGAAGATCTCGTCTCACTAACCTGTTAGTGTTCTTTGACGGAGTAAACAAACATGTGGACAAGGGGGACCCAATAGATATTGTTTACCTTGACTTCCAGAAAGCTTTTGATAAAGTTCCTCACCAAAGGCTCTTAAGTAAGCTCAATAATCATGGGATAAAAGGACAAGTCCTTTTGTAGATCAAAAACTGGCTAATTAAAAGGAAACAGAGAGTGAGTATAAATGGGCAATTTTCTCAGTGGAGGAAGGTAAGCAGTGGCATATCTCAGGGATAAGTACTCAGTCCAATGCTTTTTAACTTGTTTATTAATGATTTGGAATTGGGAGTAAGCAGTGAAGTGGCTAAATTTGCAGATGACACAAAGTTGTTCAGGGTGGTGAGAACCAGGGAAGATTGTGAGGCACTCCAAAGGGATCTGTCGAGGATGGGTGCATGGGCTTCAACATGGCAAATGGGGTTCAATGTGGCCAAGTGCAAAGTGATGCACATTGGAGCCAAAAATCCTACCAATAGATACATGTTGATGGGGTCCAAACTGGTGGAGGCTGACCAAGAGAGAGATCTTGGAGTCATCATAGATAATTCAATGTCGAGACAGTGTGCGACTGCAGTGAAAAAGGCCAACGCTATGCTGGGGGTTATTAGGAAGGGAATTGAAAACAAATCAGCCAGTATCATAATGCCCCTGTATAAATCGATGGTGTGACCTCATTTGGAGTACTGTGTACAGTTGTGGTCGCCACACCTCAAAAAAGATATTATAGCATTGGAAAAAAGGCAGAAAAGGGTAACTAGAATAATAAAAGGGTTAGAACACTTTCCCTATGAAGAAAGGTTGAAGCGCTTGGGGCTCTTTAGCTTGGAGAAACGATGGCTGAGGAATGGACATGATTGAGGTTTATAAGATTATGAATGGGATAGAGCCGGTAGAGAAAGAAGTACTTTTCTCCCTTTCTCACAAGAACTCGTGGCCACTCCATGAAATTGCTGAGCAGTCAAATTAGAACAGATAAAAGGAAGTACTTCTTCACCCAAAGAGTGACTAACACGTGGAATTTACTGCCACAGGATGTGGTGGTGGCTACAAGCATGAATGGCTTCAAGAGGGAATTAGATAACCATATGGAGCAGAGGTCCATCAGTGGCTATTAGCCACAAAGTATAGATCGGAACTCTCAGTCTGAGGCAAGTGATGCTCTGTATTCTTGGTGCTTGGGGAGGCAATCAGTGGGAGGGCTTCTAGTGTCCTGGCCCCACTGCTGGACCTCCTGAGGGCACCTGGCCACTGTGTGACAGAGTGTTGGACTGGATTGGCCACTGGTCTGATCCAACATCGACTTCTCTTATGCTCTTAAACTGGATTAGGGCTCTGATGTGTGTGTCTGCTGCAGATGGAAGTGGGTTCAAATTCTTTAGTGCAGTGGTTATTCTCAATTTTTAGCAATGTAAGTATTCCATTTTGAATTCTAAAATTCCTCTAATCCCCACTCCACCTTTCTCCCTTGTTGGCACATGCAATATGCTGGACAACCTCATCTGTATATGTCATGCAAATTCCTGACACTAGTTCTGGGATGATCAGCCCACAGAGGTGGTACAGTTTTATATTTATTGCCTTTATAGTTTGGTGTATAGAGCCAGTTTGGTGTAGTGGTTAAGTGCGCGGACTCTAATCTGGGAGAACCGGGTTTGATTCCCCACTCCTCCACTTGCACCTGCTGGATGACCTTGGGCAAGCCATAGCTCTGTACCAGCTGTTCTCTCAAGGACAGCTTGGGAAAAAGCTCTCTCAGCCCCACCTACCTCACAGGGTGTCTGTTGTGGGGAGGGGAAGGGAAAAGGAGTTTGTAAGCCGCTCTGAGACTCCAAGTGAATGAAGGACGGGGTATAAATCTAATCTCTTCTTCTCTTCTTCTTTATTCCATGGTGCTTTTTCTATGGTAGGACCAGTCCTTTGGAATGGCTTAGGAGAGAGGATACAGAAGGTGCCTTCACTTTCTGCATTCAGGAAGGAGTGTGAAATAGTTTTATCTCAGTAGGCATTTGGTGGATGGTAAGGTGGGTATTTTTAGATCTTGCTGATCTAATGTTAGGTTTTAAATGCATTGCAACATGTTATTTCTTTGTTAACCACCTTGAGTCCAGAAAAATAAAACAGGATAGAAATATTTTAAATAAATAACTATACAAATAAACAAACAATACTGTAATTATATATTTTAGCATTTAGATTTTTCATTTATTATAAAGTGCTTTGATGTATTTTGTTGCATTGATAATAGTTTTATACAAGAGGTGGGGATCCACAATACTCATGGGAAGGGAGTTCCATGTGGAGGAGGAGGAAGCCGCCGCAGGTAAGCCTTCTTCCTTTCTCTCCCACCTCCTGGCACCATAGGCGAGGCCCGCATGGCTCCGAACCGCCAGGCCCACCAGGCCTTCTCCCCCCCACTGATGGCAAGGCCCATGTGGCTCCAAGCGACTGGGCTCGCCAGGCCTTCTCTCCCTCCCCAACAGCAAGGCCTGCCTGCCCCCACCCACAATGGCGGGGAGACACAGTTCCTACAGCATTCTCTGCGCATGTGCAGGAAACACTCTTTTAGTTTTGGGGGGATTTAAATATCCCCCGTATCGTTTTTAAAGTTTTCAGATTTTTCTGCACACCTGGGGAGTCCCCAAAGTGTGGAGGAAAATCTCTCTGCCCCCCAAGTGCCCCCAATGTGTCGATTTAGATATCTGATATATAGATAAACTAAAATAACTCAGTAAGAGGGTTCCAAGAAGGAAGAACTTTTGTTACAGTCTATCTTTAAAAGCACTTTGTTTTCACAAACCAAGCATCTAGGTTTTCAGGACCATCTACTCCCACATCTTCCTGCCCATCAATTAAGTTCTTTAGCTATGTGGCCATCCATCTTCAGATGTTAGGCAGCTAGCAGAGACAGATCTTCCGCACAGTGGTTCTTTATACATCCTAAGACCCAATTTCATGTAAATACAGGAAAAGATATGTATTTTAAAGTGTATCACTTTGCATGTATTAACTATGAATTCAATTATCTGACCAGAAATTCCATTAGAAGATGTTTTGCTGAGATCTTCTCAGAGACCTTCAATTAGTCAGGTCTTCTTGCTTGACTGTATAAAAATGGTCATTATTTTTGCAATGAGATTAAACAATTTTTTAAAAGAAGGAGTAGAGGAAAGGAAACAGCTACAATGATGTCTTTTGGCTAGATGGACATTTAATTGGGTAGGAGCTATTTAATTGCTTAATTGTTTCAGAAGAAGCCATGCTAGAAAATGAGACCTTTCAAAAACATTTTGTTTCAATAATACATTAATTGTAGTTGAATCTCTTTAATGGTCCTTGGGGGGAACCTGTGACATTTTCAGTAATAGAAGATTAACTTTGTTATGGTAACAGATCTCATAATGTATGTGTAATGCTAGGTGGGAAGTAACTACAGGTTTGCATTTGGCTCAGAATTCTTATCATACTTCACACACTTCTCTAGTGCTTCATTTCCTACCGGAATTTCCCACAGGAGGCATTATTAATCGCATAAGTACTTATTAATGACCTTGATCAGGTTAATTATGTACTGAATTTTTCTATGCTACATCTGGTTGCATGCCATGAAAGTGTCAAAAATTAAACTCTAGATAGAGCTGTGTTTTCACACCATTCTAACATTCTCTCTGTAGTTCTTTGCTCAACAATGCAGTTGACTGACAGTTGCTCCTAAAAGGATTGTAGCTTTTTATTCAATAACAAAATTGTTGTTCATAGCTTACAAAATCTGCAGGACTTCACTTTTCAAGGATCAGCCCCTTTCTGCTGCAAGGATGTTCAACTGCATGGAGAGAGAGATGGAAAAATCCCTCTCAGGGAGCTTACTTCCAGGAAAGTATTCTTCAGACTACAGGCTTAGTTTCTTCACATTCAGATACACATGCTGTGATTTTTCATAATGCTGTCAGTGTAATGGGATACATAGCTCTGGAGCAAGTAAGGCGGGATCCACATCTCCTTGGGAATTGTGGTACTGTAATTAATCTCCTAGATTTTCCTGTACAGATAGGATATCCAAGAAGTAAGTGATTACAATATCCAGCGATGTGTGAATCCTGCCTGTGTCACAAAGGTGAGGAAAAGTTGTGAATATGCTTCTCTTTAGATGGCAATGCCCAATGGATTTGGTGCTTGGCAGTTGCAATCCAGGAGGTAATATTGTACACAGCACTGATCTCACTATGCATCCTTTATGCTGGTTAGGTTAGCTGCCTTATAAATCATTCCTTTGATTAATTAATGCCTGATGTTCATCATATGACACACATACGAGGCATCTCAAGCCTCTCTAGTTAATGGATCATAGGCTGAGAAAGACCTCTGATTCTGGAGAACCACTGCTTATCAGAGTAGGCAGAGTAGGCCTCCGGCTCACACATTTTTGTCTTCACTCAGGAAGAATGGCTCCAGAGCAAACTAATTTATGCAGTAGCCAAATCACTCACTCATAACTTTAGTTCCAGTAGCTCACAAAGTAGAATTTTTGCTCACAAAACTCCACAGCTTAGTGGGAGCATTGGTTGCCATCCCCACAATGAGGGTGGGTTTTCCCCTGATTTTGGGCCCCTTGATCTGCCCACTGGCCAGCTGGCTGATGGGGGAGCCCCACCCCCAAAGAGCTCCATGGTGCCCAACATGCCTGGCACAATGACGTCACCCAGAGGTGACGTCATCATGCCAAACACGTTGGATGGGGATGCTCTAGCATTTGGCCAAAAACTCTATAGTGACCACACAGTTTTTGGCCAAATGCTAGAGCACCCTCCCCCCGGTGACATACCTAGCATAATGATGTCACTTCTGGGTGACACACCGCACGCATACTTGAAGATCCTGGAGAGGAACCAGGAGCCCTCTGCCACCAAAAGTTGGGACCTTGCAACCCTAGTTTTCTGGTGCCCATTTGCTTCCTTAACAAAATATATTTTCATATAGCAGTACTGATTTTTCTTTAACTCACTGGACTAGATGTTAGAACGCAGGAATCATCACTTGTGTATCTCCAGTAAGCAACTGTTCAGAAACTGTTGACTTTATCATAGGAGGGAGCATGGTTTTGAACCTCTCAAAATCATATGACTGCCCCACCACCCCATGGCAGCCATTTTGTGGCAGCACCCACTCCTCATCTTTAAAAATTGTCAAAAAGCCACAGGCTCAACAAAATTAGGGAATCACTGGAATAAATAATACTGCATTAGATAGATTTGGTATAAGGCATTTTTGTTTGTGCCTATGTTACAAGCTTCTGTTCTCAACTGATTGGTACAACCTTAATAAATTAAATAAGTTCTACCCATTTCAGATAACTAGTGTCCCAAAAGCAGTCTCTTCTCGAAATATATGGCAGGATTAGGGTTTGGAAAGGTCATACCATCTAAGAATGAACCTCACTGGAGTCTCAGGCCTGGTTCAGACATGCAGAATAATGAGGTGGTAAAATGAAGAGCACCACTGCAGTTTCAGCTTTCAGTGTTGCTTTGTACAAAGGTATGAGTATTAGACTCCCAGGTTTGAAGCCCAAGTCTGGTATGAATGGGTGGCATTAGGCCAGTCAGCTACTGCCAGCATTACAAGCTACTGCCAGCAACAAGGCTGTTGTGAGGATAAAATTGGAGAAGAGGAGAACAATATAAGTTACCTTGAGTTCTCGTTGGGGAGAAAGGCTGGATATAAATGAAAAAATAAATAGTAAATAAAACTGGGGCGGGGGCAAGAAAAATTGGTGGTTGGGAGGAGGGAAGGAAGCCAGGAAAGTGGAGAGGATATGGCAGCTGCCAAGTGGGAAGGAAAGAGGAAACAATTGACTGGACAAGCATAGAGAACAGTTTTCAGCAGGTGTGTGATGAGGAGGAGGGTGGGAGGGGAAGAGAGATTGGGAAGGACTTACAAATGAGGAAGACATGGGCAGACAGTAGAATTGCTGTTGTCACCGCTGCCACAGAGGCAACGGAGGTGCAGGCCAGGTGGCTGGGAGGGTCAACACCACTACTGGTGGTGCAACAGTAAAGCTGCAGGGCAAACAGATGGCCAGAAGAGTGGCCACCATTGCTGGTGGTGTAACAGTGAAGTCGGAGGGTAGATGAGTATTTGTTGTCACTGCCAGGGGAACAACAATGAAGTGGTACGGCAGGTGGCTTGGAAAGTCTCCTCCACTGCCACCAGGCTCTCTACAGATCCCTGCCTTGGTACCTCTGAACTAGGGGGGCTGCTGTGGCAATGGTAGCAAGGCAGGAAACCAGGCAAGCAGTGAGCTTCATGCTCCCCTAACATCACTTCAGGCCTCCATGCCCCAACATTTCCACTGGACTTCCTAGTTTCCCACTGACACTGCTTCCTGGTCCAGCTCCCTACCCCCTGCTACTTCCATCCCTGGCTAAAGGTGGCTACCTGTCCCCCCCCCCCCAAGGTTGCCATTGGGCTCCATGTGCCCACTGTGTCTGCCACTGCCTCCTGGCCCCATCAGGTTTCTTGCAGGTTCCCAGTTCTCATTATCTAATGCTATAAATTGTCTTACATAGAACTTTTTTATATTATATGTTTTGAGTGAGTCAAATCCTCGTCCTAAAAAGCAGTTCTGTCTCTCAAAACAACAACAACAACCCAACACAAAATGTCACGGGCTGGGTACCAGGAGGTCAGAAGCCAAGCCGAAGTCCGAGCCAGTCCAAAGTCAAGCCAAATCAGGAATGAATTACCAAGTCCAAAACACAAACCGAACGCAGAGTCAGTCAGAGTCCAAGCCAAGGTCAGAGAGAGAAACTCACGAGCAAACCAGTCCAAAAAGTCAACCAAAAGCCGAAGTCAGACAGAGCCGAAGTCACGAGCCAGAGGGTCCAGAATCAAGCCGAAGTCAGACAGAGCCAGAGTCACAAGCTAGAAGGTCCAGGATCAGGTTTAGCTGATGGGAGCCGAGCGGGTGCAGAGTTTAGCCAGAATGACTTGTTTCTAGCACAAGTTGTTGGTCTTTGTGCTGTGCCTAAATACCTAGCCACTTCCTGTGCTTGTTAGCAGCTGGAAGTGAGGTCCCGGGTCCCTCTAAAACTCAGGGCTGAGTGATCTGCAACTATGCATGTATGCCTCTTTTCTCCTAGCAGCTAAGTCTTGCCTGGATCATGACCTTAGCCGTTCCAACTAGGGCTGCCAAGTCCCCCGGTAGGACGAGGGAAACACTGATTTTTAGTGCTTATCTCCCGCTTTTCCAAAGTTGGCTACTGGGGGGACAAAATGGCTGCCTTAAAAGGGAAATGTCTGCAGAGAGCCTGCCCTGCAGTAAAAAGCCTCGCCAGACATTTCCCCTTTAAGAAGTCAGCAAGAGAGCTTCTTCCACAGCAAGAGAGGTCCGCCCAGAGATTAAGGAGGGACTGAAGGAGCTGCTTTTGCATGTGGCTGGCAAGGTGAGTTTCTCTTCCAGCTCTTTTCATTCTCTCTCCCTCTTTCTTTTTTTTTGTCTGTCTGTCTGTCTGTCTGTCTCTCTCTCTGTCCCCATCCAGCAGAGGTCTATCAGTGGCTATTATAGCCACAAGGTCTAAATGGAAGTAAGTGCCTCTGCCAGTTTTTTCCCCTTCTCTCTCTCTCCCTCTTTCTTTCTTTTTTCTGTCTGTCTGTCTGTCTCTCTCTCTCTGTCCCCATCCAGCAGAGGTCTATCAGTGGCTATTATTAGCCACAAGGTCTAAATGGAACCCTTTGTCTGGGGCAGTGAGGCTCTGAATTCTTGGTGCTTGGGGGGCAACAGTGGGAGGGCTTCTGGAGTTCTGGCCCCGCTGCTGGACCTCCTGAGGGCACCTGGTATTTTTGGCCACTGTTGTGACACAGAGTGTTGTGCTGGATGGGCTGTACTGGATGGGCTGATCCACTGTGGCTTCTCTCCTGTTCTTATGATATGAAAATCATATTTAGCACTTGTGTAGCACTTAGTGCTTCATATTCTGCCGAGATGAGGAAGGATTCAGTAGGGCTGTTGGTCAGTGATAGAGCATCTGCTTGACATGCAGGAGGTATCAGCCTCTTCAGCTAAAAAAGGATCAGGTAATAGGTGACATTAAAGATCTCAGCCTGAGACCCTGGAGAGCCACTACCAGTCTGAGTAGTCAATTCTGACCTTGATGGACCAATGGCCTGATTCAGTATTAGGAAACTTCATGAGTTCATGTGTCAGCATGTGGAAGCAACATCACAGGATGTGACATCACAAAATGATGTCACTTCCTTTCTCCTGGCTCCACCCCCAAAGTCTCCTGGCTCCACCCCCAAAGTCCCCAGATATTTCCCAAGTTGGACTTGGCAGCCCTAGTTCCAACTGAGGAGGTGAATCAGGTGGGCTTGAGCTTGGCTGTGGCTCAGCTGCTGCTGGTGCTGGGGTAATGCCCGAAGAGGTCCAAGCCAAGCTCTGGTTCAGGTGGAGGCTCCTCTGGAGCTGGGGACTGATCCTCCACTGCACTTAGGTCCACAGGAGGCAGGTCTTTAGAGGCACTCCTGACACAAAATACCACCTACTTCATAGGGGTCCCATCCAGCAACGGATGAGGTAGGGACTTACCTGGAGTGGGAGCCCAGCTGATATTGCAGCAATGTGTCTATATCATTTTGATGTCACCCAGAAGTGATGACATACTACAGCATGATCAGGGCAACACTCTATGGTAAATTATTTGGGCAAAAACTCTGTGGTAAATTTGGCTTCTACTACAGAGTTTTGGCCAAATACCAGTGTCACCCCAACATCACCAATGTAATGATGTCACTTCCGGGTCACGTTGGAAGTGACAAAGACACATCACTGCCATGTCAGCTGGGTCTCACTCTTTTTCAGGGCAAGCCCCCCTGCTAGCCCGCTGAATGGCACTGGGGCAGTAGGGCCTGGCAGCGGGTGGGTCTGGCAACCCTATTCTTTTCAATGCTCTTCAAATAGTCTCATTTGTTTACTCAGAAAAGGGGTAAAAGTTTGTCTCAAAAGCATTTTACACCTTCCAGAAGGAAAAAAAAAAATCCCCAATTTTTCCAGGTTTTAAAGTTTTATTTACAACTAGTCCACGACCGTGCGATAGTCAGCATAATCCAGTCAAGCCAGTAAATTGTGAACATGCACCACCAGAGGCTACCTACACAGTTGCCATTCTAAATGCCATCAACTGCACAGCTGTAAAACTGTGCGAAAAACCCACTAATTTTAAATTGTAAGCAAATTATCAATATAAATACATGGAGTGTTCAGTGAGAGAAAGTGGGCAGTGTGAACAGGCCAAGCATCCTATCTGTGAAAATCAAATAATCACTAGGGATAGTTCAGTGCATATATTTTTCCAAGGAAGAAACATTTCAACTGTATTTGTATTCTGTTGTTAAAATCAGAGGGAAAATGAATTCTGAGATCACTTTAATTATTTTATTATGACTGCATGTTTTGCCAATAACTTTTTTAATGCTAGCCAGAAGTATTGCCAGTATTGATGGTTTTCAAGTAGCAAGACAGATTAGTTTTGTTTTGCATTTTCTCAAACTAAGCCCCTGCTGAGGAATATTATGAAGCTTCCACCATGAGCACAATACCAGTCACTACACAGGGATGTTGAGGCAATCACAGACAATTGTAAAGGCTGCTTTGCCAAGTTCTTTCCTTGCCTGATGTACACAATACAACACTGCTGGAAGTAAATGTTTGTCATTTCTTGAAAGCATAATCACTCATTTCTTTCCTATTCTCCTTTAATATATAAACCACACTGCACGGCCTTAGATACTATGAGCTGAAAGAATGCAAGACAAAAATGTTAATAATCATGCATCCAGAGAGCCAGCACTCAGATGCATGTATGGATGCTGAAGCAGGTGAATCATGAGACTATGAACATAGTTCAAGTCAGTTCAGTTCAGTTAGCATTTATCTTGGTATGTAACCAGCACAAATCACAAAAACATAATTGGATACCATACTCTAGGTACACAGCCATTGGTTTAAAAATAATTAGATAAAAACTTTTAAAATACAAGTATTCTAAAAAGAACAGAATTTTTAGTCTTTCAAAAATTAAGACGTTCAAAAGGCTCAAGGATTATCTATGTCACTCCTCAATGTGTTCTTTGCAGATTTTATAGGTGTCAGCTATGCTGCCATCTCCCGCCTGGGGGCTGGGACTCGACCAGTGACCCCACCCACTGGAAGGTGCTCATGTGCAGTTTAGTTGTCTGGCTTCCTTATCACGCCCTGCTTTTGTCTGCTACGCTCCCAGCTTGCCTGCTTTGCTTCCAGCTTGCTCAAGGCCTGGGATAAATCCTCCCCTACCATGTTATTCTTTTTGCAGCTGCTCTTGAAAACATTTAGTAGAAGTTCCTTGGGAACAAAAAGCACAATAACCTGTTTGCCACCATTTCTGTGTGAAACCTGTGCAGGGGCTAGAACAACTTTTTACGTTTTATGATTGGTGTAGATGCAGTGAGGGGGATTCCGGTTGCTTAGTATAATTCTAACTGTTTGTTTACAATAAAGTCATTACTAACAGGAAAAGTGTAACCATTCCAATAAGAACCTCTTTGCAAATAAAGGACTTTTTGGTTAAGACGACCTGTTGCAGACTGCATCTTTTAGGACAATCTCACAATAGGCTGCAGCCAAGAATCTGGTGCAAGCAAGTGTAACTTGGGCGTTGGAATCCAACAGGAGCATTTTACTTAATTATGAATCTGGGAGACCCGAAATTATCTCCAGTATAGGTTGGATGTACTTGCCATGTGTTACTTATTAGCATCCACAGTCCCAAAGTAGGCTCAATCATTTCCACTTTACCAGTGCAGCAGGGACAGTCACATTCAGGGCTCATTTCGTAGCAGGAGCTCCTTTGCTATTAGGCCACACACCCCTAATGTAGCCAATCCTCCAAGAGCTTACAGAGCTCTTCTTACAGGGGCTACTGTAAGCTCTTGGAGGATTGGCTACATCAGGGGTGTGTGATCTAATATGCAAAGGAGCTCCTGCTACGAAATGAGCCCTGGTCATGTTCAGCCATTGAGACCTTTTTGTAATGGCCCTCTATGATCACAGATGGGAAAATATTGCATTGCGCCATAGAAAAGGCCTTTTGATAGGACAGGATTTCCAAACATGACAAGTAAGAAGCTAGTTCAAGTCACTGAGTTGATGCCGCATGAACAACAACTGGGATTGCCAGCTCTGGCTTGGAAAATTCCTTGAGTTTGGGGGGTGATGCCTGGGGAAGGCAGTGTTTGTGGAGAAGATGTAATGCCATAAAGCCCAGCCTCCAAAGCTGCCATTTTCTCCAGGGGGGTCGATACCTGTAGACTGCAGTTATAATTCTGGGAAAATTCCGGCCTCACCTGGAGGTTAGAAACCCTTAACCACACATCCACCATGTATTGCATTCAGCACCCCCCTGCATAATTTCCCTGACCTGAAATAGTTGTGTGGGGGGGGGGTTATTTGCCCAGTTGTGTGTGCAATGATGGGATACACCTAAGTATAACACTGTAGCAATTACTGTTTTTTTAAAAAAAGCATTCCAAAAGTTTTCAGGTCTTATCACAAGAAAAATGCAGAGAAAATGGCAGTTGACAGGTGAAAATATACAATAAACTCCTGTGTATATACTCCATTGTCAATGTGAATACCTCTACATCTCAGTGGCAATTAATGCACTTTGTCATTTGGATACAACCCATGTATCTAGTGTACCAGGAATCCAAATTCAGTGCACATTTATGTTAATTCTTTAAGGCAGATTTGTTTGTATAATAAATGAATGCTCAAGGAACATAAGCATGGATAAGTATATAGATGCATATGGTAGCAACCAAAGTGAAACCATCTGTATGCCCAATGTATACCCCAGTTTTCAATATATATACAAATGGAAAATTGTCCCCCCCTCCCAAATTGGTGTAATCTTAATACAGCCTCTTTAACTTTGGAGATCTATTGTAAGCTCCCCACAAAGTGCCTTTATTCTGAGATGGATCCAGAAATACGTGTATCTGCTTGTCTGTATTAATTGAGGACAGATTATTCTTCAATTTTTTACATCATAAACATGAACCAGTAATTTTACAAAAATGTGGAGACAGAGAATAAATAATTCTTAATTCATGCACATGAATACTTGAGCCAAATGGACATCTAGCAGTCTTAATTATTTGCAAAGGTGACTACTCATATACAAATAGCAACAGTAGCATAAAATCTTTATTAGGAGCAAATACTTATGTACTAGTCACTTTCAAAAAAGTCTTCCTCAGATTAAATGTTAAAGGTGGTATCGGAAAATAATAAAAAGATAACGTATGTGTGGTTTTTGTGCCCTAGTTTGTTGTTACAGTCTCTTTTAATACTAATAATTCTTATGCAGTTTTTATTATTTATTTATTAAATTTCTATTCTGCCCTTCCCTGCACAGGGTGGATTACAGCAATCATTCTGACCAACCATTATACAATAATTAAAACCATTAAAAACATAGGACAATTAAACATATTACAACAATTAACTATCTGTATGGGTGTTCAAGAAAATCTGACCAAGTGGACTTGTCACAGCCCAACTAATAAATAGGGCTTGGCAAAGCAGTGGTTAGGGTGATGTCATTAGACATCCATGGCCTCAACCACAGGTCTGATGGAACATCTTGGTTTTGCAAGCACTGCAGAACTGTTAACAGGTCTTGCAGGGCCCTGTTTCTCCAGGCTGGAGCCAGAGCTGAAAAGGCTCTGGGTCTGGTTGAGGCTAAGCAAATGTCCTTTGGGCCAGGGACCACTAGCCAGGTTTACAGAGCATAAGGATCTTTGAGGGACATATCCTGCAGATATGTGGGTCCCAGACTGCTCAGGCCTTTAAAAGTTAACACCATAACCATGAACTTGATCCGGTATGCAATTGGAAGCCAATGCAGCTGAGGGAGCACTGGCTGTATGTGTGCTCTTTGGGATATCCCGGCGAGGACATACACTGCTGCATTTTGCACCAACTGCAGTTTCCAGGTCAGTTTCAAGGTCAGTCCAGCCTAAAGCAAGTTACAGTAATTCAGGAGATTACTGTTGCATGGGTCACTGTGCCCAAGTTGTGGGAGGAGAAACAGGGAATATGTTGCCTGACCTGCCAAAGGTGGTAAAATGCTGATCTGGCATTTTACTGTTTTTATTTTGTGAGACACCTTGAATAGGTCTCTGGAAGGATGGCATATTAATTTTCTAAATTTATTTAACTAGGAAATGTTTATGCCACTTCTTCAGGAACCTGTCCAAAAAAGCTTACAAAATAAAAAATGATAAAAACAAAACAGCAAATTATATTAATTAAAATTAATTAATTAACATTAGAAAAAAACCAGCATAAAAACAGATCATAAAAACAGACTACAGACAGCTAAAACAACACTTTCTAAATTCAAAGAATGTTTTAAAAAATCAACTCTTTAATTAAAAGCCTGGTTGAACAGAAATGTTTTGGCCTGGTGCCTAAAAGAAAGCAGTAAAGGCACCAAGAGGCCTCAAAGGAAAGGGCATTCCACAAGCAAGGTGCCACTACTGAAAAGGCCTTGTGTATGGCTGCCATCTGTCTCACCTTGGAAACTGGAGGCGCAAAGAGCAGTGTTTGTGAGACAAATCTTAATTTGCCAACTGGCCAATATGAGAGGAAACAGTCTTTAAAGTATCCTGGCCCCAAGCCATTTAGGACTTTAAAGGTAAGAACCAGCATTTGGAATAGTGTCCAGAAACAAATGGGGAGGCAGTGCAGATTTTTCAGCACTGAGGTGATACAGTCTCTGCAGCCTCCCCCGACAACTGCTTGCCTGCTGCATTTTTGCAGAGCTGAAGTTTCCAGACTGTTTTTAAAGGCAGCCCCAAGTAAAGCACATATCTAAAGCTGGATGAATCAGAGCATGGATCCCCATGGCCAGATCATGTTTTTTGAGGAAAAGCCATAGCTTGAGTATCAGTGAAAACTGATAAAAGCTACTGTGTGCCACATAGGAGATCTGGGCCTCCAACTGCAGGCCAGGATCCAACATTTTCCCCTAAGCTACAAGCCTGTTCCTTCAAGGAGAGAGCACCTCCAGGGCAAGCTGACTCCTCAGTCCGTTAACAGCTTTGTCATTAGCCAGCAGCATCTCAGTCTTGTCTGGCCTGAGCTTCAGCTTCCTGGTCCCTATCCATCCCACTACCATTTCCAGGCACCTGTTCAGGACTTCCACAGACCCACCTGACTAGAAATGGGCACGAACCAGCTGATACCTCAAGTTCATCATGAATTTTGGGCTGTTTATGGCTCACCAAACAATGTTCATGGAAGAGTGCTTGATACGTGAACATTTTACAAAATTTGGTCCATGAATAGATACATGGTGGTTCATGAATAGATACATTTTCCAGCCACACTATCTCTGCTCAACTAACCTGTTTACAAGACTCCAAGGCAACAGTAGAGTGGAATTCTCCAGCCTTGGAAACACCATTAGGAGCCCTCAAAAGCTTAAAAGGCACTGCTGGCTGCCAATAACAGTTCCTATTCTACTCTATGGGATCAGAATGCTATATATATGCTCAGCTCAGCTCAGCAGCCTCTTTTCTCTCAGCTGTATGCAGTTACAGAAAGAGGCAGGGAGCTCCTTAAAAGTGAACTAGCAGAGCACACTCCTTCATGTTTGGGAACGCCTTTCATGTGCCAGGGTTCTGGAGTTAGGTGGACTCAGGGCTCTGAACCATCCTGTCTCTCTGCTCACACCGAGCAGAGGGACTTAGCTAGTGGGTCCTTCAGCTAAGGACTTACATTTTAATTGTGATTCCTCTCCCCTGCTGGGGTTTGGGGGCCTTAGGTGGACTCAGACCGGAGGCATGCATCTCTGTTCACATTGAGCAGAGGGGGTTAGCTAGTGGGTTTTGATTTTGATTCCTCTCCCCTGCTGGAGTTTCAGGGTGTTAGGTGGACTCAGGGTTCTGAGCCATCCATCTCTCTGCTCATACTGAGCAGAGGGGCTTAGCTAGTGGGTTCCTTGGCTGAGGAACAACATTTTAATTGTCATTCATCTCCCCTGCTGGGGTTTAGGGATCTTAGGTGGACTCAGGGCTCTGTGCCACCTGTCTCTCTGCTCATGCCGAGCAAAAGGGCTTAGCTACTGGGTTTCTTGGCAGAGGATCCACATTTTATATCCTTTCAACCCTTCTGATCATGAACCAAACCCTCTGCACTATGAGGGTGAAAGTGGGTGCAAAGGGTGCTCATTGTGGGGAGAAGTCCTCCACTCTCCTCTGCCATGGGATCAACCAGTCATTGGAGCTGATGCTGAGCTCTTCTTCCCTATGCAGGATGGTCATGGAGGAGATGACATCCTGTACAATGCTCTTCTGCTCCACCAAATACACAATCATGGCATAATGTAGTTCAGTGGGTGGGTAAGTCCAGGATGATCCAATGTTCACATTCATTCCCCTCTCGCACAACAGATGTGCAGAGCAAGCGGGTGTTCTCCCACTTGGGAGACATTGTCAGCTCCCATTGCTCCCTCCTGAACCCAGCCAGGGTGAACATGTTGGCCTTCCTCAAGGTCAATCTCCCACTGCTGGGCTACCCCTCTCTGGACCTCACAGAGTAAGATCCAGGCCTCCTGTTATCCCCTTGCATGTTCCCTCATTCCTCCTCTTCTCTGGATGATCCAGCATGTGGCATGTGGATTGTGCCTTTGGCAACTGGGTGGGAGGATGGCCGCCTCTGCTGGGTGGGGTGGGCTCCCTCACCCAACACCTATCTCATGAAACAACATCTACAACACAACACCTACCTTATGATCATTTTAAATGGAACAATCTGATTCCCACTGGTCTGGTGGGACTGAGGTGTGCTGCCTGACAAGCTTTCATGGGGTTACTTTGGGGAACCCCTGTCCTGTCAGATGCCTGCCTTTCTATCATGGCTGGCATCACTAATCACTTTAAGTGGGAAACTCTGCTTTCCACTGTTTTGGTGGGGCTGGGGTGCCCTGTCCACCAAAGTGTTGTGGGTAACTTTAGCAAGCCCATTAGAAGTCTCTTGTCATGTCTGCATTTCTGTCATTTCATAACTAATTACTTTAAATGATTTCCACTGGTCTGGTGGGGCTGGGGTGCCCACCTAAGCTGTTGTGGTGCAACTTTGGGGAGCTTCTGTCAGAGCTCGGGAGATGTCTGCCTTTCTGTCCTTCAGAACCTGGCTTTGGAGACTTGGGGGTGCAAGCATAGGGGGGATGTTTGCCTTGTTTCCAGTATATGGCTGTGGGGGTGGGGGGTCTGTCCAGGTGAAGTTTCCCTGTGAGTTTGGTGGCTTGTTTCTGAGCTGTTCCACAGAGTCCTGTGACTGCAGTTGTCTTTTACATTAAGAGGACTGGGAGACCTTTTTTGGAAGTCCATAACTGGGACCCCACAAATGTAAACTAGTTCTGCTGGGCTTGCAAAAATGCTCCCACCTTCAGTTTCTACTACAAGATTCTCTGGTTTTATCTTAGTTTACTGGAAACAGTGGAGGATAGGCGTGTAACTTTGGGGAAGGGATGTAACTCAGACCCCACAAATCGAATCCTCACCAAACTTGGAGGGCTGGTAGAGGAGAATTAGTCAGTTAGAGACCCACTGTGAGTTTGGTGTCTCTAGCTTGCACAGGATCCATTATATACACTCCTGACCCTCCTTACCCTCAGTTTACTGGAAACAATGGAGGATGGGGACACTTTCTTTGGGGCACTATAATCCAATTCTCACCAAATCTGGAGGGCAGGTAGAAGAGAGACAGCCAGAGATCCCCTGTAAGTTTGGTGGCTCTGGCATGCCAGGAGGCTGTTCTACTGCGTCCCAAACTTCACAAACTGAACTGGTTCATCTAGCACAAAAAAGTTTGTGATGGTTTATGTTTTGTGAACCACACATGCCATGAACCACAAACTGACCCTTGTTTTCCCAGTTTATGCCCATCACTATACCTGACTCAGATATTAAGGAGAAGTAGAGCTGGGTCTCATCCACATATTTGTGCCATCTTACTTCAAATCTCCTGATGTTCTCTCCCAGTGGTTTCATGTAGATATTAAACAGAATAGGGGATAAATGGAACCTGTGAGACTCCATAGCATAAATGCAGGTGGCCAAGTTGCCAGCATAATGTATAATAAATCACAGAGGTTAATGAATGACCCTTTCCCATGTCTTTTTTTATGTTGTCATGTGAGAGAGATCTCATTTTGCCAGTTTTTGCTAATTTCATTGTCATTCGTGTATATATATATGCTGTGTGTATGCACCTGAAGCATAAGCAAAGCCTTCTGGCAAAAAGGACAAATCTTTACTGCCTGTACATGTGCATTCTCTGTTGTGGTCCTCACCTTCTAGAATGGCCTGCCTGAGGTGGTTAGAAGGCTTCCACACTTCTGTCATTCCATCAACTATGTAAAACAGAATTGTTCAAGAAGGTATTTTATAATGATAAAGATGTTACAGTATAATGCAATGGTTCAGGAATGTGTTTTTATAAAGGCAACAGGACTGTAGTCTGCACTACTATGGTATGCATTATCTGTTTGTTGTATCGTTATCTTGCTCTACTTATACAATTTCATTTTCAGGATTGCTTGATCATTCCTGATACTTTTTTTGCATTGTTTCTAATTTTTGTAATACTAGACCTATTGTATTGCTTCTTAGAGCTGAACTACATGTTACCTTCTACATACTGCATTGTGAGTCCCCAGTGGCAACTCCATGTAAAAGTACCACAGCAACCCTATAGTCAGAAATTTTGGGTTGGTGGAGCATGGGGAAATTTTGTGGGGCAGCAGGGAAGGGGGACGAGGGAGAGGGGTGGCCTCATGCCTTCCCTGAAGTACAGGTGATAATTTCACCACCTGGAGATCAGGTGCAGGCAGCCCTCCACTAGGAAAATGGCATTTAAAGGGTTCTTTTTAAATGGTGTTTTTTAAGCAGGGGCTGCCCATGCCTGAACTCCAAGTGGCAAAATTGCCACTTATAGTTCAGGGAAGGCATGTGGCTGGCAGCCGCCCCTCTCCCTCACCTCCTGCAAGGTTTAAAGGGCCTGCTGATCAGCTGGAGGGCCCTTTAAATCTTAGAGGCGGGGTGGGAGAGGGGCAGCTGCAAGATTTAAAGGGCCTTCCAGCTGATCAGTGGCCCACATGCTCCTGCTGATCAGCTGAAGGGCCCTTTTAATGTCATAAGAGGGGGAGAGGCAGGAGAAGGGCAGCAGCTGTTGTGGGGCATGCCTCACATTTGAGGGGGTGGAGCCTAAAATCACCCCACCATAGCTATGGGCCTGGTCACAGGAGCCCCATCTGGAATGGGAAGGAGGGCTCCAGGCTTTCCTGTGCACCATTTTCCAAAGTCAAAATACCCTTGGGGGTTATTTGCCCCTTGGGAGGTATAAATGCAAACGTTCAGTGCATGTGCATCCTCAATAGGGTAATAACAGTCCCTGGGCAATCATCTCCATAAAATGGCATGCGGGGGAATAGAACCCCTACCTCCCCTCACACAACTGTCTGGATCCAAATCAGGTCCCTTAGATGCTTTTATGTGGAGTTGCCACTGGGGACTCACAGCTGTTATATGGCTACCAGTCCCCATGGCAAATGTGTGTAAAACGTTTGGCCCTTAGATATCTCATGTTCATGAACTGAAGAGCTGCCACAAACTTCCACAAATTTTGATGCAGCTTGTGGTAGTTTGCAAAGAGCAGAAAGCAGGTGTTTAAATGGCTCTGAGCCATCTCCCCTGCTTTCTGGTCTTCACAAAAAAACAACTTGGAGCCATTTAAACTGTTGATTTCTGCACCCCATGAAAAGCTGAGACCAGCAAAAATCTGGGATGCATTGCATCCCTTGCGTTCTGTTGGCCAGAAAAAGCCATGACCAGCAGAAAGTAGGGGATGAAATGCCTCCCAGGCATTCCACCCCAAAATTTCTACTGGCCATGGCTTTTTGCAACCAGCAGAAATTTACCCCTTGCCTTCTGCTCACCGCAGCTTTTCATGACTGGAAGAAATCTGTGGGTGAAATGCCTGGGAGGTATTTGACCCTTTGCTTTCTGATGGCTGGGAAAAGCTGCGGCTAGCAGAAAATAGGGGGTGAACTGCCTCCCAGATTTCTGTTGGCCATGGCTTTTCACAACCAGCAGAAATCAAGGGGTGAAATGCCTCCCAGTCATTTAACCCCCTGCTTTTTGCTTGCTGCCAAAAGCCATGGCGAGCAGAAAGCTGGGGGATGACATGGCTCAGAGCCATTTAAAACCCTGCTTTCTGTTTCCTGTCACTTTTCTCAGGAAGCAGAAATCAGGAATTTAAACTTTAAATAGCTCATGAACCCATACAAACTGGTTCAGTTCACGAACTGACCTCCTGGTTGGTATGGATCCATTGTTCAGCTGCAAACTGAACCACAAAAAAGCAGTTCGTGCCCATCCCTAATTGTAATCTATCTGTAATCTCAATGACAATGGTGAGCAATAAATAAACAAATAAATAAATAAAGGTATACAATGTGTGAACTTTACAGGAAATTTTCAGTGAAAGGAAGGAGACAATTGCATGAAAATAAAGACTTAGAGCTTTGATTTGCACTGGGTAGAAGCAAAGTCAAACCATCGATTTTCAAGTTGAAACAGTGGGGATCCCTAGTGAGGCCCAGTCTCCAATATGTGACAGTCTTAGAAATGGTGATTCAGGAAGCTTAAGTTAATTTGTGCCCAGTGCAAAAGATCTCAGGTTGCATCATCCTGGAACAACTTAAGTGAACTGTAAATGAGATGCAATTATCACTGAAAAAGTTTGAACCATGGAAGTGATAGAAAAAAATCCAATAGTAATTATACCGCTAAAACAACCTTACCATTCTTTTAGAAAGGCAGTTACTGCAGCAGGGTTCATAAGACATCCAAATGACATCCAAACAGCTTCTCATTTAAAACCTTTGCTTAACTAATTTAGTTCTGGTCATAGTAATGATGATAATGAGAATTCTGTTACTCTTCTGCTCAGCTCCCTCAGTGTACTTGATGAATCCTAACACAAAAGGAATGTCTGTGAAATCTACAGGCAAGATGCCTCCAAAATCATGTAGTATAGATCTTAAGTTTCAGTTACTGAGTCACTTCCCTTTTGAAGGAAGCTCTAAGTGTTCTATAAAAACAAAACATTAAAAGGAGTAAACAGAAATGGAACTTAGAAGTAAGGAGTTATGCTATCAGGTTGAGGGCAAACTGAAATGTCATGAAGGCTTCCAGAAATTACTGGTGGTATCAGTGCCTTCATACAGTGAACATTATTTTTTTATAATTTGCTTGCCAGATGGACTGGCACAGCTGCATGGAGAACTTCAATGGCAGCACAGTTTGTTTCTGGCTGATGTTGCCACTGATGTGGAGACTCTCCTCATGATCTGATAGTTGAGTAGTAAGCTGCCATCTAATGTTATCCTCTATCCCTCTCTGAAAGGAGTGACACCATACAGCACAATTTTAGGTGGTTCCAGACAGGGGCTATGAAGTTTTATTTCTGGGTTCTCACTATGCAGGCAGAACCATAGGAGCATAGGAAGGCCCTGCTGGAACAGGCCAGTGGTCCACCTAGTCCAGCATACTGTTTCACACAATGGCCAACCAATTGTCCTGGATGTCTAACAGCTGGGACATATCCATGGCTAGTAGCCATTGAGCGACATATCCTCCATGGATCTGTCTAAGCTGCTTTAAAGCCATCCACCCAGTAGAACCCCCCCTTTTAAAAATGGTGTAACATAAAAAGTAACCTGCTAGTCTTGCAGCCAATTAAACACAGGGCCAACAAACAGGGCACAGAGGTTCTAATGTTGCCTCCTAACACCAGTATTCAGAGATGGTGGCTCATTGTGCATCTAGCATCCACTCTGTTGTTTTATCAAACCCACTGGAACAGAAAAAGATGCAGCTCAAAACCACATTCAAATATCCAAGGCCAACATGTACTGACTTCAGAGTCAATTCTGAGTGGCCATAAAACAGCCATAAATCTATGCAGACAGTACCATAAAACCAAGAGATCAAAGGAAGTGAAACCAGCATGCAGTGTAGAGGCTAAAATAAAATCTGACAATCAAAGAAAGTGAAAGTGGCATGCAATGTAGAGGGGAATTTCGGTTCCAGCATGGGTTTGGTTAAACAGTGGAGCGAATGTTAGATGCATAATAGGCCTTACTGACTCAGGATGTGCAGGTTTCCTTCAGTCATCATGGCTAGTAGCCAACATTGGAATAATCCTCCATTAATCTGTCTAACCCCCTTAGAAAATGATATATGCTAATGGTCATCACTACATTCACTGGTAGTGAATGCCATAATTTAATTACAAAGACAGTACAAAAATACTTCCTTTTGTATATCCTGAATTTATTAACTGGGTGGGTGCCCCCTAGTCCTAGTATTATGTGAGCAGGAGAAAAATTCTCTCCACTTTGTTCACCCCTCACTCATCTTTATTTCTAAACCCTGCTACTTTAAAAAAAAATTATGATAGTGATCCTTCAGTAGATGGGTGCTGTCAGGGTGCGAAGGTGTCAGCAGTATTATCAGTATTGACAGATGATGTCTACTGTTTTCATACTGGACATGGGAATCACATCCTTCCAGTAAGTTAAAGGGTTTGTGGCAGAAGCCTGTTACCATGCACTAATTAACTTTTCTTCATCTGAGTGATATTTTTTCCAAATCAAAGGAAACAATTTGCTTATTTCGTCATATCCAAATTTCAGATCTCACCATTAAAATTTTGGGAGAGTAAAGTTGATCCCCAGTTCTTTATTCATGACTTATTTGTAAATCTATCCAAAAACATTCAGGAGAATTTAAAAGCTCTGAACCCCAAAATAAAGTGTGAATTACCACACATCATATACCCCCCCATTCAGGGGACTCTGTCCCCTCCAGATGACATATGCCATTTCCTGGACCAAAGCCCACTTCTTGTGCCAGCCGCTCCAAAGGTGGGGGGGCAGGACAATGACACAGACAGACAGTAGGGCCGGGCTGCACCTCAAAACAGTCTTTGGACTACCCCAAATGACACATCCCCATACTCCTGAGACTGTCCCCTGTATGAAGGCATACAGTGGTGCCCAGTCCAAACACACTGATTCTGGCACCACGAGCTTCTATTTGGAGTACCACAAAGAAGTCTGCATTACAAAGAAGATTTAAATAAGGAACTGGAATGGCTGCATGCCCTCTGCACCCCAAAATAAAGTTTGGCCACCACACATCACAGACCCCCATGATCAGGGGACTCTGCTCTCCAAGCTTACCTGTGCTGCTTCCTGGTCCAAAACCAAGTTCTTGTGCTAATTGCTCCAATGTGGGGTGCCGCCAGCACCAACATACATGAAATGGTTTGTGGGTCAAATACAGCCTCTGGTACCAAAACCTCTTATTAGAACCACCAAAACCCATAGTTTCCCCTTGCTCTAGGTATCCTAGGTCTAGCCTCTCTATCATACTTATTTTTAAGTTATTGATTTTGATGTGCAAAACCTCTGCCACTTGGAAGGTTGTTTCATTATTTTCAATTCTCTATGTTCCCTCACTGATGTGGCTAAAATTTCAAACCAAGGAATATAAAACTCCTAAAACTGATTAATCCAAAAGTGATATTTGCTGTGCTATCTGTAGATTTATTGTCCTCAGTCATAACTATCCTTCTTCTTGCATAGTGCCTGGCCTGATGACTGCTCCTATGGTATCTTTTCTATTTTTGTTGCCAAAGCTCCTTGGATTGGGACATACCCATGTGCTGCACGCCTTGGGAGAAGAAGAATTTGGATTTATACCCCACCCTTCACTACCCAAAGGAGTCTCAGAGCGGCTTACAGTCCCTTTCTCTTCCCCTCCCCACCACAGACATTCTCTTGAGAGAACAGCTCTGAAAGAATGTACGACTGCCCCAAGGTCACACCAGCAGCTGCATGTGGAGGAGTGGGGAATCAAACTCAGTTCTCTAAGATTAGAGCTCGCACTCTTAACCACTACCCCATGCTGGTGGTTCTAATAAGAGGTTTTGATACCAGAAGCTGCAGGGACTTTTCTTGGAAGTGAGCCTTGAAAGCCCCAAGGAGCAATGGGCTAGTGAGGAGAATGTGGAGGAGGAGCCAAGTCTAAATCCTTGTGTTTAAGGGTCAAAAGAATATCTTTACATGCCCCCTGGCCACTGGTGGCCCTAATGCCCCGAAAATTCACACCATAGTCAATTGTAAGGCCAGTGTATATGGAATATGAAATAATGTATCATAGAACTGCATGGTTGTTTCGAATACCTTTTTATGAAGAGTCCCTGGAAATTTGAGTCTTCCCTCCTGGAGGAAAATGAGGGAACATTTAGGTTCATGACTGATGCACAACAGCAATGTGGCTGGGAAATAGATGTCTCTTCAGAATATTGCTGAAGACAGGTTCTATGTCAGGGGTGGCCAAACTGTGGGTTGGGAGCCACATGTGGCTCTTTCACACATACTGTGCAGCTCCTGGCAGGGGAGCTGGGGAAGCGAAGGGGAGGCATGCCTCCCTGATCAGTCTTCCATTCCCCAGCCAGTGCTCCCCTCCCTGGGTAGGCTTGAGGTGGGGTGGAGCACAGAAAGAAAGCAAGTGCGCTGTCAAAGCCCCTCCCCCCCCCCCACCAGCCAGCTTGGAGAATGCAAATAAATATCATTATCAATAACTGTTTTTACCCCTTTTGTTTTTATTTTTGGCAGTCTCATTTAATGTTAATAAAAAGCAAATTTGCATATTTTTAAATAAAAACATGGGGGTAATATTTGTTCCTGTCTTGTGGCTCTCAAACATCTGACATGGATTCTATGTGGCTCTTATGTTAAGCAAGTTTGGCCACCCCTGCTCTATGTCCTCTATGCTACCATATCCTGAGCTCTTTAGTTCCTTCAGTCCATCATATAGAAGCCAGTGGCCATTCTTTCTAAATTTGTGGAAGCAAAACAAAATATTGTCCTGTGTTGTAAGTTATGCCAACAACTTTGTGTCTGGAGAAGAGAAGACATTATTGGGTTTTATGTGTTATGCTATGGGGGTAGAGAGAAAGGAGGGATGCAGTCTTATGTTGTTGTTGTTTTCGTTTTGACTTTATGAGGAAGTAAGCAGAACACCAGGATTTTTCTTCCATAGACATTTGAATAAAGAAGAAGAAGAGATTGAATTTATACCCAGAGCCAGTGCTACCATAAGGCAAGGTTAGGTGACCGCCTAGGGGCGCAGAACCCTGATGGACGCAGAGGCCAGGAAGCGGGGTGAGGACGATGGGGAGAGCAGCCCTGACTACAAGCAGGAATCCTCGTCTTTGTGTTTTTCATTCTTCCTAAAATGCATTTATGTTTGAAAATTGGTGAGCACACAGTGGGGGGGGGGGCTCCAGAGGGTAGCCTCGCCTAGTGTGCAAAAAAGCCTGGTACCAGCCCTGTTTATACCCTGCCCTTCACTCACTCAGAGCAGCTTACAAACTCCTTTCCCTTCCCCTCCCCTCCCCGCAACAGACACCCTGTGAGGTAGGTGGGGATGCGAGAACTCTTTCCAGAACTGTCCTTGAGAGAACAGCTCTGACAGAACTCTGGCTTGCCCAAGGTCATCCAGCAGCTACAAGTGGAGGAGAGGGTTCTCCCAGATTAGAGTCCATGCACTTAACCACTACACCAAACTGGTGTAATAATATATTAAAAGTTGGAAGCTCTAAATCCCGTAATTGTGGAAAACATTTACTGCAAGGTAGAATTTCTATCTGCCCCAATCTGGATAGCCCAAGCTAGCATGATCTCATCAGATCTCAAAAGTTAAACCTCATCAGCCCTGGCTATTATTTGGATGGGAGATCACCAAGGAATACCAGGGTCATGATGTGGAGGGCAGGCAATGGAAAACCACCTCTCAACATATCTTGCCTTGAAAACCCTACAGGGTCACCATAAGTCATCTGTAACTTGATGGCAAAAACAACAAATAATTTCTAACCACCACTACCACTTCTGCATTGCCGCGACTCATTTCAGTGTCTCAAGAAACTGATAACTGATCATCATAAGGATCAACAATTCATTGCCATTTTTTCTCAGTAGAACTGAGCACAGATTTGTTTCCAGAAAACACAGGTCCACATTCACTGGCACATTCATGTTCTGGGTTATCATTATGAGATGTTACCACAGTTTGTGGATGCACAAAACTCCTTGCACCAAAATTTAGGTGTGCACCTTGAGAAGTTATTTGTTCTCCATATGTATTGAACCTGGTTACTTTATTGTTGCTAAGTACAGTATTCTAGGTTGCCTCTTGAACCTTTAGAATTGTTTTAGTTTTCAGAGCCCTTCTGTCTCTGTGCCAGAAATTACATAGCCATTTCCTAAACTGTATGGTATTTGACTGGAACTTTTGCTATCCTTCCCCAAATACAAGTGGTCTTTTGATAGCCTTCTCTCTGTAGCAAAGGATACTGTTCTAAGAATGCACTAATGATTTTGTCCTCCAAAGTGGATTATTATGTCTAGTTTTCTAAGGTATTTTCACAATTCATAGACAATGACAGAATGATGTAAACAGCCAACCCCATGTATATGAAAATGCACATTTACTAAGCTCCTAGCATAGCTTTGAAAATGTAATCATAGTACAAACATAGTAGAAACAATTCTTTAAGGCCCAAAGCATCCCATGGACACTTGCACAAGTCACATGGGGCTAATCCCCCAAACATTTCACACACACAGGCTCTCCACATTTGCAACTTATAGAAGACCGACAATCTTTTTTGGGGGGAGAAGTCTGAGTGTTCAAGAGTCAAAGCTCACCTTTCAAAGGGCAGAGTCCCCATTCATGGCGATCTATGATGTTTGGTTGTCCAAATTTTATTTTGGGGTGCAGAGGGCATGGAGCCATACCAGCTCTTTATTCAAATCTTTACTTCAGCATCCATAAAAATCATTGAATATGCTGTGATAGGGATGCCAGCCTCCAGGTGGGACCTGGGGATCTCCTGGAATTACAGCTCATCCTCACACTACAGAGATCAGTTTCCCTGGAGAAAATACTTTGGAGGGTGGACTCTATGGCATTGTACCCCACTGAGGTCCCTGTCCTCCCCAGGTTCCATCCCCAAATATCCAGGAGTTTCTCAATCTGTAGCCAGCAACCCTATCTTTCCGTCCCCCATCAGTGGCCAGGGGGGGACCTGGCAAACCTATAACAGTAAAGCTTCTTTGAAGTAAGCTGGCTCTACAACTTATTAAAAAAAAAACCCAGCAAATGGTGGGGCATAAAATAGAAAGGATGGAGAAGGTTCTTAATGTTTTAAGTTATGCTTGATATAGAAAAGAAAATGTACTTTTTCTTAGCAGGGTAATTGAATTTCCATCTGATAGAAACATTATGAACTAAAATACATTGAGGACATATATTATTGTCAATGGCCAATGTGCAATTACAGAGAGAGATATTAAATATCAGCCATGATCTTACCATCATTTTGTAAAGGTTTTGTTTTGTCACCTTTAAATACGTATTAATTGGGGGAAAATGTAATGCAGTCAGCTTTATAAAATGAATTCCCTGCACCTCAAACAAACAGGTAAGATCACATGAACAGTTTCAGCTGATGAACCAGTGCCACAGAATCCTGTTTACTTGAGCCTAGGCAGTAATATATTCTCCTTGATTTGGTATGTGCCTGTGGGCATTGCATTGTTACACATCTCTCCAGGCAAAGGGAAGCTATCCTTTCCAGGAAAGATCCAGCAGACCCCTTGATGGATACTTTCTCCCCAGTATTTTAACACAGACTCTTTAATGTGACAGATGCATCTTGGAACTTCTTTCATGTTGGCATTTTTTTTACCCACTCAGCTAAGAAGATTTGATGGACTTAGCTGAAGAGCACGAACTGAATCTTTTGAAAGGGGATGAGAAAGTATTTCAAAGCTTTGTTAAAGCCGCACCTGGAGTAAGAAATTACCCTCTTCAGTTACTTTCCAGCTGCCAGTTACTTTCCAACTGGTCTCTTCTTGGTATGTGTGTTTAACTCGCAGTCTTTGATATATTGTCTCCTTTTACATATAAAATTATACATTTAGACCATAAACTGTCAAAGGTTGATGTTTGTCTTATGTTACTTTTTAAAGTGCCATATACACTGATGATGCTATGTACTACATTGATCCTCAACTGGTTGCATCAGCCGTGAGGGCAGGTGGGGAAAGCATGAACCAGATGTAGCTTCCACATGTAAGCAGACAGATCCTGAACTGCTGAAATAGTATTCCCAATTCCTGATATCAGATTCAGAGCTATTTTGATATGATGAGTGTCCATTTGGGGCCTTTCTGCATGACTGAAAGAACTGGTCTCCAACTGCATGTTATCCTTAAAGTAATATTCCTGTAAGCCATGATGTGGTGCCAGTAGCACATTATCCTCCCTTGACATAGTGGAAGCCTTGCTTTGACGGGGAATATGCCCCCAACTGTTCTTTGTCATCTTTTTTTTCTGTTGGATGAGTTCTTCAGAACTGGCATTGCACTGCAGATAAGCTACATAAGAAATAAAATCCCCAAGCTTCATGACAGATTAGAGGAGAAAGAATGTCCTTGTTGCTATCAGCTGTTAAAAACTGAAATCGTAGAGATGCATGTGTGTTCCAGTGCACTGTGGGATAGTGTTAATTAGTGTGGGAGCAAACACCACTAAAGCATGTACTTACGAAACCACATCTTCCAGTATACTTTAAAGTGCCAACTGTGTTCTTCAGATGGCCTTTTCTTTGTGGCAGCCTGTCTCAGGATAATCTGCATGGACAAAGTTAGGTCACATGGTTTTGTTGTTGTTGTTAGGTCTAGTTCTCTGGAATGACTTACTGGAGCAGGTGCAGAAACCACCTTCACAGTTTGGTTTCAGAGAGCATCAAGTGGAGGGCAAATTGTTTCAGCACATTTGGCTTGCATTTTTTATCTGTGCCTTTTAAGGCCCAATTTACACCTCCCCTCTGAAGTAGTTTGACTGCTGTCTTTTCCTACGCTCATTTCACACTGCTTTCAAATTTCACTCCCTGGCTCTGAAGAGTACTAAGCAACAGGATCTGTTTAAAGCAGTATAATGCTAGTGTTATTAGAATATGAAGCAGTAATAGCTTGAAAAGGGCTCTGGTATCCTAAAGCTCCAGTTCCTATTGGCTGATTAATAAAGACTCCCATTGGTCCTGAAGCCAATCTAGATACCCAATCACTGAGCCTTGCTTGGGTCCAATAGCATTGCTTGTATATAGTTACATTGTTGAAAGTTATGTGTTGGAACAGTATAAATGAAAGTGCTGATCTCATAGAGCTGTCTTTTGAGCTGAACAATGTCACTGAATAAAAGCCTGTTTGTTTGAATTCATCGCCTCCTGCTCAATACTTAAAAGCTAGTTTGACCACAGAAGGGCAATTAACGAATGTAAACAGTAATTTTTAAACTAGAACAAGTATGGTTTGAAACTAGAAACAGGTATAGATGGGGTTTTTTGAAACTAGAATGATTCCAGTGGGAAAGTCAGATTTAGATTTGACCTAAATTTTGGCATTTTTAATCAGTGTTTTTATCTCACTAATGCCACTTTTGTGTCCTTGCAACTTGTTGCATTGTTAGCTGCCTTGAGTCTGAGGAGATAAGGTATGAGATAAATATTTTAAACAAATATTAATAAACAAAGCAAGATGTTCACAAAATGGTGTGGACAGGTCAAATGCCATTAATGATGTCTATGAGCCAGAGATTCCTGTGGATCCCATGCAGCAACTGGATGTTCCAACCAGCCTGGCTGGATGTAAACACAGTCCGCCTAGAAGTGGTGCAATGCCATGTGGAAGGAGGGCAAGGCAGGTCCCAAGGCTTGCTGGATCAACAGAGGAGGACAGGTTGGTGGGTAAGGAAGTTGAACATCTGAACAGAGAGAACATGGGGCCTCCAGAAGAAGGATCAACTTTACCAGCTCCCAGGAAGGGGAAAGGGATGCCATCAGATGGATAAGAAGGCACCTTTGCCCACTAGGAGCACTTACATGGTGGCAAGGTCACAGGGCAGAGGAAGGCACTCCAGAGTAGTGAATCCAGGCCAGTGGAGCACAAAGGAAAACAGCACAAAAATGAGCAAGGAGCCAAGGAAGAGAAAGAAGGGGAACCCAGAGGACAAAGGAACAGGTCCTGCCCCCCCCCCCCCCAGTCTGAGGCCTCCACCACCCCAAGGGAGAAAATCTCATAAAGTCTTCTGCTTGAAGTCTGCTGAGAATGGTTCTCTGTGCTGACCATTCTTAATGGGTATTGCAACTGAAGAGCACTAACTGCATCAGTGAGCTTAATCAAATGCCTCATGAGTTACTGGCAAAAATGTTGAGAAATGATGTGAAGCGCTATTATGCATTTGGAGTGGCCCTGGGCTCCAGTTACAAGGCATCCACAAATCTCCTACCTTTCATGATATCTCCTGTTTTTAGATAACTACAGAACAGAGAAATTGATGAAGATCAGGAGGCAGGACTTGTAGATCTCATTAAGATCTCTCCCTCTCCCCAGTCTCTCCCTCATTTTAGCACTGTTGTAGATATATAAACATATATCTTTCAGATTTTACTCTTTCAATGCTCCCTCTAAGCTATGGAGTCTTGTGAGCAAAAATTCTGCTTTGTGAGCTACTGGCATTAAAGTTGTGAGAGAGTGATTTGGCTACTGCATGAATTAGTTTGCTCTGGAGCCATTCTTTCTGAGCCAGAGGCTAAAAAACTGTGAGCTAGCTCACACTAATTCAAGCAGCAGCAGAAATTAAACCTTCAATACATAACATCTACATTGCTCTTGTTTTCAGTGCAGTGACATAAAAGAATTTCATCCATTCTCATAAGTGTTTTAAAAACTCTTGCAGACTGAATGTCTACAGCAGGGGTCCTCAAACTTTTTAAACAGGGGGCCAGTTCACTGCCCCTCAGACTGTTGGAGGGCCGGACTATACTATTTAAAAAAAACTATGAAGATGAGCTTTTTCTTTGGTTATTTTGCGGGTAGGGAAGGTGTGCGCGGGGGGGGGGGGGGGGGGAGGTGCGCAAAAAGGCACCGTTGATGGGGCTGTTGTCTTTCCCTCTCCGAAGAAACAAAGAACTCGGCATCCTCACAAACTTTTTAAGGCAGCAAGCCCCCAGCTGCTTCTCCCTGAAACTCCACTACTGCAGGCATCATGATGGGAAAGAGAAACCTCTCTCTCTCTTCCCCTCCGATTCCCAGCAGCACAAAAAGCCTCGAAAAAGACCCCTGCCCAGCTCTTGGAACTGGCGCAGGTCTCCTAGCTGGCTGAGAGGCCTCTCAGCCGGCTAGGAGACTTGGGGCCAGCCAGAGCGCCTGCCACCTCACACTTACCCTCTTCCAGTCTTCCTTTTGCCTCCTCCTGGCTGACTGGAAGCAGGGGGGCGGGGCTTTGTCATGTGACCCGGGACAAATCGGCTGCAATTTTCCCGCTGCTTTGTGTGCTGCTGGGAATTGGAGGACAGGCAGCGGCACACCCGGTGGGCCAGAAAAATGCCCTCAGTGGGCCGCATGTGGCCCGCGGGCCGTAGTTTGAGGACCCCTGGTCTACAGTGATAAAATGGGGACACTACATACTTGCTCCTGTATTTACCCAAGCGTGACCAGTCCAACTCTAAAAATACATTTGCATACATTGTTCTCCAAAGCCTTACAAAGTTATATCCACTCTCTTTTTGCTTCCCAAGCAACCAAATCTTTTCAAGCAAGTAAAAAAGCTAGGGATGGTTGCCAAAAAGATATTGTAAACATCATAACTGTGCAGTCATTATAAAGAAAAGCACAATGGCTTATTATGTTAGAGTTCTATTTTAAACCAAAAAGTGTGGTAAGTGTGAAGCTAAGGGCCAACTCCAGAATACAATGCTCAGATATACCTCATTACTGGCCATCCCACAAAAGCTTCAGATTCAGCTAGACTGTTTCAAAAACTCTTTCTCCCACTCCTTTCTTCTCTGTCTCCTGACACCCAGGGGTGGCGAAAGCTTCCCAGCATAGGTTGTTTGCTTCTTCTAGTGTCCATCAGTAACAGTCAGAGCAGTGTAGAACCATAACCTTGTGTTGCAGTTCTATGTCATACCAGCACTAGGGGTGTGCAAAAACAAAACCTCTGTATTTTTCAAGTTCAGGTATTTTGGGTTCAGGTATTTCAGATTCGGGTACTGAACCTGAAAAATATTGGTATTTCCTGATATTCCCAAATCCCAATATCTGTATGTTATTTGGATTCAGAAAGTATCCAGGAAATTTCAGCTCCATTATATTCTATCGGGACTATGGGTTACTGTGTTTCAGGACCTATGGTCCCCATAGGATATAATGGAGAATTGATATAGGGCTATCTGGGGCTCTGGGAGGCTGTAGTTTGAGGCAGAAACACCAAATTTGCAACATAGCTGCTGGTGCCTCCAAGTTTAAAAAGGATTGGACCAGGGGGTTCAATTCTATGGGCCCCCAGAAAAGTTGCCCCCATCCTCCATTGAAACCAATGGAGAAGGCATTTTAAGCAACCACAATCTCTTTAAATGCCATTAAGTTTGTCTATCCGATGGATGGACCCAAGGACTGGAAGGAATGTAACTTCCATCTTTTAAAAATGTTCCAGAGGAGATATGGGAAATTATGGGCCAGCCAGTCTAATGTTGATACCAGGTAAGTTGATGAAATCCATTATTAAAGATAGAACTGGTAGGCACACTGATGAACAAAAGCTATTGAGGAAGAATCACCATGGATTCTGTCCCCCTAACCTTTTAGAGGTTTTTTGAGGGGGCGAACAGACATGTGAACAAGGGTGACCCAGTGGATGTTGTTTACTTAGACTTTCAGAAAGCTTTTGATAAAGTTCCTCATCAAAGGCTCCTAGGTAAACTCAGTAGTCATGGGATAAAAGGACAACTCCTTTTGTGGATTAAAAACTGGATAAATAACAGGAAACAGAGAGTGAGTATAAATGAGCAGTTTTCACAGTGGAAGGGGGTAAGCAGTGGGGTTCCGCAGGCTTGATCCAACATGGCTTCACATATGTTTTTATGTTCTCTAGATTTAGGTGAAAAGGCAGCTTTTAAAGAATTCCACTTTGGATTGATGAAAGTAGGAAGGGATAGTGGGTAAATTTGGGAAGCTAAGAACATTGGTCAGATGTACACTATGGATTCTCAGCAGCAGGTCACCCTGAACTGTGTTATGTGCAAAAGCCATTTCATGGTAGGAATTAGGAAGCCTAAGGAAAGAAACAGAACTAAGGGACAGTAACAGTATATGCAAAAAAACTCTTTACCTATTTACAGTTTATAGAACTTGACTTTACGTCCCCTTCCACGGTGAAAACTGCCCATTCATATTCACTCTGTTTCCTGTTATTTATTCAGTTTTTAATCCAGAGCTTGTTGTATCAAAGTTTATTATTCCCCCAATTTTTATTTTGAAATAACACTATCTTCATAAGCAAAGAATCCCAATGTATTTCAGAAAGAGTCTTTTGCAGAGTATCTTATGCCATTTACTAGTAACTTTCTTTAAGGCACATAAACATCATGCACAAGAATAGGAGTGTTCACCAAAAAAAAGATAATTATCCTGGATTTGGGGAAACAATTGTTTCTGTAATTGCTTGTGTTTGTGTAGGACATTGCTCATTCAGGATGCAAATCTCTGTGGTTATATGGGTTACAGTGTTTCAGGACCTTTACTTTCAAAAGGGAATCTATTTGAGGGTCTATGGCCCTGTCCACACGAGCAAGATAAGCTGGACGGGAAGTGACTCAAATTTGTGCCGGCGCAATTTGCGCCGCTTTTGCAGGATCACACAGGTCCATGGACCTGTGAGGGCGAACCGCCACTGCGTGATCACACGCAGCCGCGGGCGAGTTGGTTTTTTTCCGGCCGTTTTTAGTGCACTTATCTGCTTTTACAAGGGATCGATGACTTGCCTGTCCACCCTTAAGATCATCCGATGATGCGCATACCGGGATGGGAGGGGAAAAAAAACCAAAAAGCCCGCTCCCCAATGCCACTTGTTTGAGCTGGCGCGATCACACAGGAAAGGTCAGTTCTGGGCCGTCACAAACCATTTGAGACTGCCTTTTCACTGGTAGCTAAATAAGTCGATTCCCCACCGGCTCAAAGTGGTTTGCGACACTTTGACACCAGTTGCAGGATGCTTCCCAGATGTGCTTGTGTGATCACGCCACTTTGAGCCGGCGGGGAATCGTCCTTCTTGTGTCGCAAATGGGTGCGTATGATCGCGCCCTATGGCAACTGTTTCTGAACACCATGACACCAGAGTTCTATAGAACATAGTCCTCTCTATAATCTAAAGCTCCTTTAAGTTTCAAGTGAATTGGATCAATGGGTTTGATTTTACAGAACCTCAAAGGAAGTCATGTGCACAGTTCTCTCCACCCTCAGACTCGCCCATCCAGCCTCTTCAACAATCTATTGCACTGTTTGATGGAACGAGCTTCAAATCTGACTTGATGGCAAAGTGGTACCCTTTCATGGATTATATTCACAGCCAGCACCCCAGTCAACATAGCCAAATGCCTAGAAGATACAAGGAAGTACTTACCTGTATAGTGTAATTGCTGTCTTCATCTGGATTTCTGACCCAGCACTTTTTCTTGGGTTCTTAGTTCTCTATTACTGTTCAGAACTGTGCAACTGAAACCTTTATACATGTGATTTTAGGGTTAACCGATAGTTGTTGATATGTTAGTGTAGTTATTGTTGTTCACGTTCATATTGTTAATCGTTGGATTTTATATTTATTTTCACTGTTTGTTCTTTTATAAGTTCTTTCTCTGTTATGATAAAACCAAATAATTTTTTTTTAAATCCCCTAACTTCAGATGGGCAGGAAATGAGGTTTGTAGAAGACACTGAACTTGCCCAGAGTGATATGAGGTCTCTAACCACTTTTCGTGCCTCCCTTTAAGCCCCTTTGTTAGGTACTCTAACGTTTTGTGTTCCAGAAAGCAAATTTAGTGCCACAGAAGCATTCGATCACCAATGATTGTTGAATTCAGGAACAACTATGTCATGGAATATTGCAGGGTGGGCTAGGAAATCTCTTAACCAGGAACTGGTACAGAAGTTAAGACTTTATAATATTATTCTCCTTCAAGAGAGTTAGCTTACTAAACCACTTGACTTCTCTGATTTCTTTTCTTTTTCCATCTCAGCACTCAAATAAACAGAAAGGCCTAGGGCAGTCCTTGCCTGTCATTGCACATGATCTGAAGGTACAGTGTACTCTGCTTATATCACTTCCTCCAATTGCTTCTTATCCAATCAACCTCTTTGCCACCAATCTGGGTAAAACTCTCATTTTGCCATCCTTCCATCTTGTGGTCTAGTCTTTGTTTCCATTCACAAAATGAATAAGGAGGGACTTTTTCGGGGGGGAGGATGGCTGTTTTTCAACCAAAAGACACCAAAATTGCAGTGGAACCACTGCCACTGTCCACTAAAAATTCCATAGCTTCAGGAGAATTGGACCATAGGGTACAATTATAGAGACCCCCACTATTTTACCACAGAGAAAAAAGGGCTCCACCCTCACAAAGGAGGGAGTGAAGGAAAACAGCAGCTCTCTGTGGTTTTTCAGTGGTGATTGTCTGGAAGTGCTCTGAGCTCCTCCCTTGTAAGGGTCATTTTACACCTCCCCTCTAAAGTAGTTTGACTGCTGTCTTTTCCTGTGCTGAATTCACAGTGGTGTGAAATTTCACTCCAGGGGGTCTAAGTGCCCTAATAACAGCAATTGTTTAAAGCAGAATAAAGCCGGTTGAATACTAGCTTGACCACAGGAGGGCAATTAGTAGATGTGGACATTTCAGTAGCAGCACGGTTTCACACCGCACAGAAGTGTGGGCAGGTTTTTTTGGAACTAGAATGATTCCAGCGGGAAAGTCAGATGTAAAAACAGCCTAAGTATCCAATTGGAAGGGAGAAACAGTTGATTGTAAACGAAGCATGCTGCATTGCTGGTATGCACCTGAACTGAGGGGGGAAACAAAAACAAATGTATTGGGGGTTTTTTGGGGGGTGCATAATTCCCAAGAATCCCAGATTCCAGGAAATCACTGTAACAACTCAAACCAGCCATTTCCATGGATATCTTTGGCTCATGAATTTCATAATGCACACCCCTACACAGGAGATAACAGACTACCTCTTGTACTTGGATGAGAAATGTACAAATCATAAATGACTAATCTGGCAAAATGTTATTTGATATAATTTTTCTTTCTCTGATTCATCCATAAATATAGAAATTAAGCAGATCCTGATATAAGTACAGGGATGCTATCTTTGGTAAAGATAACTGATGCTACACAACATCATCCATAGCAGTAAGACAGGCCCAAGACATTTTGTGCCTAACCCATAAAATCCCAATTGCATTGTTGTCTAGGTTCATTTGATGAGCCCACTGATGTGGTCCCCTCACTGTCCCTCGTGGCAGTGTCAGCTCTGGCTAATTCATTCAGGATACATCACTTAACACTTCCTTGACCTCTCTCATAAACTTTGTCCTCCAGCCTGAATACAGAAACCTAATCAGAAGCGACACAGCTCACTGGAGCTTAATTCACAAGCCTCTGCATCCCAGCCTTGTTTCTGTAGTCACTCATGAGAAATCATTAAAGCTCTCTAGGAGCCCAGTGTGTGACCTAAACTGCTCACCAGTAATGTTACTCATGTTTGAACTGAACAGTACTAGCATCCAGCAACTGGGCCAGGTTGATAGCAAATATGCCCTGCTAATATCTTAATGGATTTTACTGAGTAATTCTTGTTGACTGCTGTGACAGATAGGCAGTGAAAGCTACATATGCAAACTAAATGTGTACTGTAAATATGAATTTCTTGAGAGGGAAGGTGGAACCAAAGAGCAGATAAAACTGTGTGTTAAATCTTACATTTAATCTTCTGTGGTAAGCAGCTGACAAGCCAGAATGCAATTTAGGATTCAGGTGAATTAAGTCATTTTACTGTATTGCTGCAAAAATGTCTTTAGCAGCACAGGTGAAGGTTAGGGCCATTTTAAAAATTAATACAATTTCATTGCTGATATGAACATGATACAAAAAACCCTACATCTTTCTATTGCTACATAACACAGGTAGACTTTTCTTAAAAGTAGTATGAATTATTTGTAGTATGAATTATTCCAAAGCATTGCTTTATTGTCTCCATTGGTAATACTATTTTTTTTATTAAAAAATCTGTTTTGCCACTTGGTTCTGAAAACTAAAATACATTTGCTTCCTATAACTGTCTTCAAAATCCTTTTGTCTGTGAACTCTGGGGATAAATAACTGAGATATTCAGAGATATTTTAGAAAGTATTTGATACCTTGTTATTTTAAATCTGATAGTATCTAATATTTAAGTTCTTTATTTGTTGTTTGACAGATTTGTTATGTTTTAAAGTGCACATTTGCTGCTATTTGACATATTGTATGCAATATTGATTTAGTTCACAGCTGTATTTAATGCAAGAGCATTAACCCTTTTGTACTCGATGATATTTGGCAGTTGACATTGGTGTTTGGTATTTGATAACTGGCCTATAGCAGTATGTTCCAATAGCTGACAACTTTCAAGATCTGTACCAGTCTGATTTCAGGCCTGGCTATGGAAATAAAATAGCTTTGGTTACCTTGGGAGATGACCTGTGCTGAGAGATGGATGGGGGAAGTGTGACCCTTTTGATTTTCCTGAACCTCTTGGCAATTTTGGTACATTGATCATGGTATCCTTTCAGGGTTAAGACTGGTAAGCACCATTCTGTGGGTGGTTTCAGCGGGTGGTACTGGGGGAGTTGCTGCTCAACCCCTTGGCTTCCAGAGTGCTGCAGGATTCCATCACATTCCCCATGCCTTTGAGCATGAAGCCACTGGGAGATGTCATATAGAGATTTGAGAGGTGTTGTCAGCAATATATGGATGATATTCAGCTCTGTCAGACTGCAGAAACCATGAAACAGTGCCTGGAGGCATTTTGAGGATGGATGAGGACGAAACATAATCCTGACAAAACTGAGGTGCTACTGTTGTGAGGAAGGATTGACCAGAGAACTGAATTGTCTCCTGTCCTGGGTGAGGTTGCACTTCCCCTAAAGGAGCTGGTTCATTGCTTGAGAGGACTATTGGACTCGAGCCTCCAGCTGGAAAAGCAAATGGGGAGTGGTGGCCAGGAGCACTTTTCACCAGTTTTGGCTGATGAACCGGCTGCAGCCTTTCATGAACCAAAAAAAAGATCTTGCCACAATGGTACATGCCCTGATAACATTTGTCTTAGGCTGTTTTTACATCTGACTTTCCCACTGGAATCATTCTAGTTCCAAAAAAAACCTGTCCACACCTCTGTGCGGTGTGAAACCGTGCTGCTACTGAAATGTCCACATCTACTAATTGTCCTCCTGTGGTCAAGCTAGTATTCAACCGGCTTTATTCTGCTTTAAACAATTGCTGTTGATTAGTGCACTTAGACCCCCTGGAGTGAAATTTCACACCACTGTGAAATCAGCACAGGAAAAGACAGCAGTCAAACTACTTTAGAGGGGAGGTGTAAAATGACCCTACGACTACATGAAGCTGCCCTTGAAGAATGTCTTTATCGTTCGCCACCTTGGGGACCCTAAGTCAGCTGGAAAGACAGCTTTAAAGTATTTTAAATAACTAAAATTTTAAAAAATGCTATTTAACTAAACATGGAGTTCAGTTCAATTTGATTTATTGCATATGGCCAATGGCCATTACAAATACAATACAATACAATAAAAGTTATAAAATACAGACTAGGATCTGCATTAAAACATGTGTGACCCCATTCCATCGAACTTACCATCTTGTGTCTCTTCATGGTCCTTGGATCTTGGAATGGAACTTACTGAACCTTTTGGGGACTCAGTCTGGTCTTCAAATGCCTCCCTCACAAAATCTATCAACGTCCAACATCAAAACTTCAAATTAATAACCAGGTGGTATTTGACACCACTAAAATTACACAAAATGAATAACAAATTATCACCACAGTATTGGAAAAATTGTGGCAGTATTGGCTCATACATTCACTGCTGGTGGGAGTGCAAGGTGATACGTTCATTCTGGCAAAACGTTCTGACTCAGATTGAGAAATTGACCGGACATAAGATTCCTGAAAAACCGGAAATTATTCTTCTAACTATTGGAAGGAGGTGCATATCCCACAATATAGCAAAGAATTAATCACCCTCCTTATGTCAGCAGCAAAAACAAAATCTCCATGAGTTGGAATAATAAATCCCCATTACTTATAGAAACATGGTACTCTAAGGTTTAGGACCATCTCCTTATGGACAAAATCTCAGATAGATTAACAAATTTTGACCCATCTTTAGACTATCAATCATTCTTTGGAAGATGGCATTCAATATTGGAAAAGTTGGAATATATCATAGAAAAGTTTAAACCCAACCAGCAATATGATTATTACAATTTTATTTGTAGAGATTGGATATTATAATGTATATTTTATATGTATATTTAAATAACCAGTTATATTGGATGTATTATACCTGTACTTTTTATAAATAATATTATAAGATTATGTATTGATGTATTATGTTAATGTTGTTCATATTAAAAAATAAAAAATATATTAAAAAACAACAACATGGGAAATAAAAATATATGTATGTCTAGCATGAAACTGACTACAAGCTTTAAAAAATACAAGATAAAAAAGGCAGCAAAACATACAAAATATAAGGTTTGGGATAAAATTACTAAAAAGGACCTTATATACCTTAACATTGCCCTGGTTATTTAGCAAGAGAAGAATTAGTCAACTCAATTCAAATTTTCTTTTCCACTAGGGCAAAGAGTGCAACCTTGGCTGAGGACAGACTGGCAATCTGGAGCAGGAGGAAACCGGGGAGGAGGGAAGCTGCAGGGGAAAAGTGCTCTGGGGCTAGCATACCGGACCGGAGCATTCAGACTGCTGTGGAGCGGCCCCAGGTGCGCTCATGCGCACATTGCTGAAACGGCATGTTCACACTGCTGCCTCCACTTGAATCCCTCCTTCTTCTGGTTCACAGTGCCAGGAAGTGGGAAACAAGCTGCAGATGGCCCCTGGACACTACTTTCTCCCGGTGTCCTTCTGAAGTGGCAGGGAAGCGGCATGGAAGCGGGTAAATACGGAAGGGAGCTGGGGAACAGCTGTGGCTGTTTGAATGGGCTCCCTTCCCCCGCTTCACAAGTGGAGCTCTCACGCTCCAGATTGCCAGTCTGTCCTCAGCCCTTGTATGAATACTCTGGCTCCACTTCTGCAAGTAAAGTTATAACTTTTCCGGATGTGGAGCAGAGGCCTAGTTTATCTAAGATTGTGCCAAGAAACTTCTTTCTTGGGATGAGTAGAGTGGACAATCCAGCAGGTAATGAAACAGATCTTCAGGAACTGAGCCACCACATATATGAAGGCGCTCAGTTGCCGGTGTTTTGATATATTGGCCTTCAAGCACTGCTGTTTGCATTGTTTGGAAGTGGAGGGATGTAAAGGCCAAATGCAAGTTAAAGAAAAAAAATTTGGTCAGACAATGTGCCCTGCGATGGGCCACTTTAATCAATTTATACCAAGGAGATGATTTATTTCTTAATATAACTTCTCTGTCTAGACCAGCATCATGTGTGTATAATTGCACCTTGCCATCAAAATCATCCTGATCAGCCATGGCTCTGAAGAAAGCTCAACAGAAGAAAGGGGGTCTGGCCAAGGGCCACCTCCTTAGAAGAAGCCCACTAGCCAGCTATCTGTGGATGAGGAAGAGGAATCTGTCACCAATCATGTTGCTTCCATTGAAGTTCTGGAAAGGACAACCAGGTAACCTGGGTTTCCGGTGGCCAAACACCAGGTGTGGCAATGAAGCCTCATAAATATTCCAGGCATGTGGCTAAACTTACTTCTCAATTACTCACTAGGGTAACTGTATTGGAGTCTGGCCTGATGGCTGCCTCAGTTGGTACTATGGACATAGAAGCTTTAGCATCATCTGTGACTGGGCAAACCCATTATCTGGGAGGTAGATATCAGGCACCTCATCTCCAAGGGGATGCCAGAGCTGTACTCAGTGCCTGGCAAGGTGCAGTACGTTCATCCCCAGCTGCTCAGTGCCTATAGTAAGAAACTGTGCAGATTCAAAAATACTTGTAATTGGTGCAGGGTTAACCAACCCAGAGCAGCTTGTATGTTATGTAGCCAGCTCCTGCTCTCCCTCCACCAGGTCTTGAGGGAGGGAAGCTATCCAAATATTCTTGTGCTGCATCTAATACAGATGAAAGGAATCACGTTTATGTGGAAGATACTTAGGGACCTTAAAAAAATTAAGTGTTTTACCTGGTGATGATGTTGTGCATCTTTTCCCAGAAGGCTCTGGCGTCTGTTTGCAGAGATACGTAGGGATGATTGGCAAGCACCCTGAGGTACCAACAATGATGAAAGGCATGTCTAGAACAGCTCCACTGGCTTCATTGGTAGGGTTGCCAATTTCCAGGTGGCACCTGGAGATCTCCCACTATCACAGTTGATCTCTAGATGACCAAGATCAGCTCACCAGGAGAAAATGGCTGCTTTGGAAGGTGGATTCTTTGGCATTCTACCCTGCTGAGGTTCCTCCTCTCCCCAAGTTCTAGTCCCAAAATCTCCAGGTGTTTCCCAATCCAGAAATGACAACCCTCTTTATTGGGCAGGGGGAGGGGATGGGGCAAATGAGGCAGCCCATCTGTTATTGGGGCAGGCCACAATGATCGTATTACACCAATTTAGCAATCTTTGTGTTGGTTGTGCATTGGTTTCCAAGTCAAGATCAAGGTGCCCATGCTTACCTTTAAAGTTCTTCATGATTTGGGACTGTTAGTCTACATTCTGCTGCTGCCAACTTTTTCTGTGGTTACTACAGTGTTGTGGAATAGCCACCAACAGAGGAAATAAGAAGATCAAACTCTTGCAGTTTCAGAGTGCTTGCAAAACAGAAATCTTCAGTTGGCTCATCAAGATTATTCTTGGGGATTTTGCTTTGTGGGGATCTTAAAAGACAGAAATATCTGCTGGACTTTATTTTTCTGCTAACTGTTTTAATCCTGTTGTTAAAATTTAGCTATGTTACCTGATTTTATTGCTGTTATATACCTTAGGTCCCAGTTATCTGGGAGAAAGGTGGGCTGATACATGTTTTTTTTTTAAAAAAAATTGATTAAATGTCTGTCAAGTTCTTGCACAGTTCAGATGTTTGGGCACAGTTCAGAATTTAATGTTGCCTGTTTCTGTCTCCTTTATATTAACACAACTATCTGGGACATTGTAGACTAGTATGCGCTTTGATATAATTCCAAACAAAAGTTCCTTCAGATTCAACAACTTTTGGTGTATAGTTGTTATTACCCATGGAGGGACTATTATTAGCATTTATCTTGGTTCTGTAATGATGCTGTATCAGTAACCACTACAGTGGGAAGTAGAAAAGATCAAGAATCCAGTAGCACCTTAAGGACTAACAAAATTTGTGGCAGGGTATGTTTTCGTGACTCACAAAAGCTTATACCCTGCCACAAATTTTGTTAGTCTTTAATGTGCTACTGGACTCTTGCTCTTTTCTGCTGCTTCAGGCAGACTAACACAGCTACCCATCTTGATCTACCCACTACAATGAGGTTTTTATTTAATTGTCACCCCACCAGAAAACACATTTATTAAGGAGGAAGTACTATTGATTTCAGCTGATGTTAACTTCCCAGTGAACTTGCTTCATATTGAAGTCAGTACAACATTCAACAAAATTGCTTCTTATAGCCTTAATGTGGATGTGCAAAGCTTCATGAAACTTCATTGTGGTAGAGTAGATCTAAATTGGCAAGAAAATACACTGAATATACAACAGAATTTTCCAGCCATGAAATGTAGAATGTCAGGAGATTTTCTTGATTATTCGGTTATGCTTGGTGTCTCCACTGGCTTCTACAAGCAATTGCTAGCTGCTTGTGTGATTTAAAATGACTTTGCAAGTCAGCCACTTTTTTTAAGCCTGTTAAATATTTAGAAAAATCTCAAATTCATCTGAAACGTGTCTCGACTGGAAAAGTCTGCATTACATCATTCTTAGTGCTGAATTTAATCAGCAATAAATTTGTTCACTGTTTTCAGTATTCCTGTTCCATACCAGTACATCTGGCTGCTCTCTCAAGCAAGAGAAATTAGCTTGTCTGAAAGAGAACTTGCCAAAGTCAACTTTAAAAATAGCTCTCTTTGTCTCACATCTGACAGTATTTCCACTACACGCCTCAATTTGCTAAGGCTCTAAATGTGGAACATTAATATGAGTGGAACACCTAAAATGAAGAACAGTGGGGGGAAAAGAAGAAGACAGGAAGCTTGCAGCTATTTGGGTCAAATTGCTTTTGTGGTAGTATATTTTTAGGTGTGCCACCTCTACTACTATCCACATGCAAATACAAATAAATTGCAATACTTAAACGAGGGGAAAAATATCCTTACAGTGCTTCATTTGAAATGTTAATGAAATATCAAAAACAAAGATATAAGGTTCTTTGAATTAAACTGCATGCAATATTCTTAAGAAGTTTGAAGGTGCTGGTGGTGGAGAGCGCCATCAAGTCACAGCTGATGGAGATGCTGAGCTGTTTGCGATGATGGTGGATGCCTAACTGCTGATCTCCTGACCTTCATCCTTCCCTTCTCTTGATAAATCATCAACAGTGGCTGTTAACGGTGATCACTGAGATGGGAAAACAAGCTGGAGGTAAAAGAAACATCATTAAGCCCAGTAATCAAACTTCGACAGCATTAATTCAACCAAAAGCTCTGAAGTCTGTGAAAATGTAAAAAAAAAAAAAGTCACAGCTGACTTACAGTGACCCCTGTGGGATTTTCAAGGCAAAAGACATTCAGGGATAGTTTGCCATTGCCTACCTATGTGTCATGACTCTGGTATGCCTTGGAGGTCTCCCATCCAAATATTGGCCAGGGCCAACCCTGTTTAGCTTCTGAGATTTAATGAGATCAGGCTAACCTGGGCTATCCAGGTCAGGAAGATGCATGAATAGGCTCCCCCCCACAGATGTAATACTCCATCTTGAATATTACGGTCTCAACTTAGCTAAAGTTTAGGAGGGCTAATTACATACCTCATGCAAACACACATATTAAAGCCCATAATTTTGATTTTTAGAAGAAAAATAGTTTGGGGAGGCTGGAATTTTGTCTGAAGAGATTGGGGGTGCTTAATCCTCTTCCTGCGTGCCAATTTCTGCTCCAGGTTCTACTCATCTGAGACTACATGGGAAGAGAGCAATGTCAGGAGAATGATTTGGACTGAAAAATGACAGGCAGAAAAAGGAGTATCCCTTTTCACAAAGAACTCCCCACTGGCTGCATCTCTGCTCAAAATTTCAGCTAATTGCTCTTAGAAACTCCTTCTTCCTCTTGCATTGGACAGAGGAGTTGTTTGCAGTGGCCCTGTAGGAAGGGCACACAGTGTCCAGTGTCATTTTAGCATTAAAACAAAATGGTTTTCCAATGGGCAGTCCCTCATGGCGTGAAGGAGCTGGGGCACTTTGCCCTTACTGCATTCCTTGCTTATTGTTGCTTATTGAAGACACCTCCTCTTCTAAAGTTGCTAACCTCCAGATGTGGCCTGGAGATCTCCTGGAATTACAGTTGCTCTCCAGACTACAGAGATTGGTTCCCCTGGAGAAAATAGTGGTCTCTATGGTATAATACTCTTTTGAGGTTTCTTCCCTCAGCTCTTCCCCGCAAATCTCCAGAAATTTCCCAACTCAGAGTTAGCAACTCTACCCCGTTTCCACCATGTTGGGCTGGTTGCTTCAAGTTGCTTCATATATATTTTTTGCATTTTTATAGCCACTGCTCCAAATTGACCTTGGAGCAGATTCTCCAAATTTATAGCCACTGCTCCAAATTGACCTTGGAGCAGATTCTTTCTAGCCACTTGCCAGAAAGAGCTTCCAAAGGTTATTTAAGTGTGTTTAGGGCATAGGTGTCAAGTGCTGTTTGGAGTATTGTCACAAACCTGCAGAACCAAGACCAAGAAGATGTCATATTAAAAAACCAGGTCAAGCTAAATGGCTTATCTTAAAGATAAGGGATATGGCATATTTGATGGAGCAAACTAACTCAAAGCTTGACACCTGAGCACTTATAATGCCTGCTGTCCACAGGTTGCACTTTTCAGTATCAGTTTTACAGTTTGTCCAGTTGTGAAACCACGAGGACCACAGTGTGGTACAATGGGCCTCGTTCACTAGAAAACTGCATTAAAGTGGTGTTAGGACTACAGCCTATACACAGCAGCTCTTTTTCTTAAGCTCAACAACAGGTCAAAAGGTCAGTTTAGCCACCTACAGTCTTTTATTACAGTTGTGACTTTGTATAAAAACTAAGTTTTGGTGTGATGTGATCTTTTCTGGCCCCCAAGAGAAGAATAACAAAATACAAAAAGTGATGAACCCAGCCATAATATGTAAAAGGGGAAGATGATGCATAGGGTTGCCAGACCCCCCAGATGGAGGCAAGGGTCCCCTGCCACCAGGCCCTACCCCCAGCCACCAATGAGCTGGCCTGTGGAGGGGGACTTACCAGGAGAAAAGAGAAGGCTTAGGCCTTGTGGCCAGTGTCACACAGGAAGCGACATCATCATGCAAGCAACATCTGGGCAATACTCTGGTATTTGGGCAAAATCTCTACGGTAGAAGCCAGTTTTACCAGAGAGTTTTTGCTGAATACCAGAGCATCACCCAGACTTTGCTGGCGTGATGACACCACTTCCTGAGTAATGCCAGCCACGAAACCTAGGCCTTTCTCTTTCTACATAAGTCCAATGCTGGTTGCCAGGAGGGAGATTGCATCCCTAATGATGCAATAACACCTTTCTGTTTTCAAAAATCACAGGGTAGGATGTTATGAAACAAGAGGGAGTGTGCACCGCCCCAGGAAAATCATGGACCAGCAAGGCTATATATCCATCCTGGCAAGTAGAAGATGTAAATTTGCTCATACTGTCCATCCAAGACCATATTTTATCCACTTTAGCTATGTTCAGGGCTCATTTCATAACAGGAGCTCCTTTGCATATTAGGCCACACACCCCTGATGTAGCCAGTCCTCCAAGAGCTTACAGTAGCCCCTGTAAGAAGAACTCTGTAAGCAGTTGCATGTAGAACAGTGGGGAATCAAACCTGGTTCTCCCAGATTAGAGTCCATGCTTCTAACCACTACACAAAACTGATCCTATTCCACTGTTCCTAGTGAGATGGGATTTTTGTGTACTGTGTGCAAAGCGAATGGACTGAGCCACTGAACCCCAGTTTCACCTCAGGCATAGCCCTGACCCTCTAGAATGACCTTCCTAAGGGGATGTAGAGCCTGGGTCACCAACATTTTTGAAATTTTGGCACCTTTGAAATTTTGAGGGTTGTGGTGGGTGCCACACCAAAATGGCAGCCACAGGAGGCGAAGCCAGACTTCAAATGGCTGCTGCAGGAGGCAGAATCAGATTCACTATTTTCCTCCTTATTTTGTAAACAAATTAGAGAAAGGGATAACAAGAAATAAAGGAAAGTTCAAAGATGGGGGGACAGAAGGAGAAAGAGATTGGGGAATAAAAAGAAGGAAACCCTGAAAGGAAAATGAAACGAAGCCACACACTGACTAAGAAAGTTCAGGTGCTGCTTACTAGTCCTCCTGATCCTCCAATGGCTTCAGGTGCTAATGCAGCCAGGGAAACCCCTTTCATTTTCATGAAGGCAGCCAATAACAAGGGATGGCTCCAGCCACTTTCTGAAAGCTCTGTGGACTCTGGGGTAATTAGTGACAGATGTTGTAGAATCCACAGATGCTACACTGGGAAATCCTGGTGTAGAAAGAGTTGCAATACAAACCAGTTTTAGAGGATATGATATGATTAATTTCTGACCTACATAATGGATATTGTCTTCTCCTTTGGTAGTCTCTATTTTGGCAAGCAGTCTGTGCATTGTAGAAAACAGTTGCATGGATTGTTTTTACAAATACATTAGGACTAAATCAGTTGGTTTTGCTCTAGATATACAACGATAACCCAAAGCAGATTCATCTTTTACAAAAGATGTACTAAACAAAATCCTGAGTTACAAAAGAGAAAAAGAATCCATTGTGGATCTGCAGTTATATCCATTGTTTATACTCTACTCTGTTGATTATGTGTCATTAGCTGGAAAAGCATTATTTTTGCTATTCTAATAAATATAAATGTCATGAGAGGAGAACTCTGGATTTCAAAAAAGTCAGAGTGATGGGGCAGTTTACCTAAAGTGGCTGGGGTCAAAGAATGGGTTGCACACTGGACCTTAATGGGTTATATTTATGAGTAGTTTCTGTTCTGTGGAACAGCTTAAAGTTGATGAATCTGACACAGCCCGGTCAAGAATAAAGAAATGTAACAATCCACTGAAGAGGCAGGAAGAAAACATGCATAGATGCCATAAAATTTTACTTTTTAAAAGATTGCTATTAGTTTTATTTAAGTCAAATGGCAAATAAAATTAGATGTGGCCTACATATTCTACCCACATAGGGAAAGGGAACAAACAAGGCAGTAAGCCACAAGAATAAACAGCCTGATAAGAAAAAAGTGTTAAATGCAGAGATTTTGGATAACATGTGGGGGAACTGTGGGCTGCCATACATGTTGCAACTGTGGCTCAATACAGGAATACCCACCATGTCCCCAGAGGGGAGCTGTTCCCGAACTCAAAAAACAAGCCTTTCCATCCACCCCCATACATTTTGAGAATCACTGCATGGTCTGCCAAGGCTTGATTCATACACAACATTCATAGGTTTTTGGGGAAAGTCACCATGTGTCAGCTAATGCTGCCATCCCCTGTCCGGAAGGTGGCATGGGTTGCCCTGCGACGTAGGTTCCTTGGAATGTTCAGTTTCAATTCTCCCCTGCTTGCTTATCGCTCACCATCTAGCTCTGACCTTGGTAGCCTGTTACTATCTAGTGATGTATCCTCCTGCTTTTTCCTATGGGAACGTGTAGCCAGTATATTGGGCTCCTTTTTCCCATTTATGTGATTGGTTACATTCCAGTTTCAGACCTTCTTTGAATTCTGTATAATTGCCCTGCCTGGGGACTGTTCTAACTATTACTGACATAGAACTTGTAGATGACCATAGCAGACCTTTCTCAATAAAGATCAACCTTCCTTAAGGACACTTGTTGTGACTGACTCTTTAGGACTCTCACACCATGATAGACTCAAGCATGAAGTGAAAACCAGAGACCAAAGAAGGGGTAATGCAGTGGTGTTGTTTGTGTGCTGCTTAAGGGTGCAGGGCAGTGGAAAGCCACTCTTAAGATACCCTTAGTGGATGGCTGCTGTGGAACCCACACTTCAAAGCCTGCTCTAGCTCAGATGTGAGTACACTCATCAAGGGAAAGGTGGGCTAAGATGGCCCCTTAAGGGCAGGGATGATACATCTGAAGGATTTCTTCTGCATCAGAATTACTTTAGCATGGAACCAGGGTGGGGGGAGGAAAGTCCATGGCAAAACAGAATTCAGAAAACCTGGGGAAACAGCAGTGGAAACTGAACTGAGAGATGAACACTGCGGAATTAAAAAATAACCCGGCAGAAATGCAGAGCGAACCTTGGAGGCAATGCAGAATTTATAATATACAATGAGTTCAAAGCAGGAGGCAATGCAGAACAAACAATATACTGTGAGGCAGAACTGCTGTGAGTGTGGGGAACCCAGTGCAGAAAGGGTCTTGGTACTGAAGCTTGGAAAAGGCAGGGTTTGGGGACAGAAGGGATCTCAGTGGGGGTATAATGCCATAGTGTCCACTCCCCAAAGCAGCCCTTTTCTCCAGGAGAACTGCATTCTGGAGACCCACTGTAATCTTGGGAGATCTCCATGCCCCACCTGGAGGCTGACAACCCTACAGTCTTTTTAAAAAACAATGCTATTTTTTTGTTTGTATCTTTTAATATGTATTTGTTGTGTGGATTTTCATCCCACATGTTTCTTTGCAAGTTTTCTAATTTTATTTGTTTATTTTATGGCATGAGAGTTTAGTATATAAGAACATAACAGAAGCCAATATTGGATCAGGCCAATGGCTCATCCAGTCCAACACTCTTGTCACACAGTGGCCAAAAATACCAGATGTCATCAGGAGGTCCACCAGTGGGGCCAGGACACTAGAAGCCCTCCCACTGTTGCCCCCCCCCCAAGCACCAAGCACCAAGAATACAGAGCATCACTTGCCCCAGATTGAGAGGTCCTATCTATACCTTGTGGCCAACAGCCACTGATGGACCTCTGCTCCATATGTTTATCGAATTCCCTCTTGAAGCCATCCATGCTTGTAGATGCCACCACATCCTGGGGCAGTGGATTCCATGTGCTAATCACTCTTTGGGTGAAAAAGTACTTCCTTTTACCAGTTCTAACCCAACTGCTCAGCAATTTCATTGAGTTCCCCCAAGTTCTTGTACTGTAAGAAAGGGAGAAAAGTACCTCTTTCTTTACTTGCTCTATCCCATTCATAATCTTATAAACCTCAATCATGTCACCCCTCAGCCATCGTTTCTCCATGCTAAAGAGCCCCAAGCGCTTCAACCTTTCTTCATAGGAAAAGTGTTCCAACCCTTTTATCATTCTAGTTGCACTTTTCTGCACTTTTTCTAATACTATAATATCCTTTTTGAGGAGTGGTGACCAGAATAGCACACAGTATTCCAAATGAGGTTGCACCATCAATTTATACAGGGGCATTATGATACTGGCTGATTTGTTCTCAGTTCCCTTCCTAATAATCCCCAGCATAGCACTGGCCTTTTTTATTGCAGTCACACACTGTCTTCACATTTTCAGGGAGTTATCTACTACAACTCCAAGATCTCTCTCTTGGTCAGTCTCCGCCAGTTCAGACCTCGTCAACATGTATTTGTAGTTAGGATTTTTGGCCCCAATGTGCATCACTTTGCAATATATTTTATACACTATTTTATGCCATTTATATGCAAAAACAGAATGTTATTTTGGTCATCAAAAATATAGTATTTTTGCTGTATACATAAAGGACATTTCTTCTTTTGAAGTGAACCAAAATTTGTCATGAGATTTGGTAACATCCCTTTTCTCCCTTTAGCATACTGCTGGAAGACTGATTTTATTTTTTGAACATTACTCTTTGTATTCTTAGCTAGCTGCACTTTTTAAAGTGTATTGCAGCACACAGAATTTATATGTGTCAATAAGATTGAATAATTTTACCTACTGTTATTACGTATAATGAAAATGTAAAATAAATAGTGTTGCTATTGGCTGGCAATCAGTGGAAAAGGGAGGGGGTGGGGACCTGGAGCTGGAAAAGGGAGGGGGTGGGGACATTGTTTACTGGAGCTGGCCATGTTGAGCAGCCCCTGATTGTAACATGAAGGCCTCTTGGTTCAGCTTGCTCCAGGGCTGTTTTAACAACCCAGCACCCCAGGGAGGGGGGCTGTGATTGGGGATCAGTGCTCTTAAGTCCCATCTTCAGAGGCAATACTCCTAGATATAGTCATTCACCTTAATTCTTCTTCTTAGTATTAACAGTTCTATGAAAAGACACATGCCTTTGGAATCTTGGAGGACTTCATTGTTATTCTGGTGTAAACAGACAGCCAGAGATGCTTTTAAAAGTCTGTGTTCAAAAGTCTCCAAATGTGGCATTTCCATTATGCTTGATTACACAAGCTAAACTATGAACAAATCCCAATAAATAGAAGCTGGCACAAAAGAGATCCCTGCTTTCATCCCATTACAATCTTCCAGCAGTCACTCTAAGCTCCAAAATTAAATGCTAGGTAGAGTAAACTGAACACACTAGATAGACTAGTGAAAATTTGCTGCTTGCTATTGACAACCAAGATATCACTGGGCCACATTAAGCCAAAATGATACAATTATAGTAGGCTGTTAAAGCAATTTGTTAGCATCCTAAACTGTGAAACCTATTTTTATTTGTATTAAGTGTTAACACTTAATAATGAATGGGATATAATAAAGCCAAACACACATCAGTCTCAGTCCTATTTTACAGTCATAATTGCAAGAGAGAGACAGTGAGAGAGAATACTGAGGAAAAATGTAAGGTACTTGGGTGTGGCTCTCACACCTGTCAAAATCCAAAATCGTGAGATCATTCACTTATAGCCAGGTTTTATAGTTCATAGAGCAGCACCTTACAGACTTGGGTAATAGGGCCCACATGCCTCAAGGTTTATGGTGCTTGATTTTAAACACCATCCAACACTGCTCTGTATTATATATAGTCTAATGGATGTGAGTAGTACATTTTACACCTAGAAGAACCAGTCTTGTGTCCCTAACCAGCCCTTAAACCTCCCTTAGGTGAGTTACTGTCTCTCCATCTAAGTTGCATCATAAAATTGGCTTAGGAGGATAAATGTGCTGAGAATTGTGAATTACTTTGTACTTGGAAAAGTGCCATAGAAATTATCACTGTAGCTTTGTTTAATACCTCAAAGGGAAGAAAGGCCCGTCAAGTAGTAAAAAGGTAGGAATAATTCATTTTGATCACACCTTTTCTTATCCTTGCATGCTCTCTAGATCTCCACCTTGTGTCATATAAAAGAACTTAGGGAGTGATCCAGTGTTTTCTGAAGAAGTGCCAACACCGTATTTTTGTGCCTACAGTGACTATTCTTATTTGTGAGATTTCTGCTCAAAGTAGTCAAGGATCAGATCTTTGTTGATGAAACACAGTTCTTTATTTCCAATCTCTACATTGGTACAGCTTCTCGGATTATTGTCAGAGATAACGCATATGACAGAAGCAGGTCTATTATACCTTTCCAGACAGTTTGAATTACCCATAGGTAGCCAATCACTAAAGGGGAAAAACGGCGGGCAAAAAGGGTCTCTGGCCGTTTGCTTCCCACAGGAAAGAAAGTGAGGTGTTAAGTTGTAAATTTCCCTTCCCAAACCAGACCCCTTAGATGTTACCAGTTCACATAACAATCGCTGGCCTCGAGGCTTTCGCACGTTGATAAGAGATGGGACTTGTCCTCCCTTGTAGTCCCAGCTGGGATGAATGGAATGCGGAGGCAGGAGTGTGAGAGGCCCATTGTTCCCATACTTTGAAGATGTCATCCTCCCGCCCTGACAGTTACAGAAACAAGGCCTGGTCAGGGCCATAAACCTGGGGTCATATAGACTACATACATACTGGCCAAAGTGAGGGTTTACATGGCAGGTGTTATAGAAGCACTTATAGAAACATACATGGCAATCGGAAGCATAGCAGTAAGACAGAAATCATAGCAGCAAGCAAAAGGAAATAGAATGTCAGGTGTGGGGATGAGTACCTCTGGAAAGGAATGCCTTTTCTTTAAAGGAAAGTTATTGTTTTTAAGGCCCTAATTAGAAAGTGCCAAGAGCATGTGCAAACTTTTTTTCTTTGTGAAGGGATTGTTTCCTTGTCTGTTTAGAGACTAGACTTCATGATCCAGCAGCAACTGGGAGTTTGACCCACATGTTTTGTCTCACTTAATTCACTCCTCAAAATGACACCAGTCACTTGCAGGTGCCTCTTATTGCAGCTGGTCGTCTACAGGTTGATATAGCTTACATACATTAGGGGGTCACAACTGGAAGCATGCAAACTACACTGTAAATTAATCATTGCCACACAGTTGCCCTGTGAATGCCCACAGTTCTGTAGGGGTTTTTTTTTGGGGGGGGGAGGGTTGCTAGCTTTGCATCCTGTCATTCTGACAACCAGCCCTGAGTATAAAACTAGCTGACCCTATAAAATTATGACCAGGCCTGAAGAATTCTGGCTAGTTGAGAACCCTAACCTCACAGCAACATTATTGCCATTCTGATCTGCTGAGAAGATGTGAGAACTGAACTCAATTGATGCATATTTCTCCTCCACCAATGTATTATACTAGGAATAAAGCCCGTTGTGGAAATAAATACAATGGGCTCTAGAAAGAGGCTCTGGGAGAGTGCCAAGGCCTTGGGCATTCAGCATCAATTTGCTGTGGCAACCTCAGCAGGGTATAATGACACCAGGGAAATTAATCTCTGCTATCTGGAGATTGGCAACAGTGGTTCCCCAAGAGGGAATAGCTGATTTGGAGGGCAGAGTCTATGACATTGTACCTGTCTGAGGCCCCACCTCTCCTCAAACCTCATCCTCTCCAGGCTCCACCCCTCAATTTTCCAGGAATCCCCCACCTGGAGTTGGCAATCCTATCTCCTTCCCAGCCAAACATCAACCTACCTTTATTTTCCCCTCACTGTTCAGCTTTCCATCTCCCCCCTCCACCTGCAACCTCTACCGTGCTCTGAAGCCCTCCATCTCCCCCCTCCATCTCCCCCCTCCACCTGCAACCTCTACCATGCTCTGAAGCCCTGACTGCCACATCACATTGGCTATCATGGAGGGGGAGCATCTCAGCAGGGTATAAGGACACAGAGTCCACCATTTTCTCCGGGGGGACTGATCAATGCCATCTGGAGAGCAGTTGTAATTCTGAGTGATCTCCAGCCCTCACCTGAAGATTGGCAACAATGGTTTCCTTGGCTGGGAGGGCAGGATAGAAATTTAAATAGATAAATTTCCCAGGAGGAAAAGTGGTCTTTCTCTGCAATGGGCACCAAAGCAGCTTACATCATTCTTCTCTCCCCCTTTTGACTTGCACAACAATTCTGTGAGGTAGGTTAGGCTGAAAGTCTGTGACTGGTTCAAAATCACCCACTCAGGTACAACAGCAAGAACCTGGATCTAGCAGATCCTGTTCTGAAGCACTAATTGCCACACCTAGGGTACCCAACCTCCAGGTAGCACCTGAAGATCACCAGGGATCACAACTGAACTCCAGACAACAGGTCTCTCCTTCCCAGAGAAAATAGCTGCTTTGGAAGGTAGACTTTATGGCATTCTGTTCAGTTGAGGCCTCTCCCCTCCCCAAACCCTGGCTTCCATAGACTCTACCAGAAAATCTCCAGGAATCTTCCTACCTGGAGGTGGCAACCCTAGTCAGGACTGGTCCCAATGAGTTCTTCACAAAGGCCTGTGAAGGATTTCCTTCCTTTGTCTGAACCAAGCTTGGTTGCCTACTATGGCAAAATGGGCTCCAGTTTACAACTCAGCTGTTCGCCTCCCACCCTAGTCCCATGGGCGTATCTCACTCCTTAAGTTCCCTGCCACCAGTCACTGAAGTGTCAATGCCTTTTTAGAGGGACAGTGAGACCCCTGTGGCCAAATCTTCCTATTTGGAGATGGAATCCCCAAACTTTGGGGGATCCCTGGAAAGTTGGCAACCCAAGGGTCTGGCCTTTCCTTGCTTCCCTGGGCTACCCCCTCCCTTTGGTATTGGCAGAGCGGGGGAGACTCTGGGGTCAGAGCACAACACAGATTATTGGTCCAAATAGAATAATTTATTTTAGTATTTAAACAATTATGGAGCACACACACACACACTAAATGAATAAAGCACAACTGTAGGAGTAAGCACACACTATGAACCAACAGGGCATAAATCAACAGCTTGCCCGGCAAGGCAAGATATAAATATGAATAATAAATAAATAAATAAAACAGGGGTTAAACACAATCCTCCCTGGATGGGCCGGAGTCTATATTGATGGTTCCCCACCCCTTGGGAGGATCCCTCTTTTCCCACACTTTTTGGCCTTGTGGCAGCTGGGAACTGTAGGCTAGCAGATGTGGAAGCCGCATTCAACCCAGTGAGTGATACTCCTGCAGGCCTCTCTCTGGAACTACAGCTCAATTGAACCTTATGAGGGAACATTTTAAACAAACCACAGACAGCTGCCATCTTATAAACACAGGTAACTGCCATTTTGTTTCACCTACCAACAGTCACTGAGATAACAGTTAATCCCCCATGGGAGGGAAGCAGGAAAAGTGTCTTCATCAAGAGAGAAAGCTGTCTGCCAGTAATTCTGAGAGGGCACAGTGGCTGAAGGAGTTGGCAGGGAAGAGGAGCAGACCCAGCACCCAGCCAATGGCATGCAAGTACTCAGAGCCAGTGGATAGGGACAGCTTCTGATTGACAGGCCAGGGCACCAAAGGCTGGGGTGGTGTGTGGAATGTTCAGGAGAGTGCCACCACCAGCAGAGAATTATTATAGAGAGAGATGGCAGTGATACTTGCTCAGTGGCTCTTTGCCCTGCCACCCATGGACCTCCTGGGCACTGTTCCCTAATGTGAAACTCACCCTATGTTTCAGGAAAGTAAGGAAGGCCATTGCTTACTGGGCTTCTGGTTGGCAGATTGTTTCCACCTTGGAATAGCTACCAGCCTAGAGACTGGAGGACAAATAAATTGCAAGTCTCCATGAACTCTGGGCCTCTTGATAGGGATGGAAGTAAAAGGGAATCCTCCTGAGCAACTTCCTAATTCCTCTCCCAGCACTAGCTGGTCACAGAGAAGAGAGAATACAACCATCACCACCAGTACAGCAGCCACCCAGGAAAAAAAGCAAACTGGCCACAGTTGCAGTGGTGGTCGTTTACTCCCAAGTCATCATGAGCAGCTTGCTGTCCTCGGGGTGTGTTAGCAATCTCACTCTCTCACCTGTGCCACATCCTGAGGAGGAAATGAGAAGACAGAGAGGAAATCCCTTCCCCTCGCTCAGGATACATGAGGGCTGGCTAAGCTTCAACAGTGGTGGGGAGATACTGCTTTACATGCTTAGAGGTACACTGGCTACAAAAAGTTATGTATATAACAGTTTCAGATTCTCACTCTGGTAATTCTAGTTACAAATAATATGTGTGGAGCAACAGTCATATATCAGTGCTGAGAAAGTCCTCTGCCCGCATCTTGTAGAAAAGCTGCCAGTTAGGCCTGTACTTCAGGTTCAGAAGAGATGGGGGCCACACCAGGAAGCAAAACAAGAAAAGCAAAATAAAAAATGGAGCAATGGGAAAAAATAGTTAGACTTGATGACCTTGATGCATTTCACCTTTACTGCATCAGGGGGAACTGCTTCACTCCCGTGGGAACTTTCTGGGAATATACATTTCCTTGACAAAGCATAGTGAAACACATAGCGGTCATCAAGTCTAATACATTCTTTTTCCTACTGCACTTCCCCCCCCTTTCTTGACAAGGTTGCCAACCTCCAGAATTACAACTGGTCTCCAGACTACAGAGATTAGTTCTCCTGGAGGAAATGGCAGCTTTGGAGGCTGGACTCTAGGGTATCACCTCCACACCAAACTCCCTCCCAAAAAACCATCCTTCCCAGGCACTAACCCCAATGCCAAACAAAACAGAAAAGTCTTCATTTGCTGGTGGAAGACAATGATTTAAGGGGGACAGAGAAATCTCTCTGAGGAAGAAATTCCATAATTTTGGAACCACTACCAAGAAAGATCTTTCTTGGACTGGACTGGGAACAAGTTAGCAGTTTAAGAACAAGGAGTTAGCTGTTTTTCCTCTCTGATCAAAAATGCCCCCTTAAGCCTCAGCAGTGAGGAAGACAGTCACAAAACAAGTACTAGATATATTTTGGTGTAGTTTGGTGTAGTGGTTAAGTGTGCGGACTCTAATCTGAGAGAACTGGGTTTGATTCCCCACTCCTCCACTTGCAGCTACTGGATGACCTTGGGCAAGCCATAGTTCTGTCAGAGCTGTTATCTCAAGGACAGTTCTCTAGAAACCTCTCTCAGCCCCACCTACCCCACAGTGTGTCTGTTGTGGGGAGGGGAAGGGATGGGAGTTTGTAAGCTGCTCTGAGGCCCTGAGCGAAGGGCAGGGTATAAATCCAATCTCTTCTTCTTCTTCTTTCCTTAAAATATATTTGGCTGGGGTTTTTTTGCCCCAGTTAGTGGTGCTTAAAAATGTAAGGGGTTTTATGACTAAGAAAATAACACAGGAGGAAAAGTTAAGCCATCAGTATTACTCCCACCATCACAGGCCCTCCAAGTAGTCTGTTCTGCACTATGTGACACAATAGGTCTGATTCAATATAAGGCAGTTTTCTATGGAGTATATTCCACCACAGTGGGTGAACATGCAGAGGATCATGCAATATAATTGGGCTGAGGTGACTCATTTTCTAAATAAAGGGTGTACTCTATGCTTCTTAAAATCTATTGAGATCACGTCCTGAAAATGTATCTGAATAACCATTGCATAGATATAAAACTCTTTTCTTCTTTTGTCTCTTTTTTTGGTTTCTTTTCATCCATTTTTCAGAGGACCAGATAAAGAATGATGGAGCATTGATTCAATACCAACCATCTGTGTCACATGCACTGTAACCTAATTAAACCTAATTGTATCTTGGGTCCTGATTTGAGTTAATTTGTCTCCAGCGTTATTTATGCAGTCGGAGCATGCTTCCCATTTCATTCAATTAAACTTAATTAAGAAGGTACCATTATACTGAAGATTTCATCTTTCACTTTTTTTTTTAATTCCAGATAAGGCTCCAAGCACTGGGTGTAAATATTTAAAGATTGTTATTGTTTGGCTGTGCTGAATGTCAAGGGATTTTATGGTTCACAAATTATTTGCATTTTCCCCTTGCAAAAATTATAAGTGTTCCAGATGGTTTAAGACACTGGAATTTAGTTTCTTGAGGTGTTTTTCTACAAAGTTTAAACCCAGCAGCAGTTTGGGAAGGGTTTATGACTTGGTAACAGAATGGATATTTTTCATAGTATCAGCACTGGTGGATAAAATAGTTCACTAGTCTCTGCTGGCTACCAGTGTGGAGTGTAGGCAGGTTCGGCATGTGATCACACTATGCTCAATTGATGCAACCACAGAGTCCTTGATATGGTCAGACTTGAGCAACTCTTGAATAGGCAGTAGTGGGGGAAGTCAGTGGGGGGGTCTTATGGGCAGTGGCAGTGTGTGTGTGTGTAAGCATGAGAGGCCTATAGTGGCATCTGTAACTATGTGTTGAGCTTCACTTTGTGACTGCACTGACCAGTACTATGCTACACACAAGGAGTGGCCTGATGAACAGAGTCAGGCCTCTCATGGATATCCAAACAATCTTTCAATATATCAGCTCTCTGCACATAACTGGCAAGCAGGAAGTGAGGTGAGGGTGTTCAAACATTCTTACTTGAGGTACTTCAATGGTAAAGGTAAATTATCACCTGTGTGAGAAGTAGTGTTAATAGTGATTTCTGGGAAGATCTGTACCTAACAACAGATATGTGGTGGACTTACACTCAAAACAAAACACATATGGAGTATAGTTAAAATACATTGTTTCCTGCAGGCTGGCTGGCTCTCCATGGGGCTGTTTGGGTTCTTGGTGCTGCTGTAAATCTCCAGAGGCTGTAGCTCTCTTTCAGTTCAGTCCATTCTACATTGGTCTCCCTTCTGTGTATAGACGTAAACTACCGGGGGGGGGGGGGGGGGCTCGAGGGCTTGAGCCTCCCCCGAAATTTTCTGGGGGAGACTGAGCCCCCCCGACAAAATGCAGTGCCTGCCACTGTGCCTTCCTGCTGTCGCACTGCCGCCAGAGCCGCTCTCCTCACCCACTCCTCCCTCCCTCCCTCCTGGAGAGCGGCAGTGCAGCAGCTCTGGTGGCAGAGACATTGCCCCGGCTGCAGCGGTGCGGCAGTGGCTCTGGCCATGGCAAGGACATCGTCCCGGCGGTGGCAGCATGGCTCTGGCAGCGGTGGGAGGGGACACTGCCACTGTGTCATGCCTCCCCACCTGCTGCAAGCCTACCCGGCCGCTGCCACCACAAGAGGCCCCTCCCACCCGGCTCCCCCACATCCACTCCCTCCCTCTGAGGGGTGTGTGGGAGCCAGGCAGGGGGAGAGGCAGCGGCAGCAGTGGGGACATCATCCCAGTGGCGGTGCGCATGCAAAGCACAAGAGAGAGAGAGCCCCCGCCCTCCCAGGAGAATGGAAAGTCTACGCCCCTGCTTCTGTGCATGCCCCACAGTCACCATGGTGAGGTCTGATGCAGACAGCAAACTTTTATCCCAAGCCAGAATGGGAGGGAGAGGGGAACAATGTACAATGGTGTCACAACAGACCGAGACTGCTTAATACAGCAGATACATATTCAGCCTTCATCAGCAAAGTACTCTGTTCTCCTCACAGGGCAACCTTTCTTTCTCCAAACCCCCCCCCCCTTTTGTAGACATCTCTTTTCATTTTTGTTCTTCCTCCTCAGCTACCTTCTATAACTCCCCTTCCCCAAAGAACAAAACAACTTTTTCCTTTACAAGTTCCACTTGGGGCCTAGTTCATTAGGTTACATAAAAGTTCTAATTTCACACAAAACTAACTCAGCACTAAATGCCTATCACCAATGTTCCCTCTAAGCTGTGGAGTCTTGTGAGCAAGAATTCTACTTTGTGAGCTACTGGCATTAAAGTTGTGAGCAAGTGATTTAGCTACTGGAGCCATCCTTCATGAGCTAAGGCAAAAATGTGTGAGATGGAGGCTGAAAAACTGTGAGCTAGCTCACACTAACTCACCTTAGAGGGAACACTGCCTATCACCTTCCCCCATCTGTTGAAATGTTGACTTTAAAGATGGTGAGTATTTGTGGCCTGGTTTGAGGACTCAGAGCAGTGTGGCTTAATAGATACAATTCTGTGTAAATGTTAAAATGTGCTTTTCATTAATTGGAAATTTTATACACTAGCATTTCATCTAGATAGTTTTCATACAAAAATTTCTTGTATTGCCAATTAAAAGAAACCAGAAACAGGAGTTTTCAAGTGTTGAACAGGCTAATTTAGTTATTGTGCAAATTTGTGTGGTAATTCCGGCTAGGGTTGCAATCCCCCCAGTTGGGGTGGGGTTTTCCCCAGTTTTGGGGGCTCCAATCTACTGCCAGCCAGCTGGCTAGCAGGGGAAGCCCCACCCCTGAACAGCCCCCTCCCACACCGGTGATGCTGTCACCTGGTAGTGATGACATCATGTTGCTGATGTTGGGGGATTGATCCTCTAGTTTTTGAGCAAACTCTATGGTTTTGAGGGCAAAAACCATAGAATTTTGCCCAAAAACTAGAGCGTCATATCCCCCCAATGTCAGCAACATGATGATGTCTCTACTTGGTGATGTCATCATGCCACGTGCACTTTGCACATGCAGCAGAAGATCCCGACAAGGACCCAGGAGCCCCCCGCTGGATTGGAGGTAGGACCTGGCAACCCTAATTCCAGCAGATGCGCACAGTAGATTGGGGAATTGTGCGTGTGTGTAAAGTTCCATCAAGTCACAGTCAATTTATGGTGACCCAAGCAAGAGGTTTTCATGGCAAGTGAGAAGCAGAGGTAGTCTGCCATTACCTTCTTCTGCAGAGTCTTCCTTGGGGGGGTCTCCCACCCAAGCACTGAACTGCTTAGTTTCTGAGATCTGACAAGATCAGGCTATGCCATGCTGCCTTCCCTCCCAGATTATGGAATTAGCACAATTAAAAATGAAGAATTACCCAGGATTGTTGATTGCTTTTCTTCCAGACACTGAGTTGGATACTGCTTATCCATACCTAGACAACAGAATTATAATCTTAAAGAGTATAAAGCAGAAGGATCAGACAACATCTCATGTGATGGTATACCTTTACTGCAACAGACAGAGGAAGTTTACAATGAGTGATGTTATGAATATTTGTTATCTATGAAACGAAGTTTTATTCTGGAGTCTTCATTATATTTCATCTTGTGTGCAATATTTCATCCTTATTTATCAAACTTATAGGTCGCTCTGCCCGCATGCAGGCTCAGAGCGGCTTACATATCTTGGCTAGACATGCCAAGGTACATATAAACATTAAAATCAGTTAAAACACAATTAAAACACAACAGTCATAATAACAAATAAAGTGCTCAGTGATGTAACCATACCAGATGGCGTAATGTATATACCTTGCATTCTCCAGATCTCTAGATGTCATGGCTTGTTCATTATGACGGCCAGTCACAGCCCACAGTATGGATTGTGGCCATTGGTGGTAATGGCAAGGGGGGGGTGGCTCCTAGTTGTAAGCCTGATGGAAGAGCTCCATTTTACAGGCCTTGCAGAACTGTACTGATAACATCCCAGCCCAAACCTCTGGACGATCTGGGCAAAGGGGCGCATGTAGATGTTAAAAAGCATCAGAGAAAGCACTGCCCCCTGAGGAACTTCGCATTCAAGCAGGTGCCTCTGGGACTGCTGTTCCCCTAGCACCACCCTTTGTCCCCGACCCTGAAGAAAGGAAGAAAGCCACTGCAAGACAAGCCCCCTTATTCCCATGATGGCAAGGTGGTGGGTCAGTGCTGGTGGTCGACCATGTCAAACGCGGCCAACAGATCTAACAGCAACAGCACCGCCACACCATCTCAATCTAGGTGTCTCCAGAGGTCATCAGTAAGGGCGACCAGTGCTGTCTCCATCCCGTGCCCCGGGTGGAAGTCAGACTGGAAGGGATCTAATACAGAAGCATCACCCAGAAAGCTCTGCAACTGTATCACCACTGCCCTCTCGATTAGTTTGCCCAAGTAAGGCAAATTGGAATCCGGCTGTGTGCATCTTATGTGCATCCATCATCCTGATTCCACCTAGTACACTTGTATTGTTCATTTTTGATTCCTTGTCAACACCTTGAGTATTTGTATTTTTTGTATAATAGATTTGTACAATCTGTATACTTGCCTGGTATGTACTTTTGACTTTTACAATATTATTGTTAGCGTTCTTCCCCAGTTTGGTTTTTGCTGTGTTTCATTGTTTGCAACTGGGAGGTCTCATCATTTCTTAGCTAAATTTTGAACTCATAAATGGGAATTGTGGATGCTTCTGAATATGTCTGAATAAGAACCATAAATATATGCTGTGTCATATTAGGGGCCTAATGACTGACCTTGAAAGATTCCTCCTATAATACATTTCACCACTGCTACAGGCCAGAGAGATGACTCGTGAGTAGGGCTTCTCTCAGGAGAACCGGCTGAATCTAATAAACATCTCTCTAGAACTCAGCTATTAAAGATGTGAGAAACATAAATTTGTCATAAATTAGTGATCTTACCTTAGTATTTAGGTTACACAACCAAAACATCTACCACCATTGAAAAGGAGCAGTTTTCTAATAAGATGTAAATATATGTTACAGCAAGGTTTATTTATTTATTTATTTGTTTGTTTGTTTGTTTCACTTATATCCCGCCTTGCCAGTTGGCAACCGGCTCAAGGCGGCTAACAACATATATCAGTACAAAAATAAAATATAAAACAGTTAAGATATTTAAAACATTACTACAGTTATTCCCCAAGATGGCGGCTTCTTAGCGCTCCGGTGGATATTTTAGGCAGCAGGGCACAATCAGTAGGGCCAGGGAGATGGTGTACTCAGCTTTCCCCCCAATGGCGGCTCCTATTTGAACGCCTGGCAGAAGAGCTCTGTCTTACAGGCCCTGCGGAACTGCAACAAATCCCGCAGGGCCCTGATGTTATCTGGGAGCTCATTCCACCAGTAAGGAGCTGCCACCGAGAAAGCCCTGGCCCTAGTACAAGTCAACCGGGCCTCTTTTGGACCGGGGCAAGCCAGGCGATTTTGTGTGCCAGACCTCAGAAGCCTCTAGGGTCTATATGGGGAAAGGCGGTCCCTCAAGTAGGCGGGCCCCTGACCATAGAGGGCTTTAAAGGTTAACACCAGCACCTTGAACCTGATCCGGTACGCTATAGGCAGCCAGTGCAGCCGCTGCAGCACAGGCCGGATGTGGTCCCGCAAAGAGAGACCCACCAACAGCCTGGCCGCAGCATTCTGCACCAGCTGCAGCCTCCGGATCTGGGTCAAGGGCAGCCCTAAGTAGAGAGCGTTACAGTGGTCAAGATGTGAGGTGACCATAGCATGGATCACTGTAGCTAGGTCTTCGTGTTCGAGGAAGGGGGCCAACTGCCTAGTCAGCCGAAGATGGAAAAAGTCTGCTTTGGCAGTGGCTGCTACCTGGGCCTCCATTGTCAAGGAGGAGTCCAGGAGCACACCCAAACTCCTGACCCTCGGAGCTGGCACCAACGGCGCCCCACCGAAGGATGGAAGTGGATGCCCTAACCCCGTCCCGGTCCGACTCAAGCACAGGACCTCCGTCTTCAGAGGATTCAATTTCAGTCGACTCAGCCTAAGCCAGCCCACAACCTCCTGTAGCGCCCGCTCCAGACCGGCCGCCCAACAACAGATAGAGCTGGGTGTCATCGGCATATTGATGACACCCTAGCCCATGTCTCCGGACAATCTGGGCGAGGGAGCGCATATAGATGTTGAATAACATCGGGGATAGGACCGCCCCTTGAGGAACGCCACATACCAGTGGGTGCCTCTGGGAGGTCTGTTCCCCGAGCGCAACCTCTGTCCCCGATCTTGGAGAAAGGAGGCAAGCCATTGTAAAGCAAGCCCCGTATCCCCGCATCGGCGAGGCGGTGAATCAGCAACTGGTGGTCGACGACATCAAATGCCGCCGACAGATCTAACAGCACCAGTGCCGCCGTACCGCCTCGATCCAGATGTCTTCGGAGGTCATCCGTGAGGGCGACCAGAACCGACTCCGTCCCGTGACCTGGTCGGAAGCCGGATTGAAACGGGTCCAGCATGGAGGTGTCATCCAGTTTAGACAACTGTGGTTTCATATTATTTCTAAGCTTGCCAATTTTTTTGTCAAGGGCGTGAAAGGGCTTTTTATTTATATAAGCAGATCATGGAATTGAGGTTTGGTTGATTTTACAGCTGAAGAAATTCTGAGCTGCTTCATATATTACCTGAAACACCAACAACTGAATGCACTAGTGGCTTCTATATTAAGATTTATTTTTTAGTTAGGCTGAGGGAGAAGGACTCTATAAAGGCTATGTAGTCAGCTTTGTGGCTGAATGGAGATTTAAGTCCAAGCCCAACACTCAGTCTGTTACACCACGGAATCTCTTACTGGGTGCCAAACTAGACAAGACAGCAAAACAAAATGAGAGTCCAATGGCAGCTTTAAGACCAACAAAGTTTTATTCAAGGTGTGAGCTTTTGTGTGCATGCACACTTCCTCAGACAATGAAATGGAATTACACATCATAGTTGTATATATAGGAGTGGTTTGTTAAATTAGCATGCAAAATAGTGAGGACACTTTTTTTAACAGATCAAAAGAATGACAAGCTTAATTCCTGGTTGTCATCTGCTTCAGTTCAACTGGGGTGGTGGTGGGGAATAACATAGGTAATAAATATATTAGAACTGGAGATTGATGTGCCCTAATTTGTGAGAATCCCATCCTTATACCCCATCCATCTCCTTTCAAGCATGGAAGTGAATTGGCTGACATGGGTATCGATAGAAGGCTATTACTTCTCTTAATTAAATTGCATGAAAATAATAACATTCAAATAAGACAATCTAGCAACAGTGGGAAAGAATGGATAAAGAATCTAATTTAGAGCATTCAGACATGGCTGAGTGGGCAGCCTGATAAGGGTTGGGCATGCTAAAGGGTCCTGCTCACCACTGCTGTGGTAATGGGGAGCAAGGGCAGGGCAGGGTCATCATTGGGAAGCTACTGGTTTACCCACCAGTATCCCTCAGGTTCACCACTGCAGATGTCATAGGCATCCATCTTTCCACTTTCTCTCTCAGGATGGTTGCAATGGAAAATGGCCATCCTCTTCCCTTGAAGCTCACAGCAGGTGGCTTCTCCATTATCTTCCCTTGCCAGACAGCCAAGGAAGTCATGGCTTCATGCATGTGAAAGGGGCACTGTTCCCAATGTTGCTCCATCCACTGCTGCTGCCTAGAGAGGGGGAAGCTGGCAAGCAGTTGTAGTGGCTTCTTCTATCAGTCCTTGCTCACGCAGGCAAACAAGCAACTGAGTAGCACTGGGCACTTCCACAGGGACTGTAGGGTCATCTTCCATTTCCTGTTAGAGAGGCACCTGGGGAAGCTTTGGGGAGTGACTATTTTGTGTGGCTTTAATTCTTCAGGTGCTGGTGGAGTTTGAAGGAGGACACAGAAGTCACACTCTGTTGCTTTCTCAAGGAGAATGTGTGAGTGCATGTGCAAGTGAAAGGAGACAGCAGACCCAGTGGGAGTTGCTCTGGAAGTCATCTTACCCAGGGTGCTCCAAAATCTGGAACCAGCTCTGAAAGGGAGCAGAAGGAGTTTTACCAGACAAATTGATAGGAAAAGGGAGTATAAGAAGCAAGAGCCACCATTAAACCATTTCATGAGGGATGTTCAAAGACTACAGTACCCCTGAATGAAAGGCACAGTCTACCTTTTTTGTGGATAGAATCCAATTAAAAATCAAACTCAGCATGAATTCCATTAGTTGCTGGTCTCCTGTTTTAGTAATCCTTCGAAATATATTCAAACGATACTTGCAATAGCAAAGCTATCTGTCAGTGACTGTCCTTTGCTTTCTCCTGCTGCTCTGTGTTCCACAGTGCACTGACTTGAATAAATTGCCCATAAGCAAATAATGGTATAGCCTCATGCAGCTGAGAACTCTCTCTAGGCATCCAAAATAGTGTTAGTGTAGAAGAGTATTCAATTTAAACAATATATAAAGCTACTTAGCCTTTAATTTCTCTTTTAGCCATGTACTAGTCTCTCTCTGAACTCTGAATTTTTAAAGTATTTTTGATACTTACTAGATGGTGTTCCATCTAGATGATAAACTGTTGAGATGGCCATTCAGCTGACTCTGAAGAAACCTAGGATTTATAAACTAGGATTGCCAAACTGGAAGATCATACTGGAAACATTGTTTCAGCAGGCAGGAACACATTGGGCGTTTTCGCACTAGTGTTTGCCCTGGTTTTGCTCTGATGCTTGCTCAGGAGCTTCTGGTCAATTTCCCACCAGTTGCTCCGGGCTCAGGGTTTACTCAGGAGAATCGCGGCACTGCTCCGGAGCTTCCCTGGAGCAAGAAAATCCTGTTTTTTGCGGTGTTTCCTATTTGCTCTGGTGGAGAAGCTGAAATGAAAACATGCCCACTTGCCCACCCTTCATCTGGCCCGCCCTGTGGTGGGTGTTTCTTCAATTTTTTTTAAAAAATGAGCCTTCCTAACGTTATATCGAAATGAGGAGGCAGGGAGGCAAGAACCCATCACAGGGACTGTGTTGGCGAGGTGGATTTGCTGGGTTTCTTGGTAGCAGGAGCCGGGCGCCATTGGCCCGAGAGCCCCTTGGGCTTGCAGATGACCGCTGCCCTATGTCTGGGGTGCCCCTGCAACAGCCCCTGCAGAGCTGGCGGGGGTGTTTCCCTCCAGAAACCCACAGAGAAGTGGCGGCGGGCGGGCCAGGGACGGGAGTCTTGCTCCCCGCTCTCTGTATGCACTCCTATGGTCCTGAGGCTAGACTGTCTCCCCCTCCTTTTTTTAACCCCCCCCCCCCAATGTCGTTATATTGACATAACAAAATAGTGATGCAGCAAGGGAAGACTGCACCATTGTTTTCTTTGTATAATACACACACGCTCACATTAATTTATTATGGGGGAAACTTTTTGTTCGGGACTCCAATTCAGAGTGCAGAGTGGGGAGACTGGGCAGCCATTGATGCTGCTCCTCCTCAGCTGCCGCCACCACCATTTCTGATTAAATAGCTTCCCGTATTGTCTCCTTTAGATGTCTCCTTGTTCAGGGTTAATTTTTTTATTATTTTAAACAGACCAGCTAACATTATATTGGCTATCCACCATTTTGTCCCTGTGATCCTGCTGGCAAAGCGCCCGACATTTTAGTTCAGAGTGGAGAATCCACCAATCAGAACAGAGACTCCACCCATCAGGGGGAAGAATCCTCCACTGACATTTGCAGCCCGTGTTGCTAACCAATTGTTTTGCTTCAACCAAGAGTGGCGGGAAGAATTGAATAGGAGTTAGGGAGATGTTGAATTCTGGGAAGAGGAAGTCTACCACAGGGTGGGCGGGGATGCACTACCGTCATGCCACTATGACGTTATAACATTACCACGCATGCGTTTAAAAAAAAAAAGAGAAAGAGCAGGGAAATGAGGGAGGGGCGAGGGGGGGTGGGAGGGGACATGGACAGGGGAGCGGCTGAAAGCATTGGGGCAACTGCTAACTGTGGACAAAAAACTGCAGGGTTAAAGAGGAGCTGAATCCTCTAGTGGAAAAATGGATACTGTTGCTCCGGGGGGAAATTACCGGGGGAACTGAGGAGGAAATGAGAGGCAAGTTGCATGTGCGAAATCACCCATTCACAATGCCAGTTGCTTCACTCGCCTGCAGACTATGCAGGCATGAGTCATCACTGGCTAAAGGATCCATACAGACATATATAATTTAAATAGTGAGTCCACTGTGAAAGTGCATTCAGTGTTCTGACACCATTTTGCTCATATATACTGCAGAGTGAGCTCAAAGAATACCTACTCCGCTTTTCAGCTAAAATAAGTTTGCACAGAACTAATTAACTGGTTCTTATGTCAAACATGAAGCCACTTCCCACTTGCAAGAGTACTTTTTTAGTGTGTAAGAAGGAGGGAGGACTAAGGCCTCTTGAACCTTCTGCACAAAAAAAGGAGTCAGACATGTTGATGTTGGAGTCTCAATGTGTGACACTGCAAGAGTGAAAGTGAGAAACAGTGGAGCTCTTGCCCTCTGTTTGATAAACTTAGGCCTGTTCTTAGACAACTGTGCAAACCCTGGTTCTTGCTCAAATTACTATTCCTTGCACAGAGTCCAAAACTCATTTTGTTGCTAAAGTTCAGTATCTTGGCCACAATGAACTACAGTCTATATATTCTGGGTTTTTTATGTTGTCATAATAAGCCTCTTCATTTTACCCATTTTTTGTCACTGGTGTTTCCAATTTGTTTCTTTTATGCCATTTTTATGGGAAAATGGCTTTTAAAAAGCATAACGTTAACAGATATATTTGACACAAGAAAACAGAGAATGGTGTAATGATAAAGACTCACAGATTCTTTTCTCACAGGAAAAAACAATATTGAGTGGTGACACTGTGAAATTCAGTAGCATCCCTACCTTTTTTACTGCATTCTTTTAAACTGTTTACTTAGGCTATGGTCACATACAGTAAATAATCCACTTTCAATCCACTTTCAGTACACTTTCCAACTGGATTTTACTGTATGTACTGGCAAAATCCAGTTGGAAAGTGCATTGAAAGTGGACTGAAAGTAGATTATTTAGTGTGTGTGACCACAGCCTTAGTGTTTTCATTCAGGTTATATTCTCCAGCCTTTCACACAGCTTCATCATTTACCATTAACTTTTCAGCCCTGTTCTGTTTCTTCTCAAGTTTTCCATCTGTTTGCATATGACGAGGGGGAAAGAATCTACAAGATGCCATATTCAGCAAGTCAATAATCAGCAGGAACACAGCACTTTTCCACCTACTGCAAACTATGCCAGGCCATCAAGATGAATTTTCCTAAACATCTGCAGGTTGAAGAGTGTCTGTCTACCTGTAGTTATAATATTTATCGAGCAGCTCAAAAGCAAAAGAACAACGAATGAGAAAAAATCCAAAGTTCCTAAGTGGATACTGGTTTCTGTTATCAGAGTTTTCTCCTTCAAATTATATGTTTGTTTTGTATTGATATGTATGTACTAGGCTTTAACCCACACAGGTGGAACTGTCACTCCCAAAAAAATTCAACACAGAAGCCCATCATAGCGCTTTAAAAATAATTTCTATAAAGTGAAGAAATAATCTTTTAAACTTCAATTTCTAGTAATAAAACATTCCCCTGTGTGATTCAAGGTTTTATTTTTAACTGCCTGTGATACAGAAAGATTAGTGATTTGGGGTAATGACTCAAAGGGGCTCTTGGATATATTCTACTAAACTTTTTTTTTTTACTTGAGAACACAGGGGAAAGGGGAAGTTAAGGAACATCCTGAGTATTTTTCCTTTTGAAATTACTTTACATGCACACATATCTGTGGAGAGAAACCATCTACACTGTGAGCAAAACATTGCCAGTAATGTAATTACATCAGTAAGCACTATCCAAGTAGATAATGTTTGCAAAATTGGCCCTAAACATTCATGTAAACAGCCCTATGTTTTTCTGCCATGAAAGAAAAGAAATGGTTTCACTTCTTTCAGCAATTAACTTGAAACATACGACTTTAGGAACAACTTGATAATTACATGGATAGTATGAAATGAAATCTACAGGTACAGCATGCACGACTCTTTGTAGGGATCAATTTGCATTATGGGGGTCTCAGCAGGAATGGTGGTGTTACATATTATGACACACTTACGGGGTACCCTACCCAGCTGTGGCATCCATAATATTCTTCATGCCTGTCTAGGAAGGGGAGGCCCCAGTTTGTTTAAAAAAAATTATTACATTTTAATCCCTACATCTACATTAAAGAGTTTGTTGTATACAATTGTCGCGGTTCAGGCAGGCACCTGGGGCACCCTCCTCAGGCTCCCCCCCCCAAAATATCCAGGAATTTCCCAGCCCAGAGATGGCAACCTTGTATCTGAGCTAGCAGCTGTGATTGTGGAAATCCACAGGTATGGGCAGTAGAAGTTAATGTGGTTGCTAGAGTTTATATTTGAACAAACTTTAAACAGAACCTTGGTTAAAGCTGGTAGAAAATGCACAATCATTTTAGGAAACTGAAAAGATACCTTAGATGCTGCCCCCTCTTAGAGAACAAAATTGGACATATCTTTGATATCTTTAGTCTCACTGCTACTTCTAATTGTAGTTCTGCAGAAAATTCCTCTTTGAAAAATGCTTGCTAGCTTTGCTTATAGTAGAAGGTAGATCCTGATTTTCTTCCCCCTCCCCTTTACTGAGGCAGATCTCAAATCTATTTCCCAGACTGTATAAATATCAAATTAATATCAATTCTACTGTAATATTTCACAGGCAAGCACTGTTTAGCATAATTATTTTGGTGGAAGTTAACACAAGTGTGTCTTACATGTATTAACACATTGATTGGTTGGTTTTATTAAAATATTTATATCCCATCTTTCCTTGTGGTTCAAGGCAGCTTATAATAATAGTTTAAAAACATTTTCATTTAAAACAGAAAAAATACCAAAGCCTGAATCTTTTCCTCCCCCCCATTCTAAAGAGACATTCACAAAGATCTTAAGTCATAGATCTTGAGATCTGTGTCCGTAAGAAGTAATATTAAAAGTAACCCCCAGTTGTTAGCGAAAGCTGGTAAAAGTGGTTAAAAATTGCTTTAAAATAAATATGGAAAGTATTGTATTAATAACTATTAAGCACTGCCCACAGTTAATTCAATAGGGAGCAAGCCTAAACAGGTTTTATCTGAAGAAGATCCTGTTTTATTCAATTGGGCTGAGTCCCAGGAAAGTGGTTGTAGGACTGAAGCATCAAAGACTTAAATAGCAATTTGTTCCAATCAAAAGGTTCCAGTGTCCATCTGGAGCTCCCCAACCACAATTGCTAAATGAAGAAGCAAGTATACGTGTACAAAAATAAATGCAGGCACTGTAGTGTTCCCTCCACATAAGTGAATAGGAACATTTGCACACACATTAAAAGCTCTAGCTGAAAGAAGACAGTCCTGTACATGATAAAAATCCTGCTCTTCTTTGCATCATTTAGGTTACAAGGTTAAAAGCTTTCACTGGAAACTGGCACTGGTGATATAAGTCTTAAAAAAGATAGCTTCTCAAGGTGAAGGACAACTTGTCTGTTATCCTTTCCCTGGCATCAAGCCAAATTCGGGGGGGGGGGGGGGGGAGAGACCCTGTCATTTTATTTTATTTTTAAAAGATCCTTATATTAAATTGAAGCAGCACTCAAGAGATTTCTCATGCCATTTCCTATCTGTCTAAAAATGAACAATTGCATTTTTTAACAGGAAAAATGGATTGCATTGACTTTTACCACTAATCATTGTAGGATAGCAGCACATTTTTGAAACCGAAGCAGATTAGAATATTTAAAACTAGACCCAGATACTAATTTTCTTCCAGAATACATTAAAAACTCAATAGGCCACTTCCTGTGTAAGAAGAAGTCACACACATTATCTCTCCTGCTTTAGAATTCTTTTAGAAATTGTTGAAAAACATCTACTTAAATTCCTGATTATCTGCCTGTCATAAATATCTGCAGTTCCGCTGAGAGATCCATCAGATATGACAAATTTGCTACATGGTTGTCATTTCCTTTGGTGACTCACTATCAGACCTTCCAAGAGAAAGAGCTAATTTGTGAGGACTGCAGCAGTGTCAAGTATGTCAAAGATCACAAACAACTGTAAGAACCACCCTGAGTTCTTTGTTGCATGCTGTGTTTCTGTGAAGGGCATCGCCCTTTCCTTCATATGCTCAGGACTGCCAATAGGCACCACAAACCAGCAGAGAGAGAGTACTTCTGAACCTCCCATCATACCACATTGACTCCTATAACATTCAGAACGACATAACAAGATGCTTGATTTATTACACTTTTTTCTCCAGAGAGCTCAGAAGAATTTGTCTCCTCATTCTTTCTTTCCCCCCCACAACATTCCAGTGAGGAACATTAGGCTGAAAGAGACCATGACTGGACCTAAGCTCCTACAATCATCAAGGAAGCTATCTGGCTGAGCAGAAGTTTGAACCTAGGTCTCCGCAGTTGTAATTCAGCAGTCTAACTACATCACATTACAAGTATACTTAAGAAATTGAAAGCTGGGACAAACCAGGCATGCACACACTCTTCTGTACAAAGTTCAGCAACAACAACAACCAAGAAATAATGGAGGCTTCACAGTCAGGGACAAAGGTGGCACTTGGGGAGAGGGTTTCTCTGTGGTACCCATTGGTATGCAGCATCCCTCAGGGGGCAGTCCTCTCCCCGATGTTATTCAATATCTATATGCACCCCCTTGCCCAGCTGATCTGGGGGATTGGGATGGGTAGTCACCAGTGCACTGATGACACCCAGCTGTATCTGTTGATGGATGGTCATCCAGACTCCACCCCAGATATTTTAGCCAGGACATTTGAGGCTGTGGCTGGTTGGCTGCAGCAGAATCAACTGAAACTAAATCCATCTAAGACAGAGGCCTGAGCTGGGAGGGGGGATGAGAGAGGGAATCCAGTTCCCAATCCTTGGCAGGGTGTCCTTGATGCCAACACCAACAGTGAGGAGTCTGGGCATGATTTTAGATGCCTCACTTTCAGCGGAGGCCCAAATAACGAATGGTGCAAGATCAGCCTTTTACCATCTTCAGCTGGTCAGGCAACGAGTTCCCTACCTTTCCTCCCACAACTTTACCCAGTGATCCACACAATGGTCACCTCCAGGTTAGTAACTCACTCTATGCAGGGCTGCCCTTGAATCTGACCCAAAAACTCCAGCTGGTTCAGAATGCAGCAGCATGTCTCCTGACAGAGACACCATTGAGAGCTCATATAAAACCAGTGCTCCATGAACTGTATTGGTTACCAGATCAGGTTCAAGGTTATGGTATTAACCTTTAAAGCCATATTCAGTCTGGGACCAACATATCTGCAGGATCGCCTTTCCTAATATGTCCCCCGAAGAGTGCTATGCTCCTTGGAGCAACATCTCCTGGCAATCCCCAGCCCAAAAGACATCTGTCTAGTCTCGACCAGGGCCAGAGCTTTTTTGGCTCTGGCCTTGGCCTGGTGAAATACACTCCCAAGTGAGATCAGGACCCTACAGGACTTATTACATTTGACAGGTCTGTAAAACAGAGCTGTTCCATCAGGCCTCTGATTGAGGCAACGAGTGTCTAAATTACATCAGCCTCTCCTGCTCCACCTTCCTCCATCTTGCCCCACAATTTCTGGGGCTTCCACTAATCCAACTGTGTAATTGATGGTGGTTATGTATGGTTGCCCAATATTTTGTCTCATCCTGGGCATACATGCTAGATTCATATAGGAGTTCCTTTGAATTGTAATTGCCATCTTGTGGACTGTTCTATTGGGGTTATTGGTTTTAATATAAGTATGCTGTGATATTTTAATTGTTTTACTCTGTTGTGACCCACCCTGAGCCCATGTGGGGAAGGGTGAGAAAGAAATATGATAAATAAATAATTATTAGACCAATTTCACCCAAAAAACAGTAAGCAGTAAGTGACTGTAAGTAATGGAATAGACCTGATAGGATTCTGAGTAGATCTGCTTAGGAATGTTCTCAAAAATCTAGGAGGAAATTCAGATGAGGAAAATTTTGGAAGCATTCTCTACTTCACACTAGACAAAGTTAGAAAATAGCAGTGCTGGTTCCTTCTTTCCTTTGACTTTTGATGTATTACCTAGAGCACCTTGGGACTGGTTTTGATGTTACACTTATATATGGTAGGACTGATTTAAGACTGGCCTGTGGAAGCCTTCTCAGTAGGTTATAAAATGTGGCTCACTCAGTTGCTGGTCCTTGAGGCTGTGCTGTTGGGGGAGAGGGGGGCTTTGCCTCTGTAAGGAGGAAGGGACAGCAGTTGACCAGCAAAGCCCTCATCCAGGCATTGAGGAGGGTGGGGCCAGAGGTTTCCTGAGCCAACCCCTGCCTCCTATCGGCAGTCTCACCCCATTCACTTGGCCCACCTTCCCACCCTGATGGCAGTGCAGGCTGCAGCTAGTCGCCCTTCAGCGGGCCAGGTAGGAATTTTTTCACTCCTTCCCAAATTGGCTTGGGGGAAGGGGTGTTTTTTGCCTACCTTGTACTGTTGCTGTGGTTTGGGAAATTGGCTTGGATGTGGTCATGTTTAAACAGGTCACTTTTGTTTGGCAGGGTTTCATTCAAAGATAAATTGCAGCACAGTGAGCACAGATTAGGGGTATAGGGGTCTTGTGAGTTTAGCCCTTGGGCCCTGCAGTCTGGGGCTGGAAAAGCAGATGGCCTACGGGATTGCCAGGAGTCTTGTAGCTCGGGGGCTGGAATTCCTGGGCAATCATCATTTGCTGTGCGGTTTCATTGGCTCCCACATGGGGAACTCACCCTAGTTCACATGGCGAGGGAGGGGGTTTGTTGACCCCTAGCCCCAGCCATGCCACGACCTTGCCGTTTATGTTGTTAAATTAATAAAGTGGCCCTTTAATTACCTCACCAGTTGTGCTGGTCTCTTTATTCCGGCTTGGGGGGCAAAGAGTAGAAATGCAGTTGTAGGATATTTGTTCCATTGTCATGGATAATGATAACCAGTTTTAAAGAAAAACTGTAAAAATAATGCATTTAAATATATGTTCAAAGAAAACCGTCTCTAACAGGAATCGATATGAAGTCCTTTAAAGGATTCTCTAGCAGTGAAGTACCATTGGGGTTTTTGCTGGCCAGGGAATAGTTTTGTTTCAGTAGGCAGGAGATTTAGGCCACTTCCACACTGTCATTTTTGTCACACGTTTGTCTCTATTGCTTTGCCCCCCATTTCCACATGTGTTTTGCTCCCTCTGGAACTGCTATTTGGAGGGGGGGGGGACCCTGAAGCAAAAGGGACAAACGAGTGACAAAAATGATAGTGTGGAAGTGGCCTTACATAGGGGACTATTTCCTGACTAGGTCTTTCACTTTATTCCTTTCCTGGTATAAAATATCATCAAGACAAATAGTAACTACAGACTTTTCCCTTGTGTATTTTCCTGACAGCATCTGACTTGGGAGCAGTTTCAGAGATGCAAGAATGAATGGGTTTGATTTTTACAAAGCTCTGAAAACTCTAATTGGAACCCTGATGCCAGTGGATTACGTCTTTCCATTTCATTGAGCTCACAATTTTGTTCTTTTAAAACTGAGGCATTTATTGCTTTTTTATTTACTTTTGGCTCTCTCTGCCATCATCAATATGCCTGGAAGCAAACTGAAGTTTTATCTGACCTGATTACTTGTAAATCAGTAAAGACATTTAACAGAGAGTAAAAGACAAAAGCAAATCTCAGTTGTGCTGAGTCCCAGGTGAAATGAAAAGCTAGAAAAGGCATGGATTGGTGTTTGTTTTGGGCAAGGTGGAGTGAATGTGACACACCTGTACATGCACACTCCAATTTGATTGGATTGGATCTCCAGGGTAGAAATCCTCTATAGCCTCACAATTGCATTGTCAGGGTTACAAAAGGGATAATGAGCAATGTACCACCCAGAGCAAAAAGCTGTACTAAACACACGCACCAGAGCTATGCTAACTTAAACAGTGCCCACATACACAGCAACAGAGACCCTCATTCCAGCTAACAGAGCATGCGCAGATGGCTGGGCTGAGCAAAGCCTCCCACGGTGAGATGATGAGAATTCCATTGTTTTTCCTGTACCATAAATGGAGCAAATAGAAAACAAATCCTGACACTCGATTTCTGCTTATTAGCAGGGGTCATTTCATAGAAAAAGAGGTGCAGGAGCTCATTAGCATAACTCATTTGCATCACTCATTTGCATACGCCGCACCCCGTAACATACCAGAAGTATATCAGAAGGCAACACCCACCCCTCAGGCTCCACTCCACAGGTGAGTGAAACTGACCTGCTCTTCCTCCATTCCCTTCCCCATCCAATAATTTGTGCAATAAAAATAAGCGTAAAGAACACACCCTCATTCTCTTCCTGCTCCCTTGAAACCACCAGGTTTCAAGTAGACTTGAGATACCCAGAACATGTGCACCACCCATCCCTTCCCCTTCCCCTCCCCACAACGAGACACCCTGTGAGGTAGGTGGGGCTGAGAGAGGTCTTTTGAGAACTGCTCATGAGAGAACAGCTCTGAGAGAACTTGTGACTGGCCCAAGGTCACACCAGCAGCTGCACATGGAGGAGTGGGGAATCAAACCCGGTTCTCCCAGATTAGAGTCCAACTCCTGACCACTGCACCAAACTGATGGGGTGGAAGCTGCTGAAGGGTTGGTGAAATTTCTCCAGTACTTATGTGCCATGTGCCCAGATAAAAAATGGTATACTTAGAAAATTTATATGCCACCTTGAGCAAGTCTCTGGAAAAGCAGCACACAGTCATAAAAGGAACAATGAGAAAATTATCAATATTAAAACAAAACATTAAAAACAATAAAGACCCTAGCAGGGCTTTCCCCAGGGCGCTGCGCCTCTGCACTGCTCGGGGAAGCCGAGGAGGGGGCGGGGCTTGGTCATGTGCCCGCCCCCTGCGCTCCTTAATCCCGGAGCTGCGCTCCTGTGCGCTCCCGCTCCAACGGACCCCTGCTTACTAGGGCCTTTATTTTTTGCAGACGATGGAAGACAGAAACCACTTTTTACCTGTCTCCCTTGAATCTTCTCCCACCCCAGCCCTTTCCTGTACCCCTTTCACCTTAGTGATGAAGGGAAAGTGACTTATTGAAAGCCAGATAAAAACCTGTGTTAGAAATCCCTTCATCACATTTAGTCCATAACTGATGATTAATTCTCTTATACAGATTGAAAACTAAAGCTGACAGGTAATGATTTAGACAATGAACATATTGCTGTCCAATGCCATGTCAAAAAGTGTTCCCTTGCTGTAAATGTTAATGCTGTAGCAGATTCATTCATCCCATTGATGAAATGTGAGAATAACTAAGAGCATCTCTGGGAGTGGGAAGAAAATACTTCTCTCTGCTCTTAATAACCACAGTCAGCATCCATGCTGCCTCAATCTTTTGGAGACCATAATATATAAAATATATTAAGCAGACAATGAAATAAGCAGCAGCAACCCTGTATGGCATGTCTTCTCTTGTGGAAGTCTCTAGATGCAGTGATTGGATCCCTCACATATTGCAAAGAACCTTGATCACAATGAAAAGTTTGGATCATCATCCGTGGAAGCCATATATACATGCTGTTGAATATAAACTAATGATCATTTTCCAACAGGCATGCCAAATTCCCATTACTGCCTTAGATTTCTGGATTTCAGAAGTCTGGTACCATAACCAACACAGAGTGTTCTTACGGTGTGCTCAGGAGTCCATTGTGAAATCACAGACATAACATATAGCCCTCTTACTTACCTAAGAGGGAAGGTGGCACAGTGTAGCCCAGTATTGTTAGATCTCAGAAATTAAGCAAGGTCAGTATTTGAATCGAAGACCACAAAGGAAGACTCTGCAGGGGAAGGCAATGGCAAACCAACCCTTGCTGGGGTCTCTAAAAGTCAGCTGTGACTTGACAGCATTTTACACATACATTACTTATCTATGTACAACCTATCAGACAACTCACCATGGTATTAACACAGTATGCCTGCAAAAGGTTCCCCCATTCTCTTCAATCTCTTTTGTATTTATGAATCATTCCCAGACATTGGCGATAGGAAGGGGAAGAGCAATCCATTGTTTGTAGGAAGCGCTGCAAGGAGTTGGAGCTCTTGAATATATACTGGAACAGATGAATCAGAAAATTATGTATACTTTTGTACTGCTTTATTGCTGTCTCTTCTAGGCAAAATTATTCTGCTTCTGAAAGGAGGCTGAAGAAACGAATGTTACTCAAAAACATTCTTTACATTTAAGCCACTTTTTCATTTGGAAGAAATGACATTAAGTACCTTCATTATGAAGAGAATTTGGATTGGCTTATGAGTTATGATGCTTTTTGAATTTGATTTTAATGCAGAATTGCTTGGAGGATACCATGGTAAACCTATTTATTTATTTATTTATTTATTTATTTTTCGCATTTCTATCCCGCCTTTCCAGCGAACTGGCTCAAGGCGGCTCACAACATAACATACCACCAAAGTGGTTTACAATTTAAAAGCATAAATAAACAACAATTATAAAACGACTCACATAGCCGTACTGGCAGCATCTACGTGCTCCTGGAGAGTAGCGGCAACAGAAGGTTGTGCCTGTGGAACCAGGGCGATGTTGTCCTGCCATCTCCCCGGTGGCAGCTCCTATTCAAAAGCCTGGCAGAAGAGCTCCGTCTTGCAGGCCCTGCGGAACTGCAACAAGTCCCACAGAGCCCTGATGTAATCCGGGAGCTCATTCCACCAGTATGGGGCCATCACCGAGAAAGCCCTGGCCCTGGTACAGGCCAGCTGCGCATCCCTCGGACCGGGAATAGTCAAGCGATGCTGGGTGCTTGACCTCAGTGCCCTCTGGGGCACATATGGGGAAAGGCGGTCCCTCAGGTAGACAGGCCCCTGACCATATAGGGCTTTAAAGGTCAACACCAACACCTTGAACCGGATCAGGTATGCTATAGGCAGCCAGTGCAGCAGCCGCAGCACAGGCCGGATAGGGTCACCCATAGGGAGGCCCATCAATAACCTGGCCGCAGCGTTCTGCACTAGCTGCAGCCTCCGGATCCAAAACAAGGGTAGCCCCAAGTAGAGAGCGTTACAGTGGTCTAATCTCGAGGTGACCATAGCATGGATCACTGTAGCTAGGTCATCACGTTCAAGGAAGGGAACCAACTGCCTAATCAGCTGAAGATGGTAAAAGGCTGCCTTGGCAGTGGCTTCTAGCTGGGCCTCCATTGATAAGGAGGCATCCAGGAGCACTCCCAGACTCCTGACCCTTGGCGCCTGCACCAATGGCACCCCCCCGAAGGACGGGAGTGGGGTCCCTATCCCCGGCCCGCTCCAACTCAAGCACAGGACCTCTGTCTTCTTTGGATTCAGTTTCAGCTGACTCAGTCTGAGCCAGTCCGTTACATCTTGAAGCGCCCGCCCCAAGTCATCTGGGGTAGAGCCGGACCGACCGCCCAACAACAGATACAGCAGACCTGTATTAAAACCTGGATTAAAACCTGGATTAAAAGAAGAGTGCAGAAAGGGCCATTGATACTATGGTCTTTTCCTTTGCCCGAGTACCTGTTATCCCTTTGTTCTCTTTTCCTCACCTTCCTTGAACATGGAGTTTTCAGAGTTCTGCATACTAATTCATCACCTGTCTTCCACAATGCAGGCTACAGAGAGTGAAGTTTTCTGCATTCCTTATTTCAAGAGAGAAATCAGTAGACTCCCAGATACAAATCAAATTCTATTCAGTGGCAAACATTTTCATTGAATACCAAGTGAATATTATGGAATAAGATTCTTGATTTCAGAGCAAGAGATGATCAGACACTTAAGCTTCAGACTGTACTAGATTTCATATATATGATTCCTGTCTTACAATTTCCTTCCCATAATGTTACCATTAAGTTATTATCATCACCTTGCTTCTCATGCTTGCTTATGCATTATACTATACATATGTATGTATAATAACACCAAATATGCCTGAATCACTCGATAGTCATCTGCTAGGTGGGAACTGGAGCCCAGAAAATGATAAAAATAAACCAGTTAAACATCTTTATCTGAATTAAGCAGATTAGCAAGGTGCACTGAAGGGATTTATTTACGTTAAATATTTCCTCATAAACATTACTTGCCTATTAAAAATTTAGATGTGTAAGGATCAACAATTTATGTGGGAAATCTTGCCCCTTTTCATTCATTGATTATTGGCAAATTTCATTAAATATGATTTGTAGGAAATTCATCCAGGATTCTGCAATCTAGATTTTTAGATTTCCCTGGGAAGTGTAACATGAAAGCAAATAAGAATCCAGGAACATACAAACCAATATCATAAATGACATGGTTCTATGTAACATCTTCTAAAAATATGAACTAAATGTTTAATATTAAAATTGATGCAGGTACACAGTTAGTGTTGGTCATGGTGGAGAGTGCTGCCAAGTTGCAGTCAAATTATGGTGCACCCCCATACAGATTTCAAGACGAGTCCCACTCAGAAATGGTTAGCCATTGCCTGGGTCTGCGTCATGACCCTGGACTTCCTTGGAGGTCCCCCATCCCAATATTAACCAGGGTAGACTCTGCTTAGCTTTCAAGATCTGATTAGATTGGACTAGCCTGGGCCATCCAGGTCAAGCTTAGTGTATTGTTCGTCCATCTTGAGAAAGCAAAACTATGCAGTGCAGTTATATGCAAACTATTGGGGTCTCTGATTGAGAAGCTACAAATAATTTCACTAAGCAATATCTGCCCCCCAAGGATGCTGAAGTGTATACAACAGCCCTGAGAATTTCAGAAAATTAGAGCACAGATAGGCTGGATCCTGAGAAACCTATCTGGGTTGACTGTGACAATAAGTGTGCAGCCTGTGTCTACAGTTCCTCCTGTGGCTATTCTGCTTATCACTCTATGCAAATAGCCATTTACCCAGTATACATGGAACCACTGTAGTATTGCCTGGAGATTCTTTTTTTCTCATAAACAAAATGACAGGCATAATATACTGCCGTCTTAGCAGGAAAACTGTCATGGAAGATGCATTGTGTTTCTAGTGGTATTCTGAATGCTTTATTGAATGTGCTATATAAGTGCAACAAAAGTATTATGGTCTTTCAAACTGCCCTGTACTTGACATGATTCTTTAAAAGGGGGGAGGGACATGGGCTACAATCCTGTACACTGATAAGCTGCTATAGGTTAAGCAGCCCAACAGTGTGCAGAATTGTAGTTGCACAGGTTTAAAGTTACCTCTGAGAAAAAATTGATCATGTCTTTTGGAGGAACTTATTACTGCTGCTCCAGAGACTCTCTTACTTTGTACAGCAAAGCTGCACTGTGAAAAGAAGACTAAAATGGCTGAGCTGAAAAGAGTTCCTGCTAATGAACCAAAGTAAGTAGATTCAGTAGTTGAAAGCTGCATAATTTGAAAACCAACTATTTCCACTTGCCTGAAGCCTGAAAGAAGAGATCATCCCTGGAGAACATCAAACCTTAATTTCCAATATGATAAATAAATATTTGATAGTGACAATATTACATATAATGTGCAACACATCACAGAATGGCCTCATAAGTGGAATGCTAGACATCCAGCTCTAAGATGAAAACTTTTTTTCTTTTTCCAACTATGTTGTAAGCACAATGCAAACTTGTGTGCATTTAGACACCCCATTTAAATAACTGTTTTGCCCAGACACTTGCAGAGGAACTCGCCTCCATATAGCTTCTTCAGGGGAGGGGAGAAAAGCACCAGCCCTCACCTCTCCAGTACCTCTCACCTTACTGTGGGAAAACACAAAGAACCTGTATAGGAGTCATAACAGGAGACAACTGCAAAGGGAAGTGGACACTGCCAGTTGCAGTTCCATGCTTGGCTTCCCTTGCTCCCTTGGTGTACATCTTGGCTGCACTGTGCTGTGGCAGAGAAGTTACTGTTTCTTCTTGCTGGGACAGCAAGTTCTTAATAGCATTCACCTCCTAGGGCATGAGGAGTGATAGCATCTTTCCATCCCTTATCCCATGGTGTGTTTAAGGGAAGTGAGCATGCTCTGGGATGTGAGTTCTGTTCAGAATTTCCTTCCCCAGCAAGGAAAAATGACAGTTTCTTTGCCACAGCTCAGACAAGATGTGCAGCAAGTGAGCTTGTGTCTTAAATAAGGGAGACAAGAGGGTTTCACTTCACCTTTAAGCCTCTCCCATGCTCTCTCAAATAAGTCAGAACACATTAGGGGAATGATCTCCCCAACAGAAGCAATGTGGGTAGAAATACAAAAAGTGGGGTATACTATCACCCACCTGATCAAACCCTTGAGACTGAACTCAAGATGGAGAAGGAAATGAGGGAGGTGACTAGCAAATAATGTTATGATATTCAACTACCCTCACATTGATGGTAAACATGTGCTTGAGTCATGCTGTAGAAATGATATTCCTGGACATCATAAATGACTGTGTACTGGAACAGTTGGTCGCAGAGCCAACAAGATGGGTAGGGATCGTGGGCTTGGTTCTGAGCAGGGCTCAAGACTTGGCAAGAGATGTAGAGGTTGTTGCACCATTTGGAAACAGTGAACACAATGCTATGAAGTTCAGCATTCCTGTCAATGGAAAGATACCCCTAAAGTCCAAAACTGTAACATTTGATTTCAAAAGAAGGAACTTTTTTTAAAAAATTGAGGGAATAGTTAAAAGGAAGCTGAAAGGAAAACACAAGAGAATCAAATCCCTAGAGAATGCTTGGAAGCTGTTTAAAACCTCACTAAATGAAGCTCACGTATAATGTGTTTCCCAGGTTAAGAAAGGCACTTCCAAGTCTAAAGAATGCCTGCATGATTAACAACATAAGTCAAAGAAGCTATAAACATTAAAAAGGCTTCTTTTAAAAAGTGTAAGGTCTACCCCAATGAATTGAACAAAAGGGACCACAGGCTCTGGCAAAAGAAATATAAGTTAATAACTGAGCATGCAAAAAGAGAATTTAAGGAGCAGGTTGCTAAAAGCATCAAGACAAACAATAGACATTTATTTAAATGGGAAACCAACAGGAAACCAACCAGAGAAGCAGTTGGACCTTTGGATAACCAAGGAATAAACAAATTTTGAAAGAAAGATGGGGAGATGACAGAGAAGCTCAATGAATTTTGCCTCTGTGTTCACTGTGGAAAGTGTGAGGCATCTGCCTATACCACAGCCACTGTTTTTAGGAAGGAAGTCTGAAGAACTGAGTCAAATTGATGTGATGAGAGACCTACTGGGATATAGACCTACAGGGGAAATTAAAAACCAATAATTTAAAGGTCTTGATGGCATACACCCAAGAGTTCTCAGCGGCCATACATGTAACATTGTTGATGTATTAACTCATTTGTGCAACTTATCACTAAATTCAGCCACTGTACCAGAAGACTGGAAGGTAGCAAATGTTACAGTGATTTTTAAAAAAGAGTTGAGAGGGGAAGGAGGAAATTACATGCCAGTTAGCCTAACATCTGTTCCAGGCACATTAGAAGAAACTGTAATCAAAAACAGAATTAACAGATACATAGAGGGGGAAATCAGCACAGCTTCTGCAAAGAGGAAGACCCTGCCTCATCAACCCTTTGCAGTTCTATGAGAAAATGATTGAGCATATAGATAATAGTAACAGTGACATTATGTACTTGGACTTTCAAAAAGCTTTTGACAAGGTGTCTCACCAAAGACTTCTGAGTAAATTCAGCTGTTATGAGATAAAAAGGACAGGTTTTCTTATGGACTAAAATTTTGTTAAATAACAGAAAGCAAAGGGTAGAAGCAGTCTTTAAGCAGCGGCTGGACTAACACTTGTCAGGGATGCTCTACCCTGAGGGTTGAACTAGATGGCCTGTATGGCCCCTTCAAACTCTGTGATTCTATGATTCAGTGCAGGGAAGTAAGCTATAGAGTCCCTCAAGCTATTGGAACTGCAACTATTTAATTTATTCATAAATTATCTGGAACTGAGAGTGAGCAGTGTAGTGCCCAAGTTTGCAGATGACACAAAATTATTCAGGATGGTGAAAACCAAGCTCCAGCAGGATTTCCACAACCTGGGTGAGTGGGTGACAATGTGGCAAATGTTAAGTGTTTGTAAGTGTAAGGTGATGCACGGTGGAACACAAAATCCCAACTTCAAAAATATGTTAATGGGGTCTGAACCTCCTGAAATTATGAAGGAAAGAAGTCCTGAGATCATAACAATAAAATCAATAAAAATGTCAACCCAGTGTGCAGCAGCAGTGAAAACAAACTCTGTGTTAGGGATCATTAAGAAAGGGTTTGAGAATAAAATGGCCAACATTGTAATGTCCCTGTATAGATCTATGGTGCAGCCTCATTTGGAATACTGTGTAGAGTTTTGGTCACTGTATCTCAAAAAAGACATTGCAGAGCTAGAAAAAGTACAGAGGAGGGCAACTAAGATGATTAGAGGATTGGAGCACCTTCCCTATGAGGAGGAAGAAGAAGAAATTGGATATATAACCGCCCTTCACTCGGAGTCTCAGAATGGCTAACAAACTCCTTTCCCTTCCCGTCCCCACAACAGACACCCTGTGAGGTAGGTCGGGCTGAGAGAGCTCTTTCCAGAACTATCCTTGAGAGAACAGATCTGACAGAACTATGGCTTGCCTAAGGTCAGCCAGCAGCTGCAAGTGGAGGAGTGAGGAATCAAACCAAGTTCTCCCAGATTGGAGTCGGTGCACTTAACCACTACACCAAACTGGCCGAAGAGTCTGGGACTTTGCAGTGTAGGGAAAAAACAACCAAGGGAGGACATTATGGAGGTTTATAAATTATGCACAGAGTTGAGAGAGTTAAAAAGAAAGAATTTTTCTCCCTCTCCCAAAATAGAGATGTGGAATATTCTTATAGAAGATTCAGCAAATGCCAAGTTTTATATTTGTACAGACTATGATAAAATATGGCTGCTGTATAGCTATTGCACTTAGCTAAAATTATTATTAATGTTGTTGTTGCTGTTTCTATTGCATTGGGGATGATGAACTCCTTATATTGAGACATGTTTGTAATATACTTCCAAAATGCATTTTAAATAAGACATCCAAGTAAGCAATCAGGCAGCAGTAATTCAGGCAAGAAAAATGCCAGCAGGAGTCCACAAATACAAAATCAAAGTACTGGTTTCAATTATATTAGTAGGCGTTTACAATATCTTTTATCATGTTCAGAAGAGTAAAAGGCAACAAGAGTTTCAATTGACTCACTTTACTAACAATACCAGAGCAGTTAAAACATGCCTGTTTTTCTGCTGTTCCCCAAGGAAAACCTGGAAACTGTAGTTTGGATTTGGGGGGAAGCTAAAATTCTCTAATAAAGGTTTTTAGAATCCTCAGTGACCTATAGATTCCAGGGTTTCTTGGAGAAATCCATGGCAATAACACTAAATCACTGGGCTGCAAAAGCTCTGCCAATATGCCTCATAAGTATGACTGTGCTTGATTCTGTTATTCATTCCTTAACCTCCTTCAGAGAGATATCTGTTCTTTCAAAGCCTACAGATCAAACATTTGGTGCTGCATGTGTGGATTTCTGAGTACTAAATGAAGAGATTCTTCTCTGGGAAACCAGGTATGTACCCTTTTGTATGTACAGTTTTCAGCAATGGAACCATGTATAGGATCCTGCTTCCTCATGCACATCACTCTTGTTCAGTATGCATGGTGTTGCCAGAGGCGCTGCCTTTACTCTTGGGTAGCCCCCATAGCAAGGGACATCCCACTTTGAACCTGAACTAGAGACCCACAAAACTCAGGCCAAGGAAGACAATCCTGGTTCTGAAACACAGAGTAAGCCATAGCTCTGGAAACAGAGATTTCATATTCAGGTGACAAACCAAGACAGCCCTCAGCAAACCTCCAGTCTTCCCCCTCCACCCAGAAGAGATTGTGCTTATGGGATAACAAAGGGTTCCACCAAGTGAAGTTTCTAAATTTCTAAAGGCTATTCAGAGGCCACCTGTTGAAGAGCCCTCTCTCTAGAACCTCACCCAGCCCTTTTTGTGTCATCTCATGCCTATGTTCTTTGTCTTTCCTTGCTCCATCTCTCAGGATACCAATCAAACATTCAAATTATTAATGATCCTTCCTGACACTAATCAGGGACCCATCTCCCTCTTTTGTCTGTATCTGGGAACCTATTCAACTGCCGTGGCAGGACCGTCAGTGGTGATAAAATCCATTCAGCTGGCCCCAGCACACCTGGCTCCAGTTTTCATCCAGACTCTACCCCCTCTGGAAGCTCATTGGCCACATCTAGACCTTGCCCATCCTGATGCCACGCTCCCCTGGGACTCATCATTGGTCCAGGTAATCTATTGTTCTCACCTGAGACCAGCCTCCAAGATCTTCTATTGGTCTGCATTGTTTTCCTATGCCTATATCCATGAGCACATGGTTTTAGACCATGTGCTTCTGCCCTGATGCCAACTGGCAGTCCACCCCTAAACCCTTTAGGTTTAGGCCATAATCCCTTCTTCATGGACCTCTGCACATATGGACAGGTAATATAACTGATCCTTCTATTAATATCAATCACCTCTGGTTCCTTAGTTCTCTATTGTGTGTGTGAATGCTTGATTTTATGTTTGTATGTTTAAGAATCCTATAGTAAAGAAATCACTACTTTAGTAATCTAGCCTCTGTGTCTGTTTCTGGGTTCTTGGCAAAAACAACTCCGGTATACACAGGACTGATCCTATAATTATGCCAATTGCTCATTAATATCATAATTCTCCATCTTTATTAAAGAACAGAGCAATTTGGCTAACAATGGTCACTTTATATCAAATGGTAAGGAGTCAGTTGCTTCATTGTTCTGATGTGGATGCAACCTATTCTACAAATGTATCATAGTTTTCTATAAGTTTTACTTCCATGAGAATCCCCAGAGAATCCCAAGAATCATTAGTTTAGTGAAGGTGGTAAATAATCCTTCTTGGAGGTCCCCAACCTGAGCATCTCTGGCTGAGGACAGACTGGCAGTCTGGCCCGCTCTGCCTCCGCTTTAAAAGCGGAGGCAGAGTGGTAGTCCAGACTGCCATATCTGCCCAGAGGAGGCGGCCCGGATGCGCCGCGCTCCTCCCACAGCAGCTGGGCACCACTTAAAAGTGGTGTCCTGGCTGCTGCAGCGCGTGTTCCACCCGCTTCCGGCGGGTGTGAACGCGCGCCAGCCGGGGGAGCCGCGCGACGTTCACACGCCGCCTCCAGAAGCCGCCCACAGTCTGAACGCTGCGGGCGGCTTCCTTGCGGCGGCATGCAAACACCACGTGGCGGGAGCAATTCCCCCTGCCTTGTTCTGCCGCGCTGCAGAGGCGCGGCAGAACTTAAGTCTGTCTGCAGCCTCTGTCTTCCAAAAGGTTTCCCAGGGGATTGACTATCCCAGTTAATGAAAGTTTGCCCTGTAAGGTTAAAAGCTCTGTCTGAATAGGGGTTTTTGTGTGTGTGTGTGTGTGTTTGTGGATAAAGTGACAGGGGCTAGAATATCTCTAGTGAAAAAAGTGCATTGATAGGCCAGGCAGCAGTAGTCCAGAAGGAAATCTGATCCCAGTGAAGTGTGGAAAACATCCAAATTTCACATTGTGATCACTTGGTCAGAATGTCTAGGGACTGCAAGAATTTTTGAAATGGAGGAATTGTTTTGCTAATCATACAGACAAGTAGGCAGTAGCCTCTGTTGCCAAACCAAAGCATGATCTTCCCTGACGGGCAAAGTGGGCTTTGCATGTCTTTTATGCATTTGTGTCATGCACTGTGGACACCAGCTTACTTACTGAAATATCAGATCTTTACTCAGAAATAGCTTCAGTTACATACATTATTCCCTTTGGAAGAAAAAAACTGGGATTACAAAAGAATAAAGAGATGCTTTAATTAAGGATAAAATTGCCATGTTCTCCTATCACTTTTTCTCCTGGGCTTTAAAGGTTTCAGAGTTTATGATTAATCACAGAGAAAGCCCTCTAGACACTTAAAATTCCTAAGCAGTGTGTGATTTTGCTGATGGATTTTTTCTAAGACTATATAAAACAGACTGGCAAATCTATACCTCCTATATACATAGACAAGAGAGAACCCACAATGACTTATGGGAGGCATCTCACTTCACTCCTCCCACTATTTCCTCTTTCTCTTTTCTGAAATCCCCTATAGTCTTTCTCCTTTTCCTGCTTCCTTCTCTCCTTCTAGGATAGCCAGCCTCTGGATGGAGGATGGAGATCTCCTAGCATCACAACAGATCTTCCAACTACAAAGATCAGTTCCCCTTAGGGTTATCAGATTGAGGTTGGGAAATCCCTGAAGATTTTAAGGTGGAGCCTTGCTAGGACAGTGTCTTCAGCAGGGTATAATGCCATAAAGTCCACCCTCCAAAACAGGCATTTTCTCCAAGGAAACAGATCTCTGTCACCTGGAAAGCAGTAGTATTTCTGGGTGAACTCCAGCCCCCACCTGGAAGTTGGCAACCCTAGTTCCCCCAGAGGAAACGGATGCCTGGGAAGGTGGAGTCTATGGCATTATACCCCTCTGAGGTCCCTTCTCTCCTGAAACCCCACTCTTGCTAGCCCCCCCCCCATTTTTAAAAATAAATTTCCTAACCTCTTCCCCTCTTCTTGGCAGTCCCCATATCCTCTCCCTGCCTCATTTCCTCCTTCTCAGCCATTCACCAAACTACTTTTTACCTACCTCCCATCTTCAGCTGTATTTATTCTTTATTTACTTACTTTATTTATCCTCTACCTTTCTCCACAGTGGGGACCAAAGCAGCTTGCATTACTCTCTTTTCTTTTTTATCCACACAAAAACCCCGTGAGGTAGGTTAGGCTAAAAGTATGTGACTGGTCCAAAATCATCCACTGAGCTTCCACAGAAAGATGTGGATTTGAACCTGGGCCTCACAGACCCTAATTTGAAGCTTTAACTGCTAGTCCACACTGGCTTTCATAGGGTAGCTGCTGCCGAACAATAGCAAATTAAAGAAAAACATGGTGATTAATGGTTACCCATTATATAAAAGGAAATATCTAGAAATTGTCCTTTTAAAACAATTTTATAGTTTATACATCATGAACTTATTCACAATCTAAGCAAAGTTAGACAAATGTAGAATTGTATTTCACAGTGTAGACAGAGTCAAAACTTACAGCTGAAAAACAGTTCCAACTAGATGTATGCATACAAAACTATAAACAAAGTTATATACCTGTCCAAATAAACTGACAATTCCAAAATCATAGTTCCAATAGTTATGTAACAAGTGCCCAGGTACCTGCCCATTTCAATAGCTGTCTTCTTCAAAGTTGAACTGGCTTCTGAGATGGTGCAAGTGGTTTTTAGTCTGGAACCTAACAGTACTCAAGGTACTGAGTAGCCAGTCTCAATCATAAGGCACAGCAAAGCTTTCCTCCTTTAATAGCTTTGGCAAATACTAGTGCTTTCTGTAACACTTTTTATTTACAGATTTAATGGTTCAGAATGGAAAAGACGACAAGCAGGGAGAGACAGGGCTAATTTTCTATTAAACATCTTATAGCCATCATTAAAGAAGCGTGTTTAGCTATTAAACAAAATGAACACTTAGATAAAATGTCATCTCCCATCCCCAAAAAGGATTCAGATGCCACTATTTCTATTAAACAAAGCCCGCTAAGCTCTTGGAATCAACAAAATTTAAGAAGTTGAATAAACTTAAATTATAACCATTTATTTTGTCGCAATGTGGTGCAGAGGATGACACCCTGAGCTTGATCTGGTAGATCAAAACCTTGACTCAGATATTCCTGTGAGTAGCATAGTGCAGCATTCACAGAGTCGTATTGCTGCACCTGTCCAAGAAAAGGTCAGTGCTGTGAAAGTTCTAACCAGTCAATGTTAGAAGGACGAATGAGAGATTGGATTAAGTTATTCACCCTATTCCAAATGGTCAAGTAGCTGTCACCAGTAGTAATGATCATTTCTTCAAGGCAGTGTATTATCCAGCAACAAGAATTCTGGATTCTTTAGCTATACAGCTAAAGAAATTATTAATCTAGCATCCATTTTGCCAACATTTTCCAGTGCCTGGTACAATCCTTAAATTGTTTTTACTGCATTTGTGAGAGAAAGTTCAAATGCTGGTGGGGTTTTTTTTATTATTATTAATTTATTTCCATTATACAAAACTTACATAAAATACAAAGAACAAAACTTACAATTATACTTTTGCTTTCTTCTAATATAAGTAACATATAGGTATTTTAAAAGAAAATCATTTCTTGATAAACACGGTCCGTTGGCAAAATACTTTTTTCTTAAAGATAACTTATGATTGGAAACCAAGTATATACTTTTTTTTCTGATATTGAGACAGAGAACTATTACATACAGTATAAAACAGTTTAGACAATATAAAATATTCCCATAATTTCTCAAGCCAAGCTTGTTTAGATGGAGGTAACTTGTCTATCCATTTTAAAGCTATAACATTTTTAGCTACCGATAATAATATAGAAATTCCTTCTATATTTCCTTGCAAAATGCTGGTGTTCATAAATGGAAACTCATTAAATAACCTTGAGAAAGACACTCTTTAGTCCTGTGAAATGACATGAAGTTTAGGGATGAACAATGGCTGAAAAGGTGGGATGACTTCCTTGCATTGGTCCTTGGTCCTGACTTCCTTGCATTGACTGAATTTTCTGCATAGTATTTCCAAGCTGTAGTTTTACAGATTATAAATATGGAGAGAACAGATGTGTAGGTTATGTGTTATGTGCAGGAGACCAGAAGTAGATAGGGACAGGGTATACAACCATCACTTATCTTGCTCACACACAGCCTTGTATTATGTCTGGAAAAAGATTTCCCTAACAGAGTTGTTGGAAAGAACAATGGAAGAGAGCTTGTGAGAGAATTTGCATTTCAAAAGTACAATAAATGAAAAGAGATATTGGAAGGGCAGCAGATCCATGCACAGCAAAACATTAATTTCTGAAGACTTGAAAGATAGAATGGAATACAATTAAGGAAATACAGGAATTAGCATAAGCATCAAGAACATTTTTGTGTAGCATTGAGATGCAGATGAATTGTAAAGATACAGGTGCCAAAACTTCTAAATTTAGGTTGGTAAAACTCAAGTATATTTTAGGAACTGTAGTTACAATAGTGACTTTATCTCCCATTAATTTTAATTTTTGCCAGAAATTGTTTCAGATCCTAGATTTTCATTTCATGAGTCGTTGCTGCAGCAAACTTATCAAAGAGCATATTGAGGCGCCTGCTAGAACATCTAAATCATGATTACATCAGCATGGAAGGGTCATGTCTAAGCAACATTTTCAGGTGCTTATTTCATTCAGCCCAGATGTTTAGAAACTGGTACCACATTTTTATATACTGGCAGATCTTTTCTACAAAGCTATATATGAAAAAGATGTCTTTATTGTATGCTGTTCACAGTGTTCAGTACAAAGACAGAAGATGTTATCCTATACAGAGCTGGGTTGTTTGTTTTTCCCCTTACCACAGCTACCTTAGATACTCTAAAGGCATATTTCTTTCCCTCTCCCCTCAGATTTAAAACCACATGAATTAAAATATGAGTGTTACACTGAAAAACTCTAGATCTGAGTTTGGTTGAGCAAAGAAGTATGCCTACGCGGCAGCACCATCACTGAACCAATTTGTGAAAAGCACATGTTCTGTCATACAAAATATTCTGAATTATATTACCTTCAGGCTTTTCATACATTCCATTGGATTTTGGTGATCCTCTGTGCCTTCTTAACCTTAATAATGGCCGACAGGAGGGGAAATACAAATCCAGGACAGCAGTGCTTTTTTTTGCATCTAAAATGTTAGGGAATCTTAACCTTATCTACCATCTCAGTGTTTTGCATCCCTTTTCTTTAATTTTGATTTAAGGGGGCCCTTCCCTGTCCAGTTTAGCAATGGATTTAGCTGAAGGTAAACTTTGGGGAGAAAACTTCTATCAGCAGGAACAATTTCACCCCTAACCAGAGAACAGCCAGAATAAATTAAACTGGGTTAGATTAGGCTAATGTGTATGAATTATGTATTTGGAATAATGGAAGGATAGCAGGGCATTACAGGAAAATTAGTCTACAAAGCATCTGTTGACAGCATATGCTATGGGAAGTAAGCTGGGCACTCTGTGATGAATTAATTTTTTACATCCCTGTAGTTCTTTTTTTAAATTAAATTTATTTCAATTTTTCCATAAAAACAGGACCAAGCAACCATGATTAACATAACTTTGGAACAGTCAGGTAAGACTTGCTAACTTTGCCATAAATGGAGTATTAACCATAAGACTACATTGCTTTACATACATTTCACTCATTGCAATTTAAAAGTACAGTAGATTCTGATAATACTTATTATTAGGAATGATCTCCCCCTTCAGTTAGGTAAGATACTATTGGAGACCAAATCACTTGGAAAAGCTTTTGTTATCTGTTGATAGTGCTGTCATTTTCCGTTGGGGAAATTTTGCCATGCACAAAGTGTTCCCATAACTTATTCTGCCATAATTGGATAGTTGGGCCAGAAGTGTCTCTCCATTTCTGTGCAATGCAAATTCTGGCAGTTGCTATTAAGGTTTGCACTAAAGTGTTTTTTGCTTTATTTTCAGGTATGTTGAACCAGGCATCTAACAGGAATGTTTCCGGATGGAAGGATAAGTGGAGTCCCGTTATTAGGCTGATCTGTGTAGAAATTTGTTTCCAGAAATCATTTATTATTGTGCAGTGCCACCAGCAATGGATGTAGTCTGCTACTAGGCCACATTTCTTCCAACAATGCTTTTGTAATGTTGGATTAATTCTGTGTAGCCTTGCCGGGGGCAAGTACCAGCGGTGGAGGACTTTAAAAGAGTTAAACCTGATGCTAAAAATTTTTGAGGTGATGTTTGAGGATTTCAGGATGCAATCCCAATTGGTTTGTTGTAGACAGTCTTGACAGTCCTGTTGCCATAATGATCGTGTCCTAGGAGAGACTGGTTTTGAGATTGACAGCACTATTTTATACAACTTCGAGATCAGGTCTGTGTTTTAATAGTTCTTCAAATTTAGAGAGAGGCTGTGCATAATCTTTGGACTTGAGATCAGTATTAAGCAGATGGGAGACCTGCAGGTATTGGAGCCAGAGTATTTTTTCATCATTTTTTCCAGTTGTATCTTTGTGTATGGTCTCCCTTTGTTGATCAGGTCAGCAAGATGAGTGAGACCCACTTTCCTCCAGGTTTTGAAAGCCTTAGGGCGTGATCATACGCACCCATTTGCCATGGAAGAGGGACAATTCACCACCGGATCAAAGTGGCGCAAATCACAGCAGCACATCCGGGAAGTGTCCCACAACCATTGTCAAACCGTCGCAAACCCTTTTTATCCGGTGGGGAAGCATTGTAAAAAACCACTAGTGAAACACCAGTAGCAAATGATTTGCTGCGGTTCACAAATGGAGTTTCCCTGTTTGATTGCACCAGCACGGAAGTATGGCGTCACAGATAGCATGATCACACACTATCCTGATGCCATGCAGGTTTTTTTGTCCCCCTTCTCCATGTGCACATCATCGAAGGCTCCCTTAGGGGGAGACGCAATTCATCGATCCTCCCCCCCGTTGAGGTGAATAATCGATTCTTCTCCCACCCGCCCCCCCCCCATCTAAGCAAATCATCGATTCCCCCTTCCCCTGTTGAAGCATTTCATCGATCCCCCATTTAAGCACCTCGGAAACCCACCACACACAAAAAAAAAAACATTTGTCCCGCAGTTGCATCTGATCATGCAGCAGTGGTTTGCCCCAGCAGGTCCATGGAGCTGTGTGATCACACAATTGCGAGGCAAATTGCTCCGGAGCAAAAAAAGGCCTTGACTCACCTCTGGATTATTTCACTTGTGTGGCTGCGACCTTATAGTCTTTTCCTGGTACAAACCAGTTTTGATTATGAAAAGAAGAGAATTGTGATTTCTGTGGAAGCGTTCTGCTCCAGAGCTTGTCCCAGATCGTTAGGGAAGCAGTAAGAAATGGATTGCTAAACATTGAAACAGGTCTGTCTTTTGGAAGTTCCAATAGATATCTGCTAATGGAATCATGCCTAAAGTCCATTTCTGTTTGCTCCCACTTTAGGACCAAAGTTCTGTTTAAAATCCTTACAGTGGATGCTAGGTTAACTGCTTCATAGTAAGCCATCAGGTCTGGGATCCCCAGTCCCCCTTCAGCTGTGGGATGTTTCAGCATGGTGGATTGAATTCTCGGAGTTTTGTAATTCCGGAAGAACTTGTTGATTTCCGATTGCCATTTATGTAGGTCTTTTCTGGGGATTGACACTGGCAAAGCCCAAAATAAAAATATAAATTTTGTAAGGATGAAGCTTCTAACCATGCTGATTTTGTCCGTCCAAGACAGTTCCATGCTTTCATTTTGGTTTTTACTTCCTGAAAAGTTTTGTTAAAATTACAAGGGATCAGGTCTGTCATATCTGTGGGTATCCAGACACCCAGGTATCTCCATTGTGTGTGTATCCATTTGTATGGAAATGAGCATTTCATTCTTTCTTCTGTGTCCTTGGTGATATGGAGAGGTACTATTTGTGATTTATCCAGAGATAATCTGCATCTCCTTGAAGATTTGTTGAAGTTCAGATAAAGATGAGTTTGGGGAAGAGAGGAAGATTGTAAGGTCATCTGCATACAGACTGAGTTTATGGGTCTCTTTGCCAATTGTTATGCCTTCTATCTTGGCGTTATTCCATATGGCTATGGCCAAAGGTTTGATCCCCATGGCAAAGATGAGAGGCAAAAGAGGACACCCTTGTCTGGTGCCCCTGGAGAGGGCAAAGAATTTGCTCAAAACATTATTGGCATAGACTTTGGCTGTGGGGTTTGTGTAGAGGGTTGAGATGGCTTGTTGGAACCTCACTTTGAAGTTTAGAGAGGATAATAGTTTTGTAAATTGCCTGGTTCTATTCTATCGAAGGCTTTTTCTAGATCTACCATGAGAAGCAAGGAATCCTGATTGTTTGCTGATCGATATCAAATTCAATATACAGTGTATATTGTCCGTCTTAGAGCGGTCAGGGATAAATCCTATTTGATCCAGAGCAACGTAATTGGAGATCAGTGAATGTAACCAGTTTGCTCAAATTTTGGAGAAGATTTTGGCGTTGCAGTTCAGCAAAGCGATGGGTCTATATGATGAGGGCATCAGTTGGTCTTTGTCTTCCTTGGGTATTGAGACTATGGAAGATTCCCTCCAGGAGGAAGGCATGTGTCCTGAATCAAGTGGGTGGTTACAAGTCCGAGTAAGATAGTGTCCTATTGTGGTACTGAAAATTTTATAGAATTCCACACCCAGGCCATCACTGCCCGGGGCTGAATTTGGCTTTGTTTGTTTAATTGCTGAGTAGACTTATTTTAAAGTGATGGTTTCATCCAGGAAATTCTTATGTTCCTCTGACATTTTCAGTTGAACATTATGTTTACTTTATATAAAATTGCCCCACCAAAGAAACTAGCAATAAGTCTGGCTAACCTAGGCTTCTAAACAAAGGATATTACTAGCCAGAAGGAAAGCTACCGAATACTGGCCTGATCTTATGAGCTCCTCACTGTGCTGAAGCAACAGCAGACAGGATTTGGCAGAAGATACAAAGTGAGACACAGACATTCACCAGGTCTGCTATGAGGACACTGAAGAATTTTTTTCACTGACATATATGTACTGGAATGGGTGGGGGTGCAGTGATAATGGATACAAGGAAAAGGCAGAATATAACCTGCTGTCTGTGTTGTTGAGTTATTGGCTTGTAAGAAATATAGAGGCCTTCTATGTTGGTCATGAATACATGAAGCCAGCTTCTACTGACATTGGTACATCCAGTAGAGTATTGTCCATTCTCACTGTTAGTGGCTCTCCAGTCTGAGGCAGAGAAGGGTCTTCCCAATGCTTGCTACCTAAGAGCCATTTAATCGGAGATATAAAGGACTGACTCTGCATGTAAAGCGTCTGCTATATCCTCTGCTTACAAGGTCCAGACTATGACCCTTCTCCTGACAATAATTTCCCTTTGGCCATAGGTAAGATAGCTTATCTGGTTTTCTATTGAAGCACTAAACAATTAGACTGAAAGTGGTGAGACTCCCCATGACAGACTACACAGAAAAACAAGCTTTTAAGAATGTGGCTTGTATCAGAGAGTCAGGGAGTTCAAGAATTAATCTTCCCTAGAGAAGGGAGCTTAGGTGATTGGTGCTCTGCTCACTCTCTGACTCACCCACATAAGCTGCGAGAGAAAATAAAACAACTGATCTGGAGGGAAAAGAGGTCTTTCACCTTTTGGTATTTTGCAGTTTGGTCTTTCTAACGTCTGGATTAGTAACCAGAGTGTTTGGCGTCTGAGGGAAGAGACATTTGGGAGTCAGCATTTTCTGACAGGCAATAGTCAGAAAAGTACTACAAGGAGAAGAAACTCCCATTTTCTTAGATATATCAAAATGGCTCTGAGGGAGAACTTAGATTCATGGGAATGCTACAGAACCACTTTATACAGAAAATGGATACAAAAGAAGGATTTGGCAGAAGGTCTGGGTAGTTAGAGAGAATTCCCATACAAGGCAAATATTAAATGGAGTTATTGCTTCTTAGGGACAAGGAGAATAACTTCCTGCCAATGAAAGGGGTTGGGAAGAGAACCCTGGTCTGTGATAAAGGGGAGAAGCTTAGACACCTCAGAAGTTAATGAAAAGTAGTATTATCTAAAGTAGGGGTGGCCAAACTGAGGCTTGGGAGCCACATGCGGCTCTTTCACATATATTATGCGGTTCCCGGCAGGGCGGCTGGAAAAGCTAAATATCATTAGCAAATAAATATTGATGGTCAAATAAATATCATTATCAATATCTGCTTTTACCAGTTTTGTTATTATTTTTAGCAATCTCAGTTAATGTTAATAAAAAGCAAATTTGCATATATCCTAGTAAAAACATGTAATATTTGTTCATGTCTTGCAGCTCTCAAACATCTGACATTTATTCTATGACACTCTTACATTAAGCAAGTTTGGCCACCCCTGATCTTAAGGAAAACCTGTAATATCTTAATGAAGAAATCTAGAAACATCAATAAGAACTCTGTTGTGCTGAAATATACAAATTACCTCTCAAAGAAAGAAATAGAAAGCCTTGAAACAAAAATACACTCTCTTGAATGTTCTAAGAATTCAACTCTGTAAATATTAGAAAGTTACCTCAGCAATCTCAAAACCTTGACTATTCCATTTATACATATATTCTCTGCCTGCTTAATAAAATCTTTATTCTGTTTTTGAAAGTTAATTTGCCTCAAGTGCCATTTCTCAAGGGTTTAAAGAAAACTGGACAGCTCCTGTATTTTCTGTAGAGTTTCTGAGCAGAGAAAAAGCCTAAACTAAAAATCCCAAATACAGGGTGGGACAGTCCAGTCTTTTGTGACAAATAATATATACACGCCACTGTAAGGCTGCAGACAGACTGCCAGTCTGCTGCGCCTCCGCGGCGTGGCAGACTGGGGCGGGGGGAATTTCCCCCGCAGCGTGGTGTTCGCATGCCGCCGGAAGGAAGCCGCCCGCAGCATTCAGACTGTGAGTGGCTTCCTGCAGCGGCAGGCGGATGCCGCGCGGCTGCCCCTGCCCGCATGCGTTCATACCCGCTCCAGCGGGTGGAACGCGCGTGCGCGGTGTGCCACAGCAGCCGAGCACCACTTTGAAGTGGTGCTTGGCTGGTGCGAGAGGAGCGCGGCGCCGGACGCAATGCATCCGGGCCGCCTCCTGGGGGCAGATGCGGCCATCTGAATGGCCGCTCTGCCTCCGCTTCTGAAGCGGAGGCAGAGCAGCCAAGACTGCCAATCTGTCCTCGGCCCAAGGCAACCCAGTCACTGAGAGGAACTGAAGATTTGGTGGGAAAAAACTGCCAGACAGTTGTGGAGATACAAGGGTTCGTCATACTCCCCCACCCCCAGCCATCAACTAGTGGAGGGATATTGTGTAGACCTGTTTGGCCCTTGTTTTGAACAATGCCATCTACTTTCATCTTGTAGACCTTTTTCTGCCATTCAGTTAAATTGCAATCACTTGATACTAGTTTGGAAAATATCCTGTGTTGCTTATGGATGTCAGGTGTCTCCATATAGAAGGACCATACTATAATAAGGAAGGGGAGAACATATCTTTTGGAAGAGGGGTCAAACAAAACTCCTCTCCCCTGCTTACTAGATACGTGCTAAATTTCCAAAAGAAAAAAAAATGATGATGATAAGAACAGACTGGGTCAGTAAGAAGATGCTAGTCATAAAATACCAGCAGAACGAATTTAGAGTCCAGTGGCACCTTTAAGATCTGCAAAGGTTTATTCAAGGTATGAGCTTTCACGTGCATGCACACTTTTTCAAATACGTTGGAATGGAAGGTATGAGTTCAAACTTATAGACAGAGGCTGAACAGCAAATTAACATGTAACATGATGAAGAGGTTTTAAAGATATGCAAAGACAAAACTAAATAACAAGCTAAAATTGTAAGGTCAACAGTTGTTTTGATTTAATTAAAGGGGGATAAAATAGTACATGTAATATCTTTTTGCTCAATGCTGTTTTTCATTTCTCTCCACCAATATCCATAGAATAACAACAAAGGAGAGGGTAACCTAGAACATAAAGCAACGAATGTAGAAATATCAAGTCTGAAGTTCCAAATCTCATTTGGTTTTGCACAGTTAACTGTGAAATGTTGCTTTAGTGCTTAATATCAATAAAGTTATCCAATTAAGTGCTGTTTTACTTGTAGCAACAAAAACAAAGTGGGACCCAGGTTATGATGAAATGGCAATGTGATCCATGATTTAGGTTGCAATAGGGAGTTATCTCCATCAAATAACATAGGATTTACTTAATTTTCCATCTGACATTCTTACTTCTGCTCTGGTCTGTTTGGACAAGGATTCTGTCCTTCTCTCTACACACCCATAATAATATGAGATGGTCATAATGAAAACTATTGGGTGAGATAGCAAAAATGGGGGAGAAAATGATTTGTGACATGGTGAAGAAGGTCAGCCAGGTAAGTGTACTGAAGCACAAACAACCAAGAGTACAGTGGCACCTTAAAGATTAACAACCCTATTGTAGCATAAGCTTTCAGGGCTACAGCCCAGTTTGTCATCTGTCAAAATAGACTGCTGACCACAAAAGCTTATTCTACAATAAATTTCCTAGGCTTTAAAGTGCCACAAGATACTTTGTTATTTGTGTCCTATTTATTGACAAGGGATGTAACTCCCTGCCCCATGCCTGCTGCAGCTCTGTGATCTGTGAATTTTAGCTGCTCATGGTTTGGCTGCATAGTCTCTCATGCCTCAATTCCTCCATGGGGACATGTATCTAGCCTGATTTCAGTTAAAAATTGTGAACTATGCTGCTGTTATGTTCTCTGCTGTACCATTTTCCTCTCTCCCACCAAAGCTACAAACCTCAGTTGCATGTGGATAGAATTTTGTGCCATAATCAGTGAACAAGTTGATTGCAAGAATGCTCTCAATAGCTGAAAAGAAACATATCCTTCCTAAATTTGAAGATAGTTTCCATATCTTTTAGTATATAAAAGGCTACCCTGTTCCAATCAAAGCTTCATTTGTATGATGCCCAGTTCATTTAAGAAGGTAAATAGTAAAGCCTAGTAAAAATGAGCCTACTTTTCAAATTGAGTTAACTTGGCAGAGTTACAACTTTTGTTGTAGATTCAGTCACAAAATATGTAACTAGACTTGGTTTCATGGCAGAAATATAAATATGAACAAGGTTCCATCTTGTGGACATTTGAAAGTTCATTAAATATGAAGGAAAAGAACAAAGCAAAATAAAGACGTACATTTGAAAAGAACAATACAACACATTATCCAACAACTTTGTCACCACATTGATGAGGAAAATCATGTGAACATTTTGCAGTGGGAAATCTCAAACATAGTCATTATTCTCTCAATGAATCTTTAAACAAAAAGAGAATATGGCTAGTACACTGCTGAATCAATGTGATATAAGTGTTGTTTTCCATTGTCTTCATTTCATTGTTGCTCTTTACATTTTCCCACCTCAGTACCACTGCTTGTACCACACTGACTTTCTATTACATGCAGATCCCAGCATCCATACAGCAATATGTTACAAAAAAAATCTTCTTATCCTCTTTTAAAAAAAAACATTCTGTATATCTGTCTTCTTTTTGCTGTCATACCAAACACTTCAGTGTGTGATAAAGCTTGGGGGGGAGGAGTTAATTACACAAATGGAGGGAAAACAAAGAATAGAAAGAGTCTGACAAGTCACACAGTAATATCTAAGGATATGAACCAACATAACCAATCAAACCATGGCAAAAGTGTATTTCAGGATTTCTCTGGAAAAGTCAAGTCATGTATTCTGCTACCAAAATCAAAATATCCCATCGGAATTTAATATGGACAGGCTGAAAAGCAAGAAAAGCAACATTTATAGTTGTAACAAGGATCATTCTGAAAAGATATTTCAGGTCCTTTCAAATGTAAAAGAAACAGAAGTACAACTGTCAGCAAAATGATTTTATGCATTTAATCAATGACATCCATCCTCAGCAAGCAACTAGCATACTGTTCACAGAACATCAGATTTCAGTCTTACAGTTCTTTCTGTGGCTAGCAGGAACATTTGAGGAAAACCCAACTGAAGTGTTCCTCCTGCTGAAGTGGGAGGGCAATGAGTTCTGACCAAATAAATACTCTGTTCAGTGCAATACATGATCCAAAAACACATTGCAAGAAGCAGCTAAACAGGATGAGCAGCTTCTCAAGAAAAGAACTTGAGTGCTTCTCAGGTTTGCAAATGAAATTTGCCCAGTCTGCATTGCAATGCTCTTGAAGTTATTTCCCTGAAATATTGGAAGATCAGTTAGTAGACCTTTAATCTGAGGGCCCGAGGTTCATGTCCTTGACTAGGCATCTCTTCTACTCGGCAAGCATGTCTATAAGTCTTTTTGTGTTTTCCTTATCTGGTGATATTGAGAGAGGCCATTCCTTCTGGTGACAGGACACTTCTTCTGCCCAGCATTACATTGTTCCTTCTGAATAGAACAGTCAGGAACAACCTTCCCCTTATGAATACCTGAATAGCTCAGCTGATAGAGAATCTGTCTGATGGATGAGAACTGAAGCACCTGTTTAAGCACTGGAGTGCCTCACTTTTACTCTTTCCAATGGTCACCTATCTTGAGATCAATCTCTCTGACTTATTCCTCAGCTACATGTTTGAAACCTGCCTACCAACCCCAGAATGATGATTGAAAATGCAGTGGCAAAACTGAAGGGAATCTGAACACTCTGAACCAAATTATCTTCTCATTTGGCAATATAAATAGCTTTTAAGCAACCTGCTGTGTGCCTAGGCTTGCCAACCTCCAGGTGGATGCTGGAGACCTCCCAGAATTACAATTGATCTCCAGATGACAGAGATCAGTTCTTCTGAAGAAAATGGCTGCTTAGGAGGGTGGACTAGACCCTGCTGAGGAACCTCCTCTCTCCAACCCCCACTGTCCTCAGGCTCCAACATCAAATCTCCATGTATTTATTTCCCTAGCAGGAGTTGGCAACCTTACATGTATCTCTAATATTCAGATCCCCATTCTGTCATGGTGAACGGTTGCTGGAAAGGTTGCTCTCAGCCATACCTACCTCATTTTGTTGTGGTGGTGCAGCTTTGAGTGGGGAGGAAGACTGGGTATGACATTTGTTTTAAATCTAAATTTGCCTTCATCAAATATGGCTACAACCCTTTTGGCAGGTGGAAGAACTGATCATTCAGTATTCAAACTACTGTGAAATACTGTGAACACAATGATCAGGGACAGGCCCCTCGTATCTATAGAAGCCGTCATAGTTATGTGAAAGAAGAAGAGGCAGTTTTCCTCCCTCTTTCCAGACACTCTGTCTATCAAAAATGCCCTCCACGTCTACTCCATTTGCACAGCCTATGCCTCTCAATATTACCCTCTATAGCCTTGTGTCTCGTTTTATAATATTTGTTTTACTCAAACTTCTATATCTCTACCAGTATATGATACACTACTTACGTCTGATGAAGTGGGCTCTAGTTCACAAAAACTTCATGTCACAATAATTCTTTACTAAATAAATCAGTAAGGAATCTATTCCAGTTTACCCTCATAATGCTACCTAGCACAAAAGCAGGGGTAAACTGCGTTATGTAGTGGTGCTGGATGAGAAGCCACTGGGGCCACTGGGTTATTAGCTCTCCCATTAACACAGTGATAATGATAACAATCCTGTGCCTGGACTGGGAATTCTACATTCTTATTTATTTATTTATTTATTTATCTATTCGTTCGTTCATTCGTTCGTTCATCCATTCATCCATTCATCCATTCATCAATCTGATTTATATCCTGCCCTCCCCACTGAAGCAGGCTCAGGGGAGCTTACATGTTTCTCATGTATAACCACTAAAGCAGATTAATGTTCCACTGCCATGTCTATAAATGATGGAGGAGGGGAGAAGCATCCTTCTACTATTCTGGTAGGTCATGGGAAAATATTAACTCCCCCCACTTCTGTTCATAATGTTAACAAGGTTTGCTACTATATTACTGTTAGGTACATTCTAAGTTGTCAAGCAAAATAGAGATGAGAAAAAGTTGAGACCAAGACTTGCAAATGGGGGAACAGAAGAAATCGGTGGAGGGAGAGAGAAATGAATGAGAAAAGTGTGGAAAAGAGGAAGAGAAGTTAAGGAAAAGAGAGGAAAAGTTTGTTTTATCTTGCTGCAATACACCACCACTTTGCAAGATCTAGATGGACATGCTAATCTATGGAGCTGGGTGCAAGGAAAGGGACTGTTGGAGACAATGACCTTGTCAACATGCTGCAGCCTGGCAATTACTGTAGCAGCCATCAGCCATGGTGGCTTGTCTTGCTCCAGTGCTGGTTTGGTTGATGGGCTTTGCATAAGTCTTGCAGAAAGGTGAGTCTAGCCGATAGTCAGAGTGCCCTTGAATGTGCTCAGATGTCCCTGCACCCCTAGTGGGTACAGCAAGAATTGCATGAAGAATAAAATCAATGGAAAGACATTCAACTAGATGCAGCATGATTCTGGCTTCAGGGACCCTCCAGCAGACTTGGGTCCTGGGAATTTTGTCCCCACAATACCCCTCCTTGGCAGCCTTGTTGGTAAGTCAGTTGTAAACCAGTATCAAGTACAGGCTAAGTACCTTTTTCTAACTTCCCACAGCAGCAGACAAAGGGTGTTGAGCTTCTACTCACTAAGATGACAGAATTTTGATTAGTCTTCCTTGGGGACCTGACAAGAGTTTCAGTGGTGAGACACAACTGTGCAAGGATTTATAGAAAGTATGGCAAGACAGATAATGCTTAGAAATCCTCTTTCAGAAAGATATACAGCATAGACAGAGATAGGACAATCAGCAAACCATAAAAAGCCAATAAGAAAGATGGATGATGTTGGTAACAAAAATATCTGCCAACTGTCTTATGCTAGGCCTTCAACTCTGACAATCACCTCTAAAGAAAGAGTGAGGATGTATTTTACTGTATCTTGAAGAATGCATCTCATGCAGGAAACTATATCCACAATGCTTATATATCTTACAAAATAACAGAGAAGAACCAGTGTTTTCAAATGTAGGTAGAGTCTGATATGTTACACTGGGTACACTGATTAGTGTACACTGATTAGATATGAGAATCGGCTCAGCATGAACAAATATATGGGACCCACAGCTTTTGGAAATATGAAACACCAATAAATAAGCCGAAGAAAGGGGAAGCAGAGCTCAATATAATTTGAATGACAATGTAATGGCAAAAGCTGAATCTTTGCAGAAGAAGAGTTGCTGTTTCTAGCATAACATTTACTATCCCATTAATGTTGGAGTGACTCAGCATGCCTGGACATTACAAGATCACTCTAAGTGTGTGTAGGTGTTCTCTCCTTGAATGGGATGCCTCTTTTTAACCTGGAAGCTGCCCTCTGACCCGTCTGACCCCTTTCACCCTTTATCCTCTACTCTCTTTGCACATGGCCTTCCATGGGGTCTATCCTGTAGATACAGTGCCCTTATCCTCATGGGCGTCAACTACGGGGGGGCTCGAGGGCTCGAGCCTCCCCCGAAATTTCCCGGGGGGGGCTCAGCCACCCCCGGCAAAATGCTCACCCAGCCGGCCGTCGCCGCCTCTCCTTCCCCCCCACCCCCGGCTTGCCCTCCCGCCTCCCTGGGGCGGGGGGGGGAGAGAGGCGGCAGTCAGCCGGCTGCCGCCGCTGCCGCTGCGGATCTGCCTCCCTGGGCCGGGGGGGGGACAGAGCGGCGAAGACATAGTCGCGCGCGCGCGCTTCGCGCGGGCAGCAGTCAGCCGGCCAGCTGGCTGCCGCGGGTCTGCTTCCCTGGGCCGGGGGGGGGGAGCAGCAGAGACATGGTCCCGTGCGCGCGCGCGCACGAGAGAGCCCCAGCCTTCCCGGGGATTTAGAAAGTTGACACCCCTGCTTATCCTCCCATACATATGATGCTGGACGAGCTGGCCATTTGTGATAGGGAAAGTACTCTTTAGATTAGGTTTCTTCTCTTCTTTTGTCTGCAGACTAAATGTGAACTAGATCTACTTCAGGGCTTTTTTTTTTTTTTAAAGGTGCTCGAACTCTCAAGAGGGAAATGAATATACTGAATATTCATGAACTTTTAAACATTTTTAAAAGAATTTTGTTGAAGAGGTTCTGGGTCTCTGTTCCAGCACGTTCCCCCAGAAAAAAAGCCCTGGTCTACTTGAATAAATGTACATTTTTAACTTTTGCAATATACTTTTGGGAGCTCTATTTACTGCTCTCAGTATCAGGCTTCTATGACTGGGCAAAACTCTGCTATATTAACCACATGTGGCCCGCCACAGAGTTTTTTGCGGCCCGCCAAGACAGGGAACTCTGCTGCCTGTAATCAATCACAGTTTTTTATTAACTGGTTACACCTCCATATCAGTGATGCATCGGAGTTATCAATCGATAACACAGTGTAAATCAGTCATGGCATCATTCAAGCCAGAGTGTATATGCAAAAATACACGGAGGTTGGGTTCAGACAGCTTTTTTGAGCCATGCCAGGCACAAGTACTTGGTGGATTTAAAGTGCACTTCCAGACATCTGGGAATCATGCCGCTTCCATGATCAGCCCGTCGATCCCTGTTGGGGATCCATATTTAAAAGATAGTGGTGAAAGTCCAGTCCTAAGCTGGCCGATGGACCAATGGCGGACTTTCCCCCATCTGGTCATTCCACCAGCGTGTAATCAGCCCGTAGGGATGATCTCCAGACCATCCTGAACAGCTGCCATTTTAAAAAAAGTCTTAGCAATGCGCACATAACCACTTTAACATGTGATGTCCACAGAGCTCTGCTCAAATGATCCAAGCAATTTAATGTTTCTGAAGGTCCCATGATATTTATGCACTTTGTTAACTGAAATGGTACCTAGAGGAAGGTACCACTGGCGGTGCCTTTTCCATTTTAGTCTGTGCATGTGCAGAAAAACAAGTAGATGGTGAGGCACATATGTGCATGTGCAAACAGGATTTAAAACAAAAAAACAAAAAAACAGTCGACTGCACAGCTCCTTATGGTGGATGCCGTCTAGGCAATCCACTGTGGAGTCACACGCGGTAAAGCGATTAATGGGGGAGCTGTCTGGTCATGCAATGCTGGATCAAAAAGATCTAGATCAAATTACAGCCAGACCAATGATGGGATTAGCTGCCCATCTAAACACACCCAGAAATAAGCATTCAGAAATAATCCACCATTCCACCCCACCTTCTCTTGAGTGTGGCTCCATGGGTAAGAATGGTATATGGAAAAGCCCAGACTGTATTCTCAAAAGTCTAGGCTTGTGCATTCCATTTAGTCAATTTCAGAATTTATTTTGTTGTGACTGTGTGGGGAGTCGGCAAGGGTTCTATCTACAATGAAGAATGGAAGTTACAATAACAGGTGCAAAACAGGTAAAACTGTGCTGGCAAGGTGGTGCAGAGCAGCTGGGAGCACTGGTTGGGTAAAAAAGAGAAGAAATAGGGGGCAAGAAAAAAAGATCATTTTGATTAATTTTTGTGCTAGCTGAGTGTTCATGAGCAGAGAGGGAAAGGGCACATGGGAGGGTGTCAGGGAAGGAATGTGGGTGGGGAGTTGGTAGCCTGGGTGGCCATGGGCCCTGCCAGAGATCTTGGGTTTCAGAAGCTGCTCAGCCTCAGGGTATGGTATCAGCCCTGAAACAGGGTTTTGCGGACCAACCTATTTATTTATTTATTTCAGTTTATACCCCGCCCTCCCTGCCTTGCGGCAGGCTCAGGGTGAAAGTTGCTCCTGTAAGGCATAGACTACTTTGGGAAGTCCTGCTGGGAAAACAGATAGGCAGTTAGGATATGATATGCAACAGATGTCCAATCTATAAAGCAGTACTCTAACCACATAGCCACAAAGAGAAGGAATCCATGATGGAGGGTCTCTCTCAGAGCCCAGGCTTCTCTCTCTTCTCCATTCTCCTTTCCCAGGTAGGGTCAGATTTGCAGCCAAGTAACTCAGTATTAGTACTGTAATCCCTGTGTTTTGGCATTCCAAAACACTGACACTAGAATAATTGATTGTTTTTCATGTGTATTCAAGCCACTTAATTCTGAGGGTTGAAAAATGGATTACATTGGAACAAAACCTAAGACTTCTAAACAACTGCGCAAAAGTCATTTCATGTACATTTTGCAAGACAGTATAATATACACCACTGCATCTGCGTTTATAATAAGATGTCATGAGATTAATCCTCTGTTGAGTTTTGTTTTTAAATAACTTTTGCATTAGTAGATATTGAAGTAAATAAAAGTTAAACAAATACTATATCCCATGAAATCCCATTGATGCTCCATATGTTTCCATTAGTGAGTAGCTACTGGAAAGTCATTCCATCTTAATTACCAAGCCCTGTTTCCTTTCCTGTTTGTCTAAGAAAGTCACCATCCATAGTAACTTTGTAACATTATTAAAACTCTTTTTAACTCCTCCTTTTCCTTTGCTCTGCTTTGCCACATAACCTCCTTTGATACAACATGGTCATCACCAGTGTTCCCTCTAAGCTGAGTTAGTGTGAGCCAGCTCACAGTTCTTTGGCCTCTGGCTCACACATTTTTGTCTTAGCTCAGGAAGGATGGCTCCTGAGCAAACTAAGTTATGCAGTAACCAAATCGCTCACTCACAACTTTAATGCCAGTAGCTCACAAACTAGAATTTTGCTCACAAGGCTCCATAGCTTTGAGGGAACATTGTCATCACCTTCTCACCTTTATGTGTGTGACATACAATATGCACAGGTCCTAAGGAGCATGAATGTCAGGAAAAACACTTCCTTTATTAGTTCCTTTTTCCATTAAAGAAAACTAGCAATTTTATGTGAAATTGGGTACTATTACTCTATTCAATAGCAGAATTGATAGCCCCAAGCCTTTCAATAGGATGGTGAAATATAGCCACCTGCATACAAAGAGAAACACATGTAGAAAAATAGTCCATATATCTGATTCTGCACATGGCTCCATCTGCATGTACTTATATCCATGAATCCGGGCCATGTAGAGAGAAGGAACATTTTTTTCTGCAGACTTGGGGATCCCTCTAGGTTTGCAGAAAAATCCCAGACATTTTAAAGAAAGAGTGGTTTTTCAAAGCCCCCTACACAACTGTAGCCTGGCCACCATTGGAGGGCAGGGGGGAGAAGTGGGAGCCACTGCCACCCCCCCCCCCCCACAGCAGGCAGGCACAGTGCTTGCAGGGGGTGGGAAGGCAGTCAGGTACTAAGGGGAGAAAGAGAGGGAATGCAGCTGGGATTCTCTCTTCCCCACAGCTGGGATTCTCCTTTCCCCATAAGTTTCTCATGGAAACTGAGGAAGTGTGTGAGGGAGAGAGAAGGGAGCAGGGAAAGGGAGGGGAGAGAGAAGGAGGAGGCAGACTGATGGGAATAGTTTTAGGCAATACAGGTGACATGACTGGTGTTGGAGGTCTTCCAACCTGACTCACAGTCACACATACAATTAGGAGTCTCACACTTTCTGAATTACCCATTGATTGCAGAGGCTGCAAAGAAGAGGAGAGGCTTTTGCCTTCATTCCTGTGCCATTTTCCAGTGCCAGAACAGCCACAGGTGCCTGTTTGTCTCTTTCTTATGTTCCACATGTCCTGGAAATCATGTGACTTAGGACATGTGGATACTGAGAAAGGGCCAACAAGCCCCCCCCCCCCATTTCCAGAAGCCCATCCTCCCCCTTTCCAGTGCTTGGTGCATCCACAAGCAACAGGTGATTCAGAAGGTAAGTGTCCTGTTGATATGTGTGACAATTCATGTCACCTATATCATTTAGAAGCACCCTCAGGAGAGAAGGGGTGGAGGGAGGCAAGAAGAGGAGCAGCCAACACACCAGAAGATAGAGATAGAATTCAACGAAATCTGAACACACTGGAAAAGTGGGTGAAAGACAGTAAGATGCAATATAACAAGGACAAGTGCCAAGTTCTACATCTGGATAACAAAAATGAGGAATGCGCATACTGGATGGGGGGTGCACTTCTGGGTAGCGGTGTGTATAAACAAGATCTTGGGGTACGGATGGACTGAAAGTTAAATATAAGCAGTTAATGTGATGCCTAGTATGTATCAACAGAGGCATAACATCCAGATCACAAGATGTCATAGTCCTGTTGTACACTGCATTGGTCAGGCCACACCTGGAGTATTGTGTGCAGTTCTGGAGGCCTCACTTCAAAAAGGATGTGGACAGAACGGAGCGGGTGCAGATGAGAGTGATGAGGATGATCAGGGGCCTGGAGACCAAGCCCTATGAAGAAAGGCTGAGGGACTTGGGAATGTTCAGTCTGGAGAAGAGGGGGTTGAGGGGGGATATGATTGCTCTCTTTAAGTCTTTGAAGGGCTGTCACTCAGAGGAGGGCAGGGAGCTGTTCCAGTTGGCAGAAGAGGATAGGACTCACAATAATGGGTTTTAATTAAGGGCGAGAAGGTCCCATCTGGATGTTAGGAAAAACTTTTTTACAGTAAGAGTTGTGCAACAATGGAATCAGCTGCTTACATAGGCGTAGAGTACGGGGGGACTCGAGGGCTTGAGCCACCCCCAAAATTTCCCGGGAAAACAGAGCACCTGCCACCACGCCTACCCGGGTCCTTCCAAGGCCCGGCCGCCACTGCTGGAGAGGGAGAGTGAAGGGGTAGCGGGGGGGAGAGAGGCACTGGCAGCATCGGCTGGCGGGCCTTGGAGGGGCCCGGGGAGGTGGGGCGGTTTCCCGGGGGGGAGGAGAACATTGCCCCAGTGAGCACGGGTGCTTCACGCGCACGCTAAGGAGCCCCCCCCCCCGGATTTCCAAAAGTCTACACCCCTGGCTGTTTAGGGAGGTGGTGAGCTCCCCCTCACTGGCAGTCTTTAAGCAGCTGTACAAATACTTGTCAGGGATGCTCTAGGCTAATCCTGTGTTGAGCATGGGATTGGACTAGATGGCCTGTATGGCCCCTTCCAACTCTGTGATTCTAAGATTCTAAGACTCACTGACTGTGAAAGAACGGACTGGGGAGGGAGGAAGAAGGGAAGACTGACTGTGAAAGTTTAGGGAGAAAGATGGCTAAGGCGAGACATGATAGACATTTATAAAATTATACATGGGTTGGTGGAAGTGGATAAACAGAGACTTTTGCTCCCTCTTTCATAAATACTAGAACTTGGGGGCATTCAATGAAATTGCTGGGAAATACAAAAAAGAAACACTTATTTACTCAATGAATAATGAAACTATGGAATTTACTACCATTGGTGGGGATGGCCATGAACATGAGCAGCTCTAAAAGGAGGTTAGACAGATTCATGGAGGAGAAGTCCATCAATGGTGACTGAATACTAGTGCTAGGAGGCAGCAGTAGGAGACAGCCTTAGCTTCTCTGGTCTGTTTGTTTGGCTCAGGACAAAAAAAGGGGGGCGGGGGAGAACTTAGCCCTGAAACCTGAGAACTGGAACCTAAAGAGGTAAGTCAAACAGAATAGAGGGCCAGCAATAAAAGCTTAATGTATATAATATAAAAATATACAGGTATTCATTAGCAAAGAATTAAAAAACATATAAGGACCCAATCACACCTCATGTAAAAATACCAAAATCTTAGACACAAGTGCCAATGGACTTGACCTGATGCATTTCGGCCTGTGTAGGCCTTCTTCAGATGTCAGACACAATGAGGAACAAATTGGCTTATATCATAATACAATACAATCATACAATTATGCTACATAGATACAAGATGAATCAGAAAAGAATTGCTGTGAAAAATAAAAAAATGTGAAATTAGATACATATAATAAAATTAATAAATAAACAATACCTATATTCTACTAAAAAACATATTGACTTACTGAAACCACTAGGCACAGAATAAAAGTATAAATGAGGCCTCCAAAGATGCAATCACATGCCAAATGACATTCCACTGATAAAAATCTAGAAACACAAAAAAAAGTATGTATAAACCAATGCAATCTACATTACTGAAACGTAATTAAAAAAGTAATAAATAAATAAAATTATTTTGTTACTTCTGGTCCAGAAAGTGCCTTCCAATGATTGTTTAGCCAAAGCATCCTCAATAAAATTGTCCCTTTAGCAAAGAGCAGTGCTGGTAGACTAAAGTACTGGAGCTTTATACCAGGTGAAAGATGATGCAATCCTTATGGAATGCCTTGAAATAGTCTAATTTCACATTTTTTTATTTTTTCACAGCAATTCTTTTCTGGTCCATCTTGTATCTATGTAGCATAATTGTATGATTGTACTGTATTACGATATAAGCCAATTTGTGTCTGACCTCTGAAGAAGGCTTATACAGGCCAAAAAGCATCAGGTCAAGTCCATTGGCCCTTATGTGTAAGATTTTGGTATTTTTACATGAGGTGTGATTGGGCCCTTATATGTTTTTAAATTCTTTGCTAATGAATACATGTATTTTTTATATTAAGCTTTTATTGTTGGCCCTTTATTCTGTTTGTTTGGCTCTCCAGGGCAACTGGTTGGCCACCATGTGAAGCAGTATGCTGGACTCAATGGGCCACTGGTCTGATCCAGCAGGCTGTTTTTATGTTCTTAAGAGAGAATGGTTGGGGGAGAGGGGAAGAAGCAAAGGTGGGGGAATAGGATGCCCCTCCTCCATGAGTTCTTGTGTATCTCCCACGTAGTTTTTTTGGGGGGGGGGGGGTATTTAAGTGACCTCCTCTATTTGGTCTGAAGAGAGCTGAGTGTGCTTATTGCCCTTCCTGCAGAATGGTTAGAACAGAGTGTCAGAGTGTCAGAGAGACAGAGAGAGAGAGAGAGAGAGAGACAGAGAGATTTTTTTAAGAGAACAGTGATGGGGAAAGATTGAGTTGTTCAAGCCCCTGACAGTTTATAATATTGCTATGAGATTGCTGTCTGAGTACTGTGGATGGGTCTGTCAATGGAGCCAGATCTTATAACAAAATAATATTAATATTCTTTAATAGCTGTAGGTGGTTGCTTAATGCTGCCTAATTCTTAGCAGATAGTCTCCTGACAGCTTCTTCATACATTTGTTTAAGGAAAGTTCAGAGCTTCAAGAAGGTGCCACTACTCCTCATGGCTGGAGGGGAGATCTCTGGATATGTGTATGAGCTAGGGGGCAAAAATGTAGCAGTCTTGAAACTAGATGAAAGGCAGAGAAAAATAGACAGAGACCATTGTAAATTGGTCAGAGGGATTAGATCTGCTGCGTTATAGAAGTGCCTCTGTGCTGCCACCTATATGTGTGGAAATAAATCAGATCTTACAAAATTGTCAAAAGCCAGTGGTCTCTCCTTCAAAGAAAAGCAAACCCTGTAACAACTTCTTGCCCCTTCAGGAAGTAGGGAGTGTGTAAGAGCATTCTGGATGGAGTGGATTAGAGCACAGCAATGCACACTGTGAAAGAACTCTAACCTCATCCTCTGCATCCAGGATGCTACACACTTTGAAAGACTCTCTGACTTCTTTGTTGCTAATAGACTCTTGGTGGGGGGATTAATTAGGATAAGATTAAAAGTGTTTTCTCTAATTCTAATTAATCACGCTCACCCCTTCAAGGATTCTTTCAACTACAGAGCCCCTAATATCTAAAACATAACTAGAATGGGAGTAAGACAGAGCCATTAACTGCAATATCCACAAACTCTTCTAAACAGCATGGGATGGAAGAAATAAATATATAACTGACTCTCTTGCTCTAATTTGAGTCTAGGTGAACTTCTGTTTATTTCTGAATCTTAGGGCAATGGAGGCAGCTCCCCTTGTATTTTATTTAAGGATTAACATCCTGTTTCTCTGCTCACCAACAACTCTCAGGATAGCTCTCAGGATAAAGCCCTTAATGGCCAGGGACCGATGGACCTATGGGACCGCCTCTCCTGGTACATTCTCCCCCCCCCCCAAGAGCTTTACATTCAGAAAATGAAAACCTACTCATGATCCCCGGCCCAAAAGACATCCAGCTGTCCTCAACTAGGGTCCTGGCCCCAGCATGGTAACTCTCTACCGCAGCGGTTCTCAACCTGTGGGTCGCGACCACTTTTGGGGTCGAACGATCATTTCACAGGGGCCGCCAGCTGGTGTCCGAGCCCGCCCCGCCAGCAGGAAAGGGCCCCGCAGTCGATTGAGTGTGAGGTCTGGCCTCCGGCTCTTTGCCCTCAAAGGGAGCTTTCCCTTTAAGGGCAAAGAGCAGGGGTTGGTTGGGGCTGGACCCCCGCTCCCTGCTTCCTTCAGCCCTCAGTGAGGCCATGAGGAGGAAGAAGCCAGCAGGTAAGGCAATGGCCGCTTCCCCCTGCCCCCGCTGCCGTCTTTCCTGGGCTCCGCACTTCGGTGGAGAGCCCAGGAAAGGAGGCTCCAGCCGCCCCCCCCCCACCATCTTTCCTGGGCTCCATGCCGAAGCGCAGAGCCCAGGAAAGAAGGCTGTCCCTCCCGCAGCTGCCTTTCCTGGGCTGCGACAGCCTCTCCCCCACACTGCCTTTCCTGGGCTCCACGCCGAAGCCCAGAGCCCAGGAAAGACTGCAACAGGCTCTCCCCCCCACTTACCTTCCTTCCTTCCTTCTTCTCTCTCTCTCTTTCCCCCCACCTACCTACCTACCTACCTACCTTTCTTTCTTTCCCTCTCTCTCTTCATTGTTGTTTGGCAGAACACTACTGTTGCTTGGGGGACTTTAGGGGACATCTGCACAGAAAGAGTCCAGTGCATCCACAAACCTAGGGTTCTTCTGCCAGTGAAGTAGGGTTGCCATCTCCAGGTTGAGGAAATCCCTGGAGATTTGGGAGTGGAGCCTGAGGAGGGTGGGGTTTAGGGGAAGGAGGGACCTAAGCAAGGCATAATGCCATGGATTCCACTTTCCAAAGCAGCCATTGATCTGATCTCTGTAGTTTGGAGCTCAGTTGTAATTCCAGGAGATCTCCAGACCCCACCTGTATGTTGGCAACCCTAAAAATTCATATTCAGCGTACTAATTCTGCAGGAAGGCAAGCTGATTGCCATGGGAACCTAACCTTTAGGAACTGATTTCAATCCAATTTGGGAATAATGGTTGGACATAAGATATTGGTTCAGGCAAGATTTTGTATAGATGGGACAGAAAATAATGTTTTTATTGGTTTTGTCAAAATCATTTGGACAACACAACAAATAATTTTATGGTTGGGGGTCACCACAACATGAGGAACTGTATTAAAGGGTCGCGGCATTAGGAAGGTTGAGAACCACTGCTCTACCGAGTACCTTGCTCAGTTCTGCAGGGCATGTAAAACAGATGTTCCACCAGCCCCATAATTGAGGACAGCAACTGTTTCTTATCATGTTTCCATCTAGTCTTACAACTCCCAGTCTGTGGCTGAGGACAGACTGGCAATGTGGGCCACTATGCCTCCACTTTAAAAGTGGAGGCAGAGAGGCCGTCCACATAGCCGCAGCTGTCCCCCATCGGCCGCACGCGCTCACCGGTCCCTGAGGCACCGTCCTTCTGCTTCAGCCGGAGACCCCTGGAAACTGGTCTCCAGGCATCTGGCCACGTGTCCCTGCCACTTCCTGCCAGTGTGGATGCATCTACGGTGCACAGGAAGCGGCACGGAAAATGTAAACGGGCTGTTCCGGCTGCTGTGGCTATGCAAACTGCTGCGCTTCGCCGGAACAGCCACAAGCTGAGTGCCGCAGCAGTGGAGGCACCAGGAGCTGCCGTGGAGTGTGGATGCCATGGTCTGCCTCCTCCCAGGTACTCTCCTGCACTGCTGAAGCCAGTGCGAACAGGGAGCTCCGGGACTAGTTGTCCCCGCGGTGTTTTCCCCTGCTCGCACTGCGCTGCAGATATCTGGTCTGTCCTCAGCCTGTGATCCACCCTATAGAGGGAGCGAAGTTATATGTATGCCATCATTTTATCTGGAAGAATTATACTGTTTTATCTGTTTTTATTCATTCTTATTTGCTGTTTAATTGTTTATGTTGTACACTACCCTGAACTTTCTGGAGGATGGTGGATTATAAATATTGCTGCTGCTGCTGCAGCTGCTATTACTACTACAGTACAATAATGAAATGACAACAGCAGAAACTGTCCTCAGCAAGGTTAGAAAGAAAAAGAACAGCAGCTGGGTCCCCCACCATCTGGCGGGACAACGGAGTCCAAACTTCAAATGAGGCAAGACCTCACTGAGAACTCCTTCTTCCACTGCCTTTTATAGTTAACTTTTAGAAGAAGAGGAAGAGACTGGATTTTTTACTCAGAGCCCTTTACTCAGAGTGGCTTACAAACTCCTTTCCTCTCCCCACAACAGACACCCTGTGAGGTAGGTGGAGCTATGAAGAATAGTGTGCTATTTAGTGTGTGTGAAAGTGCCTTAATATTGCAATCCTAAGAATACTTTCCTGTGAGTAAATCACACTGGATAAAATGGGAGTTACCTGTGAGTATACATGCTTAGTATTGCTCACTTAGTGAGCAAGAAGGAGATCCACAGCTGCAGTTGGAAAGGGGACTGGTCCCATTTATTTATCTCTTCCCCCTTCCCCACATAATTGTTCATAGACTCACAAGTTGTCATGTTAAGAATGACCTTTTAATTAAACTTTTCTATGCTGCCTTTTAACCCAGCTCTGAGTTCTCAAGACAGCAAATATTAAACATTTAAAACACCAAAATCAGCACTTAAAATTTAAAACAATTAAACAGAATACATAAACACACATAAACACACAAAAAGGGAGGATGGCGAATTAGTGAGGGAATGCCAAACAAAACAAAAAAAGCCTTCACTGACAAGTGAGAGACAATGATAGAGGGAGACAGACAAATCTCCGTGGAGAGGGAATTCCAGAGTTTCGATGCCACAACTAAGATAGCCTTTCTAGGGTTGCCACCCATCTAGTTTCAGATGGCATGGAGGGACTCAAAAGCAGAGTCTCTGAAAATGACAAGAGAGATAGGTCCTATGGGAGTAGGCAGTCCATAGGATATTGTGGCCTCAAGCACGCCTTTTAAAATGGTAATAAACTCTTATCCTTGTCTAGTTCTAGTTATACTGTACGGATAAATTGGTAGTCATGCTACTACATGTTGAGAAAGAGACAGAGTTCTTTAACTGAATGCAATTTTATAGAAGTGATTTTTTTTCAAGGACATTAGTATTCCTAGTGTAAGGGGGGGAGGGGGGAAGCAAAAGTAATCCCATGGATTACCTGCATAAAGACCATGAAAGAGGAAGCTCAAGATCCACCTTTTGAAGTCAGTTATTGATTGTACATTACAAAAGGATCCTGAAGGGAGATAGTATGGAAACTAAGCTGCTCTCTGAGGAAATCAATAAAGCTAACATTCTTTCTATTTTCCCAGACTTTGTAGCCCTTTGGGAATTTGTTTTTAATTATGCAGGTTTCTGCTACAAACGCTTGAATTAAACCCATCAGAAAGTCTCTCTTCTCATGCAGCTTGGTGACCTGTTTGAATATATGATCACATCTGGTCAGATTCATTAGCAGCTGATATCTAAAATAGGCTTTGTTCAGCAGGTGCTTGGTTTGATATTCTCCATATACCCAAACTGCTAAAAGGATTCAAAACAGTATATGAGCAAAGGAAAGCAGCTGCAGTATACCCTGGCCTTTCTGTATAGTCAATGTCTATTCCCCTTTCCACTCAGCCATAATCACCTTTGTGCATTCTGTCTTCGAAGGAAATGAAAGGACACAAAGCAGACATTCTCCCCTCACACATATTTCAAAGCAGTGGACCTTCTATAAAGAAAAGTAATGTGGGTAGAAATCTCATCTAAACTGACATTTCTCAAATCTTACCCCACAGAGCTATCTCAAACCAAACATCCCTCCAGCAGGCAAAATCTAAGTAACAATGAGTAGTATAGATGTGGCTACAATGTATTTCAACACCTGCTGGTGCCTAGGTCAGAGTGTTTAAACACTCAGGAAATGGTGATGAGTTGTGACATTTTTGCGAAGTTTTTTTGCTGATAAAACCTCTCTGCCTAATTTGCCCTTTCTGGACAAGACAACTCATCCACTCTAGATAGTTTTCAGTCTCATTTCAGGCCATGCCAGGGACAGAGATTGTGCTGATGGTTTTAACTGATGATCTTCGTTTGAATGGATGCAAGGGCCATACCTCCTTGCTGCTCTTACTGGATTTAACAGCAGCCTCTGATATGGTGGATCATGACATCTTGTCGAGATATCTGGATGTAGAAGTAGGTATCAAGCATGTGGAGGGGTTTGGGGAGGGGCTATGGCTCGCTGGCAAAGAATCTGCTTGGCATGCAGAAGGTCCAAGGTTCAGTTCCTGCCATCTCCAGTTAAAAGGATCAGGTAGAACGTGATGTGAATGACCTCGGCCCAAGACCCCAGTCTGAGTAGACAGTGCCACTGCCAGTCTGAGTAGACAGTGCTGACACTGATAGACTAAGGGTCTGATTCAGTGTAAGGCAGCTTCATGTGTTCATGTGTTTGGGAATGGCTTAACTTCTGAAGTGTTGCTGTTGAAGACCAGTTGTCATCAGTGTGGGACATAGGTTGTAAGGTTTCTAAAGGTTCAGTTATATTCCCCAAACTACTTGATTTCTATATAAAGCTTTCTGGAGAAATCATGTGTGGTTTTGGAGTTGGTTGTCATCAATATGCTGACAGCAGCTATCTCTGTATGTCTTTATCCAAATAGTCCAGCATTGCTATAGAGGTCCTAAGCTACTGACTGTCTGCTATCGTTAAATGGTTAAAGATGAACAAGCTGAAGCTAAACCCTAATGAGACAGGGTTTTGGACTCTCATATCTGCAGGACTGCCTCTCCTGCTATGTTTACCGTGACAGCTTTGCTGATTAGACCAAAGCCGTGTGAAGATGAGACCTTGCAAATAGCTAGGATCAGCAGTGACCCATACCTGAGCATTATCTGTTGTAGTTCCTGCCTTGTGAAATGGCCAGTCTGAGGAGGTATTACTAACTACTAAAACTATGACCGAAGTAGTATAAATAATTTCACCAAGTAGTATAAATAATTTGACTGAAGTAATTTATCCCAAGTATCTAAAGGACCAAATCTTCCCATATGTCTCTATGCACCACTTATGGTCTTCAGGTTGCCATCTGCTGGTTGTTCAAAGGTAGCCTACCTGACATCTAGTTGAGCTTAGGCTTTTTCTGTCATAGCTCAGCTCCCACCCTTTGGAAGGGGCTCCCAGTGGAAGTAAGGGTTCACTGCTTTTATAAGTTTTGGGAGTTGCTACAAGGCATTTTAATGGGCTTTTAATGGGGTCTAAGCTACAGGAATTTTCCTGGTGAGGGTTAGGGTAAGATTTTTATGTTTTTAAAACTGGAATTGTAAGATACAAAAAAAAAGATGGGACAGAAATCTTCTGATTAATAATTAAAATGACTGCATATTGTACAGTTTATTTTTGCTTTCTTTTGGTCATACACAGCTGGTACACAAACCCCTCTCCGCAGGGCTCTTTTCTTTTTATTTCTCTTTTGGTTTTTTAAACATTCTTAGCCTTATTTCTGTATCTGATGAAGGGAACTTTGACTCTCAAAAGCTTATATCCCCAAAATCTTGTTGGTCTCTAAGGTGCTACCAAATTTGAATCTAGACAGGGCTTCTTCTTTTCTTTTTTTTAAGAGGTGCCGGCACTCTCAAGAAAGAAATGAAGTTTTCAATCTGTATACTGAAAACACATGAGCTTTTAAACATTTGAAAAAGAATTTTGTTGAAGAGATTCTAGAACTCTGTTCTGGTACATTCCCCCAGAAAAAAAGCCCTGAATTTAGCTCTAATTTCTGTACAATACCTGATATATTGTAAGTGCTTTCAGAAGTCCTGTGATCATGACAATGATAGAGATTCTAGAACTCTGTTCTGGTACATTCCCCCAGAAAAAAAGCCCTGAATTTAGCTCTAATTTCTGTACAATACCTGATATATTGTAAGTGCTTTCAGAAGTCCTGTGATCATGACAATGATAGAGATTCTAGAACTCTGTTCTGGTACATTCCCCCAGAAAAAAAGCCCTGAATTTAGCTCTAATTTCTGTACAATACCTGATATATTGTAAGTGCTTTCAGAAGTCCTGTGATCATGACAATGATACTCGAGTCATACCTTAAGCACAGACACTCGTGTTCACCTCCTTTTGATCAATGCCAGATTTATCATACAACTCAATTGTCCAGCAGCTCCCAACACTTAAACCTCCCTATATTACAAATTAGTTTAGGAGCTTGACTCAAGAGGTGCAGAAAGTGGAATCCAGTGGGGGAAGGGATGATATACATGACCATGAGATCCTTTTCTTTTCATCAGTTCTCCTATCAGTTCCTCCAACAAAATAAGTCATGTATGTGGTACCCCTGGATCACAGCTGTGATTCTAACAACATGAAGTATCACAGCTGCCACCCAAGTAGAGGCTGGGGCATCTAAGTAGGAGGGATGACTGCTAGAGTGTAGATGGTTACCAGTTCTAGATAAGTCCAACCAACCATGGGCTTGAACTCATTTCTTTGGCCTCTTCTGTAGCACTGACAGTAGTAAGAAGTGGATTTCTTTACTGCCAGGATACAAATACAAAATGAATGGCTGCAATCACATGCTCCTTTAGATCTGACATAGGTGTGAATGCCCAATGGATCTAAAGGGAGCAATCAGACAGCAACATCTGGGAAGCATCCTGCAGTCATCGGCAACCTGTGCTGCTCCACCACAGAAGCAGAGTTAAAAGACACTGGGGAAAGTCTGGTCCTAATGCTTGCTGACGGGCCAGAGATGGACTTTCCCCTGTCTAATCACTCAAGCATGCTCTCATGCCATCAGGATGGTCTGATCATGCCATCCTGACTCCATGCCATGTTTCTTTCCCCTTCGCAGTATGCACATCATCGCATACACCATAGGAGGCCCTCAGTGCGGAGCTGTGATTCCTCATTTATGTGCAAGGAAAACAAATGGCAAAAAAAGACTCACCCATAGTTGTGTCTGATCACACAGCAATGGGCTGTGGCCTCAGCTTCAAAGGGCTGTGTGATCTTGCAACTGTGTGTCAAATTCCTCCAGAGGAAATAGTCTATCTTCCCCTCTACTTCAACTGGCATGTGTGACTGCAGCCAATTTTTCTCTTGTACCATTGAGTCCACAAGGTGTCAAGTAGAATTTACCCAAGCTCTGGTAAAGGCTTGCTTCATCATGGGCACCAAAATGTCTCGAGGGAGCCTTCTGGACACTGCCAGTCAGTTTGTTTCAGCACTGTTTCAACTAGGATACCACACTGGGTACTGTATAATGGCTGGTTGTTTCCTTAGACCCCTTTTGTCACCACTATTTTGGATGTGTTTCAGCTTTCACAGCCAGTGTTCCTGGACAGGTGGGGTTTACTCACATGTAGTTTGACCCTAGCCCATCATAGCTAATGGCATGTTTCCGAGACTTCGAAACCAGATGGGTCTAGGTAGTGATCAGTCCCTCATTAAGAGAGTGGCATATTTCTGCCTTCTTGAAGGAAACACAATTGAAGACACCCTCACTGATTTTGAATGGGTTATCCAACTATTGACTAGACACTAATTTTCCATTTTGTAGCAAGATGCTTGAGTGGATCATGGTACCCAGACTTCAGCCATTCCTGGATGACAATGATTATCTGGAGAGAAACTGGGTTTGGAGAAAGAGCATTTTACCATCTATTCCTCCCCTCCCTTCCTCTGCAACCCCACAAGCTTACAGGGAGCTGCCTCTTGGAAGGAAAGAAGTGTCTGGAGAGAGACTGTTGCCAGCAGGCATAGAGCTTTTACCACCTGCTCTGTTCCCTTTCCCTCTCCTATGGATTAGTTTGTTGCTGCCAAATGATTTGTTCTATTTTTTTACATATGTGGTTATGGCCTGTTTCTTTTTAATATTTTAAGCTGTTTTGAATCTACAATCAGTAGGGTAAAGTGGCATGGAAATATCCAAATAAATAAAATAATTACCTATGTCCATTTAAATCTGAATTTGAGTCAGGACTCATATCAGACACTACTATGGTTGCCCTAGTCCAAGATCTATATCGGGGATGGGCAGGATAGGTGTGACCCTGTTCATTCTCCTTGGGCTCTTTGCAGTTTGTGATGCAGCTGGCCACAAAATTCTTCTAGATTGCCAGTTTTTCCTGTGAGTTCAGCAATCTTCCCATCAGGAAATAATGAACGTGCAGGGTGAACTTTTGTTCTTCTTCATCATGCTTATTTTATGGCATGTCTCAGGATTTCCTTTCCTTTCCCATCTATTTAGTATCTGTATGGAAGCACTGAGGATGTGTGGAGATCTGGAGTCAGGAGCAATGCTGACAACATCCAGCTCCTTTTCATCTAACCCAGATGGGGTAGTGGATATTATGAAGAGACATCTGGATTCAGTAACAGAATGTAAACAGATTAACAAGCTAAAGCTCAGTGTAGACAATACAGAGGTATTGATGGTTGGTCAACTTGTACCATGATTCAGAGTTCATATTAAAACATATGAAAGAATATTTTTTTAAAAAAGCCAATGTGATGTAGCGGCTAGAGTGATGGACTAGAATCTAAGAACATAAGAACATAAGAGAAGCCAATGTTGGATCAGGCCAGTGGCTCATCCAGTCCAACACTCTGTCACACAGTGGCCAAAAACACCAGGTGCCATCAGAAGGTCCAGCAGTGGGGGCAGGACACTAGAAGCCCTCCCACTGTTCCCCCCCACCACCGTCAAGCACCAAGTGATCTGGGTGACCCAGGTTTGATTCCCCATTCTGGCATAGAAACTCACTGGGTGACCTTGGGCCAGTCACATACTCTCAGCCTAACCTACCTCACAGGGTTGTTGTAAGGAAAAAATGGAGGAGAAGAAAATTGTATAAGCCACTTTAGGTCCCTACTGAGGAGAAAGGTGGGATGTGAAATAAGTTAAATATTTTTTAAAATGTGTTGAAGAATGTGCTTTTCATTACTCCATCACAGGCAGTCCATTGTGATCCAACCTTGTAATATTCCCTTTTTGTACTATTTCTTACCACTGAGCCTGCTTTGGCGGGGAGGGCGAGATACAAATCAAAATAAATAAATACACAAATAGTTGTAATCACCCTTGAGTCTCAGCAAAAAAGTGAATTATAAATGAAGTAAAAAATAAATAAGGAAATGGACTTTAATGGCAGATTTCTTACAAAATAAACATTTGTTGAGACTGATCAAGATGGGTAGCCTTGTTAGTCTGTAGTAGTAGAAAAGAGCAAGAGTCCAGTAGCACCTTAAAAGACTTAACAAGATATGTGGCAGGGTATGAGCTTTTGTGAGTCACTGCTCGCTTCTTTAGAAACAGCTAGAATGTGAGTCCATCTGTCCAGTTGTTGAGACTGTTGATGACAAAAGCAGGCAACATATTTTTTGTACTACCAAGGAAAGCTTTTTAGGCTGAACATTTATGCATACATACTTGGGAGTAAATCCCATTGAAGTCAGCAGGATTTATTTACAAGTAAACATTTACGTGAACAGCTCATGTATCAGTAACAATTGCCTGTAACCCACAATACAGTGATGTTAGTGAGAAGACTGTAACAGCAGTGGTCTTAGAATGGTGACTGATAGCAAATCAGCACAAGCCTTTTAAATAAGAACAGGTTTTTGCACTTTACTTGTCACCATTATTTTCTGTTACTTGTCAAGTTGTTGCTCTGAGAGTCTCACAAAATGAGATTAAAAAGTGTGCAAGGTGTCTGCTTTGATTAAACCATCTCTCTTCAGTGTGAATGTACATTTCAGTCTTTGATTGGAGTAGATGTTTCTCCCTGAAGAGAAATACCCTGCTCTCTCTGCTGTCTGAATAAGGTAATGGCATCCTCAACCAGGTACTTTTCATCTTCTACCAAAAATACACAAATCCGGCCACCCAGTACACCCCATTGTCTCAGGCATAGGCACTATAGCCGTTGGGGTATCTGGATATATGGACTCTGTTTTAAGACCCTGTGCCATCAACACTCCTAGTTATGTACCTGACACCACAGACTTTCTGAGGAAAATATAATCTTCGAACAGCCTTCCAGAGAGTACTATATTATCCATGATGGATGTGGAATCTCTGTATACCAACATCCCACACAAAATTGGATTACAAGCCATAAGGAACATGATTTCTGACATCACAGCTGACTTTGCCACCAAACTGTGCCATTTTGTTCTCACCCATAACCACTTCAAATTTGGTAGCAACTTGTTCCTTCAGATCAATGGTACATCTAAGGAAAGCCTCATGGCTCCACAGTATGCTCATATCTTTATCGTCAACTTGGAACAACTTACTAAAAAGATCTCTCTTATACCTGTGATACATTGATGGCATTTTTATTATCTGGACACATGGTAAAGAGGCCCTGGATATATTCCACCAGGCATTCAACGACTTTCACCCCACCATCAACCTGACAATGAACCAATCTATGCAACTCTCAACTCAAAACATTTCAATACATCATCAGCAACTTACAACCTTGTTATGTCCTAATGCGTTTCACTGCAATGCATCTCTGGACTCAGTACTTTATAAACCTCTACTGCATAATGACAGTTCTTCTTCACAAGTACTGGAGAGCAAACCTCTTCTTGCACACAGACAGGCCCCCCCCCCCCAAATCTCAAAACAACTTCTCACCCACAATAATACAACATCTAATTTGAACATGGACACTAGGACCAGAGCTTGCAATAAATGCAGAGGCCAACTTTGCTGCCATGTACACCCAGACAACACAATCACCGGACCTAACTACACCAATTACACCATCTCAGGCTTATTCACTTGCTCATCTTCTAACATTGTACATGCCATTAAATGCCAACAATGGGAGACTGCTGAATTCCAAATCATTACAATGCTCAGGACAATGGAACCCCCACAGCTTAACAGAGCTATCAGGTTCTTATCACACTACACATGCTAGATCACTCAGTTGTCACTTATACCCAGAATTAAACTCTGTTGGTCTTAAAGGTGCCACTGAACTCAAACGCAGTTCTCACAACTGTTGTTAACTCTTTTATTATCTGTATGCTATTTGCTGCTATTCACAGACCTTAACAACTGTGTTATTCTAATCTTGCATACCTATGCATCTTGACTCTAATTAGCCCTTCCTGGCAACTAACCCCACCCCTCTACCTATATGTAACACTTGAGGAAATCTGTTTCAATGTATCTTAGAAAGTGTGTGTGTACTCATGCTAAGTCTTCTCAGTTCTCACTTATACCCAGAATTGAACTTTGTTCGTCTTGGGGGTACAACTGGACCCAAACATAGTTCTCACATCTGTTTGTCAACTCTTGTATTTGTATGCTAATTTGCTGTCATTCACGCGTCTTAACAACTGCTTTAATCCAAGCCCAGTTACTTATGAATCTTGACTCTAACTAGCCCTTCCTGGCAACCAGCCCCCACCCTCTCCCTACCTATATTTAAGGCTTGAGGAAAACTCTTTCAATGTATCTGATGAAGTGTGCATGCACATGAAAGCTTATATGCAGAATTAAACTTAGTTGATCTTAGATACCACTGGACTCAAACTTTGTTCTATGACATATTCTAATATTCTTGATGCCCCAATACACCCCTTTCAGCCTTGTGCAACATCATCCAGGAGACAGTGATTCCTTCTGCACTTCTTCATTGGCCAGTGTCTCATGGAAGAGAACAGAAAGTCCTCTTGACGTGTATATTTCCTCCCCACACACACACACTGGGTTATTTGTCATGCACTGTATGAAAAAGACTGTAGAAAGCAGGCATCAGCAGCATCAGTGCAAGGGGTATGACTGGGATTAGATGACAGCTTAATCACCAGGAGAATCCTTGAAAGTACAACTAGGACTTGTGCTTGGAGTTCATACCCATAAATAACCTGCAACAGCTCACCTCCATGGCTTCTGTAGTTTTCCTGTTGTATCTTCAGTCCCTTATAATTCCTCATCTGCTCGTGTAGTCACTTTGGCTATGATGAATAGATACTCATTATCAGCATTCCAAACATTTTAGGTACTCAGTTCTGCACATTGCAGGAAAAGAGCTCCATTTTACTCTTCAGGCACTAAACAAAATCATATACTACAGCACGGTGTCACTTAATGAAGAACTACAATGTACTTTGAGGATAAAGATATTTGTCAGTTGCCAGGAATAATAAATGACTTTAGTATTGGCATTGTTCCTTCTTTGTTGTTTCTAAAAGGGCAAGGAATGTATGCTTTTGCTTTATAGACAGATTTGAAAGAGACAAATATACACTCATGATCTCTCTGGCTAACACACCATTCCCTATTCACCATGGCCATTAGAGCTCGGTATATTTAACTTACCCCCCTCCTCCAGTTCTTTCCACCTGGGGTTTACATTCTGCTTGCTTGGCTGTTCTGCTTGCTATGAGTGGCCTGTCAGCAAGATGAATGAATGCAAGCCCAAATACATTTTGAAAGAATATGCTATTGTAGGGTGTGTTTTCAACAAGGCAGAACAACATTCTTGACAGCTTGCTTAGAAGACTGGGCCTGGCAGCTTCAGAGGTGCCCTGTCATTAATGAATAAAACAAGCCTAACACCTTTTCTCTTCAGAAAGCCCAGCCTTGCCCCAGAGATCCAAAGTGTAAAGCAGAAAGTTTACCATTTGAGTTAGGTCTTTCCCAGGGATGCCTCTGAAATTTTTGCCAGGATGTTGCAGTTTTAAATTATCTGCTCTTAAGTGATCAATTAGAAACCGTCCATTGTACCAGTTTATTTTTGTACAGCACATTGTGCTTATGTAGTTGAGTGTTGTTTTCAGTACTTTCTGTTAACCCACATATTTTCCCCCTCAGCATATCCATGTACATACAATTGTTGATCTAACACTGCGGGGAAAATTGATATTTGTAAATGTGATTTCATCAGATAAGGTTTGTGCAGTATTTTGTGTGCAGGGTTAGGCCTTTTACACATGTGTGTTTTCCACCGCTTTCAGCAGAGTTTTTTCCCCTTTCTGCATATGTTTTTCTCCCTTTAGTGCTCTTTTTGCTTTCTATTCGCTTTCCTCTCATGTTTTCTGAGAGCACTTTTGTGGCGATTTTTTTTGTTTGCTTCCAAGTCGAAGTGTATCTAAGAGCATAATGATTTCATCTGATTTCCCCCCCCCCCAGTCTTTTGCTGCCCCTTGATGCCTCCTACCCCACACACATCAAAGACATTCTGCCCATTCACCCACCTTCTGCCATCCTTCCTCCTTCATTGCCATACAATCACCATTTTAAATTTTTCCCATAGTTTGATTTTTTTTTGAAATTTAGTGGTATAAGACTAGCAATAAAACACTGATAGTGTTTAAATCCCCGAGACTCAATTTCCAGTGTGATAAATAAAATAAATATGTTGCACTAATCCTATGCACATTTATTTTGGGGTAAGAGAGCCACTGAACTCAAAACTTACTTCCAAGTAAAGATGCACAGAATCGGAGTGCTGCATACATCTTTTGCTTCTGGCATCTCCCTGATCTCCTTGCTTTCCTTGTATATCTTCTTGAGGGAGCCAGATTCTGCCTTTTAAAGACAGATGCTTTAGAAAGCAGGTGGGCTGTGTGAGTGTGTGTGTTTATGTATGTGTATGTGTGTGATTATCTCAGCATCAAAGAATGATTGCAATGTTTGCAATGTCTAGTGGCTGGCTTGAAAAAAAGGAAAGTTCAGTTAAGGCATTCTTGTTCACCCTTTTATCCTCAGAGTAAATACCACCTTCAGCAGGAATCTAGACAATTAATTTCAAATCTCTCCCCTGTAATCCACCCAGTAAGGGATCCCTGCCTAAATATCTTGGAGATGACAGCATTGCCATCCCATCACCTTGTCCCTCTCAACTGCCAATCCACCCTGTTCTTCTATTTTGTGGGCCCCTGTGAATTGAGCTTGGATAAGTAAACACCAACAAGCTGCTAATCACATGGTCTGAAACAGAACAGCACTTCACTTTGGATCTGGGTAAGCTCAGCAGTCTTCCTCCTCACCAGCTTTCCTTAGCAGTAGCAGAACTGGTCCTTCAGCTCCAGTCATTTCCCCCTTGTCTTCTCCCTCTCCCTTTCACAATCCTCCCCAGGCTTGGGGTGAGGGGGGGGACCACTGGCTGCAACTAATTAAAAGCTGCATTTGTTAGCTAGTTTCTTCCTCATTTTGCTTTGTTTTATCCAGAGACAAGAAGGAGGTGGGGGGGGGGGGCTCTCCCCAGCCATCTACCTCAACCTGCCCATGTTGTGACTTTGCAGCAACCACTAGACACAACACAGTTCTGTCTTTTCCACCAAAGTGCTAGAATGTAAATACACAGCAGATTTTGAAACTGCTCAGGATCCAGCTGGAGGGATGCAATCAACACACAGAGATTCTTTAATGTATTACCAAGATGGTGATCAGTGAGTAAGCGCAAATGAAAGAATCTTGAGGAGAAATTGTGAATATTTTCAGAAAAGAGGCTCAAAGCTCAATCAGCCAACTAACACTAAAGTGCATGTGGAAATACTGAAGAGCAAGAGTTTAAATGGAAGGGTTTAACTTGACGTTACTGCGCAGCTGCAGTAAACTAACTGTGCAAAGCAAAACAGAAACAAAAAAAAACTTCGGCACCACCACTATGTCACAAGTGACATCCCCATTCTAATTAAGAAAAGTCCCTTTGTTTGTTTGTTTTGGCTGCAGAATACCCCACAATTCATAAACAAACATAAACAGAGAAAAAAGAACGGTGTAAAATGCAAGCACAGAAACAAATTGAAACTTCACAAATCGACTGCTATGAAAATCTATGGTAGGCTGTGCATGCTTAATAGACCTTAGTTGTGTTTGCTAATAAAGCACCACAAAAAAGGGTGTGATGGTTAGCTGTGTCAAAATAAAGTTTGTGTAGAGTGACTTGAATGATTCAGGCTAGCCCAATCTCACCAGCTCTCTGAAGATTAAACAGAGTAGGCCCTGGCTAGTACTTGGATAATAGAATGGAGTTTGAAGAAGAAGAAGAAGAAGAAGAAGAGATTGGATTTATACCCCGCCCTCCACTCCCCAAGGGAGTCTCAGAGCGGTTTACAAACTCCTTTCCCCTCCCCTCCCCACAACAGGCACCCTGTGAAGTAGGTGGGGCTGAGAGAGCTCTTTCCCAAGCTGTCCTTGAGGGAACAGCTGGTACAGAGCTATGGCTTGCCCAAGGTCATCCAGCCAGGTGCAAGTGGAGGAGTGGGGAATCAAACCCGGTTCTCCCAGATTAGAGTCCGCGCACTTAACCACTACACCAAACTGGCTCTCAAGCCAGTGGCACCTTTTAAGACCAACAAAGTTTAATTCTGGGTATGAGCTTTCTCATTAAATTTTCTTGAACTCAAACTTCGTTCTTTTGCTTCAGACCAACAAAGCTACCCACTTGAATCTATTTTTAAATGTAAAGAATTGATTGCAGAACATTAAAAAAACAGATTTTGCAGGATGCAACCTGGGTTTGTTTTTCTGTCTCACAGGAGTAGTGATGTGTCACTGCACTTCTGTGGAACAGCAAGAAAAAATAAAATATAGCCACCACCTCCCAGTATCAAGAACTCATTTAACTCAGTGATTTCCCTCTTAAGAAAAACAAATATTTTCTAAAATGGGGGAGGGGCCTTTAAGCAAGCAAAAAATGCCAGAAGGAACAATGTCTGTCCTGCTCACATGTCATGGAAGTTCAGGTGGTTGCCTTAACTAACAAACTGTAAGTTTGTTTTTTTTTAAAGGTGTGTGTGTATACTACATTTATGGTACAACATTTATATTTTGATATTTTATATAAAATATATATTTATATTTTGTACTATATTTATGGTGTGTGTGTGTGTGTGTGTGTGTGTGTGTGTGTGTGTGTGTGTGTGTAGTAAAGGTTTCCCTTGCTCGAAAGTCAGTTGAATCCAACATTAGGGGGTGGTGCTCATCTCCATTTCCAAGCCAAAGAGTCAGCGCTGTCCAAAGACTTCTCCATGGCCATGTGGCCAGCATGACAAAAAGCGGGGCACAAGGAATGCTGTTACCTTCCCACCGAAGTGGTACCTATTTATCTACTTGCAATTTCTTGCTTTCGATCTGCTAGGTTGGCAGGAGCTGGGGCCAGAGATGGGAGCTCTCTCTGTCATGTCTCGAACTGCTGAGCTACCGACCTTCCAATCTGCAGCTCAGCGTATATACATATATATGTGTGTGATATACACGTGTGTGTGTGTGTGTGTGTGTGTGTGTTTTTAAGGGCAAAAGTACTGCCTACATTTAGTACAGGCAGTAATCTTCTTTGCAACCACATTCGACTCTCTGAAAGAAATTGCTGTCTCTTCCCAGCCTGATCATTCCCTGAAAGTTAGGAAATGTATGAATTTTTCTTCCAGCAGAACATTTGTCTTATTTTGCTAGTATGATTAGCTGCATTCTGTTTAGCTAGAAGCATCTTTGTAGAATTATCATCACTTTTAAACTAATTCTGTTCTTGGTGTGACAATTTGCCCAGAACCAGCAGAAACAAATAAATATAAGGTTCTTTAAATGTCTCATGATGAATATTATCTGCATCATTATTTGCAGTTTTAGTCATGTTTAAATAATTTGTCAGCTGTTTCTGCAGTCAATCTTTGTGGTTGTCAGGATTTAGTTTAGTGGCATCAAGCTGCTGGAGTAGCTTTATGGTATGAGATTTTGGCTTGCAGTAGTCTATGATTTCCCAACATTTAGCACCTTTTGTCAGTCTTGTAATTGTAGACTTTAATGTATCTTTGACATATGATGCTGCAGACAATTTGAAACCAGCTTTTGGATCAAGTACACATCCAGATGTAGGCTCAGAATACCCAGCTGTTGCCATGCTTGATATCTAAAATAGCATCATGCCATATGTTCTTAAGATAGTGCCACTGCACAGATGCCTGCAGCTACATTGGACAAAGTATGTAGATCTGGCATGTGTATCAAATTTCAGGACAAAGAGTCAGTCTGTTTCATCTACAAAACTAGCAAGACTGGCACTGCAGTTCTAAGTCCACTGAAGATTGGCTTCCCCTTTTAGAAAAGGTGGGAGCTCATAAAGCTTCTGTCACCTAGTTTTCAGTCTACCTCAGAATCATAAAAAGTGCAGATTGCTTGCTGGGAACCGACAGCTCAGCGTTAAGACCTCTGATTGGCTGCATGGGATCACAGCTGCTTCTGGTATAAAATTGAACTAGTTTTCATTCTGTTTTCTCCATGGCCGAGGACAGACTGGCAATCTGAAGCGGGGCAGGCACGCTTCGCAAACGGAGGAAAGGAGCCCGTTCAGACATGCGCATCTGCCCATCGGCTCCGTTGCGTACTTACCCGTCTCCCAGCCGCTTTCCTTCCGCTTTACCCGGACACCGGGTAAAACCGGTGTTCAGGGGCCTTCCTCCGCATGCCTCCCGCTTCCAAACAGTGTGAACTGGAAGAAGCGGGAGGCATCCGGAGGAAGTGTGAACGCACGGCAAAAAGTTTTGCGCATATGCGCATATGCGCATATGCAAATATGCGCATATGCGCAAAACATCAAAGGAAAACAAAAAAAAGTGCAGCAGCACGCGCGAGCCCCGCGCGCTGGCTATGCGGCAGTCTGAACTCTCCGTGGCAGTCTGAATGCTTCGTATCGCCGCTGATCCGCATTGCTCTGGCCAGTGTGAATGGCCAGCTCCGTGAGTTTTTTCCCCCGCTCCAGTTCCCTCCGCTTTGCCTCCGCTTCAGATTGCCAGTCTGTCTTCGGCCCATGCAAGGTCACTGTCATACCTCTGCTCTCAAGCAGGGATAAAGGACTGCAGAAAGGAGCAAAGATTGAAAGTGGCAGCTGAAGCAAGGGGTGCATGCAGATTTTTTCCTCATCTGTTGCCACACTGCCACTATGACAGGGGTGCAGTTTATGCTCTTAATTGGAAGCAGCCAAAGAAAGCACTTCTTTCAATTGTTGAGACTGTTAAGGAATTTTATATGTCTTATAATTATGATCCTATGTTGGTTTGCCAGATTTTAGAAATGTTGTGTTCCTGCATGACTCCTCCCATTGTGGATTTGTTCTTCTGACCTTTGTTCCCTTGGCAACATTATCTCAGTCAAGGATTGGTGCCATGGTATCTCTCAGGGAAGAGTTTTATGGTTTGTTTTTCTTTTTGGAATGTAGAATGTATTCTAACAGAGGATAGAGGGAATTATGTTTGGGAACAGAACTGATTAACTCTCTTAGAAATTCTAGGCCCTGACCTTTTGCCTGCATTACCCTATAAAGAATGAACTCAGTGTGGACTCAGGATGCCAGTTTCTTGGTGAATGGGCTAGTGTCAGAACTCGCTTTGCCACCGTGGAGGAGGATGAGGCAACAACAGCTGCGCATTATGCGCAGCTCAGAGCTTAGGGGGCGGGGCCAGCTGCTTGACAACACTGTGCTCCGCTCCCACCTCGTCAGTTGCTCCAAGTGCTTTCCCACCCACCCACCCTGTTCTCAGTGTAGGCTTTTGCTGGTCGCCATTGGGACCAGGTAGGAATTTTTTGCCTCTATCGGTTTGGCTGCTTGGATGGATGTTTTTGTCTACCTTGCACTGAGAGGGCAGTGGTTTAAGGGTCATAGGTGGTGGATGAGTGTTAAATAGATTGGTCACTTGGCAGGTTTGTGCAAGCAAAAATGGAACTGGTGAGCACCTCATGGCATATCCGGTTTGGGAACAGGCGTTTATCAGGAACTGCCCTAGGGCTGTGTGGTCCGGGGTGGCGAATGGTGATCGCCTCTGGGAACCTCTCTGGCTAGGCTCCTCCCTGAAGGTCTGTGTGGTCTCAGGGGTAGGCGCTCCTGCGGGGCAACCAGTATGCTGGGCTGCCGGTTACGAGCCAGAATTTGGCTGGCTCAAGACTGGAGCTAGGTGACTCGCCCATATCAAGGGCAAGGAGGTTGTGTCAGGGAATGACGCCTGCCTTGCTTGTTCCTGTGCTTGCTTAGTTTTTGCTCATTGCTGAAATGTTCTGATAAATAGTTAATAAAGTGGCCCTTGTTAATTCCAAACTGTTGTCCATCTCGTTATTCTTGCTGGGGTGGCAATGAATTCATTCTTAAATAAAACTGCCTACTTTGCTAGCAGAAAAGACTTGAAGTGAGTTTTTTCTCTCCCAGATAGACTTTGATAAAGGGGGAGATTATCATCAGGTTTATTTTAGTTTAGTTTATTTATACCCCACCCAAGCAGGCTCAGGGCAGCTTACAAGGCCATTTGGCATCATAAAACAACATAAAACCATCTGAATAAAATACAGTTAAAAATATATATAACAGATTAGAACAACATAACAACATAACAACATATTCATAAAGTGCTGTGTATAATTTAACTAGATGTTTCAGGAGTAGTTGGTCTAGTATGGGAAAATCCCTTAACACAGTCATTATGTTGTTTATCTTTCTTTAATCCATAGATCTAGGTTGGTTATTTCCAGCAAGGTAGGTTACTTCCATCAAAAAAAACTCACACAGACTGGTCCAGTCAATCCACTGCAGCCAAACCAAATCCCCAGGTTTGTTGGGAGAATAAAATGGAATGGGGGAGAACCATGTACACCATGTCATCTTGAGCTCCTTGAAAGAAGGGTGGGATATGGGAGAAAACAGTTCTGTAGAATGTTGAAATGACTGCTGCCATAAAAGGCTTTTGAAATGAGCTACATGTCTTCATGATAGCTCTGTCATATTAGTTGCTATTACAGACATTCAGCAGGAATGGTCTTCTGCTATACTGGTCCCTAAGTATCAAGGCCTCACTTGTCTAGGCAGGTAGGGTCTCTGTGGCTCTTGATCAGCAGTGGTGAATAATGAAGGAACATGACAGACAATGATGCAAATGGCTTTCTCTTCAGTCCTTAGATGCTGCCTTGGTACAATGTAACAATAATGGTGATGTGGACTGTCTTGAAACAGCAAACAAACATTTCATGCATATATCAATGCCCAGATATTGTTTCTATGTCTGCTGTCATATATCCATGGTAGGGGTCTGATATGCTCCTTCTGCACTCAGGTTTCTTAATACCATTCTGTCTTTGGGCTTCATGGCAAAAGTTGAGAGAAAGAGGAGAAGAAAACAAATCAGGAAAAGTTTCTGCAATTTCTGCACTGACCAGGCACTAAAGACTGGATTTGGGAAGAACAATGGGAAGCCTACAAATGACAAGCCTGCGATGCCTACATGATTCACTTGGCTGAGGAATTAAATGATTCATATAAATTGTCTCTGTGTGTGTCATCATCACCATATTGACAGAAGAGAACCATTATCATCATCCACATAATGTTCCAGCAGGAAAATATCTCAAAACTATCAGACACCATCATTATTTAAAGGTCACTGGCTTTTAGCCAAAACTTCTCCTATCATCTTCAAAGAATATCACAAACCCTTATTGTTTTATGTCCACAAAAGGATACTAATGTTTTAATTAAAGACATTCAGAAAGTTGAGCTCTGCATACAGACCTCCAAGAGAAGTTGATTCATATGTTATTGCAGGTTTTTAAGTACAGTTTGTCAGGTGAGTGGAGATCATAGCAGAAAAGGTGTTTCATTGACTTGATCATCCAGCAAAGAAATCACTCTTTCCATGTGCATTTACAGTACAATCCTAAACAGAGACTGAGGACAGACTGACAATCTGCTGCGGGAGGAAAGCGGGGCTGAAAGTTGCGGGGGAAAACTGCTCCGGGGCTGGCCTTTTACACTGGCTAGACTCCTGTGTTAGCATACGGGACCGGAGCATTCAGACTGGTGGGCCAGCCTCTGCAGCTCGTGGCAGGGCCATTTCCGCAATGTGTGTATGGGCGCATGAGTGCATGTTCACACTGCTGCCTCCGTTTGAATCCCGTCTTCTTCCGGTTCACACTGCTGGGAAGCGGGAAACAAGCGGCAGATGGCCCCTGGACACCACTTTCTCCCGGTGACCTTCTGAAGTGGCAGGGAAGTGGCATGGAAGCGGGTAAGTATGGAAGGGAGCCGGGGAACAGCTGTGGCTGTTTGAACGGGCTCCCTTCCCCTGCTTCACAAGCGGAGCTCTCCCGCTCCAGATTGCCAGTCTGTCCTCAGCCAGAGTTACAAATTGATGGGCTTAGAAGAGTGTCACCTTGCATAGAATTGCAAGGCTAGTTCTTCTCTGCATTGGTCATTAATCCAAAGGGATAACAATGTCTCTCCATAGGAGAAAGGTAAACATCTGTAATGTTTCATAAAGAAACAAGATAAATAGCAGTTTTTAGAACTGTCAGCAGAGCACATCAGGACACACGTCTAGGCTCAATTTCCATTTTGATTGACTGATCATAAAAGAAGTGACATCTTAAGAGAACAATTCTACAGAGCTCACAATGAAGTAGAATGTTTTGCTTGTAGACTATAACTCAGTATAGGTGGTGTGCTTATATACAGACCAGGATTCAATTATTTTCTGGTGCATGAGCAAATATTTTCGGGGAACATATTGTGGCTTACGTGATTTTCTCTTTCTACTGTGCATTGGATCCATTAGCTTTCAAGTGTGGTTGTTCAGGCAGCCTAGAAGGCTGGGGTAGGAACAGCTTAGAGGCACCAGGTCATGTGCTAAGATTCCCACACAGATACCACCCACAGGTTATGTTATTGCAGTGGATACAGACAAATTGGAAGCACAATCCTCCTTAGAAGGTGATAGGAACCATTCTCTGGGGGTAAGAATCTAGACTGAATTGTTTTTGAGGACAGTACTGGAACCATAGCATTTGGAGAAGAAAGAAGACACATTTGCAGGGGCCTGAACCATCTGAAGAAAAGGACACCCTTCAAGGTCTTTCTTAGGACATTTCTGATGTCCCAAATTTGCTCTAAACAAAAAAAAAACCCCTGCTTGCAACACACTAACTCCAGAAACTGGGCTACAGACTATGGTGGGGTCTATTCTAAAGCAAAGGAGTGCGCTTCTCTTGGTTACCTGGCATGGTCTTCTTGAAGAAAACAATGCAGTTTTCCCTCCCAACCATTGCAAATTATGGCTGCTGCATAGAATCAAAGGTATATGAAATATCTCCTACTGGAGAGGGAAAGAACAGGACCATGGTAAATGAGAGTCACCAGTGATTAGAAGCCACCAAGTTCTTGCTTTTTGAAAAAGCAAATGCATTAACACGTCAGTTCTTTCTTAATTATTTCACACAGTTTAGAAGACAGCACATCACAGGCATACAACAGAAGCAAAAAGTAACAGAGGACAAAATTTTAGATGAGTCATACAAATGAATCATATTCTGCCACTAGGAGACCTCAACGCCACTGCAGATCTCCCTTCTTTTGTTAAAAAAAAAACTCCCACCCAAATATTTACAAATAAGCATATAATTATCACTTCAGAGCTCATTTCATGTGTGCATTTTTCTTGCTTCAGGGAATGAGTATAATACTTGAACACATACTCTGCTTCTTCTCTGTCATTACTGTTTCACTTCCCTATAATGCTTGTGTACTGGGGTTAGTTTGCTACTAAGTTCTACAAAAATGCTAAGAGTAGGATTGTTCTTTGTGCTGACACAGAACATTCCCAGAATAATTGTATCTTATTCTGCCCCTGAAGTAATATCTGTAGAGACCACAGCTTTGTTTCCAGTAGCAAAGTAATTCCATTTACTTCATTTACTTAGATGGATGACAAAACAAATTAATTTTAACCCCAGAATTTTTCATCTTGTCTCCTAAAACCTGATTCCCTACCAGTACTTCCCATAAAGTGCAAATACATATATGAGAGAGAGAGAGAGAGAGTTTCCACTGTTCTGTTTCCCTCCATGTCTCTCAGGGTAGACAGATCATAGATGACTTTCTGCCGGTGGCATATTATATATAATATGAAGTTATGGGTGCTGAATAACCATCTTTGTTAAGCTAATGGCTTTCTGCTAATAGACAAGACACAAGCTGACAACCCATGAAGGCTCACAGGGCAAGAGAAGTCTCATTCTGCCCCCTGCCAACACTACTCTTTGTGCTGGCTCTGTTTTCTGCCCCTTGTCAGCTCCTTCTCTCCCCCCCCCCCCAACCACTGGCTGGAGCTACCACTCCCCCTCCACTCTTGCCAACTCCCATTCCCCTACCACTTTTATGTCCATTTTTCTCTATGGTTCTTCCAGCAATTCTTCTTTCCTGTTGCATTTCCTTTAATCTGCTCCCCATCACCACTGAACCTGTTTCCGTTTTTGTCTTCTCCCTCTAGCTCTCCTCCTACCATCATATCTCTGTTTTTCTCCTTTGGTAAACAAAAAGGATGCCTTAGGTCCTGAAAGGTAGGCATCGAAGTGGGGGGCGGAATGCCTGTGTAGTGCTTGCTTGGTTTTCTCTCTCTCCCCCCCCCCCCATTTCCCTTTCAGATTTTTCTGCAAACTTGAAGATTCTGCAGAAATCTCTGCCCTAACCCTACTGTCTCCATTGTGTGGATTTTCTGATCTGCATACTAGATGATGGTTGAAATTTTGTCAATAGATGGCCACAGCCCTAAATGATTTTTTTTTCATAGCTAGGAAACTCCCAAGCATTTGAAACATAACACCCATAAGAGTTTGGGAAAGTGAAACTCTCCAGCTGGTGAGAGGAACAAAGAAACAGTTCGGAGTCCATTTTGCAGTTTGGAGAAAAAGAGAGACAGACAGAGAGTGAAGAACTTTAGCTGGAGTTAACTAAACTGGAGTATAGCTGATGGAGGGGGCTGAAACTGATTTTCTCTGGGAATGAGGAAGGATTGCCAGACATGCTACCTGCTACATAAACCCCTTTGCTTCCTCTATGCTTCCCTTGTACATTTCTTAATAAAATAGTTTAAATCTTCAATGCTCTACATTGCAGTACCATGTAATGGTGTCTCTGAAACTTCTTACCACTCATGGAAGTAGGGATATATAACAATACAGATATATAGAGCTATGGCTGAAACATTAGTCAGGTCTTGCCCTAGGAGAAAATATCTATATCTAGAAATACACAGAACCTTTCCCATTTTTCCCTCTGTCCTATACTTGTGGCAGTTTCAAAATTATAGATAAATGAATTCAATAAAGTCTTAAAACCTGTGGAGAATAAAAACAGCACCTCAACTCAAGACAGAAGTATAATCTTGAAAGAATGCTGTGTTTCATCATAATTGAAGAAGCATAAACTGTGGTATGAAACCTGAAAACAGAATAGATCAAGAACATTATTTTCTTCAGACCCATGCTGAAATTAGTTTGTATTACATTAGAATTTCTTTTCTATTGAATTTAAATTGATTAATGTTTTTTGAACCCATTTTAGAAGAGGTCACTAAAAATCTCAGACAGGACTACATGATGCTGGTCTCCTAACCAGAATGAGCTCAGAAAAATGCCATAAAAAATCATAAACTCTGATGGGAAAATAAGCTCCTTTACAACGTCCTAGTTCAGGTCTTTAAAAGAAAGGAATTATATCTGTGCATGCATGCACACATGTGTACAAGCAGACCAATCCTATTGGTTGGTTTTGTATCAATGGCTAATGGGAAAAAGACATCTCTTATTTAAAAGTTGCCATTAGATAGCACGCAAGGGTTTTTTGCTGCCTCCTATCCTTTCAGGTCCATGTATGATTCAGCTGAACTACATTGAGATGGATCACTGGCCACGAAACATCAATGCCTGCTTAGATTGTCCTAGATCTTGGCACCAACACAAGGTACCAAACAGTCCTCTTTCTCCAGTGTTGAATGCTTGCTTTGTTGTATCCATAGCAGTTCAAAAATCTGAGGCTGTCAGCACTAAAACAAAACCTTATGACCATAATTTACATTATTAGGAGCTGCCAACTGCAGTTGTCCTAACTGGAGTCTACCTACTTCAATCTGAAGCATACCTCTCAAGGAGTAGCGTAACTGCTGATAAACAGCCCTCAGACTTCGATGGTACTTAGATTCTTTAGAGAACAGCTGCTATGGCTTCCTTTTCATGTGAAGTGAATTTTACAATGCTATGAGGTGCTTAATACAATTACCTTCACAGATATTAGGACACTAGCAAGAACTGACTGATTTGGTGGAAGTTTTGAGCAGCCCCTGTGGGAAAGGGAGAGAGAGGTGCAAATATGCAAATGTGAGCACATCGCTAACTTGTAAAAATAATGGCAGCTGGAAAACGAGACCAGTCAGACCTGCCTGATGGCTTGGTTGTACAACGGAGTGATCAGACAACAGAAAATCCATTTTGGAACCAGCTCAGCCCAACAAGACTGGACTTTTACAGGTATCAAAGAAACACACAGTAAAGGGGGAGGGGACGGGACTCATATGACTGGGGCACAACAGACAGATGTTGCTGTCTGATTGTGCATTTTAAATCTGTAAGGGAACAGCAACAGCAACGAATCAAACTTTGGGACCACGAGCTAACCACCATTAGTGCTCTGCCATAAATTTTACTGGAGTCCACCCAACATGACAGAAAACTTCATAGTTCCTCCAAATATTTTAAGTTTTACAAACACAGATATCCAAGGTAACATGAGCCAAAACAATAGCTAGAGCTTTGGGACCATCCATACTTAACAATAACCTCTAAAGAACCTGCTGAGACTCACAATCAAACTATTGCTTTGGGGCACTTGCAAGAAGGTTTAAAATGCTAAGAGGGAAAATAGAGCAGCAAAGTGTTTATACTTGATGTGACTAGGGTACAAAGGAACTGTAGTATTCCTGTTTTCAGTAGTTGCCACATCTCTTGTCTTACCTAGTTTGGGGCCCAGTTTTCTATGGCCATTAAACCTAGATGACTAATTCACCTTTGTGTTTTGTGTACTAAAGATATTATCTTGCTATCTATTTTCCATACACATATACACAAGGAAACCCACAAGGACTTGAAAGGGACGTCTCATTTCCCCCTCATCTCCTCTTTCTCTTCCCTGAAAGCTCACGAAGGGTCTCCCCTTGCCCTGCTTCCTTATCTTTCTCATTCACCAGCCAACCTACCTAATCTGCCACCCATCTTCATCTTTTTTCTTCTTCCCTCCCCCTTTCAGCCTCTGCCCAGGAAAACTCCCTGGATTTTGCAGAGCCAGTTGGGCCACACACTGTTGTGTGGTAGGAAACTTGTAAGGATTTGCAGGGGGTACCTCAATTTCCCCTGTATCCCCTCTCCATACTGTTTCTCTTTCTGTCCTGGCAACCCCATATTCTCATTTTTCCCTGCTTCCTTTTCTCCTTCCCAGCCACTAATCAACCTAATTTTTATTTGCTCCCCGTCTTCAGCTATATTTATGATTTATTTACTTCATTAATACTTTGCCTTTCTCCACAACAGAGATTCAAAGCAGATCTCATAATTCTTCTCTTATCTATTTTCCATTCACCTCTCCTCAATTTCCCCCACTATGGCACCCAAGTATGGCACCCAGCAGGAAGTTTGGGGGTGCAGACATGAGTGAACCAGGGCATCCTGGGTGCTCAGAAGTGATGCAGTGATACACAGGACACCTACCTTTTTTCTCCTGTGACCAGGAGGCCTGGCAGCCCTACAATACTGTAAAGTCAATTAGGCTGAGAGTGTATGACTTGCCTGGCCCACAGATGGGGAGATATTGAGAAGAGTGTGTGGTGTGTGTGTGTGTGTGTGTGTGTCACATACACTAAGCCTGACAACCCTAACTTGTTATCATGATAGAATTGGGAGTATTAGAACCAAAAGTACTGCATGGTCACCACTAAATCCTGAAGTACTTTTGGATGGCATGCTGTCAGCCGCAACCCATAATAATGATGGGAAATTAAGCCTTCCCTCACTTGCTATGCTTGCCCTAAACAACTACTCTGCTACGACTGTCTGTTGTGCTGTTTCATGATCCTTGTATTTTCCTTCCACTTTCTTTAAGGAGGTTGATTTCCCTGAGGGTAAATCATTCAACCATTTTCTTGAGGTCGAATGCATTTTCATGCAATTTAACTCAGAGGAACGATTGCCCAAAATATTTCTTTGTCTCAGATTAAAAACTCAGTGATAACACACCAGAAGAAGTAAACAACAACAAAAATAATTTTGACAAACCTGATTAAGGACAAGCAGGAGGTGAATAAAAAATAAAACAATTGTTTTAAAAGATGGATTGTTCATTTTAGTCTTGTAGTAATTTTAGAAGAATAATAGTAATTTTAGTAGAGATATTATTGTTTAGTTCATTTTCATCTTCAGGATTACCTGGAAGGTCAACACACAGACCTGGCATGTATGACCAAGACTTGGGTGAGAGAGAGTGAGATGGTTGCTGTGAACCAACTGACCCCCACTCCAGGTTTCTCAGTCCTACACCAGTTTCAGACTAATGGACGGAGGGCTGTGGTGTTTCTTATCCAGGAGTCTTTCTCCTACAAGGTGCTCCCCATGCCAAAAATTACTGGCATTGAATGTGTTGGCCTTGTGTGGGCACCCAAGGAGTGTTTGGCTATCTGGCTGGTGTACTGACCGCCTAACACACCAGCAGATATCCTGCTGGGTTTGTTGGAGGATGTATCTGGCTGGGCTTTGGAGTATCCCAGACTTTTAGTTCTGGGGGATTTCAATGTCCATGCTGATGATGTGACCTCCTCTCAAGCTAGGGACCTAGTGTCGTCCATGGTGGCACTGAGACTCTCCCAATCTGTATCAACTCCTACACATCAAGCAGGCCACATGCTGGATCTTATTTTTGGTGTAGGGATTAATATAGATCTGGTGGCCATTCTTAGCCCTTCCTGTTTAGGCGGGGAGCGGATTTATGCTCACCCACAGAATCTGGTGTACCCGACTGGGTTCCAGAACTCTCTGTGGGATGTGATGCCCCTGGCAAATTGTTAGATGAACTTGTGGAAGACTGGCATAGTCGGCTCTCCAAGGACATTGACAAAATCATCCCCAGCACCCTCTTCATTCTCGTACCAAACTAGCCTCTTGGTATACTCTGGAGCTATGGAGGATAAAGTGAGGACTGAGAAGGCTAGAGTAAGGGTGGCAGTGTACTCATGACGAAGCTATGAGAATGTCTTATAGGTCATTTATGAAATCCTATGAGATGGCAGTGAAGGCTGGTAAAAAGGCTCCTGCCCAGCCCAATTGTTTAGAACAATTCAGTCTTTGACTACCTCGCCTCAAGGCAAGCAAAATGACAGGAAATTGGCTATTGGCTGTGAGGCATTCACAAGCTTTTTTGCAGATAAAGTTTTGTTGCTCCGCCAGGACTTCCTGGCCACAGTTGATACAGTAAGGGAACAGGAAGCCCCCTGTCTGTCTTTGGATCTGGTCTTGGTCCACTTCAGTCGGCTCTCCAGTGAGGAAGTGGATAAGATCCTGGAAGCTGTAAGGCCTACTACATGGCCCCTTGACTTGTATTCATCCTGGCTAGTTAAAGTTTGCGGGGATGGGGTTCAGGTCCACTTTGGAGAAATTATCAACTTTTCCCTATCTTCAGAGGTATTCCCAAGGGGCTTGAAGGAGGCAGTGGTATGTCCACTTCTCAAAAAATTATCACTGAACCCTGTAGTCCTTGCCAACTACCACCTGGTCTTGAACCTTTTGTTTCTGGGTAAGGTAGCTGAGAGGGAAGTGGCTGAGTAGCTACATATTTTCTTAGATGATTCTTCCATACTGGATCCCTTCCCGTCTGGCTTTCACCATGGCCATGGGGTGGAAACTGCACTGATCACCAATGTTCCCTCTAAGCTGAGTTAGTGTGAGCTAGCTCGCAGTTTTTTAGCCTCCAACTCACACATTTTTGTCTAAGCCTCAGGGAGCATCTGGATCAAGGTGGGTTGGCACTGCTGTTGCTTTTAGATCTGACAGCAGCATTCGACGTGGTTGACTATGACCTGCTGACCCACTGCCTTGTTAAGGATGGGATACAGCAGACTGCTTTGCAGTGGCTTTCCTCCTTTCTCAATGGTTGGGGACATAGGGTGGCACCTGGGGGAGAGAATGTCCCCATGATACCCACTTGAATCTGGGGTGCTACAGGGGGCGATTCTCTATCCGATGTTATTCAATATCTACATGTGCCCCCTCACCCAGTTGGTCTGGGGGTTGGGTTGGGTTGTCATCAATATGCTGGGACACCCAGCTCTATCTGTTGATAAATGGCCGACTGGAATCCAACCTAGACATCTTGGACAGGATGTTGGGGGCCATGGCTGGATGGTTACAGCAGAGCTGACTGAAGATGAATCCAATGAAACCGGAGGTTCTGTACCTGAATTGAGGGGGTCTGGGATCAGGAACCATACCCCTGGTTTTTGGTGGGGCACTGGGGTAATGCTGGATTCCTGTCTTTCTATGGAGGCCTAAGTCACTTCAGTTGCCAGACTGGCCTTTTTATCATTGTCAGCTGATCGGACAATTGGTTCTCTTTCTCATGCCTGGGACATATCACAGTGATCCCTGCAATGGTCACTTCCAAGCTGGAGGACTGTAACTCACTCTCTGCAGAGCTATCCTTGAGCCTGATATGGAAATTGCAGCTAGTGCAGAATGCAGCAGCATGCCTGCTGATGGCATCACCTGTGCAGGCATGCATTCAGCCTGTGCTGTGCCAACTTCACTGGCTGACGATTGAATACCGGATTCAGTTCAAGGTCATGATTTTTACCTTTAAAGCCCTATATGGCCTGGGACCATCATACCTGCAGCACTGCCTCTTCACATATGAGCCCCAGAGAGCTCTACATTTTTCTGACCAGCACCTCCTGGTGGTCCCCAGCCCAAGGGATGTCCGCTTAGCCTTGACAAGGACAAGGGCTTTTTCAGCCCTTGACCCAGCCTGGTGGAACATGTTCCCACTTGAGATCAGTTCCATGGAGGACTCACTACAGTCACGCAGGGCCTATAAAATTGAGCTGTTCCACCGCACCTTTGGTTTAGGCAGTGGACGTTCAACCATTCTGGCCTCCCCTGTCCATGTTCCCCCTCGAAGTGCCCTTGCTGTTTTGGATATGATTTGGGCACTGGAGTTACTTGAGGTACCTACTGTTTCTTGACTGACATAAGGCACAGGTTTCTGTTATCTGTTGCTGCCATTTATTGTTTTATTATTTTTATTGTCTGATGGTTTTATGTTGTAAGCCACCCTGAGCCCACTTGTGGGGTAGGGCAGGGTATTAAATAATTTAATCATCAGCACCATTATATATGAACTACAAAGACATGTAGGTTAGAGCATGACTGGCCAAAAACCTGCCATAGGGGAATCAGACCTACAGACCTCTCTGATACGTACTTGTTCCAGAACTCTTACTGGATACACCATTGCCATTAAAATGGGAGGATGCTGTGTTCCATTCCTTGTGTTTACTGGTGGGGTCTGACATCAGTGGTGGTGGGTGCATCAGAACATGCTGGTTGGATGCTTCTATCTATGGATATTATGAGAGTGTCATTGGTATGCATTGCCATGATTGATGGGTTGTAACAAGGTTGCTACTGACGCCACTTCAATTGGTATGCTCTATGCACCATAAGATGAGGTCTATTATGCTCATATTTTCCCTCTTCAGCACAAACATAGTATACCACCTAACTGCACCACCACTGTGCTAGCATTGTTGTGCTCTGTCTAGTCTGTTGAGCTCTGGGGCTGGCTATGGACATCTCCAGAACAAGGATCCACATGATAGCTGGAAACTGGGATCTGCCCTTCAGCATAGCATGAAGGTCATGGTCTGGAGGTTGGAGATTTGGCAGGGACACACTGCCACTTATGAACAGTATGAACCAGAAAGGCCATCTCCTCTGCCTAGGGCTTAAACATCCTGTTCCTGGGCTTTATCCAGCTAGGGCTTGACTGGGAACCAGTGTTGCAAGAAAATACGTACACCAGAGCAGTGGGCCACAAGTATGACACTGGTAACCACAGCATGGGGCTCAAACCTAGCACTTATTTGCCATTGTGTGCCCCCTCACATGTCTATTGTCTCCACCACTCCCCACCAAGAGGGGAAGAAATTGGGAGCCTGGTGGTCTGGGGGCTGGCACGAAATGGGAGACTGCTTGTGCCCTAGAATCTTTCAAGTTAAAACAACTTTTGAGGCTTCAAAAGCAGGACCCTCAGCCAAGGTTTCAGACTCCAGGGATTCTTGGTCTGGGGTCAGTCAGGTCATGCCGGGCATCCCATGAGCCCCTGATCTTCTCCTGGGGTGGTTCCTAACTTCTCATGTTCATCCCCAAAGGAGCCTGTTCCCAAGGAAGATCTTGACACATTGATGTGTCAGTGTTGGGGTCCCACAGAAACATCTTATAAGGTTTGAAGCTTACAAAAGGGTGCCTTGGTTCAGTAAAAGATATTAAATTTGCTTATTATTTTGCTCCCAGTCTTGGAGACCAGGATGAATAAAATGATTTTGTAATAATAACAGTTGAGGAGAAAAATCCTATCACTACCTCTCGCTTTGGTCATAATCAGTTCTGCCCTTCTGAATGGCTAACAAGGTGCTTAGTGTTTCATGTTCCGCTTTTAACATTCAACTGGCATTGTCTAATCTTGCTGCATTGTGCAGACAGAATAATCTGGACTTTTGACAGTCAACACACCAGAACTATAATTGTACAGTCAGCACAACCATAATTGTATGTAATCAAAGCACGAAAGTAAATTGCAAAGCAACTGTAAGCATACCATGCCACATCTTGACCCATCTCCATTTATATTCATCTCTGTTTTCTGCCCTTCCTCAGTGGGCCAGCCTCTTAACATTTCATTTGGATCTCAGTTGTTCTCCTCAGGGTATTGCTGTCTTTCCAGTCCTTCAGCATCCTTCCAGAACTTTCCTCTTTAGAGTTAAACCCTTTTTATTGAAAATATAGTCCAGGGAGAGCAAAACAACGCTTGAAAGCAAGGTCTTCTATATTCTATTTCCATAGCTACCATTCACTCGCTGTTTAGGCTATATGTCATTACTAGATTTTCCTCAGCTGTGAAATAATATTAAAGGTCTTATCAGGATTGTCAGCAATTCACCATGAATCTTTTTTAGATTAATGCAACAAGTGTCTTTTCAATGAAAGGTTAACAATGAATGTCAAAGGCAAATAATAATTTTTTCCAGGCTTTTTAAAGAGAGCAAAACCATGGCTTAATTGAACTGAACATAGTTTACCAGATAGCTCCAACTAGGAAATGTATAGGGATGGGTGCGAATTGGGAAAATGCAGTTTGGTTAATGGTGTCCCTGGTTTGCAGACCATGGACCATCACAAACTTTTGGGTGTTAAACAAACCAATTCAGTTTGTGAGGTTCATGATGGGGTAGAAGCCCCCCCCCCCCAGTGTGTGAGAGAGACTAAACCCACAGGGAATCTCCAGTGACTCTCTTCTACCTGTTCTCCAAGTACAGTGAGGACTGGATTTACGTGGTCTTAGTTACAGCCCCCCACCCCCCGAAGGAGCCCTGAGGAAAGTGCTTTCTGGGGAAATGGCAGGCACAGCTTGAGGAGGTTCACGAGGTTCAGATCCTGTGAAAGCTAGAGACACCAAACTCAGAGGGGATCTCCTCTACCTGCCATCCAAGTTTGATGATGATAGGATTTATGGACTTTGTGTTGTAGCCCCCCCACTCCCACCCAGAAGGTTCCCCCATCCTCCATTGTTTCAAATAGAGGGAGAAAAACAGCAAAAAACAAAGGCAATAGAAGCCCAGCAGAACAAAATCAAAGTCCCCAAGAATCTCTGAAGTAGAAACTAAAGGTGTGATGGGGGGGGGGTATTTTTGCAAGCCCAGCAGAACCAGTGCAATGTGCCCAGCAGAACCAATGCCACTGTGGCACTGCAAATTCAACAGGACTAAGGTCAGGCCAGGAAAGTGCCTCTGGGGGAAATGTCAGGCACAGGTTCAAAAATGTATAGAATGAACCCCCTACAACCTATGCACACCAAATGCATAGAAAATCTTACCTTTCTACCCACTCCTCTACAATCTCTCCATGTTGAGAGCAGATTATATTTCTGGGGTCCCCAAAAAAGTCTTCCCAGTGCTCTCTCTGGAAAAGACTGCTGCAGTAATAGCCAGGAGTCTATGGACTGGATCATGAACAAGCCAGTGGCACCAAACTCACATAGAAACTTCACTTGGGCAAGCCTTCCCAAGGCAAGCATCCCCTCTATCCTTGCAGGGGGGGCCCAAGTCTCCAAAAACAGGTTCCGAAAGGACGGAAAGGCAGAAATCCCCAGAGTTCTGACAGGGACACCCAAAGTAACCCCACAGCAGCTTGGCAGACACCCTAGAATGCAGAAGATGAGTTCCCCTGGTGAAAAGGGATGCTTTGGAGGGTGGACTTAATGGCATTAGTTCCCACTGAGGACCCTGTCTTCCCCAGGCTCAACCCCCAAATCTCCAGAAGTTTCCCTAACTAAAGCTGGCAACCCTACCCCCCACATGTGGCCAGGGGGGTCTTGGCAACCCTACTGGGCTACAAATGAGGCACTGGTAGTCAAAGCATGTGTCTCAAGCCTGGCACTTCTTTGCCATTGTGTGCCTCCTCACAGGCCTGCTTACTCCTCTTTTCTTGCCAGGAGAGGGAGAAATTGGGAGGCTGGTGGTCTGCGGTCTAGCAATAAAGGGAGAGGATCTACTACTCTAGAGTCTCTCAAGTTGAAGCATCTTCTGAGGCCTCAAGAGCAGGACCCTCAGCTGAGGCTTTGGCGTTCAGGGTTTCTGGTCTTGGGTCACTCTAGTCATGCTGGGCATCCTTGGAGGAGCATCTAGGTTTCATTTATTCCACAGGAACAATGTACTTGGAGTATGGGGAGCTGGTTGTATGGCAAGCAAAATGGGCTGCTTCTCTGCATAGTTGAGGTTTTGGACTGTGTGTATGAGGGATGTAGGTATGTGGCTAGCAGGCAGTGATTGTGGGAGGTCAAAACCCTTTTGGGGCATGTGTGTGAGAAATTAGAAGGCTGGGAGCATTACAGTATCTACAACAATTATATGTATGGTATGGAACAGGTCAAAGATGCTTGGGTGGGTGGAGGATGTGCTGAAATCAGTATCAGGAGTTCATTTTCCTAGTGGTTTAGTGAGGAAAAGATTCCTGTGAAAACCTTGCTGATACTTTGGCTAGTCTGTGAATTGCTCTTGCAAGTCATGCAGCAAAGCTTTTCTATCAGTTTGGTGCCCTGAAGAAGGCTGGGGTAGCAGCTGGTCCCCTGGCAGGGAGGCAGAGGAAAGAACAATAGTGCTGGAGCCAGGATTTGTCGAGACAAGCCTGGATTTACTCATTCTCTGTGGGCCAAATACTGTTCCACTAAACAATCATAATCAAAATAAACTGTGATTTTACCTTATGTCTTAGCCAACCTAATATTATGCAGCCATATGGAATTCTACAGGTGAAGTCCCTCCATTCTCCAGAGAGGTTTATCTCTCACTGCCACATTTTTTAGATCCAGGCGGATAGCTGTCTTGATCTGAAGAAGTTGGTCTGAAAGGAGTCCAGTGGCACCTTTAAGACGAACACAGTTTTACTCAATCAATGTTCCCTCTAAACCGAGTTAGTGTGAGCTAGCTCACAGTTTTTTACCTTCTGGCTCACACATTTTTGTCTTAGCTCAGGAAGGATGGCTCCAGAGCAAATTAATTTATGCAGTAGCCAAATCACTTGCTCACAACTTTAATGCCAGTAGCTCACAAAGTAGAATTTTTGCTCAGAAGACTCCACAGCCTAGAGGGAACATTGCAGTCAAGGTACATTCTGTTCTTATTACCTAATAAGACATAAATTTCAAGCCATCAAGAAACATAGAAACCTGGCCAATTGGGGGGGGGGGGACTGCACATTTTTACATATTAGTAAAACTACCCACATGTCAATTCATTTTAAAATGGTTGTGCTGATTAAACAGTTTATGCTCTCCCATAAGCTTTTAATTCTGTATCTAAAGCCTTTTTTGTTGGTTTGCTGATTATTTGTTATAGCTCAATGATAGTCAATGGCTTGGGAGCCACATCTGGTTCTTTGACATGCCATCTGGCTCTTCTGGGAGCTGTTGCCTGAATGGCACCTGGCCTGTGTTCAAGTAAAGTGAGCAGGACCATTTATCTGTAGGGCTTGTGGTAAGCAGACAGTTCCCATTCTGAAACAGCCATCACAACACAGACCGGAGGATGGGTATGCTGCAACCCTTCCTAAGCATAGGCCTCATACCAGGGATGGAAGTAAAGGCCTCCAGCATCTCCTCACCTTCTCTGCAGCCTCTGCACTCTCATCATAGCACCTGAGCAGCTGCTGGGAGGACAGCAAGGGGCCTGCAGAGAAGTGAGAGTGCAACCACTACCATGGCAGCCGCCGGGGAAAAGAGCAAGCTGACCACAGTGGGGTGGTGATGGTTTTACTCCATGCTCTGCATGACCAGCTTGTTCTCCTCTAAAAGCCTTGGCAATCTCACTCTGTTGACTGAACTGCTGTTCCTCCTGCTGAGGAAAGAGAGAGAAAAGGCAGAAAAGGATGTCCTTTCCTTCTCTTAGAGTTACCAGATCAAGGTTGGCAACCAGCAGGAGACTCACTGAAACAGTTGGGCCCTTGTCAGTGACCTACAGACATTGCTGGTGAAACACTGATGTCAGCTTCTGTTATACCAGAAGAGGTGTCAGTTCAGCCCCAGCAACTCTCTAGCATTTGGGCTAAACTGTATGAGTTGTGCCTGAATGCTAGAGTATCCCTGGCGATACCTCACAACACTCCTCCTGCCACCCAGCTAATTGACAGCAGGAAAGGTCTTCTGGAAGCAAGGGGTCCCCTACCTGCTGCAGCAACTTGGCAAGCCTACCTTTACTCCCAGTACACAAAGGTGGCTAAGGTTAAACAATGATGGGCTAAGACCACCCTCCAGGCTCAGAAGAAATCTGGTTAGATTCAAGTGCAGAAGCACCTTTGAGACCAAAAGATTTTGGGGATATAAGCTTTTGAAATTCAAAGCTCCATTCATTAGATATGAATCTGATAACTAAAAAGATACAGTTATATACTTAATAGTTATACCTTATGATATGTGAGTGATTGGCAGGGTGGTACACAGGGCATGCAGTGGTAATGTGGCTCTTTTGGTTGACGCTAATTGTGAATCTGGCTCTCAACAAGCTATGGAGTAAATACCACTGTTATAGACTGTAATAGCCGTCCATAGAGGAAAACTATTCAAAAACAGAGGAAAACTATTCAAAAATAGAGGAAAACTATTCAAATGAGGAATTGCTTAAAACAACTTTAATATGAATGGCAACTAAAATATCTTGTACAGTGGTTATTACCAGTGCCATCCTAAGAAGTGAACTAAGAATCCTTCTCAGGTCTATTAAATGGAACTTACTCCCAGGAAAGTATCCTTAGGTGGGCACTATAAGCTTTGTTCTAGAGCAAACCAAGGTGATGTAATCCTAGGGCAAGTCTTCAAACTACAAATTGCATAACACTGCTAGAGAAAAGGGAATGTCTCTAAATTACAAAATCTATTCCTACATAAAGCACATGCAATTTAATATGTTCTTTAAACTCTTCCGCTGATTTCTTTTTATCCTTTCAGCTTTCCTACACTTGGAAAAACTGGTGAACAAAAAAGCACCCCACTAAATTGTAAAAACATCTGATCATGATTCACCTCTAGTAGTGAAAAGAACAAAAGGATATAGTCGTAATTAGATGGAGAACTCCTATTTTGCCTTTCGTATTGAACTGTCTGAAACTCCCACAGGAACAAATAGTATTTATAATGTCTTAGATGGCACAAAATGCCATGTGAAAGCTTTATTCTCCAGTACTGTTAATAGTAGCCTGTAACTTATTATTGAATGGCCCCACCCTAACACTTACTGCAGAGCAAATAAGTCTTACCTCTGTAAGCACTGCAACATGGCTAAATTAAATTTTATGCAAATACTGTAGAGCTACGCCACCAATGCTGGAGGGAGACTGCATTACAGGCTGAGATTCTAAAGGCAATTATCAACTAGAAAATTTCAAGTCACTTTTCTGGAGAAGCTTTCTTGAAGTTAACTAGAATGTTTTGTGTCTTACTGCATCTGTTTGCTCCATAACAACTTTTACTGCAGTTTGCAGCACTGTGTGATTCAGCAAGAGACACACTCCTTTTCAGTCAGTAATTAGTGATTGATTCATCTCATGGACTCAGGAGTGACCTTGGCCAAAAGACAAAGCTGGAATTAGATAAATATTTTATTTGCTTGTGTTGGATTTTCCAGATAGTTTTTTTGCTCCTCTGTAAATAATTGTGCCACTTATGCACAGAAATGTTTTTGGTGCTGTTCTAACAAGACAATACATGGGCCATTGTCAATTAGTGCATTTTTAGGTCTTTGACAGAAAAAAAAGGAAAGGAAATGTTAAATGTCTTGTGCAAATCAAAGACCTACTGATGTCAGATTACAAATCAAATCGTTTTGCATTCTGATACAATTATGCTAATGTGTGAGAAGAAATAGGGATATTTTAGGCAGCAGCTATGCATTGCAAGGTTTGAATATATGTTATGTCACTCAGATGTTTGTCAGTCAAGACACTACAGTTCCAAAACAGTTCAAATTTTGGTCCTGTGCAGCCAGTATACAAGAAGTAGAGTATAAAAAAACCTAGACTTTAATTTTAAAAACTTCCAAGTGGCTTCCTCTGTGGAAGATGCAATATTTTTTTTAAAAAAAGTGATGTTCATGAGTCCAGTTGGTTGGTTGTCCTTCAAAACTAGATCATAACTTGTTATTTCTTGCAGACAGGGTAGCACTCCCTCTGAAGGAGCAGGTCCACATCGTGGGTGTGGTTCTATATACAGCTCTGTGCATGGATGACCAAGTGGCACTTGTGGCACACAATTCCTTTTGCCAGCCTTAAGTGGCATCCCAGTTCTGTCCTTCCCTGGAGAGAAATGGTCAGGTCACAGTTATCCACACCCTGTTCCCTTCAAGAACAGGTTATCATAATGCCCTTGACGTGGGGTTGCCCCTGGAGACTCATCTTCAGCTGGTCCAAAATGCTTCACCTAGATGGTTGACAAGTACATTCCACAATACTCATATCTCACCAGTCTTAAAAGACCTTCATTGGCTTCATAGTTTGTTTCCACATGGTTCAAGATTTTGGTTTTAACCTTTAAAGGGCCTGGGGTATCTGAATGATCAGCCCCTCCCATCTAGTCCTGCCTATGACTTAAGATATTCAACAGAAGCTTTGCTTCAGAAACCCTGACCTGCTGAATTGAAGCAGCTGGTTGTTTGGGAAACAGCCTTTTCAGTGGAGGTGTTACATCTGTAAAAAAGTTTTCCTGTGGAAGTTTGCCTGGTGCAGTCTTCATTGAAATTCTGATGCCAAGAGAAGATCATGTTTATTTTAGTTTGTCTCTAATTAGTTATGCTTGATTCTATCAATTGTGTTTCCTACTGCTTTGATGAAGTGCTGATGCAGAGAGGGGTTGACATGTATGTTCCAGCAACTGCTCTTTTTACTGGTATTGCTCTTTTTACCAGTCTTTTAACTAACTAACGTATTTTTAATTTAAACAGGAGAGAAAAAATGGGCTTATTTTATCTGTTTATGACACCTAATCTTGGAGGAGCTCAAGGCAGGGGCAATCTGCAGGAGTTGCCTCAGGCCCTGGGGTAGGGGATTCAAACAGACCATAGCTCCCCCAAACCAACCATGGCCCCCAAGGTAGAAAGAAATGGAGGAGTCAGTGGCTGTGCAGCTTACCCACTTCCTGCAAAGCTTGGACAGCAGCTGACCAGCTCATCAGCTGCCTTTCACATGTGCCCACCCATCTGCAGGAGAGGGGGAAAGACGCATGCAAGTTCATTGGGAGAAATTTGGAGCCAGTTACCCCCCAGCAGCCCTGTTTCAAACTTGTGAGTACTCTTGAGTTCAGTTGGCTGCAGGGAGAGGCAACTGCAGCTGAGCAAGCATGTGTGGAGAACTCCAGGGCAGACAGGTGCACTCTGGATTTCCCTCTCCCTGGCTGCACTGAAGAGACTGAAATCCTCTGCCATTTTTTCCCTCCCTGAGACAGACAGATAGACAGACAGACAGAGACAGAGAAACGGCACAAACATTACATTCCTTCATACTGTAGTGAGCCTGTCTTGAGGGTCTCTCCACTTCTGTGGGCTGGGTTTGTGAGGGGAAATGGGGCATGCTATTTGACAAGGTGGTGAGCAGTCTAAGCTCTGGTGCTCAGCCTGCTGCCAAGGAAGGTGCTGCCTCCTTTCTGTCTCAGTGGCTTTTGTGCCCTCCCTCAGGAAAGAAACCCAAATGAAGCCCTTCCCCCTCCCCTATGGAGACACTGGTGAGACACAATGACTCGTGAAAGCCCTGGGCCCCAGTATTGCACACTCTTGGCTTGAGTAAGGTTTGCATGTTGCTTGCATGCTTTCCTTAGCCTTTTCAGGAAGATTTCTTGGAGACAGCTCTGAAGGCCTGACCTCCTGTGTATGGGGAGCGTGCCTGAAATTTATTTTTCAGTATCTCAAGGTGCTCCCCATATGTCTCTTCTCATGCACACATCTGCAACAGTAGCTAGTTGGCTTGGTGTTTGCTTGCCTGCTCAACCCTTCTGGGCTTGGGCAGTGGCCAGTGGCCAGTCAGCAATGATGCAGCCTACTTACCTTGCAGGGGGTGAGACCCCGCTTACTTGCCTGGGGTGGCCCAGGTAGGGTGGGTGGGCCCAGGTGGGGAGGGGCAGTGGTTCTGGGGGCCCATCCTGGACTTTTGCCCAGAGCCTCAAAGTAGCATATATAACTCTTTCCTTCACTGAATCCTCATCACAGCATTATGAAGTAGGGTGTGCTAAACAGAGAGAGATGAATGACCCTGGATTGCCTAGTGAGCTTCCTGGACAAATGCAGACCTCAGTCTCAGTTCTACATTTAAACATTACAGAGTTCATAGGCTGGGTCTGGGGTCTCCAGTCTGTGCCCTGGGTAACAGTCAGATGTGATCTGCATGTTGTCTTTAATTCCCACGTCTCTTGGTGTCTAATTCAGATTGCAGTTGTGACACATGTGAAGAAAGGGCATTAGTCACCCTCATGCATTTTTCCAACTTGAAAGAGTACATTCCTGGATTTCCTCAGTGGGACCAATAGTGTGCCACAGGACCATTTCAGGTCAGGAAAATGGTATTATGGAGGCAATCCGGAGACCTTTCTCCTTGTGCACCAAGATAGTGAACCAAATATGGCATTTCACATGTAGGAATTGAGGAAAGCCCACAATACATCTTACTGTTGCACAAGAGACAGGGTGGAGACCTGAGTATTTCATAATGTATACATTTTCCACTACACATTGGCTCTATTTAATAGTGTTCCTTATGGCTATGTAATTGGTATTCTTAGTATTAGCACTTTTTTATATTTATGACTAGTTGAGCTTGAGGGAATAAGAATGAGTCTGAGGAGCAGGAGCAGCTTAATATATAAATATTTGGCTCCCTAGTAAAATCATTCGTCATTTGCAAATAGCTTACAATATAGCAGGGTGAAAAATATGCTACTTATACTCATTAATTTCCAGAAACATTCTTGTTACAAAGTAGATCAAATCTGAATATCATTCCTGGTAGCTTATGATCTTTATTCCCTTTATGAAATATAAGGCAATAATCTATAGTGAGTCTCATTAACACTGTTAGTTGGTGTGTTTTATAAGTCAGAAGAGAATAATATTTTTGCTTTATTGCCATGAATTAGATACTCAGTTTTATTGTTTAAGCACAGGTGGCATCTATATTCTGGCAAAATGTATAGTCTGGAGAAAACCAAACTAGTTAACTTAGCAACTAGTCTCAGATGCTGGTGGATCTGCCTGTCATGTGTCATTCCGGTATCAACTGCATAACTATTTTTGTGCATCTTAAGAAACTTCAAGCTGATCTTTCTCAAGGGGCATCCAACTTCATCAGTAACATGCAGCAAAGCCTGTCTGATTGAAGTTTCAAAGGCAGTTTATGATGTGGCACAGAGGTTAGCTGCTGAAAGAAAAAACCCAGTGGGGTGGATTGAAGTCCCTGACATGTGCCTGAAGTGGCTCATTGGATCCTAGCCATTATTTGTGACACTGTGTCAATACAGCATATATAAGACTTTCTGAAACTTTTATTTTCTAGCATTAAAAAGCTCTTTTGCATGTATTGTTTGTACCCTGCTAATTGCTTCAATTCCCCACGTAATATATTCAGTGTCCATCTCAGAACCAAAATATACGAGATATCACAAGTTATGCATTTGCATAATAAGAAAGCTCCTTCTATGATAAGAACATAAGAGAAGCCAATGTTGGATCAGGCCAGTGGCCCATCCAGTCTGACACTCTGTCACACAGTGGCCAAAAACACCAGGTGCCCTCAGGTCCAGCAGTGGGGGCAGGACACCAGAAGCCCTCCCACTGTTGCCCCCCTCCCCCCGTCAAGCACCAAGAATACAGAGCATCACTTGCCCCAGACTGAGAGTTCCTATCTATACTTTGTGGCTAATAGCCACTGATGGACTTCTGCTCCATATGTTTATCCAATTCCTTCTTGAAGCTGTCCATGCTTGTAGCCGCCACCTCCTGTGGCAGTGAATTCCACGTGTTAATCACTCTTTGGATGAAGAAGTAGTTCCTTTTATCTGTTCTAACCCGACTGCTCAGCAATTTCATGGAATGCCCACGAGTTCTTGTATTGTGAGAAAGGGAGAAAAGTACTTCTTTCTCTACCTGCTCTATCCCATGCATAATCTTATAAGCCTTGATCATGTCATCCCTCAGCCGTCATTTCTCCAAGCTAAAGGGCCCCAAGTGCTTCAACCTTTCTTCATAGGGAAAGTGTTCCAATCCTTTTATCATTCTAGTTGTCCTTTTCTACACTTTCTGCAATGCTATAGTATCTTTTTTGAGGTGTGGTGGCCAGAACTGTACACTGTACTCCAAAGGAGTTCACACCACCGATTTATACAGGGGCATTATGATACTGGCTGATTTGTTTTCAATTCCCTTCCTAATAATCCCCAGCATAGTGTTGGCCTTTTTCATTGCAGTTGCACACTGTCTCGACATTTTCATTGAGTTATCTGCTATGACTCCAAGTTCTCTCTCTTGGTCTGTCTCCACCAGTTTGGACCCCATAAGCATGTATTTATAGTTAGGATTTTTGGCTCCAATGTGCATCACTTTATACTTGGCCACATTAAACCCCATTTGCCATGTTGATGCCCACTCACCCATCCTCAACAGATCCCTTTGGAGTGCCTCAAAATCCTCCCTGGTTCTCACCACCCTGAACAACTTTGTGTCATCTGCAAATTTAGCCACTTCACTGCTTACTCCCAACTCCAAATCATTAATAAACAAGTTAAAAAGCATTGGACCGAGTACTGATCCCTGTGGTACCCCACTGCTTACCTCCTTCCTCTGAGAAAATTGTCCATTTATACTCACTCTGTTTCCTTTTAATTAGCCAGTTTTTGACCACAAAAGGACCTGCCCTTTTGTCCCATGACTATTGAGCTTACTTAGGAGCCTTTGATGAGGAACTTTATCAAAAGCTTTCTGGAAGTCAAGTTAAACAACATCTATTGAGTCCCCCTTGTCCACATGTTTGTTTACTCCCTCAAAGAACACTAACAGGTTAGTGAGATAAGATCTTCCCTTACAGAACCCATGCTGAGTCTTCCTCAATAGATTTTATTCATCAATGTGCCTACTAATTTTTTCCTTAATAACAGTTTCCACCAACTTACCCGGTATCGACGTCAGACTGACTGGCCTATAATTTCCCGGATCTCCTCTGGAACCCTTTTTAAAGATGGGAGTGACATTCGCTACTTTCCAGTCTTCAGGAATGAAGGCAAATTTTAAGGAAAGATTACATATTTTTGTCAGGAGATCCACAAGTTCACATTTGAGTTCTTTTAGAACTCTCGGATGTATGCCATCCGGGCCCGGTGATTTATTTGTTTTTAAGTTGTCTATCAGTCGTAGGACCTCCTCTCTCATCATCTCAATCTGACTCAGGTCTTTCAACACCCGAAATCAGTGGTTCTGGAGAGGGCAAGCACTTCTCATCTTCCACAGTGAAGACAGAGGCAAAAAATGCATTCAGCTTCTCAGCCATTTCCCTATCATCCTTCAGTACACCTTTTACCCCTTGGTCATCCAAGGGCCCCACTGCTTCCCTGGCTGGTTTCCTACTTCTAATGTATTTGAAGAAAGTTTTGTTGTTGGTTTTTATGTTTTTTGCAACATGCTCCTCATATTCCCTTTTTGCCTGCCTGATCACAGACTTGCATTTTATTTGCCACAGCCTGTGTTTCCTTTTATCAGACTCACTGAGATTAGCTTTCCACTGCTTAAAGAAATCCTTCTTACCTTTTATAGCTTCCATTACTTTGTTTGTTACAGCTTTTTCCTGTACCTATTTGTGCCTTTCCTAACCTGCGGTATATATTTTCTCTGAGCCTCTAGGATTGTAATTTTAAATAGTCTCCTAGCTTCCCCAATGGTTTTGACCCTTTCTACTTTTCCTTTTAGTTTTCTCCTCACATATCCCCTCATATCAGAGAAGTTACCCCTTTTAAAGTTAAAAGTGGTTGTGTCAGTCTTTTTGGGCAACTCCCTATTTATACAGATGTTGAACTCAATAACATTATGGTCACTGTTCCCAAGTGGTGCAATCACTTTAACATCTCTCACCAGGTCTTGGACGTTACTTAGGACCAAATCCAGGATCGCCTCTCCCCTGGTAGGTTCCATAGCACAGTCATTGACAGTATCTAAAAACTCAATCTCTTTTTCCTGACTTGAACACATATTGACCCAACCAATGTGTGGGTAGTTAAAGTCACCTATTACAACACAGTTATTTTGTCTATCTTTAATTCATTCATCATTTTATAATCATCCTCTATCGATTTGGTGGGCGATAACAAACTCCCAACGTTAAGATTCCTTTTGGGCCCACTAATCCAACCCACAGCATTTCCAGAAGCGAATCCAATTCTCATACCCTTTCAGTCTTACTGTACTGTATACCCTCTCTGACATACAGAGCCACCCCACCTCCAACTTCCCCCCCCCCAATCCTTCTTATATAGTTTATAACCAGGAATCACTGCATCCCACTGATTTTCCTCATCCCACCAAGTTTCTGAAATACCCACAATGTCTATGTTTTCCCCCAACACCAAGCATTCCAACTCCCCGAATTTACCTCGGATACTTCTAACATTAGTATATAAACATCTATAGTTTCCCATACATATTAAGCCCACCACCTTCCTCTTGCTGCCTCAAGACCTTGCCAGGCAGTCCCTATCATTTGCTACAGACTCAGAGAACAATTCTAATCCATTTCCTTGTAGGAAAGTAACAGCTACCCCTTCATCTCTTTGAGATGAACCATCCTGAACCAGAGATTTTTCATCTCCTGTCGGCTTTCCCCCAATATTCAGTTTAAAAACTGCTCTGCCACCTTTTTGATTTTAAGCACCAGATATTTGATCTGTGATAGCCATCCCATACTACAATAGCGCACAGACTGTACAACTATGTGAATTTCTAGATGCCATCCCCCCCCCCCTTTACTGTATGCCTTTTCTGGCATGTCATAAAGAGTTGGAAGGGACCTCCCTGGTTCAGTGCAGCAATATGCACTGACAGCATGCCTGACTGATGCTTATCTAGCCTCTGACTGAAGACCTTCCATAAGGGCATCACCAGCAAGGCAGTCTGTTCTACCATCCAGTAGTTATTACCATGAGGAAGTTTCTCCTAATATTTAGCCAAAATCTACTTCCTTGCAATTTCCATCCATTGATTCTTCCTGCCCTTTGAAGCAAGAGAGAATAAGTCTGCACAATCTGCCGTGAGAGATTTTCATATATTTGAAGACAGCAATTATGTCTCCCCTTATTTTTCTCTTTTCCAGGCTCAACATAGCCAAGTCTTTCAATCTTTCCTTAAAATGCTTACTTTCCAAACTCATTACCTTCCTAGTCCCCTTTCTCTGGATATGCCCTAGTTTGTCAACATCCTTCTTAATATGTGGTGTCCAAAACTGGATACAATACTCTAGATGAGACTTGAGAAGTGCAGAATAGAATGCACCTGTGTCCTGGATTGTCAGAATTGGAAGAGACCCTCAGGGTCACTGAGTCCAGCACCATGCTTGGTTCAGGCATACACAACTGCAGCGTCCCAAGATTACCTTAGCATTTTTAACAGCCATGCAATGGTGCTGGTTCATGTTCAGCTTATAATCATGGAATTATAAAGTTGGAAGGGACCCCCCAGGGTCATCTAGTCCAACCCCCTGCACAATGCAGGAAATTCACAAATACCTCCCCTCCACACTCACAGTGACCACTGTTCCACGCCCAGATGACCAAAAGCCTCCAGGATACCTGGGAAATCAGCCTGGAGAAAAATAGCTTCCTGACCTCAACAAGCATTTTCCTGGGTGTGTAAGAAAGGGCCACAAGAACTAAGCACTGAGGCAACCCTTCCTGCCCTCCCTCTCATGATCTGCCTAAGTTCACAGAATCCACATTGCTGTCAGACGGCCATCTAGCCTCTGTTTAAAAACCTCCAGAGAAGGAGAGCCCACCACCTCACGAGGAAGCCTGTTCCACTGAGGAGCTGCTCTAACGGTCAGGAAGTTCTTCCTAATGTTTAGCTGAAAACTCTTCTGATTTAATTTCAACCCATTGGTTCTGGTCCGACCTTCTGGAGCAACAGAAAACAACTCCGTACCATCCTCTATATGACAGCCCTTCAAGTTCTTGAAGATGGTTATCATATCACCTCTCAGTCATCTCCTCTCCAGGCTAAACACACCCAGCTCCTTCAACCTTTCCTCATAGGACTTGGTCTCCAGACCCTTCACCATCTTCGTTGCTCTCCTCTGGACACGTTTCAGCTTGCTTATATCCTTCTTAAATTGTGGTGCCCCAAACGGAACACAATACTCTAGGTGAGGTCTAACCAGTACAGAGTAAAGCGATGCCATCACTTCGTGTGATCTAGACACTATACTTCTGTTAATACAGCCCAAAATCAGATTTGCCTTTTTAGCAGCCACAACACACTGCTGACTCATGTTCAGTGTATGGTCTACTAAGACCCCTAGATCCTTTTCACACATACTACTGCCAAGGCAAGTCTCCTCCAACCTATAATTATGCATTTGATTTTTCCTACCTAAATGCAGAACTTTACATTTATCCCCACTGAAATTCATTTTATTTGTTTTAGCCCAGTTTTCCAGCCTGTCAGGATAGTGACATGTTCATGTAGTGCTGCCAAGCCCGGCTCTCCTATGCTATACTTTCTTCTTTGATTTTGCACAAAATTCATTTTGTTAGTCTTGGCCCAGCGATCCAGCCTATCAAGATCGTTATGAATCCCGACTCTGTCTTCAAGCTACATTTGAGACATGTTAGCACTCAGTGTGTAAAAAGGGTACCTATTGTGGTTTGTCATTTGGCAGCTGGAAAATATTAGTTTCCAAAAAGCAATCTATTTTTTGCTATGAATGGTAAATTCTCTCAAGAGCCTTCAGAATCTGATTTCACCAGCTTTGGGGTTTCTATCAAGGCTTATAGTGCACACAGGGAAATCCAAGGCATTCAAGGGCAAAGGTCCATAAGTGGGTAGATTGCCCTTTAAGTGGTTGGGGGAGGTTGTGCCCTTCAGAATGCACATGGATTTCATTCAGAATGTCTGCTTTAGGGCCTTTGGTGGTGTGGGGAGGAGTGTTGTATTGCATAATAAATATGCACTTGTTGTTCAGTTGTTGCAGGTATCCAAAGATCTTTCCTTCAGGTAATACCTTTATGGGAAACTGTATTTATTTGCTGTCACAATGATAAGTGCTTGAAGCTACAGAAAATGTTATTTGCAACAGACTGTCACATGGGAAATAGTTGCAGGAGTAATATTGAACAGTGTGGCTCCCATCGGTATTTGTGAGTAGCATAACTTCCATGCCCCACCTTATTTTGAGACTTTATTTAAAAATTACTTGTTCTAGAGGCTGAACTGTTGGTACTACTCTAGCTTGGGAGCACTTTTGAAGTCCTTTAAAAACAAACCTACAAAATGTGCTCAACACCTGATAGAAACCTGATGCTGGATATGATCCACTGAAGCAGCGTCTGCCCAAGGCATTTGTGAGTGTGGCAGTCTTGAGCAGGGTGAGAGAAGGCTGAGCAGCAGGATGGGAAGAGGAAGTCTGGCTTTCCACTCAGAAGCTTTCCTCCCTTTTCTGTCTCAGTTGTAATTTTTCTTTGAATTGGAATCTGCTTTCCACCCACATTGGGGGGGGGGGGGGGGAAATGGGGTATGAGTGAATAAACAAAAGGCTCCCTTACTCCACTGTGAAATTCAAAGAATAGTTGCAATCACACTAATTTTTTTTAAAAAGTCATGAAAAGACCCTCTTTCATCCCTGGCCAAATGCACTTGAATGTCTCCAAAATAATATGTGTACTGGGCACTTAAAAGTTCCCTTTAATTAGAATGGCTAATAGTCACCCCTTAATTATAGCTGCTCTAGTGTGTAACTAAATGAAGACGATGGAAAGAAAAAGAAGACACGGGGGAAATGGAAATATGGAAATGAGTCCTGACGTGATTAAAGAGAGTTAACATTGTCCACTTGTTAATGAAACACTGGAATTAAGCAGTCGTTACTGTGCATCATTTTATGCTTGAAGGGAAAAGCAAACTGCTGAGCACATTAGACTTAAGCAAACTATGTGCTTTAGCAGGAAGCATTTGGCTTTGCTGATCAGGCAGGCAGTAAAAGTTACATAAACAACATCAAGGCTGTACCTTTTTTTGTGTACACTTTCTTGGACGTGTCTTCAAAGTAAACTTCCCTAGGATTAAGCCACACAAATGCCTTTTGCCTCTATTATGAAAGAGAGAAGTTAACTTGCAGAATCAGAACATTGAAGTCTACATTAAATCCTCTATTGCTGGGCAAAAATACCCACTGTGACAAATAAGAAAAGGCAAACACAAAACCAACCATCCACAACTATAGTTGACCACCCGACACCCCATATATAATGGCATTAAAGAGTTTATGTAGCCTTGGGCTACATAGTACAATACTGTGATAATGAGCTCAGACCAGATATCCAGTTTCATGTAACTTCATATTCCCTGTTTCCACATGTAGAGTGAATAAAGTTTGAGTCCAGTAGCACCTTTAAGACTATCAAAGTTTTTGTTGTTGTTGTTGCTTCAGTAACTCTAGTTGAGAGTGGTAGATGGCTTGTCTTTTTTTGTGGAAATTTTGCAAAGCAGGTTGATTCCTTGTAGAGATGTCCAGTTCAGAGAGTTTGTCCTTGATCAGCTTCTGTCTGTAGTACAGATGTTTGAGTGGATTTTTGGAGAATGTGAAATGCAGTTCTTCTGCATAGTTCATAGTAGAGGAGTCTTAATTCTCAGTCCCTTAGGTATAATGTCCAGGTGTTAGCATTTTGTAAGAAAGGAAATATCAGTCTGTAACTGTGTGCGTTTCTTTGTAAGGTTGATGGAGTTCCATTCCAAGCAGCTTAATGTGGTGCCTTCCATGAAGATAGATCCAGGTGGGCAGCCATATTGGTCTGAAGCAGTAGGACAAAGTTTGAGTCTTAAAGGTGCCAGTGGACTCCAACTTTGTTCTACTGCTTCAGACCAACACAACTGCCCCCCTGGATGTACATAGAGTGAATGCAACTGAATTTGTCCAGTGCTAGAACAGAATGTGTGGCCTCCTTCAGTTAGCTCTTTGGAATGTTGATGGTCAGTGCTATTCCAGGATTTGCATCTGTGAGCTGCTACATACAAAGCAATGAAAATACAAAACAGATATTGTGAAAATGGTTCATCCAAAACTCAGGCTGTTTTCTAATATTAAATGTCATAACCAAAATTCACAAGACTCTTCTAAAGATTTTTATTCCAGTTGCAAACAGCTCTCCATCAAGCACACATATCTGCTTTTCTAATTTATCTATTTTAAAAGGTATGTTGCTAAAATAAAACAAAATAATCCTAAATCCACTAGTAAAGTGGCTAATAGAATTCTTTCTCTTGTTTTCTTTTAAGATACCAACTTTGCAGTCCTAAGAACATAGGAAGAGCCCTGCTGGATCAGACTAGTGGTCAATCTAGTCCAGCATCTGGTCTCAAACAGTGGCCAACCAGTTCCTCTGGATAGCCAGCAACAGAGCACAGAGTCCCCTGATGTTGCCTCCTGGCTCTGGGATTCAGAGGCTTAGTTCTCCTCAGTCACCATAGCTAGTAGCCATTGATAGACTTATCCTCCATGAATCTCTCTAATCCCCTTTGAACGCTGTTTATTCCTGTGGCCATCACTACATCCTCTGGCAGCAAATTCCATGTTTTAATCACTCTTGGTGTAAAATAGTATTTCCTTTTGTCCTTCTTGAACCTACTGCCCATCAGTTTCATTGGATGCCCTCAAGTTCTAGTATTTTAGAAGGAGAAAAATGTCACTATGTCAACTCTCTCCATCTCATGCATAATTTTATAAACCTCTGTCATGTCTCCCTCTAGTCGTCTTATTTCTAAACTGAAAAGTCCCAGACTCTTCAGCCTTTTTTCCAACTCCTGAATCATCTTGTTTGCCCTTCTTTTCCAGCTCTGCAATGTCCTTTTTGAGAGAGTGATCAGAACTGTACACAGTATTCCAAATGAGGTTGCACCACAGATCTATACAGGGGCATTACAATATCAGCCATTTTATTCTCAATCCCTTTCCTCAGGGGTCATTTTGCAGAAAAAGAGGGGCAGAAGCTCATTAGCATAACTTATTAGCATAACTTATTTGCATATACTGCACCAACTGACATCACTGGAAGTATGTCAGAAGGCAAGGAAGGAAGGAAGGAAGGAAGGAAGGAAGGAAGGAAGGAAGGAAGGAAGGAAGGAGAGAGAGAGAGAGAGAGAGAGAGAGAGAAAGAACTGGCAGAGAAGGGACAGTTACTAATCCAAGCCTCAGAAATACCACTATTCTGGGAGGATAGCTTCAGTGGTGGCTGAAGCCTTCAGAAGGCTGGTCGGAGGAACCTTTCCAGGGGACGGGGTCATTTTGCTGCAGCCATGACACAAGCAGGCATTCCCCTGCGGGGGGGGGGGCTGGCACCAACTCCCGGAGCTGTGCTCCCCCGAGCTCCTGCACGAAATGACCCCTGCCTTTCCTAATAATCCCTAACATAGAGTTTGCATTTTTCACCTCTGCAGTACACTGGGTTGACACTTTCATTGAGTTATCCACTATAACCCCATGATCTTTTTCCCTTTTAGTCTCAGCAAGTTCAGACCCCATTAGCCTATTCTTGAATTTGGGATTTTTTTTGTCCCAATGTGCATCACCTTACATTTACCAACACTGAACTTCATTTGCCACATTGTGGCCCACTCTCTCAGTTTGTGGAGGTCCTCTTGGAGCTCTTCACAGTCAGCTTTGGTTTTTGCCATCCTGAATCCTCAAAGAAACTGTTCCATGGTTGTCTGATTTATAAAACTATGAAGCACACCTATCCACTGGAGCATGCCAGACCCCTGGAGCATACCAAACAACTGGAGCTACATACACAGAGCTCTTTTTTAAAAGCTGCAGTTCTACCAATCAGCTGTTTAGAGGAGAAAGAAGAATGGAGGGACTGAATTTATTCCCTTAGTCTTCCTCCTGAACAGCTGGCCACCGGAATTTTAATTTTCAGGAAAGGACTCTAGCATGCAGCTTTACTTCCTTTTGTTATACTTTCTATACTAACACTCATTTATCACTGTGGAAATACCTGGAAGCAGAATTAGAATAACAGTAAGCCTTTAAGCTTGACTTTAGATTCCATGCCTGCCTTACACACCATTCTTTTTCCTCCGGTGTATTTATTCTGCAGCTACAATTAAAAAACACACTTTTCTAAATTGGGGTGGGAACGTCACTTGTGACATTTATGTGGGGGGTGGCATCCAGTTTTTTTAATTTATGCAATTGCCTATTGAAGCTGCACAATAGAGTTCAGCAAGTGCCTTCCATTTAAATCATTGTGGTTCAGTTTTTGTGCATGCATTTTAGCGTTAGTTCATTGAATGAAAGGGAACACAAAGGAATGTAGGCGGGGGGGAAGGGATGATGTTGAAACTGACAAAACTATTTTTGAAACTGACAAGAGCATCCATGAAGCCCCATTTTTCATATTGCCAAGCACTGGGGGATTCTCTGCTGTGTTATCAGCTACTGTGAAAAATGGGAAACAGTCACACAATCTCATAATCTGGAGGAACACAATGAGTTTACAGAATGCATGGTAGAACCCAATGACACTGGCATTGCAAGTTTTGATTGTTAACTCTGTGTGTGAGAGAGCCTGTGTGTGTGTGTACATTTGCGCCTGAGCAAATTCGGCTGCAACTCCTCCACACTTTGCACAGGGCTGCAATTTGTATGGGGAAGGAATTATCTGGCAGAAACTCTGGAGAGCTTTTTTAGTCTCGTGCCAATAAACTGGGAAAAAATGGTATTTTTGCTGATGCCCTAGCGCAGCTACACAGTAACACTAATTTCCTGCTCTCCCTTGCAAATTTGCATGGTTTTCTCTTTGTGATTCGCTAATTTGATCCTGCACACTGGCCATGATTTTGGCATTTTTTTTAAGCCTCTCCTGTGCCAATTGCACTCTTTCCTCCAAATGGATTGATCCCACATGATTCTTAAGCTCAGTGGTTTGCAGATGGTCCATGTGGCTCAGCTGCTATTTTAATGTTAGGCTTCCAGAGACTGCCAAAATGGTTCCCCCAAGAAACTTGGTTCACTAAAGCATTAAAGGGGGAAAGCTTTAAGCTTCCCATCCCAGTGTCTCTCTCTCTCTCTCTCCATCTCATGTCCATTTTGTTCCATGCTGATGACCCCCCCCCTTTATTTTGTTTGCATGCAGCACTGAAATTGCTTTTCCCACACTGTGGATGCTGCCATTTGCCTTCTCTTGGATCTAACTAAACCTTATGCAGGGAACTAAACCTTGCGCATCTCCTTTAAACTTTCTCCCATCGTTTAATTTTTTAAAAATTCAGCAACCCAAGACTAGTTGTTTCTGCCCATCTATCTATGTCCAGCACTGAGGGTGGGGCATGGTGGAAGGTCCAGAGTGGGTTGTACGACCTCATTGTGGGTGGCGGAGTGACCTTCAAAGGGTGACAAAAGGGCAGGGGGGAATCTGCATGCTTTTGAATTAGCTTCGGCTTAGAAGTGAAACAAGGGGGAATTTGGCACAAAGGCACCCTCAGAAAACCTGGGGAAACAGCAACCAGAAAGCAAACTGAGCACTGAAAAGAAGAAAATCAATGCAGAGTGAAAAAGAAAACAGATGGACATGCACAGTGAAAGTGAGGGATAACACCCAGGCATAATAGGCCAGTATCAGACAGCCAGAATGATTCCACAATATCCACTCTCTATGAGCATCCTCTGTAAGTTCACTCAGATGTAACTCCAGTTCATTCAATGGACCTACTTGGCTAAAAAAAAGTGCAGCCAACACACCAATTCTTCAAAATCTCCACCACACTCATTCTGACTATCAGCAAAGCAGCATTTCTTTCCCTCTTTGTCTATCTCCAATGAAATATTTCTCCTCAGGGTCCTGCATGCCTTCCACCTGAGTTTTATTTATTAGATTTTTATTCCACCCCTCTTGGGGAGGAGAGATGCTGTAATTATTTATTTCTGTGTTGCATTCAAAGGGATTTCCCATTACTATTGTGATTATAACTGCACAATTACAAAACTTTGACAATAAGAAATAAAAGAAAAATAATGAACCATCTCTTTAGCTATAACAACTAAAGTAGTTATTAAAGCTGGCTATGCATGTGCACATGTGTGCATACTCTCACACACTCACTCTCTCACACATGAACTGCTTAGGTGTCAGGGTCTGCCTTGTCCCAGCCTCAGTTTGTGAGAAAGATTCCTGAAGTGCTGAAGAGCCTCTCCCCTTGAGTTCTCCAGTATATTTAAGGCTCCCTGCACCCAGAGCTTCCAGGGGAAGAGCCCCTGCCTTCGCTACAACAGCAGGCTCCCATAGCACTGTGTTCAGTTTCTCACTGATCTAGAGGTATGTACACAAAAGCCCACTTAGTGTATGAATTTCTGTTTGATGTGACAGCTTGGACCCAGGTGAACTGAGCTATAGCCCATGAAATCTTTGTAATTAGAGAATCTCTCCAGATAATTCACAACACCTGACTTGTTTAGAACCTAAGTATCACTTTTCCTCATGGGCAATTATGAAAATCCTTTATACGAATCAGTTAGCACTGTGTTAGTGCCTGACATGAATTCAGTTGTTGTGGAGCCTGTGTGATCTATGCTTTAATACACAAGTATCTAATGAGTTGCTCTTCCTTTTTGTATTGCATAATGCCTAAATACACAAATGCCTAATGGGTTGCTTTTCCTTTCAGTAAGCAGTAAGAGGTACTATACATATGCTGAATGAGTCACTATTCATTTGTAAAAGTGTTTATTTGTTTATTCGTTCTTAATCCTTTTCTATTCTCAGGTTCCGGACTGGGAGTTAGCAACCATTAATCAACCCGCCCTGAAGGAATGCGGAGTCTCTTTCCCTCTCGCTTTCCCCCTCGCTTTCCTCCCCCTCGGCTTTGCTAACACGCTTGCGCTCTAAATGGTCTGTCTTCTGATATGTCTTATCTCATGTTGTATGTCCTTGGCCAAGGGAGGAAAGGATCCTCTGTGAACTGTGAATTTGTTATGCTTGCAGGTTTTGAGAACCTGGTTTTTAGTCTCAGCAATAAGTGAATAACAACTGCAGTCCATGAGAACGTTTTTGGAGGTTCCTGGGAACTAATTTGCCCGCGTCTTTCGTGGGAACTGGGAGTGTTGGAAATAGCGCGGCAAAATGCAAGACACTGATTGGAGACAGGACTGATTGGATCTTTAACCATGTATCAGTTTAGTATATCAATGAATGTAACCCATAGTATGTCATTACTAACAGAACAAGTGTATGACTCCAGTGATCTTTCTACAAGTAAAGGACTTTTTACTCAAAGACCTGTTGTGGGCTCTATGCATTGGGACATTGTCATACACTGTAAGATTTAAAATCGTACTTGCATTCAGTGTTCACATACTCTGACCTTTACCTTTTCTTGCTGATTCTTCTAGGTCATTATTATGTGACCCTCTTGTCCCAACAATCCACATTCTGACAGCTTCTTGTTTAAAATTTATTCATACTTTACATTTGTAACTGAGGCAGCCACATTATCTCCCAAATTCCTCTCCACCAAGATGTCTTATTTTGTTCATAGTGTTTTTTTTAAATTGCATTTCAGGTAAAACCCAGGATCCAGTGTGCGGGAAAAGATTAGCCTTGTGATATATACACTACTTTTGTGGTTAGTTATACTGTGCCAATGGTGTCTACTCCCAAACCAAAATGTTACATATACTCGTGCTCTGGTGGTTTAGTATGGAGCCCTTGAGAGATCAAATTTCTGACTCTGTCAACACTGTGACAAGCCAATGCATTAAAAAGAGTGGCTTTGTGGAAGCTACTTTAAATGGCTTCCTATGGCAGCTGATTCCACATAGTGAGCCATTCATCTGCAGCTCTTAACCACATGGTGATATTTTTTTGTTACCACTGTACCACAATGCAAACCACCTTGTTGAGTAGAAACAAGAACTGGTTTTCTGAAAGTATCTTGATATATAGTGCCACCTACAGGTTGATTTTGTCTTCTAAATTTTTATTAATGTGAGAATTTGGATCATTTATTCTTTGTTATCAATTTTTTTTAGTTCTTTATTTATTTAAAACATTTGCACCCTGCCTTTCCACCATTTAGGCCCTCAAGGAAGCATATTTTACTGTACTTGACTGGGTCAGTGAAGTTTTGTCACAAATAGTACAAGCATTAGGGAACTGGAAGGGAGGGGTGGGGGAAGAGATAAAGCAGAACCACTACTTAACTGATCCCAACAACAACTGGTGAAGGCAGTAAGAGCTGGAGTCAGCTAGAGCTATGAATATCCTGTTCAGTGTTCCCTCTAAGCTGAGTTAGTGTGAGCTAGCTCACAGTTTTTTAGCCTCCGGCTCACACATTTTTGTCTTACCTCAGGAAGGATGGCTCCAGAGCAAACTAATTTATGCAGTAGCCAAATCACTCACTCACAACTTTAATGCCAATAGCTCACAAAGTAGCATTTTTGCTCACAAGACTCCACAGCTTAGAGGGAGCATTGCCTGTGATTAAAGATCCTCCCTGAACTTAGGGATGGACACCACACAGTTTCGCCTATTAGGGAACATCGTAGATCTTTCTTAAACTGTGAGCCACTGTGGTATGGCGGTCAGAATGTAGAATGAGGCCTGAGGCAACCCAGGCTCCAATCTTCTCTTGCCATGGAATTCACTGGGTTACTCTGGATCAGTTAATCTCTCTCAGAGCGATCTACCTCACAGAGTTGTTATGAAGATAAAATGGAGGAAGGGAAAACCATGTATGCTGCCCTGAGTTGCTTGAATGAAGGGGGAGAAAGGGGGAGAAGAAAATGAACTAAATCAACTAGGGAGGCCAGCTGTCCTCCAAAGTGGGAGAACCTCCTGTGTCTCCCCTTTTGCCAGCTTTGCCTGCTGCCACTGAGCTGGACATGGGGTTGAAAGTCTAAAGGAAATGCTTGTGTCATCAGGAGACTTACTGTGTGGGTGGGGGCCCTAGCCAGTAATGTTGTTACATCACATCTGGCATGACCCAGAAGTGACATCTTCAAGTACAGGTGAAAGTCTAGCATTTGCCCAAAATTCTGTGGTTAAATGACATTGCTGGCATGGGCCCCACCTTACAGTAAATCTCCTGCCGGTTGAGCTGACCCATAGGGAGTACCATGGCTGGCATCAGCACTGCCCTCCTGCTATTGTTTCCAAAACCTGTGTGAGTAACACAAACTTCCATGCAAGAAATTAATACCAGTGAGTTATTTGGAGTAAGGTTCTGTTGACATGGTAGGGACTGTGTGTCATAGGCCCCACAGTCAAGTTACCAGGCTAGGGTTGCCAGCCTCCAGGTGGGGCCTAGGGATCTCCTGCCTTTACAACTGATCTCCAGCTGACAGAGATCAGCTCCACAGGAGAAAATGGCTGCTTTGAAAGGGGTACTCTATGGCATTGTACCATGCTGAGGCCCCTCTTTTCCTCAAGCCCCACCCTCTCCTGGATCCACCCCCAAAGTTTCCAGGCATTTTCCAACCCAGACCTGGCAACCCTATACCAGGCCCGCTGTGTAACATTCATTCCAGCAAGTGCTAGGCCAGGGCCTTAGTGGGAGCAAAAGGCAAAGAATCTGGGAAACTATTCCACTCACTTGGAAGGAAAATGGTAAGGTAAGCCCTTTCTATTTCCCTAAGGATCAAGTTATTCACTTGCCAGGCCAGGACCCTGTTATCATTACTCAGATCTAATATTTTATTTTAAATTTGTAGGCTTACACAGACTTACCAACGTTTATAGTTTAATTTTAGTTGGTTAAATTTCAGAGTTCAATACATAAATGGTGATACTTTTGTTCTGTGTTCCTGATATTATTGAAATGGTGATAGTTTTGTTATGTGTTCCAGGTATCATTGAAGGACATATGAGACAGACCCCAAAGTCACTACAGAGCCCACTACAGAGTCCCTTGCAGTGGGCTGGCTGTTTATGGAAGTGGCAAGTCTAAAATCAGGACCCAGTTTGCAGTTTGGATATTATGGACATCACATAACTGTGGAGCAGATAAAAGAAATGGAAAGTATTGGAGTTGGGAGGCTAGTGGTAGTGATTTCATAGCAAAGCTCTTTATTGAGGGTCAGCTGGAACATGGAAAACCTGGGCTCAGAGGCCTCTTTTATGCCGGCTGGAGACAATGCCCCGACCTCGCCCACAAGTCCTGATAGGACCTTAAGTCCGTGGTTGCAGTTCATAGGTCCCCCAGCAGGAGACCTAGGCTTGTAATTGGTGGTCGCTCAGGATCCAACTGGCTATTGTTCTACCTGGCCGAAGCTCAGGTAGATTCTGACCATGTGCGCTGACCATGTGGCGGTCGCCGTTACGAGAGGCCAGGCGTCCGCGGTCTTAGTACAGGACCCCTTTCCCCCATAGTCCAGTTCCCCCCTGCAAACATAGTCTTTCAAGTACCCCGGCTGGCAACGTTCGTGTCCTGAGCGCCAGGGGGTTGCTGGCCGTGGGACGTCTGTAGTATCGGGGAGCGGGGTCACGGGCAGCTTCCCAGGGTCACTTGTGGGAACGTTCAGTGGCGGCTCGGCTGGTGTTGCTTCATCAGGCTGATCAACAGGCAGGGGTTCCACAGGCTCCGCTTCGGGGTCAGGGTCCTGTAGCAGGGCCGGTACCAGTTCAGTGGGAGCAGAAGACTCAGGGACGTCGGGTGCGTTGCATGGGAGATGCTGCCAGAGCTGACTGATATGGTGCCACCAGACCACCCTGCCTTCAGTGCTGACCTCGTAGGAGAGCGGTCTGGTTGTGCGGATGATCCTTGCGGGGACCCATGCCGGACCTCGGGCATAGTTCCGGGTGTAGACGGGGTCCTTGGGGAAGAACCCTCTTGCTGCTGGCTGGAATTCGGGCTTAGCATCGCTGCTGATGGCGCGGTCTGGGTGGAGTCAATCCAGCAGGGAGCCAAGGCACCGCCCCATCAGTAGTTCCACTGGTTGGCGGCCCATCCCAGTGTGTGGGGTGTTTCACTGGCCAAATAGGAACTTTAACAGCTGTAGCTCCCAGTCCCCTGGGTCCATCATCTTTAGGGTGTCCTTGGTAGTCCTTACCATCCATTCAGCCTGGCCGTTGGTTACGGGGTGGAAGGGTGTCGAGCGGATGTGCTGGATGCAAAACGAGTCCATGAAACGCTGGAATTCCCCGGACGTGAAGGCTGTCCCGTTGTCCATTACAAGCGTGTCGGGCAACCCATGGGTGGCGAAGATGCACCACAGAGCTCGGATAGCCGCCTCGGTCAAGGTAGACTGCACCGGGACTACCTCTAGCCATTTGCTGTAGCTGTCTACTACGATAAAAAACAACTGGCCCTGGACTGGCCCTGTGAAGTCCAGGTGGAGCCTCGACCATGGCTTGTCTGTTGACTCCCAGGGCCTAATGGGGGCATGAGGAGGCTCGGGGCGCGACTCTTGGCATTTGCTGCACTGGTGCACCCAATCCTCGATTTCCTTGTCCATGCCGGGCCACCACACATAGCTGTGGGCCTGGGCTTTCATCCGCACGATTCTGGGATGGGACTCATGGAGGGCTGCTATGACCCTAGAGCGGACCGGCTCTGGGATGACCACCCTCGTGCCCCATAGCAGGCACCCCTTATAGGTGGACAGTTCATGCCACCTTGTTGTGTAAGCAGTGAAATCAGGGCCCAGATGGTCGGGCCACCCCCTCCCCACCCAGTCCAAAACATGGGCGAGGACCCAGTCCCAAGCCGTGCAGTGGGCCATGTCGGATACCTGGACAGGCCAATCCAGAAGGTCTTAGAGGAGTGCCACGTGGAACGCAGGAGCCGGGTCCGGATCACAGGACGGCAGCGGGAGGCGGCTGAGGGCGTCCACATGGCCCATGGCTTTTCCAGGGCGGTGCACGAGGTTGTACTGGTACCCTGAAAGGAAAATAGACCCCCGCAGGACTTGGGGGGACAACATGTATGGAGTCTGGCGGTGGGGAGTGAGTAGGCCCAGGAGCGGTTTGTGGTCCGTGGCCACCGTAAATGCCCTACCATAAAGGTAGTCATGGAATTTTTTCACCCCAGCGACGATGGCTAGGGCTTCCTTGTTGATCTGGGTGTACTTGCGTTCCGCCGCCGACAATGTTCTGGAGTAGTAAGCCACCGGCACCTCCCGGCCATTGGGAAGCCGATGGCCCAGGACCACCCCCACCCCATATGGGGATGCATCGCATGCTAGAATCACTGGCAAGGACTCATCGAAGTGTGCCAGAACCACGTTTGAAACAAATAAGTCCTTCACCGCTTGGAACGCCTCTGCGTGATGCGGCCCCAACCCCATTTTGCCCCCTTGTCCAGCAACCTATGTAGGGGCTCAGTGACCACCGCCTTGTGGGGGAGGAAGGCGTGGTAGAAGTTCAGAAGGCCCAAGAACGCTTGTAGCTGCGACTTTGTTGTGGGTTGGGGCTCCTCGGTGATGGCCGCCACCTTCTCCAGGGTGGGGTGGATGCCCTGGGCATCGACCGTGAAGCCCATGAAGGTCACAGATGGGACACCCAAGGTGCATTTGTCCTTGCACACCTTGAGGCTGGCATCTTGGAACTGCTGGAGGACGGCCCACAGCCACGACTTGAAGGCGGCAACGTCCGGGGCTGCAATCAGGATGTTGTCAAAGAACGGTTTCACCCCTGGAATGCCTTTCAAAACAGAGTCCATTAGTTGTTGGTTAAGACCGGGGGTGACGCTGACCCCGAATTGGAGCCGTTTTACCCTGAATGCTCCCTTGTGCGTGACAATCGTCTGTGCTTCTGCCGTGGCATCGTCCATGGGAAGCTGCTGGTAAGCCTGTGCCAGGTCCAGCTTCCCGAAGACCTTGGCCCCCACCAGAGAGGCTAACACATGGCTGACCACTGGCACTGGGTGAGCGTGGTCTTGCAAAGCCAGGTTCAGCGTGCATTTGTAGTCTGCACAAATGCGGACCTCCCCATTCGATTTCAAAGGGGTGACAATCGGGGTCTCCCACCTAGCATGGGAAACTGGCTCGAGCACACCTTGTGCCATTAGCTTGTCTAACTCAGCCTCTACCTTTGGCCGTATGGCCAGGGGAGGCCACTGGGCCGCCACGCGGATAGGGTGGACGGCGGGATATAAGTCCAGAGAGACTGGGGGCCCCCAGTAGGAGCCTAGGGTGCCGTCGAAAATGGCCAGAAATTCTGCACAGACTGCTACGTAATCTGCGGACCCCAAGCGGTAGACCTCGGCAAATTCCATCCCAGGGGTTTGAACCATGTGCGCCCCAAGAGACTGTTGAGGTCCCACTCCACCACCAGGAGGTCGAGGGAGCTGCAGAAGTCATGGTACTGAACCTTAACCTTGGCCAGCCCCTTGATCGTGACCGGGTTCTTTTGGAAGTCCCGGAGAACTAGTGCTGTTGGCCGGCATAGCCGGGGGGCCCCCTGTGGGAATAGTTTTTTTAAGGTTGCCGCTGAAACTATGGAGAATGCAGACCTGGAATCCACCTCCATGGAATGGGGGTGCCTCCAATCCACAGGTCAACCGTAATGGCTTCAGGGAGGGGCTTGGGAAGGTTCAGTACCTGTGCCACTGTAGTGATGTTATCCACTATCTCGTAGTTCGCAGTGGAAAATCGGCAGCTGGTCCGGGAGCAGCAGGCCTTGGTGATGTGCCCCGTTTTCCCACATGATCGGCAGACAGCGTCCCAGAAGCGGCAGGAGCATCACTCGTGGGGGTTCCTACAGCTCGCGCACGTTGGGGGCGGCCTGTTTTTGGGAGAAGTGGGAGAAATGGCGGCAGATGCTGGGTGCCAGGAGCGGTCCCGGGGGTAGCTGGACTCAGCCTTCTGTGAGCGCTGGTGGAGTTGGTGGACGTCCTCATCTTCAGAAGACTCAGACCCGGAGGTGGCGGTGCAATGGACCTTGGTCACCGGCTTGTCTTTGTAGGTCGTCTCAAACGCGACGGCGGTCTGCAGCACCTTCTCGAGGGTAGGCTCTGTGAGCGTGATCAGCTGCTGCCAGAGCTTGGCTTCTCGCACTTCTGCCACAAAACTGCCCAGAAGGTGGTCTTCTACATGACAATACTCACATCCAACTGCCATGCGGCGGAGGTTGGCGAGGAACGCGGCAGCACTTTCTCCTGGTTGCTGTTTCCGCTTGAGGAACTGGACCTGGAGCGCCAGCATGGATGGCTTCGGCATGAAGTAGTCCCCGAGCTGCTTTATCAAGTCGTTGTAGGTGACATCCAGCAAGTCTCGGGGCGAGATGAGGTTCTGGGCGAGGCGCATTGTGTCCCGCTTCATGTCGGCCTCGGTGACTCCATGCACTGTCAAGAGAAACCTGAGTTGCCTGGCCCAGGCATCCCAGGTCTCGGGTTTGGATGGGTTGAAGGGAGGGATTTGTCCCATGGCAGCAGCCATGACTACCGGAGCAGGAGCAGCGCTGCGAGCGATGTCCTCTTCACCACGCTGGGGCTCGACGGAGCCTGTTGCCGGCGGATCGGTGCTCGGTGCCCCCCTGCTCGGTTAGGCTGATGAGTCGCTCATCGGGATCCCACCTTCATCGCCAGTGGAAAGTATTGGAGTTGGAAGGCGAGTGGTAGTGATTTCATAGCAAAGCTCTTTATTGAGGGTCAGATGGAACATGGAAACCTCTATTATTGCGGCTGGAGACAATGCCCCGACCTCGCCCACAAGTCCTGATAGGACCTTAAGTCCGTGGTTGCAGTTCATAGGTCCCCCAGCGGGAGACCTAGGCACGTAATTGGTGGTCGCTCAGGATCCAACTGGCTATTGTCCTACCTGGCCGAAGCTCAGGTAGATTCTGACCGTGTGCGCTGACCATGTGGCGGTCGCCATTACGAGAGGCCAGGCAACCGCGGTCTTAGTACACAACAAGAAATTTAGTTCCATGATTTAACCTCCCCCCATCTTCTATATTTTCAGTCTAGCATTGACTGCATACAGAGCTATCCAAGCATTTTATATTGCTTTGGGCATTTTCAGTCTGAAACATAGAATATGCATGACAGAACTGAACTTTTTAATGAAAAGAAGTTAATCTCAGTTATGACCCATTCAAACTCAAAGGACTTGATTCAAAAGTAAAGCTCTCAGCCTACCTAAGGATAATACTCTCCACTGAGAGACCCATTGTACTACTCAAAGTACTACTGCATTAAACTATCATAGGTCTGGACTACAGATTATATGTAGCTACATTTTTTTTCCAATGGTTTGAGTGTTTTCTTTAAAAGAAACTGAGCAGGAGATGAAAAGTCTAGTGAAGGGAGGGATGCTTAATTAGTTCTCTTCCTGCTGTTTGCCTAATGAAAATCAGGCATGCTGCCCTACACACAAGTTTCTTTTCCCCTACCCATGGGAGAAAGGATCCCTCCCCACCCCCCCTTGCAGGTAGGAATGTAATCTGGCCAGGCATTTTTGAGAGGGTGGATGGAAGGAAAGTGTCCAGCAGTCTAAATCCCTGCCACTCCTCCATTCCTGATGCAGTCTCCACAGCCTCTTTTCAGTAAAAGAAAATTGAAGGTGTACACCCCTGATTCTTTCCACAGAGGGCTTTCTAAATTACAATGTGAAGTTGCTCTGAGTGGCTTCAGGTGGAGCAGAAAACTACAGCAGTGGCAGGAAGGGGCTACCTAAGCCTCTCCTTCCAAGCTGTTCACTAGGATCTCTCCACCCCATACACTGCTGTCGTCCTGAAAGGTTACAGATAGCCATATATTTTCTGCCTCTTGGGGACAGAAGCAGCTTGGCACAAAGAATTTTGAGCAGATGGTGTCAGTCCCCACTAACTTCAGCTACTGCCGTTGTGATAAAAGAGAGCCTTTAGGGAAAATATCATAGCACTACATTGAGCATGTAGTTTTACCCTACAGTGCTGTCTTCATAGGTGTTTAGCCTCTTTTCGTTTGATGCCCTCTTTTGTGAAGCACATTTGTTCCAACTTAATCAGGGCCAAAGAAGTCCTGGCTCATTATTTTTTTGGCTGCACTGTAATGGCATTTTACTATTGCTCAAGAAATGTTATTACCATTGCTGACATATATGCTATTATGCCTGTAGCAAAGTGCAAGTTCCAAAACACCAGATGGCAGTTCTGTTTCACATCAAGAGGCCACTAAAAGGCCTGCAGAGAGGATCGTCATGATGGACCTTGTGCCAGAATGGAATTATACACAGGGCTATCTTCAGAAGCAGTGCTAAACTCCACATGAGATCACTGAATTTCCAGACATGTGGGTTATTTTGTCCCTAATGTGCTGTTAGCAGAAGAAGGAAGAACAAAAGCCTCTTCTGTGGTGTGAAATTCATGCGTCATTTCCAAGGCACATAATCTTGACTATTACAATTAAAAACTTATCTCTAAGTGCATGACTCTTCTAGCAGTGTGACTGAATAGTAGCTTCTAGGCAACATAAGACAGCTGTAAATCCTTCCCTTTTGCAAGACAGCCAAGTTGTTCTGAAGTTATAGCATTTTATTTATTTTATACATTTTACTTCATTTATCATCTGCTTTTCTCACTGAGATTCAAGGTGTATTGCTGAGCTTGCCACCAGAATGGGTGATCCTTGGGCGGGGGGAAGCTTCTGAAAGTGATCTGGCTTTCAGTGCTGATTTTCCTCATTAATATCTCTGTAACCCAAGTACCTCTGGCCTATGGGTCAAGTCCAGAATTTTTCTATTTCTATGCATCCTTTGATGTCCCCTTCATTGGCATTCTTATTCTAATTTAATGTCAATTCTAATTAGGCACCACAGCCAATTTCAGCCATCACCTCCTGAACGAAGCCATAACACCTGCTCAGCATGCCTCCCAATTCACCAATTTCAGTATTGAATTATTATTTTCTTACACAACATTAAGGAAGCTTAATATTCCTGCTGCTTGGCAGGAAGTAAGATAAGAAGACTCTTTCTGGCTTCCCATGGTGTATTTTTGTTCCCTCTGAGCATGGCATGAGGCAACTGATATAGAAAACTTGCTAAGACAGCCGGCCACCTAGGAACTCTATTCCACCTTGACTTCCATGAGTGAAGACAGATGGGATATAACTGTATAAAAATTTCCTGTCTAAAAGAGATAAATTGAGGCTTTTCTTCCTTTCTTCTGAACTGGCAACATTGTGTGAAGTTGAGAAGAAATGCTATCACACTTCACATGCAAAAGAAACTGAAGATGCCACCAAGTTCCATTCTTATATGGAATCTGGCAGACATTTTGCAATTCCACCCATGACAAGAGTGTACTGGGTTGAGGAGTCCTTTGGATTCTACCACGGTTTGGAAAGCTATATGGATTAATCACTAAAGGTAGATGCATCCAGAGGAAACCTGCATGGATGACATAACTTCTGCATGTGATGACATAATGAAAAAAGCCGCTGCACATGCACAGCACAGCTTGCAAAGTTAGGGAAGACTTCAGAACCACAACCACTGGAAAGTGTTGGATTGCAATGGGATTGCCAGAAGAATAGGATTTTTACACTATCTGATCAGATTTCAGTGTGGCATCCAAATCTGCTGAACAATTTCCTGAATGAAACCAAGAAGTTCCACTAATATGTAGGGAAGCAAGCAATTTTTTATTCTTTGAGTAGTTTACAGTTCTACAAGTAGTGGAAGGAAAAGGAGATATGAAGGAAAAGATCATGTTTACATACCAACTTTATGAGCCAGTGCAGTTTCACATATATTTGGGGTATATCTGGGCAGGGTTTCGGGGGCATAAATTTAAGTAAGCATGTGCTCTGGATGAAGTTCTACATCCATCTGAAGGAGGGTAAAGTTAAACAAGGTGTTATTGCGGATGAGCCCATGACATATTGAGAAAACCTAGACCAGCCTCTCAAACCACTATACATAAGAAGTCAACAATAGTGCATGGTCACTATGATGAGAGTGGATGGAGATGGATTTTAAAATATCTATTCAACATTTTCTAAAATTTCAAAACAGCATTTTTGCCTAATCATGGGAGGGGGGGAGGGTGAGAAGTGCAATTTGGAAAGGAAATTTATCTTTCCTAACAACTATACACTCCTCCTTCGGAAGCCCCAGATCTGACTTGAAAAAAACAGGGGGAGGAGGAGTTCTCTGGAAATCATGGATACGGAATAGAAGGAAGAGTGGAAGTCAAGGATCTGTCCTGTTCATTTCTGGAGACAGTAGAGATATTCTGATTAAGATGAATAATCAACCTGTTTTTCTGGTAAGGCAAGGAGAGGGGAAGGACAAATGCTACTGCATTATACAAACAAGCACCTGTTAAGTGGCATCACCTCCTGCTAATGACAGGGTATTCAAGCTGGTTGTTTGCAGACAAGCTGGCCAAATTACTTCTCACTCAGAGATCATTAAAAGGTTGAATGGCAGGTCTGTTTATGGCTAACAAGAAAATAAAGCGCCACATCAGTCACAGGAGATAAAAACAGGGCCAAGGCCAATGGTGCAAAATCAGGTAAAAATATACTTTATTGCTCAATTAAATTTCCAAAAATTCCCTACACATTTCACCAACAGGCTTCATCAGGGGAACCTGTTCATCTTGCAGCAGTTCTTCAAGAAGAGTAAAATATCAGATTTAATTGAGTAATAAAGTATATTTTTACCTGATTTTGTACCATCGGCCTTGGCCCTATTTTTATCTCTGGTTTGTGGCTAAGCAATATTGTATATGCAGCAGCTAACAGGTAGCACATTAATCAGAGAAGGTGGACTGTTTCTTTGGATTAATGATATGTAGTCATGTGTAACCATATTTATACACGTTTGATAAAGTAGTTATTTTAATGTATGTAGGCCCAAACAATAATATCTGGTGGCTAGCATGCCATCTTCCCTCTCCGTCATGATAATGGTTGCTCATATGAACATCACCACATTATCTAATAGCAGAGGCACACTTGGACTAGTGTGGTATGGGTGTAGTTTGGGACAACAGTTATTTCCTGTTTTACAAATCATAGGAAGAAACCTTAAGCTATTGTAGCAATGCCCCTTCATGACAAAGAAAGCCCTAAACCACCTTCACATGAAAAATCAACCGGATTATCATCTGTCATATATATTAAACAGAAGAGATTAAGGTGACCAGATATTCAGATAAAGACAACATTTAGGAATTTATCTCAAGGAGGCTCAAATAGGGTTGCCATGCTATGCTGAAAGTGAAAAACACATTGGGTTATATACCAAATGTATTCCTTTGGTAGAATAGGGTTGCCAGACTCTGGAAGCAGAGGTGAAGTCACAGTGTCATGTGACACACTAAGAATTTCCCAGATCTCTATGGTTTTTACCACAGATATATAGGAAAATCCTAGAGTGTTGCACAACACCCATTTTTGCCAACCATTTTTCTTCTACTGTTCCACAGAGCAGTGGTAGAAGCACAAACAATCAGGTGGGAGGATGCTCACCATGACGAGCAACTTGACCACCCTGAGGTAGAAGGTGATAGTAGTGTACCTTTCTCTTTCACCAACAACCTCCTGTGACCTGTGAAAAAACATTGCCTTTCAGAGGTCTCTCAAAAATGTCATTCAGGGCCAGGGGCTGCAATAAGAATGAAATTGGGATTGCAATATCACACCTCTTCCCTCTTCCATCAGTGGACTGTCCATAGAATATAACCCATAGGATGCTTTCAAAGGTGACACATAAACACACATTTTTGCATCCAAACTTAGATATTTTTTAACCAGGTTATAGATATAATATTGTATTAATTGTGTGAAATGGGTATTGTTGATTCAAATTATAGCCCCTAAATAATATATACCAACTGCTATTACTTTGAAAGATTCCATTTAGATCAAATAATGTTTTCTTTTTAGTCCAGGTAAAATATTTAGATAATCAGGTATCAGTTCATTTGAAAGAGTTTTGTAGATATCCTCTCTGCAATTGGATATGAACTTTTTTCATCAGTCTATCTAATTCTCATCATGGCCCCATCGGTTGATACTTAAATCTAGAGATTGGAGCCAATCTCTGCAGGGGAGGGTCTATGGGTCAGTGGCAAAGTATCTGCTTGGCATGCAGAAGGTCCCAGTAATCCCCAGCATTTTCAGTTAAAAGGATCAGGTAGTGGGTGGTATCAAAGACCTCTGACTAATACCCCGGGAGCCAATGCCAGTCTTGAGAGGATCTCAGTGGCCACTATAATGAGTATATTACTTGGCCTGGCCCAGCAGGGGACAACACACCATTCTCCTAAGAAATGTGCTACTGCACAATTTTTGCAACTGGGTCAGATTTTCCCTAGGGAATGCTGCCAGTGTGAGGCAAGGAGAAAAAGTTGGGAACCAGTGTGGTGCAATGTTTGAACTAGGATCTAGGAGACACAGGTTCAAATCCCCACTTTGCCATTGAATCTTGCTGGGTGATCTTGGGCCAGTCACAGGTTTGCAGCCTAATCTACCTCACAGGGTTGTTATGAGGATACACTGAAGGAGAGAAGAATGATATAATCTGCTTTGTTTGGAGAATAACTGAAGCATAAGCAGAAGTCGTAGGGAGGGCATATAAAGCAAAGACTGGCTGATGAGTTGGTAGGATAGAGGGAAGCAGGGAAAGGGAAGAAGCTATGGAGATTACCGGGAGAAGAAGAAAAATTGTGTAGGGAAAGGGATACAGGGGAAAATGAAGGGATCCCTGCAAGTCTTTGTGGGTTCCCTGCTTGTTATCTCTTAATCATAAGCCTAAAATAATTCTTTGAACCTGCAAGTGATCATTTTTGATAATTGCCTTTAGAAGTATCCTTCTGTTCTGATTATGTACCAGACTTGGCCATAATCAAATCTCAAATTTTGCTGTGCTGCCATAAGCAGAGTCATACCCTTCTAAACCAATTGACTTTGATAGTCTTATAATGATATAACTGTGCTCAGGATGGCACTGTTAGTGGTGACAACTTCCTTACATTATTTTAGAGTAGTTATTGTTAGATGGATCCCAGAACTCAGGGATATCATATCAATAAAACATTAAGGGCTAAAAAAAAAAGTATTTTTGTGTTGGTTCATCACATAGTAACTGATTGTAGCAGTCAGAAGTATAAACTCATCCTTAGACAATTGGTTTGGAAAACAATATCCATTAGTAACCCATCACAGAAAAATATTTGCCAGTGTCTTAAAAAAAACCCTATTTTATCAAATATCATCTTTTCACTTGTTTGTTTAATGCCACTTTCTATAGCAGAGGTCCCCAGATTTGTTGAGCTAAAAGTGGGCAGTTTTGGAGCTTTGAGAAATGGAAGTGGATGCCACCACAAAATGGCTACCGAAGGAGGTGGGATCCATCACAAAATGGCTGCCATGGGGGATAATTACAAAGAGTTGAAAGTCAAGAATCCTCCTATATAGGGCAGATTGATGCTCCATGGAGATATAAAGTAGTGCCTCCTGTAATATTCTGAAGGACTTCCTGCTCCACTGAGGGGTAAGAAAGCCAGGGATATTTGCTTTGGGAGGAAAGAGTTATGGGGAAGAGACAAGCAGGCATCAGGAAACACACTGGTGGGCACCATGGTACCCGAAAGTACCACTCTGGGGGTCATTGTTACACAATAAATAAAACAAATTATAAAACCCTATCCAGAGGCTAATAATCCTATTGCCAATGTGACATTCTTCACCTTGGTTCATTATCTGTAATTTGAGAATAAAAATGATCCATCACAGGCCTATTCTATGGGAAAATGAATAAATGGGAAAAATAGCAGAAACACAATGTGCTTGGGCACCCCAGTCCAATTGTGTTTCTTCAGCCACTACTGTGCAAGCAGTAGGTCCATCTCAGCTCTACCCTTCTTGCAATATCAGCTGTCAGAAAGCAATAGAAGGAAATGAAGGCAGCTGCACTGAGTATCAGGATGTCATGTAAGTTGCTATCACTGACAGTTAAATCAGTGCTAAATCAGTGCTGGATGTAAAATCAAGGCTGAGGACAGACTCGTGTTCTGCCGCACCTCCACGGCGTGGCAGAACAAGACAGGGGGAATTGCCCCCACCGCGCGGTATTCGCACGCTGCCGCAAGGAAGCCGCCCACAGCATCCAGACTGCGGGCGGCTTCCAGCAGCGGCGTGCGAATGCTGCACTGCTCCCCCGGCTGGCGCACGTTCATACCCGCCGGAAGCAGGTGGAATCTGCGCGCAGCAGCCGGGACACCACTTTTAAGTGGTGCCCGGCTGCTGCGGGAGGAGCGCGGCGCCGGACGCATTGCGTCCAGCCCGCCTCCTCCAGGCAGATGTAGCAGTCTGGACTGCTGCTCTGCCTCCGCTTTTAAAGCGGAGGCAGAGCGGGCCAGGCTGCCAGTCTGTCCTCAGCCCAAATCTTACCACCAAAACAATGGACCCATACACTTAACCCAGTTAGCCTTGTGTTAACACAGCAATCCCTAAAATAAATCCATATGTCTTCAAGCCTAGTGCCAACCTTATACAACTGCTCATTTATTTATTGTATTTATTTATTTTTCCAAATTATATCCCGCCCTACCCCGCCAAAGCAGGCTCATGGGAGCAGAACACCAAGGAATGGCAACAGCACCCCTAAAACAATACAAGAGAGCTTTGCAGGTTAAGGGCCACTCTGTTTTTACCATATAAGGCATTAAGTCAGTGAAACTATTTCCTTTGGGCATGCTTGCAACAGTCAGTTTGCAGATCACTACAAAATGTCATTTCAGGCTGAAACAAGTTATGATGCAGAACCATCCAAGTAGTTGAGCCAAATACCATTAAAGTGGAATGAATGTGGAGAAACTCAAAAAGCGTCAGCTTCCTGCTTTTGTCCCCCCCCCCCCCCAATTATTTTAAAGACCCTGCCAATACTTTTAATCATAGAACCACACTGGGAGGATAAAAAGCAGTGGCTTTGGAAGGGGAAGGGGAATGTGGGAGAAGGATTCAATTCTACCCTTATGCCCTTCCATGCTGCATTTTTAAAGCCCCCTCCCCCTCCCACACTGGAGGGATTTAGTGATGACCCAGTCCTGACAGAGGGCTCTGGCACTGAGACTCTAGCTTTTCCCATTGTCGCATAGTAGAGTTCTTTCCAGTGGAAATGCAGTTCTGTATGTCAAATCATATCTATTAGTTATTTGCAGTGAGCATCTGACATTCATGCCATTTTGTTACAATGCCTGTAGGGTTCTACCAGTGCTTATTGATGACTGCTGGTGTTTATTGCCCTGCATAGCAATTTGAAATAGAGCTGCTAGGTTCCCACTGGGTAATCAAGTGGCATACATTTCAGTCAAATCACTTAATATTGTTTGGGCTAATGGCAATGAGACAGAAATTGTTGCCATCTTGGAAAGTAGGCATATATTTATCTTTCTTTATTCAGGCAACATTCCCATAGTTTAGTCTGAATAATTGGCTTGCCTGGGGCGGGAGGAAACAACCTCATTTGGTCAGTACTTGGATAGGTGTGGTAACATGGAACAGAAGAGGGGCTATGATCAGTTTCCTCTGTTATACCACAAGTAAAATCCAGTTTTCCTCAGGAATTTATCTGTCTTTCTATCCATTTTATACATATTGGTGTATACAGTAAATGACAAGCCTCTGCCAAAACCTGGGATAAGAGTCCAAAGAAGAAGAGTTGTATAAATGTGTTCTTTATTTTTTCCTTCTTGGCTGAGGACAGACTGGCAGTCTGGCTTGCTCTGCCTCCGCTTTAAAAGCGGAGGCAGAGCAGGCATCCAGACTGCCGCATCTGCCCCGTGGAGGTGCCCCAGACTTACCTCGTCCAGCGGCGCGCTCCTCCTGCAGCAGCCAGGCACCACTTCCAAGTGGTGTCCCGGCGGCTGCGCACGTGTTCCACCCGCTTCCGGCGGGTGTGAACTCGTGCAGGCAGGCAGAGCTGCGCGGCATTCTGTTGCCACCGCCAGAAGCTGCCCACAGTGTGGACGCTGCGGGCAGCTTCCTTGTGGCAGCATCTGAACGCCACGCTGCAGGGCAGTTCGCCCTGGCTTGTTCTGCCGTGCTCTGGTAGCGCAGCAGAACAACAGTCTGTCCTCGGCCCTTGTTTGTACTAATGATAGTGTCCAGTAGGGTAGCATTTATGATAAATTTTACTTCATGTTGTTCTTCCTGAGGCCTTTTAAACATGTTCCTTTGGCCATGATAGATGGGCCTAAGAGCAGTCACTAACCTACAGTATCAGAAATATGTTGGCAAGTAAAGATCCTTTACCAACAATTATTACAAACAAACTTTACCAGTGCCAACAAATAGTCTGGTTGATTGCATGACAGAATGATCTTTCCTTGGGCTATATATTTTTATAGAATACAAGCAGGAGCATTCCAAGATGTTACTAAGACCAAATCTATTTTGAAGCATAATCATATTCCTTTCATGAGTGAAGCTGACATATTTGGCATACGTCTTAACTAATATCATTAATTCAGATGACTTATCTGACAAATCTTTACCTTAAAGGTCTTACTATAAATTTGACAGGCAAAATGTCTTTGCTAATTTTATAACATGCCCTTTATTAAGAAATGTACTAAGAAAAAAAATAAACAGTAAAGACTTAACAATGATTTAAGAACCAACACACTAAAACTGCCTATAAAACAATTTAGCATAAATAAGTCTAGAAATCAGTGAAAAGCCCAGAAGAATAGGATGATCTTCACCTGATGCATAAAAGATGGTCATCTTCTCTGCCTATAGAGAATGGTCCAAAGATGTGCCAGGATGATTTGGCTGAACATCATGAGGTGAGTAAATAGCGAATTGCACTCACTGGGAACAAAGGATCCAATACTGGGCTGTAGAAGGCTTGACATGGCTCTGGGTCCCTTTGTGGGGATGAAGGGAAAGCTCATACCCCCCCCCCCAAAAAAAAAAACTTGTTGATCTCTGTGCTTGTAGACTCAAATCTAGCTGTTATAAGGTAGTGGTTTCCACCAGGCCCAGCTGACTTGCACAAGTTGTGCGGTAGTAAATCACTGTCCGGTCCCAGACCTTCCCAAGCTGCAGGGGCATCTTCCCCAGCTGGTGGAGTGACATCCCAAGCTGCCAGACCGGTCTGCGGGCTCCCGACAGCCAGCAAGACAGCTGCCGACCCTGGACCTTCCCATGCCATGAAGACCACTTCCCAAACAGGCAAAGCAGCCTGTGGGCCCCCAGCAGCCAGAGGGAAAGCCACCACCACAGGGAAGCTTGCCCAGGTTTGCCCTGCTGCCAGAGAAGCAGCTCCCTGGTGCACTGAAGAACAGCATCCCACCTCACTGGGACCTGTGGAGCCTGCCCTGGCTACATCAGGAGATACAGCGCAGGACTCCTGAGGCCCCAAAGCAGGAGCCATTTGCCTGAACACAGGGCTGGGCCAGGTGGAGGGAATGGGGGAAGAGGAAGGGGGAAGGGTAGGTGCCGATAGAGCTAAGCTAGATACTTACCCTTTTTCATGGGCAGGAGTCTCGGTGGGAGGGAAAAGGAAGATGTCAAGCACAGCCACACCCACTTACTACAAGAAAGACAAACACAGGAAACATGAGGTAGAGCCAGGGAGGAATGGCTTAAAAGGGGGATTAGAGAATCCAATGGGACAGGGGCAGAAAGAGGACAGACAGGAGAATCCACCATTTGCTAAGGGAAAGGGGGAGGCACAGACTGGAAAGAGATATAAAAAGGGGATAGATAACTGAGGTCAAAGAGGATTGGGTCAGAAGTCCACACCAAAGAGAGGAGTGATGGTGACTGGGAGTAAGCTCCAGGGGTGAAGCAACCCTAGCTCTCCCATCTGAGACCTCAATTTCCCTGGGACTATGGCAGAGAGGGAAAGTGCCAGGAGGGAGGAAGAGAGGACTCACAGTCACATAGGCAAGTAATCTGGTGGCCACTGCTAGACTTGGGTAAGTCTCAGATTTGTCTTGAAACTTTGGGCTTCTTTCAGGTTTGTAGAGAAATCCCTCTATCTATCTGTCCCTTGTTCCATTTTGTGGATCCATTGATCCACACTATAATCCAGTTTGGAATTAGATAGATTATATTCAAGTTTCTGCATGGATGATTTCCCACCACATCTTTTGGATTGAGTGCTAATGTTCTTGGTCTGGATTTGTGTCTCACAGAGAAGCCTTTGTTGGTCTGCTGAGTGTGTACCTCTCCCAGTCCTTTGGGTTGCAAGTCATGCTTCAGGTTTCTACTGTTTCACCTTCCGGTAATCAAGCAATCTAACAGTTCTTTTTTTAAAAAAAGCTATCACACAAAATGTAATTCCAAGCCATATTGTTTACTGTGCCTTAAAAAAATAAGTAGGTATGTTATAAGTCCTGACAGACTGCCAAGTACTAGCACAGACAAAAAATCCTGGAACTGAAAGCTCTCAAATGTCCACAACTGTATTAACCTATTCCAGTCATACATGTTATTGTTATTTGCAGTGGTTCACCTTTGTCATGAACCTAGAAAGTGCAGCAGAAGACCTAGAGCTAGTTGACATTTACCGTATTTTTTGCTCCATAAGACTCACTTTTTCTCCCAAAAAAAGTGTGGGGGGAAAAATGTGTACGTCTTAACCGCCCCCCTCACCTTTCCCAAGCCACAGCACCGAGCAGAGCTAGGTGCGTCTTATGGTCAGGTGCGTCTTATGGAGCGAAAAATACGGTATTTGAAAGAGGGGGGAGAAGCCAGCACAAGTACACTGAAAGAGCAGGAGGCTTGAAAGAAATGGCAGCATTAGGCATACAGGAAAAAGAAAGGGAAGGTCAGCATGAGAATGAGTCAAGTTGACCAGAGCAGGAGACAAACTGAGCTTTCACCTGAAGAGACAACTGCTACAGTGCTGTGAATGAGCAGAATGGCAAGAGACACTCACTTGGTTGCCTTGACAGAAGTGGTAGTATTGCTTGCTGCCAGAAAGCTTGGCAGAGACAAATGATGGTGGCCCAATTGCTTTGATGGTGGGGACACAGTCCCTGGTTGGAAAGAAACACACATTGCACTAGAAGGTGCACTTAAGGACAGGGAGACAGCAGGCTGGAAAGAATTCCCTTGTGGCTTGGCGCTATATCGACATTACAAGCCAAGGGAGCTGGAGAAGCAGAGCAGGAGTGACTGTCACTGCCAGTACCCAGGAGATTGCAGTCATGCCCCACCTTTCCTTTGGCACAAAAACAGGGGAAGAAGGGGCAGCTTAAAAAAAGAGATTGATGAAAAATGTGAGACAGCTAGACAAAGTCCACAGAGCAGGTGAAGGAGTGAAAGAGAAGATAGAGAGAGCGCATGCAGATAGGAGTAAGAGACAAAGAAAGAAATTCTTCCCTGTGTCTCAGGGACAGACATGGGCAGCCCTGGAGCAACCAGAGTCGAGTGTGTGACACTGGCAGTTCTGGGCTGCTCAGCTCAGGCCAGGCCACGATGGCAGTGAGCTTTGTCATCACCACCACAGCCTGGGTCATTGCAGTCCAGAGGTTCCTGAGGCTTGTGCTGCTACCAGCATGGAAGGGGTCACTTGGCTCTGCTTGCTCCTGGCCAACAGGGGCCTCCAGCCCACCAACAACTTTCTGGTGAGTTCAAGGGCCAGAAAAACTGTACACACTGAAGTTTACCAACCCAAACACTGACACTAGCTCTACTGAATTGTGAGGTTCCAAAAGTTTGTTTACAAATGTATAGGTATCTTTCTTAATAAATATTCAAGATGCCAGACAAATGATTATCTCTGATGTTAGCCTTCTATAATTCCTTTTCTTGTAGGTTTTATTTTAAAGAGGGGAAATTCCCTCAAATGAGGTACTTCAGAACACATTTATTGGAAGCGTTCATTCCAGGGTGGGATACATGAAAGAAGAAATAACTACAAAGTAAAACTATCTGTACATTTTAAAGTATTCTAACATCTAACCCTTAACTTATAACCTGCTACATTCCTGGAAATCTTTCCAGTTTAATTCTTCTAATGATACAAAGGGATCCAATCATGTACAGACCCAAGAGAAAAGTGGGTATAAGAACATGGCTTGAGGCTTTTATCATCAGCCAGTAAAAATCTATCTTCACCCACCAAAAAGATACAAAATGACTGGTTGAGAGTTATCTAAAAAGACCAAATAATAGTAGATGGGATGGACTGCCTGCCAAACCTCAGAAGAAAATTCCTTCACAGCCTCACTGCTGTTTGAAGTGGTTTCTTCAAATAGAATGGAACTTCTGGTCCCAAGGTGTCCTAAAGCATCAGGCTGATATTCTACAGAGGTTGGGATGCGAACAATGCAGTGCCTCACCAAGAGTTTCATCCTGTTTATGTTAATCATGTATTGGCCAGAATGGACCTCAGAAATTAGATTCTGAGGTCTGGCATGACAGTGCATTGTTCCCATCTAGTTCAATGGGAATAATAGTTTGGTTGTTTGAATGACTCTGAATTTCTCATTCCAAGTTGTTGCTTTGATCAACTTTTTCCTAACTGGAAATGCCCCTTTGAAGTGGTTTCTTCAGCGCATTGGTACCCCAGTATCTTGTCTTATCCTGTGCAACAGTATGGCCTTTTCAGTGCTTTGGAACTGATCATTTTGGGTTCTTCTTTGGATAAATCACATAGTGCCTAAACAATCATACGCTGCCTTTGGGATTTTGGTGTGATTGAAGTATTGGGAGATGTTTTAATATACTGCAAGGATGCAATCTATAATGAGGGATTGGTGCAGTATATTGCCAGCTAGTTCTATGTAGGTTGTCATTTTGATTCTTCAGAACCAGGCATTTTGAGCTCTTTTTATTCTAAAAAGCATTCTAGTCGTGACTGAGTTAGAAAAAGTTTATTAGTATATGGTCTGCATTCCTAAAATATTGTTTGTGGGTCATATACACATCCCTGTGTTTTTGCAGTAATCTCAAATATAAAAAACTAGGAGTAAGGCCCGTTATGGGAAGAAATACAATGGGCTCTAGAAGGAAGCTCCAGGGGAATGTTCCGGCTGTGGCTGGTGGGGCGGCAGAGGGAAGGGGAAAATAGAGGGAGGTGAGCCATGTTTATTTCCTTCTGCTTAGCTATAAGGCAGGGCTGTCTCAAGTCATTTTGCTGACCCAAGTGGGTAGTATGGGAGGGCAGCCTCATGGTAACAGGTATGGTTCCCTCCACTCCTGACTTATATTGATTGGGGATTATGCAGTGGCAGCTAAGGCAGAAAACCACCTCCTCCTAACCAATGTCTTCTGGGTTCCAAGGGTCTGAAAAGTTGTTCCATAGCCAGTTACAGGGTTGCCAACTCTGGGTTGGGAAATACTTATAGATTTGAGGGGTAAAGCCTGGGGAGGGAAGAGGTAGGGAGGGACCTTAGCAGGGTATAATTCCATAGAGTCCATTGCCCAAAGCAGCCATTCTCTCCAAGAGAGAGAATGGCTGCTTTGGGCAATGGACTCTATGGAAGATCTGATCTTGGAGATCTGATCTTGGAGATGTCCAGATGCTGCCTGGAGGCTGGCAATACTAAGGGGAGGACCAGACCTGTAGATTTGAGGGGTAGAGCCTGGGGAGGGGAGGGTATGGGGTGCGAAGAGACCTCAGCAGGGTATAATTCCACAGAATTTATTGCCCAAAGCAGCCATTCTCTCCAGGAGAACTGATCTTAGAGATCTCCAGGTGCTGCCTGGAGGCTGGCAATACTAAGGGGAGGGCCAGATCAGTAGATTTGAGGGTCAGGGCCTGGGGAGGGCAGGGTGTGGGGTACAGAGAGACCTCAGCAGGGATGTGCTGTGGCTGCGGAACACGGTGATTTCTGGGAGATCTCCAGGCCCCACAGGAAGACTGGTAACTCCAGTGATCGTTTAAGGGAAGATTGGTATATGTATTTTAGCAACTCCAGTGACTGTTTAAGCAAAGACTGGGAGATGTATTTTACCTCAGGACCACATTCACCACAGCAACAGTAAACTGATTAGAATATTTGAGGCAAAAGCCAATCAGGCCGCATATGCAAATGACCTCTGTGTTCCGACTGATTATGGGAGGGAATGGAACAGCAAACTGTTTAGAATATTGATGGTGAGACTCAGGCAATGTAGCCAGTGGATAGGGACAGCTTGAGTGACATATCAGGCAGCCAACTGATTTTGGCAAGCATAGAATGTTGCCAGATGAAAATGAAATTATATAATAAGGACAGATTATTGTTCCATCGATTGCATTCTATACCAGTTACTACAGTCTTTTTCCTACTTTTTATCTGCCTTCCAAGGAGCTTTCCCTGCTTAATTTTTATATGTCAGACAAAGAAGCAGAGATGTCAATCCTAAACCCTAACCCTAAGTAGATGTACTTGAAAATGAGTCTCATTACTTTCAGTGGAAATTTCTTTCAAGTTTAAGATCAGACCATTATTCACAGACTACAGAATAGCAGCCAACCTGTTGGCTGGTAAACTCTAACACATGTTCTTTATATGCACTGAGGACGTATCATGATATTTGTTGAGCATGCACATATCCCACAGCATCAACATCCAGAATCTGAGGAACACCCAGTTCTTTTTTTCATGTGAGGAGGGTTTTTTCCAGCAATGGCAGCAGTGGCAGAACAAGTTCGTTAGAAGATCAGCCTAGAATGGCATTTCCTGGTTGCCTGGCAACAATTTCTGGCCTCAGATAGCTCTTAAATGCTGACCTGTTATTGACCCAGTGAGACTCTGGGGACCCATGGCAGCCAGATTGTCAGTTTATGGTTCATTTGATACTAGTGTTGCATTTGCTTATTTTATCCTATGTGAGCTGTTTTGAGTTCTAGGAAATCAGCAAAATGAATTTATGAGAAATAAAAATCAATTGTTGTTTGCAAATACTTGGCTTCTTCCAGACAAAACTTAAAGCAAGAGCTGCACAGGAAGCCTTTAATATGGAGTCCCCCTCCCCCTTTTGGATAGCTGCCTGTTCCTTGAAGACTGGAGAACAATAATTTGTACCCTTTTTAGCATAGATCTTGATGTTGCCATGTTATCATCACTGTTGCTATGGAGTGTAGGGAAGAAAGTGAAGAAGGACAAAATGCAGTCATCACTCACACAACTTCTTCATACTGTTTAATGAAGGAAACCTCAGCCATTTTCATTAATAGGTAGATTGTTGTCCACTGAGTTTCAAGCGTGTGGCTCCATTTCTCATTCACGCACACATACATATGTGTGCTCAGAATATGTGTGATTTCTGTGACCGGATAATAAAATATAATTAAAGCCAAAAATGGAACTTGTTCAAAGCTAAATATTCTGTGACTACTGAAAAGATTCTTCTCCAAGACAGGAACAATTGTACAATGAGGACAAGAGATGAATTGGAATTCACATTTGCTTGATATTTCATCATTCCAAAATTAGTGTTCATGCCTGTATCATTATCAACTTCATTATTATGTGCATTGTTTATTATTTATGAGTCTCAAAAAGTCTCTATAAGCACTTAAAATATAACACAGAGAGAGGCAGAGAGAGAGGAAGAGCTATTAGTCAAAACTAATTGCTACAAAAATATCCAAAAATAAGTAATTCAGGACTATAACATCAATGCTATATAATTAAGCAAAAAAGTACTTTCAATCTCAAAACCTGCTATAGGGAATAGGACCAGTGATACCAAGAGAAGGGAAAAGAATTCTCTGGGACTATTTTTTTTAATTTATTTTTTTATTTTTACCCCGCCCTCCTTGCAAGCGAGACTAGGATGTGTTGGGGATTTAATAAGTCTTCATTTATTGATCATGTTCCCACCCAACTTTGTAATCTCTGGGCTTCTGCAGTCGCTTGAAGCCTCTCTACAAATCTGTTAACAATTCATTTTAACCCTTTACTTCAAGTATGATGTCAAGTAAAGGGTTAAAATGAATTGTTAACAGATTTGTAGAGAGGCTTTTGTTTAGAAGGGTCTAGCTCTTCTTAGGACTGCAGTGTGAGTCACAGTCCAGTTAAATCTCCCCCCCCCCCCCCCCCCCCCCCGCATACCTGTACAGGCTTTACAAAAGGTATACTGCTTGTAACAGTAGAGTTCTGGGACTGGATCTTCAAATGTGTAATTTTGCCCTAAAACCTAGTAATGGGGGTACAATCTGGATCAGAACTGTGAAACTGGAGAAGAAGAGTTAACTCTTCCTTTTGGGTCATTTTCCTGATGAGAAATTTGCCCCTACAGCTGTGTTAAAACCTGCTAGGGAAACTGCCAGGAGAGAGAGGAGTCATTAGTCTTTACCAGGGCTTAAAGCAGCTAGGTGAGGGCTATATGGAAACCTGTGAGGGAGTGGATAGTTTATGCTCCCTTCCCCAGTGCTGCGGCTTCAACCCAGATCAGTATTCATGCCTGTTCTATAGGAATTACACATATGGATGTTGCAGTCATGGAATTCCAGCACTATGTCTAGTTTGATTCTGAAGAGCCTTATTTTTGAAAAACGCTTTCATTTCTTGCTGTTTTGTACAAAAATAGATTGTTACTGAAATAATTTATCTTTGTCTTACATTCAGTGGTGACTTCTGTAAAGAAAAGCAGAACAGCTGATGGTGGTAGCTCTTTAAAACCTTGGAGTGCTTGTGCATTCAGGCTTGGCCTTGGCACTGCAGTGACTCAGCAATCGATACACCCAACGTAAGCCACATTTATTTGCTAGCACAGCAGGTATTAGGATTGGTTGGTGATCCAATAATTAAATACAAAACATTTCCTTCAGATGAAAATCCTTCATAGAAATTTCCCATAGGATGTTATTATTGTCTTTGATCAAGAATTTTAATTTTCCTTTCCATTCAAAAGCTGGCTTGTTATATGCAGAATAAATCAATATTTTAGAATTCAGTTGCTGACTGCTGTTATGGCTAATATTGCATCTGGGGCTTTTATTTCAGGTACCAAAATGAATAAGGAAAAGAAACTGTGATCCATTTAAATGGAAGGAGCAAAAATACTGAGGTTGTGGATGGGGGGGTTGTTTGTGGTTATTATATGACAAATGAAAAGATGGCAGTTGTCTTGGACGAGCTTTGATTAATCTATTACCTTAGCAAGATCAAAGGAACATATCCCAATTTTTTTTAAAAAAAAGTGTTTTCACACATTACAAGTATTGAGATCTTGGAGTTATTTTATTATGTGCACTATATCATATTGCAAAATCATTGATGCCAAAAACTTTTTTTAAAAAAGCTGTATTTGTTCAGCTCTACCATCAGTCTTTCCATAATAGTCGGCATTCATTTTAGGATGTTAACTTTCTTATCTATCCAACTGGATAACCAATATTACATAAATTCCCTATTCTCTGATACAAAAATTGATGGTTATATAATGGAGAAAAAGGCTGTTCAGTCCAATAATCTGCTATATAGTCCAATCCTATCCACATTTATTTGGAAGTAATCCTCACTGTGTTTTGTTTGCCTTCTTTCCAAGTAAATTAGCTAGATGCAGCCTTAGTTCACTGAAGGGAAGGAACTATGGTGAGTCCCAGTTTCAGTCTCCACCATTTCCAGGTAAAAGGATCAGGTAGGAAGTGATGTGAAAAATCTGTTCTGAGAGACTAGAGAATCACTGTTGATCAGAGTAGCCAGTGCTCACCTTGACAGACAAATGATCTAATTCAGTATAAGGCAGCTTCATGTGTTCATGTGAGGTGATCAGAACTTGCATCCAGATTCAAATGCTTCAGCCTACATATTGCTTCACACAGAGGTGTGCTAGAGATGAGTTCTTCTTGCAATAAAAAAGAAAAGAAAAAAATAATAAATACTTTCCCCTGTCTGGTATTTTGCCCAGCACAGAGCAATAAACAAGCCATTTCATTAATGCTACAAAAGTAGAAGCAAATACCTCCACTACTTATATGGCAGTTCTGATTTCTGAAGTCTTAAGGATCAATAAAAATTTACAGCACAGCCTTGATTTACCAGACTCCAGTAAAAGGAATACTCTTTAAAGTCATGCCTGGTCAAATCCTCCTAACATCCCTTCTATGTTTTCTTCCTCCAAATTAGATTGCTTTTTTATGTCATGAAGATTTAGCCACTTGTCCTCATATGTATGCTGTTATGGATGCAGTGCAGTGTTTCAACATGTGATGGGCTCCTTCTTCCACTGGTGCACTCTAGGATGACTAGACGCAAAGCAGGTCACAACTGCTGTAGCTGTAATAGGTGTATACCAGAAAGAATTACAGGAGTGTCATGAGGGGTGAAAAGACTGTTATTTACAGCTCTTTTATGAAAAGAGGAATTGGGATGGGAAAAGAAATAAGTCACAGAAAGGAACCAACAATGGATCTTCAAAGAACGTCTGGAAAATAAAAACAGACTCAGGTGCATTTTAATGATGAAAAAGAAAGACTAGAGACAGCCCTGTGGAGAAAGCAGATTGCACACCAAAAGAGCTTCCATGGCAAAAGACCCTGCTGCCCACTATTTCACAAGGCAGTGATGAGATCCCCAAAGGGCAGGTAGAAACTGAATGCAAAGGAGTAGGTAAGGTTCAAAGTCCAGAACTAGGACCAGAATACATATAGCTAAGGCATTTTCCATTTAGAAGAAGAAGAAGAAGAAGAAGAAGAGATTGGATTTATATCCCGCCCTTAACTCACTTGGAGTCTCAGAGCGGCTTACAAACTCCTTTCCCTTCCCCTCCCCACAACAGACACCCTGTGAGGTAGGTGGGGCTGAGAGAGCTCTGAGACAACTGTCCTTAAGAGAACAGCTGTGCCAGAGCTATGGCTTGCCCAAGGTCATCCAGCAGGTACAGGTGGAGGAGTAGGGAATCAAACCTGGTTCTCCCAGATTAGAGTCTGTGCACTTAACCACTACACCAAACTGGCTCCTTTATTATTGTCAGAGACGGAGCCATAGGCCTTTCAGCTGAAAGCACTGACAATCTTTTGTCATATCTGTTCTCCAGTCCATCAATATGCCCAAACCCCAGGAAAACTTACCTCTAGGACCCGCATGGAATAATAGCCACATGGGGTATAGGGCTGCAGTGAGAAGGGGTGGAATCACCTTCAAATGTCCTTGTTTGCTATGGCTAGTCTCTGATCTCTTCAAGTGAACCTGGCAAAGCCCTACTTTGTCCCTATTTTTCCTTCTTGGAAATGGCCTATTAAATGCTGTTAGTCTAAGCTGTAGATGAAGCATTCTTCAGAGTTCAGCTCCCTTGACAGAGTCTCTGGAAGTTAAATATTGAGGAATGGATTATCTTGTCTCTAACATGCATAGGGTAAATGCATGTACACAGGAGGCCCTGTGCAATGAACCTGTTGTTTTGCATACTGCAGCTGCTGAGGCACATTTTGACCTGTGGAAATTTTGTGACAGTGGTCCATTCTAAAATATCTTGAACAAGAGTACATCTCTGGCTTCTACATCAATGAAAGACTGGCTATTGCAAAGCAAATGAATACAGCATATAGCAAGCAGAACAACATGTCATAGTACATTAGGGCTGCCAACCTCCAGTTGGGGCCTGGAATTCTCCCAGAATCACATCTGATCTCCAGACTACAGACATCAGTTACCCTGGAGAAAATGGCTGCTTTGGAGGGTAGCTTCCATGTCTTTATACCCTGCTGAGGTCCTTTCCATCCCCCAAACCCCACCCTCCTCAGGCTCCACCCTCAAATCTCCAGGAATTCCCCAAACCAGAGTTGGCAACCTTAAGTACAATGGAGGCACACTACATTATTTGTAGCAACTTTCATTGTTCAGAACCTGCTAAGCGCTCCTGAGAAACAGTGTAATCTGAAATTCAGGGGTTAGATTCTTCCTACTCTGAATGTAACCAATCTAAAGAATCCAGGACAGATATTTTTTAAGATAGAAAACTACAAAAAACAGGATTAGTGTCTTCCTTCATCATTAGGGTATCATGACTTTTTTGAGGAATACTGATCATCACCCCATCAAGGGAGATGGTATATAAAATATGTTATAATCCTCGATTTGCTCCAGACTAGTCCCATTTTATGCCAGTAACAAAAAAGGGAACTGAAACCTTCCAACAGTGTTTCTTACAGCAACTGCTGTAGCTCTCACTTTAGAAACAGAGTGGAGACCTGTCTCTTTTCCGGATCTCAGGAGGAGTTTCTTTCTGTTCATTTTGCTGTCAGTGAAAGTACTAGTGTCAGGAGGGTTCTAGTTACTTTCACTTAGCAGAGCTTTATTTTCAGTCCTGACCTTACCAGAGAGAACTGTAAATAATATCAGCACTAACCAAAAGGTCTTATTCTTTATGCTCTGTGGGTATTATATGCAACAAAGTTGACATTCAAACAATTGGAACCTGGGGGAAATGAAAATGTTATTTCATGGAATGACTGAATTCTTGCCACAGTATTATTTAACCATCATTTTGATCCTGCATACAAATAATATAAATCTGACCATCATTTTTTCCTCAAGTTATCTTTAAAATCATCAGCCTGTGCTTATTTACAAGAACTTTAAATATAATGAGAAAGGAATCATAACCTAAATTTTGAAGAATCACAATTGTTGTTTCAGAGTATTCCTAATTATTTCCTAGTATGCAAAGAAAAACTTCAAATTTCCAGCCTTCCACTCAGGACTGGGTCACATGACTTGAAATCAGTTCTGAGTCACATTCTTAGAGTGCAGATGTAGTTGACCATGGGAATGATTGCAGCAAACTCCATCTTGGATGTAGGATGAACATCATAATTCTGACCACTCCCTTCATTGTTGGCTGATAATTCTCAGGACTATTTTGGTGTCATGTGTTTTGACAAGCTCCTTGAAGATCAAACAGTTTCAAGAAAATAAATCCGAAGTGTATTAGAAGCAGGGCTATTTTTGGGCAGGAACACACAGGAACGGAGTTCCGGCTGGCTTCTGAGTTGGCCACACCTACAGCCTCCCCTCCTTGGGTTCCCCAGGTGCCTTGCAAGCCACGGGGTGCCTGGGGAAGCCAAACCGATCCAGGGAGGGAAGGCAGTTTAAACTGTGGGGCACCTGGTGAAGCTGATCCTGAAATTGCCTTCCTTCTCTCAGGTTCCCCATGCAAGACACGGGGCACCTGGGGAAGCTGATCCTGGGAAAGAGCTGCGCTATTAGGGGTGTGGCCCAATATACTAATGCATTTCTTCTGCTGGACATGGCCTGTTATGCTAATGAGTTCCTGCTGGGCTTTTTCTACAAAAAAAGCCCTGATTAGAAGTATATAATATGCTGTCATCAATATGCTGATGATATCCAGCTCTATCTGTTTATAATGGACAGACTCCACCACAGAGGTATAGGACATGGCATTACAGGCAATAACTGGATGGCTACAACAAAGCAAACTGAAACTGAATCCAGTGAAGATGGAGGTCCTGTACTTGTGTTGTGGGGAGTTGGGATTGGGAATCCAGTGCCCAACCCTTGGCAGGACACCATTGGTGCCAGCGCCAAGGGTGAAGAGCTTAGGGGTACTCTTGGATATCTCTATTTCTATGGAGGCCCCGGTTGTGGCCATTGCCAGATCAGCCTTTTATGATTTGTGGCTGATCAGACAACTGGTCCCCTATCTCATACAACTTAGCTATAGTGATCCATGCAATGGTCACTTCCAGACTGGATTATTATAACTCATTTATATGGGACTGCCCTTGAATTTGATCAGGAAACTGCATCTAGTGCAGAATGCGGCAGCATGTATGCTGACAGTGATGCCTATGTAGGCTTGCATTCAGCTGATGCTGTGCCAACTGCACTTGCTGCCAAAAAAGTACCAGATCCAACTCAAGGTTTTGGTGTTAACCTTCAAAGCCCTATGCAGCCAGGGACATGCATATCTTCAGGATTGCCTCTCCCCATATTTGCCCTGTAGAGCATTGCGATCAGGTAACCAACATCTATTAGCTGTCTCCAACTCCAAGGATGCCCGGACCACCTCAACTAGGGCCAGGTCTTTCTCTGCCCTGCCCCCAACCCGGTGGAACAAGCTCCCACTTGAGATCAGGGCCCTGCAGGATCTGTTGCAATTCTGCAGGGCCTGTTATATGGAGCTGTTCTGCCAGGCTTTCGGTTGAGGCAGCAGATATCCGAATCTGAAAACGCTGGATCCTGACCAGCCAAAACTGAGCATTGCTACTGAGGCTTCCGTTCTGTCTGTTGTTTTATCACTGCTTTAAAATCTTGTTTTTAAACTGTTGAATTTATATTTGTTATTGTCATGACTTGTGCTCCCTCTAACCTGTGGAGTCTAGTGAGAGGGAACAAAGTGACCTTGTAACCCATCCTGAGCCTGCTTGCTGGATAGAAATCATATTAAATTAGGTAATTAATTAAATAATAAATATTTGTATCGTATGAAAGTGATCAGCATATAGCAAATTCAAATTTAGGAATAAAGTATCAGGGAACAATTTAAATCACATGTTTTATTTCCTGGGAAACCTCTGAGTATTAAGAAATCCCCAGCCTGTTACCAAGCAGCAGTCAATCCAAACCATAGGTGTCAACTGTGGGGGGGCTCGGGGGCTCAGGCCACCCCTGAAATTTCCCAGGGAGGACTAAGCCCCCCCGGCGAAACGGGGTGCCCGCCACCGCCACCACCACTGCCACCACGCCTCCCTGCCTAGGCCCACCTCCCTGCCTGCCCAGCTCCCCTGAACCCACTCGCTCTTTCCCTCCCTCCTGGGGCCATCTGGGCGACTGCCGGGGCAATGCTCTAGCAATCGCCCCGAAACTCTATGACACCATAGAGTTTCGAGGCGATTGCCAGAGCGTCACCCCGGCAGTCACCCGGATGGCCCCGGGTGGGAGGGAGGGAGGAGGCAGGGAAAGAGTGAGTGGGTTCAGGGAGCTGGGAGCCAGGAGCTGGGCGGGGGGGGAGGCTCTGGCAGTAGGGACATTGTCCCAGTGTGCGCGCACTTTGCATGTACACACGCTAGCCCCCCCCCTCGGGAAATTAAAAAGTCAACACCCCTGAATTCCAAACTAAGAGATGTTGTGGACAGAATGCTAATAAATTAGAATTAATGCTCCTGTTGGCACTGACATAAATACGATGGGGATGGTACTGAAAGTAAGCCCTGACCTGGATAATCCTTACACAATACTCCTGTAAGGCAGGCCAGTATTATTATCCCTCATGTTACATGGTGGGGTGGGGTGAGAGAGCTGAGGCTGCAAGAATGATTTTTCTAAGCCACCTTAGTGAATTCATGGAAGAAGTGAAACTTGACTCAGGGGCTTCATGGATCACATCTGAGCTACACCAGCTCTCAGAAATGTTCCCATTACCTGTTAAGAATATGATGGAAAGCCTCAGGAGACCAGGAAGATTTTTTTAAAATACCTATCAATCCATCAAAAAGCATGTGGTAGCAGCTTTGGTTTTGGCATTTCTGGGTAAGGCTGGGCGGGGGTGTTGTCTGCCCATATAGGTCAAGCTACAAGTTGGATTTTAGACCTAGGACCACTGTCTTCAGCTAGAGCAGGGGTATCTTGCTTATCCTGTTAGACATTTCAAATTTTTTGGCATTACTGACTACTAAACCTCACTGGACCATTTATGGAATTGTTTGGAGAAATAGGTTACCACCACTGGGGGTTCTAATCCTTCCATATATGCTGGCCACAAGTCAGGCTACCATAACTCACATTTATGGCTGTTAGCTTGTGTTGGAGTGAAAGGTTCCATATTGGCATTGGTTCTGTTGCATGAGGATGCTGGGAGATAACTGCAGAAAATTTGAATTGTGGCATCTATAATATTCTGAAGGAGCTCTGTTTTGCATTTTCAGGTCATTTGTCAATAACTGGTGGCCACAGGACTAGATGAGGGCAGACAATATGAAGCTGATGGTTGGGAGCTTGTATGTGCCCAAAGGACAAAACTACATGTTATCTGGAAAATCCATAATAGGATATCCTGACTTTTAAAAACCTAAAATACAGTAGTGGGGTTTGACCAATATATTTGCAGTGGCAGTGTTGGGAGAATTCATGTTTAACCTTTTCCCAACTCCATTTTTCCTGTATAAATTACATATACACCCTGGCTGTTGTTTTGCCACAAAAGAACAGGTATTAACACCATTTTCTGTGCTCAACCTGTCAGTTATTTACAAGACATTATACTTTTTTTTAGTTTAGCGAGGTATTTTTCTCATGATTTCACAGTTGTATCCAATGAACTGCCAATGAAAACTGCAGATTTCCCATGTGATTCTCTCCCTTCAGTAGCCTCTTCCTAGACCTAGAAAGAATCATGGGACCTGAGGAAAAGTATAGCCATGGGTGGCTGCACTAACAAAGGAGAAGAGGTGAAATCACTCCCCATCATCTATCAATGGAACTTCATTAACAGAAGAGGCAGGAGGAGCCCTCCGCAACTCACTGCAGCTTCCTGACCTGCCTACTGTACACGCATACATGTCCTGTGACCCCAGGGGCTGCAGGAGGGCAGAAGGAGGGTTGATGAGTGTTCTACTGTTAGTCCCTTGCAAGCCTTTTTGTGTTTGTTTTCCTTGTTATTGTACTGTCAATTTTAAAGGCTATTGCATTGTTTTTAGATGTTATTTCAAAGACCGACCGACCGACCGACCGACCGACCTCCTAAGAGAAAAGCAGGGAATAAATCTGTGAGCAAACAAAATGGCTCCATTGAAAGACAAGACATTGTTGCATTTTGCTTCTTAATTTTGCACTGTAGAAAACAAGAGCATCCACACATTTGTCTTACTTCCCCAGACCCAAACAGCGATGTTCTGTATTACAGATTTTTAAAACAGAAAGAAAAAATAGAAGGGAGAGCTGAAATGGTATTTCAGAAGAATTCAGAACTCGTGCGCCGTTCTTAAGCATCCTATATAGAAACAGTCCTCACTGATTTACATAGAGTTTGTTTCACATCCCAGTGCTTAAGCTGTAAGCCACAAATCAGAGGACCTGAATCTTGTTGCTCCTTAACAATATATGTAAATATATGGATGTAACAGCAGGGTGAAATGGCCACGAACTGCAGAAAATCCAAAGTGAGACATAATTATACACATTTTGAAATGTAATCAAGAAATGAACAGAGACCATTCACAATACCAGTAATTAGTGATAACGTAATTGCCTTAGTTTTGATAAGTATGTCAGCACCTGCAGTAACTGAAGAATCGCAGGCAGGCCCTTGTTAAGCTTTGGGAAAATGGCATCAAACTTCTTGATGAAGAACTTTCACTCTGACCTTTCAGTCCTTCTGAAGTTCTTTTGTTGGAAAATGGCGGCTTTTCGATCAGCAACAGATCAAAATGTTGTACCTCTAATTTTTAAATACTGCCATTTTTAAGGATAGATCTATGTCCATTTATTCTTTGCATAAGGATGGATTTGTTTGTTCTACAGAGAAAGCAGAAGGACATTGCTGATACATGATAGTGTGTATCAGGTAGGAAGATGAACTCGTGGATTACCCCACAGTGGTATGACTGCTGTTACCAGGTGCTATAATAGTGTTTCATGAATGGATACAGTGGCGGAAGTGGCAGCTGGGATTGTTTCAGGATCTGGCTCCTGGATCTGTCTCTCTCTTAGACAATTTGTTGTTAGTGAGAAGCTGCCATATGGAGAGCCATCAGTAAGCAAGGGAAGTCCTACCAGTCAAGACCTGTGAAAGAGAACTATTATCATCCTGGATGGGCTATAGATAATTGATTATGCTGGACTGGTTAGAGCTGGGAGCTCCAGTTTCTTACCTTCCTATTAATCAAAGGAATGTAAAAATATGTATTTAAAAACTGAATTTTGAAAATATTGGCATTGCATAGATGTAATATGTCAACTGACTTTGGAAAACTGTCTTGTCTTCTTCAGTATCTTGAAAAAAGGCTCCAGATGTGCATCAGAATGTGGAGATTGTTTATCCTACAAGTGCTCTTTTTTATCCATCTGGGGCTGAGGATCAACCTCTCTCACTGCAGTTCATTAAGCGGCTTATTACAAAATGCTCTCCTTTCCCACAGAATCACAAGTATTCCCTAAATGTGCATTCCATTCTAGTGGATATTGAACAAAGCCCCGGAGTTTATATTACTGGTCAGGACACTGTATGTTACAGCTGGGACGGAAAGTTTGTGTTTGTTCTCTTCCACTCCAGTTATAAACTGCACAGAGACATAGCCTTTTCTATATTGAGGACAGAAGGAGAGAACATGTGAACCATAGGCGTCAACTACTTGGGGGCTCAGGCCACCCCTGAGATTTTCCGGGGGGGACTGAGTCCCCCTGGGCGAAACGGAGCGCCCGCCCACTGCAGCACCTTCCTGCCCTCCAGGCCCCCAGCCCAAGAAGAAGCTGCTGCTGCCACTCCACCACACACCTCTCCCCACCCACTCCTCCCTCAATCTCTCCCCTTCCCTCTCCCCACCCACCCACTCCTCCCTCCCTCTCTCTCGCCTCAAAACTCTGTGGCACCATAGAGTTCCAGGGTAATTGCCAGAGCATTGCCCCAGCAACATGCCCAGCGTGATGACATCACTTCCAGGTGACGTCATCACGCTGGGCAGTCGGCCCTGGAGGGAGGGAGGAGTGGGTGGGGAGAGTTGTGCGGGGGAGTGACTCTTGCGGCGGTGGCGGCAGAGGTGATCACATGCAACAGCGGTGGCAGACATCATCCCTTTCAAAAGTTAAAAAAGAAACACATACATGATAGAAAAATCACATTTTTCTCCTCATCCAAAAGTAGTCCTGGGTAGATCTAATCATGTATGAGTCTGATTGTTCCCATATGTGTTTGGAATTCTAGGTTTCACAAAAAGCGGAACACCCAGGTAAAGGGAGGTAAATTCTAAAATCTCTTGCACCTTCTCTCAATGTTTGAATAATTTTATTTTCTTTAAGTAAGCCATCTGGTTCTATGACTGATGAGAACAAGTTAAGTTATGTGTAGGCTGGAAGAAACATGCTAAAATTAATGAAGTTAGTGAAAGGTATGTGTGTGTGTACACGTGCATACATGTGTAAACAGGATTTAACATCCTTTTCTGTTTAAAAACAGGGCCCAAACCTTAATTTGAGTTAGAAGGCTGGCAGCAAGAAAGAATAAAAGGAGAAAACTCATTCCCATGCTTGTGCATGACCATTCTGCAAGTGAAAATGTGAATAGTTTATGACAGCATTTCCCACCATGCTGGTCCAGACCCAAAAGTGGATGACAAAACCTGTGGAAGTGGGCAGTGTTCCCTCTAAGCTGAGATAGTGTGAGCTAGCTTACAGTTTTTTAGCCTCCGGCTCACACATTTTTGTCTTAGCTCAGGAAGGATGGCTCCATAGCAAACTAAGTTATGCAGTAGGCAATCGCTCGGTCACAACTTTAATGCCAATAGCTTACAAAATAGCATTTTTGCTCACAAGACTCCACAGCTTAGAGGGAACATTGGAAGTGGGTACGAGGCTTTGTGTTTTTATTGATTTATGTATGCTGTTTTCTGGGGGGGGAAACATGGGTCACCAAACACAGCAAGTTTGAAAAAACATGGGTCACCAAACAGCAAGAGACCCTTTCTCCTGTCTGTAATATGGCTTGAAACTTCCCTTGTGTGAGAACTACAGTCCGGAAACATTTAATTTAAACTGAATCATGGTAAAAAAGTTAGGTCTGTGAAGAGTACTGGACTTGGGAGACTAGGAACAGTGAAATCATGAAGCCTTTATTGAGTGATTCAGCATGCCCAGTAGATGGTCAGATCAAGCATGCTTCCTCCGGCCGCACCTCCGGCCGCACCCAAAAGACCTGATAGGAGCTTTACACATGCGCATGTTTGTCATAGGTTCCGTGGAGGAGCCTTTGGCCACATTGGCTCCTCAGGGAGAACCTAGGTCCCACATTAGTGGAGACTTTGAATCCGGACGTCTATTGTTCCTCCAGATTCAAGCTCCCCTCTCTGCCTGACCATGTGCTCTGGCCATGTGGCAGGCGCTATTACCTGGGAGCACATGGCAGGCCGGTTGTTACACAGAACATACTGCATTACACCCCTCCCCCCATAGTCCGGACTGTCCCTTGGCAAACATAGCCTCTGAGGAGCGCAGGACATTTCCGTTCTCTGATTGAACGGTGTGGGGTCGCCGGAGCCACCGGTGTAGGGACCAGAGATTCGGGGATATCTGCCACGGGCTGAGCTGGGTCTGGTGCTGATGCAGGGATGGTGACTAGAGTGATGTCTAGGCGGGCAGCTTCTGTGGAGTCCTCCTGCAGAGTCTCGGCCGGTCGTGGGGCAGGCGGATCGTCTGTCTCTGGTACCTCGGGTTCTGCATCTGAGAAGTCCAGCCCTGGATCGTCCGTGGAGAAGGTGTGCAGGCAACGGCAAAGCTTGTCCACATGGCACCTCCACAGTTGTCCTTCCTCGCCCACGACCTCATAGGAGAGGGGACCGGTGATGCGGATAATCTGCCCCGGCAACCACAGGGGCCCCCGGGCGTAGTTGCAGACGTAGACTGGGTCCTCCAGCGCGAACCCTCTGGGAGCTTGGGGGACATTGGGTTCTTTGGAGGCGCCCGGCGCCCAATCGGGGTGGAGCCGATTGAGCTGGGTTGTAAGCCGGCGGCCCATGAGCAGCTCTGTGGGACTGTGACCGGTAGCTGAGTGAGGGGTGGTCCACTGGTTTAATAGAAAAGCCGTTAACTTAAACCCCAGATCCCCCTGGTCTATGCGCCTCAGCACCTCCTTAGTGGTGCAGACCATTCACTCTGCTTGGCCATTCATGGCTGGGTGAAAAGGGGTGGATCTCACGTGCCGGATGCCATGGAGCTCCACAAAGTGCTGGAATTCCCAGGGAGAACCTAGGTCCCACATTGGTGGAGGCTTTGAATCCAGACATCTATTGTTCCTCCAGATTCAAGCTCCCCTCTCTGCCTGACCATGTGCTCTGGCCATGCGGCGGGCGCCATTACCTGGGAGCACATGGCAGGCTGGTTGTTACACAGAACATACTACATTACAGTCTGGAAATGTGTTTATTGTGTATTAAGGATGAGTCATCCCTAAACTAGCCCTGGGATCAGGGTGAGCTTGAGTCCACAAACAAGAGCTGGCTAGGATTCTAGAATAGACCAATAGAGATCCAACAGGATCCTAGAATGGACCAATAGAGAAACAAGTGTTATGTAAATAGCCTATCGTTGAGAGTGGGGTGTGTTCGGGTTGTGGTGTTTGCATGCATAAAAACCAGACTGCTGCCTGAGATCTTTGCCTTCCGCTGCTTGCTGAAATCACTAATAAAGTAGAGCTGATCACTGGACTTGGGGACTGTTCATCCATGGAACCCACTATTTAACAGTGTTATTTCTTCCTTTACATTGGGAAGGGAAAGCTCTCTCTTGTTGGTCTGAAAGTAGGATCATGTGTGAGAGATTCCCCTCAGTGAGGAGAACAATCCCTGAGTATTCCATCTCCACTGACTAATTGACTAACAATAAGCAACATAACAATATTAGAGGCTGAACAAAATATTTAATGAACTTAATGAACAAAAAGACTATTAGTGCATTGTAATAATTTTATCATGTTGATTGTATTTTATCTGTTTTAATGCTGTAAATCGCCCAGAGCCTAATTGTGGGGTTGGGTGATTTAAAAAATCCAATAAATAAATAAATAAAATATGCATGTTGTTTTTAGAGGATGCAGCATTTTAGAAGAGGCCTTCCTCCTCTGTATGAAAAAAGTGGGAATGCTTCTTAAATGATGGTCCCTGCCTTCTGCAGTTTTGTATTAGAAATTATAGTTTTCAAAGCATTAGCTCAATCAATGACAGCACTTTTTTTTCATTAAACTTTGTACTGATTGATTTAATGAAACAGTTTTAGTCCTTGCTGAAATAGCACATTCTGGGGTACCAAAAAGTGGAAAAGCAGGAAATAAGCCTACAAATATATTTTATGCCTCATGAAGAATTCTTTGCCATCTTCATTTTTGTTATTATTTTTTTCCTTATTATGATGATGCTATTATCCAAAAATGCCTTTCTGCCGACAGAATGGCACTTCAATGGGGAATGTGATTTTAATCATTTTTTTTCTACCCACTGCAGACCCTCACTTTGCTAACTATGCTGTTGCCCTTTGGCATGTCTTTTAATAAACTAGCTTTCTGCCCTGTCCAGTCCCTTAAAGGGAATCTATGTGGACATGCCCTTTAGTAGACTGAATTATGTACTGGCTTGCTCCCAGAGTTAGCAACATCAAATTGATTGTTGGTGGGAGAGGAGATTCTGAATGATCCAATTAAATAAATGCATCTGGATCGATGTTGTGCCAGATCTCCCAAGGACAGAACAAAGTCCTAAGGAATGCGGTAATATGTGTTAAGCGGGTACTCCCTCAGAAAATCATAGCTAGCAAATTAATTAATGCAATACATTTTAATACCAAGTATTCCTTGGTTATATGTTCATATACATGCTGGTGTGTGTTCTAGCACACAGCTCAGAAAACTGAAGTGCACTTAAGCTTTTTAGGGGAGCAATGTCTGCTGATTTCCCCCTCCCACTGAGCCTCCTGAAGTTTGTTTCTGAGGCCAATGGACCCTCAGGAATAGCAGAGTCTACAGCGGAAATCAATGGAAATTGTCATTCCCTGCTTTATTGCTCCTAAATTTCCTTAATGTGTTTGGTTATAGGTAAATGTGTTTGCCATCACAATGAACAGAAACTAGTCTCATTACAGTGGCTCTTTTTGCAGCTGCTCCATCTGTGGGAATTTCCTGTGTATGTAACAAGGGAATGCTTGCTTTAAGAAATACTTTGTCTGAATTGCTTTTAACATATTTGCTAGGATTTTCAGATCTTGTACCGAAGATGCTCAATAGGTTTTCATATCCATATTCAAAATGCAAGTACTTCACATAAATCACAATTGCCTTGTGGTACTCATTGCCACAGGAGATATTAGATGTCTCATCCTATTGATTGCATTACATTGTGTAAACTTAGTGAGAAAAGTAGACAATAAATAGCATAAATAGAATAGTGATGGCTTTAAAAGAGCATTTTAAAAATCATGAAGAATAGGTCCTTTAACAAATTAGCCCTTATGCTATATGGAACCTCCATATACCCAGAGTCAGTATAATTCTGAATGCCAGTGGCTTCAGAGGCAAGAATAAGGTTTTGGCTTCTGTGCTCTTAATTACTGACCTTCCTGGATATCTGGTTACCCTCTGTAAGAAACAAGATGGAGAAATAGGTGGATCATTGGTCTGATCAAGCATGGCTATTCTTTTGTTCTTAAGTTCACGTCTGAGTATTTAGTGGAAATTAGATTGCAAGCCCATTGGTGACAGGGTCTCAACTGGTAAAAAGAAAGAAAAGGGCAACTAGAATGATAAAAGGGTTGGAACACTTTCCCTATGAAGAAAGGTTGAAGCGCTTGGGGCTCTTTAGCTTGCAGAAATGACGGCTGAGGGATGACATGATCGAGGTTTATAAGATTATGCATGGGATAGAGCAGGTAGAGAAAGAAGTACTTTCCTCCCTTTCTCACAATACAAGAACTCGTGGGCATTCCATGAAAATGCTGAGCAGTCAGGTTAGAACAGATAAAAGGAAGTACTTCTTCACCCAAAGAGTGATTAACACGTAGAATTCACTGCCACAGGAGGTGGTGGCGACTACAAGCATGGACAGTTTCAAAAGGGAATTAGATAAACACAAGAAGGGGGGACCCGCGATACTCGTGGGGGGGGGGGGGAGAAGCTGACAGCCACTCGGCCTGGCATTTCTGTCCCCCCCCCCCCGCCCCGGCGCTTCTCCCTCCCTCCCGGCCTTCTCTCGCTGGGCTGAGAGGCTGAGAGCCACTTGGCCTGGCATTTCTGTCCCCCCCGCCCCAGTGTTTCGGTCCCCCCCACCCCAGCGCTTCTCCCTCCCTCCCTGCATGCCCGTTCTCGTTCGGGCCTGAGTGGCACTAAGCCACTTGGGCCCTGTGTTTCCCCCCCCTGGCGCGTCCCGCCCTCCCGGCCCATTCTTGTTCCCTCCCACCACCACCCGACCCCCTCCCCCGTTCACTCCAGATGGTGGCATGGCAGCCTTGGGCCGCGCTGCCTCCTACCCCCATGACCCCCTCCCCCGTTCACTCCCACCCTTTCCCCAACAGCAGGCCCGCTCACTGGGCCCACCGGTTCTCCCCCTCCCCCCAAGGGCCATCCCTCTTTCCCCCCTTCCTCCGGTGAGCGCCGCCGAGGCCTGCAGCAAGGGCTGCCCCGGCGCCGCTGGTGTCTGCGCCCGCCGGCTTGGCCGCAGCCTGCCACACAGCCGCCCAGCCACCGGCTCAGCCACAACCCCCCACCACCGCCAGCACTAAGGTAAGTCCCTGCATGCGCAGGGAACTGGTTTTCTCTTTTCAGGGGATTTAAAGATCCCCCAAATATTTTTTCAAACTTTTTGGATTTTTCTGCACATGGGTGGAATGCCCCCCGTGTGTAGGAAAACCTCCCTGCCTCCCAGGTGCCCCCCCCACGCGGATTTAGGTATCCGCATGGGGGAGGGTACTGGGGAATTAGATATATAGATATGGAGTCCATCAGTGGCTATTAGCCACAAAGTATAGATAGGAACTCTCAGTCTGGGGCAAGTGATGCTCTGTATTCTTGGTGCTTGAGGGGGGAGGCAACATTGGGAGGGCTTCTAGTGTCCTGGCCCCACTGCTGGACCTCCTGAGGGCACCTGGTGTTTTTGGCCACTGTGTGACAGTGTTGGACTGGATGGGCCACTGGCCTGATCCAACATTGGCTTCTCTCATGTTCTTATGTCCTTATGTTTTTAAAGAAAGAAATTATGCAAACCCCATAGACAACCATTTTATATGGAAAAACAAGCAGTTCTTGAACAATTCTAGGAGAAAACCACCTGAAAAGGACTACTACACATTCATTGTGTCCACACGGGAAAGAACTTACTCGAAAATAAAATGGTACTTCACAGTGGCAAATGGGGGGAGGTCTGTGAGGAAAAACTCTCATGGGCCTTATGCCAACCCGCTTTTCATTGTGTTTTCACTGTAGGGCTGAAGAAGAAAGAGAAAATGTTGAATTAAAATGAAGACCTATTGTGCACAGGTGTTTTCCCTCACATGTTTTCTCCGTGCATGTCCAGTAGGTTTTCTTTGTCATTCTGCATTGATTTTCCTCCCTTCAGTGCTCAGTTCATTTTTTGGTTGCTGTTTCCCCAGGTTTCCTGAGAGCGGTTTTGCGCTGATTTTTCCCTTGTTTTGCTTCCAAGCTGAAAGTAATTCAAAAGCATACAGATTCCTCAAATTTCCCCTCCACCCTTTTGTTGCCCCTTGAAGGTCACTCCCTGCCCACATTGAGGTTGTTCCACCTACTCTGCACCTTCTGCCTCCCCCCCCCCAATCAGTGTACAAGTTCCATTTCCCCCTTGTTTTTAAAATGGGGGGTAGAGTTTTAAAGGAACTGTGCAAGGTGTATTCCCTGCTGGTATTGACTTGAAAGGGGGATCGGAGAGAAGGTAAATGGCAGCATCCCCAGTGCAAAAAAAAATTTCAGTGCTGCATGCAAACAAAATAAAGGGGTGGGATCGTCAATGCAGAATGAAATTGACATGAGATGTAAAAAGAGAGAGAAAGAGACTGGGATGAGAAGCCTAAAGCTTTGAAAACATTTTTCCCTTTAAAGCTTTAGTGAACAAAGTGTGTGTGTGGGGGGGGGGGGGATGACATTTTGGCAGTCTCCGGAAGCCTAGCATTAAAATAGTGGTTGAGCCACATGAACCTTCTGTGAACTGCTGAACTTAAGAATCGCTTGGGATCAATCCATTTTGAGGAAGAGTGCAATCTGCACAGAACAGGCTTTAAAAAATGGTCAAGATCATGATCTATGTACAGGATCAAATTAGAGAATGACAAAGAGAAAACCACACAAATGTGCAAGGAAGGGCAAGAAATTAGCATTACTATGCAGCTGTGCTAGGGCATCAGCGAAAATACCCCCCACACTTTTTTTCAGTTTAGTGACACAAGACTAAAAAAGCTCTTCAGAGCTTCTGCCATAAGACTCCTCCTCCATACAAACTGCAGCCCTGTGAAAAGCATGGTGGAGTTGCAGCTGACTTTGCATAGGCGCGCATGCACCCACACACACATTGCCAATTGTCACAGTTTGCAATGCCACTGTCAGTGGGTTCCACTATGCATTCTGTGCACTCAACATGTTTCCCCATATTATGAGATTGTGTGATTCTGTCCCATTTTTCACAATGGCCAATAACAGCAGAAAATCCCCTAGTGCTCGGCCATATGGAAAAGGGGCTTTGCAGCTGCTTGTCGATTTCAGAAAAAGTCCGGTCAGTTTCAACAGTAGAATTTCTCCCCCTTTGTCTGTATTCCTTTCTGCTCCCTTTCATTCAATGAACTAAAGCTAAAATGCATGTGCAAAACCTGAACAAGGAGGGTTTTATTGGAAGGTGCTTGCTGGATGCTACTGTGCAGCTGCAATAGGGCAATTGCATAAATTTTAAAAACTTTGGATGCCATACCCTACACACATCAAAAGTGACATTCCACCCCAATTTAGATAAGTGGTTTTTTTAAAATTGAAGTGGCAGAATAAATACACTGGAGAAAAAAGAATGGTGCGTAAAGCTGGGACAGAATTCAAAGTCAAGATTAAAGGTTTACTGCCCTGAAAATCTGCAGTAAGATGTGTGTGCATAATGGATCAAACACAGGAGCCAGGCAGACAAGCACAAGCCAATCAAAGGCAGTCATTTCTAAAGATCATCACACCTTGTAGAAATGAGGTTCTTCCATTTCTCCCAGTGGCAAATATATATATATTTTTCTGTAAAACATGAAGGACATTTGCATGTCTGAAAACAAGTGTGCTCTACTTGCAGGAACCAGAGTCTTCTATAGGAAAAATACCCCTAGCAAAATTAAAGTGAGCTGTCTTTTCCTGTAATGAGGGAAGCATTCTTCAGTGTCAAGATTCGTTCCTGCCATATCTTTAGTTCTGATTCTGTCCAATCAAATTACTGTTTCAGATTTCCAGAGGCAAGACAGCCCAGTAAACCTCTGAATTACAAACCATGGTCTTGCTCTGCCCTCATGTGGTTAACCTGGGAAAGAAAGGATTAAATTACCGTAGTACATACAATTAAATTGGGTTAAGATGGAGACAAGCCAAAAAAGGAGATTAAACTTTACTATCATGTACAGAAAAGCAATAAAATTATGTAAAGTGGTAAGGGCAATCAAAGTGCATCTGTGCTGCTCCGCGCTGGAATAACAATGCAAGAGGGTTTATATGAATTGTTTCAAAGGCTAATGGACTACAGCTGAAGATCTCCCACATGGCTAGAATAATAAAAATAGCAGCACAAGCTTTTGCTTGCATCACTGCCATAATGAAAACATAGAATTAGGCTACCCTCCCTATTTGGCACCAGCCTGGATTCTTGACCTCACTGACATCCAGTTTTTAATATATAGCTTTTAAAAATTGCATTTCCTAGTCAGGGGTTAATGAATCCCCACTATGATGTCTCATTTTTCTCCCGAGTAAATAGGGTAATAATGAGGATTTTTAACTCCCTCAGTACCAGTTTGATTATAAAAGGACAAGCAGGAACCCACAAGGACCTGCAGGGTAAACCTTATTTCCCTCTCCCCCACTATTTCTCTTTTCCCCTCCTTAAAAGCCCCATAGCCTCTCCCCCTTTCCTGCCTCCTTTTCTCCTTCCCTTCTGCCAACTGACCTACCTTTATCTCCTCTCGATCTTTAGTTTCACTCTTCCCTATCCCTGCCACCTTATACTCATATAAAACTATGGCTCTTGCATGGGGCTCAGCCAGGATGGGCACCATGGTCTGCCTCACCTCACATGGAGTCTGGCCATGCAAGGTGCTGCTATCTACTGTGTTTCATGTGGGGCTCAGACGGGCCAAGTGCCACCCCTTACCTTGCCTTGCACAGGGCTTGGTCAGGTACCACCATCAGTCTTGCCTTGTGTAGATGCCAACCTCTTTCCCAAGTTGGGAAAAAGAGATTGAGTTTTTAGACACCCTCAATAACTGTGCTATGGAGCAGATGGTCACAGAACCTACCAGGGGAGAGGCAATCCTGGATTTGGTCCTAAGTAACACCCAAGACCTGGTGAGAGATGTTAAAGTGATTGCACTGCTTGGGAACAGTGACCATAATTTCATTGAGTTCAACATTTGTATAAATAGGAAGCTGCCCCAAAAGACTGACACAACCACTTTTAACTTCAAAAGGGGTAACTTCTCTGATACGAGGAGACATGTGAGGAGAAAACTGAAAGGAAAAGTAGAAAGGGTCAAAACCACTGGGGAAGCTTGGAGACTATTTAAAATTACAATCCTAGAGGCTCAGAGAAAATATATACCACGGGTTAGGAAAGGCACAAATAGGTACAGAAAAAAGCCTGCATGGTTAACAAGCAAAGTAATGGAAGCTGTAAAAGGTAAGAAGGATTCCTTTAAGCAGTGGAAAGCTAGTCTCACTGAGGCTGATAAAAGGAAACACAGGCTGTGGCAAATAAAATGCAAGTGTGATCAGGCAGGCAAAAAGGAAATATGAGGAGCCTATCGCAAAAAACATAGACCAACAATAAAACTTTCTTCAAATACATTAGAAGTAGGAAACCAGCCAGGGAAGCAGTGGGGCCCTTGGATGACCAAGGGGTAAAAGGTGTACTGAAGGATGATAGGGAAATGGCTGAGAAGCTGCATGCATTTTTTGCCTCTGTCTTCACTGTGGAAGATGAGAAGTGCTTGCCCTCTCCAGAATTACTGATTTTGGGAGGGGTGTTGAAAGACCTGAGTCAGATTGAGATGACAAGAGAGGAGGTCCTACGACTGATAGACAACTTAAAAACAAATAAATCACCGGGCCCAGATGGCATACATCCGAGAGTTCTAAAAGAACTCAAATATGAACTTGTGGATCTCCTGACAAAAATATGTAATCTTTCATTAAAATCTGCCTCCATTCCTGAGGACCGGAAGGTAGCAAATGTCACTCCCATCTTTTAAAAGGGTTCCAGGGCAGATCCGGGAAATTACAGGCCAGTCAGTCTGACGTCGATACCGGATAAGTTGGTGGAAACTGTCATTAAGGAAAAAATTAGTAGGCACATTGATGAACAAAATCTATTGAGGAAGACTCAGCATGGGTTCTGTAAGGGAAGATCTTGTCTCACTGTTAGTGTTCTTTGAGGGAGTAAAACATGTGGACAAGGGGGATCCAATAGACGTTGTTTACCTTGACTGGCTGGCTGTCTTAGGTGGAGAGGGGAAGGCCATCAGCCCACCAGGAGGCATCCAGGTGCTTTCAATGGCCATTCCCCCCTCCCTGTGAGGTAAATGAGGCTGAGAATGTGGAACTGGCCCAAGATCACTCTGTGAGTTTCCACAGCAGAATGAAACTCTAATTACTACACTGGAATTTTGTGGGTGCTGCCACTGAACAGTAGCAAACAGCAAGTCCTGGGTGAGTCAGGCATGTAGTGTGGTAGGAAGTCACCAGTGGTTGCCACCTGGACTGGTTCCAATGAGTCCTCCCTCAAAGGCCAAAATGTCATTGGAAAAGGCCCTCCCCCTGCCTTTTACTGACAGAAACTAAGCCTGTTGTGGTTGCCTAGCAACAATCACTGAGGGAATCTATTTCAATGTTTTTTAAAAAATAGATTTAAGGTTTTTCTGCAAACCTGGGATATTTTCAGGTTTGTAGAAAAATCTGTCTTGTCCATTTACAAACCCAGTTTGCAGATTTAAGTATCTTCAACTTTGGCCAACTTAGAATGTACAAGTGGTTATTAGAAGATACAAGAAACTCGCAGAGAGGGGGCATCCCATTTCCCGTGCCTTTACTTCCTCCTGTCCCTTCTCTGACACCTTCAGCTTTGCCATGTTGGCGGTGGAGAGCGAATATTCCTGTGCTCTACAGCTTGTAGCTTTGTCAGGTCGGAAGGGAGAGCAGCAACAACTCCTGCGTCCCCCAATCTGCAGCTTTGCCAGCTCGGTGGGAAAGGAGAGTGGCAACTTCTACACCCCCTCCAGCACTGCAAGCTTGGATGGGGACAGTGTTTATTACTGCTCAATGCCAGCTTAGCAGAGTGCAGCAACAACTCCCACACTGCTCCCGCCTCCTCCTTGCACAGCAGCAAGTGCTGTGGCTGTGATCCCAGGCCTGGTGTGCCTCCCATGTGTCATTGCTGGCGTGGCCAGGCCCAGCATGGCTATAGCAGCCTAGCCCGCCAAGGCTCCCAGGTTCTGGCACTACTGCAGCCAAGCCCATTGCAGCTCCCAGGTTTTGCCACTAGAGCAGGCAAGCCCACTGCAGTTCCCAGACACTACCTGAGACACAGCACATGCAGACCACACTTCTGCTTTGGGGGGGGGGGACTTAAACCCCTCAATGTATTTTTTAAGCTTTCCAATTGTTCTGCCAATCTGGGGGGTTCAAGTTTGGAAAAAATCTCCTTTTTGTCAGTGTGGGCCTGATCTGTGGATTTAGAGATGTGTAAGGTAATTAATACATCATCCTTTCCTCTAAAGGAAATGATCATCAAGGACTTCTTACTGATCCCAGGTGTCTCTCTGATCCGAGGGTGAACATACTACATAATGATAATGAATGTTACTAGAGACCATAAATGTGAGCTCTAGTCTGAAAGATCCTTTCACAATTTCCAGATGTTATCCATACATTTCAAGCCCTGCCCCTAGGTTCCTCTTACCCACTGAATGCTGGAACAAGAGCACTGGTTTGTGACAAAGGAAAGTGGAAGCATTGCTAGCACTGGTAACATTACTGCAGAAGCTGGTGGGGGAGGGACACACCTGTTAATCCCTTCAGTAAAGGAAAGCAGAAATACTGAACTGGGAGATTTGTGCAGCTGTTCAAATTCAGTGAATGAACTGTTACATAATTCAAACACACAAAGGAGATCCAACATACTTGTGTCTTTATTGAACAACACCTGCACAGGTTGCATGTTCCACAAGACAAGTTAAGCAGAGGAACTCAATAACAGCAGTTGAATATTTCAAACATTTGTTGACTATATTTAAGATATGGATTGAGCACAATTAACTTATCCAATTAGATCTTAGCCAGGAGGCCACCCCATCTGGCGACCACCAAGGACATGCAGGTGTAAATGGTAGACAGACTGGCCACCATCTGGCCCTTCATTCACCACCACTCGGTATCCCTTGGTCAGGCCCAATTCAGCAGCACATTTCTTACCCACGATCATTAAATGACCAAGTAGCTGAAAAAGAAAAACACACACAGGAATATACCAGTGGAAATTGGTCTGTTGCAGAACAAAACAACAACTTAAGACTAAAAGTTTTATTGAAACATTTTGTGGGCTACAATCAATCGTCAACAGAAAACAGAAAAAGAAAAAAGCCATCTTAACTCATTGAAGCAAACATATAACCTGCATGAGATAGCCAAAACTGAGAAGTGAGACAGAACACACAGTTTTCTCAGCTCTCTTCAGAGCTGATGGAAATGATCATCAATGAGAAATGTACAAGCATAATTGAACAACTTGCGCAGCTGATGCACCACTTCAATTAAAATTAATACCTTGCCTATAGTGGGATACAGGAGTTTCAGATCTCATGGAGACTTTGATCTCCAAGACTACAGTTATTTCAATACCTCCAGGCTCACTACATGAAGAATGAAGCCTGCAGAAAGTTCCCAGAATGAAAAAGAACAATTTGTGTGAAAATGGGGAAAGTAAGCTTCTTAAAAACTGTGGTTTTACATTTTAGAAGCCGATTTTTCAGAGATGTTTAGTTAAAGTCTTTTAAATGCTTGCATACTTTTGCAAACATTATATAATGTACATTTTAACAGGGAGCTCATATCCCAGTAAACATTAAAAATCAGTTTCACACACTGGTGATGTAATTGCATTATTTTTTTAAATTCGCAACTTGTGTTTTAATATTGCAGATAGAAACGTGTGTATTCTGTTATAAATAAATATTTTATTATGTTTATGGATGATGTATCTTTCAAATAAGTATTTTGTATTAGTGATCCAAACAATTAAAAAAAATTGGATCATCAGAAGTATAAGCAAAAAAGCACATCTCCATTTAGGTGCTATTGCTCTCTTCAGTAGAGAACCCCAGAAAGACTAATTTTGTTCTGGCTGATCTGATTTACTAGAGCACTGTTTTTCATTCAACTAAGTATCCTTTTGTATATATAAACATACATACATACATACATACATACATACATATATATATATATATATCCTTAAACTAGCCTTAAACTAGCCGTAGCTTTTCCATGGTATTTAAGTTCCATAAATCTAGTTATAATACTGATGATGTGAAGTTTTAAAAGTAACATTTGTTGTAGGAATTCTAATGGAGAAGATTGTAGTGTAAAAAACAAAGTGAGACATACATACTTTTTTTTCCCACTGAAGGACCTCTCTGCTTGATGAGCTCACTCTGGAGCAGGCATAGAACTGTCCATTTAAGAAGCAGCCGTCTGTTAAGTCAGCTCCTGCCACCTTCCATGAAACTGATGGCCTCTCTACTTGTGTTCTTGGATTGTTTTGCTGTAAGCATCTCACCTCTTATCCTACATCGGACAGGCAGCTGCCTGTCCAGTGTAGGAGGGGGAGGGGGGAGGAGTATTAGAAGCCATTGTGGAGGCAGGGCCAGCAGGATCACTAAAATGCTACTGCGGGGGCGGGCTCCCTCGTGACTTTAAGCACCCTGCAACCACAGCTGCACCTGACAGACAACCAACTGTCAGGTGTAGGACATGGTGGAAGTGTATTGGAAGCGATCTGAGGCTGGGCCAGCAGCATTACTGCACCTCACAGGTGGCTGTTAGCCATTCCTGATTTCTTCAACTGCCATTAGCTCTGTGCAGTCTCCTGTAACTGTTTTTTTTTTAACCTCAGAACGCTGAGCTCTGCAGCTGACCAATCAGAGAGTGGGGGGTGCAAGGAAGCAACAGCTGGGCAGCCTCATAGAAATCAATGGGGGGAGCACATTTTCCCCCTTTTAACCCACTTAGGGGTTGAATGTCTAAAAATCCCTTCTTAGTCATCACCTATGCCATGGTAGGAGCACTCTCCCCAAATTTGGTGTTTCTAGGTCCAGCAGCATAAAATGGTGAGGGGACTTTCTTTTATATATATAAAATGAGCTTCTCAAGAAAGAGAGCTCAGTCCGACCTTCTCCTTGTCATCTTACATTTCTGTTCCCACTGCCTATTTTTCAGAAGGCTCAGGGTTGCCAATCTCCAGGTGTGACCTGGAGAGTTACCAAAATTACAACTGACCTTGAGACTACACAGATGAGTTCTCCTGGAGAAAATGGCTGATTTGGAGGGTGGACTCGGTGGAGTCTATAAGTATTATCCCCTGTTGTGGACCCTTTCCCTTCTAGGCTCCACCCCCAAATCTCCAGGAATTTCCCAACCCAGAATTGGCAAAGTACTCAAAGGGCTGGCATATAGAGGATGGTACGGAGTTGTTTTCTGTTGCCCCAGAAGGTTGGACCAGAACCAATGGGCTGAAATTAAATCAGAAGAGTTTTCGGCTAAACATTAGGAAGAATTTCCTAACAGAGCGGTTTCTCAGTGGAAGAGGCTTCCTTGGGGCTCTCCTTCTTTGGAGGTTTTCAAACAGAAACTAGCTCAGGGGTGTCGAACTCATTCGTTATGAGGGCCGGATCTGACATAAATGAGACCTTGTTGGGCCAGGTCATGTGTGTCATAAAATGTAATGCCAGGTAGCAGAGATATAAACTTTACAAAGGACACAGCCAGTTCTTTACCAGATACTCTCAATCACACGGGAGAGGTTTGTCTATCTCTCCTGTGCAATTGAGAGAGACTGGTAAAGCAAGCTGTGACGTGGCAGCAGTAAGAGAACTGGAAAAGGAAGTGGGAAACAGTCAGGACCTTGGGGGCCGGATTGGGGATCCAGCCCGCAGGCCACATGTTTAACATTCCTGGGCTAGATGGTCATCTGACAGCAATGTTGATTCTGTGAACTTAGGCAGATCATGAGAGAGACGGCAGGAAGGGTTGCATCAGTGCTTAGTTCTTGTGGCCCTTTCTTACACGTCCATGGAAAGGCTGATCGCCACATTGGGGTCAGAAAGTAATTTTTCTCCAGGCCAGCTTGGCTGGAGCTCCCGGAGGTTTTTTTTGTCATCTTCTGGGTGTAGAACAGCAATCCCTGAGGGGGAGGTACGTGTGAATTTCCTGCATGTGCAGGGGGTTGGACTAGATGACCCTGGAGGTACCTTCCAACTCTATGATTCTGTTCTTTGTTTATACAAAATAATTATGTTTCTCATCATTCAATTCAAAACAGGCAGGCAATAAGAAAAAAGCTACCAAAAAAGGTCCTCACAAGATAATAACTGTGGGTCTTGACATTTTCATGTAGCTCTATGCAATCTTCATAAAGGGATTATGTTAAAGTGATATGGGAATTTCTAGATTCATGCAAGAATAATTATTGATATAAGATTAAGATCTGCCATGAGCACACTGTAGTAATCTTACACTGGAACTAACTCCCTATAAGCAAAGTAGTAGTACGCCCACTTCCAACCTCATTGCAGCTTAGATTGCAGCTCTCCTTGCAACACTGCAAAATGCAAAGTGTGCAAGACTGCTCTTTGTGCGGTAGCTATATACTTCTGCAGCGTAAAGCACCATGTTCCAGTATGGCTAGTGAGACAATTGTACTCAAACTGGGAATAGCAGGATTTATGTAACATCTAACCAATGCTTATCAAAGAATAGCTTGTAGAAATCCTATTTTTATACTTACAGCTTCATCAGAATCTTCTACTTGAGATATCTGAGCAATAGTCTTTTTGGGAATCACTAGGAAATGGGTTGGAGCTTGTGGAGAAACGTCGTGGAACGCAAGGCACTGAGGGGAAGAAAAAGTAATTGTTTTCAACAACTGCTCTTGAAACACCAAAAAATAAAATATCTATAAAAGTTTGTCAAACAATGTTTTACAAAACTTTTAACCCAAGAACTAAATGAGAAAGCCTTGTATAAATAGTTCCCTGCAGCCCTTGAAATAGGTCTGAATTTTTCTCAGAAGTCAATGTCTTTTGAAATCTGGCTGGCAAATAGAGCATAGCACTTATATAGGATGAGACCTTGCAGAGTAAATAAAAACAGAATTCAAATACCTCAAGTCAGATTTGCATTTTTGAAAAAAGATTTAAAAAACCTTGAAAATGCCCTTTTTAATTTATTTTATTTATTTCATGTGATTTATATCCCGCCCTCCCAGCCATACGGCGGGCTCAGGGAAGCTAACAACATATCAACAGTATTCCATACATAATTTAAAGCATTTAAAACATTAAAACATATAAACCAACATAACATCATACAGATGGCGTATCTTCAATTTAATCATTCAATGCAGCACCAGAATGCAACCTTAAAACAGCTACAAACTGGTGGATAAAATCGGTCCAGGGCCAGATATAAATCTCAGTGCTAGGTGGCCTCTACCCGAAAGCCTGGTGGAAGAGCTCCATCTTGCAGGCCCTGTGGAATTGTAAATAGTCCCGCAGGGCCCTGATGTTGTCTGGGAGCTCATTCCACCAGTACGGGGCCACCACAGAAAAGGCCCTGGACCTTGTACTCACCAGCCAAGCCTCCTTTGGCCCTGGGAGGGTCAGACGATTTTGGGAACCAGACTGTAGTGCTCGCTGGGGAACATATGGGGAGAGGCGGTCCTTCAAATAAATAGGTCCCGAGCCATATAGGACTTTATAGGTAAGCACCAGCATCTTGAACCTTATCCGGTATGCTATAGGCAGCCAGTGCAGTGCTTTTAACCAATTTTTAAAGTAGGGTATCTGAATGTAATGGATTAGATTCATTTCAAAATTTAAATTTAATTTCTAAAAAAGTAATCCAATATTCTCTATCAGGCATACAATGCCTGTTTCCAAACGTAAAAAAATTAATGTGAGGCAAAGACATGCAACACATGGGCAATGTATTGTATTCATTAAGAGTTCAGATGATCAGTAATGAGATTCTGTCACACATCATGGACACTTCATTTCCATTTGAGGAGCAACATTGTTCAGCCCTTCTGGGAATCTCTTAGATACTAAGATCTTGCTTAGGGGCCTCATTTCTACTGAGATGGCAAATCTATATTCAGGTTATACCACACTGCAGGTGTGCTCATATGCTAGTTCTTATATGTGTAAGAGACATAAGAAAAGCACTGATGGACCAGACCACCCAGTTCCCCACAGTGGTTGTCCAGAGGCTCCAGAAGGCCCCCAAGCAGGAGCATGGAAGCCAAAGCCTCCCCCTACTGCTGCCGCACCCTACAACTGTCTTTCGGGGCTATAATGCCTTCAAAGATGGAGATCCCATTCAGCAGTCATGGTCAACACCCCTCAAGGGATCTTTCCTACATAGTTCAATCCTGTTTTAAAACAATCCAAGCTACTGGCCATCACCATATCCTGTGGCACTGGGTGCCATGTTAATGATGCACCATGTGCCAAAGAACTTTTTCTTTATCCTGAATCCACTGCCAATCAATTTTTTCATGGGCTCTTCTTCTGCCATCCTTTATGACACAGGTCCAGATATAAAATACTTGAATCACAGAACAAGGCACCAAATGTACACACAACAATGAGCCACAGACAGTTTCAGCTCTTTGGTATGTATACCCAGTCAATACACACAGCAGTTTTTACATTCACACTTTATGCATTTAGGTGTATATTTAAATATGCAATCAGTGTCAAGCAGGGGTCTCCCCACCATATTTGAGCCTAAGGACACCCTTGCAATTCTGACATGGCATGGTAGGTGCAGTCACAAAACAGTTGCCACAAAATGGCTACTGCAGGAGGCAAAGCCAACCACGAAATGGCTACCACAGCTTACTTTCAGTCATACAGTCACAGCCTTAGTGCTGTGGTGTCAGCTACTGCCAAAGCAATGTGCTGTTTATTTAAGACTCTGCACAGCCAAGCAAATCTCCAAGAGTCAATCAGAAGCCTTGCCGTTCAGAAGCTCCACCTGGCCCCACCCACATTCTAAAAACACTTGGTGAGCACCCGGAAAGGTGATGGCAGGTGCCATGGTTCCCACAGACACCACGTTGATGACCCTTGGTCTAAAGTTACTTCCCCAAAGTCTGAGAACTCCAGTAATACTTGAGTGAAAGTGAAAGCAAGACTGCTTGATCGCAAGAAAATTTGCCTAAAGAAATGGAAAGAATGAATTAGCTTATCATATTCTAAGTACAATACAAAACACAAACATGTGCCCTTAAAAATGGATTCAGTAACAAACCAAGACTGTAAATTTCAACTTTTAATAAGAACAAAACTAGCAACATAGTTATGATGACATCCTGTTGATCTTCCAAAAATATCTCAAGCTAGGGATCCAATTTCTAGTTCTCATACTAGGTTATTTATTCCCTGACCTAGCTATCTCTTCAGATCTTGGAAGATAAGCATGGTCAGCCCTGGGTAGTACTTGGATGTGAGACCACCAAGGGTTGCTATGCAGAGGCAGACAATGGCAAACCTTCTCTGTTCATCTCTTGTCTAGAAAACCCCTATGGGATAGCTATAAGTCAGCAGCAACTTGATGGCACTTTCCATCATCAAGGATCCAATTTCTAGTTTCTCATACTAGGTTATTTATTACTTTGCAACTAGCAGATAGAATTTGTCCCTTACTCTACTGATGGCAATCAATCAAAACTCAACAATTTTCTGTGACGAGACGAAAACCATTTCCACTTGTCTAGCACAGCAAACATATCCTTCCAACTGCAATGAGCACATGATTAATTCATAAAGATCTAAAACAGCACTCTAAATCTACACTTCAGAACAAATTCTCCACTTGATTCAGTCCATGTTTTTGTATTTGGCAAGTCCAAAAATACAATACAGATCAGAAGTAGTGCTTAAGAAAACAAATAGTCTTAAGAAAGAAATTTTCACTCAGAGGAACAAGTCATTACTGGGTGCTGAATACCAAAATCCAACTGGTCACAGTTTTATTCAGCTTTTTAAACATATTACATATTGTGGCTTGGTTTTGTTCCACAAGAGTTAGTTTTAAGGGCCATTTCAGACAAATATTTTAATATATTTGAAAGAACCCAAATCTTGAGAAAAAAACTGACACATGTTCAATTTGTGCTTTAGCAGGTTTTGGAATCTGCACTGGCACTTTAACTTTTACAAAAAGGTTAAATATACTAGAAGTTACTGATCAGATGCAGATCAGGTACATTGCTATAAATATTTGGGAGTGTGGAGACATTGAGCCACAGAATTTTTTATTGTAAAATCTATAAGCAGATTCGGAAGTCCTTGGTAGCACCAGTAATTTCTAGGTTCCCAGGGAAAGATCAAAAAAGTCACCTCAAGGAAATGCTCGCTGATAGAAACAGAGATGTCACCTTTAAAATTGCTAGGTTTGGTTGGCTGACAAGCTGAGGAAAATATGGATAAGAGGAAATATGGATTTTAGAAATGGTTTTATAAATAATTTAAGTTATATCAATTAATATTTTAGGCTATATAAGTGGTTTATTCATGTATTTTACAAATATTATATTTATGTATAGGAAACTGAAATATTCTAAGCTTTGGGTATAAATATGTATTACTTGTATTACTGTGTTCTGGCCAATAACCATAACAATAAATTTTATTACCTTTCATTACTAATCAGATGAATTTGTGTGTACTTCTTCATAGGAAAAAAGGGTTACTTGAACTCACAGAAGAAGAAAGCCAGAACCTAACATGGGCATATACAAGCATGAACATGTTAACATATCAAACACTTGGGAAGAAAACTGAAATTTTCATTTTCCCTATCAGGATACTGTTTGAGTTTCTGCAGTTTTCAAGCAGTGTTCCCTGGAAACACTTCACACTCCTTGGGAATTCAGCGCTCCTTAGTGAATAGATTATTGATAGATACAACCGGCCCCCAAAGCAATTCCCCTGCCATTACTCTTTCTATCCTGCAATGCAGTTGTAGGAGAGCATGGGCCACCTTCTGCAGTGGCAACAACCACACACACGTGTTGTGTAATCTCTAAGGACCTCTTCCCAGGCTAAAGCAGTCGTATGCAAAGGGCACCTCAGGGTTCGAATGTAAAACTGTTTCATAAATCACCTTCTATGAGCAGGAAGGGTTTCCAAGTCCAGCTCCAGTGTTTTTAGGTACTCAGGCTGGTTACAGTACCCTTTTTAGCTCTACTTATATTTTTACCCCTCATGCCACATCTCATTAAACAAAACACAAGCAAATTACAAAACGTGTTTTTTCCCTACAGCTACCTGAAAAAGAAAGGAACTTAATTTTGTTTAAAATAGTAGGTTTATATTGATGATACTACTCCTGAGCTTTCAGAACCTAATAAATTAGTCTTTAAGCTTATTTGTGCTCTCACAGGATTGCCATAAATCAGCTGCAATCTGATGGAACTTTCTGCCTCCACAAGAAAATGCTTCTTTCCAAATGTATGTTTGTCATTTGGTGACTTCAACATGCATGCTTAGAGAGAGGTCACAGCTGAATGTTGGAACTCATGATTTGCACGCATACTGTCCAAAATTCAGTCCCTGGCGCTTGCAGTTCAAAGGGTAGGTGGGCCAGGAACAATGCCTGCTCTGACTCTGGCAAAATCCATTCTGGACTACATGGCTCATGAAGGATACCTGAAAAATACTAAAGGTGGTGAAAATGTATTAGTTAACAGTAGTCTCTTATCAGACCAGCCAGTTTAACACTGTTAAGCCTAGAACAAAGTATGAGTCCAGTGGCACCTTTAAGACAACAAAGTTTTATTCATGGCGTGAGCTTTCATGTGCATGCACACTTCCTCAGACACATTGAAATGGAAGTTATCAATCCATGCATACAACTTCCATTATTTTATATGCTAATTTGCTGTTTACCCTCTATATGTATGGACTGATATCTTCCATTTCAATGTGTCTGAGGAAGTGTGCATGGCATGCACACAAACGCTTACACCCTGAATAAAATCTTGTTGGTCTTAAAAAGTGCCATTGGACTCAAACTTTGTTCTACTGCTTCAGACCAACACAGCTACCCACCTGAAGCTGTTCATGGAGTTAAATTCTAAAAAACAGAACATTTCTTGAACATTTCAGCTCAGAGGCTTCGTTTCATGACATCAGAATGAACCCTTAGTTACCAAGAAATGTTTCTTTCAAACCTCTTTACTTAGCTTGTGGGGCAAAGGGGGGCGGCGGCGGCACCGGTTTTAAATAAATAGTTTTAAAGCGAGGATATGACAAATCCATGGACAAGAGATCCGTTAACTCGTCACTTAGCCATAACAGCGCATGAGAAAGGATCTGGCGTGGGGGAGGGCTCTTGCCTTCCTACTCGGCCTGCAGCCATCGGTGCCAAAAGAATGCCGAACTAGACCGACCTTCCCCTCTCCCAGCAGCAGGGCTCCTCTCCAGCCAGCCCGTAATTGCTGTCCTGCGCAAAGCGCTCCCCTTGGTTCACTCCCCTCCCAGCCAGGTTCACTCCTCCTCCTCACCCGATCATCCTCGAAGATGATCTTGGCCGGGATCTCTTTGCGGATGATTTTCCCGAATATGGTATCCCCGCCGGGCCGCGCCACCTGAGCTTTATTGATCTCGTCGGCCATCTCTCCGCCCGACGAAACCCGTCAGCGCGCCCAGCGTTTTGTCACTTGACTTGCGCACTACACTCCGCCTCTCCACGCTCCGCCAATAGCCACCTTCTAAGGTCTACAAACTGACCCGCCCCTTCTCTGCCAATGCGCCCCGCTACCATAACTGATATAACATATAACATAGCGGAATGGATGTTTTCTCTTGCCCATCATTCTCTTCCCGCCTTTCCTTCCAGTCTCCCAATCAACGAAGAGTAGGCGTGGAGATTGCTTTCTTTTAAGTCTAGTATGCAAACTGCAGCGAAGGGGGGGGGGGGGGGGATTGATAGTGTCCAACGCAAGTGTCCAGCAAGCAGTAAAAAATAAATTGTCGGGTACAATTCAGTGCCACCTTGTAGCAGCCTTTATTCAATAGGATTTACTCAACAGGACTTAATCCCTAGTAAGCAAGCATAATAACACAAGAGAAGCCAATATTGGTTCTGGCCAATGGCCCATCCAGTCCAACACTCTGTGTCACACAGTGGACCAAAATGCCATGTGCCCTCAGGAGGCTCACCAGTGGCGCCAGGACACTAGAAGCCTTCCCACTGTTGCCCCTCCCCCCCCCGCCCCGCCCTCAAGCACCAGGAATACAGTGCATCACTTGCCCCAGACTGAGTGTTCCTATCTGTACCTTCTGGCGAATAGGCACTGATGGACCTCTGCTCCATATGTTTATCTAATTCCCTCTTGAAGCCGTCCATGCTTGTAGCCGCCGCCACCTCCTGCGGCAGTAAATTCCACGTGTTAATCACCTTTTGGGTGAAGAAGTACTTCCTTTTATCCGTTCTAACCCGACTGCTCAGGCATAAAGACCGTAGCAGCAGAAATGCAGTTGCTTATCCCCGTCTACGGCTTGTTCCCTTAGTATGTTTTGGGTTGTAAAGGTAGAAGACAGTACACTAAAAAGAAGGTGGTGCAAACAAACAAACTACAATCGTATGATTCCCCCCCCCCCATCCCCCCGGCTAGTTTGTTTTTTGAAAAAACCGTCATCCAGATTCCCCTTCGAAACGGCCGAGTTTGAACGAACTACTGTGTTTGTGTCGGGGGAAGGGCGACTGCTGTCAGATCGCAGCAACGATAGTTCACATTTTCTACAACGCCTTCTACGAGCTCTTGTCACTTCGCCGGTCTAATAAGCCATGGCGTCAAAAAGAACTAAGACATCCGGTCCCTGGCCAAAAGACCTGCCGCTCTATCGCTTCCTCGGCTCGCTTCCAGCTTATTTTCCAGCATCCCGGTAGCTCTGTAAATCTTTCGCTCTCTATGGTTAGCTCTACGGAAGCCGAAGACGAGAAGCCTGCTGGTTTAGGTTTTTATTTTTTAATGATCAAGCGGAGTTCGGCTATTGGGTCACGTGGAACAAGCGGCGCACAAAGTGGGCGTGGTCTCATCTCGTGTCGCCTGCACGTCTGTTTCAAGGGGAGTCGCTGCAGCGATGGGGAGTCGAGAGGTGAGTATGCGCTTGCGCAGCAGTGTATGGTCTCGCTGGGCGAGGCGGAAGAAGCGGCGTTCTATGTAGAGGTCGTGAGGGGTTAGGTAGTATTCAGGACAGGAATGTGGAATAGCCCTTAGAATGTATTTCGGGTGGAGCCAGTTGCATTTATGGGAGGTGGCAGAAGCTAGTAGAATTTCCTTTGTGAAAAGCCGCCCACAGCCCAGAATCAAGGTTTCAGCCCTGTGAGGCAGAACTGAGCCCCTTTGAACTCAGTGAGGCCTGGAGAATTAATGGGATTGGTGTGTTACTATGGTATTGAAGAGTGTTGGGCTAGTTTCTGGGAGGCCTGAGTTCAAATGCTGACTTCTCCCGTTAAAGCCTTCTAGGTTACCTTGGGCCAGTTGCTCTCAGATTTGACAGAATCACATATACCATTCTCTGCTCCTTGGGGGAAGGTTGAAAGAAACACAGCACATGTGATTTCTTTTTAAAGAATGGCTTTTTAGTATAACTAGAGCTATCAGATTAATTTTTTATGAGTAAGGGCTGTAGTGTGTGAAGGGGGGGAGACTGGGCACCTGTGTGCAAGTGGTGGGTACATTACACTTTGTTGTTGTGGCCCTGCCCTCTGAGTACACTGCTATCGTCATGTCTGTTAACTCTTTAAACATAAGTATGACCAAAAAATTGGGGTGGGTGGGTTGTATCATTAGCTTATCTCATAAAACAGGTCTGTGGAAGGTGACCTGAAAGTGGATAAAGGAAAAGTTTAATGTTGTGTGACATTCTGAATTCCAAGCGACTGAAACGTTTGCAGTCATGGAAATCTGGTGCTTGCTGAAGAAATATTTTTTCCTGCCTTTCCTTTCTGCTCAATTAAAAGATCTATAACCTAAACATTTGCCGGTTTTTATTATCTTCTGGCTATAAGGTCAGGCAAGGTTAAGTGTGGGTTATGATGCACTTGGAAGACAAAAGCTAGCTGTTGCAGGCATGCAAAATAAAAACAAAGTGCTGCTGCCATTGACTATCCTTGTTAGTGAGGGGTTGCAGTTACTTGTATGCTGCCTATCGAAGAGGAAGAGCTTGGATTTATACCCCACCCTTCACTTGGAGTCTCAGAGCAGCTTATGAACCCCTTTCCCTTCCCTTCCCCACAACAGACACCCTGTGAAGTAGGTGGGGCTGAGAGAGCTCTGAGAGAATTGCCCTTGAGAGAACTATATCTTGCCCAAGGTCATCCAGCAGCTGCAAGTGGAGGCGTGGGGAATCAAACCTGATTCTCCCAGATTAGAGTCTGTGCACTTAATCACTACGCCAAACTGGCTCTCAGGAGAGAGAGAGATTATGAGGAGATGGATGCTATGTTTTATACTTTTTTTGGTAATGTGTGCACAGAATTTTGATCAGAGAAGATCTGTCTGTCACACTTGTATCCAATCCTTTCTTCCAGAAGCTGCCTATATGGTTCTCCTTTGTGTCATGTTAGCTTCACAATAACTCTATGAGGTAGGTTAGGCCAGGAGAGTGACTGACCTGAACTTCATGCACAGCGATGATATAAATATTGGTCTCTCTACTCTTAGTCCAGTATTCTAGCCAGTACATCAGACTGATTACTACTGGATCTACTGGAATTTAAATATATAGAGCCATATATAGAGGGTTTGGACATTAGAAATGTATGTTTTCAGTTCAGTGACATATTCCTCAGATGTTCTTTGACACGTCACTGTCAGCCTAAGTTCTTCATCTTTAATACAGGAACAAATTTTTGTGTGACTTTGGTCAAGATCTGTAATATCAGGATTAGTAAAATGCAAGAGCAATAATGCATTCTTTAATGCTTTGTTGCATTTCTAGGTCATGAAGCTTTTCAAATCGTTGCACAGGACAAGACAAAAAGTTTTCAAAAATGATCCAAGAGCCCTAGAAGGTAAAGATTCTTAGGTTTGCCACATCTTTGCTCTTTTCCCCAAACTTTATCAAGCCCCAATGCATTTGTAGCCATGTGAAATTCACTAGAATATTTCTTCCCTACCAGTTGGTAATAATGGATGGAGAGCAACCATTTTGAGATTTCTGCAAAGGACACCTGTTCAAACATAGGAAATAAGATGGAGAAACAGACCAAATTTGAATACCCAGTAGGGATATTAATCATTGCTGCTCTGTTAAGTTCACAGCACAAAGCACATAGATAAGTCATTGCTTTTGCTAGGACTGAAACTTTTAAATAGGTCTCCACATCCAATTCTAGTACTCTAGCCACTTCAGATACTGGCTCTATCCTGTGAAATTATCCACAGTTCAATCTTCTTGGTTATATCTTTATGAAATGTTTGTGCAGCAGAAGTATATATACGGTGGAACTGCTGTTTCTCTGACTTAGCCTCTCCCTTCTGCAGGCCCTTGCAACTTACTGATTTAATATGAATACTGTTTTAAACTGAGTTAGTCCCTGATGTACATTATAACTTGTAATGTCTGGAATTACACTGGTTGTAACACCAGTCACTCCATCCTGGGGCTACTTAAGATCTATTTGTTGTTTTCCAACTTGGCTTTTTTCATAACTGTTTTTTAGTTGCATGATGCAATTTTGTCAGAAATTGAAAATGATGTTTAACATTAAGCCTGAAGAACTGATAGCTAGGAAGACCATCAATTTTAAAAAAATAAACAATGTACAGGGAAACCAGCTTTATGGTGTGTTACCCCACTCCTTAGCATATGTGTGTGTGGCTCTGCCATTTGAACTGGGCTTTTTTTTCAGTAATCAGATAAGTGTTTCAAATAATCCACTTTAAAGGTTTCCCACCTCTTTACAGACTTTACTGAACCTGCTAAGGGCAAAATAAAGAAAAGTAACCTCTTTTCTCTCTCCCTTTCAGCTGCAAGACTTAGGATAAATGAAGAATTCAAAAATCATAAAGATGAGACTTCTTCTGAAAAAATAGCTGAGGTATTCCTCCTGTGAATCCCTTTCTAGTACAAGGCACATCTGCACTGTGTTGGTTTAATTATCATAGCTCCACTCTCCCCTTTTCCCCAAGGCTGCTTGGGAGAGGTTAAGAATTTCAAGTGAAGAATTTTGAGAACCCTTGTAAAACTTGCCCTGCGAGAGGGAAACCACAGCAATCAAACTGATTCAAGCCAATTTTAAGCCTTTAGTATAGATGTGGCCTGAGAACATGGATATTATGCCTCTTTACCAAGAAGACCAAAGCCTTAAAAAGCTGAACTTTAGAACACACACTGCACTGTGGTAGCTGATGAAGTATAGATTCAAGCATGTGGCAAAATAAATTTCTTAAACGTTCAAGTTGTATACAAAACTATTTCCCCCTCCTCCCTCTTCTTTTTGGTTTAGCAGGTTCCCTTTGGGCTGTCAGTTGCTTAGGGGCAGCTGCCCCCTTTGCTGAGTCAGAGTCCTCTGAAGATACTCGATGAACTTTCAGAACTTTCCAAGTCATCTATAGGGGGTGAGGTTCTTTTGCAGGAATTTTGTCAAATTTTTATATTGCTTCCTTCGTTTTCTTATCTCAAATGGAATGTTTTTCAAGACTCTGATTGCCACATCTTTGATTTTTAGGATTGTCCTGTTAGTGGCCTTGAGCACCACATCTCCTGTTGTTCTCTTAGAAAATTTCACCGCAATTTCTCCAGGCGGGTTTTTCCTACAGACAGATTTTTCTGTAAACAATATCCATTTCGCTTTGCAAATAATCTGCTTGTAAACCTGTTTTGGGAGCCAAAGCTTCACTTAAGATTTCTTTCAAATTCTCCGGCTTTTGTTCTGGGACACCTTGAAATCGTAGAATATAAGATGCTTTTTCTGTTTGCATCCTCAAATGTTGGTCTCTGTCAGTTGCTCTTTCTTTCTCCACCACTTGAAGTCTTTGATTCAATATTTTTGTTTCAGCTGATTTTGCTGATTTAACCACCTCTTCTATTTTAGGATTAGATTCTTTAATCTCTTTCTGGAGTGCATCAATACTTTGGTTCATTGTAGTCATCTGATCCAGTACAGGGCGCAATGCTACCGACAACATGTTATGGCAACTTCCTATTTAGGAACAGGAAGAGAAGGAGCTGTAGCTTTTGGAGAGGGTTTCCCTTTGGACACCTTTTTTTCTCCTCTGCCAGCCATTGTTTACTTCTCGGAGGAGTTAGAGTCCCATGGAAAGTTTTTTTTAAATGTCATTTTAAAAAGGATTCCACACTACTTGAACCCCATATGCAGCGCCAGTGGTCCCAGCCCTCCGCTTTTCAGTCTTTTAAGAAGAGGGGGGGCAAAAACTTTCCCTCTCCCTTCACCACTTTGTTTCAGGGCTACAGGACACCTGTTAGTCCTGTTGAGTGGACCCACTAACTCACATTTCGTTCAAGGCTGCACCGCAGGTAGGGGTATTTTCATTTCTTCGCTGCATTCTTTGCTTGCCAAGCCGGTGTGCCGCTTTAGGTGCCAGAGGTTTTTTTTTTAACAGTGAATAAAATTAAACAACCAAAAACAGTATTCTTATTGATATAGGATGAACCATCATTAAACTTAATCTAACCAACTAAAAAACTTAGACCATGTACAAGCCGGATCTACGTTACATTCTGAATTCAACAAAAAACTCATTTTATCTAATTCTGCCCATTCAGTTAATTTGTTAATTATATCTTCTCTTCCCGGTAAAACAGACGACTTCCACACTTTAGCCCTTGTTATACGTGCCGCTGTAAGTATATAAGTTATTAACTTCAAATCAACCATTACCAAATTATCCATTAACATATTTAATAGGAAAGCTCCCGGTTCTAATTCTATGTCAATGTCCACTATTTCCACAATCAACCTCTTGATCATAGTCCAATACTTCTTCATTTCTGCACAGGTCCACCACATATGATACCACATTCCCCGAACCTTCCCACATACCCAGCATTTAGGCGATGTAGTGCCGAAACATTTATTTAATTTGTCTGACGACCAATGCCATCTGTAGAACATTTTAAGTATGTTTTCTTTATAGCTTACAGTTTTCAAAAATTTAATCGATTTCCAAATCTTAGACCATCTATTTATATCTACTGTGTGTCCAAAGTTTTCCATCCATTTAACCATTACTGTTTTTACTATTTCATCTTTCATTTCATCTTGTAAGATTATGTCATACAGTTTTGTGATTAATTTGGAGTCGTTGTTTAACCATACCATGTCTAATTTGTTCCGGTTTCTATAGAAACCTTGTTTTTTATCTTCTTTAAATCTAGATTTTAATTGGTTAATTTCCAACCATGTTAAATTAATGTTTAATTCTTCCTGAATTTGGATCTCAGATTTCAGATTATCCTTATTATCTAATAACATTTCATATTTTAGGTTTTTATTGGACATCATTAAAGAGGGTTTAATAAAGGCTTCAAGAGGTGAAACCCATTTGGGTATCTTTTCATAAAATCTCTCTCTGACATTCAACCAGTTCTTCATCAGCGCTGCTCTGAGTGGATGTGAGACAAAGTTCTGATGTATTTTTTGTTTACCATACCAGAGGTATGCGTGCCATCCCATGTACATATCATGACCTTCTAGAGCTAACACTCTGGGGTTGTCCAAGTTGACCCAGTCTTTCACCCATACTAATGCCGCAGCTTTCCCATATATTTCCCAGGATGGTAACCCTACTCCCCCTCTTTCTTTACTGTCTTGTATCACTTTCTTTTTAATCCTAGCTTTTCCCAGATGCCATATAAATTGATTTATGATTTTATTTAATTCTACATAGAAGCCGGCTTTATTATCTAATAAGGGAATAGTTTGGGCTAGGAATAAAAACTTTGGGAGGATGTTCATCTTAACCGCTGCTATTTTACCCAGCCATGATAGCTTTAGATTTTTCCATATATTCATGTCTGTTCTTACCTTTTTCAACCAGCTTTTATAGTTATCTGTTATCAAGGAGCTAACTTTGTTTGAACATATAATAACAAGATATCTAACCTTTTTCACAATACTTATTTTTGAAGTAGACTGAATTATTCTTTCTAATTCTTTATTACAATTTTTGGTAATTATTTTGGTTTTTTGTATATTAATTTTTAAACCTGCTACTTGGCCATATTCATCTATTACTTCTAATAGCTTGCTTAAAGATGTCTCAGGGCAAGCTATAGTTCTGACAAGAGCTGTCCTTGAAAGGGCGGTTCTGGAAAGAGCTCTCAGCCCCACCCACTTCACAGGGTGTCTGTTGTGTGGAGGGGAAGGGAAAGGAGTTTGTAAGCCATTCTGAGACTCCGAGTGAAGGGCGGGGTATAAAACCAATCTCTTTTTCTTCTTCTTTCCTAATAATCCCTAACAGAGTTTCCCTTTTTCACTGCTGCAACACACTGGGCTGATGCTTTCATTGACTTATCCACTATGACTCCAAAATCTTTTTCCCTCTCAGTCTCAGCAAGTTCAGACCCCATCAGTCTATATATGAAGCTGGGATTTTTTTGTCCCAGTATACATGACCTTACATTTACCAGCACTGAACTTCATTTGCCACATTGTCACCCACTCACCCAATTTGTGGAGGTCCTCTTGGAACACTTCACAGTCAGCCTTGGTTTTCACCATCCTGAATATAATGTTGTGTGATCTGCAAACTTGGCCACTATACTGCTCAGCCTAGTTACAGATCATAGGTGAATAAATTAAGTAGTACCAACCCCAATACTGATCCTTGTGGGACCCCACTGCTTACTTCCCTCTATTGTGAGAACTGTCCATTGATTCCTACTCTTTGCTTCCTGTCATTAAGCCAGGTTTTGATCCAAAAGAGAACCTGTCCTCTTATCCCATGACTGCTAAGTTTAGTCAGGAGTCTTTGGTGAGGTACCTTGTCTTTTGAAGCCTTTTGAAAGTCCAGGAAAATATTTCCCAGGTCATCATTGTCTACGTGCTTGTTCACTTTCTCAAAGAACTCCAAAAGGTTGGTGAGGCAGGACTTCTCTTTGCAGAAACCATGCTGATTTTCCCTCTATATGCCTAACAATTCTATCTTTGATTAGTTTCTACAAATTTGCCTGGGACATACATTAGGCAGACTGGCTTGTAATTTCCTGGTTCCACTCTGGATCCCTTTTTAAAAAATTAGTGTCACATTTGCCACTCTCCAGTCTTCTGCTATAGCAGCTGACTTTAGTGATAGGTTACATATAAGGGTTAGTAGATTAACAATCTCACATCTGAGTTCCTTAAGAATTCTTGGGTGTATGCTACCAGGACCTTAAGGCTAATCAGTTTTTAATTTCCCCATTAGGTCTAGAACATCATCTCTGGTTACTTCAATTTGTCTCAGTTCTTTAGCCTTCCTTCCTGAAAATAGGAGCTGTGGCATGGGGTCATGCCCCACACTTTTCACAGTGCACACAGAAGCAAAAAAGTCATTGAGTTCTGCCATCTCCCCATCTTCCTTTAGCAATCCCATTATTCCTTTGTCATCCAAAGGCCCCACTGCTTCTCTGGCTAGTTTTCTGCTCTGGATATATTTAAAAAAATGTTTATTGTTTGTCTTGATGCTTTTAGCAAACTGCTTTTCAAAATCTCATTTTGCATGCCTCATTATTGACTTACATTTCTTTTGCCAGAGCCTGTGGTCCCTCCTGTTCAGTTCATTGGGGCAGACCTTCCACTTTTTAAAAGAAGCCTCTTTACTGTTTACAGCTTTCTTGGCTTGCATTGTTTTCCATGCACACCTTCTTTTAGACTTGGCAGTGGCTTTTGTAACCTGTAGAATGCATTCTATTTGGGCTCCCTATTACTGTGGTGTTAAATAGCTTTCAGGCATCCTCTAGTGATTTGACTCTATTGTGTTTCCCCTGCAGCTTCCTTTTTACTATTCCCCTCATTTTTGTAAAATTCTCTCTTTTGAAATCAAATGTTTCAGTTTTGGACTTGAGGGGTAATTTTCCATTGACCTGAATGCTGAACTTTTGCACTGTGGTCACCGTTCCCAGTTGATGTAACAACCTCTGCATTTGTCACCAGGTCGTGCAGCTTGTTCAGAACCAAGTCCCAGTTCATTGCCCCTCTGGTTGGTTCTGTGGCCAGCAGTTCCAGTGCACAGTCATTTCTGATGTCTAGCAATCTCATTTCTACAGTGTGGCTCGAGCACATGTTCCCCCAGTCAATGTGAGAGTATTTGAAAACTCCCAGTACAATAACATTATCTGCTTTAGTCACCTCCCTTATTTCCTTTTCCATCTCAAGGTCAGCCTCAAGGGTTTGATCAAGTGGGTAATAGTACACCCCCATTTTTAAGTAGCCCTTAGGGCCCAAGTATTCCACCCATATCACTTCTGTTGGGGAGTTAATTCCTCTGATGTTTTCTGATTTATTTGATTCTGTGCCCTCTTTGATGCACAACGCACCAACAACAACAACCTGTCCCTCTCTGTCCTGCATATAGAGCTTACACTCAAGAATGACTTTATCCCATAGATTTCCCCCATTCTTTCATACTAGTATACAATTCAGACTCACCTGGTTATGTTCAGGTTCCAACAGTGTTCAATTCATGAGTGTAGTGAAGAAATAAACCAGTGTCAGAGCCTGAACTGTTGTGTTTTGCCACCTGTACAGATAAAATGAATAAGCATCTTGTTAATTCCTTTCAGAGAATCTTGTCCTTTCAGTGATTTTTTTTTCTTTGCAAATTGCTGAACATAGATGTCTGTCAAGGCCCTGAAAGAAGAGAGCTTAGATAGGATGAAATTTCTGAAGAGTCTTAAGGGGAATAGAATAAAGCCAAATCTCCCTATTCAGTAAGTTTAATGTAAAATTATACGAGTACTTTCAGATGCATACAAGATTAAACTTAAATTATCATTCTCTGAACAGATCTTTGGACAAGCTTACTATTTAGAAGCAATCATTGTATTTATTTGTAAGCCCTTTCCCATCCTCCTGCATGCAATCACAAATAGCTATGACAGACTAAAAGAAACTCATAAATACATTTTTGAGAATCATGACTTTGTTTTAGGCTATATAGGTTTTGAAAGTTGCCATTTTTTTACATTTGTGGGTTGAAAGTTGCCATTTTTTTTACATTTGTAGGTAGTTATTTCAGGATTAGAAGTCCAACATCTCCCCCAAATGTGCACATTTTTAATGGCAAAATAAAACTGCTGCAATGTAGAGCTCTAAATAGCCAGGTTCTGTGTCCCTGTGAGTAGTGGTATATTTTGTTATGCTGGTCTCAGTGTTTAGCATGTTTTCAGATAGGTAACTTTAGGACGGGGACAAGTAATAGATTGTAGCTTTAGGATGACATTTATTAAATGCCTGTTTTCTACAGCTTACCTTCCTGATAGTTAAGCACAGGTGGGAACCCACAAAAACTGATGGTGGGGGAGAAATCTCATTTCACCATTCCCTTTCTACCACTCTGCCTACCCTAGAAGTACCTGCAGCCTCTCCTCTTTCCATCTCTCCACCTGTGTACTTACTGACCCACATTTTTGTGTTCCTCTCCCCCATCTTCAGCTTCTCCTTGCTACCTTTCTTCCTCCTCCTCCTCTCCAGCTCTGTCTTCCCTCCATCTATGTACTAATAGCCAAGCTATAGCCAAATATATCCACACATCAGGGGCACTTGGGGGACAGAAAGATTTTCCTGCACACTTGAGGCAATCCCCAGGTGTGCAGAAAAATCTAAAAGCTTTAAAAAACTATATGGGGAATATTTAAATCCCCCCAAAAGTAAAAGAGTGTTCCCTGCACATGCGCAGAGAACACTCTGGGAACTGTGGCAGGCCAGCGGCTGGGAGCCACTCAGGCCTTGCCAACGGTGCCCTTGGGGAGGGGGGGAGATCGGCGGGCCTGGTGACTGAGAGCTGCTCAGGCCTCTGCCAACAGTGCCCGGCGGGGGGAGATCGGCGGGCCCAGGCCTTGCTGCCAGTGCCCGTGAGGGGGAGAAGGATTGGTGGGCCTGGGCCTCACCATTGGTGCTGGGGAGGGCAGGGGAGAAGGCTCATCTGTGGGTGCTTCCTCATCCTTGACATGGAGCTCCTTCTCCCCCCCCCCCCCCCCCACGAGTATCGTGGGTCCTCGCTTCTTGTCCTGTGTAACTCAGGCAATCCTCAACAGTGTTAATTGCTGGTTGCCTACCATTCCTCTAAAGAGCAGCTGAGACTCACAACATAGTGTCATGAGATCTCAATGGCACACTTCTTAGACATTGCTTCTGTGATGTTTGGGTTTTTCTAACCCAAATATATTTCATTGTTTCATTTCACATTTTTTTTGTAAACCAGGGGCTTCACCAATGCTTCTAGAATGCTCCGCACCACCACCACCACCAATCTGTCTTTGGCCCCATTGTGGGAATTTTTTGATCCATACTGTATGACCTAGTTCAGAATTAGGTATAATGATGAGTTTCTTGTAAAGTTTTATGCACCAACATCTTGATAAAAAAATGTGTCTTCTTGTAAAAATATTGCCTTTTTCATTAATACATGTAAAAAGATAATAAAAAATACACACAAAGAAATGAAAATTGTATCTCACAGAGGCTTGGACCTAACCATCAGTGGTAGATGAAGATTTTCCTCATGTTCCCCCCCACCAGGTTTTTTTGGCTCTCTGTGAAGGATGATTCACTAGTATGAAACCTGTGTGGACAAAAACGTTATAAATTGGGCTACATTGAAGAACGGGGAAGAAGGCAAAAATCATTCCTTTTTTGTCAGCAGAGCTGCTCTCTGTTGTTCATTCAATTTCTGCTACTCTAGGAATAATCTTTAGGGAGGTCAAAGAAGACTGCCAGGGGAAGAGGAAAATGGGGGAAATCTGCATGCATTCTGGTAATGCGGTTGAATTCAGACCACTGTCATTACATTGTTATACTTCTTGTGGTAGAGCTTTGGAGCATTGAATGAATGAATAAAGCCATTTTGTTTGCTGTGGGATGGATGTTGTATTGTCCATGTTCCCTGCACAGTTCTGCAAAATTAACATTCCTTTCATGGATGGGTACAATTTAAGCAGTAGTCTTCTTGCTCTTCCAGTATTTCCATACTGAAAGTAATGCACTTGGGCTTGAATCCCATGAACACGTTCTGTATACACTAGACAGCTTCAGCTGTGGCGCTCACTTCCTCTTGACTAGCGTTTCCCTCTGCACAAGATCAATGGCTTTCAGTGAGAACCTTGTGCAAACAGAAGTACAAGTACAAGAGGAAGTGAGCTCTGCAGCTGAGGCTGTCTAGCACATGTGGAACTGGTTCATAGGATCTGAGCCTTAAATCTTCATAAATTAAAAACTTTTACAGAATTGGTACTTCTCTTGTGCTTGACAAATGTGGAGGAAGCCTTTGAGAATAATCCTGTGCCATTAAATCAATGCTGTTTTTTTTTTCTGAACAGCTTATGAAAATAGGTTCCGATGTAGAAGTTATACTCCGAACATCTGTAATTCAGGGTGTTCATACAGGCTCCAACAAACTATGTAAGTATAGAAAGAAGTAAAGTAATACTACATGCTTGAATCACAACATGATGATTTTTTATGTATTCGTGTTTAAACAAATATGCAGCTATCAGCCAAACACCTAAGGGACTCCAGCTGCATTTTCAGTTGGTGACTTGCAGACTTTGAAGCAGACAGAAGTATTTTGAGCTAATGCAACATATAACGGAGCCAGTTTGGTGTAGTGGTTAAGTGCGCGGACTCTAATCTGGGAGAACCGGGTTTGATTCCCCACTCCTCCACTTGCACCTGGCTGGATGACCTTGGGCAAGCCATGGCTCTGTACCAACTGTTCTCTCAAGGACGGCTTGGGAAAGAGCTCTCTCAGCCCCACCTACCTCACAGGGTGTCTGTTGTGGGGAGGGGAAGGGAAAGGAGTTTGTAAGCTGCTCTGAGACTCCAAGTGAGTGGAGGGCAGTGTATAAATCCAATCTCTTCTTCTTGTAAGAGAGGCTGAGCCTCTTGTCCCTCAAACGCCAATTGTATTTGCAGTTCATGCTTTGGAGAAGTAATTGCCACAAGAAATCCTTTCCTCAGCCTCATCCCAGTGGGCACAAGCTGATTCTGCTTCAAGGAACAAATGGTCCAGATCTGCCAGGAATGGTGGCTGTACAGTGACATTTATTGAAAATGAAATGCCTGCAGTGATCCTGAGGACATGCAACATAGTCTTAAGCATACTTTCTCAGAAAGAACAGCCACAGATTTAAGCTGATACATTCTTTGGTATTTTTGTTTAGGGTTACTGGTTTAGGGAAGTAATTTTTTTTCTTAGCTGAAGGATCTTTGTTACCATTTTACAGATCCCATCACACAACAGTGTTATTTCATTGCATGAAAGCAGAATGTCACACAGTGTTGCTTAGTCATCAGAGTGAGTGGCAGGTTTTAAAAATTAGTTAAATAAGGCACAAGATTTTTTAAAATAATGGTGTGAAGAATGTGTATCCGATAAACTGTTGGTTGTGGGGTTTTGTAGAAACAGAAACTTAAGAAATTATTATGTGACCTGTCAAGTCAAATTATCTGTTAAAGTACAAAGAAACCAACTTGGATTGATTTGATTCACAGAACAGACTAACATAAATAAAGCCTCCTTCTGCAGCATCCAGCATTCATGGAATATCTGGATGTGTTTACTTTTCAGTCTGCCATAGTGGGAAATGGCATGAGTGGAAAAACCTTGCTTTTGAGAAAGAAGTTCTAGTGCAGTGCTCTTAGCATCTTTTCAGATTCGTTTCTTCTCAATTTCTTCCCTTAACCCTTTCACTTTTATTTCTCTTACTTATAATACACTTGAACAATTGTACTCATTTATTATCGGAAGTAATCTTGGAATATAAAGATGAAGGTTTTAACACCAAAAAGCCCTTGAAAAGCTATTATGGGTAGGGGTATGTGTATGTATGTGGCAATCTCTTCCCAAGCAGTTAAGTCAAGCATTATGACATGACTGGGATGGCTGTGGAAGATTCAAGTGCAAATATTTTTCAGGTCATTTAACATGTTAATAGCCTGTTTTAAATGACCCAGACAGTCATCCTGAGGGATCAGAAAGCTTTTTGTCATTTTCCCAATGAAATAGTCTAGGTGTCATTAGGAGCATGTTTATAGCAGTCTGCTAGCATCTGTGCTGGCTCTCTGTTGTCCCATGGGCACAGTTCAAGGTCCTGTTTTAACCAGTGAAGCTCTAAATGGCTAAGAAACCACATACCTAAGAAACCGCCCTCTCTTTACTCCATCTGCATACCACGGCATTGTGGAAAGGGCATGTAGATAAACTATATGAAGAGCACACCCTTCCCTGGAGTCTTATAAGAGTAAGCTGCACAGTGGCCCTTTCTGCACGCACTCTTTACCTCTGACTTTTCCAGATCTCGAGTCGGTTCACCTTTACTTCAAATGATGTGTTTGCATTCTGTACTTTTGTTTTTGGGGTTTTTTGCTCTGGCTCTTTCCCCAGGATACCAAGGCTCGGCGGATTATGTACTTCACATTCCTGAAGTCCTTTACAGTAGCCATGCCTCTAAAGTTACTGCCAAGTTTCAAATTCTGTGCTGTGATGGTTGATTGGTCAATTGGAGCAAATGCCCTCCGCTACCCTCATTGGCCAAAAGGCACTTAAATGTTTCACGAGCCTTATTGGAAAAACTAGGGAGAGTTTCTCTCTCACAAGGACTTATCAAACCACAGTCTGCCTCAGAGTTAAATGCCGGCTGGGGTCAAGCCACAAAAGCCTCCTGCAGGGAAACAAGTATTCTCAAAAGTAACTTCCATGATAGCCCTCAACTGATCGATGCAAACATAGTATAAAGTACTCAGTCCAGAGATGCATTCAAGTGAAATCAGCTCATGGTTTATTAGGAGGTTCTGGAACACATGTCTGAGCTGGGCTGGGGGGTCTGCTTATATGCGCATCTAAACCATGCCCCCCCCTGGCCTCACCCATACACTCCAATAGGATTACAATTAAGTCTCCCCAGATCATTGGTCCCTATTTGCATCCTGGCTGACCAATAGGTCTAAATCACAATCCGGCCAGTCTATTGTGTTCTGGAGCGAAGCTCTGTCTGCGCCCGGCCATGTGTTTGTCCTGAACTGCATGGCTGAACCGCATGGTGGTCGCCATTAGAGCACAACACATAGGCATGGTGCTTAGGGCTCATCTTGTCTTTCATTCAGGCCCCCTCTTTCCCAGCTGGTGGGTGAATCTACCCAGCCGGCCTCCCTCGAGAAGCAGAGGCAGTCCAGAAGGCTGCAGTATTTCCTCCAAAAAGCACTCTGCAAGCTAAGTCCCTCTTCCCTCTACTGGCTGCTACAAAGAGGAAAGCCGGGCTCACCAAGCAACACTCCCAGCTCCCGCTCGTGCACTCACTGGGGGCGGGGGGGACACTGGCCAAATTCCTTCCTCACCCTGCTGCCTCTAAGCAGCCACTTCCCCCAAAATGGTGGCAGCAGCACAACAGACAGAAGTTGAACCAGAAAGTCTCATGCAAGTGAAGGTAAAAGCGGAGGCATTACAAGGGGAGGTGAAAATAGGAGTGGGAAATAGGTGGTATTGTAAAGTCTGAAGAAATATGTCTGCTTAAGCATTACCTTCGACTTGGAAGCGGAACAGTACTAAAGTGCACAGCAAAACCACTTTTAGAAAAGCCAGTGTAGCAGCGAACAGAAACCAATCTGGCGGCTTAATGGCCAAAAATATATGAGAAGAAAAAAGAAAACCTGATGGGCAATAGAGGTGAAAGTGGAAGGAAATGTGGAACAATATTTAAAAGGCAATGGAGAAGTGCAGAGACAGTGAGGGAAAAGGTGGTGCAGAAAGGGCCAGTGTCTGCCATGGGAAAACCAGATTCCCATTCAGTTGTGATGCTTCCTGAAATGCCTTGCTAAACCAGACTTTACCTCATGGTCGTCTTGTGAGGGTAAGACATTGCATTGAACCCTTTGAAGGAAAGGTAGGGTGTAAATGCATGATTAAACATGGACCTGCTCTCACCTTGATAGTCCAGGCTAGCCTGATCTCATCAGATCTTGGAAGCTAAGCTAACCCCTAGCTAGTATTTGGATGGGAGACCATCATGGAAGTCCAGGGGTGTGACACAGAGGCACGCAATGACAAACCACTTCTGAATGTCTTTTGCCTTGAAAACCCCACAGGTTGCCATAAGTCAGCTCTAACTTGACACCAAAAAAAAGTGGACAGGGGAGGTCTGAAAAATACCAATCTAGTCCCGTCTCTGAAGTCAAATAGCTCTGGCCATTACCTGAGCAGTGGATGATACAGGGACTCTGTGTATGTCAGCCTGAAATTCTTAAAGACAAACTAGGATATAGTGCTTTACAACACTATTTACTGTGGTTTGTAATATTTTCAGACCCATAACCCATCTTTAGCCCCAACTTGGAACATGCAATTTGGTTTTAGAACTGTGGTATATACACCAGTATTTTTACTTCTCTGCTTACTCTGTGTGTGTTCTTTTTTGCCTATTGCCATGTTTCTCTTCCCTTAAAAAAAACCTGGAAAGGAAAAATGTGGTAATGCCCCCAGTGTAACCTACCCTTGGTCAGTGTGTTCATTATTTGAAGCTTTGGGGAGATGATGTAGCGCATTTTGCACTGAATCCCCACAATTTTCACATTTAATTCCCCTGGAGAAAAGTGTTTCACATCTAAGTGGAGAGAGAACTTGTTTTTATCCATCTTCACCTCCAAGAGCCTGGTATCTGGGATATGAGGCATCTGTACATAGTAAGGACTGAGCGTATTCATGCCAGAAAACAAGTCGGAATTGAGCAGCCCCTCGCCAAACCTCTGGTTGAAGAGGTGAGGAGGGAAGAACGAAGAGAAGCCGCCGAAGGACCAGTGCACCCAAGGATGGTGGATGGTTGATGTCCATGGCTTAGCTAGGCAAGCAGGCAGAGGTGCTTCTTCCTTTCTCATGACTGTGCGATTGCAGATCCAGAGTGATCTTTGCACTGAACCTTATATCTGCAGCTTTGCAAAGATTCCTGACTATTTTTGTTTGAGCCTTACACCCTTCTTCCAAAAGTTAGTGCTAGTACGTGAGGATAGTTGCTAGGATAGCAGTTTTTGTGGCTAGGCTAGTACAACTAATCTGGCAACCTCGAAAAGCAGAGCTCTCGGCTAGGTGCTTAATGAGCCAGCAGGCCTGTAGCCGCAGGGGAGCTGACAAAGGTGCTGCCCCCTCCCAAATGTTCCCTGCTCCCTCCCCAAACAGTTATGTTTAGAGAGACAATGCACATTCCAAAGAAAAGGCTCTGCAAACCCACCACAGCCTGGACCTTCCCTTGCGCCTCTCAGCTATCATCGGAAGAGCACAAGCATAGTACTTTCTTCCCGCCTTTTCCCCACGGTCTGCTGTATTGCCCTTGGATCCCCCCCTCCCCCACCATTTGCAAGTCCCCTCCCTGCCATGACTCAGGCATGCAAAAGAGAAAGAGATTGCTTCTGGCAGCCAGGCTCTTGTTTCTACCCTGCAAGGGGCAATCTCTCTCGCTCTCTTTTTTATAATTGGGGTGATCAGTAAAGGAGGGAGGGTTCCTTTGATTTCCCTCCTGAGGAGGAAAGGGAGCGAGTGCACATTCCTAGAAGGGAAGAGAGAGGGAGTTTCCCCCTGATCCCTGCAAGTAGCCCAGTGTATTCTCACGGGGAGGAGCAGCAGGCACTACCCCCTCCCCAATCTGGTGAGCTGAAAATGCATGTGGATGAAAGGAGGAGGGGGAGAAGGCTGCCCAGTGAATGGAGATGCCAGGCCAAGAGACAGCACTTTGCAGCGCCGAGCACAAGAGAGGCTGACCCTTCCCTTGATTTGCAGAGAGGGCCGCCCCATAAGGAGAGTGTTGCAGAAATCCAGCTTGGATGTTGGGCCCCATGCCTGGATCCTGCCCCTCGATAAAATATTTATTATTGTTATTGCTTTCATTTATTGTCCGCTTTTCATTCAGTCAATGAATGGATAGCAAAATATACAAATAATGAATAATGTCACAGTAACAAGACTAGTAAAAACAAATATATATATGGAAGCTTTTACTGTTGCTGCTGTACTTCATCCCTTTGTTAGGGTGATGAGGCTGGGAAGGAGGATAGGAAGCCTGAGCTGGCTGTGTGCCACGTGTGCTTCTTTCCCCTTATAAGTAATTTCCCCCATCTTTTTGTATACTGTTCTACTGTATGTTCCGTTATATATTTTATTTGTATGGCACTTCTGTACAGACAAATAATGGGCTGCTCTCCACTGTGCTAAACTGTTCCTTTAACAAAAAAAATTTCACTCCAAACAAAAAAATTCTGGCTACGGGCCTGGGAGCCGGGTGGTCAGAATTTCTATAGACAAGAGGACTGTTGAGAAACTGCTCAGTCATACAGAATTCATCTAACTGTTCTTGCTTCTTCCTCTTGCACAAAATCTATATAATGCAGATAAGTAAAACTCTAGAATTAAGCACAAATATTTAAGTACCAGCTGTTCTCTCAAGGACAGTTGTCTCAGAGCTCTCTCAGCCACACCTACCTCACAGGGTGTCTTATGGGGAGGGGGAAGGGAAAGGGGGTTTTAAGCCACTCTGAGACTCCCTTAGGTAGTGAAGGGCGGGATATAAATCCAATCTCTTCTTCTTCTTCTAAAATGAAGGTACTTGTTCAGTAGTTTTAAAGATTTGCCTTCCATTTGTCTCGAGAATGAAAAATGCTGCCACCTTGCAGTAGTAGTAGGCCGCTGTATTTTGCTGATTATCTTTATTACATTCCAGAGATGTAAAGGGTAGTGACTGCTTTCCAGTGATCAGAAAATGTTTTAAAACCAGTGGCACAGTGGTGGCTGGTTTAGGTAATTGTTTTTAGGCAAAATAATATTTTGTTTCCATTTATTGTTAAAGTTAATAGAGAAATAATCTTTCTTTTAAAAAAATCTTGTAAAGTCTTACTTGTGCTCTTCTTTTCTTCCAGTGCTGATACCAAGAAAAGAGCTGCTACTAGACAACATTCCTTTCTGTGATGCACCAACACAAAAGTCATGAATTTGAGGAAATAAAGTTAGTTGTTACTGTCATGTCATTTCTTTTACTGCAAACAAAAATATGGATAGCCCAGGACAGCTCGATCTCATCAGATCTTGGTAGCTAAACAGAGCTGGTCCTGGCTAGTATTTGGAAGGGAGACCTCCATGGAATACCAGGGTCCTGACCTGGAGGCAGGCAATGGCAAACCACCTCTGAACCTCTCTTTTCTTGAAAACCCCACGGGGGCGCCGTAAATTGGCTGTGACTTGATGGCACTGTACACCACCAAAGAAAGATCTAGTTCCTGTAACATCACTCTAAGCAAAATCCTTTAAAACATTATTTTTTTTATTTGTGAGTGAGCTAAATGCAGAAAGTAGCGAATATTATTGATGGACTCAAGAAAGCAATTCTGTTGTATTGTTATCTGGCTGGGTTTGTGAGAATGTTTTTTGAACTAATCAAAACATTTGTGAAGCCCGTTCCATAACATTAAATTCTTCATATGAAGAAGATTGCTTTTCCGTATGCACTGCAAATCTGCAGTGTTGGTTCTCTCCCTCCCCCCATATAGCAATTTATTGTGAATATTTACTTCAGAATATAAAGCTTGTATTTGGGGGTTTAAAATGTTATAACTGAGCTGAAGATATTGGGGATAGATGGCACAAAATCAAAACAAATGATCAATCTTCCCAGTTTTTCTTATTGTCATTAGACATTAAAAAGTTTGAGATTGTTTGATTAATACCAGGTTTATAAATATTGTTTTAAACATTTATGCATGAGGAAAAGAGTATTGTTTTTGTCAAAAGTAAGCAAGATGACTCCTTTTCCCTTTCTCCCCATCATCTTTGAAGCTAAATTTAAGGAAAGAAGTATATATTAGATGCAGTTCCATAATTCTTCTTTAAGACTTTTTTGTTTTTGTAGAATGTAGCTGTTGAAGATATTATCTGAAACAGAAAACTGGTGTGGAGCAGATGGAGAGGAAGAGACTCATTAACCCCCCACCCCCCTTTGGCAGAAACTACCCCCCTCACCCACGAGCTGTTTTTAATGGGTAAAATATATGAATGCCTGTATATTTGTCCTTATAGGAAAAAAAAAAACAGTTGGAGACAGGAGCGGGGTAAATTTCAGTGAGGGGGAAAAAAATCAACATGAGGAGAAGGGGTCCTTTCCTCCCCTCCCCCAATCCTTTATCATTTCTTACATTCAAACTGTAGCCTCAGCAGCTAAACTCGTGAAGTTGCCTTATATTGAGTCTCAGACCATTGATTTATCAAACCCAGTATTGACTCCCTTCCAGGATCTCCTGCTACTGGAGATGCTACAGATTGAACCTGGGACCACAGCCCCATCAAGAAACAAACTGCAGGACTTACATGTAATATGCGATTGTGTTCTTAAGCTTTGTATAGATGATCATTTTTGCTTTGCTGTAGCAGCAGCCATCGCTGATAACTGTTCAGCCGTAATGAACAGGGAAGAAGAAATCTCATCAACGAGAAAGGCCTTTTTCCCAAATACACCTCAATAGATTTGTGACCTGATCTCAAAGGTGATATAGGGTTTACTTAATGTTATTTCTAAGAGACGCTTATTAATACACAATATTTCTAAAATACTAGACCACAGAAGGCCCATCTTTCATACAAGAAACAGATGTGTTCTTAAAATCACATTTTAAAAAATTGGTAGGACACTGCTGGTGGCCCTCCACTAAGTTCTCTTTCTAAGAAGGCTTCAGATATATACAGATCCACACTGACGATTATGTACAAGCCTTCAGAAAGGACAGTGGCTAACACACAGGAAAAGGAAAACTTGAATCCAACCTAACACAGCTTAGAATCAGTTTGAAGGCATGTTCTGCAGTGGTGATGGTAAAAAACAATTGCATGTTCATACCATCACTGCGTTAGTTCACTCTTGTCTTGCTGAGCTATTTGGGCTTGTAGGAGGGTTGATGCATCTTGGTCACTCATGATAGATGGGCCAGAATTCTTTTGTGATGGTTCTGTGACAGTTGCAGCTTTTTCTAGATAGAATATCCATATCAGTGCAAGCCAGTGTTCTCTCTAAGCTGAGTTAGTTTGAGCTACCTCAGTTTTTTAGCCCCCGGCTCACACATTTTTGTCTTAGCTCAGGAAGGATTACTCCAGAGCGAACTAATTTATGCAGTAGCCAAATTGCTTGCTCACAATTTTAATGCCAGTAGCTCACAAAGTAGAATTTTTGCTCACAAGACTCCACAGCTTAGAGGGAGCTTTGCAAGCCCCATTGTATCTTGCCAGGTTTTGTTGGATTAATTTGAGTTGCTGAGAAGATGTAGAATTTGGATTCAAAGATATTCAGAAACACTGAATAAATGCTGTAGTTAGAATAGTTTCAAATACTTTGGAATCCAAGTATTATAATTCTGGATATTCAGGATAATTTCTCACATCTGGTGTCCCATTGACTCATAGAGAGCAGGCGAGGCTGCTTGCAAGATGAGGAAAATGACAGCTGCTCCTCAGATAACTTTGTCTGGATTCTTGAGAAAGGAAACTGAAAAATTCCCCAAACAGCCTGCCATAAAGTGTTGCAGGGGGCAGAGAGCTCAGTGTCCCCTAATGGGTGTGGTCATGGTCTTCCCAATGGAAGGGGGGAAGGAGTGAGAGCACAGCCTGTGTGTGATGTCTGTCTACACTTAGGAAATCCTGAAGTAGGCAGAGACACCAGAAGGTAAATTCACAGTGGTACCCTTTCCAGCTGAGAGGTGAGAAGAGCTGCTTGTATAAATCCCCCAACCATTTGCTCTGCCTGTGAAACAGTCTCCTCTTTGCCCCTTTCCACATTTGATTCCCTCTCTGCCCCATAGTGTACATTTGGAATATATGACATTCATTAGATTGTAGATTCATAGGGAAGTTTTAGATTGTCTAGGTCCTTTTTAGGGTATATCAGGCGTAAGGATAAGGTATTAGAGATAAATTTAGACCATAGACACTGTGTGAGTATGGTTTTCATTATTACTATTATTAGTCTGTGTTCTGCTGCAGCAGGATCAGATAGTCTTGTGAGAGAGAGTCTGCAAGCAGTATGAAATGTGGGCATGACCGAGGAAGTTGGAACGTGGGGGAGGCTGCAGGAACATTGCTTGGCTTCCCTGATGTGTCCTTTGAATAAGAGGAAATGGCACACTTTATCACACGTCTTGCTTCAGTCTGCTGCCTCCTCCAACTGCTACTCCAGGACTATGCTTACTCAGCTGGTGTGTGATCAGTGTTGTTGAGGTAGTTCCCACCTGCCCACCCTGCCTGTTCGCTGCTCCACTCTGCCTGCCAGTCCTACCGAGGGTGTTTGCCCAGTCAGCAGCTGCTCTGGTGGCATTTGCACTTATTCAGGATTCATGCCCAGATTGCAGTTGTTTCCCAGTGCCTGACACTGCTGCCTAGCAATAGTGGCTGTTGCTGTGTACATTTACTACTTCTTTTCAACTCTTTGAGGGTTGCTATAGGTGCTAGAAAAGAAACAGAGGGCCTAGGGGAACCTTTTTAAAAAATGTTTTGCCTTTTTTTTAAAAAAAGTAGAAAATGGCTATTCTTATTGGCTCAAACGGAATTTGAGATATTTGAAAACTCTGGATTTTCAAGATTCTGAATCTGAATTCAGATTTCGATGGAGCACATTCTTAGAAGCTGTTGATCTGACTGGGGACTTGGTAGTGCCTTTGGCACTTTGCCTGCTTGGATTATGTACCCATCCTCACTAGAGGCTTCCTGTGGGCTGAGTTCAAAAGATTATGATTTCTTGAGCAAGGACCAGGGGTCATTTCAAGCAGGAGCTCGGGTGAGCTCAGCTCCGGGAGTTGGTGCCAGCCCCCTGCCACATGGGGGAATGCCTGCTTGAGTCATGGCAGCAGCAAAATGACCCCATCCCCTGGAAAGGTCCTTGTTCCTCCAATCAGCGTTCTGAAGGCTTCAGGCATCACTGAAGCTATCCTCCCAGAATAGTGGTATTTCTGAGGTTGGATTAGTAGCGGTCCCTTCTCTGCCAGCTAGCTTGCTTGCTTGCTTGCTTTCTCTCTCTCTCTCCTCTCTTCTTTCTTTCTTGACTTCTGACATACTTCCGGTAATGTCAGGTGGTGTACCTTATGCAAATAAGTTATGCTAATGAGTTATGCTAATGAGCTCTTGCACCTCTTTTTCTACGAAATGACCCCTGGCAAGGACATTCCCCTATCAGTCTCAATGAAAACAGTAACTGGGCCTCAGATAAAGAAGCCCTCGCTGGGTTTCTTTAAGAGGGATAATTTTATAGTAGGATATAAATTCCCCTATTTAGCCAAGATGGTAAAAAAGGCTATGACTGGGCAGCTTCAGATTCTCCTGGATGAAATAAGAGTTCCTAGATCCAATTCCATTGTCTTCTGTGTTGAAGAAGAAGAAGAAGAAGAGAAGAGATTGGATTTATACCCCGCCCTCCACTCCCCAAGGGAGTCTCAGAGCGGCTTACAAACTCCTTTTCCCTTCCCCTCCCCACAACAGACACCCTGTGAGGTAGGTGGGGCTGAGAGAGCTCTTTCCCAAGCTGTCCTTGAGGGAACAGCTGGTACAGAGCTATGGCTTGCCCAAGGTCATCCAGCCAGGTGCAAGTGGAGGAGTGGGGAATCAAACCCGGTTCTCCCAGATTAGAGTCCGCGCACTTAACCACCACACCAAACTGGCTCTTGAGCGCTGACATTGCTTCAGTTGCCATGTGGACAATTTTTGCTGGCAGGAAGATGGGATAGTGTGGCACTGTTGATTCTTGTGGATCGCCTCTCACAGTATACCGTACTGTCTGCCATGGTATCCAGGACTAACTGCAAGGATTGAGAGTTGGGATATTTTTCTTCTCAGTAGCTATCGCTGCCTTGCTAATAACTTCCAGAAAGCAGTTCTGGAAAATTACTGTTTAGCATATCCTACTGAGAATATGAAATTATATATATATATATATATATATGGAAAATTACTGTTTAGCATATCCTACTGAGAATATGAAATTATATATATATATATATATATATATATATATATATATATATATATATATATATATATATATATATATATATATATATATATATATAAAGGGAAGGGCGTGGAGAAACAGGAAAGCTCGACGCCCTTCCAGCCTGCGACCCATCCCGACGGTTGTTGGCAGTGGGGCTAGGAATAACCCCTCTCCATCATTGGTGTTGTGCAATGCCAGGTCAATTAACAACAAGACTGTGGTCCTCCGGGATTTCCTGGGGGACCAACAGGCTGACCTGGCTTGCGTGACCGAGACCTGGGTCCGGGAGGGAGAGAAGGTAGCGCTCTCCCAAATGGCCCCGCCAGGTTTTGCGGTCCTTCATCAATCACAGACTATGGGGCGGGGGGTGGGGTCGCGATTTTCATTCAGGAGGCTTACTCCTTCAGGGCGCTCCCACCGGTGGAGATCATGGGCATTGAATGTGTTGGCCTGGTGTGGGAGGCTGAAGAGAGTTTGGCTGTGTGGCTGGTGTACCGACCGCCTAATGCACCAGCCAGCAGCCTGCCATCCCTGCTGGAGGCCGTATCGGGCTGGGCGTTGGAGTTCCCTAACCTTTTGGTTTTGGGTGACTTCAACGTCCATGCTGATGATGCGGCCTCTGGTCAGGGGGTGGACCTGGTGTCATCCATGGCGGCACTAGGACTCTCTCAGTACATCTCGGCCCCTACACACCGGCAGGACACATGCTCGATTTGATCTTTGCCGTGGGGGTTGCAGTGGACCGAATTACCACTTCAGTAGTGCCTTGGTCAGACCACTTTGCCCTGGGGGCCCGTCTGAACTTCCTGCCCCAGCCCCAAGGCAGTGAGCTGATTTTGGCTCACCTGCGGAGCCAAATGGACCCAGAGCGGTTCCAGATGGCCCTGCGGGAACCGAAGCCCCCTGGCAGCTCGTTGGATGAGCTGGTTGAAGATTGGTACAACCGGCTCGCTACAGCTATCGACGAGATCGCTCCCAGGCGCCCTCTTCCCCCTCGCAACAGACTGGCCCCTTGGTATACCCAGGAGTTGCACAGATGAAGCGGGAGCTGAGACAGCTAGAGAGACGGTGGCGTTGCACTCGCGACGAATTATCAAGAGCATCTTATAGGATGCTTATGAAAGCCTATGAGATGGCAACTAAGGCAGCAAAGAAAAAGTTCTTTGCTGCCGAGATTGCATCCGCTAGCTCACGCCCAGCCCAATTATTTAGGACAATTCGGTCATTAACAGTATTGCCATGTGGCAGAGCAAATGCTAGGGAATTGGAAATTGGCTGTGAGGCATTTGCGAGCTATTTTGCGGAGAAAGTCTTGTCGCTCCGCCGGGACCTCCCCGCCATAAATGATACAGTGAGTGAACTCGAGGCCCCTTGCACGTCTTCGTTCCCGGGCTTAGATGGGTTCGACCAGCTGGATCTTGAGGAAGTTGACAGACTGCTCTTGACTGTTCGCCCAACCACATGCAGCCTTGATCCGTGCCCGTCCTGGCTTATAAGATCCGGCCACGAGGGGTTGCGAGGTACCGCCCGGGAAATAATTAACACCTCCCTTGCTGAAGGGAAATTCCCGGGGGCTCTCAAGGAAGTGATGGTCCGCCCACTCCTAAAAAAGTTACATCTGGACCCGGCAGAATTGGCAAATTATAGGCCGGTGTCCAATTTGCCCTATTTGGGCAAATTAATAGAGAGGGCGGTAGCGTTACAGTTACAGAGGTATCTGGATGACGCTTCGGTTCTTGACCCCTTTCAGTCTGGCTTTCACCCGGGCTACGGGACGGAGACCGCTTTGGTCGCTCTAACGGACGACCTCCGACGACATCTGGATCAGGGCGGTGGGGCGGTATTGCTGTTGCTCGACTTGTCAGCAGCGTTCGACACAGTGGATCATCGGCTGCTGTCCCGCCGCCTTGCCGACGTGGGAATCGGGGGGCGGGCCTTGCAATGGCTCGTCTCATTTCTCCAGGGTCGGGGACAAAGGGTGGTGCTAGGGGAGCAGCAATCCTCGAGGCACCCGCTTGAATGCGGTGTGCCGCAGGGGGCAGTGCTCTCCCCGATGCTGTTTAATATCTACATGCGCCCCCTTGCCCAGATTGTCTGGAGGTTTGGGCTGGGATGTCATCAGTACGCGGATGACACCCAGCTCTATCTGATGTTGGGCGGCCGGTCAGACTCCGGCCCAGACGATTTTGATCGGGCATTGCACGCCGTGGCTGATTGGCTCAGATCTAGCAGGTTGAAATTGAACCCGGCGAACACGGAGGTCCTGTGCCTGGGTCGTTGCGGTCCGGAGTGGGGGGTCCCGCTCCCGAGCTTCGACGGGGCGCCATTGGTGCCTGCGCCAAGGGCGAGGAGTTTGGGAGTGCTCCTGGAGCCTTCCTTGTCAATGGAGGCCCAGGTAGCAGCCACTGCCAAGTCAGCCTTTTATCATCTACGGCTGGCGAGGCAATTGGTTCCCTACCTTGACTGTGATGGCCTCACCACAGTGATCCATGTGACGGTCACCTCGAGGCTGGACTACTGTAACGCTCTCTACATGGGGCTGCCTTTGGTGCAAATCCGGAAGCTGCAGCTGGTGCAGAATGCCGCGGCCAGGCTATTGATGGGACTCGCAAGGCGGGACCACATCGGGCCTGTGCTGGCGGCACAGCACTGGCTGCCTATAGCATACCGAGTTCGCTTCAAAGTGCTGGTTCTTACCTATAAAGCCCTATATGGCCGGGGTCCAACATACCTTAGGGACCGCCTTTCTCCATATCAACCCCAGAGAGCACTACGGTCAGGGTCTGAACACAGGCTACGTGTTCCTGGCCCTAGGGACGCCAGGCTGGCCAGAACACAGACCAGGGCTTTCTCGGTGGCGGCTCCTGTCTGGTGGAACGAGCTCCCGGAGGAGATCAGGGCCCTGCGGGACCTGATGCAGTTCCACAGGGCCTGCAAGACGGAGCTCTTCCGCCAGGTTTTTGAATAGGAGCCGTCACCGATGATACTGGGATACCATCTGACATCATAACCATCTTGATGTGCCCTGGTCCAACACGGTCTCGGCGATGGCCGGGGGGGGGGGGGGGTAGACCTGCCACTTGGTTGCCATTGGATGCTGTTTTATGGAAGCTTTTATGAGTATTTATATGTTTAATGTTATTTATTGTAATGTTTTAAATGATTTTATAGGTCAATGTATTGATCAGGCCTTTGGCCCATGTAAGCCGCCCTGAGCCCGCTTGCGGGGAGGGCGGGATATAAATGCGAAAAAATAAATAAATAATAAAGCTGAATATTTTGATTGGATTAATGCCATCTTTTCAAGTTAGTAATTATCGAGATATAATTATCATGCTGCTCATGGCTTGTTTTTTGATGCTGTTGCTGCTGTAATGTTTTTTTTCTGAGCTTTATTTTATATTGTTGTATTGTGTTACTTGTAAACTGCCTTGGAGACTATTGATAGGGTATAAATAAATAATGAATGAATGAATTCAGGACTACTAAACCATATCCTGTGTTTGAAAAGAAGAAGAAGAGACCCTGCCCTTCACTACCTGAAAGAATCTCAGAGTGGCTTACAATTTCCTGTCCCCTCCCCACAACAGACAACCTGTGAGGCAAGTGGGGATGAGAGAGCTCTTTGAGGGAACAACTCTGAAAGAACTTGTAACTGACCCAAGTTCACACCAGCAGCTGCATGTGGAGGAGTGGGGAATCAAACCTGTTTCTCCGAGATTAGAGTACGTGCTCCTAACCACTGCACCAAACTGGCTCTCAAAATGCCTTACATAATTAATACACAGGTAGTGCATAAACAATCCTATATTCACAGTCGCTTTTGATAATGTTTAGCTCTAAAAATTGAATTGAAAAGATTGAGTACATTTACTAAACCTGAGTTTTTTCCTACATGAACTCTTTTAACTTTTAGTATCCACCAAAATCACTAGCTAAACTGTTTGAAAAATCTAACTGTTGCTTACAGCAGATGGTGCTCTTCCATGCTGCACTAAGGAAGCAAGCTCTGAAATGATCTCATTAAGCTATATCCTGTGTGTGTTGACTTGGAAGAGAATCCTATTTTGCTAATGGAGTTTACTTCCAAGTAAATGTGCATAGCCTTCGAGGCTTAATTCCATAATTCTGTAAACGAAATAAGTAAATAAATAATCATTATCTTTTATGAGGGAATATAATTAAAATAATTGTGCAAAGTGAAGCATTAATCTTTTAGCTGCTTAATGTTTTCGGCATCTGCACTTTTGGCACAGGTATAAATGTAAAAGGTTTTGTACCTTTCTAGGAAAGAGGAATGTTAATCATGCAGGCAAGTTTGATGCCAGCCTGACCTACTGGGGGGGGGGGGGGGGGAACACGTCAGACGGTGGACAACTTGTGCATCAGCTTCCCAGTAATTTAGGCTCCTGCGCTTCAGTGGGGCAGGCAGTTCAGCAGCGCTTGTTTTGCTGGGAGTTCAGCTCTAATGGAGCATACAGGCATAAGGCATGCAAGCACAAATGGCCATTGTGCAGTGGCCCCCATCCTGTCTTGGCATGTTTTAAAGGGAAACCCAGGTCAGGGTCACAGGACCAGTGAAGGGGCAGGCAGGGAGGGGGGTAAAAAAAATACCTGGAAAAGGGGCCCAGTCTCATTAGGGTTGCGATCTTATCCCATCCAGGTGGATCAGGTGCATTTGTTGGAGGGCTTTATCGTTGGCTTTCAGATTCTGTTTCACAGGACTAGGAGGCCCTATAGAGCTGACAATTTCTGCTTGGTCAAGGGGATAGAGTGCGTAGTCAGGGCAAAGTTCACTAAGGAGTGCAGGGAGGAGGGGGTGCTGGGCCCCTTCCCTGTACCCCCAGTGCCTAATCAGGTCTTGCTCCTTGGGGTGGTGCTAAGAAGGCATTGAGGGAGTATAGCCTCATTCACCACCTCTCCTACCCAAAAGAGGACTCAGTGAACAAAGTGATACCGGACTACTTATGCTCAGTGCACTTCGTGTCTTTTGTAGGTGGTGGGCATTGTGCGCTCTTCTGGCCCTGGGACACAGCTGGCAAAATACAACATCAAGTCAGCCTTCGGCCTCCTGCCAGTGCATCCATTCGACTTTGAGCTACTTGGCCTTGCATTTGATGGGCATTTTTACATAGACCAGGCCCTCCTGATGGGCTGCTGTATCTCATGCTCAGCCATTGAGTGCTTTAGTATGTTCCTCGAGTGGGCGCTGCAGTGCTGGTCCAGCATGGCAGATATGGCTCACTACCTTGACAATATTTTGTTTGCAGGCCACCGGGTCACAGGTCAGTGTGCAAGGCTGCTGCAAGCCTTTATTGCCAGCGCTTTATGTTTCTGTGATTTTATTAGTAATTCTATTGTTTTATATGATTTTATATGGATTTTAATAGTATTATGTACCAACCAATGTAAGCTGCCCTGAGCCTGCTTGTGGGGAGGGCAGGGTACAAATCAAATAAATAAATAAATAAATAATCAGAGGTAGGTTAAGGGTCCTAGGCTTTTGAGAGCAGGGGCCAGGGCTTTCAGGAAGTCACAGGGGACTTCTGCATCTGGAAGATGCTTGAGAGTTGGTCCTGGGAGGCAGGTGTACAGCCTGATACAAGGGAGCCCATCTCCCCTGCAGTCTTGAAGGGGTTATGCTTGGCCTGGGCATTCATGTGTGCTTTGGCATATGAGGCCCATCTGTTCCATGCGGCAGCACTTCTGGGGTTTTTCGGGGTACTCAGGGTAAGTGAGCCAGTGGCCAGTTCCTGAGGGGGGGGGGGCTTGCAGGTGCAGGATGTCCACTTTGTGGGGGATAGTGTGTGCCTCAAGGTACAGAGGTCTAAGAGAGATTAGGCCCACAGGGGAGCTGAGGTTCCCATGGGGCCCTGCTCAGATAGTGACAGTGTTACATGATTACCTATCCGCGCAGGGTGCTGTGGGGGCTGCCTTGTTTGTGTACTGTGATGCTAGCCCCCTGACCAAGTTTCAGTTCTGGATGTTCACCAAGCAAGCGCTGGGAGTCCTGGGGCTGGGGCACATTGATTCTGGAACGCACTCCTTCAGGATTGGGGCTTCTTCCCCAGTAGTGGTGATGGATTTTTCTGAGCCAGATATTTGGCAGCTGGGACAGTGGAGGTTGTGAAGCTTCAAGTCCTACACCCACTGGGACGTTGTGAAGTGTTGTGTGCTGTTGTTACCTGTCATTTCTTTTCAGACATGCTGGATGGCTAGGAGAGAAAAAGAGATCTCATTTGTGGCCACAGTATGGTCTTTTGGGCAATTCATTGAGCTCATTGGTGCCACGTCGGGTTGCAGCTTGGGCTCAGCAAGGTGGCTACGGTGGACTGGATGGGCCTGCGGTGGCAGGGCTCCTCCCACTGTTGTTTGAGGGGCGGAAGGATCCTCCACCTGACATGGTGCTGATCCACCTGGGTGGAACAGTCTTGGCCTGATGAAGGAAAAGGCCCTTGGGGTGCAAGCGAAAGCCAACCTGGAACTCATCAGAAGCCGGTGGCTGGGTGTGCTGATTGTATGGTCTGCCATCCTGCCATAGAGGGTGTGGTAAAGGGTTGGGGGCCCTGGGGGCCTAGGCCTGGACAGGGCTCAGAAGAAAGTGAATAGGGAGCTGCAGAAAGCCATGGACAGGAGATTGGGATTTTTTTTGCCGCACCCTGGGATACAGGTGGTATTGGAGGACCTGTACCAGGAAGATGGTGTGCATTTGTAAGAACAGGACAATTACATCTTTTAGGAGAGTCGGCAGCAAGGAATGCAGGCTTCCTTGGGTTGCCTGATGGGTGCAGGGCCCTATGCAGAGGCTTGGACATGGTGGTGGCGGATTAATAGAGAAAGAGGTAAAGTGGAGCCAAAGAGCACCTACCCTGTTTGGGGGGGAAAGGGGTCCATCAGGATCCACCTGCAGGTTTCGTGGCTCAGGGCGAGGAATGGGGACAGCCTTCGGAGCCACTCTGCCCTTGTGAGTTATGCAGCTGCCCTACAGGGCAGCTCCCAGCTGGCTACACAGGCTGTGGGCGAGCCAAGTGGCATGACTCATGTTCAGGGCAAGTGTGCTCGCCCAGCATAAGGCAAGGAGGTGGTTGGAGGGCTGACACCTGCCTTGCCTGAGTCCACACTCACGGTTCTCCCTTGCTTCAGTAGTTGTAAATAAACAATAAAGTGGCCTTTAGTTAATCCCAACTCTTGTATCTGCCTCTTTATTCCGACTGGGGGGATAAATCCTTGCTTGCCACAATTTTTTGTGTGGTTTTTAAAAAATTATTATTTATTTATTTTTCACATTTCTACCCCACCCTCCCAGCCAAGGGCGGCTTACATAAGAGCAAATAAGTTACATTAAAACATTAGTGTAACTTAGTTACATTAAAACAATTCTAAAACCATAAAGTGCTAGTGATCATTGATATTCATCATTGTCTGATGGTAGCAGCCATTGTTCAAAGTTCTCAGTTTGCAGTCAGCTCACAGTAGTAGTTGTTGTGTGTTCATGCAGTAGTAGTTGTTCCACAGGTTGCAGATGGCGGTTTCTAGCATCCAGGGCCCTCACATATTCAACCATCTGATATTCTTCATTGGTGATGGCAGCGGCTCCCAAAAGCCTGGCAGAAGAGCTCTATTTTACAGGCCCTGAGGAACTGTAAAATGTCCCACAGGCCCTGATTTCATTCCACCAGGTTGGGGCTGCCACCGAGTAAGCCCTGGTCCTGGTCATTGACAACCTAGGCTCTTTAAGGCCCGGGAGGGCCAGCCAATTCTGGACCCCTGACCGCAGTGCTCTCTGGGTCCCCTTAGGCTTTCTAGCCAGTGTTCTTGAATATCTGGAGCTTTTGAATAAAAGTGGTGGAGAATAGCAAAGATTAACATTCTTCTCTGTCCCCATGAGAATCTTCTAATGTGGTTTGAATCTGTGTTACCTTATCCAATTAGCCGTAAAACTAGGCCCAGAGACAGCTAAATCCTATAATCATTTATCCATCTGAAGGTTACTTTGTAATTAGCAAAAAAGGAATAGAGGGAGAAAACAATAACTGAAGCACAACTTTAGTGTGAAAGTGCTTCATGTTTCTAATATAAGAAGGACTGTAGTTCTGCAAGCAACTTCTGAATCTTGGTTAGCTTGTATTACCCTACAGCTGTATTGGTGTTTATAGCTGACAGAGTGGAAATTGACTCAGGTGAACAAAGTTTAAGTCCAATGGCACATTTAAGAACAACAAAGTTTTATTCAAGGACTAAGATACATCTTTTACAGTATTCAGCTCTATTTTATTGTTAGTACTGTGAATGCTTGAATTTTATTTATTTGCATTATTTATAGTCCGCCTTTCTCACAAGGACCCAAGGCAGATTACACATAGTGAGAATATAGTGGACAAAATGGGCCATTCAATAAACAATGCATTAAGATTGTAGAAGAACCATCCAGAAAGAACTGAAGCGTAGCGTAAGTATTAACATGATACGTTAAATTGGCTTAAAATTACATAATAGGATTGTACTTACAGTAAACAATACACAGCAGTGTAGACTGCAGTCCCTAAACATTTATCCAAGTAAGTTTGTGAACCATTTTGTGCAGTGCAGCCCTAATACCTTTGCAGAAAGGTCCTCTTGAAGAATTCGGTTTTGCATTGCATTTTGAATAGTAGTCCAACAAAACTAAAAAGGACTTCTCTGCACACACAGAGAAAAATGCACTTATGTTACAGGTTAATTTGAAATGTCTGGGAAATGTGCATAAATAACATTGTTTACATTTACTAGATAGTGTGATGTAGATGTATACAAACTGCATAGAGGGATTTCTTATTTGGTCAGTTAGTTTTTAGCTTTCAAACCAGGAAGGGGCAGTATTTCATACATTGCCCAATCATATGGCCTGTTTTCTACTTGAGTGTTAAGCAAAATCAGCACACTGTGTTGTTAGATAATTTAAAACACACAAGCAGCAATAGAAATAAAAGCCCAAGGGAGAGTTAACCATGATTAAAATATCTGGAATAATGAAGTTTTAACCTGGCTCCAAAAGAAAGGCAAACTCAGCACCTGGCAGAGAGGTCAATGGAAAGGTGTTCTGTAGAGCAGATGCTTCAACTGAAAAGGCTCTATCCTTGTGGCTGCCCACCTCACCTATAAAGGTGGTGGAATATGAAGCAGAGCCTGTAAAGATTTTTAAAGCTCAGATGTCTGGGAACAAGTGCCACCCTGGTCCCAGACAGTTTAGGATTTCAAAGGTCAGTACCTGCCTCTCAAATTGAGCCCAGAACAAACAGATGGAGGGTGACATAATTGAGTTCATAGGTGCTATATGTTCATAGGACCCATCCTGCTATATCTTGCTATTTTGTCAGCTTGATTAAAAAAAAAAAAAGTTTGTTAGGAGCAGAACAGAGAGTGATTTGATCATTGGGGTTGTTAATCACTTTACCTTATCCATGTGTTCTCAAAATGAGTGCCTGGAATAACTGTCGCCTCTGTTCGTGCTATCAATAAAATTTAAACACTGTTATCCATTGAAACCAGCTGCCAAATATATGTTCTCGTCTAGCACTTGATGTGTGCATTGAGGGACCAATGAAAATACATAATGTTTTCCCTAATAAATGAATAACTACATGTCCCAAACCCTGAGTAATGAAAAATTGTTAAGCTTCCTTTTGTCTTGGCTCAAAGATAAATGTTGCGAGACTTCTAAAACATTGTTTTTCATAGGTATCAACTTTTATTCCTGCTAATATTTTTTTTCCTCTGAACAATGCTACATTGGTGTCATTCTTATTCACTGCACTGATTGCATCGTATTAGATCTGTAAATAAGGTACTTTAAATTCTAGTACTGGCCATTCCTTATGCTTCCTTTGTAAAAGGGAAAAAATATTGACACTGGAAAACTAAAAATAAAGCCAACCAACCAACCTTTTCAGGAAGAGCAGAGTCCTTGCATTTCCTTGTATGAGGCAACGCTTTCCAAAAGATTTCCTATTGCTTACCATAAAAACAGCAGTTGACTCAGTTATGGTGAATGAAAAAAATGCATAGTCTTGATAATGATTAAATGGGGATGTAGTCTTAAACTGGGAAAGTTTGACAAAGATTTTTTTAAAAATCAACCATGGGAAGAATCCCCTTGAAAGTTTTCCTTAACAAAACTAATGGGAGCTTTAAGTATATGATTATGTTTGTGGGCAGTTCCCATTTATTGTGTGCTTAGAAGAATTTCTGGGAATCATTCCCTGTGTACTTAGCAGAAACACTTGTTTTATATACTTGTGATCTTTATCCAGTCCTTAGGTGAAACACTTAATTACATGTGAAATTTGGAGTTAAAGCCATTAATTTGACTTTCCAGAATCTTGCAGATCTTGAGCATCACCTGCCTGGATGTGGTAGTTGCAGCTTGACCCTAATTTATGTTGTCTTTTTTATTGTCTTGGTTTCTATATATTGGGTATGTATGTGAATTTTATACTAAAGGTCTACCTCCTCCAATGTAACAAATCTAGTTTTTCCCCCCTCACAATATGTCACCTGCATCTTAAGAGGGTTATAGCCTTCACGAAGACAATACCCAGGCTCTTGAAATGGGAGAATGGGAGAATGATCAAGGCAATGCTCTGAAGTTCTGTGTGTGATGTCTCTGAAGCTGAAGACTGTAGTGATTTACACTGGAATCTTAAACCCTTTAAAAGAGTAATACCCTTCTATATCCATTGAAGTCAATGGATTTAGAAGAGTGTAACACTCTTTAGGACTGCACAGTCTAGTCAAAAGCTTCCTCAATTTCAGGCACTTCCTTTCCAGAATCACTTGTTTATCCCCACAGAGGTGTCCTGCATCCTTTCACATTAAGGAATTGCTGTAGCCATAAATTTTCATCATAGGTAGGGTGAGATTACCAGGGCCGGCTCTATCACTAGGCCAACTAGGCAGCCACCTAGGGATGCAGCTGGCAAACCGGGCGGTGGAAAGACAGAGAGAGACTCAAACCAGGAGATAGTGTGCTTTATGCAAACCATGATTTACCATTATGTTTGAATGCACCTTTCCATTCAGTTTAAGAAACAAACTTAGCCTTGGGCCAATGCAGATAGGCTTGTAGGCACTGCTGCTAGCTGGTGCAGGTGGCTGCTGGCAGGGGTGGAGAGCTCATGAGCCCGGGCAGGCGGGTGGGCACTGGGGCAGGGGGGCCTTGCGGGTGGGTCTCCGGCTGTAGAGAGGGGGGCACCACAAGGGGGGGCACCACAAGGTAGCCTCGCCTAGTGCTCAAAAAACCCTGGGGCCAGCCCTGGGGATTACAAATACTGGCTTCACATTACTAGATCACCCCAGTGGGACACAAGCATCACACTGATTCTTCCAAATGCAAGCTATACCCAGACTATAATTTAGAACTGGATGCAAGTACCAACTGTATAGGACTAGAACCATTTCTAGCTCATTTCTGTGCACTAAGGGCAGATTAGCATGTAAATGCTAAGGCTAAAGGCCGCTTCTATGGACCCTAGTTAGAATGCATCCAGCATATAATTGGAAGGGCAAATGTAAAGGTAAAATGGCTGGGAGTCATTTGGGCATTGCTATGGTTCTCTCCCTCTCTCTGTATGTTTTCCCTCTTGTTAAGTTTATTTTAGTTCTCAGTTCTTAATAGGTATTATCTGCAGTGTTAAACTTGCACAGCAGCCAAGCAAGAAATTGTCTGAAATTTGGGTTGCATGTTTTATTTGTTTATTTTTTAAAAGAAAGGAGCAATTGCCTTTTAATTTGTCTTCTAACAAGACAGCAATGCTGCTTTGGTTTTAAAAAAAATCTCCAAGAGCATGGATATTTTTGTTTGCTTCTCGCTGGCCCATCCTGTAGCCTGAGGTCAGTTCTTATGGTTGAATGTGTTGTGTGGAAAGAGAACGAGGAGGAACATCTCTCCGTAGCCCAGAATGTTTGCAACAAAACAAAGATGCACAGCTTCAAAAGCTGTGTGCTAGTCTGCTTGAGATGACACAGCACACAACTGTGTGACAAAAATCAGCAGATAATTTATATATCCTGAGCTATAGTTATGGGAAAGAAAAGAATTTCTTCTCTATCTGTAAATGGCCACCAGCAGAAATAGCTAAGCACTGAAGTCTCGTGTTGGCCTTGTATATTGTTCTTCTTTGAGAAAAATTCTCAATGCAAAGAGACAAGCAGTTTGTATCTGAAGTTGGTTCCACAGTCCAGTGGGAGCATGTAGCAGGCTCTCGTCAAAGAGATACTAAATGTGAGCTTCTGGAGTCACTGCTTCAAAAATGGGCAGTTGACCAAAGCAAACAGAGTGCTGGCATTAACAGAAATGCAAAACAAATGAGAACATGAATGAGGATGAGAACATTAACATTCAGAGAACAGGAAAACAAGACCAAGTGGAAACACAGAAAGCATTATCATATTGCTTCTCTTTTATATTCAGAAGGCAACTGTCCACTCCCTTTCTTCCCAGTATTTCAGAGTGTGAATAATCCTCTCGTGGTTTTATCTGCAATTCCCCTGATTTCCTTTCCTGTCAGTGAAGTGATACATTGTAAAAGGGGTTTCTGTTGGTGTTAGCTGGTAGTTAGTGCAGTAGCCACTGACTAGTTAGCAGAGTGCATAAAGCTTCTAGGGCAGGAGCGCGTCCAGCCAGAGTAACAAAGCTTAGAGTGCCACAAAGGTACACAAAGTTTAACAGACTAGTACTAGTCTCTTTATTCTAGAACTGCAATTGGGATAGGAAAGCTGAGAGGATAGTGTTCTAGTCTTACTAACTAAAGATGAACTCAGATGGTGAGAGGCCATCTGAGTCATGGTCCTCCTCCTTGGTGCGTACAGGAAGAAGGAGAGAGAAGTTCTGGGAGAGAGAAGTAACAGAACGAAGGAAGTAGTTCCCTGTGATCTCCATTCTACATATCAAAGGGATACCAACTGTAGAGTAAACACAGGAAGGAAAGGTCAGCGTGACTGTCTTACTATCTGTCTCTCTTGCCACAGTGTCTGGAGGCTGAGGTAGGGACAGTGCCTTCACTCCCAACAGTTTCTTGTACTTGAAATAATGGCATTGGGAAGGCTGGTTACAGTAGTCTAACTAGAAACCAGAGTTGCTAAAGGGGACCCTACAGTGGTTTCAAAACTGTAGGCCAGGACACATGAATATGCTTCAAGAATAATTGAATTATGTGTTTAAAAAACAAGATTACCATGCTAGAAGCCTCAACAGATTTGCAGATCAGAATGGAGAGGTTTCATTAAATATTTGTTTTCCATTCCCTTCCTAATAATCCCCAGCCATAGCATTTGCCTTTTTTTATTGCCATCATACACTGAGTCAACATTTTCAGTGAGTTATCTACCACAACTCCAAGATCTCTCTCTTGGTCAGTCTCTGCCAGATCAGACCCAACCAATGTATATTTATAGTTAGGATTTTTGGTTCCAATGTGCATTACTTTGCACCTGTCCATGTTGAAGCCCATTTGCTATATTGATGCCCATTCACCCAGCCTCAACAGATCCCTCTGGAGCGCCTCACAATCCTCCCTGGTTCTCACCACCCTGAACAACTTAGCGTCCATGTGTTCAGTTCAAAGTTTATTTCTATGCAAGACCAGTGATAATAAGAATGAGGATAAAAATAAGAAAGTAACATTATAGAATAAAATATAAGACTGAGCGCTGATTGTGAGGGGACAGAGAAAGGGAAGTTATTATTAAGACTAAATCAGCAGCTTGTAAATCCCACATGCCCGAAGGCAAAATTTAGCTACTTAATTTGTTATTTCCTGGGAGGAATCTGCAAGAAGGAGGGAGACGTAAAGTAAATCAGATCTTCCTGGTAGAGTTGATAGGATTGGGGCCATGTACTGAGATCAAATGTCACTGTAGAATGTGCAGGGCAGCAGAACATGGTCGATAGACTCTACTTTCCCTGCATGGCATGGGCAGAGCTGTTGAGGGAGTGAGACGCAATGGTATCTTCCTTCCAGGAGTGCTGTGGGTAGAATGTTAAAATGTGCAAGTAAGAAGGTTCTCTGATATTTGGAGATCTCAAGGGATAATCTGCTGGTTGGAAGCATTTGGTATGCTGCATAATAATTGGATTTCTGTATCTGTGCTCTTATCTGATTATAGGGCCTGATCCCAGAGCCACTGTTTAATTGTTTCTTTTGTTTTTTGGTACCCAAGATGCAGTAGGAGTTGAGGATGAGGCCATTCTCCTGGAATTTTCCCTCAGTTGCTCTTTGCCAGGTTGAACGGTGGCTATTGGCAAAGATCAGAGTTGCTAGGCCCATTGGATTGAAAGTGAGTTTTAGCCAGTAGTTAGATGTGAGTAGCTACATGTGAGTCTCCAAGGAGATCAGCCCAGTTCTCTAAGAAGGTCATTCAGGATACATTACAGGACTCTAAAGATCGATCATAGGAACTTGGATTGTACAGCTTCCAGTAAACATCTTTCTTTATAAATACAGAGGTGGGAACCATATAAGAGCTGGGAGACAACCTTTCCTTGGAAGACCTTGATTGCTGCAGGGATAAAGGAAGCTCTTTTTGTAAAGTAAAATTTTAGATCTGGTGGGAGATAACAAATTCCCAGAATTAAACTTCCTTTGAGGCACACTATTTCCACCCATAGCGTTTCTGTAAGCGAATCTATTTCTCTTACATTCTCAGTCTTACTGGACTGTATACCCTCTCTGACATACAGCGCCACTCCACCTCCAACCCTTTCCTCCCTATCCTTCCAATATAATTAAATCCAGGAATCACTGTATCCCACTGATTATCTTCATCCCACCAAGTTTCTGAAATGCCCACAATGTCTATGTTCTCCTCTGACAGTAAGCATTCCAGATCCCCCATTTTACCTCTGACACTTCTAGCATTTGTATATAAACATCTATAATTTCCCAGAGACATTAGGGCTGCAACCTTCCTCCTGTGGCCTCTAGACCTTGCTGGGCAGTCAACATTATTTGTCACTCTCTCAGTGGCCAGTCCTAATCCACATCCCTGTAGAACAGTAACAGCTATCCCTTCACCTCTTAGAGATGAGCCATCCAAATTCAGTGATACTTCATCTTCTGTCAGCTTTCCTCCAGGATTTGGTTTAAAAACTGCTCTGCTACCTCTTTGATTTTAAGCACCAGCAGCCTGGTTTCTTCTCAGGATAAGTGGAGGCCATCTTTTTTTGTGCAGGTCCTGCTTGTTCCAAAAAGCATCCCAGTGCCTAACAAACTTAAACCCTTCTTCCCTATGTTGGAATATGCAAGGTCTATCATGCATAGATAAAGATGACAAGAACATCCTGCAGGGGGCATCAAAGGGGACAACTAATTAGTTTAATGAGATTAGGGGCTTCCTGCTATTTTCACATAGTTTCCTGATTGGCTCAGTTAGGGCTCTTTCCAGCTCCTGACTCTCTCCTAGCTAGTTATATGTCTCTCTCCTCTTACTAAGTTTGTTCTGTTCTTAATAAACCATCTTTATTCTCTAAACAGCTTGTGCTCCACTTTACTGTATATCTACTCTCTGTTAACATCCTACACCAGTGGTGGCAAACCTATGGCACGCGTTCCAGAGGTGGCACTCAGAGCCCTCTCTGTGGGCATGCACGGCATCGCCCCAGCACAGAGTTTGCAAGATTGGACAGCAAAAATCACATTAATTGTTCAAAAGCATGCCAAATGCAAACTTTTACCTTTCAATAAAAAGTTGTTTGTATCATTGAAAGCTCTGTTATTGTGTTTTTCTTTTAAGACAAAAGATGTTAATGTATGAAATCTTTTTTCTAAAATGAAAACCTCAGTATTCATGTTATATTGCTGTGTTGGCACTTTGCGATAAATAAGTGGGTTTGGGTTGCAGTTTGGGCACTCGGTCTCTAAAAGTTTCACCATCACTGTCCTACACCATCATCTCATCCACACATTACAACTCCTAATTTGTGCCTGTCTAGCTGGCCCTGCGCGTGAACACACAGCACTCTGAGAAGGCTACCTTGGAGGTCCTGGCCTTGACTCTCCTGCCTAGCAGCCTACATTTTTCCTCCAGAACCACACAACTACATTTCCCCACATAATTGGTGACAACATGTACCACGGCCACTGGCTCCTTCCCAGCACTGTCTACCAGCCTATCTTAGACCACACATAGTGTCCGCTACGTTTGCACCAGGCAGGCGAGTCAGCATGCGGTCAATACATAGGTTTGCAACCCATCTATCTACAGGCCTAGGCAAGGAATCATCAACTACCAAGAACCCCCTCCCTCCCTGGGGATGGTTCCTTGGTGTGAAAGTATACCTGTTCACCAACTGTTGAAGGGGTCCCTTCTGAGGGAACATTCCCCCTTTCTTCAGCATGGTGCCCTGCTTCCCCTTGATCCTCATAATCCCTGACAGCAGTGGTGCTGCCATTCTTGGAGTGGGACACATCTAACAAGTTCCCAAGAGTCTTAACTGTGTGCCTAAATGCTTCTCTGCTTCTCCAGGTCAGCCAACATGACCTTGAGGGTGCAAAGTCATTCCCTGAGAACCAGGAGCTCCTTGTACTGAGCACACACCCATGACTTCTGTCCAGCTGGCAGATAGTAATAAAGGCTATACTCAGTGCAATACACTGGATAGCCCCCAACCCCCTGCTGGCATTCTACCGTCATAATTGCTTTTTTAGTCCCTCTTTTTATAAATTTCCTATTTATGTATATTTGTTTGTGGAAAGTGTGCTTACCCTCTTAGGGACGTGGAGAAACTAGTGCTCTGGCTTCTTTATCCTGCTGCTGAACGGGCGCAACTGCTAAACTCATCTGCTTATTCCCTTGTTCCAGATACTTTGTCACTGGAGCTGGGACACTTCATCACTGTTTCTTTCTCTGTTTTGCCTTTGTGTGACTCCTTGCAGTAAAAGTGGGAAGCAGGGGTCCTCAACCTTTTTGAGCCTGTACGCACCTTTGGAATTTTCAGACAGGGTGGTGGGCAAAACATCAAAATGTCTGCCACATGTTATGGAGCCAACCACAAAATGGTTGCTGCAGGAGGCAGAGCCAACTGCAAAATGTCAGTGAGTGAGGCTATTATTTATAACTCTAATAGTAACTCTTCAATAATTCAGGCAGAAGCTCTGTTTAACAGGATGCCTTTTTAAGTGACTATATTGTTTTAAGATATTTTATTGCACAGGCAAAGTGAAGATCTTTGTGCAGTGATAATAGCTACTTCCAAAGCAATGTTCTGAAAAATCTGCACATTCAGTTCGATGTCCTACTAGGCAAAAGCCCTATCTGGTCTGCCCACTTCTAAAAACACTTGGTGAGCCCCTGATGCAAACTGTGAATGGCCACAGGTCTGAATATGCAGTGCACATGTGCCAGGGAATCGAGGCCTTTGAGGTGCACAATGCACCCCTTCCTCAGGCATTGCTACTCTTGAAATGGAGGGCCCACAAAGCCTCAGATGTGAGAGGGTAGGCCATCGCTCCACCAGGTCTTTCTCTCTCTGTGAACACTGGCCTCTCATGGTCAGAACTAGGTCACTTCCTCCTCCTTGGCCTGCATATGGATCCTCCTTGTGTAGGCTTCCCAAAAGGCCTGTGTAGCACAGGACATTGTGTCTCCTGGGTGACCTGTAGTACTGCAACCCATAGCCAGTTGGGAAAAAGTCTAGGATCCATTGGTCCCATTCTCCCAAGCACATGCAGGACTCTCCAATCAGTTCAGCCAGGTATTTTTTCAGTCCTTCAAGCATATGGTGCAAAGAAATAATTGACAGCATTCTTCCTAACTCATAGCTCAGATATTCCCTTTGCTACTCCATCTGCCATCCTCCCCAACAAGCCTCTCCCTGCTGCTTTTAAGCCTAGCTTGGCTGACCTGCTGCCCCACCTATTCCCAGCTGCTGCTGATGTCTGCCAACTCAGCCCATCTCCAGGGTTGTTAGCCCTCACCAACTCCACCTGGGGTTTGTCTTGCCTTTTCTAAGCAACTTTTCAGAGCTGCCAATGTCATCATTTGCTTCCAGCCATGCTGCAGGGCTTTCCTCATGAGGAGCACCTCCTGGCCTCTGTTAAGTGGGTTCCCTCTCTAGTCTGTCCCTGCCACACCCAGAGTCCAAGTTTTGGCCCCACCAACCCTCCAGCCAACCCAGGGCAGAACCACTTTTAATGACAGATCCAAACATTTCTGAGGGAATGTCTGCCCTGGGCCCACCTTCTCTCATGGCCAACTGTGCCTCTAGAATTTGTGCATCTCAGCCACTACCCTGACAGTTTTTGCCCAGCCTTGCCTTACCCAGGCAGACCTAGATATTGCCTCTTTTGGTGACATCATCTGGTGGTGCTTGTCCTTGTGCAGGGGTTGTGTAGGCAACATGGCTACTGCTGCCACAACTGAGTTCCCATCAGCCCATAGCCAGTGGGGGCACTGAGGATGGCTCCCCCTATCAAATTTGCAGCACTCCATGGCTCGCCCTCCACAGCCACCCCTACTGACCATGTGCGCCTGCTCCTTAGCAGTGGCTCGCTGCAGTTGCTCAGGGCTCACTGGTTGGGCTCCTTGTCTGGGCTGTGCTCACTGTCACAGCCTTGTCCCACAGCTGCGGGCTCTTCATGCCACCTGGCAGCTGCCGCCTGAGGGAGAAAGGCAGGTGGAGCATGAGGCTGACCAAGCAGGCCGGTGCAAGTATGCCTGGTGGGAGCTCCTGGAAAGGAACAGGAAGCACTTCCTCAATAGGCCAAAGCTTCAGTGGCACTGGAGAAGGGCCTGCAGCACTTCAGGCTTCCCTGATGAACAGAAGAACAAAGCCCCGTCTAAGGAGTTGCACCATTGGAAGCAAGCTCGATTTCCAAGTTTGTTTTAATGCTTCAATTGCAATGCTTTGCTCCTCCCCTCATCCAACAGAATGGGGTCTCACTGTGGGGATTCATATTTATAAGTTGTAAATTGGGGAGGGTGCTAGAAAGAGTCATTTGGAGTCAATTGCAATTTCCCCTGTTGCCCCGGGATACACATTTTAATTTAATTTAATTTAATTAGCACCCCTGGGTGCCCTGGCACCCCCCATTAAAAAAAACTCTGGCTACAGGGCTGGTTCCCATCATCTATCAGAGACCTTCTTATGTCCAGGGAGTATCATGGGGCCAGAGACAACTAAATCTGGGCACTCTGCAGGTGTGCTAAGTGTTTAGAAAACCATGCCTGTTCTTCATACATGATGTTTATTTTGTGATACATCAATTTAATGTTGTAACCATGGCAAGTGTAATAGCTGTGTAAAATGTAAAGCTGCTATTGTTTACACTGGATATGGGTTTAACAGTTTAGTCTTGACCTTAGAAAGTTTATGGCAGTGAACTGCACAAAACCAGTCACCATATTTGTCACTTAAGAGATTCACAAACATAATGTTGTCTTTTCTAGGACCATGTTTCAGCTTCATCTGTGTAGTTTTACCTTGTATTCTACTACTTTTTCCTTCATATCCCACAATTGCAGTTTTGTGATTTATAGGAAAACATTCATTTTCCATGCTTCTGAACTGGAAAAAATTAACTCTTAGCAGCTGAAAATAGTTTAAACCTACCCCCAACAATCTAATCTACTAATATTACTTAAATATGTATTTAAATGCCATACAAAATACTATCTAGATTCATTTAACTAGTAAACCAGGATAAAAGGACATCATCTTCTCATCTGCTCTCTATATGAGGATGCAAGGTCATGTTTATAGGCACTCATCAGTAGGGCCCCTTGCCTTTTATCTTGGCTTCAGGGATCAAAGATGCATTCTGTTTTTGTAATAAATTGTGCATTTTACATAGTAGAACATTTGACTACAGCTTCTTACTTTCAGTTAGGTAAATACTTAACACTTTTTAAAGACTTTAGTGAAATAGCAACTCTTTTTTATCCTAATATTATTTCATTAAATTAGCTCATGTATGCTAAACTTAGTGGGAATGTTCCTTTATTTTTATATAATTAAGAAACAGGAGTCGGCTTATTCTCCATGGGATTGCATTTGCCCTATAGAAGCAAGTTTACAACTGGGGGGCGGGTGATATTTTATAAACACATGAAGCTGCCTTATATAGCATCGGATCATAGGTCTAGCAAGATCAGTTTACTTTGACCAGCAGCCCGCTCTCCAAGGTTGTATAATTCCCGACATGGAATATATTAGATTATCTTCTTTTCTGTTGTCTAATCCATTATTTTAAACCTCACTACAGCTGAAAAAGTGAAGAAGCTGAAAGTGCCATTTTAGTGTAGTGTACTCATGGCCTTGCAGATTCAGGCTTGCCCAGTTTTTAGAAGGCTGGTATAAGAAGGTTCCACTTGAGCATTGTTGATGTTATGTGGTTGAACCTGTGCCCTGGTACCCAGGGCTCATTTTGTAGCAGGAGCTCCTTTGCATATTAGGCCACACACCCCTGATGTAGCCAATCCTCCAAGAGCTTACAGTAGCCCCTGTAAGAAGAGCTCTGTAAGCTCTTGGAGGATTGGCTACATTAGGGGTGTGTGGCCTAATATGCAAAGGAGCTCCTGCTACAAAATGAGCCCTGCTGGTGCCCTTATTGCACTGTTCTATTTAGCTCTGGAGAGTGACTCACACACATCAGGAGAGTTGATGATTTTGACAAGATCAAATTTTTACATCCTGATTTGTAACACATGTAGGCTGCAAGCCCAAGAATACTGATCAACATGGGACTTACTTCTCAGTAGGCGGCTTAGTATCTGTAAAGTGAACAGATTTGTCATATACTCAGGAATGGTTAACCGCCATGTGTTCTGTATTGGATTTTATTATTTTATTGTTGAAGACTAAACCTAATGATATATTTTATGTTGCTGAAACTTTTTTGGCTAGTAAACTGGACTGAATAAGCTGGGCTCTTAATTTAATTCTACTGTTCATTTATTTTATTGTATTTTTTCAGTCTTTGTAAATTACATTGAGAGGGAGAGAATGTGGCATAGTATAGCCCAATCTGGTCAGATCTCAGAAGCTAAGTAGGGTCAGTAGTTAGAAGGAAGACACCAAGAATGACTCTGCAGAGGAAGACAAAGTCTACTTTGGCGGGGAGGGCAGGGTATAAATCAAATAAATAAATATCTCTGTTTCTCACTTGTCTTGAAAGCCCCTTGCTGGGGTCACCACAAGTAATCTGAAATGACAGCACTTTACACACACATTACCTTGTGACCTTTTTAGTTATGAATTTGGGATATGAATGATCAAATACATCTCTGTTGTGTTAGTTATTCTTATCTTCCTCATATCATCTTGTAGAAAATGTTAGTTTCAAGGAATACTTCTTGCACATCTGATGTAAGAAAAAGAAACATGAGAAGGGGAAGTATGATTTGCTATTAATTAGCTCATAACATATCTCCTTCAAAACGGCAGGGGAGTGAACAGTTGGAAAAGATGAGAGCTGGACAAGTTGGAGAGTTGGGCAAAGAACATGGTAATACAACTTCTCCTCATCCATTTTCTATCCTGGGTACTCAGCTCTGTTTAGACAGAGGTAGGGTGAGATGAAATGGCCGTCACACCATGTTGTTAATCTCATTATAGGCTGATAAACCAAAGAGGGGCAACAATTTCAGGATTCTTCCAATAGTGTATAGAATGTTCTTCCAGCAAGCTTTTTTCTCCAGTTGGAGGTCCAAGTGCAACCAAAGGCAGCGTTATGTACCATGAAACAAACATAAAGGTTACTACCCTTAGCTACAATTATTTCCTGGGAAGCTTGATTTAAGGAAATAAATTCAGTGTGATAGTGTGCTATGCCAGGGAGAATCCCCCCTCAGCCATGAAGTTCACAGGGTAATTCTGGGCTAGTCATTCTCTCTTAATCTAAGCAACCTCACAGAACTATTAAGAAGATAAAATGAAGAAGGGAGAACTATGTAAGTCACCATGAGCTCTTTAGAGGGATAAGAACTGACTGATCCAGCTTCAGCTCTTTTAATCCATCATAGACCAATCTAAATATGCTCTTAGATCAGTTTACTGAAAAACAAAAGGTAGGCACATTTTCAGGAAGCAATTATAACCTTCTCTATTTCCTCTTGTTGTTTTTCTCTATTGGTCTTACATTAGTATAATCTAAGCTAATTGTCAGCCAGCTAGGCTGGATCCCAATTCCTACCTCAGACAGACCCTGGGAAAGATCAGTTGCCAGAAAAGATGGGGAAAGGATGGAGAACATCTTTGACTTCCTGAAGGCATTACAGAAAATTCCGTCTCATAAAAGGAAAAATAAAATTAAGCATTGAGAAAATGGTATAGCTAGTCCAAGCCTTTGTGCTCCCATAGGTGAATTGACATTTTGAACCCCCTGTTTCTAACTGTATGCTGAGCAGCACAAAAGTTGCACAGTAAATGGTGATTTTAAAAATGTTCATTCTTAATTCTTGTATCTTTTTTTCTTTAGAATGGATTCTGTGCCCCCGATAGCTAACTGACATCTCAAGGCACCCAGAATATACAAGATACTGCCAAGCCAATTGCTGCTGGAAGTCTCTGTGAATGTCCTCCAGAGGTGCAGGCCACAAACCTTTCCACAAGATACTTACATAGCTGAGGCAGATGTCTCTGGATTCCTAGCACTCTAGGCAGCTGCCTAGTTTGCTGTATGGTAAATGCCAGTCCTGGGAAATGCTATTCTGCTTCGTTGGAGAACTCCCCTCCCCCCACCATGTGATTCCATAGGGTTTTCAAGGCAAGAGACATTCAGAGTTGGTTTGCCATTGTCTGGCTCTACATCACAACCCTGGTATTCCTTGGCGGTCTCCCATCCAAGTACTAACCTGGGCTAACCCTGCTTAACTTCCAAGACCTGATGATATCAGGCTTGCCTGGGGTATCCAGGTCAGGGTCTGGAGAACATTAGAGGAAATAACTTCTGTTCACATAATTTCTATTAATTAGGAGTCTGAGGAAAAACAACCAATACTAAAACTTTCAAAACAAACTGTCGGAGTATTTGAATAGGGTCAACATGTTCACAATTCAGAAATGTCTGGGGCTGACATGAGATTGTCTGTATCTTTGGGTGTCATTAATATGCACCAGCTCTATATTTCATTATCCACACCTCCAAATCTGTCTGTCTTGGTTCTGAACTGGTGCTTTGAGGCTGTTGTCAGGTGGCTAAAGCAGAACAAACTGAAGCTGAATCCAGACAAGACAGAGGTGATACTGGATGGAAAGGCTGATATTCTAGAGGGAGTGAATCAGTTTGTCCTAGATGGAGTGATCTTGGCTTTTTCAGAACAAGTTAATAGCTTGGGGGTGCTCCTGCCTTGCTGCTTGAAAGCCAATAGGAGATGAAATGTCTCTGGTTTGGAATGGCTCATCTCTAAGAGACAAAGGGATAGCTAGAGGGAAATGGATTAGGACTGGCCACTGTGACAAACAACATTTACTGCCTAACAAAGTCTAGAGGCCACAGGAGGAAGGTTGCAGGACTAACATGTCTGGGAAATGTTTATATACTAATGCTAGAAGTGTACGAGGCAATACAGGGGAACTGAAATGCTTGAATGCTTAGTGAGGATAATCAGTGGGATACAGTGATTCCTGAATATAAATTATATTGGAAGGATAGCAACGGAAGGCTTGGAGGTGGACTGGCTCTGTATGTCAATGGGTATACAGTCCAATAATATTGAGAATGTAAGAGAAATAGATTCATTTACAGAAACTCTATGGATGGAAATAGTGGGCAGAGAGGGAAGCTTAACTCTGGGAGTTTGTTATCACCCACCAGATCAAAAGTTAGAGGATAATTTAAAAACAGCAAAAGAATTAAGGAAAGCAGCTAAATGAAATAACTGTGTAATAATAGGTGATTTTAACTACCCACACTGTTACCCAAAGAGCCAGTCTCTAATTAGTTGGGGAGAATTAGCATAGCAGACTGTGCAAGAGGGGACAACTGGGATTGAAACACCAATTTTTATGGGGATTTTCCCTGTGTGAAATCTTGAATACACAGGTGATTCGTTCAAAATAAAGAATCTTTTTATTAACAAAGGAAATGAGGAAAAAGAAAAAAAGTTCATTCAGCAAAACATACAACATTTAAGAACTATCTGGAATACAGGGAGGAGCTGGAAATAGCATTTTCGGAATCGGGTGATATTTACCAGTCCTGGAAAGGTCTGCGGAAGCAGCAGATCTGGAGAGAAATGACCAGCATTTCATTCTGTGAAAGAGGTAAAGAGAAGCCCACAAATGGATGTGTGTGTGGTCAGTACTAAGAAATCACAACACACACTGAGCGGGTTTTCGTGGCTGATACTTCTAGGTAAATTGTGCCCTGATGCTGTGGGAAGGTGTGTGTCCTTTCTGGTGGGAAGCTTTTAGAGACCAAACATGATGATTGGTTTACCAAGGTGAAACAAAGGTTTGGAATGTGGCTTGATGGCCACTAATGGCCCTGTTGATGACTCAGGAAGGGTTGACCGGACAGGTGACACTGAGATAAAGGGATTAAATTGCACTTAGGCAGTAGCAAAGAGGAAAAAGTGATCTTGCATATGAAAAAGAGGGGTTGAGTGTAATTGCTTGCTTGAGTTGTTAACAATGCCTTCCAAAGATGTTTCAAATAAGTCCTGAGTAATCCATTTGCTTAAATTATACATACCTTTTAGGATGGGGAAAAGACATTTTCTGGCCACCTCTGATTTAATCAAAGTATATTTCTCTCAATTCCGCATAGAGCTATGCGACTGGCATTCTTTTTTGAGTACTGCCCTGGCCTCCTCAGGGCCTGGTAGTCATTGCCCCAGACTGCCCTGAGCTTGAGGAGGGGTTCAGCTGCTAACAACACATTGAGTGGGTCAATATGTGTTCAAGTCAGGAGAACAGATTGGGTTTCTAGATACTTTCAATGACTGTGCCATGGAGCAGATGGACACAGAAACTACCATGGAGGAGGCAATTCTGGACTTGGTCCTAAGTAATGCTCAGGACTGGGTGAGAAATGTAAACATGATAGTACCTGTAACATGGCCAGTTGCCTGGTTAAAACTGGACTCAGACTATGACTAGGTTATGACTGATCACTGGTTCTTTCTTGGGATAACCTGTTTAGGACAACAAGTCTCTTTGGGTTTATACTGCCTGTGGATGGAAGTATATCTGTCAGATATGAACTCTTCTCAAGAAGTCAGACACCACTGCTTTTTAGCAGCAAAATGCACAACTCTTTATTCACATAAACATAGTGGGGGGGGATATTTACACAGGATAGACTGTTGCTTTTTGTATAAGTGCTTCACTTGGAATTAACATATGCAGGAGTTATACAACTCTAACTTAGACATATATTGTTTCTGTTATACTAAGACCATTTGGTATTCTACTTCTCCTGTAACTATCTGTGGTTATACATAAGACTTTCTCTGTCTGGCTCTCTCAGCTGATGGGTGAGGCTATTCTAGCTATTCTCAGTCTTTTTCAGACACCTAGTCTTTCCCTTAACCACCTCACAAGTTCCCTCTGAGAAGTGTGTGTGTGTGTAGCTTTGTTAATGCCAGGGGGGCCTATGGGGCTGGAGCGAGGTGGAGCGCTGCTCCGCCAGCTCAGGAGGGGCAGTAGGGCAGCCACGGGCCGAATCAGATTCTCTGATCTGATTCGGCCCGCCGCTGAAATTTGGTGGCAACTTTAAAAGCGGCTGTAGGGGAGGGGGTTTGAGGGAGAGGCTCCAAACTTGCAGGGTAGCTTCTGGGATCTCTCCCCCAAATGCCCACCAAGTTTCAAGAAGATTGGACCAAAGGGTCCAATTCTATGGGCCTCCAAACAGGTTGCCCCCATTCCCTCCATTTTTCTCTATGGTGGGAAAAAAGTAATGTTTTTTCCCCTATGGAGGGTTCCCAGCCTCCAGGTGGGGCCTGGGGATCTCCCACTTTTACAACTGATCTCCAGCCGACAGAGATCAGCTCCCCTGGAGAAAATGGCTGCTTTGAAGGGTGGACTCTATGGCATTATACCATGCTGAGACCCCTCCCCTCTCCAAACCCCGCCCTCTCCCAGATCCACCCCCAAAGTCTCCAGGTATTTTCCAACCCAGACCTGGCACCCCTAGAAACATACTGTAAAAAAAAAAGACAACAATAAAAATTCCTTCAAATACATTAGTGGCAGAAAACCAGCCAAGGAGGCAACGGAGCCCTTGGATGACCAAGGAATGAAAGAATTACTAAAGGATGACAGGAAAATGGCAGAGAAGCTGAATGCATTTTTTGCTTCTGTATTCACTGTGAAAGATAGGAGGCGCTTGCCCACTCCAGAACTGCCACTTTCAGGAGCAGTGTTGAAAAACCTGATTTGGATTGAGGTGATGACAGAGGATGGACAAACTACAACTGATGGACAAATTACAACTGGTGGACAAATCATCAGGCCCAGGTAGCATACATTCAAGATTTCTGAAAGGACTTAAATGTGAACTTGTGTATCTCCTGACAAAAATATGCAATCTATCACTAAAATTGGCCTCCATTCCCAAGACATGAGAAATTACAGGCTGGTCAGTCTAATGTAGATACCAGGTAAATTGGTGGAATCTGTTATTAAAGATAAAAGTAGTAGGCACATTGATGAACAAAAGCTATTGAGGAAGAATCAGCATGGATTCTATAAGGTCTCGAACGCAGTCACTTTTGTGTCAGCAAGATTTGTTTATTGAGAAGTAGAATGGTTCCAAGCATTGACAGATTCTGTGTCAGACACTATGGTGCCAGGACTGCGCCTATACTACATGCAAGACAACCCCCAAGGCATACTACCCAATCAATATCCTCATTCAGCCTACCAAAGATCCAAACTTGCCTCAAATGGCCACCCCCCACACCTGCCACTAGCCATTGCACTATCTAGAAATTCCCTGCACCCACCATCACGGTGAGCTCTGAGATTATATGGTTCCCAGAGCCTCATACACTACTCTAAACATAAGCTGACACTCACATCACTCCCTACCCCCCACCCCTTTAGCCAGAAAGATATACAGCCTGTGGAAGGAAAACAAAATTTGGCTGAAAGAGCAATTAACCCTTGAGGCCCCAGAGTCAATGACAAGCGAGGCACGAGCACAGAGAGTGAGTATAAATGAGCAGTTTTCACAGTGGAAGGTGGTAAACAGTGCAGGGTAAACAATACTAGGTCTTCTGCTTTTTAACTCTCTCTACTCCATACTGCTTCTTAATTTATTAGTTCTAAGCAGATTACTAAAATATAAATGGCTGTGAAAATCTTTCACAGAGGCACAAGATTTCTCAGCTAAAAGGGTGATAGATCTGCTATTATCTTCTAATAATGGCTCCATATGATCTATATTTTTGAGCAAAGGAAAATTAAAAGATTTCTAGGCTCAGAAAAATGATTGCATTCAAAGGTCATGTGATACAGGGTGTCTACACCATTTGCACCACAGTCACATACACAGAGCCAGTTTAATGTAGTGGTTAAGGGCGCAGACTCTAATATGGGAGAACTGGGTTTGATTCCCCACTCCTCTACTTGCACCTGCTGGATGACCTTGGCAAGCCATAGTTCTGGGTAGTGAAGGGTGGGGTATAAATCCAATCTCTTCTCTTCTATCAGAGTATGGTATCTTAAGATACCTCCCTTTCAAAACTCTAGATGGTAGGGCATTACGGTGAACCAAAATAAAGGCACACCTATAGTGCAGAACAGTCAAATATGAGTGGTAATTGGGGAGCTCTCCAGGTGGAAGAATACCAACTAATTGAGTAGAACAAACACATCATGACCTACAGATTGTACTGTTATAATTATACTTAAATAGATGTTTCTTGATCATTCTTATGGCTTCCTGGCTGGTAATTGAATAAAGGGAGCCTAAGGAAAGATTGAGGAATTATAGTCATTGCTAAACAAATTTATCCCAGTGAGAACCATAAGAGTCCTCTCTGACTAAGCCAGGGTAGCCCTCTTAGATATCAGAGTGTAAAATTTTAACTTTAAGGGGGAAAGTCTTCAGCCAGGCCCGAGATTCAGGAGATGGTTGTTCCAGTTCAGTTCGAATGGCTACCCTCTGCTACACAGTTTGGAATTCCGAAGATGGAGCGTAGGAATTCAAGAAGAATTTAATTGAAGAAGTCCCCTATTTTGTCAAGCCCCAAATAAACTTTGCATGATCACTTTGGAATTAAACAATTTGATGGCAGCTGGGGTATACTGACCCCCAGATATACTGATCTCCATATGAATAACAGAAATAACAGATGATATTTGATGCTGCTGTAACCAATCTTTTAACATGAGCAGCTTGCACTGACCAAATTAATCTATGTTGACAACTGAGAGGTGACGTGACAGAGGTTTACAAAATGATGCATGGGACAGAGAAGGTAGAGAAAGAAGTACTTTTCTCCCTTTCTCACAATACAAGAATTCATGGGCACTCAATGAAATTAATGAGCAGTAAGCTTAGAAGTACTTCTTCTTCTAAGAAGATAAAAGGAAGTACTTCTTCACCCAAAGAGTAATCAACACGTGGAATTCCTTGCCGCAAGAAGTGGTGGTGGCTATAAGCATAGACAGCTTCAAGATGGGATTGGATAAACTTATGGAACAGAGGTCTATCAATAGCTATTAGTGACAAAGGTATAGATAGAACATTATGTCTAGGGCAGTGGTGCTCTGTATTGTTGGTGCTTGGAGAGCAACTGTGGGAAGGCTTCTGGAGTTCTGGCCCTGCTAGTGGACTCCTTGATGGCTCCTGGCTTTTGGCCACTGTGTGACACAGAGTGTCAGACTGGATGGGCCATTGGCCTGATCCAAAATGGCTTCTCTTATGTTCTTATGTTTTAAATATATGACCCACAGAGGGATGTAGGCTTATCAGGTTATCCCCACTGTACTTCAGGACTAAATAAAAACAGGTCTGTAGAGGCAGCCTTGTTAATGTGCTTCAGTTAGGACAATAGAATATTGTAGCATCTTAAAGCCTAACCAATTTATTGTGGCATAAGCTTTAGGGAGATTTAGAAGTTCATCTAACAAAGTGGACTTTGGCTCATGAAATTTTATGTCTCAACAGATTAATTAGGCTTTTGTTCATTTACTGTATATATTTATATCCCACTGTTTTTTTCCAGTGATGGCTGAAAATGGCTTACAGCATTCTTCCCTCTTCCATTTTATCCTCATGACAACATTGTGAGGTAGGTTAGGCTCTGAGAGAGTTACTAACCCAAGGTCACCCAGTGACTTTCCATGGCAGAATGTGGATTTGAACCTGACAGTACAACCCTAAGAACATTTTCCTGGGGCTAAATCCAGTTGAAAAGACTTGAATAGGATTCTGAATAGGCCTACTTAGGATTCCTCTCTGGATTTCCCAGATCTCTTTTTGACACTCTAACCACTCTATCACACTAAATCATTAAGATGTCACAAGATACTTTATTATTTGGACTCAATAAAGATATTATAAATTCCAAGCTTGCACTATAAACAACACATACTACAGCTGAGAAAGACTGAGTAAAATGGTTCTTGGGTGAAGTCCTGGGCCCCCCAAAACAGTGAGCTTGTTGATGAGTTTGTTCCTCCACTAGGAATGTTCACCTCTCAGTCTGAGAACCAAAGCTGTGGATATTGCTGTGCTGTGCTGTGCTGCGCAAGGTCTTGGGTTTAGCCTTTAAAGGTGTGAGGCTTGTTATGAAGCCGCCTTTCCCAGTCATAATTTTTCTTTGTTGCAGAAATAGGAAATGGTAACTGGGACTGGAAAATGATGTCTTTTCATGCATTTTTTTTAAGTCAGCACATTGGCTGTTGTGTTTTGCTGTCTTTACTGGAAAAGGGTTGTTTCAGGATATTTCCTGTATCATAATTATAATAGTGTAAGCAGGGGTCATTTGGGGCCAGAGCGAGGCAGAACAGTGCTCTGCTAGGCCAGGAATGGGCACTAGGGCAGCCATGGGCTGAATCAGATTCTTTGATCTGATTCAGCCTGCCACTGAATAGCCATCGAAATTTGGAAGCGGCTTAAAAAGCAGCTGGAGGGGAGGGGGTTTGAGGGAGAGGGGGTAGCTGCTGGAGCTTCTCCCCCAAATACCAACCAAGTTTCAAGAATATTGGACTGGGGGTCCAATTCTACGGGCCCCCAAACAGGTTGCCCCTATTCCCTCCATTGTTCTCTATGGTGGGAAAAAAGTAACATTTTTTCTCACCATAGAGAACAATGGAGGAAATGGGGCAACCTGTTTGGAGGCCTGCAGAATTGGATCCCGTGGTCCAATCTTTTTGAAACTTGGTTGGTATTTCAGGGAGAGGCTCCAGCAGCTACCCTGCAAGTTTGGAGCCTCTCCCCCAAACCCCCTCTCCTCCAGCCCCTCATATACCCTATGAGTTTTTGCCATTGACTTCAATGGCCCATAGGGTATAATTGGGCTGAAAGTGACATTCAGCCAGCCGAATGGGCTTGCGTTGCCAAAACTGATATGTGAGGGTCATTTGGCAGCCAGAACAGATGTGGCCCGATTTGGCCCGTTCTGAATTGGGCCAATTTTTTTTAATTTGCACACCCCTATTGGGCACAATTGGTAGTGGTGGCAAACCCCTCCCCCAGCTCCCAGCGGGCCTGTGGAGAAAGTGAAGCAAGAAGGGGTTGAAAGTTTAAACCCTTTCTGTTTAGATTTGCACGGTGGCAGCAGCACAATCTTTCCATTGTATTCTATGGGGCCCTTTTCACTTTGCCCCCCCCCGCCCGCCTTGGCAGGCCAACTGGTGAAGGGGAGGCTTTTGAAGAGGCCCCCCTTTTGCTTCCCTTTCTGACAAACTTCCAGTGATGTCAGGGGGCGTGGCATATGCTAATGAGTTATGCTAATAGGTATGCTAATGAGCTCCTGCACCTCTTTTTCTACAAAATGACCCCAGAGTGTAAGTGTATAATCCTTGTTTTCTGTCTTGAATTTTCACGTTACAAGTTTTTAATGTACAACTATTTAAAGTGCACAACACAAAATGTAAGTCAGAGTACAACAAGAAGGTGTATGAAAATACATATTTCGTACAAGTTCATTCACTAGAGGCAGGATTGCCTAGGGTTTTTACAATGATCTGCATTGCAGTGCTTCTTGATAAGCATTTGAGTAGCATCAGTTTGCCTAGCATTTCAACACATTCCTTTAAAAAACCAGGTCTGTTTTATGGTTGAAAGAACAAGTGGTACTGTTTCAACAACTGAAGAATTTCTATATCTTAAAACTTATTTTATTTTATTTATTTTTATTTATTTGATTTGTACCCTGTCCTCCCTGCCGAAGCAGGCTCAAACTGTCAAACTTGGATGACTGCTGCTGATCCTATGACTGATGTCCAATAAATATGCTTAACAATAATTTTTGGTGCAAGTGTAAACATTCAAACTTCACTTCATGATTAGCAAATAAAGGCCACAATCCTATGCACCCTTTCCTGGAATAAACCTTACTGAACTCAATGTGATTTGCTTCTGAGTAAACATAATAGGCAAAAATGAATGTTTCATAACAATACATATTTCATGAGGTTAACATTTTATTTTGTTACCATTCCCCCACTCCGATCCATTGTTAGCGCATTGATTGGATATTGGTAAGACTGAGAGGATTTATAATTAATGTAGTAGGCATTACGGCACTCTTATTTATTGGTATCACCTGGGAATAAGTCCTACTCAGATTATGGATATTCTGTGGTAGTTAGGTAGTTATGGCAATTAGATATTAGATTAAATTTTAATCTGTTTTTAATGTTTTACTGATGTATTTTAAAATTATGGAATATTGTAAAGGTATTGTTGTTTTTTTGTATGACTGGTCTAAGGACTGTAGAAATAAACTGAACTGAACTAGCCCAACTGAAATTAATGGGACATGTACAGGATAAGGCTGATACACACACACACACACACACACACACACACACACACACACATGTTGCAAGTCTTAAATCACACACGTTGCAAGTCTTAGTCACAATGCTTTGGGTGAATGTGCTGAACTGTCCATCTCTGCTTGGCTAGTTAGGTTGAGGTGAAATTTTCCCCATACCTTCTTTCAAAATTGCATAATGTTAGGAAAAAATTAGCCCCAGCATCTAATGGCTGTTATTTTTCTGTGCTTGGTATTCATTTCATATGTTTATTTGTACAGGGTTGGTATCATCTTTTAAAAAATGCTGCAAGAGAGGGCATCTTTGTAGAAATATGTTCCCTGTGTGGTGCATTTCAACAAGAGCTTCCATGGCCATTTTATAAAACACATAGACAAGTAGTAGTGTATTTCAGGCTTTTCCATATTAGTGGGAAGGAATTTGCCTGTAGGGATAACATACTGCTCTAATTTATTTATTTTATTTTTTTTGCAGTCCACAGCAGGAATTCTTGATACATAAATTGCTTGCAGCAATGGGACCAACTGCAGAATCATAATAAATCAGTGAATCACCAAAATGTGCTAAATGTCCTGCCAATTGATCTGATAATGTACAAGCATCATACTTCCTGCCAAAAACCTTATAGCACACCATCAAAATATATTAACAGTAGATGCTAGTTGTCAGATATGTGAAACTAGTTGGTAATTGTTCTGCATATAATGTGTTTTGTTGTTTTATAAGGATATTTTGATGCAGGGTATGGTTTGATGATGTTTTCACCCAATCCTAGAAAAATCCAGTTGAAAATTAATGAAAGATGCAAAAGCATGGATGCCCATCAGGGCTAGTCAACGCAGAGAGACAAACTAGGCAGCTGCCTAGAAGGGTACCTTCCTCAGTCGTTTAATGTCTTGGGTGGGGGAGAGAAGTCACCCCCCCATGTACATTTTTTAAATGTTACCACTTTTTCATTGTGTGGTTATACAAAAAGTGGGGCTTAGTGCCCAGAAACGTGCAAGTAATATTTTAGTCTAGGTTAAATAAAGTGAAGCACAGGAGAGTGGTAGTTAAGATAATGAAATTAGAAGTGAAATACAGTATCTCAGTCTGCCTTTGATCATTTAATGTGCTATCGTTGTTCAACATACACTGTAACAACCAGGATATTTTAATCTACCTGGGGGGGGGGGGGACTTTGGTGGGCTCAGCTGCTCTCAGTGAGTTTTAACAGCCAATGGTGTGAGCTGAAGCAGTCATACATCTACAGATCTAGGTATGCACTTGCTCACTTTCCTGCTCACTGTGGCATGTTAAAAATCAAACTCTTGCCCAGTAAATACCATGAGATAGAGCTCTCACACAGGACATATTCCCAGCCCAGTTCAACAAGGATGGATCTGCCCTTTGCAAACACAGCAGAACTTGAGCAGAGATGAAAGTGTCAACAAGGACAACTACTGCTATTATTTATTTGTATATTTATTTAAAATACTAGGAGTAAGGCCCATTGTGGGAAGAAATACAGCGGCCTCTAGAAAGAGGCTCCAGGTGAGTGTCCCAGCTGTGGCCTTTCAGCATTTAGCATCAGTGTGTATGCTTGATGCAAGCTGTCTTTTTTCCCTTGGAAGTGCTTGTGATGGTAAATCATTGAGGCTGTATCTCAAGGGCATGTGTGTATGTAGGGCAAGTGAAATTGGTTGGCAGCCAAACGTAGTGGTTCCCTGGAGACTTCCAGGGCCCACTGGGAGGTTGGGAACCCCAGTGAGCCTTGTTTGGAAATGCACAGAGGTAGAAACCACTGATCTGAACTTGTCACTGTTCACTGATGTAGGTTTGAAACTGCAAACTTGAGGCATGCTAATAAGTGTTTATTGTCATCCAACTGAGGAAGAAAGCAATTAAACAGGGTTGAAATATATAAAATAAATAATATAATCGACAGTTCTTTGACTGTGTGGACAGATACTTCAGCCATGCCAGTAGATGTTACAAACAATTACACTTTACATTTTCATTCAGGACTGGGATTTTTGAAATACTGTTGGAAACACAGGGCCCTGTCACCTCACGAAATATTAGAAAGCCTTGCAAATCCAGGCTCACATTCGAAATGCTTCATTTCATTCTGCTTAGTAATAAGGCAGGGCTGTCTCATTTTGTTGTCCCAAGTGGGGTAGTATGGGAAAAGAGCCACATGTTAACATGTATGCTTCCCTCCACCCCTGACTTATGGCGGGACAGGCCAGGATGCCAAGCAGCTTCCCTAGTTGCCAACGGGAGAGTAGGTGAGTCGTCACTAGCATGGCTTGCCTTTTATATATATAGGATTTATATCGTGCTTTTCTCCCCCCCATCAATGGGACTCAGATCAGCTTACATAAATTTAAAAACAACAAATACAATATTACATCAGAAAAAAATACAAATAAAAGGAAGCAGAATCTTCGTTCACAGACTACTGAAGGCATGAGGGAAAAGCTTTGCTTTACAGAGTGTTCAAAACATTTGCAAGGTGGGTGTCTTCTTCACATCCTCTGAAAGCCCATTCCACAGCACAGGTACATCCACAGAGAAATCACATATCTAAGCGATGACAGTGCTAAATGATCTTATTGGGGGGGGGGGGGGCACAAACAATGCCTGGTCTAATAACTGCAGCTGCCTTGGGGGACACATATATGAGAGGAGGTGCTGGTCTCACAGATATAAATTGTGAAGGGCTTTAAAGGTACTAGTATCTCGAAATGAACCCAGAAGCAAATTGCTACCTTTGTTTGGCCTACCTGACAGAGCCCGGAACTGCCTTCACCAGCAAATCAGGCATACAGCAATGACTCCTGGCTGCTCTACAACATCCGTCACTCTCTCAACAGCCAAGTCTGTAAACCACACATTTTGCATGCTACAGCTTTTCAGTTTACATGAAATACTCACCCACACACCCAGAAAAAAATGCTTCATGAGCACATAAAGTCTGTCTTCTGAGCTATGCTCTTAGTAAAAATGAGTCATAATCAATATTGTAAGGAAGGCGTCCTTGACTGAAAGGAAGTGTGTGGGTACAAATTTAATAAGCCTGGTTTTTTTAAGGAGGGAAACAATGTATTAGTGCTGTGACAGTCTGAGGTGGCAGGAACAGTAACTAGAATATTTTTGGAGGGAAAAACCTTACACAGCATATTGATTTGGGGATCAGCTGAGAATTATCTGTCCTACTGTGAACAAGAGGCCACTGTTAGGACAGAATATGGAGAAACAGAATGGTTTCCAGTTGGCAAAGGTATCAGACAAGGATGTATTTTATCTGTCTGTTCAATCTATATGCAGAACATATCACAAGGAAAACTGGATTAGATTTAGATGAAGGTGGAGTGAAAATTGGTAGAAGGAAAATTAAAAATTTGAGTTATGCAGATGACACCATATTGCTGGCAGAAAACAACTACTGCTGAAGGTTAATGCAGAACATGCCAAAGCAGGATTACAGCTGAATATCAAGAAGAGAACAGTAATGACTATTGAGGAATTACAGAACTTTAAGGCTGATGATGAACAAATGGAAATTGTTAAAGATTTTCTATTCCTTGGCTTCATCATCCAACAAAAGGCAGACTGCACCCAAGAAATCAAGAGATTGAGGCTGGGAATGGCAGCCATGAAGGAGCTAGAAAAGATCTTTAAGTTTAAGGATGTGTCGCTGATGACCAAGTTCAAGATAATTCATACTATAGTGTTCCCCACTATTATGTATGGGTGTGAAAACTGGACAGTGAAGACAGTTCATCAATTTGAAATGTGGTGTTAGAGGAGAGTTTTATGGTAACCATGTACCACCAAAAAGACAAATAAGTGGGTTCTAAATCAAATCAAGCCTGAACTCTCCCTAGAAGCTAAAGGTACTTAACTAGCATATTTTGGTCACATTATGAGAAGGCAAGACTCGGTGGAACAGACATCAGTGCTAGGAAAAGTTGAAGGCAGCAGGAAAAGAGGAAGGCTCAATGTAAAATGGATTGACTCAATCTAGGAAGGCACAGCCCTCAGTTTGCAAGACCTGAGCAAGGCTATTAACGATAGGATGTTTTGGAGGTCATTAATTCTTAGGGTTGCCATAGGTCAGAAGCAACCTGACAGCACTTAACACACACACACACACACACACACTGGCCCCATACCACACTTCCCCATCACAACACCCAGCACACCTGTGAAAGAGGCTAAAGCAATGTTTATTAACTGGACTGTCTGTGCTTGGCACTATTTACCAGTAGCCACCTTGGATGTAAATTATGGTGGTGTTTCTGAGGTATGCTGTTCCCCTGCCTTGGTAAGTCCGATTATAACCTTTTCTGGCTTTAATATCAGGGAGGAGAACAGAGACTGAATATAAGAAAAGGGTTTATTTACTATGGGGGGAGTAAACGGGAGATGTATTTAAGCAGAAAATTTTCAGCAATATTTTCAGCAAGAAACTGCTGATGGGGAATTCATGGTAGGTAATTACTTGACCTACCTTAAGACATAATATGACAAGCATGGATGGATTTTTTATACAGTTGCTCAACCTTGTTCAAGTTAAACCATCCTGGGGCTAGTCAGTACCTTCTTGGGACTCCACCTAGAGTCCTTCTGTATGCTAACTTGAGTCCTGTGAAGGTGGGATATAAATGCAGTGCATACATAAATATCATTTACCCATAATGTACAAGGACAGCCATTCTGTTACTTTATAACAGAAGGCAGGAGTCAAGCCTTCTACTGCAAGGAGTTGCAGCCAACACCTAACACTTGCATACCCTATTTCTTTAAAGAATCTAGAGAGCGAGCTTTATCCTTTCACCCTTATGCCTGATCAGTGGGACACAGGCATGGGAGGATTACATAGATTGTCCAAGGCCACACTACAATCCACTGGTATTGCAAATGCTGAAATCCAGTATTAAGGACTAGTTTTTATGTTAGAACAACAAAGGATCTCCCAAAGAGTACTGCCATTATTAATCTTTATCCTTTAGCATAATGACAGAGTAGAGCAGAATATATATGCTGCAATACTAAAAAAAAAAAATACTGGCAAGCTCTAAGCATGTATGCGATTAGCTGATTAGTTTGACTTCTCCAAGCCAACTTTGCTCAGTCAGCAACTGGCACAAATGACTAGCCACTGGATTTCCGGATATGGATTTGCTTTGCCTAAGGCAGTCCTGAATGCATTCATAGTATTAAACCTTATGACTGTGACATTAAAAATAGCTTTGCTAGCCTTTTATTTAATTATTTCAAATTATATGTGGTAGAGAAGGTATTTTTGCCCAATAAAAGTTTTTGGCAAGTAACAAGATTTATGCATACAAAAGAGAACTTATTCTCTTCTGATTCATTTTCTCTAGTCTGACTTTGCGCCAGTTCAACAAGCAGTTTATACATGGGACATTTTGCTTGTAATTTGAGTCCCCTGGCAAATTTAGCCTTATGAATAAATGGACCACACATTCCAAGATAACATCTTAATTAAGCCCTTAAATACTTGACTTGTCTAGTATGTTCTTTCTCAGCTTGAAACCAATAGAATCATTTCTGGAGAGTATTGGATGTAAATATTTTAAACAAATAAATAATAAATATCTGGGCAACTCCCCTTCCCATAGGCATCAACTACGGGGAGGCTCAAGCCACCCCCAAAATTTCCTGGGGGGGACTGAGCCCCCTCGGCAAAACAGAGTGCCTGCCACTGCACCTCCCCGCCACGCCTCCCCGGGCCCTTCCTAGGCCCGCCCGCCCCCGTCGCCTCTCTCCCCCTCCTGCTTGGCCACTCCTGCCTCCTTCCCTCTCCCTCCCTCCATCCCTCCCTCCCTCCCTCCGGGGGCCAGCTGGGCAAATGCCCAGTGTGATGGCACCATAGAGTTTCGGGGCGATTGCCAGAGCATCGCCCCGGCAACGTGCCCAGTGTAATAGCGTCACTTCTGGGTGATGCCATCACACTGGGTATTTGCCCAGCTGGCCCCCAGACAGAGGGAGGGAAGCAAAAGTGGCCAGGTGGGGGGGATTTTAAAACTCTACACCCCTGCCCCATCCAAAAAGTAAGAGGGCTCACAGCTGAATTTCAGCTCTACCTACTATACAATTTCTCCCAGCAAAACTCCCAAGCCAAACCCACCTACCTCGATCCATTCCAGCTGTTCAATTTTATCTGCTATTCTCTTGACAAGGTCTTTTCCTTCAAAGACCAGGGATGGGCACGGACCGGCTCATAAACTAAAGTTTTGGCTGGTTTGTGGTTTGTGAATGGAAGTTTGTGGCAGGTCAACTAGCATGAACTTTTCATGAACTTTCAAGCAGATATGGCAGTTTGTGAACGACCCTTGGCACTTAACGTGAGGGGTCCTTCTACTCTTGAGGAAAGGAGGACATCTTGGGTTATTCCCACCCTTCTATCATGGAGAGGCAGGTCTCAATTCTTTCTTCCTCTTCCTGTTAGGTTTGGGACCGCCCACCTCTTCAGTTTAGGTGATTCCCAGTAGCAGTATGGAACTATAAGAACTTTACCTTATTAACATTAAAGAAGAACTACAAGAAAAAACACAGACAAGGTAAAAGACATAACTGAGGAAGTAACATGAGTTGACACATACTGCCCATATGAGAAAGAACTCTGTACAGTCCAGAAATATAAGGGATATCAGTCAGAGGAGTCAGAGGAGATATTAGCAGTGTTGTATGAAAGAGGAGAGAGAAAATAAATGAGTGTTAAGAGCATAGCGTAGCCCTGGGTGGGCCAAGATGTCCTCCTTTCCTCAGAGTGGAAGGACCCCTCACAGTAAGTGCCAACGATCATTCTCACTCTGAGGCGGAGGACATCTTGGGTACTTACAAAGCAGTACCCTACGCTTTGGGTGGGAAATCGCTCTCCTCCTCCACAATGTGCTGCAGTACTCTTCTTCTGAAGGTGGAGTCTGCTGAATCGAATGTGTTCAATTTGTAATGTCTGACAAAGGTAGAAATTGATGACCAGGTGGCAGCTCTGCATATCTCCTCAATTGATGCATTCTTTGAGAGGGCTGCACTAGTGGACGCACTTCTGACTGAATGAGCTGTGATCCCTGGTGGTACCTCTAGTTTTTGAGATTTGTATGCTTCGGCTATGCAGGTCTTGATGGTCGAGCTTATTGCCAGTTTGGACATTTTGTTTCCCTTACTGGGTGGAGAAATGTTGATGAACATAGCTTCGGTACTTCTTATCTCCTTGGTCTGAAACAAACAGACTTTGAGCGCTCTGCGGACATCCAAGGTATGCCAGGTCTTTTCCCGTGGATGTTTAGGTTCTGGGCAGAAGGACGGTAGGTAAATTTCTTGTACTTTGTGGAAGTGAGAAGCGACCTTAGGGACAAAGGTCGGGTCCATGTGAAGGACAACTGTGTCTTTGTGAAAGACACACAATCCTGAATTGATAAATAGCGCTCCAAGCTCTGACACCCTTCTGGCTGAGGTGACCACAACTAAAAACAGAGTCTTCATATGAAGCCATTTTAATGACACCTCGTGAGGGGGTTCAAAGGGAGCTTTCATGAAAGCAGAAAGGACTGTGTGTAGTTTCCACGTTGGAAACCTGTGAACTGGGGGAGAACTTATTGGCACCGCCCCCCTCAGGAACCTGCGAATGTGAGGGTGAGTGGTAAATTTTTTTCCCTTTTGAGTGGGAAAGGACCGAGCCCAGGGCTGCAATCTGTTTTCTAAGGGTATTGTGTTTTAGTCCAACTTTAAGGCCATCATTCAGGAGTTCCAAAATGACCTGAATAGGAGGATTTGTGGTGTCCACCAATTTTCTCCGGCACCATCTGTGGAAGGCCTTCCAGGTGGAATTGTATATTCTAACAGTAGAGCCTTTCCTAGAAGCTAAAATTGTGTCCGTTACATCTATGGAATAACTTAGTTTTAAGTAAGTCGACCATTCAAGTTCCACGTGGTCAGAAGCAGACGGTCTGGGTGCCACACTGGGCCCTGAATCAGCATGTCCGGAGACACCGGGAGGTGCCGTGGTGCGGTCTTGGACGTCCGCTGAAGTGTGGAGAACCATGGGCAACGTGGCCACCACGGGGCCACCAGGATGACTGTGGCCTTGTGTTGCTTGATTTTCCATAATACCTTCGGGATGATTGGGAATGGAGGAAATGCGTACAGCAAGCCCTAAGGCCATGGAGAGGTCAGTGCATCTGTAGCGATGGCGTCTTTGTGGTGAAATTGAGAGAAGAACCTGGGCTGTAGTTCTCCTGTGTGGTGAATAGGTCCACTATTGGCATCTGGAAGTGTTGTAGTATCCAATTGAATATTTTCCTGTTCAACATCCATTCTCCCGGGTGGATCGTCTGTCTGCTGAGCCAATCTGCCTTGGTGTTGTCCAGGCCTCTGATGTGCTCGGCTCTGATCAAGGCTAGATTCTTTTCTGACCAGAGCATCAGTATCAATGCTTCCTTGTGGAGGGCGGATGATCTGGAGCTGCCTTGATTGTTTATATATGTTTTTGTGGCTACATTGTCCATTCTTACTAAGATATGTTTGCCTCTGGTCTCCTTGCCAAAGTGCAGGAGGGCTAGACGGACTGCTCTGAGTTCCAGCAGGTTTATGGGCAAGGACGTCTCCCTGTGTGACCATCTCCCTTGAGTTGAACGTTCAGCTAGGGTTGTCCCCCAGCCTTGTAGACTGGCATCCGTGAAGAGTTGGAGTTCTTTGTGGACAAACGTCTTGCCCTAACAGAGGTTTGTCTCCTTTGTCCACCAGAGTAGGGAAGTTTTCACGGACTTGGGGACTTGTAGTGTCATGGATTGTCTTTCCATGATTTGTAATTGATATGGGCGTAGGAAGAGTTGTAGAGATCTTGAGTGCAATCTGCCCCATTGCAATGCATCCAAATTGGAGATCAGTAAGCCCATGACCTTGGCCAGTGTCGACAGACGAGAGGATGGACTCTCTATGATGAGCTTCACCACCGACCTGGTCTTCAACATCTTCTCGCGCAGTAGGAACAGTATGGCTCGCCTGGTGTCTATGAGCATTCCTAGGTACTCCAGTGTCTGGGATGGTTCCAGCGAACTTTTGTCTTCGTTTATCAGGAAGCCGTGGGCTTGTAGGCAAGAGATCGTCTGTTGAATGTCGTGAAGTGCCTTTTCTCTTGATTCCAACTGGATGAGCAGGTCATTGAGGTAGGGGTGGATGTGAACTCCGTTCCTCCTCAGGTGTGCTATGAGGTTGACTAGAACCTTGGTGAAGACCCTCGGGGCGGTTGCCAGGCCAAAGGGTAGAGCTCGGAACTGTAGATGGAGGTTCCCTGCACAGAACCTCAGAAATTTTCTGTGGAGTGGGAGGTTTGGGATGTGAAGGTAGGCCTCTGTCAAGTCCAGGGAGGCCAGGTATTCTCCCTGCTGCAGCATTTCCATGATGGACTTGAGCGTCTCCATGTGGAAGTGCTTCAGTTTTATAAACCTGTTGACGAATTTCAGGTCCAGAATGGACCTCCAGTCGCCATTTTTCTTGGGCACTGTGAAGAAGATTGAGTAGACCCCGATGCCCTTTTGATCTTCTGGAACTGGTTCTACCGCCTGGATGGTCAGAAAGATGTTGAATGGCGGTGTAGGTTATGGCCTGTTTCTCGGGGTTCTTCTGTAGTGGGGAGATGATGAAGGGATCTCGGGGTGGACTTCTGAATTCTAAGGAGTAAGCTCTGGAGACAATCTCTAAGGTCCAAGTGTCTGCTTGAGACTCTATGCAGACGTGCAGGAAATGTGTTAGTTGTCCCCCACTGGTATCCAATTCAAGTCATGCTTTGTTAATCTTGTTGTTGCAATCCAGTTTGTCAGTTGTATTGAATGGTTGCTTTCCGAAGCAGGGCCTGGTGAAGTTCCTCTTAAAGGGCTGTGTGTTGGAATCCCAGAAGCCTCTCTTATGGCTCTGCCTGGATCTATATGATGCACCTGAGGGATGAAAGGACTGACCCGTGGAGCTTCATTTGTCAAGGTGACATATGTGCCTGGGCATGGCCTTTTTCTTATCTCTGATTTCCATCAGAATCCTGTCCAAGTGGTCTCCAAAGAGCTTCTCCCCTTTGAAGGGGTAGGCCATCACGAAGGCTTTAGAAGTCAGCAGGCCAGGCTCGTAGCCAGATACCCCTTCTGGCCACCACTGCTGAGGACATGGCTCTGGACGAGAAGGTCAGGGCATCCAGGGAGGCATCGGTGGCAAAGGCAGATGCCTTCATCAGTCGGGTAGCCCCTTCCAGAAGATGTCTGTTGTCCTCTGGCAGCAGTTGAATGAGTTTTCTGGCCCACACCAGCATGGCCCTGGTGGCAATGGATGCAGATGCGGATGCTTTTATAGCCATTGCAGTGGCCTCGTGTGACCGCTTCAGCGCCGCATTGATTTTCTTGTCCAGGTTGTCCCGGACTGAGTCGTAGCTGTCCTCTGAAAGCAGACCAAATGATTGGAGTGCAGTAAAAGGTGCATCTACAAGTGGTACCTGAAGCATCTCATTAGCAAAGGAGGGTAAGTCATACAGTTTCCTAACAAAACCGGGGGCCTGTCTGTTAGAAGTAGTCTTGGCCCATTCAGCTTTCAATTGCCTCTCAAAGAATTCAGGGAAAGGCATGACCTTCTCTGAGGCATGGTACCTTGGAAACAGTTCTTCAGTACCCTTGGATTTATTCCTGGGATTGATGCCTGGGCAGACCCTGTCCTCCTCCGCTGGGGCGTCGTTAAGGTCAAGGGCATATAGGAACTTAACCAGAATCTGTTGGTAGTCCTCAGCCTTAAACAGTCTGGCTGAAGGTTGTGGGACACTTATGTCCTCTATCTCCTCATCTGAGAGGAACTCGCCCTCCTCCATGGGGGACCCTTCCAAATCCGGGGACTGCTATCTATCAGAGTCAGAGTGGGGGTGGGTCTGCTTCCTCGCTGCCTTGGTAGGCCAGTGCATCCCAGAGAACCTATCTACAGGGTGGTGTCTGGGAGTGGGTTCTGGAGAAGCGGCTTGGGAGGAGATGGAGCCTAGCTCTCCTGTGTGACAGAGATTGAGGAGCTCTGCCCTCATGGCACGCCTCATGGAGTGGAAAAGGACTTGAGAGACTGTGTTCCCATCAAGTGGGAGTACATTACCGCTCTGTAGTGAGTTGGCTCCCCGCGGGGTCCCCTCGCCACTTCCGTGGGGGTCATCGAGATCCCCTGCCTGGAGATTGGCATCCAATGCTTGAGGGCCTTTGGGCACACTCAGCAGGGGTTGTCTGGGCATTCCCACCAAAACTGCGGCATCAAGATGGCCACTGCCACCAGTCGCAGAGGAGTGGGGGTGAGGCTCAGTCGCACAGTCGCTGGAACGAGGACGTTTCTGGCCCCTCTTCTCCCCGCTCAACTCGGGATCATTCCTGGCAGCCGCAGCAAGCCTATAGGTCATGCTGGCTCCAGAGGATTCTTTCTGTTGTGAGGAAAACGCCATGTCCCTCTCTGACTCAGAGAGGAATCCCTCCTCTCTTTGCCCTGGCATGGATCTTTGTGGAAAGTGAAAGCGAGAAAGGGGAAAAAAGATCGGGGGGGGGGGGGGGGAGTTCGCAGGCTGACTAAGAAAGCAGCTCCTAGCCCCTGCTGAGGGAAAAAACAGACTAGAACAAGGAAGAAATAGTTGGAAGAATATAAGAATAAAAGAGGAAGGGTTTGGAGTAGGAAGAAAAATAAGTAAATAAATCTATCACTGGTAAAAAGGACTGGAGGCAAAGCCTACAGCGTCCTCTCCCTATAGAGGCAGGAAAGAAACTGAAGAGGTGGGCGGTCCGAAGCCTAACAGGAAGAGGAAGAAAGACTTGAGACCTGCCTCTCCCTGATAGAAGGGGGGGAATAACCCAAGATGTCCTCCGCCTCAGAGTGAGAATGGATACATTTCCAGACTGAATATCTCTGCTCAGTCAAAATGTTTACCAAACTTCAAAGGCAGGGTGAGGTTCCCTGTGCATTTGGTGTGTGTATGTAGCTTGCAGGGAGTCCATTCTACCATTGTTATCTCTAGCTTGTCGGGGGGGGGGGCATTCTACCACATCAAGAATCTCACAGAACCAGTTTGTTTGGTGCCTAAAACTTTGTGACAGTTCATGGCTCATGAACCAGGCATGCCACAAACCATGAACCAATCCCTATTACAGATTTCAAATTTGAGTAGTTTGATGCTCCCTAAAGGGCCCAGGTAAGGTAAAGGTAAAGGTTTCCCTTACTTGAAAGCCAGTCAAATACGACTCATGGGGGCGGTGCTAATCTCTGTTTCCAAGCCAAAAAGCCAGCACTGTCCAAAGACTTTTTCTGTGGTCATGTTGCTGGCATGACTAAATGCCGAGGTGGACAGAATGCTGTTACCTTCCCACCGAAGCAGTACCTATTTATCTGCTTGCAATTTCTTGCTTTGGAACTGCTAGGTTGGCAGAAGCTGGGGCCAGAGATGGGAGCTCACTCCGTCATGTGGCACTCAGGTCTTGAACTGCCGAGCTACTGACCTTCCGGTCTGCAGCTCAGTTTCTTAACCTCAGAGCCACCACAGCCCAAAGGACCCAGCTGACCCATTAATCCCCTAAATCATCTCCCCCATTGAACTCATTGTTCAATTGACATAGTACCTGGTTCATACTGCCTGTTTGATGAGCTGTTTTATAGCTTGGCCCTGACTACTGTGATTGGCTACCAGAGGGAAGTGCCACAGTGACAAAGCATCTGATAAAGACAGAAGTTAAGCAAATGTGTGAGGTCAGTGACAAGGCAAGGAATCCAGGGCACTAGAATCTGTTCTTCTCATTATTGGATAACTGCACAGTTCCAAATAAATTTCAAGTTGAAAGAAAAAAATCTGTCATGACGGTATAAAGCCAGCAGGATGTTGGAGATCTCCATTGTATTATATGCATTGTATTATATGTATATATTACTGTCTCCCTGCTGTGTAGAAGTTTTGTTGTGTGCTCCGTGGAATCAGCTCCTGACATATCTTTGAAGCTAAGGTTTGTGAGCTAAGCTAGGAGGTATGTAGCTAAGAAGTATGTAGATGAAATTTCAAGGACTTACTAGAGGCATCCTGCTTCCATAGTGACAGCTCCTCTGCTGTCAGGGATAATGATTCCTTAGAAGAGATCCTTTCACACCAAAGATGCCTCTCTGGGGATGGGGGGGGGAAGAGACTCTGGATAGGGAGAACTGAACTTTATTAATATAAGAAATGGATCTGTGATAGGCATTTTGACAGCCCAGTGACTTGCCTGCCTGGAACAAATATTATGGATATTATTATGCATTTACAGATGGGCTGTAGAAAATAGGTAAAGAAGTAGGTCTCACTGTGCATATTATCACCAATGATATTGTAGTCATGTGATCCTGGGGAAAAAATGCAAAGTAGAATGGAAGATTTGTACACTTACCATGAAACTTCCTTCTCAGTGGTCCAGAGTGGGGCAGTCCTTCAGTCCTCACTCCTGGGAAGCTTCTCCCTCTTCCTGAAGCAGGGCCGGCAATCTTTGATCCTGTAGGGGAGGGGCTTCACCACTGGATACCCAGTCGTACCAAAAGCCAACCTTTCCCCTCGTCACTGTGAATTAAAAAGGTCAACCTCCCAATTCCCCCACAGGGTCAGACAGGAGAAAACTGCACAGCCAGAAGTCTCAAACAACGACAACTTGTATTGAAACCTTTCAAGAGAACTCATGTGGATAACAGTAACCCCAACAAGACTGCTGTTGTAACTCTAATCCAGCAGTTAGGCAATGCAGGTCATAATGACCAGTACAGCAGTACAGCAGTTGCGCCTTCAATCAAGGGGGGGTAGGACTGCCCCACTCTGGACCACCGAGAAAGAAGCTTCATGGTAAGTGTACAAATCTTCCATTCTCCGGTGGTCCAGGAGTGGGGCAGTCCTTCAGTCCTCACCCCTGGGACGTAAAAAAGCAGTGCCTTCCCGGGTGGGTCATAACGACTTCTGGTATTTACAACACCTGCTGAAGCACCCTCCTTCTGAAGGCAGCCTCTGAGAAGGTGAATGTGACAACCCTATAATGTCTCATGAAGGAGTGCACCGATTTTCCATGTGGCGGCCTTACAAATGACCTCTAGGGAAGGGAAAACCCAGTAGGCTGCTGATGTAGCCGCCCCTCTAAGGGAATGAGCCATGACCCCCTCTGGTGGGTCCCATCATTGAGCCTTGTAGGAACTGAACGATACAGTTTCTGATCCACATACTCAGGGTGAACCTCGAGACTCCCTGTCCCCTGGTAACCTGTCTAAAGGAGACAAAGGATGAGTCAATCTTTCTCCACCCCTGAGTCCTATCTAGATAGTAGCTCAGGGTCCTATGCACATCAAGTTGATGCCAAACCTTCTCCCTCTTGTGCATAGGGTTCGTGCAGAAGGATGGCAGCACAATATCCTCTGACCTGTGAAAATGGGAATTAACCGTTGGGATGAAGGTGGGGTCTGTACGCAGGACAACCCTATCATTGTGAAGGGTACACAAATCCTCGTGACTAGAAAGGGCTCTAAGCTCTGAAAACCTTGTGAGCCGACGTGATTCCCACTAGGAAGATCGTCTGTAGGGTAAGTCCCCTCAGGGGGTAGGAAGCCAGAGGTTCAAAGGGTTCATTACACAGAGCTTTGAGAACCATGTCCAGGTTCCAGGTAGGAAATCTGTGTGCCTATGGTGGATTCAGCAGGGAAACCCCTTTGAGGAAACGTTGGATATAAGGGAGACTAGAGAAGGGTCTTCCTTTCCCGGCTTCCCTGACTGTCGATAGTGTCGCCACCTGTCTTTTCGAGCCCCCAGGTGTGAAGATCACACACACGGTAATAGATCAACCAGGGGTAGGTGGCAGGACAACTTCAGGGACAACAGATCACACCCCTTCACAGGAAGAGGGGGCCAAGGCAACAAGGGACCCAAGAAAGGCCCCTCAGCATGACTATGCCAGTTGACCCTGCTTGGCTTCCAAGATCTGACGAGATTGGACTTGCCTGGACTATTCAGGTCAGGGCAGGATGACTAATTCTTCAGGAGAGTCTCATGGAATCATCAGTTAACTGATCCAGATACCCTAGATCAGGGGTGGGCAATTGTTTTGGCTCGGGGGCCACTTTGTGGGAGCGGAGGTTAGCGGAGGGCCGCACCTTTTAAAATGATTGCATTCATTAGTTAACTTTGCATTTCAGAAAAGGTATAAATTGTATCATAAAAATCAATAAATATAAATTAAATAAAATAGTGGTAGTTTTATTCAATTTATTTATTGTGCTAATTTCATATCAACTATAGCTGCAAGCACATTTAATTTTAGAATCAGTTTAATGAGACAAATGTACCCTATCACACTTTTCTACAATTTTTTTGAAATCAGGAGTGAGATTGCTTGTTGAGATTCTCATGCCCCCGGCATGTGGGGGCGCCTGGGGATCCCTGCGCTGCGCAGCTGCAGCGGCACCACCAAGTTTCGGGATGGGGAGAATAAGCCCCAATGAGAGACACACATGGGAACATAGGGACAGAGAAGAGGAGGATGGGGGAGGGAAGAGAAGGATGAGGGAGGGAAGGTAACTTACCTTCCTTCTTCTGCCTCCTCGTCGCCCAACAGAGCTGCTGGGAGCAGGGGGTGGGGCTTGGTAATATGCCTGCCCCCTGGAAACTTCACTCCTGGAGCACCGCTTTTCTGCGCTCTGGGACCAACGGAGGCCTGACTGAAACCACGTGGCCAACTGTCTTGGCGGGCCGCAAAAAACTCTGTGGCAGGCCGCATGTGGCCCGCAGGCCACAATTTGCCCACCCTGCCCTAGATGGTAGTGGGCTAGAACCTGATAAAGGGAGTGTGTTCAGAAATGTCAGCAAGTTAAGGATTTCAAAGGACCATGAGGGGACAAGTGTATGCTGAGGGTATTTGGAAAAGGAATGAAAGAGTCTAGGTGGTTGCATGCTAGAAGTGTCTGAGTTAAGATGAGACAGCTGGGCTGCTTGCTGCTGAATGAGAACATAGATGTAAGGGTGATTTCAAAAACCTTTATGCATTACTTTTGCATTAAACCCCCCCTGCTCCTTAGTATATTTACTGATGAATTATTTTCTATTATTGTGATTTTAATTATTTTGTTAGCTGGTCTGGGAGGTGTAATGAATTGTATTATGCATGCATGCATACATACATATATATTCATGGAGCAAGGCAGAAGAGGGCTGTTCTATACTGGAATAAGTATATGCAATGTAAGTAAGGGGTGCTTTACTACTTTTATCCCTTAGGTGGTTCAAAATGTTCTTGGGAAAATCCAGTAGGCGAGCTCTCTGTTTCCTTGTTGATGAAACACATCTGGAAGACCATTGTGCAAGCAAACTCTGCGCTGGTAATGCTGCATTCCTGTGTTTCTATTGTGATGAAGAAAACAATGTGCCTGTATTGTTGATTAGTTGCACATGATAGCCGAAAGCAACCCATGTTATTTCCAAATGGACACTTAATGGCCATACAGAACTCTCTCTTCTCCAGTGTTACACTGAGGGAAGTGGTAAAGCCCTAGGGTCATTGGGTAAGAACGATGGAACAAAGTTGATCTAAAGTTGCTGTTATTTGGGAAGAAGGGCTTGGAAATTCTAAAGAAAAATTCTAGATCTCTTACAGCATAAGGGCACAACTATCTAAGTGCATAACCACTTCAGTAATTTTATATGCATGCTTAAAATTAGTTCAGAGTTGTGGCTCAATGATAAAGCATATGCTTTGCATACAAAATATCCCAAGATCAATCCCTGGATTTTGGGTAGCAGATATTGGGCAAGGTCGTTCTGTGCCTGAGGTTCTGTACAGCCACTGCCAGTTGAGTGCTAGATGGACCAATGGTTTGCCTCTTGCTAGATGGACCAATGGTTCAGCCTCTTTCTTTCTTTCTTTCTTTCTTTCTTTCTTTCTTTTCTTTCTTTCTGCCTGCCTGCCTGCCTGCCTGCCTGCCTGCCTGCCTGCCTGCCTGAAGCGTACTGGACTCGGGAGACCAGGAACAGTGAAATCATGAAGCCTTTATTGAGTGATTCAGCATGCCCAGTAGATGGTCAGAACAAGCATACTTACAGGGCTCCAGGGCCCTCATTATATGCACCCAAAAGACCTGATAGGGGCTTAACATATGCACATGTTTGTCATAGGTTCCCTGGAGGAGCCTTTGACCGCATTGGCTCCCCAGGGAGAACCTAGGTCCCACATTGGTGGAGGCTTAGAATCCGGACATCTATTGTTCCTCCAGATTCAAGCTCCCCTCTTTGCCTGACCATGTGCTCTGGCCATGCGGTGGGCGCCATTACCTGGGAGCACATGGCAGGCCAATTGTTACACAGAACATACTACATTACACCCCTCCCCCCATAGTCTGGACTGTCCCCTGGCAAACATAGTCTCTGAGGTGTGCGGGACGTTTCCGTTCTCTGGTTGAGCGGCGTGGGGTCGCCGGAGCCGCTGGTGTAGGGAGTGGAGATTCGGGGATATCTGCCATGGGCTGAGCTGGGTCTGGTGCCAGCACAGGGACGATGACTGGAGTGATGTCCGGGCGGGCGGCTTCTGTGGAGTCCTCCTGCAGAGTCTCGGCCGGTCGTGGGGCAGGTGGATGGTTTGTCTCTGGTACCTCGGGTTCCGCATCTGGGAAGTCCAGCCCTGGATCATCCGCAGAGAAGGCGTGCAGGCAGTGGCAAAGCTGATCTAAGTGGCGCCTCCACTGTTGTCCTTACTCACCTGTGACTTCATAGGAGAGGGGATCGGTGACACGAATAATCCACCCCGGCAACCACAGGGGGCTCTGGGCGTAGTTGCGGACGTAGACCGGGTCCTCTGGCGTGAACCCTCTGGGAGCTTTGGGGACATTGGGTTCCTTGGAGGCGGCCGGTGCTCAATCGGGGTGGAGCCGATCAAGCTGGGTTGTCAGCCGGCGGCCCATTAGCAGCTCTGTGGGGCTGCGACCAATAGCCAAGTGAGGGGTGGTGCACTGGCCAAATAGGAAAGCCATTAACTTAAACCCCAGATCCCCCTGGTCCATGCGCCTCAGTGCCTCCTTAGTGGTGCAGACCATTCGCTCTGCTTGGCCGTTCGTGGCTGGGTGAAAAGGGGCAGATCTCACGTGCTGGATGCTATGGAGCTCCACGAAGTGCTGGAATTCCGCGGAGGTGAAAGCCGTGCCTTTGTCCAAGACGATGGTGTCCAGCAGGCAATGGGTGGCAAAGATGCATCACATTGCTCGAATGGCGGCTTCAGAGGAGGTGGCGCACACTGGAACGACTTCCAGCCACTTGCTGTAGCTGTTGACTAGAATAAAGAAAAGCTGCCCCTGTACCGGGCCCGCAAAGTCCACGTGGAGCCAGGACCAGGGGCATTGGGTGGACTCCCAGGAATGGACGGGAGCATGTGGAGGGTCCGGGCGGGTCTCTTGGCACTTTTCACAGTGACAGACCCAGTCCTCTATCTCTTTGTCAAGGCCTGGCCACCAGACGTAGCTCCGGGCCAGGGCCTTCATTTGTACTACCCCAGGGTGATGCTCATGCAGAGCGGTCAGCACTCACGGGTGGAGGGGTTCCGGAATCACTACCCTCGAGCCCCAGAGTAGGCACCCTTTGTGGGTGGAGAGTTCTGCTCGCCGGATTGAGAAGGCCGCAAACTCAGGGTCTGGATTCTTGGGCCATCCCCTTCCCACCCAGTCAGAGACTTGGGAGAGGCCATGCACCGGGCCACGTCCCATACCTGAAGCGGCCGGTCCGGCAGGTCCTCGAGCAGAGCGACGTGGTAAGCCGGAGCTGGGTCAGGGTCGCAGGAGGGCAGCGGAAGGTGGCTGAGTGTGTCTGCATGGCCCATGGCCTTCCCTGGGCGATGCACCAAGTCATAATCGTACCCCATGAGGAAGATTGACTATCAGAGGACTCATGGGGACAACATCTGTGGCGTGCAGTGATCCGGGGCGAGGAGGCCCAGAAGAGGTTTGTGGTCCATGGCGACCGTGAACTTGCGCCCGTACAAGTATAGAACTTTTTGACCCTGGCCACAATCACAAGCGCCTCCTTCTCTATCTGAGCATAGTTCCTTTCAGCCGGGGCTAGGATCCGGGAGTAATACGCGACCTCCTGGCCAACTGGCAGTTTGTGACCCAAAACTGCCTCTACCCCGTAAGGAGATGCGTCATAGGCCAATATGATGGGCAGGGCTTTGGCGAAGTGGGCGAGGACCGCATTGGACTTTAGGAGGTCGTTGATGCCTTGGAAGGCTGCCGCCTGGCAGGGACCCCAAGTCCAGGTGGTGCTTTTGTCCAAGAGCATGTGTAAGGGCTCAGCTACCGCCGCCTTGTGGGGAAGGAAGGCATGCTAGAAGTTGATGAGTCCCAGAAAAGATTGCAGCTCAGCCTTGGACTTGGGGGCCAGGGCATCGGAGATGACCTTTAACTTGTCCTTAGTGGGGTGAATTCCATGGGCATCCACCTTGAAGCCGAGGAAATCCACCGCAGGCACCCTGAGGAGGCACTTCTTGCATTTCACCTTCAGGCCGGCGTCCTGGAATCGCTGGAGGATGGAGCGTAGGCGGGCCAAGAAGGTCTTGACATCCGGAGCCGCGATCAGAATGTCGTCGAAAAAGGGTTGCACCTGGAAGACTTTTTAGCAAATGGTCCATTAACTCTTGGAAGATACCGGGGGCTACGCTGACCCCAAACTGGAGGCGCTTTACCTTAAATGCCCCCTTGTGCGTCACAATGGTCTGTGCTTCTGCTGTGGCATCGTTGACCGGCAGCTGCTGGTAGGCCTGGGCCAGGTCTAGTTTCCCAAACACTCGCGCCCCAGCCAGGGAGGCCAACATGTGGCTGATGACCAGGACTGGGTAGGCATAGGCCTGAAGTGCTGTATTGATGGTACACTTATAGTCCGCACAGATGCTGATGTCCCCGTTTGCCTTCATTGGCGTCACAATTGGGGTCTCCCATCGGGCGTGGGACACTGGTTCTAGTACTCCCTGGGCGACCAGCTTATCGAGCTCCCGCTCGATCTTGAGCCGCACTGTGAGCGGCAGATGGCGGACCGGTATGCGCATGGGCCGGACCACGGGGTCAAGGTCCAGGGAGACTGGTGGCCCTGTATATGAGCCCAGTGCCCCATCGAAAACTGCTGGGAATTCCTCACAGATGTCGGTAAAATCTGTGGGCCGCAGGCTGTGTACCCCCGTGACGCCCAGCCCTGGGGGCTGGAACCAGGAGCATCTCAGCAGGCTTGTGAGGTTGCCCGCCACCACCAGGAGGCCCAAGCGTCCCGTAAAGTTTTTAAATTGGACCCAAAACTTGCTCAACCCCCTTATCGGTATCGGGTTCTCTTGAAAATCCTGCAGGGTTAGGCCCTGGACTTTCCGAAGTCAGGGCCCCCCGGGGCAGAGCCTGCAGAGGGTGGACTCTGAGATTATGGAGTAGGACGACCCGGTGTCTACTTCCATCTGGCAGGGGGTCCCCACGATTGAGACCTTAATTTTGTTGGGGGTGTCGGGGGGCAAGTTCATTACCTGCCGTGTCTTGCAGTGGTGGTGGCGGGTTGCTGCTGTCTGGAGGAGTTCGGCGGACTCCTGGTGCATGGCTTGGGTGCGGCGGTTGGAGCGGGTGCAGCAGGCCCGGGCGATGTGGCCCTTCTTGCCACATGACCGGCACTCTGCTTCCCGGAAACGGCAGGTCTGGCAGTCATGCTGGTCGCTGCAGCTAGCGCCCTTCTTGCCACATGACCGGCACTCTGCTTCCCGGAAATGGCAGGTCTGGCGGCCATGCTGGTCGCCGCAGCTAGCGCACGTGGAATGTTTGGAGTGTGGTGTCGGTGAGGAGGAAGCCTTCTCACCCAAGTTGCGGGACCCCTGTCTTGGAGGCCGGTGCTGTACCTGGAGCGTCTCATTGTCCTTGGATACATTGGAGTCTGCAGCAGTCCTGGTCTGGTGGGTGGCTGTGGATGTGCCTAGCTTCTCCTGCTGAGAGACCTCAAAGGCACAAGCCGTGGTTAGCATCTCATCCAGGGCAGCGGTGGAGTTGGCCATCAGCTTCCTTTGAAGCTTGGGGTCGCAGACCCCACACAGGAATGCAGAGTATAGCGTGTCCTCTATGGCCACGAACTCACACCCCACCAGGAGATGGCGGAGGGGCACCAGGTAATTAGAGGCAGACTCACCCTTCTGCTCACCCGATGCGTGTTCTTGGAGGATCTTGGTGAGAAGTGGTTCCTTAGGAGCGCCATGATGTTGTCATATGTGGCCTCTGCCGGGGTACGAGGGGAAAGCAGGCTACGGAGTAACTTCAGCGTCTTTACCCCACAGGAGGCCATGAGCCAGGACTTCTTCTTTCCGGCATCCGTGATGTCCTGTGCATCAAAGTAGGATGTGAGCTGGTCCGTCCAGGCTTCCCAGTCTTCGAGGCAGGCTGGATCGAATGGGTGGGTGGTTCCCGGAGCGGTGGCCATTCTGGGATGTGCAGCAGTGTGTTGAGTGAGATCCTCAGGAGCCAATGGCGGTGTGGTGGCGCTGGAGCCGAGCGGGGCCGGTGGCTGACAGATCTGGTCTGGGCTTGATGCGGTGCTGGTGTCGGCCGAGGAGTCGCTCATCGGGATCCCACCTTCATCGCCAGTGAAGCGTACTGGACTCGGGAGACCAGGAACAGTGAAATCATGAAGCCTTTATTGAGTGATTCAGCATGCCCAGTAGATGCTCAGAACAAGCATGCTTACAGGGCTCCAGGGCCCTCATTATATGCTGGCCGGAGCCACACCTCCGGCTGCACCCAAAAGACCTGATAGGGGCTTAACATATGTGCATGTTTGTCATAGGTTCCCTGGAGGAGCCTTTGATCACACTGGCTCCCCAGGGAGAACCTAGGTCCCACATTGGTGGAGGCTTAGAATCCGGACGTCCATTGTTCCTCCAGATTCAAGCTCCCCTCTTTGCCTGACCATGTGCTCTGGCCATGCGGGAGCACATGGCAGACCAGTTGTTGCACAGAACATACTACATTACACTACCTAAATTAGGCTCTTGATTAGAGTGTATAAAGAAATACAGATTGCCATTGCAGGATTGGGCTCAGACCATGACTCAGTTGACTATCTAATCCAGTTCAGGATATTACTCGAACAGCCACTACAATGGGTGAATCCAGAAAGGAACTAGAGAAGAGATCACGGTATACAAGGTAAGTCACAAGCCAAAGAGGAGTGAAAAGTGAGGCAGAGAAATAGTATGGCAACTTTAACTAATATGCTAGGCTGAAACAGGAGGCAAAAGTATCATGAATGAAGGTTACACAGGTTACGTTGGCAAATACATATTCCTAAACCCATGTTTTACTTGATCTAGTTTTGGAGGGAAAATCTCAACAAAATAGCTTGATGAAAGAGAATTGGTGGACACAAAAAGAGCTAACCAATTCCTACCAACCAGTTATCCGGCATCTTTCTTATAAGGTAAAAAAAACCTCCCAACCTTCTGAAGTTTAGAAAGGGACTCTGGACTATATCACCACATGCAGGATCTATTGATTGTTTGTGGCACCTATTATCTTGTTGTCACTGCATTGTTTTCTTTTGATGGCATACCACTTTTCTGCACTGTATCTGCACTCTGTATCATGTTGAATATGCTATGCTTATTCAAATTTCTGTAATCCTAGTCAGGGGTCATTTAGTAGAAAAAGAGGTGCAGGAGCTCATTGGCATAATTCATTAGCATAACTTATTTGCATATGCTACACCACTTGACATCACCGGAAGTATGTCGGAAAGAAAGAAAGAAAGAAAGAAAGAAAGAAAGGAAGGAAGAAAGGAAGGAAGGAAGGAAGGAAGGAAGGAAAGAAGGAAAGAAGGAAAGAAGGAAAGAAAGAAAGAAGGAAGGAAGGAAGGAAGGAAGGAAGGAAGGAAGAGAAAGAAAGAAAGAAAGAAAGAAAGAAAGAAAGAAAGAAAGAAAGAAAGAAAGAAAGAAAGAAAGAAAGAAAGAAAGAAAGAAAGAAAGAAAGAGAGGGGACAGCTACTAATCCAAGACTCAGAAATACCACTATTCTGGAAGGATAGCTTCAGTGGTGGCTGAAGCCTTCAGAAGGCTGGTCGGAAGAACAAGGACCTTTCCAGGGGATGGGGTCATTTTGCTGCAGCCATGACAGGATCAGGGGGGCTGGCACCAACTCCCGGAGCTGTGCTCCCCCAAGCTCCTTCTCAAAATGACCCCTGATCCTAGTCCTAGTACAGATGATAGTTTTAGTTTGCAGCTGATACATGGAAAGCCTTGCCTGTAGTGGCTTCCAGCTGTGTCAGTCTGCAGCAAAAAGTCTCTCCTTGTGTACTGTACATATGAGTGGGTCATTTCTGGGGTCTGAACTTGCTGAGACTGTGAGAGGGAAAATGATCTTGGGGTCGTATTGGATAACTCAATGAAAGTGTCAACCCCAGGGGTCATTTTGAGCAGGAACTTTGGGGAGCACAGCTCCAGGAGTTGGTGCCAGTCCCCTCGCTGCGAGGGAATGCCTGCTTGTGTCATGGCTACAACCAAATGTCCCCATCCCCTGGAAAGGTCCTTGTTTCTCCGACCAGCCTTCTGAAGGCTTCAGCCACCACTGAATCAGCTATCCTCCCAGAATAGTGGTATTTCTGAGGCTTGGATTAGTAGTTGTCCCCTCTCTTTCTTTCTTTCTTTCTTTCTTTCTTTCTTTCTTTCTCCCTCCCTCCCTCCCTCCCTCCCTCCCTCCCTCCCTCCCTCCCTCCTTCCCCTTTCTTTCTTGCCTTCTGACATACTTCCGGTGATGTCAGGTGGTGTAGCATATGCAAATAAGTTATGCTAATGAGTTGTGCCAATGAGCTCCTGCACCTCTTTTTCTATGAAATGACCCCTGGTCAACCCAGCATGCTATACACGTGAAAAGAGCAAACTCTGTGTTAGGTATTATTTGGAAAGGAATTGAGAATAAAATGGTCTATATTGTAGTGCCCCTGTATAGATCTATGGTGCAGCCTCATTTATAATACTGTGGACAGTTCTGGTCATCGTATCTCACAATGGTCATTGCAGAGCTGGAAAAAAGGCAGAGGAGGGGAACCAAGATGATTGGGGGGTTGGAGCACCTTCCCTATGAGGAAAGGCTGAGGAATCTGGGACTTTTCAGTTTAGAGAAGAGGCGACTAAGGGGGGGGGGATAATAGACATTAATAAAATTATGTAACTATGGAATGGAGAGAGTTGACAAAGAGAACATTTTCTCCCTCTCCCAAAATACTAGAACTCAAGGGCATCAGATGAAGCTGATGGGCAGTAAATTCAGGATGGCTAAAAGGACAGAAAGTGATTAAAATGTGAGAGTCACTGCCAGAGGATGTAGTGATGGCCACAGGAAGAAACAAGCTTTAATAAGGGATTAGATAGATTCATGGAGGATAAGTCTATCAGTGGCTACTAGCCATGGTGACTATGGGAAACCTCCACATTCAGAGGTACTAAGCCTCTGATCTCAAAGTCATGAGGCAACATCAGGTGAAGGCCTCGGCCTTAGGGCTGCCAAGTCAGCCCGGGGGGTGGGGGATCCCCCACTACAGGGGTTCCCAATCCGCCGGCCGGGGGAACCCCCCCCCCTTCCCCAGCGTAATGACGTCACCCGGAAGTGACGTCATCACGTTGGGGACATTGCCGGGATGACGCTTTAGCAATCGCCCCAAAACTCTATGGTACCATAGAGTTTTGGGGCGATTGCCAGAGCGTCGCCCTGGCAACGCCCCCAACGTGATAATGTCACTCCTGGTGACATTGTCGTGCCGGGGAAGCTCCCGGCAGCAGGAGGACTCCCCCCCGCCGGTAAGGAAAAAGGACTTGGCAACCCAACTCGGCCTCTATGCCCTGTTGTTGAGACAGGATGTTGGATTAGAATGGACCATTGGTCTGATCCAGCAGGGCTCTTCTTATGTTCTAATTTTGCTAGCCCAAATTCCTTGTTAAATTTTTTTTTTGTTTCCTTAATGCTGGAACAGATAGGGAAGGAGGCAAATAGTCCACCCACTCCAGCATTGGGGAGATGGAAGCTGAAATTGAAACTGAATTCTTACAGCAATATGAAATACAGGCCAGTGAGTAGGAGGCATTCCTACTGAACCATCATTTAGCCAATTCAAATTACGACTCCATCTGTTCATTTTACTTTCCTAATATTAATACCTTTCTCACTCAGTAATGAGTGTTTTAAGCAGGGCTTTTTTGTAGAAAAAGTCCAGCAGGAACTTGTTAGCATAATAGGCCACACCCAACAGCAGAAACTCATTAGCATATTAGGCCAAACCACTGACAGCACAGCTTATTAGCATATTAGGCCACACCTCCATGTTACCAGAAGAGTGGTCATCCAGCAACACCCACCTTTTGTTCCTTATTCTGTTTACCTTGTTTGTTGTCAAAACCCAGGGCTTTTTTTGTAGCAGGAATTAATTTGCATGTTAGGCCCCTAACATAGCCAATCCTAATGAGTTTCTGCTGTTGGGTGTGGCCTATTATGCTAATGAGTTCCTGCTGGGTGTGGCCAACTCAGGAGCCAGCTGGAACTCCATTCCTGTGTGTTCCTGCCCAAAAATAGCCCTGGTTTTAAGGTAGTTTTGTGTTTTGAGATAGACTACCTCTATCGTGAATCACATCTTAAAGAAAAGTATCACTTTCATGATGTTTAAAAAATCTTGACAAACTTGTCTCCAGGATGCCTGTTTGTTGCACATGGCTGCTAGCTGCAGGTGGATACCAGAAAGAATCCTATCTGCACTCTCCTTTTAATCCATGTTCACTGCTGTGTCCTCCAAGCAATTCTGCTCTAAAATGGAGTCCAACCATCTTTTTATTCTGGGTTTCTTTCCCCCATTCTGCATTACATTACTTTCCTTCAGTGGTCAGCTTGGTTTCAGCCTGCTGTTGCCCTGGGTTATTTGGATGCTGTTTTGCTGTGGACTTAAAAATCTGGAGTGGCACACAAATGCAAAAAGAGACCAAAGAGTCTGTGGCAGATAGTACTGCTGAAATCGGACTTCTTTCAGCACAAAGTCACATACTATTTTGTACTTCACTTTTTCCTGGGCAAAGGAAGCCTGAAATGAAAGCTGTTTTTCTTTTAAATGTACAGCCTGAAACCACTAACAGCTTATGGCCTTATAAAGACAATCATCTCTCTCACACCCATTCAGTTATTTCTCTCTTGATAGTAACATAGCTACTAAATCAAATATACAGACCATTTGCAACAGGCTTACTGATACAATAAAGGGAGCACAGTAACAACCAAAGAGGATTTTAAAAATTAAATATGCTGCTATTCACCCATGATGTGGAAGGTGTGGAATTTACAATAATTTTATATTTTATAGCTGCCTAGTCAAATATCCACTTTCTGCCACATGCACACTAAATGCAGTCACACTAAAAGCCAATTGGAAAGTCAGCAAAATTGAACATCTTGTGATTAAGGTCTGAGGGCAGCACCTAAATCTTACCCTAGGGATGAACTGATAGAGCTGTTCCAGTTTCTTTTTTGATTTCATATGTTGTCATTGTCACTGTCATATGAAACTGTGTTATGCCTATACTGCCACAGTCAGTATTGCTTATTCTGACTGGCACACAGCTCTCCAGAGTCTCAGGTAAAGGTCTTTCATGTTACCCTCTACTTTACTCTTTTAAACAGAGATACCAGGCATTCAAACTCTTGCCTTGCAAGGCATGTGTTCTACCACTCAGCCTACTCTTTTAACCTCAATATTGATTTTATTCCTATTTATTCTATGGTTACTTGGGGTTTGTTCAGACGGGCAGCTGATCCCACCATTGGCTTGTCTCTAATTTGATCCCGATCTTTTTTATCCAGTGTTGCACGACCAGACAGCTCCACGGTGAATTGCCTTACTGCACGTGGACTCCGCAGTGGATTGTCTAAAGGGCATCCACCTGAAAGAGCCAATGGTCGGGCCATTCAGAAACATGAAATTGTCTGGAACATTTGAGCAGAACTCTGCAGCCATCGCATGTTTATGCGTTTATGCCCATATCGCTAAGAATTGTTTTAAATGGCAGCCGTTCAGGATAGTCAGACCATCCTGTTGGGCTGACTGCACACTGGAACGATCAGATGGGGGAAAGTCTGCCATTGGCAAGCATTAGACCGGACTTTCACCGGTTTCTTTAAAGTACAGCTCCCTGGTGAGGCTCAACGGGCTGATCACGGAAGCGGCACCTTTCCCAGATGTCGCTGTCTGGATGTTCCCTTTAAATCCGCCAGGCCCTCGTGCCTGGATTGGATTTAAAGAGCTGTGTGATCGTGACCTTATTCATTATTTTTATGTAATACATGCCATTTATATGCCATTTAGAAATATATACCATTTTATATTATTTACATACATGTGATTTAAATATAATATTTTCAGTGTTTCTGATTTTAATGGGGGAAATGGGCATAAGAAAGCAGCAACTTTTATAAATATGAGGACTTTGCAGGTTTGTTTGTCACAAATACATGAAACAGCTGTCAAAATTCAGCTTTACCTTTATCCTATACTCATTTACTTGGCAGGCAGTCCTATTGCTTTCAATAGAACCTATTTCTAAAGGTGGGACAACAAAAGCCTGGTCCCAAAGGTTTTTGGTGTCCTAGGTGAACTATGATTTTGGTGCTCCCCGTTCCATATTTCATACTTCCATTGGTATGAGATAACATACCAATATGTTTTTAAACAGAGAAAATATATATAATCCTGTCTAATTTGATGGCCCTTAAAGTCTGCCAACTCCAAGGTGGGAAATTCCTGGTGATTTGGGGGAGGACCCTGGGGAGGACAGGGTTTGAGGAAGGGAAGGGCCTCAGCAGGATACAGTGCCATAGAGTCCACCCCCCACACAGCAATTTGTTCAAGGGAACTGATATATGTCACCTGGAGATCTGTTGTAATTCCAGAGAAAGAAAGAAAGAAAGAAAGAAAGAAAGAAAGAAAGAAAGAAAGAAAGAAAGAAAGAAAGAAAGAAAGAAAGAAAGAAAGAAAGAAAGAAAGAGAGAGGACCACCCAAAAAGGTATTATTGACCCATCTCCAAAGGATCCACCTTAAAAGCAGTCAAAACAGGACCAGGAGACCATCTGCCTTAGGAGCAAGTCCATCTTAAGCTGAGAAGACCAAGATGGAGGCAGCACTGGCGGGACTGAGGTGGGCAGCCAAACGAGGAAAGCCCCAGGACCCAGTACACCTACTTGCCTCTGCAGCAAAGCACCCGGTGGGGGAGGAGCTCGCTGCTGGTTGTGACACTAGCAGGGAGCTTCTCCATGGCCGCAAAAGGTCAGTTCCCTGGCCTGATGTGGGAGGGCTGTGATAGGAGGCACCCCTGATGTGATGGGGGTACCACTTACTTCACCCCCTACTGGCTACGGCCCTGTTTACAACCAATCTATAAATATGCTAATATGGACAGTATTCAATGCATTGCACAACAAGTTTCTAAATACATTATTAATTCTCCAGTTTGGTGAGCCAGTTTGGTGTAGTGGTTAAGAGCACGGCCTCTAATCTGGGAGAACCGGGTTTGATACCCCACTCTTCTACGTGCAGCTGCTGGTGAGACCTTGGGTCAGTCACAAGTTCTCTCAGAGCTGTTCTCTCAAGAGCAGTTCTATCATAGCTCTCTCAGCCCCACCTACCTCACAGGGTGTCTGTTGTGGGGAAGGAAAGGGAAAAGAGATTGTAAGCTGCTCTGAGACTCCTTCAGGTAGCGAAGGGCAGGGTGTAAATCTAATCTCTTCTTCTTCCTCTTTCTCCTCCTCCAAAGGGATTTATCAGTTCAGTCTGCTGTAGCAGCATGAGTATTGGCAAATGGCAATCCAGTGAATGGTCCTCAATCTCCTACAGGACTGAAATAAACAACTGACATAGCCTAATGATCCTCTACCAGTTCTGATACTGGGCTTGGATTTCACAATCATTAATTTACTCTTTGTATCTGCATTGTAGTGAAGGAGCAGAATTAACAGCACCCTGAACTTCAGAGGAAAGTACTGAGTGGGTGGGAAGGGGTTAGGAAGGTTTACCTCTGCTTTAAGCCAGCCCTCTTGAAGTCCATGCTGTTTCCAGTTTAAACATCATGGATGTTTTGAAAATGTGTCTCTGGTTGTAATATAGTCTTTCAGGAAAAACCTACTGTTTACTTGTGAATATCACTGTAGATTATTGAGTTACACCCAAGAATGAACTTTGCTCTGTGACAAGTCTGATACTGAATAAAATGTCTTTGTCTATGTATGCTGAAATGATTCACTAAACTCTAGCACTGTAGTTTATTATTTTTTTTAAAGGGAGTTGTTAAGAAGTGGCTCTCCTCACTGAATAATAATTCCCAGGCATTTTTCACCCACTACCATGAGGTTTCCTAAACAAAAAGAAGCAGGGCCAGAGATACCCAGCATGGCATTTGGAGAACCATGGCCTTGGCTGACACTGATTCCACCCGCCATCCCCCAGAAGAGAATCTCTCGATTTTGTAGCTGGAAGTAAAATAATAAAAATTAAAACAGAACAAGAGCTATACATAATTCCTACAATGTCTGAGTCACCGATTGCTGTGAATGCTACTGGCACACAAATAATTAAGAAACCTGCATAAAGGCCAAAATATATCTGTAAGAAGGTTTCTGGTCCTCCTTCTCCATCTATTAAATTTGTAGCTTTATAAATTAAATATCCAAGTCCAATTAGGTAAATTAACTTGGTTAAAAAAGGAGGGATGAAGCATTTAATTATTTATTGTTACGGTTGGTGACCTGTGTAAGGGGTAAAGCATTAAAAATAGTGATTTGAAGAACAGAAGCAGATTGTATAAGATATCTGAGTTCAGAATCAGATTTGCAAAGTTCACCTACAATATCTACATTGGAAAGTATTTTCACAAAAATGTTTTCCATTTGAGTTTAAGCTTTGTCACTATTATACCAAGCAAGCTCATAGAAAATAATAGTTTTACTATTTTTTGAAAAACCTTAAGTCTTAGGTACTATAGGTGTTTTTGGTTAATTATGTCACCAAAGGACCAGTCCTAAGCTGATCTACTAAGAAGTAAGCCTCATGTTATTCTGTAAGGATTGCTCCTGGGAAAGTGTCTTTAGGATTGCAGATGAAAGTTCATAATAATTTTCCTATCAGAAACTGGATTCCAAATATATTTTGTCCTTTTTTATGTATTTAAGATATCAGTATACTGCTTTTCTTGAAATTGAAAGTGGCTTCCAACCAAAGCAATTATATAAAAACATTTTAAAAGTTAACTTAAGACTAAAATTGCAGAAATTTAATAGAAGGCACTCATAAAAATACTTCATATCATTGCCTGAAGAGTGGCAACGATGTCTTGGTTCTAAATTCACTGGGTAACTGATTCCATGAGTGGGACCACCACAGAAAAAGCCGTTGTTTCCTGCAGATCTCATCTCCCTCATTGAAGGGACAGTCAATGAGACCACCCGATATCCTTCATTAAATTTGCATAGTTTGTCTAAGAGCAGAGGGAGTTTTTCTGTCATATCTGACAGAGACAGTTTTGACTCTCAGAAGTTTATACCCTGGAAATCTTGTTGGTCTTTAAGGCATCTATGGTGATCTTGCCCTCTCCCCTCCCTCACATGCAGGATTTTCCTTCCGTTTTTTCCTTCTTCATGGCTGGGCAGCCCATTTTATCTATTTTCTTCTTATCTGAAGGATTATGGCTGTCCCAGCCTGTGACATTATTTTAATGCCAGCTCAGTCCCGGGACTTGAGGGAAGAGACAAAATCACCTCCTTAACTTTATACTTCTGAAAATGGCAATTGAGAGGCTTTTGAAGATTCAAAAATAAACAAAATATTTTATTTAACATAAGGGGAAAAGGTCAGGTGATATCAGGGGTAAAATGTATGAGGTGAATCAATAATAACTCTGAGATGGTAACTTAGTAGTTTCACAAACTCCAGTTAATATGTTTCCAGCAAGTAAGAGTTTTAAGCTTTTCACGAAGTACCTTTGAGATGAGAGGCTTTGATTTCAGTGTCCACTAGGTACTCCAATACAAATTCTTGAGATTAACTGACTCTTCAGATTTCAGAAGGCAGGAACACACAACCATATACCCAAAATCCTTCTCTAAGCAAACCAGGGATCACTCCACTATTTAGAGCTATCTCCCTTTTCAACTGGGCAGGGAATTACTTCTCTAATTAGAAACTCTGTCCCTTTTCTGGCTCAAATGGGGGTCTTCAGTGATCCTCCCACTCCTCCTTGCCAGCTTCCCAGTCCTCAGTCAGTGCTAAACTGAATTATCTTTCACAGACAGTTCTCAACTCTTTCAACTGACGCTATCCAATGAAATCCCTTTGAACAGACTGTCATATTTATACAGCACTTATCCGCCCCCAATCACAATGCCCTCCCCAGAGGTCTACCCCTTATAAACAGGACTATTTAAATCAGTTTGGTGGTGTGGAAAGTTTTGGTAGCGTTTTAAGTTCTTTCTGGTAGTGTGAGTTAGGGTTCTGGGTTAGCAACTTAATCCAATCACTGTTAAAGAAACAGAATCAAATTTATTTACAAAATAAGACATACAATAAAACATACATATAGGGGGAAAGGGTGTGTACTTAGAACAAAGACAACAAAACAAACCTAGCTCTCTATCTGATAGACTGACCCTGTTAAGCCAACTGGCAATTTGCTGCAGGTGCTCATTAACCATTACACTGTAGCTCTGAAACTATACAGTTACTACTTAGGCTTTGTAACTTCACTGAAAACTGCAACAACTTAGGTCTTAAAGACCCATTGGGAGTACATCCCCAAAATTTCCAGTTGTTCTAATCCAGAATAAGAAGGAGCAAAGGAACAAAGTTTGAGGCCAGTGGCACCTTTAAGATTGACAGTGTTTTATTCAAGGTATAAGCTTTTGTGTGCATGCACACTTCTTTAGATACAGTGAAACAAAACTTCAACCATTACATATAGGTAGGGGAGTAGTTGCCAAGAAGGGCTAGTTAGAGTCAAGAAGCATAAATTACTGGGCGATTATAGCTGAGATTGGATTAAGACGGCTGGTAAAATCTGTTAATAGCAGAAAATTATCATACAAATACAAGAGTTAACAAACAGATGTGAGAACTGAGTTTGAGTCCAGTGGCATCCCCAAGACCAACAAAGTTTGATTCTGGGCATAAGCCAGAATTCTGGGTATAAGCCAGAATTTAGAGACTTGGCATGTGTAGATGCACACTCAGATACACTGAAACAGATTTCTTCAAATGTTACATATATAGGTGGGGGGGGGGGGTTAATTGCCAGGAGGGGCTAAAGATGCATAAGTAACTGAGCAATAAATACAGCTATCTGATTCTGGATGGAATGTTTTCCCCATTATTCCCTGCACCAGGGGGGACTTTGCAGCTCTCTTACTCAACCCAGCACATCCAAATGCTCTAGTAACCAAGGGGGCAAGTAGGAGCTGAGGCTGCAGAGTGGGAAGCAAAAGTCTTGAGTGGCTTATGGTGGTGTAGATTCATTTCTTCTCCCTCATAACTGCTGGTGCATCTGACACCCAAAAGCTTAGGGGAGAATCCTGCTCATCGAGTTCCCTGTAATAGCTCCAGAGCTAGGCATCTTCTCTCTGGCTCGCCCTCTGGCAGAGTAAGCAAAGTCTTCCTCAAAGTCAAGGTATAAATTATTTGAATAGATAAACAGATGCAAGAATATCAAAGGGTGGTTTAAACATTATGCTTAAATTGTCTTTTCCTTTAGTCAGTCTGTAATGCAAATGTAAAACTGTTTTGGTAATTTCATTTTCTTTTCTGTGTTCCTTATGGATTTACTTTTGTTTTTCTGTAAAAGACTAACAGGGCTACCCCTCTGGAGTGAATGCAAGATAGTGTTTGTGACTGAGTACATAACCATATGATGTCAGCTATTACAGAGAAATGATGTATCATAAGCAACAAGTGTGATCTAAAACCCTGTCTGCTGCCAGTGGCTTTCCATTGAAAATATCAGAAACCATTCTGTAGCTGTTATTCTGTTACCACTCTGTGATATCACAGCAGATCACCCCATGACATTAACAACACAATCTTCAATGTTACCTCAGTCTAAATCAATGTATTTCAATAGGGATCAATATTGATAATTTATCCTCCCTTACTGAAAGTTCAGCCTTTGCACAGATCAAAGACTCCTTGACATCGAGATGCAGGATCTTAGGAGCCTTGCTAAAGGCCAGTGTTCACCCTTGGGTTTGGGAATTTTACCCTATGGGTATATGGCAGAGTATTTCACCTGTTTAACAGCCCCACGCTATCGCAGAGCTTATTCACCAGTCTATTTCAATGTGTTACCCTCTGCGGTTCTTTATGGGAGATTTCATAAAATACCATAGGTTAATAGGCTATGCACATGTAATTGGCGGGACACAGGAAGCCTTGAACATGTTTTTTTTTTTTTGCACTGTACTTATTATCTTGATATACATCCCACACTTATTGTTCTTTGTTGAGAGAGCAAGCAGGGAAATCTGATTAATGTAAAATTATTTTTTAAATTATCTACTTGGAACCAAATGGTGATTGAAACTGTGGCCAAAGTTGGGCACCTTGCATCTATGAGGCAAGCAATCTATCAGCAGACAGGGTCTTGATTGTTCAGACTGTCCCCCCCCCCCCCCCCCCAAATTACATTACGGTTGTTATGGCAATAAAGGTTGTTTTCTTTTTCAATTTATTTCAGTGGGTTTAGAATTAATTCTGGATAGGACTACATGGTAAAAGCAGCATGAAGGGCAAATTAGAGAATGAGGAGTTTGGAAGGAAAGCGAGAGGAAGGAAGCAGAGAGGCATGAAATCATCAAAGAAAGTTCCTAGGGCATTTCATGACATTATTTCTGTTACTTGTTGTGAGGTACAAGGCACCAGCCATCATTTCTCCAAAAGGGATGTAATGTAGTATGTTCTGTGTAGCAACCAGCCTGCCATGTGCTCCCAGGTAATGGCGCCCGCCGCATGGCCAGAGCACATGGTCAGGCAGAGAGGGGAGCTTGAATCTGGAGGAACAATAGACATCCGAATTCTAAGCCTCCACCAATGTGGGACCTAGGTTCTCCCTGGGGAGCCAATGCAGTCAAAGGCTCCTCCAGGGAACCTATGACAAACATGCGCATATGTTAAGCCCCTATCAGGTCTTTTGGGTGCGGCCGGAGGTGTGGCTCCGGCCAGCATATAATGAGGGCCCTGGAGCCCTGTAAGCATGCTTGATCTGAGCATCTACTGGACATGCTGAATCACTCAGTAAAGGCTTCATGATTTCATCGTTCCTGGTCTCCTGAGTCCAGTACGCTTCAGGGATGTATGAAGTTTATGGTTAATAGTAATACACAGTAATTATATACATGCCCTTAACAAAGTTGACCAGGTGCAGGCAGTTTCATTGAGGCTTCCTCATATTTAAACTGCAGTTTTCAGATCACCTGCTTCTCTGATATTTCCAGGCACCTTCAAGATATTGAATATTTCTTTGGTACATTTAAGGTGTGTATCTAATTGCACTGTGACAGTGTAGTCTCTGCCTGACTGGCTGAACCGTTATGACAGCTTGGAATGTTCAGTTGCTCAGAGAAGTAAGCAATATGCAGTAGAGCTTTTCTCAGAGAAGGTAACATTTTCACTTTGCTGAGATTTGTACCTCACAAAGAGGTGATCTGAGACTGGGGGGAAATCCTAGCACATAAGGAGCTCAAAGGTAAAAACATTCATTGTTTTGAGAAATTATAATATTTATAAATATTTATAATATTTTATCAAAATATAGTGTTTAATTTGCAGGTCCACTTTGTTATCTTTTCATAAAACCTGGATGCATGATTGTGAGAATTCTTTAACAGATCAAACTTGGGCAAGTATTTGGTCCTCTCATTCCCTCCATACCAGCTCTTTAAACTTTGTATACCAGACATATAAATTTATCACCCAATAGTATTCCACACCAACTAAAATAGGGCATAAAACCTCGAGGTACAGTTCTCATCACTGGTGAGGATGTGGAGGGGAATGAACATACATTCATTGTTGGTGGTTTTGCCCAATAGTTCTTAAGTTTTAGAAAGATATTGTGCAACAAATAACTTATATTACTGGGCATACAATTCCTTTTATGATAAACTCAATACTGTTGAATGTTTGGCCTGACGTAGACATTCCTAACATTAAAAAAAAAAAAATTGCAACGCTGTTATTGGTAGCTAAAAAAGTAATTGCCTCTCATTGGAAGGCCTCCCAGCTACATGGGGTAAAGAAGTGGTATATGTGTCTGTAGGAATATATAATTTTTGAGAAAATAGCGGGTGTTAAGAGGTCAAATGAGTATCCTATGTTTGAGTCAAACTTCCAGAATAAGTGGTGCCCAGTATTGGGAAAACTTTTAAGGAATGTAGATTCCCCCTATTCCTTTAGCAGTCATTGTTATTTCAAATTTATTTCATTAATGTAATGATTAAGTTTTGTATAAGGTAGTATTGAAGCCTGCCTTGTAGTATAGGTATTTCAACTCTGTTGTTGTTGTTGTTTTGTGTATATTCTGTTATTGGTTGATGTTTTGTCACTGATAATTTAAAAACAAAATTAAAGGAAGGGTGCAGAGGGATGTGGCCTGGAAAAAACGAGAACGGAAGTGAAATGCCACTCTTGGACAGTTTAAAGACTGGAGAAGCTGTGACATAAGAGAACTGGCCTCTGTCGTCTGGAGATGTTGTGATTCTGGGATATCTCCAGCCCCCCCCCCCCCCGGAGGTTGGTAACCATTGCTCATAGGATAATTCTGCCCGCTTCACCTTCAGTAAACGCAGCGGAGAGGAAGGTGTATAGTGGAACCAACAAGCCAACGCTTTGCCGCAAGAAAACCATTTGGTATATCTACTCTACCTAATCAGCATACGGTGGCAGTCATGCTTCCGCCGACAAGCTTTGGAAGCTTTATGGGGGAAATGAAGGTTTCGCTGAGTCGTTGTCTAAAACTACAAGTCCCAGAATCCTGTCGGGGAAGCGATGCCAAATGAAACCTGTGTAATGTTGGTCGTGCAGACATGCCATAGTCCATTGCTCGTTCCCATCCTTTGGTGTCATTACCACTTGACAGCATCCCCGCCCCAGTGCAGTAGATTGCCGCCCTCCCAGTCCCTGCTTGCTGCTCATTCTCCCCTCAGGTCCCGCGCCGCTCATGCGCGGCCCTCCTTCAGTCCCCCGAAGCGCGCTGGCATTCCCAGCCCTTCTGTAGTTCTCTAGGGGCATTCTCTCTGTGTCAGGGCCTTGCTTAGGTTCCGCCCCTGCCCTCCTACCGCCGGGGAGCTCAGGCAGGGACGGGAGTCACCCGGAGGAGCCGCCGCCGCCTCCATCTGCCACCCGGGCAGCTCTTTCTGCGGGGAAGGCGCCTGTTACGCTCAAAGCGAGCTGGAGCGGAAGGCAGAGCTCGCTAGGCGCTGCATAGCTCAGTGCGAGTGAAGGTGGCGGCGGCGGCAGCCCCCAAGCCAGCCTCGGCTCGGAGCAGCCTCTGCCTCGCCATCCCCAGGGCTGCGAGGAGGGGACTCGCTTACCGTGCAACCGAAGCGCAAACCGACGCGAGGGTACGGCAAAAAGCAAAGAGGAAGCCAAACAAAGGAGAGGGACGCGGCCGCAGGGGGAGGTGAGTGGCTGGCTGGCAGAGGCTCTGCTCTCGGCTTCTCCACTTCATTGGTTAGGGGCGGTGTATGTGTGGGGGTGAGCCCTCTTCCCAGAGAATCCCCCCCGCCGCCGCCTGCTTCCCTGCCCCAAGGGCTGCTGCTAGCACGGCGCGCTCTGCCTCCTTCCAGCTGAAGGCGACTCAACAAAGGGGAGGGGGCGCTGAAGGGGAAGGGGGGGGGGGTCTCATAGTCGCAAGAAAATAAATCACCAATAAATACAAAAATCTCGGGGGGAGGGGGCACAGCGTTGTGACGTCCGCGGCCACTCCATGCTGGGAATCTGTTCTCGCACCCATTCCCCGGTACACGGCAGTGCCCTGCCTTCCATGCGAAAGAAGCGGTGCGAAGTGGGAAATAACCTGGCTACAACCTAAAGTCGCCAAAAGCATTGCCACTGCAAGAGGGAAAGCCGGAGAAAATAGGAAGCGTTGCGTAGTGCTGCTTCAACTGGTCAGTAGTGATGTCGGGAGCTGGAATGTCTGGTTGACGAATAGTGGCTGTACCTCTGCCATCTTCTCCAGAAAGCAAGCCTCATTCAGCGCATATGCCGAGGTATAGCACAAACCCCTGTAAATGCTACACTTTCGCTGTTTTTCATGCCCTTCCTCAAAACGGCTAAGCAGCATATTGAATGTTTTGCCTTCTTCTTTTTAAGGACTAAAGAGAACAGGGCAAGCGAATCATCATCACTGCATTTTATTTTATCTCTCCATCTCTCCTGTACAATAGCTCAAGATGCCAGGTTTGCTCCATTCTGGCTAGAGGACAAGTTTCCTCAGGAGGATGTAGATGCTGTTATAAGAATTGCTGTTTAGGAAATGGAAAGAGTAATCCTTTAACAGTGAGCTTCTTCCTCTTGTTTGTAGAAAGCAACAACAGTTGTAAATAATTTTTGAAAATGTTGCCTCTAGATGGATATGATGGTTGAGTGCAAATTAGATGAAGGCAGGTAGTTCCTTGAACAGGTTGTTCCGAGCTAGTATTTTCTGGGCTCAAGGACGAATGGAGGCTTCTATACTTTTTTCTCTTCCCCTTGGATGAGAGGGTGTGGTAAGGACTCTGTAATGCAGCACTGGCAACAGTGCATATAGGCAGGGTGTTTTTCCCTATACATGTGTTGTAAGATATTTCAGTCCTTCTTCCCTCCCCTGGGCCCCACCCCAAACCCATGCAAGATATAGAAAAATTGGTCTTATTTATTGAAGCTTGCAGTTGTCAAAACACTATGCTTTTAGGAGAAATGTATTAAAATGGGTAAACTGCCTAGCATTGTGTCATTGTCAGTGTAAGAATCATGTATGAGTTAGGCTGTATCTGATTCTCGTATTTTGTATATGACGTTTTTTAGATATGTTTAGAACTACAGTGCATTTTTTTCAGTTGACATTAAACCATCAACCTTCTGCCACACTTTAGAATCTGGCTTTAGGCTAATTTTGTATGGAAAATTCTGCCCAAACTGTTGATTTCTTTAAGCTTGTTGTGGTTTTTTGATGCGAATATGGTTTTGAAAATAAATTGTTCTCTTTACCAGCTGATTAAAAAGATCAGTCCATTTTTAGATCTTGCAGCACAGAAAAATCTTGGAGAAATGCTTGAGACTATCTGTTAATCTGTTTAAAATTAAGAAGCAATGACACTGATAGTGTTGAGCTAGACAGGTTTAAGTAGTAATTTTTTTAAAAGAAACATCTTTACATAGTAAACTTGAGTAACCATGAGTGTTTTGATTTATTTGTTTTAAAATTTGTTCCCAAACTATAATGATACATATATGGATTAATGCTAGTTTCTGGGGGTGTATGTATTTTTGAACAAAGCTTAACTAAGAGATTGATTTATTTAGAAAATTTTGTAATGCGAACATTCTTAAGGTAGCACAGAAAACATAAAACACCTTAAAAGTTGTTAACAATTAAAAAACCGCATTAAAAACCCAGTATTAAACTTCTACCCACAGCATAAAAACTGTATAAAACACTGAGCAGCTTAAAATGAGAATCATTTAACAATGCTTCTCTTAGAAGCAGATTATAAAAATGTTAAATCATTAAATATGTTGGTACTTTTTCATCCAGTGCAACCATCAGGATGGTGCTTTCTGCATAGGCGTCAACTACAAGGGGGGGAGTTCAGGGCTTGAGCCACCCCTGAAATTTCCTGTGGGGGACTGAGCCCCCCCCTGGCAAAATGGAGCACCTGCTGCCATGCCTCCCTGCCGTGCCTCCCCGGGCCCTTCCTAGGCCCGCCCACCCACCGCCACCACCTCTCTCCCCCCGTCTGGCCACTCCTGCCTCCTTCCCTCTCCCTCCCTCCATCCGGGGGCCAGCTGGGCAAATGCCCAGTGTGATGGCATCACCTGGAAGTGACACTATCATGCTGGGCATGTTGCCAGGATGATGCTCTAGCAATCGCCCTGAAACTCTATGGCACCATAGAATTTGGGGGTGATTGCCAGAGCATCATCCTGGTAGCGTGATGGCATCACTTCCAGGTGACGCCATCACACTGGGCATTTGCCCAGCTGGCCCCCGGATGGAGGGAGGGAGGCAGGAGTGGCCAGGTGGGGGGGGGGGGTGGCGGCGACATGGTTCCAGCGAGTGTCCCTTTGCGTGCCCCCTGGGGATTTTAAAACTTGACGCCCCTGGATTTTAAAACTTGATGCCCCTGGCTTTCTGCATCCATTTCCCAATGGTATGGAGTGAATATGGATGTGGCCGTACCTATGTTATAAAATGCAGACAAAGACTTGCACAAAAACAAAACCTGGCAATTGGCCTTTGACCTATGGCAGGGGTAGGCAAACTGTGGCTCGGGAGCCACATGCGGCTCTTTCACATATATTAAGTGGCTCCCGGCAGGGCGGCTGGGGAAGTTAAATATCATTAGCAAACAAATATCATTGGACAAATTAATATCATTATCAATATCTGCTTTTACTCCTTTTGTTATTATTTTTGGCAGTCTCATTTAATGTTAATAAAAAGCAAATTTGCTTATTTTCCAATAAAAGCAGGTAAAATTTGTTCATGTCTTGTGGTTCTCAAACATCTGATGTTTATCCTATGCGGCTCTTACGTTAAGCAAGTTTGGCCACCCATGTTCTAGGTGGCTCTTACGCTGAGCAAGTTTGCCCACCCCTGACCTATGGTAATTCATAAGATTACAACAATATTATGCTGGAGTTACACTTTAGCAGGGTATGTTAAAATGTTTCCAGTGAGCCTTCCCAGAGAAGCTAAAACATGATAGTTTTGAGCATGTATGGGTTCTCTTCTTGCACCTGGCTTTGTGTTGGCCACTTTTTCAGCTTGCCATGATTGCAAGTCATTTCCTGAAATGCACTCATCCCGCCTCTGTATCCTATGCAATGTCTAAAACTGCTATGCTGTGTCTATTGCTGGCGTGGAAGGTTTTGCATTGGTGCAGTGTCCTAGAGTATCACATGAGCCTGGCACAAGACCCCACAAGTAACAACTCTGCACTTGTGTCTGCTCCATCTTAAATGTTTATTTGACAGCATGCTCCTTCAGTAGCTTGTGTAGCAGAATAGAAGAGTACAGAATTCTATTATGTATAGGTGGTACCAATTTGAAGGATGAAATTATGTATTGTTCTGTTTTCATGTTGCATCCTTCTTGTGTGTCTCTCTCTAGAGCTCTGCTTCTATAATTGTTCATTTTTCTTATTGTTCAATCCACTTATGTTCATCATTAAATCCCTACACTGGCTTCTTGTCCACTCCCAAATCCAGCACAAACACTTAATTCTTACCTTCAGAATTTAGTTGTTAGGACATGATGTCACTTCCAGGAGAAACACCCCCCACCCCCAGAAGTGGCATTGTACCTTTGTAGGAATCACTGTAAACTCTGTCATTTCACCATAATATTTCTGGTGATTCCTAGGGAGTACTGGCATCACATCTGACATTTTCCCAGAATTGACATCACACTGCTGTCAACAGTGGGTTTTTAAAAATTCTCCTTTTGACCCTTTGAGTGCTGGCAGGTAATGGCTGTTGGAGGCAGAAGATCTCACTTCCCCAGAGACCATATGGCAATCCTACCTCAAAGCCCTCCTTGGTCTTGATTCCTTTTATTTCTCTGCTGTGTATCCTGGTATGCCCTTGCCCAAATATTTCCTCCTCCCAACTATACCATCCACAAATGTCATGCTCCCTTTTTCCTGTGCTCTCCCTTATACCTCAAGGAATGCCTTTGGTTATAACCACAACTGAAATTATGCCCAAGTTTTAAAAAAAACTTGAACTGTATAAATGTTTGTTCTGTTTACTTTTACCTCCATCTTTGCTTCCTCTCTTTATTGCTCCTGTGTGTCAAACTGTAACTTCCTCAGGGTAGAAAGCTGCTTTTTTTTGTTCTTATTCTGTACACATTGATGATGCTAATGAGAATGTTATGTAGTCTTAAATTTGATTTTTGGACCTTTTGCCAGTTTGATTTCCATTTGCATAATTGAGGCATATAGGTTTTGGATCAAGAATTTGTAACTTCCCCCTTGTCTTTTCAACATTTTTTCCCTGTTTCAGTTAGATTTTTACTGCCATTTCATTCTTTTCTCATACAAGCTGAAGTGAGATAAGGCCTCGAGTCCATGAGATACTTACACAGCTGGGTATCAAAGTCTTTCTAGGTAGCATAGTAGGAATAATGTTCACTTAAAATTTAAGAGTGTAAATGGCTATTTCCAGGACTATGTCCTTACTGCCCCACCCCCCAAAACCTATAGGTTGTGTCCTTGGTTGAGCAGATACATATAATGACTTTTACTGACAAAGTATCTAGCCTGAAAACCAAAAAGTTTCTTAAAGATTATTTTGTAATTAGTCAGCCCTGGGTTGTGGCACAAGCCACTGGTGTTCTGGCAGGCAAGCCCAGCACTGGTTTTATGTCCCCCTAGGGCATTAGCCGAAGTAATAGTGCGAACTATTATAATTATTCAAAGTAACTACTTCAGTACTATTCTCCTTTGTCTTTAAAAAAAATAGAATGCATTTCCACATTTCCTTACTTACAGAAAAGGAGTATGGAATAGCGAATTCCAGCCATACTACAGGATGAATGAAATTAGGACAAATAGACAATACCTTTTTTCTCTGGATAAACAACCAAAACAAACTACTTACTGTGAGAATAAAGTTACTCTTTAAACAGTGGTAAGTGTGAATACATGCTGAGATCCTAGTCCAGTCTAATGAATAGTTTTGTGAGCTATAGAGGTTTTAGTTACAGCAAAAGTGGACAGTTTCCTATGCCGAAAAAGGCAGTCATGCCAAGAAAACCCAAATAAATTAGACAATTCATGCACTTTTGCATATATTTGCATAGTTTGCACAATCTGTAATATTGTATAGTTATTGTTGAGTTCAGAATGTTTGGAAAGAGTGGTGTGGGAAGGAAGAAGCCAGGACTTCTAACTGCTAAAAACTTGGATTTTTAAAAATTTCCCTCTGAATCTTCTTCAGTTATTGTCTATGTCTTCAAATTACGATTCATAGTCATGGGGTCTAGAAACCCAGGATAAAAATTAGTTATGTGTTGTAAATTTCAGCTGTGAAAAGTAAGCACAATATCAAACAAGAAAAAAACACCAGGATTCTCAGTTAAGATGTCCAACTGTGCCAAATGTGCAAGGAAGTTTTGGTCTGGTACTAAGGCTTGTAAGAAATGCCATACCAGCATCCCACAGTAAGAGCAAACAGTGTGCTTTATGGCATTTGAGCAATTCTAACCCCCACATTGCATGTTAGAGCTCTGAATTAGTGTGCTTTACTAGAATTATCATAGTGTGTGCAAAGGCTGTGTCTTGTCATGACAAAAAGACAGTGGGAGCTTTTTCCAGCATCTTGTCATGGTATTTTTTTGTATCTGACAAGCAAAAAAAAGTTGATTGACTTCAGCAGACAGGATAAATAATAAAGTCTTTAATAGTAACTAATTTCATGATTTAAAAACAGTTTTATGTGGAAGTGTTGCAGTGAATACACCCATGTAGCCTTGTAACTCTTTTAGACTTTGGGAGCATGTAATGAAAAATGGCTTGTGGTGATAAATCAATTAACCTCTGCCTTGTAAATGAACAATAAATTGTGATAATAGCTAATAGTTATCACTTCTGTTGATAGCATTTGTGTTCATTTTAAAATGGGATTATCTTCCCACCCTTCATTCCTCCCTATTTTTGTCTGTTGTTGCTGTTAGGCACCAAAGCAAAGAATTGCAGAGTTTAAACATTTGAAAACTGGATCGATAGTGTGGTATCTTCACAACTCTATTAAGCTTATTTCTACTGAAATCTTGATGACATTTGCATTGATATTTTAAGTAGTTACTATCTCCCTGCTATAGAATTGATTAATGCTTCAAGTGTGGAAATCAGTCCTGAAGTGGGTGTACTACATACAGGTCTTGAAGAAAATTATTTCTTATCACCTTGAGAAATGTGACCTGGAAGTATCCATGGCTATTTAATGTTAACTTTCTCCCTCTTAAGAACATAGGAGAAGCTATGTTGGGTCAGGCCAGTGGCCCATCCAGTCTGACACTCTGTGTCACACAGTGGTCAAAACCCAAGTACCATCAGGAGGTCCAGCAGCAGGGCCAGAACTCCAGAAGCCCTCCCACTGTTGCCCCCCCCCCAAGCACCAAGAATACAGAGCATCACTGCCCCAGACATAATATTCCATCTATACCTTGAGACTAATAGGTATTGGTGGACCTCTGCTCCAAACGTTTATCCAATCCCCTCTTGAAGCTGTCTATGTTCGTAGCTGCCACCACTTCCTGAGGCAGTGAATTCCATGTGCTAATTACTCTTTGGGTGAAGAAGTGCTTCCTTTTATCTGTTCTTAGCTTACTGCTCATTAATTTCATTGAGTGCCCATGAGTTCTTGTATTGTGAGAAAGGGAGAAATGTACTTTCTCTGCCTCTTCTATCCCATACACAATTTTATAAACCTCTGTCATGTCACCCCTCAAACATTGTTTCTCCAAGCTAAGAAGCCCTAACCTCTTTAACCTTTCTTCCTAAGGAAAGTGTTCCATCCCCTTAATCATTTTAGTTGCCCTTTTCTGCACTTTTTCCCAGTGATATAATATCTTTTTTGAGGTGTGGTGACCAGAACTGTATACAGTATTCCAAATGAGGCTGCACCATAGATTTATACAGGAGCATAATTATACTGACTGATTTGTTTTCAGTCCCCTTCCTAATAATCCGCAGCATAGCATCTGCCTTTTTAAATTGCAGTTGCACAGAGTCGACATCTTCAGTGCATTATCTACCATGACTTCTTTGCTCTGTGTTTATTTGGGGATGAGTTTTGAACCATCTGTGCAGGGAGCCAGACAGAATTATTCACACTGGTTCTGTTTAAACCTTACAGCATCAGCAGATTTCCATGCTTACTTCTAGTTGTGCTCTTGAGACATTTAACAAAACATGGTGTAATGTGGTAACCAGCATTCTAGCCAGTACTGTTTGTGGTTGCCGGTGGCCTCTCCCTTTTCTGTTCTTACAAGTCCTTTGCATATACAATAGGTTGGGGTCATCTTTGCTTTTGCATAGCAGTTTTGCAGAAAGCAGGAACTGTTCAAGCATCTTGTACTGGTTTCACCTTCTGCAAAAGCTCAGTGCAAAGAGGTTTTGCTATTCTTCCACTTCCTGAGTTCTCAGCTATTCAGAGAATTGCACTAAGAAGCCAGTGTAGTTGTTAGTGTTTGCCAAGGCATGGTTTTAAATATCCACTCTGCCATAATACCCAGTTAATATCCTAGGTCACTCATACTGTCTTAACAGGGTGTGTATGAGAACAGAATTCAGGAGGGGAAAACTCCTTGGAGGAAGGACAGGATAAAATTGTAATGGATAACTGAATACATGGAGAACTTTGGGGGAGGAATAGTCATTGAGAGGGAGCAGTACTTGCTACTGGTAACTTGGCAGATGGGTGGGTAAACTCAGTAGATGACTGCTAGTAGATGTTTTAAGGTGGACTGGACATGGTGTATGTATTATAAACCTGTGTGCTTCTTTTGACTATTTTCTATATAGTACTCTGCTGTTGATCATTTCTTTGTAGCATCAGGCTTTTGAGAGCAGTTATGGGCCCCCAGACTCACAGGAAAATCCAGGAGGTGAATCATTAGAAGAGCACAATATCCATCAAATGGAAGACTTCTTATAGACCCTCCTCATGAGTCACACTCCCTAGACCCAACTCAAACATCACATGAACACAAATCACAGGGCATACAGTTAACTTAAAAGTACCTTTGCATGTGGAAAAATGAATTTGAAATTCTTCGTTTTTTACAGAAGTCCAGAATATCATTCAAACATGAGTACTGTATCTTCCTTATAGCTATCCAATGAATATTTATAATTTTTATTTATAAAATAATTTTATTACTATAAAATATTTATAAAGTATTTATTAAAACATATTGTCTATAGGGAAAGTTGCAGAAAGTGCTTTAGTAAGCAGTTTTATTAGGAGAAATGGGGAGAGGAGCTCTGATTAAAAGCAGTCTTGTTCTGCCTGTGCCCTATGAAAGTTAAGTGATCAAAACGAACAGATAAGTGAGTGCCAGTTTTTTGGAGGCAGTGAAATAAAACAATGTAAAAGGGTATAATCTTGCTTGCTGTTTCTTGGGTTGTGGGACCACAGGCACTTTTGACTTTCTGAACTAGCAAAGTACCTGTTCTTTCTCCTGCTTATCTTCCTTTCAGAGTTATTGTTGGGGAATCCCATCCCCACCCCTCAAATGTTCTGCTTTATTAAATAACCCTGAGAAGTTTTAAAGCATGCAAACTACCTGTCATCCCCAAGCTGTACTGGGCAATGGCTTAGCCCAATTTCCTGGAACATGGGGTGGGTGCCACATTGGGGATAATGCTCTGAAGAGCCACAAGTGGTTTCCAAACCTCTGAGTATCACTGTAGTAAATAGTACTATAGCTACCTTCCCCTGCCCCCTACTAAGTTAACACAGTACTTCTGCCACATCTTGGAAGGTCTGCCAGGCATCTGGCCTGGCACCTTCTCTGGGTTTTTTTTAAATTCATCACAGCTGAGATCTGTGGCATGCAATCTCGGTACCTGAATCTGAAACAACCATCTTGGCATTGTCCATGCAAATTCATTTAGAACGTTAAAAGATGTTCTGTGGCTGAGGGTGCAGGCGTGAAAGGGGAAAAGAAGGGAGAGGAAATGGTATGCAGTTATTACTTTAAAACTCCTTTCATTGAGGGGATATGAGAGGGGAAGGGGAGAGAAGACACTTGGCACTTCTACTCAGCTGAGGAAGGGTACCCTGGAGTGGTCAACAAGCTCATCCATTCTGCCTTCCCCAGCCAGTTGCTGAAGACAGCAAATCACAGGTTGCCTACATGGGCTGATTCCCCATCAAGTGAAATACTTATTTTCTACAGTCAGCAGAAACGTGGGGCCACTACCAACATATGGAATGAGAGCAAGATTGCTGATAGAGCTATGGCAATCCCAGAGCTTGACCCATCTTCTAAGAGCCATTTTCTTCCTCTAATTGTAGTACTGCAGCACAGGTCACTCCCCACAATTCCTGAAATCCAAATTCCCAGCGAGCTTCCAGAAGACAGCTTAACACCTGGATGGTGCACCTGTATTGTGTGCAAGTTTGTCCATTCAGTTACATGGGAGTTAAGACTGTTAACTTTAGTGGAGAATACTTTATGCAACTTGAAGCTGAGGAGCTGATTCACTTTATTTATTTACTTGCTTATTTATTTATTTAAAATTTTTATCCAGCCCTCCCGGCCTAGGCCGGCTTACAAACCAATAAAATTCCAAGTACATACAATACATCAACAATTATTACAAGTACCATATTAAGATACCATGTTAAAATCAATATGATAATAAATGCTAGACATTGTAACATCAGCCACATTGGTCTACTCCAATGTCACAAAGTGCTTCAGATACCACTTGTTAGCCTTGCCCATCCTTCTGAGCTCCTGGGATGAAGCAGACCCCCTGAATTTTGTGTTATTGAAGCCATGAATATAACTTTTGTGAGAGGTTATAACTTGGGCTGTCACATGTTCTTGGACTCTAAGCTATGCTTGTACTGCTGTTAAATGATTTAAGCATCTTTCAGTTTTCCTGAGAGGAATGGAAATTACCCATAGTGGAGAGACCTAGGATTTGAAGAAGATGGAATTTGGAAATTCAGTACTGTGTTTTGTGTGTCTGTAGTTCTTTGTTTTCATTTGAGGCAGAAGAGAGACAGCACTGCATTCTTAGCCCACATAATGCTGCTTTAGACATGGAAGTGTTAGTGCTCCACTTCTATGGAGGGAAGCAGTTTATGTGGACTAACTCCAATCAGTATGTGGCTTGAATTAGGAGATTCTTGAGTCCAAGGGATGTCATTCTAGCAGTATCTGGCTTTCTTTCTGGAGGGAAAGTTAATCTGAAGTCCAGTGGCACCTTAAAGACCAGCAAAATATATTCTGGCATAAGCTTTTGTGAATAAGAGCTCACTTTATTAGATGCAGGTAGTCTATAAAGTATCAGTGAACATGGCTACCCCTCTAGAACTATTTTTCTGGAAGAAATGGCTCAAGGAAGGGGTGCTTTATGACCTAAGGAAAATGATCACTGGGTACAGAGAAGGCAGGGAAGGCAATGGAATAAATTGCCCACTCATCCTTTCTTTCTAGTCTTGAGTACAGCCAAGCCCATTGTTTCTAAAGCAGCCCTCCCAACAAGGTAAGCAAACCTATGCTAGTACATCAACTGGATCAGTTGTATGGTGGTTGTGTAAGTAACATCGTGGATCCAATCTAATAGAAGAGCATGTCCCTTTTCAGGGATCAGATTATTTTATCAGTACCTGTGCAAATCTCTTTCTGTTCTGTACCTCAATAGAAATAGTGTGTGCGCGGGAGGGGGGGAGTGAATAAAAGGGAAGAAGCAATATTAGTTCAGAAAACCCTATTCTACTTCATATCCAGAAACTTCTTCCTGGACAGCCGTTTTAGCATTAATCCAGAGTGCAAGAAACTTCTAAGCAAACACAACTTGAACTAAGTTAAAAACCCCAACAAGCTCAAAGAGAATGTTCAATGATGATATCATCATTCGCAGTCTACTCATTTTGTATATCACCTAGGGTTGCCATCCTTCAAGTGGGGCCTGGTGTTCTCCCAGAATTACAACTGATCTCCATACTGCAAAGATCAGGTTCCTTGGAAGAAATGGGGGCTGTGACACATGGAATCTGTTGGAATCACATCCCTGCTGAGCCCCCTCCCCATCTCAAACTCTGCATTCCCCAAGTAACGCCTTCAAATCTCCAGGAAATTCTCAAGCTGGAATTGACGACCCGAGTACCTGCTCAAATATGTTAATCGTTGCAAATAGAAAGGCTTGGTTTGTGCAATACCTGCTGTAAATTTAGCGGGGGAAAGAAATCAAGATACAGTTTTCAGTATTAACCAATTTTACCATGATGTCATCAAAAATACCTACAACCTTTGAAATGTCTGACCAATCTGCTAATACAAAAATATACCTAGGCATTCTCTCATTAACTCAAATTGGATTGAATGTGAATACGTAATTAAGTTCTTGGGGAATTTATCAAATAAACAGTTAAGATTTCAGTGTACTGCAAGAGACACATGCAGAGATCTCCACAGTGTGCGGTTATTGTTCTCTTTATGTAAGGCTTCTATTTGCACATTCTGTTCTGAAAGGTTTATTCAACCATATTTTCTGCCATGTGCGATATATAACTTTTTTTCTTGTAAGAACTGAAAAAAAATATGTTTAAGTATGTACATCCTTGCACAATCTGTTCAACCCTTGCCATGGAGGATGGATCATAGAAGAGAAACTTATTTGCTTCTCAGTTCGTATCTGTGCCCCAGGTCTTATTGAAGACTATATGTGAAGTTGGGAGGGTGCATGAGTCTGATGCTCACTCCAAATCACAGTGACATTGTAACCAACATTGTAACGCTTCCGCCATTTATGCCTTTGTTCAGCATGATGATAGGTATAGTTCCAGCCATCTGCTTATTTCTTATATCTTATGTTTCCTGGTGGTGATTTGTATACAGTATGGCACCTGAGAAATATGCAAGCATGCTCACATGCGTTGTTGCCCAGAAGTGATAGCTGTAACTACAAATATCTGTTCCAGCATGTTGGTTCTTCTAAGTGGGTACATCGCCAGGGGCATAGGGTTTTTAACTTACTGGGGGGGTGGGGGCTCGTGCACGTGCCCACTGGGATGATGTTGCCACCACCACGCCACAAGAGCCCCCTGCAGCCCAGCCGGCCAGCTGGCTCCCCTGAACCCACTGGCTCCCTCCCTCCTTCCCGGGGCCCTGGAGTGATGATGTCACCCGGAAGTGACATCATCATGCTGGGCACATTGCCGGGGCGACACTCTGGCAATCGCCCCAAAACTCTATGGTGCCAGAGAGTTTTGGGGTGATTTGTCACCCCGGCAACATGCCCGGCGTGATGATGTCACTTCCGGGTGACATCATCATGCTGGGATGGCCCCAGAAGGAAGAAAGGGAAGGAGGGAGAGAGCCAGTGGGTTCGGGGGAGGGGAGCCCTCCGGGCAGCTGGGCAGGCAGCTCTTTCGGTGGCAAGTGGGCCTGCCTGCCTGCCTGCCGAACAAGGGAGACCGGGAGGTGCGGCGGTGGCGGGGGGGGCGGGCACCCCATTTTACCAGGGGGCTCAGTTCCCCCGGGAAACTTCAGGGGTGGCCTGAGCCCCCGAGCCCCCCTGTAGTTGACACCTATGTACATCGCTGGCCCATGTTGACAGACTTTCAAATGAGTGAGTTTGTGCCAAGTCATAATAATTATTAAGGTGCAAATGAGGCTGAGAAGTTTAAAATCTGAATGAACAGATTTGATTGCAATTACCAGGAATAAAGATTATGGACAGTTTGCTAATTTCCCCTCTCAATAGGTATATTTCCTCTGTGTTATAGTAATGCTCTGTCAGTTATGTTATATCGTACACTACTTTTTTTCATTGTCATCCTAAATTTTACTTGATTTGTATCGGTCTACCCATGAGTTTGTAATATAAATATACACACCACCTTCTCTGCATGCTTAATGAAATAAGATGTCAGGCCACAAATAAATCATGTGTATCAGCATTTTTTTTGGTCATTTTGTGATTGCTTCTCTGGAACAGGTAGTTTGAAAGGTTCCTTAGATCTCAAGATGATTAGTTATTACTTGTTCTAAATCTTATCTAGCATGTCTTTACAGTTCAGTACTTATAGTAGTACTTTAAGACACAAGTAGGGATAAAATATTTAATTCTCTTAAACTGTTCTAGAGCAGAACAATGAAGTGTTTGTCCTGCATGTATAAAACAAGATCCAAAGACAGCAACCCATTTGTTTGCTGAATAACTGGAGGCAGCACGTGGCTTGTAGACATACAAAACCATTACAGGGTTATGATTATTATATAATCTCTGTCTGGGGATGAATTTCTGTCTTCTTTGCTTTTAATCCCAAATTCAGTTTTACTGATAATGCAAGTCTGGAGGTACAAAATCCTTCAGAGAGGAAAAGTGGGGGAGGAGGATGAGTGTGTGGAGTATTGCACAAGTCTTTAGGAAAATTGTATTCTGTTGCACCCATACAGAATCATGCTGTGATATATGCATACCTTGAATGAAATAAGAAATTGTTTTCAAAATTGGTCATTGGTAACTTGTGTTGGGAAAATTTGAATTTTGCATATCTCTTTAAACAGAAATGTATTTAGCATAGTACTATTTTGTAGTTTTAATCAGATGAAAAACTAGCTTGCTTGTAATAATACTGATACTGTTAAATTTTTATTGTTGTAGAATTTCTTGTGATGCTTTTATGGAAGAAGACAGAATGTCTGGCCTGCAAGCCTCTTTGTTCTTGTGACTGCCTACTGAGGTAGTAGAAACGTCTAATACAAATCCAGTATTAGCATTCATAGTTTAAATTGGTCATTTACACCAGTTTGAAGCTTACACTTGCAGTATAAACAGTAAAGTCAATTAGCCCACAAGAGCAGTTGCATTTATGATGCATGCTAATTTGGGTATGCAGGGCTATTTTTGGGCAGGAACGCACAGGAACAGAGTTCTGGCTGGCTCCTGAGTTGGCCACACCTACAACCAAAACCGCTGGCATGCATGGCTACTGAACACGCTGCTCTCCCCACCTTACACACAAGAGGGAAAGGCAGCATGTTAAAATGTGTCTTTCCCCCTGGTGATCCCCTTGGGATTTCCATGTCAATTTCACTCCCTGCCAGTCAGCTGAGAGTGAAATTGACAAGGAAAAGCCTCTCTCTGCCTTCCCTTCTCTAGCTCATAGGCGTAGACTACCGGGGGGCTCGAGGGCTCGAGCCTCCCCCGAAATTTCCCAGGGGGACTGAACCCCCCCGGGAAAACGTAGCGCCTCCCGGGGCCCTTCTGAGGCCGACAGCTGCTGCTGCCGGTGCCCCCCCCCCGGCCACTCTTCCATCCTTCCCTCTCCCTCCCTCTTTTCCCGACGAAGGGAGAGGGAAGGAGTGGGGGGAGAGAGGCTCCGGCAGCAGCGGCTGGCGGGCCTTGGAAGGGCCCAGGGAGGTGCGGAGGTTTCCTGGGGGGGGGGGACATCACCCGAGCGAGCGAGCATGCTTCACGCATGCGCTAAAGAGCCCCCCCCCCCGAAATTTACAAAACTCTACGCCCCTGCTCTAGCTGACATGTCCCAGCTGGAAAAGGGGGCAGGGAACCTTGAAAATGCCTTTCTTTCCCTCCCAGATCTGGGGGAGGAAGAGAAAGGCATTTAACCATGCCCCCCTCCCCAGCACTTTCCTGAGTCTCTCTGCAATCGTGAAGAAAGGCGACGCTGAAGTGGGCTGGAGAAGCTCAGGGGGGAAAGAGACAAGCTTCCATGCCTGCCCTGTGCTTTCCCAGCCCCCCACCTAATATGCTAATAAGCTGTGCTGTCAGGGTGTGGCCTAATATGCTAATGAGTTTCTACTGTTGGTTGTGGCCTATTATGCTAATGAGTTCTTGCTGGACTTTTTCTACAAAAAAAAGCCCTATGGGTATGTATTAATCATATCAAATACTCTAATGTGGGCAAGGGCTTGGAAAGTAAATTTGTAGGTTATACTAGCTTTCATACAGTTCTGTTGGAATTATTGTGGTGTAATTATAGAAGACTGGAGCTTAGTACACACATCATGCTAAATCGTAGTTACCAGAGTTTAACTAGGGTTGGGTGCGGCATCTGAATTGACAAACCATAACCTGTGACTGAGCAGAAGACCAGAATAGAAAACCATAGTTTGAAGGAGCTTTATAAACTGTGATGCTTTATCATGATATTTAAATTGACAGATCATCATTCTGACTTCCAGGGGTGCCACAAAATGTGCGCATGAATTTGAACTAAGTCCTGACAGTGGAAAGGAAACGCAGACACACTGTTAATGTTTTAACATAACTTGCCTTGTTAGAGACATCATTGTTTATTTATTTACTTCATTTATACCCCTCTTTTCTCTCCAATGGGAATCCAATGTTACATTTCTCCTCTTCTCCATTTATCTTCACAACAACAATCCTGTGAGGTAGGTTAGGTGTGTGTGACTGGCCCAGGGTTACCCAGCAAGTTCCCATAGCATAGTAGGGATTCAAACCTGGGTCTCTAGTCTAACACTCTAACCTCTAAACCATGCGGGCTCTTACCTAAATTATCTAAATTCAAATGGTGAATGGCTATAGTCTGGATCCTTGGATGATTTGGTGGGGGTTAGAAATAAACTTACTGTGTAATTGTTAAAAGACTATAACAAGGGAAATTGATTTACATATTTACTTCATTGAACAATTGCTTCAGCCTGCCCCTCCCTTATTTTCTTAGTTGATGCGAAGTGTCTCATACAAATGGGCAAACTAGGTCTGCCAAGTCCCCCCGGGGGGCAGGGGATCCCCCGCTATAGGGGTTCCCGACCCGCCGGCCGGCATTCGGCCGGCGGGGGGAACCCCACCCCCGAAGTCGTCCTGCCTGGACGACTGCGACGTCCCCTCCGCCTGGCTCCCGCGCAGGAAAGATGGAGGCAATGCGCCTGGTGGCCGGTTTCCCCTCTGCCTGCTGCCGTTGCCCTTCAGAGCGCCCTCATCGCGGAGGAAGCCGGCCGCTGCCGGAGCGAGAAGAAACGCAGCCCCCCAACCCTCCCTCTCCCGCCTTCGGAGTCCAGCCCAGCTGCGCCAACGCAGGGCGCGCACGAGGAGCCACCAGCGGCGGCCGGAGAGCAGCCGTCTGCGGCGATTCCCGCCCGTCTCTCCCTGGGCAGGCTGCCACTTCCCAGTGACGTCACTGGCACGCGGGGGAGGGAGACTCCCGGGCGGCTCCCGGGCAGCGAGGGACTCCCCCCGCCAATTGGTGTGTAGGACTTGGCAGCCCTAGGGCAAACTGAGGTGTTTCCACCTTATAGACCTACTTGGATCATTTATGGATAACACTGTAAAGACTGACATTTCAGATTAATTTGGGAGACCTGAATAGCATTATTAAACAAATAAAGTTGCCTATAATTCATTTGAATTTCATGCAGATTTGATATTTGGGAAAAATTGCTAGTTACGTGGTATTCCCAGCATTTATTACTTTATGCACAGTATTTTGAAATGCAGATAATTTGTGCAGAGAGAATGTTATATATCTCCCCCCACCCCCAGATAACAAGACTTCTTGTATAGGCTGGGGTGTTTCAAAATATACGTTAGGAACATAACAACATAAGAAAAGCCAATGTTGGATTAGGCCAATGGCCCATCCAGTCCAGCACTCAATCACACAGTGGCCAAAAACACCAGGTGCCCTCAGGAGGTCCACCAGTGGGGCCAGGACACTAGAAGCCCTCCCACTGTTGCCCCCCCCCAGAACCAAGAATACAGTGCATCACTTGCCCCAGACTGAGGGATCCTATCTATGCCTTGTGGCTAATAGCCCCTGATGGACTTCTGCTCCATATCTATATAACTAATTCCGAAGGCGCCCCCTGTGTGAGGATACCTAAATCCGTGCAGGGGGGGCACCTGGGAGGCAGGGAGGTTTTCCTACACACGGGGGGCACTCCCCCTGTGTGCAGAAAAATCCGAAAAGTTAAAAAAAAACCTTCAGTGACCGTAGAATCCCCCAAAATACCTTTTGAAATGGCACCAACTCCAGACATCAACTGTGAGGAGATTAGAATGTTCGGGGGAGGGGGGGAGGCTCTAACTGTTTTTGTCAGTAAAAAGCAGGGTTTTTACTGGCAGCAGTCTAGAGTTGCCAAGTACCCCCCCTGGCCACCAGCAGCAGATCCAGATCCAGGCTGGGAAACTCCTGGATATTTGGGGGTGGAGCCTGGGGAGGACAGGGACCTCAGTGAGGTACAATGCCATAAACTCCCCCCTCCAAAGCATCCATTTTCTCCATGGAAAGTTATCTCTGTAGTCTGGAGATGAGCAGTAACTCCAGGGGATCCCCAGGTCCCATCTGGAGGCTGGCATCCCTAGGAAGCACCCTCTGTGTGACTTGATACCACCTGATTTGTATGACTTAATTAGGCCCAGCTGTTTTGCTACAGTTCATCAGCAGCCACCGTATGAAAGCCATTGTGGTGCAACAGTTCGAGCTTCAGACTGGGATCTGCGAGACCCAGGTTCAGATCCCCATCTTGCAGTGGAAGCTGACTGGGAGATTTTGGACCAGTCACATACTTTCAGCCTAACCAACTTCACAGGGTTGTTGTGCAGATAACAAAGAGGAAATAATAATGTAAGCTGCTTTAGTCCCCATTGTGGAGAAAGACTGTAATTTTCCTAGGTAGAGGCTGCAGGGGAGGGGGGTGGAGATAGAAAGCTGAAGACAGATAAAGGTAGGTTGGCTGTTGAGTGGGAAGGAAATAGGGTTGCCAACTCCAGGTTGGGAAATTCCCAGACATTTGAGAGGTGGAGCCTGGGGAGGGTGGGATTTGAGGTGGGAGGCAGAAAGAGAGAGAAAGAGTGATGAGGTGGGGAGGCAGAAAAACAAAGGGAATGCTGACAGGTCAGAAAGAGAGAGGAAGTAACATACATGGAGGAGAGCGAGAGAGTAAGAAAGGGGGGCAGAAGGGAGAAAGAGTGTGAGAGAGGTAGGGGGAGAAGGGAGGAAGCAAAGGTGTGAGGAATGGGATAACTATCCTGCACGTTTCTTGCAGGTCTCCACTTGTGTTTATCTAATTCCAAGGTGAAGCCATCCATGCTTGTAGCCACCACCACCTCCTGTGGCAGTGAATTCATTATGTTCTGTTTGCAACAACTGACCAGTAAGAGAAGTTCAGAGGTGGTTTGCCATTGCCTTCCTCCATATCATGGCCGTGGTATTCCTTGGAGGTTTCCCGTCCAAATACTGACCAGGGCTGCCACCACTTAGCTTCCAAGGTCTGATGAGATTGGGTTAGCCTGGGGTATTCAGATTAGGGCGTTTGTAGAATGCAGACTACATTTACACATATCTGCAGTTGAAAGTTCTTCCAGGAAAATTGCACTAATAAATTGCTTCTCTGATTAGTTGCATTTGGATAGCTTAGTATTTCAGTATCATGGTTATGGACTAGGTTAATGTTGTTTTTTAAGCAACTCGTTTTCCAAAATGAGGCACCTCATTTTCTGCTTGAGAACAGAGCTTGTGCTTAATGAGTACTAGTAAGAAAATGGTTCGTTGACAAATAGTTTTCTGCATGTTCTTTTTGTGAACATTGTTTCATAGACTTTACAGAACCAAGGCCTCAGACACTTGACAAAACTGGGTTGGTGGGGGGAGATCTTTACTAATATTCAGAACAAAATCTGTTATGTATTGATTGCCTATTTGTCCTGTATCTGTAGCCCAATTATACTCTGAACTGGTGGTATGACTCCTCTGAGTGTGGGAAGCTATAATTTTAAAAGGATTTCATAATGTCCATGCCTAGCTTTTTTACAGTGCTAACATCTAGCTTGAAATATTAGCACATTTATTTTATTTATTTGTAATATTTATAGGCCGCTCTCCCTGCAAACAGGCTGAGAATGGCTCACATAGCTTGGCACAATGTGCCACGATTCATAAAACAGTTAAAATGGAATGTACAGGTCATTTTTATTCAGATAAACATGTTATGCTGCTAGTCTGCCCCCCCCCCCCCTGTCAGCAGTTCCTTATTCAGGTGTTCTGCACTTGATGAAGAAGTATCCAGGTGTGATAACACTTCTCTTACCGGAAGTACTGGCAAAGAAGGTTAGTTAAAATGTGGCAGACCTATAAGTTATGCTTACTCTGCCTCTGGAAAGTAATAAGCACAGTTCTGCATTATTAGGTCTGCTCTAGAGCCATTTGAAGGTTCTACTTTTATATCTCTTATTTACTTAAGGGTTTATAATCTGCTTTTGAAACTAAAGTAAGTTTTCAATGTAGAGAGAGATGTTTTAAAATGTCTAAATTAACATCCAAGAGAAACACCTTAAAACACATAATATAAACAGATCTTTTAATGCATCTCAGGCATCCCTCCTGAGGTACAGCTGAGCTTATAGATACAAGTATAGTTGGAATTGCCAAAATTACTTTCTAGACTTTAGTATAAGCTAAACTTATATTGTGTGGAGCGTATTTAGTTCTTCAGTTTATTCCATTGTCTGTTACTCTTAGTACAGAAAGTGAGGTGCAGAGGAGATGTACCGTCACATTACCTGTAGTGGGTTTAAGGTAGGATTTATCAAAATGAAGTATTAAAGAGATCCTAGTCCAGTGCTGTGGCATGCAATTAGAAGTTTAGAAAGTGATCGATTTCCAACAAGCCACTGCTCTGCCCTCGCTCTTCCCTTTCCCCCGATTATATGTGTCAATTTCCCACTGTTTGCTGTGTGACCACATTTTGACCCACAGCTTTGCCCGATTTCTCCTGTGTCTTCTCGATCCTCAAAAAACAGGATCGAGAAGACACAGGGGAAATCAGGCAAAGCTGCAGGTCAGTTGTTGCAAATGCGGCCATGCAGCAAATAGTGGGAAATTGATGCATACAATTGAGGGGAAAGGGAAGAGCGAAGGCGGAGCAGCGGCTTGTGGGAAATCGGTGTCTTGTAGAAAGAAATGCAACTTTCTTATAGAAAGGAATGCAACTCTTTCATTGATGAAGGCCCTATATGATGAGCATGTCAAGCCAGCCCTACACTGATCCTAGTCACGTAGCCCTAAGACAAGTGGAAGCTTGGGCATAGCACTCTCATACTTTAGCTTGCTGAAATGATAATTACTCATCATGTAGGGCCTTCATCAATGAAATTTAGGGGGGAAATTCCCATTTTTGTTTTTCCCTGGGCCTTCACATCTCTAGCTGTCATTCCAATAACACAGCTCCTTGTCTCAACAATTTAATCTTGTTTTTTAAAATGAAGACTAGATCAGTGGGCAGAAACAAACTACTTGCCCATACTGGTAAATTTAGCCTGTTGCCTGGTTTATCCAGTATAAATAAATGCCAGATGTGTTTCTCATGTGGAGCTCTTGAAAGGAGTGGATATCAAAGTACTTATGCAATGCAAAACAACATCTCATTAGATAGAAGCAAAGTTTAGTGCAGAGCTTACCATAGAACTCGTCCTTAAAACACTGTGTACATATTTCTTGGTCAGTCAAGAAATGATGTTAATGAACCTGTTCACTGAAATAGAGTTAAACAAGAGGCGGAACTCGTGGGGGGAGAGAAGGAGCTCCACATGGAGGAGGAAGCAGCCACAGGTAAGCCTTCCTCCCCCCCCCCTCGGGCAGTGAAGGCAAGGCCCGGGCTGCCAATCCTTTCCTCCCATGCACCAACCCCAATCTCCCCCCGCCCTGGTTCTGACAGTGAGGTCTGCACGACTGAGCTGCTGGGCCTGCTGATCTTCTTCCTTCCCCCGGTTCCAATGGCGATGCCTGTGTGCTCTGGGCTGCTGGGCCCACCTATCTCCGCCCCCGGTTCCAGCAGTGAGGCCTGCGTGGCTCTGAGTCACTGGGCCCACCGATTCCCCCCCCCCCCATTCCAATGGTCAGGCCCACATGGCTCAGAGCTGGAACATGTCCAGAGGAGAGCAACAAAGATGATGACGGGTCTGGAGACCAAGTCCAAGGTTGAAGGAGCTGGGTATGTTTAGCTTGGAGAGGAGACGACTGAGAGGTGATAGGATAACCATCTTCAAGTTCTTGAAGGGCTGTCACATAGAGGATGGTATGGAGCTGTTTTCTGCCCCAGAAGGTTGGACCAGAACCAACAGGTTGAAATTAAATCAGAAGAGTTTTTGGCTAAACATGAGGAAGAACTTCCTGATAGTTAGAGCAGCTCCTCAGTGGAATAGGCTTCCTTGGGATGTGGTGAGCTCTCCTTTGGAGGTTTTCAAACAGAGGCTAGATGGCCATCTGACAGCAATGCAGATTCTGTGGATTTAGGCAGCTCATGAGAGGGAGGGCAAGAAGGGCTGAATCAGTGCTTAGTTCTTGTTGCCCTTTCTTACCCACCCAGGGAAATGCTGATCACCACATTGTGGTCAGAAATCAATTTTTCTCCAGGTCAGTTTGGCAGGAGATCCTGGAGGTTATTTTGTCATCTTCTGGGCACAGAGCAGGGGTCACTGGGTGTGTGTGTGTGGGGGGGAGGTATTTGTGAATGTCTTGTGCAGGGGGTTGGACCAGATGACCCTGGAGGTCCCTTCCAACTCTACGATTCTATGAACCAGTGTTCCCTCTAAGCTGAGTTAGTGTGAGCTAGCTCAGTTTTTTAGCCTCCGGGTCACCCATTTTTCTCTCATCTCAGGAAGGATGGCTCCAGAGCAGACTAATTTATGCAATGTCCAAATCGCTTGCTCACAACTTCAGTGCCAGTAGTAGATCACAAAGGAGAATTTTTGCTCACAGGACTCCACAGCTTATGGGGAGCATATGGTGCCAGCCAGTGCTCCTTCTAAGCTGAGTTAGTGTGAGCTAGCTCAAAATTTTTAAGCCTCAGGCTTACACATTTTTGTCTCAGCTCAGGAAGGATGGCGCCAGAGCAGACTAATTTATGCAGTAACCAAATCAGTCGTTCACAACTTTAATGCCAGTAGCTCACAAAGTAGAATTCTTTCTCACAAGACTCCACAGCTTAGAGGGAGCTTTGCTATGAACCCCTAGTTTTATTGCAGTTACAATCTGATCCTCCTAAATAGAGCTGTGCCCTTCTAAAACCGTTTAGGTCAGTGAGCTTGGTGGGGTGTAACTCTGTTCAGGACTGTACTGCCAGTCTCACAGATTTGCCTTCACTTGAAAGAAATAAATAATCCCCCCACAAAGCACTTTGGTCCCAGGAGCGTCCCTCTTGGCTGCACGGGAGTCCCCCCCCCCCCCGACCGGTCTTTGATTCGAGCAGTCCCTTATAGCAGTCTCCAAAGAGCCAGGGAGCCCCCAGGGCCCTCTCCTCCCCTCCTACAAGGGGCAGCAGCAGCCCCATGGGAAGGGAAGGGTAGTGCTGGGCAGGCGCAGAGCAAGCCTGCCTGCCACCACCACAGGCAGCTGCCGATTGGTCCGGCATGCACCAGGCAGGGAACATTCTGTGCCTATGCCTGGCCCCCATTGGCCCTGGCAGGCCCACATGACACCAAATGAACTTGCTAGGTGCCAAATTAAAAAACCTGGGAAGGTGAGAGCCGGGAGGGGAAGGCGGCAGTGCTGTGCCTGTCCCTCTTTGTCGCCCGCCCGCCCACCAGGGGTGCGACTCCCACCCCCCTGGAGCCCCACCGGGAGTTGGAGCCCACAGTGCTGGGGCTGGTGAAGGAGGAGGCTGCTGCGCTCCAGGGCATGGAGCAGAGCCTGCCGGGAAGGTGAGGAGGATGCGGAGGATGCCTCTCTTTCTGCTCTATGTACTCATAAGTAAATTCACCTGGAAGGCCCACCGATCTCCCCCCCCTCCCCCGGTTCCAACTGCGAGGCCCTCGCGGCTCTGAGCCACTGGGCCTGCCGATCTCCCCCCTCCACTCCTGGCACCTGCAGCGAAGCCTCAGAGGCTCCCAGTCACTAGCCTGCCGCAGTTCCCAGAGCGCTCTCTGCGCATGCGCAGGGAATGCTTTTTAAATTTGGGGGGGAGATTTAAATATCCCACATATTGTTTTTTAAACTTTCAGGATTTTTCTGTACACCTGGGGAGTCCCCCAAGTGTGCAGGAAAATCTCTCTGCCCCCCAAGTATCCCCGGTGTGAAGATTTAGATATCCACAGGCATGGGGGCACTTGGCTATTAGATATATAGATGACTGAGTGACATAATCAGACGTGAGTGGGCACCTCACAGACTTGCAGGTGTTCTTGATGGGTAAGCTTTAATGTAATGTAATTAGTGTATCAAATGTTAGTGACTTCTGATTTATTTTGAAGGCTGAAAGACTGAGGTAGAAAAAGTCATAGAAGAGTAAATATCAGAGTAAGGCTTTTAAAGGGATGCTTCATAGGATTGTCACTGAGGTTGTGTGAAATGTATACATCTTGATGTAGCTTAAATATTTATTAATTAAATATTTATATCCTGCTTTTTCCTATTGCTAACACCAACACAATAAAAAGCAAACAAATAACACATCCATTAAAAGCCCCAGCAATAAAATGGCCTTGCAGTGCCTACTAACAACTTCTAGAGATAATGCCTCCTCACCTTCTCAGGGGACCCATTCCACAATAGAAAAAGCAGGTCTGAGGTAAATCCCAGGTGGGCTGCCTTAAGCCGGGAACAGCCAGTAGGTGACTGTTTCACCATACTGTGGGTTGGCAATTGGCTTGCCAACCTCCAGGTGGGCCCTGGAGATCTACCGTAATAACAACTGGTGACAGAGATAAGTTTCCCTGGAGAAAATGGCTGCTTTGGAGGGTGGGCTCTGTAGCATTATAGCCACCTGAAGTCCTTCTCCTCCCCCAACCCTGCTAGTACCAGGCTTCACCACCTCCCAAATCTCCAAGAATCCAGAGCTGGCAACCCTAGTTGACCAAAAATAACTGAGAAGGTTGAGTTCCTAGGGGTTAGTGAACAATGGTAAAAAACTGTTATCTTTAGCCAGCAGCAACAACAGTAACTGAATTTGTTATACAATCTGACCCCTAGACAGTATAAAGCTTATGATATTGCTATACAGGGCTCATTTCGTAGCAGGAGCTCCTTTGCATATTAGGCCACACACCCCTGATGTAGCCAGTCCTCCAAGAGCTTACAGTAGCCCCTGTAAGAAGAGCTCTGTAAGCTCTTGGAGGATTGGCTACATCAGGGGTGTGTGGCCTAATATGCAAAGGAGCTCCTGCTACGAAATGAGCCCTGTTGCTATCTTCCCAACACGTCTAAAATGTACGGTGCTAAATTCTAACAGCCTTTCACCTCAAGCCCTCCGCTGACCACTGTCTTAAAAGCTTTCTTATAGAGTTTTGATGGGAATATCCATGTGTTCTTGTGTGTAGCACATTGCCTTTGTTAATAAATGTTTCTCTCTGCTCTTTGTGAAAAGAACTTAGGCTATTATTCTTGCTTTCCTGAGAATAAATTTGATAGGAAACTGCTATAGATGGGTTTATCTCATACAAACAGATTTCAGTGCCTGGAAATAGTGATCCGTCCTAGCAACGGAGGTATTTGTAAACTGCCGATTTATTAAAGACTATACAATCCACCTGCTGAATGATGAGATTGTTCAGCTAACATCTGAAATGTTTGCCAAAAGACCTTTTAAAACATTAGTATTTATGGAGTCATCTTTGAATATAGGACTCTGCTAGGAAGAGAAGCCATTCACCAAATATGTAGAGAATGTTTGCTCTAACAAAGCTGCCAACTTCCAGTCTGAACATGTAGATTCTGCAGTAGCACTTGTAACAGAATGGATTATTTGATCAATGTTGCTTTGATTTCATGGAGAGGTGATGGGTTCAAGCACTGTATAACACTTAACTCTAGAGCCTATTTTCATAACTACAGAGTTATGACAGGGTCTGCCTCAGTAAAATCTTGACAAAACTAGGTCACTGGGTGCCACATTACCATAGCTTTCTGAAATTTCCCCATGGTGCTTGGAACCTCTGGATTTTCAATTACCACGCACAATTTCACTTTCACTTATTTTTGCTCCCTCTGCTCCATTGAGCAGAAGCCTGCTGTGGGCTAGTAGTGGTTTCCAGTTCTGTCCTGGAAATTTCCTGAAGATGTGGGAGCAGTACTGGTAGAGGGAGGGATTTTGAAGGGTTTCACCTGTAGTCTACAGTATATCATACAGTCTACCCTCCAAAGCTGCCATTTTTTCCAAGAGAATTAGTATCAATACTCTGGAGATCTGCTGTAATTATGGGAAAATTCCAGGCCCATCCTGAAGGTTGGTAACCCTGGATGGAGAGCTGGCCATCCTAATCATGTTAGGCTTCTTTGTAGATGCTGACAGGTCACCCTAACACCAGTTTCAAAGAAACAGAAATTTTAATTTTGCTTATATACACCATGATTGGTTATAAAAACAAAAATGGTCTGTCTGCTACTAAGCCAAGGAAAATATTGAGCAATTTTTTTCTGCCTTCATTTAACTTTCCCCTTATCATGGTTATTTTAGAGGTAAGTGAAATAATTTAAATTGTACAGGTTTCTCTTTCAGGCCATGTTTACGTTTCTCTTTCCCAGCCATTCATGGCCTGCTTCATTGAAGCCATCTTCTCACCCCATATATTCCAGAATAAAACACCTCAAAATTTACTACTCCAGAACCCCCCCAACTGTCATAGTTCTTCTTAAAACGATTGTGAGACTTCTTCCATCCTATTTTATAGAAAATTCCTAGCTTGTAGGAGGTTCTCTCAGATGTTGTTGATTTGTTATAGGTTCTGGTGTTGTAGAATATGTTGTTCTCTTGACTACCACCATCAGCATATGTAAACTGGCATTCTGCTGGCCTAGCAGATTGAATCTAGCTAAAAACTTGATCTGCATCCTTTTGTCTACCTTAATCTCTGAGCATTCACTGAATGCAAATTAAATATTTACCTTGCAGGGTGTCATTTCACTTTAAGGATCAGCCATAATTCCCAATAAACCACTGAAATATTTGATTTTGACTTATAGATGTTTACAAGCAATTCCAAACCTTGCAAATAAGGCAATAGAAGTCAAGAATTCACAAAGTTCTGCTAACCTACCTTTGAGTATATACTTCTTTTTAGGCTACAAAATCTAATATCAATCTAGTTTCAGTAGATATCCCCTCTTGAGACACTGGGAGGTAATACTCAGGACAGAATTGAAGGTGATTTTAAAAATTATATGCATAAAAAGAACACATGGAAGAGTGATTCTGAACACTCCCCCCCCCCCCCCCCCCCCCCGGTACACCTTCCTCAGACAGTTACTCCAGGTAGAGCTGAAAAGACAGAAAAGTACTTTGAGATTTGTGGTCTGAGGACAAGGAAAGAGTGGATGGGTGGAAAAGGTTGAATGCCCCTCTCTTATGCACTCCTTTTATGGTTAATATAAGACACACTCTGCTTCTTGTGTGACATTTCACTCCAAGTCCTGCATGCTTCTCTTGTGTATCTTAAACTAGAAATGATGGCCCCCTTGATTGCTGGAGCTATTGGAAAAGAAGATTCCTAAAAGGCAAAGTGACTGCCAGTCTTATTAAACTTCCTTTTAGAGCTCTTCCACAGGATCATTTTTTCCTGATTTTCTTGGTAGTCAATCTATAAGCATTGCAATCAGTTTGGGCATGTTTCTTCCACATGTCTGTGCTCCCTCTGCATTTTCACAGTGACAGTTTGTGGAGTCAATTTATTTCCTATCACATATGGCTTAAATAATCAGGATTTTAAAGGGAGGGTGCTGTTGTCATGAGTGGTGTTACAGCACCAGCCTTTTAATTTGTTGTACATGTTTGTATCTATATATCGATATATTGGTGTGGGTCTTTTAAAAGCAATTAAATACAGATATTCTGCTGTACTGATAGGTCAAGCAGGTTCTCTGAATTCACATCTTTCATTTTTTTAAAAAAAATTTAGTCGCTTAGTCTTTTTTCTTACGGAGGTATTTTTTCCCCTTATATCTCTGCAAGGGAAGAGTCTAGAGACTCTTTTTTTCCAATAAAAATGAAAGATGAAAAATCATAGAACCTGCTCAACCTGTCATAATAGCAGTATATCACTATATACAGGGGTCCTTTCGTAGAAAAAGAGGTTCAGGAGCTCATTAGCATAACTCATTAGCATACCTCATTAGCATATGCCACGTCCCCTGACATCACCAGAAGTGTGTCAGAAAGGGAATGTCAGTTTCAGCCCCATTATACCCTATGGGCCATTGAAATCAGTGGCAAAAACTCATAGGGTATATGAGGGGCTGGAGGGAAGGGGGTTTGATGGAGAGGCTCCAAACTTGCAGGGTAGCTGTGGAGGCCTCTCCTTGAAATACCCACCAAGTTTCAAGAAGATTGGATCAGGGGGTCCAATTCTATGGGCCCCCAAACAGGTTGTCCCATCCCCTCCATTGTTCTCTATGGTGGGAAAAAATGTTAACTTTTTTCCTCCCATAGAAAACAATGGAGGGAATGGGGGCAACCTGTTTGGGGGCCCGTAGAATTGGACCCCCTGGTCCAATCTTCTTGAAACTTGGTGGGTATTTCGAGAAGAGGCCCCAGCAGCTACCCTGCAAGTTTAGAGCCTCTCCCTCAAATCTCCTCTCCTCCAGTTGCTTTTAAAGTTGCTGCCAAATTTCGGCGGCAATTCGGCAGCGGGCTGAATTAGTTTAGAGAATCTGATTCAGCCCGTGGCTGCCCTGGTGGCCAATCCTGAGCTGGCGGAGCTTTGCTCCGCCTCGCTCCGGCCCCAACGGACCCCTGACTATATAGATATTTTATTGTCATTTATTTGAAAAAATAAAACAATGAAACCCTACAAAATTCTGAATACATGTATTTTGGATGTGTGTCATTGTATAATAAGGAATATTGACCACTGAGGAAGGCCCATAGGGCCCGAAACGTGTATGGTCCATAGGTCAAAAATTTTATCCATCAGTTTGATATGTACTGTACTCAGTTCCTAATGAACCAAGTTTTAATTGTCTGATATTTAGACTGTCACTTTTAATTTTATTGTTTTATTTATGTGTACACCCTAATAAATGTTTATATTTCTTATAATAATTCTTTTGTTAGCTTGATCCTTTCTATTTTTTTTAACCTCAAATACACTAAATTATAACTTAGATACACTAATAATAGGGTGTCCTAACCCTCAAATTGACATTGTGCATGGCTGCCTGATCATCACATAAACTGCTTTTTGCCTTTTCAGCTATCACCCCATAGCCATGGTTGTCAGTTACTTATTTTTAATGGTGTATCTGCTTGTCTGTCTCCTCTTTCTCCAAGCTTAGTGTATATTGTTCTCTCTCTCCTCACACCTCCATCAGTCCTTTGATAGCGATTAGAACTTTGTGCATGGTCACATAGCGAAACTTATGACTGAACAGGGAATTAGTCAGGGATTCCTTGGCCCAAGCCTACCTCTGCCATCTATACCACACAGGCTGCAGAGATATAAGTCAGATATATCTTACCTGGTTAAACTTTATCCATAAAAATGCATTGAGAGAATGTAAAAACCCACTTTGTTACTACTCTGACCACCTAATGAAATAAAAGAAGGTAGTTAAATTAAATCTACAGTGGGTAGATTATCTTAACTATCTGTTTTAAATCCAGTGAAGCTGAATAGCATGGCAAATATGGAAATCAAAGTATCAACCTGAGAAATACGGACCTTGTTGTGAATTTCACAGCAAACATGCTCAGCAGGTACATTTGCTATGTGCAACTTGATGGTCAGAATGAACCAGTCACCAGGTCTCTTAGTTCAACTCTGAACATCTTAAATGCCTGCCAAACAGGTTTGCATCAGGTTGTTTCAAAACTGTACGTGCCTGAAAATACTGCAAATCCAAACCGATCTGTAGCCATTAATATTGGTAATGACTTTTTAAATGAAGACTGACCAATATCATTTATTTTAAATACAGTGTTTGATTGACTTATACAATTTGTAACAGATTTAACTGTCTGTTTAAACAATTGCTTGCAAAAAGGATAGCGACACCCAGATAGGACAGAGTTAGAGAAGTAAATCAGGATGTTTGAGAATGTCCATGCATGACAAAGCCAGTTGTGCTGTGCTGCACTGGTAGGAAGGAATGCAGTGAAAGCTGCTGGCTGAACACCCATGAATAGGTTGATGAGCAGACAAACAGTCCATCAGAAATCAGCTCCCTGTTTGCAGCTGGCAAACTGTATGTGAGCAGAACCAGTGAGTGTTTGAGCATTCCCTACGGTAAATCATCAGCCATACCAGTGGATTCCTATCGTAAGGTCAGAGGCTCCTAAAAATGAAATGGGGAATGTAGTCTGAAACACCAGTGATAGGATTTACTTCTAATCACCTGTGATTCACTGGTCTTGAATATATAGGCTCAGTGCTTTAAAAGTGCTGCCCAGTGACTGCTTCCTGTAGCAATCATTGCTACTGGCCTTTCTGTTCCTACAGGATTAACTGCATCCTGTTAATGGTCCTACAGCTTGGATCAGGCTCCTGGACTCAGTAAGTATCCTACTCCCCCACAGAGCCCGGTTGCTTGGGCTCTGGCCCTGTTCTATGAGTTCATGAAAACGTAACTCTGGCAAAACACATACACAAATAATACCATGCTTTTAAAGTGCCTTCAGTTAGAAGGTGACCTTAGCATATGGAACAATCTCACACATTTGACAGAAGCCATTCAAAAATTGTTGCACAGTATTCAGTAGCTGTTTCAGCACTTGAAAAGGCATGGAGAGAGCTTGAAATGGTTCAAGTACAACTCTAAAATGGCAGCAGTGTCACGGGTTAGACCTGTAGATGCCGTAATGTTCAGTTTGACCCTGAGGCCCATGCCAGACAAAAGATTTTCATCTGCCACCACTCACTCCTCTCCACAGGCTTTTCCTTCTCTGGAATGCCTTCTTTCACCCAAATTCTCCACTCCCTACTGAGTGAACACTTCACATATCAGAGATCATTGGTCTGTGATGCTCATGCTGCTCTTCCACTTACGTTGCCAAGCAACCCCTCTCTTAGCCTCTGAGGAATTCACCTCCTCTAGTGGGCAGTGTTCCTATACCAGCTCTAAACTATATAGGAAAAGACAAACATTCAGATAATAAGTATATGTAGTTGGTAAGCCCCACTTGCAATGCCTCTCTCTATATAGCAGATGTACTTGTATTTCTCATCTCTGCTTTTCTCTAATTTCATCTCCAAAACAAACTTCCTGTGGGGCACAAGTCTTTGTAGTGCTTAGACATCTCTTTTCTTTTCAAGCAGAAGGCCTCTTATCTAGGAGGACAAAAAACTCGGTATCAGAGTGTCCTCTTTTGTTCGTTACATCATTGTAGAGTAGAGTGGATTCCCACATGAAGTTTGCTCTATGGCATGCAGGGAGGACCCCATATTTGCTCTCTTTGAGATAGCAATATAAGCATTTCCCACAGATCTGAAGAACTCACCAAGTGCTTCTTGGGGATCTCTGTTTCAAATTTACAGGTGGTGCATTCCATGTGAGTTGCATCAGGACTGGCCCAAATCCCTTTTAAATTAGATTTATTGGCAGAGTTTTAATCTGAAGATGTCAGTATCTGATTGTGAGACAGTAGCCAGAGCCAAGAACTCAAATTAGGGCTGGGGTGTTTTTTGTTTTTGTAAAAATGAGCTATTTTTAAAACCATGTGATATATATGGTGACACATACCCTACAGTATTGTTCTGTTTGAACAATTACAGTTGATTTTAAAACTAAATTGTATGTGTAAATGTGAACAGTTTCAATTCCTCAAAAGACTTTCTTTTGAAGTCAGAGCAGAGTAACATTATGATCCTTTCCGCATTTCCCTACCACACCAGATTTTCTCAGTGTTGGAGGCAATTTAAGTCTGTGGCAAAACAGCATCCATCATTGACACCCAGCAACCTCCCTGGAAACCTCTGATTATTTGGCCATATGCAGAACAAAGAAACCAATTACACAACAGAAATAATATGGAGAAAAGGCAGATATGTGGAACAATTTGATAAAGCAGAATGTAAGTAAGGTGAGAAGTAAGGTGAACATGCAGAAGAGGACTAAGTCTCTCTACAGTTGCTTTTTGATGCTTCAAGATGTAGCTCATGTCAGGAACATTTCTGGATCCTACAGGCATCGTCACCCTGAAGGTCAATGTTTCTGAAGAATGAGCACATTTTCTCCTTATCTAACTATGGTTTTAGAGATGTACGCCCTGCTCTTTGTTTGCTGTCATGCTCAGTAAAGCCTTAATACTGCTGTTCATTTGCACATATGATTATGTTCTGGGTGATCCTAAAATCATAACAATGTTCTTCTGACTTTATATTACATTCTGGTACAAATTATGCTTTCAGTTTCATTTTTAGTCTCAGGAAGGTGTGCAAGCATTTCTATGCATGCATGTTCTTCTGGGATTCTTTTTTGTATTCACACATGTAAAAAGCCCCATGAGGGTTTATCTTGTGCTTGTCTTTCCCTGTAGAGAACTACCTGGATTCAACTTGTAGTGGAGCAGAGTTAAAATGTTTCTTTTGCAATTTTTGTGTTATCTTGGCAAGAGAAAAAAATTAAAGGTGAGGTGATGGGAATTTTCACTAGGTAGTGCATTCATAAATGCATCTCTCTCTCCTAGCTTTCCCATTCACTCAACTTTTCACTTACCGTACTGTTGCAAATTGAAATCATGGTAAGGGGTTATGGGGAATAAACTCTGTTGCCACAAGACTGGTAGAGCAAAGAGCTACTATTTGTCTTTATTTATATTATTATTTATAGTCTGCCTTTCTTGCTGAGGCTCAAGGCAGATTACATGGTGTAAATTAAGCAGATTGACAGGATTGGTGATAAATTTGCCCCCTGGAATTATTATCAGGAAGCATTTGGGTGTCCCTTTCCAAATAATTCTTTGTAAAGTTAGTTGTGATAATAACCTTTCCGTCCCCTCTTCCCCATGCCTTGTCTTGTTTTTGCCCATGGGCTTGATTACAGTTCAAGCATGATATCTGGCATGCTCATGCTTAGACTAGTATTAAGTGGTACTGAGGTTAACTGATTAGGACAAATGACCTCATGGCTGAAGGTTCTGGTTTTAGATTAAATGTCTACATTCAGTCTGACATATTAATGTTAAAAAGCTAGTAAAAATTGGCTGGTGGTATCTGCAGTACTAGGGGCCACAGTGGCTCAGAGGTTAAGATGCTGAGCTGCAGACCGGAAGGTCGGTAGCTCGGCAATTCAAGACCCAAGTGCCATGTGTCGGAGTGAGCTCCCGTCTCTGGGCCCAGCTCCTGCCAACCTAGCAGTTTGAAAGCAAGAAATATCAAGTAGATAAATAGGTACCGCTTTGGTGGGAAGGTAACAGTGTTCTGTGTGCCTTGGCGCTTAGTCATGCTGGCCACATGACCACGGAAGAAGTCTTTGGACAGCGCTGGCACTTTGTCTTAGAAATGGAGAGGAGAACCACCCCCTAGAGTCAGATTTGACTGGCTTTTGAGCAAGGGAAGCCTTTACCTGCAGTACTCTATTGAGTGTTCAAAGTAGGGATGCTGTTAATTTCACCACAGACATGTTCAACAGTCAAACATGAATGGAACCTATTCTGTTCATGCAGAACAGCCATGAACATTTGCTGCATGTGTAAGGGTAATGCCGATTTTTTTTAAAAAAGGCAGCTGTTAGTGAAACTAGAGATTACTTAGACAAACACCAAAGGTTGAGACTTTATTGATATACAACATTTATTTATTACTAATTTATATGATTTGTGACTGATTTAAGCATCTGTGTAAACAATTGCCAGTTGAGAGGAAAAGTTATGCAGGAAGGATGGGAGATGGTAGAACTCAATTGGGCAGTGTCAGAACACAAATGCATCAAAGGCCATTTGGGCTTACTGCATGGTTAGAGAGGAATCCATTAAAGCAACCTGCCAGTCATTGAAATACCAGCTCCCTGTGTGCAACTGCCTCCCAGGATTTAAGCTGAACTGGTGGGTGTTTGAGCATCCTAGTTCAAAGTACAGAAACTAGTTTCTTTGAAGCTATACTACACTAGCTCAGGAAACAAAATTTCACTTTGCTTTTTTTACCTAAGCGTAGACCAGCAGAACTTTACAGAAATACCCCCTCAGACTTCTTCAGAAGTCTGCTTTGGTGAAAACACACCATAAGGAAGTGGTAGTACTTCATGTGAGGTTTTGGTCACTGACCTTGTATCATCCATATTGATCCTGCTAGTGTGCGTTAGACTTCAATTTAAAATGTTTTTAGACCAGATTGTTGTTTATTTGCTTTCAGCTGAGGTGCTTTAGCTGAGCGTACTGTGTGTGGGGACTGTGTTTGGGAGTGTGTGAGTGAGTAAGAGTATTTGCAGAGTGCTGGCTGCTTGAGATAGGGTGTGAAAGGGTCATTGTTTGACTGTAATTGAGTACTTGGGTGAATTTGAATAGCTGCTAGCCACGCTCTCTGCTGGGGGAGGCTTCTATTTAAGGCAGCATCTGGACAGAGGTATGAGCCTCTGGCACAAAATGAAGGGCAAGAACCAAAGGGCTCATGGCCTGTGGCTCTTAGTCTAGGGACTCTTAGACTAGGGGCACACCGAGAAGCCAAGGAAGAGCCAGAACACCAGGGCCCTAGGCTCCTTGAGTTCCCAGTAAGGTAAGTAGACTTCTGCAAGGAGAATACAAAGGGTTTAAAAGGGGGATTATATAACATTATTTTTTGAAGCAATTATGAAGCCAGAATGCCAGCAGGGAGTTGGGAGCTATGCAGTGTTTTGCACAGTGTGTCACATGTATGATTATCTGCCCATTGGACAGAAGACTTGGATATGTGCCCGGTGCAATGAGCTCCTGGTTCTCAGGGAATGAGTTTACTCCCTTGAGATGGCTGACCTGGAGAAGCAGAGACAGTCAGGCACATGGAGAAGACACTCGGGGATTTGTTAGATATGTCCCACTCTGAATCTGGCAGCCCCACTGCTGTCAGGGAGCATGAGGGTCGAGAGGGAGCAGGACACCATGCTGTGGATAAGGGGAATGTCCCCTCAGAAGGGACTTCTTCTTCAGCTGGTGAACGGGTATTCTTTCGCACTGAGGAATATTATTCCAGAAACTTTTAACAAATCAGATAAATATTTGATCATCCATGTAATAACTGCTACTAGAATATTTTATGCAAGGTATTGGAAAAGAGTAGAAGTTCCTTCGAAGGAGGAAATATTATATAAGCTATTGGAGACTGCAGAAATGGACAATTTAACATTGAAATTAGCAGATAAAAGAGAGGAAATTTTTGAAAATAATTGGTTAAGGTTTTATAAATGGTTGGAAGAACATTTCAAAAAATGAACTAACTTTAATTGTATGCTCTTGTAAAACTGAGATAAGCTAGTTTGGTGAATTAGATATTGATTCTAGTAGAAATGTTAATATAGATACCTACAGTACGGACTCCGTATCTGTTAGTGTGTTTTTGTCTTTGTGTGTTTTTTCTTATTTCTTTCTTTTCTTTTCGTTTCTGGAAACTTAATAAAAATAATTTTTTAAACACCCCCCCCCCGAAACTATAGTTGTTTCTATACTAATGCTAGAAGTGTCCGAGGTAAAATTGGGGGGTTGGAATGCTTGATGTTGGGGGAAAATATAGACATTGTGGGTATTTCAGAAACTTGGTGGGATGAGGAAAACCAGTGGGATATGGTGATTCCTGGTTATAAATTATAACGGAAGGATAGGGGGGAACATAAGAACATAAGAGAAGCCAACGTTGGATCAGGCCAGTGGCCCATCCAGTCCAACACTCTCACACAGTGGCCAAAAACATCAGGTGCCCTCAAGAGGTCCAGCTGTGGGGCCAGGACACTAGAAGCCCTCCCACTGTTGAGAAAGGGAGAAAAGGACTTCTTTCCCTACCTGTTCTGTCCCATGCATAATCTTATAAACCTCGATCATGTCACCCCGTAGCCATTGTTTCTCCAAGCTAAAGAGCCCCAAGTGCTTCAACCTGTCTTCATAGGGAAAGTGTTCCAACCCTTTTATCATTCTAGTTGCCCTTTTCTGTACTTTTTCCAATGCTATAATATCTTTTTTGAGGTGTGGCAACCAGAACTGTATACAGTATTCCAAATGAGGTTGCACCATCGATTTATACAGGGACATTATGATACTGGCTGATTTGTTTTCAACTCCCTTCCTAATAACCCTCAGCATAGTGTTGGCCTTTTTCATTGCAGTCGCACACTGTTTCAACATTTTCATTGAGTTATCTACTACGACTCCAAGATCTCTCTCTTGGTCAGTCTCCGCCAGTTCGGACCCCATCAACGTGTATTTATAGTCAGGATTTTTGGCTCCAATGTGCACCACTTGGCCACATTGAACCCTATTTGCTACACTGATGCCCACTCGCCCATCCTCGACAGATCCCTTTGGAGTTCCTCACAATCCTCCCTGTTTCTCACCATCCTGAACAACTTCGTGTCATCTGCAAATTTAACCACTTCACTGCTTACTCCCAACTCCAAATCATTAATAAACAAGTTTAAAAGCATTGGACCCTGTACTGATCCCTGCAGTACCCCACTGCTTACCTCCCTCCTCTGAGAAAATTGCCCATTTATACTCTCTGTTTCCTTTTAATTAGCCAGTTTTTGATCCACAAAGGGACTTGTCCTTTTATCCCATGACTATTGAGCTTACTTAGGAGCTTTTGATGAGGAAGGGTGTGAGGTGGAGTGGCTCTGTATGTCAGAGAGGGTATACAGTCCAATAAGACTGAGAGGGTAAGAGAATTGGATTCACTTCTGGAAATGCTATGGGTTGAATTAGTGGGCTTAAAATGAAGCTTAACTCTGGGACCACCAGATCAAAAGATAGAGGAGGATTATAGAATGAAGAATGAATTTAAAGTAGCAGCTAGATGAAATAACTGTGTCATAATAGGTGATTTTAACTACCCACACATTGATTGGAATGCTTGATGTTGGTGGGAAACAGACATTGTGGGTATTTCAGAAACTTGGTGGGATGAGGAAAATCAGTGGGATATGGTGATTCCTGGTTATAAATTATATCAGAAGGATGTGGGGGGGAAGTTGGAGGTCGGGTGGCTCTGTATGTCAGAGAGGGTATACAGTCCAGTAAGATTGAGAGGGTAGGAGAATTGGATTCGCTTCTGGAAATTCTGTGGTTTGGACTAGTGGGCCCAAAAGGAAGCTTAACATTAGGATTTGGTTATCGCTCACCAGATCAAAAGATAGAGATGGATTATAAAATGATGAATGAATTAAAGATAGTGGCTAGATGAAATAACTGTGTTGTAATAGGTGACTTTAACTACCCACACATTGATTGTGTCAATATGTGTTCAAGTCGGGAAAAAGAGATTGAATTTCTAGACACTCTCAAAGACTGTGCTATGGAGCAAATGGTCACGGAACCTACCAGGGGAGAGGCAATCCTGGATTTGGACCTAAGTAACACCCAAGACCTGGTGAGAGATGTTAAAGTGATTGCACTGCTTGGGAACAGTGACCATAATGTTATTGAGTTCAACATTTGTATAAATAGGGAGTTGCCCAATAAGACTGACACAACCACTTTAACTTTAAAAGGGGTAACTTCTCTGATATGAGGGGATATGTGAGGAGAAAACTGAAAGGAAAAGTAGAAAGGGTCAAAACCATTGGGGAAGTTTGGAGACTATTTAAAATTACAATCCTAGAGGCTCAGAGAAAATATATACCGCGGGTTAGGCAAGGCACAAATAGGTATAGAAAAAAGCCTGCATGGTTAACAACAAAGTAATGGAAACTGTAAAAGGTAAGAAGGATTCCTTGAAGCAGTGGAAAGCTAGTCTCAGTGAGGCTGATAAAAGAAAACACAGACTGTGGCAAATAAAATGCAAGTCTGTGATCAGGCAGGCAAAAAGGAAATATGAGAAGCCTATCGCAAAAAACATAAAGACCAACAATAAAACTTTCCTCAAATACATTAGAAATAGGAAACCAGCCACGGAGGCAGTGGGGCCTTTGGATGACCAAGGGGTAAAAGGATTACTGAAGGATGATAGGGAAATGGCTGAGAAGCTGAATGCATTTTTTGCCTCTGTCTTCGCTGTGGAAGATGAGTGTGCTTGCCTACCCCAGAACCACTGATTCTGGGAGGAGTGTTGAAAGACCTGAGTCAGATTGAGGTGACGAGAGAGGAGATCCTACGGCTGATAGACAACTTAAAAACAAATAAATCACTGGGCCCGGATTGCATACATCCAAGAGTTCTGACAGAACTCAAATGTGAACTTGTGGATCTCCTGATCTCTCATTAAATCTGCCTCCATTCCTGAGGACTGGAAGGTAGCGAATGTCACATCTTTAAAAATGGTTCCAGAGGAGATCCGGGAAATTACTGGTCAGTCAGTCTGACGTCAATACCGGGTAAGTTGGTGGAAACTGTTACTAAGGAAAGAATTAGTAGTCACATTTATGAACAAAATCTATTGAGGCAGACTCAGCATGGGTTCTGTAAGGGAAGATCTTGTCTCACTAACCTGTTAGTGTTCTTTGAGGGAGTGATAGCCAGTGGGAGATGGGGAAAGATGGATATTTCCTGTGGGGGGGCAGTCTTCATCAGCATGCGATGACTTCACTTCTGGCATGAGCAGAAGCACTAGCATCACACTGGGATGATGCTCTAGAGTTTTCTAGAAAACATAGAGTTTCTAGGTGAGTGCTGAGTGTAGCTCCCAGTGTGTACTGGCACTTCCAGGTCACATTGGAAATGACATCATCACGCACCAATGAAGATCACTCCCCTCTGTTTTGCTAGCTGCTTTCACCCGACGACCAGATGAGCACCAGAGGTAATTGGAAGGAATTACCAGGAGTTTGGCTGCCATTAGCAGGTACCTGGAAAGCTTTTCCATATTGGTAAATAAAATCTTTGCCTTTTTTATGCTCCCTCTCTCTGCAAGTGGCATCAAAAACCATGGATTTTCCCGGCAATCAGTGGTGTGTGTTTATTATTTAGTAAAGCTTATAGACATTTTTACAGGAATATTAGGAAGCTTGTCTGAATGATTAACCTAACTCTTATGTTTTGCCTCTTGTCTGTCCCCCTTTGACAAGCTTGACTCTTTATTCGTTCCAATTTGTTTCTGCCTTGTACCAAGGCCTTGGTGGTCTGATGGTGGAAAACAGTCTACTGGATTAACATGTTGTTCAGGCCTCAGATCTCTTTGGGTAGAAAAAAAAGAGACATGCAAGATGGACCACTGAAGTTTGCAGGTTTGGCATAAATATTTGGAGCCTGGCCTGGCTTTCTGGTTCTGGCATTAGATTAAGTAAGACTGCCAACTTCATGTTGGGAAACTCCTGGAGATTTGAAGCTGGGTCCTGGGGAGTACAGAGGTTGGGGAAGGGAGTCTGCCCTTCAAAGCAGCCATTTTCTCCAGGGAAAAATGATCTCTGGAAATCAGTTGTAATTCTAGGAGACCTCTAGGGCCATCCTGGAGACTGGCAACCTTAAGCTGAAGCCACCAGCAACCCTGCTTGGAGACCCTATTTCTAGGGCAGGTCTGTATTTAAAAATACTCCACCATTCATTGTGGCACCAAAACCAGTGTTTGGACCAGGCACCATTGTATGTCTTCTTGCAGGAGACAGCCTCTGGAGTGTGGGCTGATCCAAAGACTGTTTTGGGGTGCAGCTTGGACCCAGTGTCTGCCTGTGCAATTGTCCAGGCTGCACCCCACTTTGGAGCAGCTGGCTTACAAACTGGGCTTTGGACCAGGAGCGTATGTCCTCTTGAAGGGGAGAATCCCCTAAACATGGGGTGGGGGGTTTATGATGGTCCAAATCTTATTTTTGGGGTGCAGAGGGCATGCAGTCATTCCAGTTCCTTATTCAAATCTTCTTTCTTGGAGGCACTCCAAGTGGAAGCTTGTGGTGTCTTCTTTCAGGGGACAATCTTCAGACTGTAGGGATGTGTCATTTGTGGTGGTCCAAAGATAATTTTGGGGGGCAGCATCCCCTAAATGTGGGAGTGTATTACAAATAAATAAATAAATAAATTATTTATGGTGGTCCAAACCTTATCTTGGAGTTCAGAGCTTTCAAATTCTCTTCAATGTTTTTGGTTGAATTCATGGAAAAGTCACAAGAAACAAATAAAGAACTGGGAACCAACTTCAGCCTCTTGATCTTGCCAGTGTTGATGTCAGCAAATGCTATCATTTCTTTAGTAGTTACTCAAAGTAATATTTTCGGTAAAGGAGACAAGGAAATTTTCCATTAGCACGGAATCTTTGCTGTGTTTGAACACTGGGGTATATGTTATGGAAAGGAGTATATCTGATTATGAAGCCAGATAATCACAAATCTATTTGCTTTTATCCAGCAAATCACTAGGGTAGCTAGCAAGAGCAGATGGGAAAGAAAATTCATCATGGTACTGTGCTCATCAAAGCATGACAGGGAATTTAACCTTAAACAGATTGGATCTGGTTTCATGGCAGTCTTTTAAGAAGTTCTAAGCAGCATGTGAAGTATCTCTCTAATAATGAGTCCCTGGAGAGTAGTACATTGGAATTATGATATGCAAACATCTTTTGTTTCCACAATAAAACCGACTTATTAATATTCATCTGTAATTTAAACTAATTCTGGCAGAAGGTCCAGGTGCTTCATGACCCTCTGCTAATTGAATGGATTATTTTAGGCAGTAATTAATTCTCCTCTTGTTCCTGCCAACCCTTTTTGGGGTATCTAGTTTACATTTAATTTTTAAATGTATTGTTCTTACAAATCTTCCATTTTAATGCCATTTATTTTCTAGGCTGTGAATAATAATTAACATGGGACTGAAGGTCAGGTTTCTCCAAGTCTGCCATAGGAACACCTTTCTTGGAAAAAAAATAAATATTTACAGTCGACAAAATAGAAATTACTATGTTCTGAATTTAAAATGTTCTTATATGCTCAGTCTACAAGATTTTTCTCCTTCCTTCAAAGTGTTCAGCTAATTTGATCTGCAAAAATAGTCGTTCTTGTAGGGCTCCACCTTTAGAAAAATTGAGTCTGAACTTCTTTCTGCTTGAGCATTTCCCCACGCTGTTTATGATATCACTGTGATCAAATTTAATATGCATTGTTCAAGTAGGCAGAGGAGGAATTATGCACATATGAAACTAACAGCAATATTTTCAATAACCAATCAGTATTTTATTAGAAAATTCAGTTATCCTTGAAGTTATCCTGTGACAGAGGTAGTTGGATTTTTCCCATTAACTGGGCATTAGTTGGTCCAAAGTCTGAATTTTTAGAAATAAAAAAACCTCTCTAATCCTTGTAGCTATAAAGGAAAATGTGTGTGCAGGATTCTGCCCAGGTTTTTAGAAAAGAAGCAAGGCTGCTACCACCTTACAATTTCTAGCATGTGAGAGAAATTCTGTGTTATAATTGTTCCAACTTCATTCAGAATTTTACAGAAAGGCTGGAGGGAAAAAATGACAATGTCTTTTCATAACCAAAGACAAGCCCTCAGAATTATATTTTAATTATACAGTATATATAATATATATATACTGTATATATATTATACTGAAAGTATTTTCCACTCTAAACACCTTGCTTTAGTGCATTTGTCATCTTCTAACGATTTGGCATCTGCAGTGATGTGGGAGGAGGCTGCTTTGTAGCCTATTCTGATTTGTAGCTAGGGACATGCCAATTGACCTTTTCAGCCTTTCCTGGTTTTTAGGTGGGATTAATTTATCTGGCAGGCTCAGTTTTGACACTGATGACATTTCAGTATTCAGTATCAAACTCAGCAACTTAGAGGCCATTGGTGAATGATGCTTCTGTATATAACTGTTTGTACTGTTTGTAGACCAAAATTTTTGTTATGTAAGGGACTTTCGGAAGATGCACTATTTGTGTTATACTGTCAACACTGTTGGAGAATGGAGCATTATGAAGTAAGGATAGGGTTACTGCCTGTCACTGGCAAAATATATGGTAGCTTTGTGCTCAGCACCTTTAGTCTGTGAAGGGGCTGATTCATCACTTGGTGATTTTTGTCTGCCTAAAGGTGTTCTACAGCTTCCAACATTTGGAGATACAAAGCAGCTGGTAGAAAATGTCTCTGCTTGATATGCAGAACAATTTTGATCATAGGCTAATTAATTTGCTCACATTTTGGAATCCAGGATATGGCTAACTTTACTTATAGTATGTATTAACTTGTCAAAGCCATAAACAATAGGCTATTTCAACATTCTGTTGAACAATTCGGTTGTGTTTATTCCTGGGCTGAAAGACTGTTCTGGGAATTCCAAAGTTATGGTTTTCATCAATTCTATTATAAAGGCAACCCATCTAAGAGCTGAAGAAAGGTATTCCCAAGAGCTTTGGCATTCCCTGGTGGATATGTGCTCTTTCACATTTCCTTCCCGATGCCCAGACTTGTTTCTGAAAATCTGACATCCATGAGGACTGTGGGAAAGGGTGATGAAATGTTGCTTGGTTCCAGTTCGATCATTAACACTCTGCTAGTGTATGTTTACTAGTACATGTTCACAGGTATTTAAAGAACCTGTCAGTAATACTTTGTATGTCTGCTGTGTTTTATGGAGCTGCAGCATAAAATGTGAAGTCAATTTGCCCATATAACTGTAAACTTTTCTTTTTTTGATTTTGTGAGATTTTCAAGGGAAGGCTGTAGTCTGTTAGGATTCTATCCACCTGGCTTGACACCATCACAGCCGAGGACAGACTGGCAGTCTGGCCCGCTCTACCTCCGCTTTAAAAGCGGAGGCAGAGCGGCTGTTCAGACTGCCACATCTGCCTGGAGGAGGTGGGCCGGATGCAACGCGTCCAGCGCTGTGCTCCTCCCGCAGCAGCCGGGTACCACTTCAAAGTGGTGTCCCGGCTGCTGCGGCGTGCGTTCCACCCACTTCCGGCGGGTGTGAACGCGTGCCGGGTGGGGGAGCTACGCGGCGTTCGGACGCCGACGCCACCGGAAGCTGCCTGCAGTCTGGACGCTGTGGGCGGCTTCCTTGTGGCGGTGTGCAAATGCTGCGTGGTGGGGGCAATTCCTCCCACCTTGTTTTGCCGCGCCGTGGAGACGCGGCAGAATACCAGTCTGTCCACAGCCCAAGGACCACTATGCCATTTTTGAGTGTGTATCTAGTGTTGGGAGCTTGAGACAGGATTGAGATTCTGTTGCTTTACCGCCCACCACATTGGCCAGCTGTCTCCCTGCCTGAGCTGATGGTCATGGTCTTGGAGGTGATGTTGAAGACTTCCAAGCTGGTTGTTTGGGGGTTTCAACATCCATGATGATGCTACTTGTTAGGAGCAGCTCAGGATTTCATTATCTCCTTGACAATGGTGGAGTCTCTCTTGTGTAATAACAGCCTCCACACACTATGCAGGCCACACTCTCGATGTATATTTTGCTGTAGTCAAAAAGAAGGTGATCTGGAGGTGAGGGGACGGAAGACAGTTTCATTGTCATAGACAGACCACTACTTGCTGAGATTTAGACTTGCAGGAGTGCGGGATTATTAAGATGGATCCACTAGATTTTCAGATGGCAATAGGGGATTTTCTTGTTGATATGGTTGGCACTCCTGTCAATACCCTGGTTGACCTCTGGAGTGGAGAAATGACCTGGGCAATTGACATGATGCACCTAGGCACCCTTTCTCAGGTCTAAGAGACACAGGTTAGAGCTTTTTAAAAAACCTACTCCATAGTGGTGGTGGCAGCAAAGAACAATATTTCTTTGAGGAAATACATGAATCTGAGCATGGATATTCAGTTTAGAGTCTCTGGGTAAAAATAAAAGGAGTAAGAAATAATAATGATATTATGGTGGGGATCTACTGTAGACCACCAAGCCAGACAGAGTACTTGGATGAGACACACCTTGAACAGATTACAAAGTTCTCAAAGAGATGGGACAAATGGTCATGGGAGATTTCAGTTACCCAGGTATCTGTTGGAAGTTGAACTCTGTCAAAAAAAATGAAAGGTCAAATAAACAACTTCATTTTCCAGAAGGTGGAGAGGGAAAGAAGGGAATCTGCTATTTTGGACTTGAATCTTGCCAACAGGGAAGAACTGGTTGACAAGGTGAAAGTAGTGGGCACCCTGGGTAGTAGTGACCATGTAATTTTGGAGTTTATAGTCTTGGGGAAGGGTAAAGCTATATGTAGTCAGAGTTATGGGTTGGACTTTAACTAACTTAAAGTTATGCTGGATAATCCGATGGTCAGAATACTTAAGGAGTAGGGAGTTCAAGAGGGGTCAGAGTTTCTTAAAAGTGAAATATTGAAGGCACAATCACAAATGATTCCTATGAGATGGAAAAATGGGAGAAGCCTAAAGAAGCCAAGGTGGTTACATAAACAGCTTTCTAAAGATTTAAGGGGGGGACTCGTTTAGAAAATGGAAGGAGAGCCTTAAAATAAAGGATGAATATAAACAAATAACCAGGGCTTGTAGGGAGAGGGTTGAAACAGCTATAGCTCAGTATGAGCTTAGGCTATCAAGATGTGCTAAAAACAACAAAAAGTTATTTTCTTATGTTCAAATTAAGAAACAAGCAAGGACATGGTAGGCCCATTGCAGGAGCAGGGAAGTGAAATTGTAACAGGTGATGAAGAGAGGGCAGAACTGCTCAATTCCTACTTTTCTTCAGTCTTCTCTTGCAAGGGAAACGGTGATCAACGTGGTAAATGATGAGGGAATGGAGTTGCAGCCTGGAATCAGCATAGAGGCAATACATAAATACCTAGTTTATTTACATAAAACAAAGTCCTCAGGGCTAGATGGGTACTAAATCCAAGGATACTACATCCAAGGATACTAAAAGAACTCACGGATGTAATTTCTGAGCCTCTGTCCATTATTTTTGAGAATTCTTGGGGAACAGGTGAGGTGCCAGAAGATTGGAGGGGGGCAAATGTTGCCCCATCTTCAAGAAGAGGGGGGAGAATCCAGGTAACTACTGACCCAGCAGCTTGATGTCTGTACCTGGCAAAGTTTTAGAACAAATCATCAGACAGACAGTCTTTGAGCATTTAGAAAACAAGTCATGTCAGACTAACCTTATCTCTTTTTTCAAGAAAGTTACTATCTTGCTGGAACAAGGGAATGCTGTAGGCATTATCTTGTTTTCAGTAAGGCTTTTGATAAGGTTCCAAATAATATTCTTGTTGACAAGTTGGTAAAATGTGGCTTGGATCCTGTCACTGTTAGGTGGATCTGTAACTGGCTGACAGATCACACCCAAAGAGTACTTGTGAATGGTTCCTCATACTCTTGGAGAGGAGTGACAAGCAGAGTGCCTCAAGGATCTGTCCTGGGACCTGTTTTGTTCAGCATCTTTATCAATGATTTGGATAAAGGAATAGAGGCTCATTTTGTAATGGGAGCTCCTTTGCATATTAGGCCATAATGTAGCCATTCCTCCAAGAGCTTACAGAGCTCTTCTTACAGGGGCTACTGTAAGCTCTTGGAGGATTGGCTACATCAGGGGTGTGTGGCGTAATATGCAAAGGAGCTCCTGCTACAAAATGAGCCCTGGAGGGAATGCTTATTAAATTTGCAGATGATACTAAATTGTGAGGGGCAGCAAATACAGTAGAAAACAGAGTCAGGTTACAGGATAATCTTGACAGACTGAAAACTGGGCTAAAACAAATCAAATGAATTTCAGTGGGGATAAATGTAAAGTTCTGCATTTAGGTAGGAAAAATCAAATGCATAAATATAGGATGGGGGAGACTTGTCTTGGTAGTAGTATGTGTGAAAAGGATCTAGGGGTCTTAGCAGACCATGCACTAAACATGAGTCAGCAGTGTGATGTGGTAGCTAAAAAGGCAAATGTGATTTTGGGCTGTATCAACAGAAGTACAGTGTCCAGATCACATGAAGTGATGGTATCGCTTTACTCTGATTTGGATAGAACTCACCTCAAGTATTGTGTTCAGTTTTGGGCACCACAATTTAAGAAAGATATAGACAAGCTGGAATATGTCCAGAAGAGGACAATGAAGGTAGTGAGGGGTCTGGAGACCAAGTTCTATGAGGGAAGGTTGAAGGAGCTGGATATGTTTATCCTGGAGTGGAGATGACTGAGAGGTGATATGATAACCATCTTCAAGCACTTGAAGGGCTCTCATATAGAGGATGGTGTGGAGTTGTTTTCTGTTGCCCTGGAAGTTTGGACTAAAACCAACAAGTTGAAATTAAATCAGAAGAGTTTTCAGCTAAGTCTCCTCTGTAGCCCAGTCAGATAATTTTTCCAAGCAATTTGCAGATAAAATCTCTTGCATCCATTTCAACTTGGATTCTACAGGACTGGATAGTCCCAAGGTGCTGATTTGTCCATTCTGAGAATGTGGATGGGATTGTTGCTTGTATGGTCCATCAGTGCTATTGTGTTCTTACCACCTTGTCTGGATTAAGCTTCGGCTTGTTCTACTTTGACTATATTACCATGGCCACAAAGCACTGATTTAGAGTCAGGAAAGTCAGACACTCAGATAATGAAATACAGAGCCAGAATGCTATTAGTATGTTGATGATACCCAACCCCAAAGCTCTGTACAATCTCATTTAATGTCCTCTCATAAATACTGAGGATTGTAGGTGACAAAATTGATTCTCCAGACACTTGTAATAACCTACCTTCAAGAGATAACTGAGTTTTGTCACAGTGAGTCAACTGCATCTTGAAACAGTCAGCAGCCTTCAGTGCCCAGTTTCTGCGGTATTTCATGTCATTTACCTTACTGATTTTTCTTAAATGGCCATTCTCTGACCTAGTAGGCACCAATTCACAATAGGATGAAAATTAACCTTTTAATCTTAGGTCACTTAAGACTGATACATTTCTTGCTCAGGGTTGCTGCTGAAGAAATGTATCATTCATCCTAGATTGAAACCTATTTAAATGCCATCCATAGCTTGGATTCCAGAAGGCATTTCTGTCAGTGGAATGGGACTTTCTTATCTCTCTCCTCCCACTCTAGCCCCAAATGCTAGTGCTGTAGGCCAGGAGGACCCTCCCCCCCAGTAGTATGAAGAGCAGACTGGAGGGCTGCAGTGGAGGAGGAACTGAAGGGAAATGCTCCTGCCTTCCATTAGTGGGAGTTTACTGGGGATCCAAACCAATATTTTTCTGAATAAAAAGGCTCTCTGTGTGCTTTGTAAGGGTCATTTCCTAAATTTATATTAGTCTGTATACAATGCCATTAATAAAATTTCAGGAAATATTATAAAAGTTTAGAAATTGTCACAAGTGAGGAGATTGGGCAGGATTCCCTGCATGATTCTTCATATGTAAATAGTCATGATTGAGTTGTTGGGGTTGTTCAGGTGGGAGGGGGGCAGTAAGAGCTCTATTCTCTCTGTTTGTGTGCGCTGAGAAAAGATAATGAAACCTTTTGTACCCCCTCCAAAGACCTGCATTTCAACAAGAATTGGCTGTGCAGCTGCAACCCTGGCAACAAGACATAGCAGAAAAGAATTAGGGCAGACTTCCAAAATGCAAGGCAGGGAATGGTCACATTAGAGAGGAGTGAAATACCAAGCTTCTAGGATAAGCAAGAGCACCACTTTCTAAGGCAGAAGGATAGATTTTGTTCTCTTTCTTCATTGTTTATTGTTTTAATTCTAAGTAGCAACCAATTATCGTGGCTACTTTTAAACAAAACAAAAGTCCCACGAGTACTAATTTCCTTGCAAGAAATTGTGAGTCCAAGAGCCCTCTGACTACATAGTGAAATAGTTCTGCGTGCTTACGAAAAATTAAGACCATTAACCACTTTCTTATTTATTTTTCATGTCTTTTCCATACCACTACATGAGATGTATGCATTTTTGTGTTGTGTATATGTGTGAAAAAGCATGTGCATTACTGGATGTGTTGCATTGTTCAGAAGAGATTATATTTATAATGTCTTTCATGAGTTCTGATTTATCTTCTATCTGATGTAAAATTTTCTGTAATGTGTTAATTCTCCTAGTGACTAGTACAGATTGTAGCATAAATAAGTATTTAACCCAAAATGTTACACTGGGTACAAGATGTGTGTCTTCAGCCATGTGATTTGCTGTTGTACAAGCACTGATTTAATAAGGATAGCAGTGTTGATGTGACTACAATAGGCTTTGTTAATTATCCAGCTGTTTAATGTGATTCAACAAGAAAAATGCTTCTGTGGGCTTGGTGGAGTGGATTAGATGCAGTATTTTTTGTGAGCAAGAGCTGAATAATGCTTTATGCCAAATGGATTATGGCTAAATCACACACAAGTAGAGATCTAGGTATAGTAGCTGCTTAATGTGCATGAAAGTATAGGTAACAGTTCTTTAGAATATAAGATGTCACAAGGATGAACTGAGCCTATCTATTCCCAGCATTCTTTGTTGCTGTATGTTTAGCTATAAATGTGTTGATTCATCTAACCTCCTAGTATCACTTGTAAATGTGCCTAGGAAAAACTAATTCAGATAGGTACTGGTCTATAAATGCCTCCCCCACCCCTTATTCTGTCCATAAAGTCCTGGGTAAAGTGGATAACGAACTGTCAATCTTGTGCTTCATCTCCACAGTTTTAACAGAAATGCTTCTGTGTTCAACACCAAAGGCATAAAGATGTCTTTATAGGTCATTCTGCGAGGCCTGATGGAACTGGAAAGATGGGGACAGATGTCCCCGTTGCTCAGGGTTGGAATAGCACAAGAATAGATGGTACAAAGGCAGCTTGCAGGTACCATTGCAGCATTTCAGTGCTCACGTGGTCTACATAATATTAGAGTCAAAGTGAATCTAGGTAATAATTCAGAAGGTCTCAGAAAGAAATCCTAAAACCTGTCATGCAGTTCAAGAATGTGCACAAGCCCTGGTCAGTTTTTAACTGCATGCCCAGTGGTTTATGTGTCCTTGTGGGATTTTTAAAAATTTTCTTTGCACAAGGAAAGAAGAGTGACGTCACTTGTGAAATGAGCTTTGTACATATATATGGAGCTCTGGAACCTGCCCATATTATGTATTTTAATATATCTATAACCCCACCTTAATCTCCATTGGGGGCCCAGAGGAGCTTACAATATCATTGTCCCCCCTTCTCCATTTTATCATCACAACAACCCTGTGAGGTAGGTTAGGTTGAAAAAGACTGACCTGGGGTTGGGAAATCACTGGAAATTTGGAGGTGAATAAAGACAGCACAGAAGTGTGCACAAATCTCCCAGCAGTTGTAGGTGTTTCTTTTAATAGCCATTAGATAATATCAAAGGGTTACTATTCAGCTGCCTTGCTTGTTGGTAAAAACTTGTCCATTCGTTACTTAATTGGTGCTGTTTCTCTGTCTGGCCTATATAGTAAAAAGGAATTCATTAATCTTTTCAAAATACACAGTTTGGATAAAAGTCTAAATAATTTGTTATACTTTCTGGCTTGTGACCAGTGACTTACTCTGATTTGAAAACTACAGGAATTCTTTGGGAACTGAAGTAGCATTTTGAATGGCATTTCGTAAACACTGTTTGCTGTAACACCAAACTAGAGTGCTGTGAAACAGGACCAGTAATGAGCTGGTGTGTAGGTAGTCGGCAGAAGATTAGTAGCTCTGTGTCCTGTAATAATGCAGTGATATGAATGTATCACGGCCATGCCACCTGGTCCTACCTGTAGCCTAGCTTGTCAGTAGCAGAAGAGGCCACCTTATTATCCTTTCCTGCACTTGTCTGGAGGGGATGGGGAAGGGGGGGTGTGCAGGCACATCTTTCCATCCTGGATAACGCAATGTGGTGTCCAGGCTTCTTTACTGAGCTGATCTGGAAAAAAGAACTAGGGAAGGGGTAGGATTTCCATGTGAGTTAATCCATGTTACAAGCATGAAATTCGTGAAAGGATTGGGAAAGCAGACTAAGGAGTGGAGATGCTTGGCCTTTCTGCTGCAAATGTATGTGTACGCTTGTTGTGGGATTAGCAGCAGATGGGCAAGATATGCTGTGCCAGTTATGGTTATGGAAGGATGTAATGGTGTCCCTGTGATGGGCAGACTTTGTGAAAGATACTCTTTTCTGATAGAGAGGGTCATTTACAAGCTAAAGAGAAAACATGCTAACTGTTTACTGTGTTAACACCAATTGATTGGAAGGTCTGTGTTCCTGCAAGCTTGAGCCCCAGGACCTGGCAGGACCTGGCACCCAGATTGGCTAAGAGCCTAGGAGTGCATGTAGGGAGGAGTCTGAAAAGTGGGGCTGTTCCTTTGTTTGGAGGAATTTGTTGTTGTAGGTGTGCATGGAGTGGGGTGCACCATGAAACCAGCAAAGACCAGATGCTCCAACGATTGTAAGGAACTAGCCCAGGGGTCCCCAGCCTTTCTGAGCCTGTGGGCACCTTTGGAATTCTGAGACAGTGTGGTGGGCAGAGTCATAAAATAACTGCTGCAGGAAGTGGAGCGAGCCACAAAATGGCTGTCACAGCTTACCTTCAGTCACACAGAGGAGATCCTTGTTGAAGTGGTGGCCAAAGCAACCTTTAAAAAATCTGCACAGCCCCCTGACCTGGATAGTCCAGGCAAGTCCGATCTCGTCAGATCTCAGAAACTAAGCAGGGTTGACTCTGGCAAATACTTGGATGGGAGACTTCCTTGGAATACCAGAGGCAGGATGTGGGGGCAGGCTTTATTCAGCAGGCAGGTGTCAGCAGGCAGCATGGAGCTCAAGGGCACCATGCTGGGGACCTCTGAACTAGCCAGAAACTTTATTTTCTTTATTTTGATTAGCTGTCTTGTAGCTCTCCTGGTAGTATAAAGTTGTTTAATGAAAGAGTCTGCACACTTCCTTACTCACCACCTTGCTACACTAATGAAATGTACCCTTATAGTGTCAGCTGCAGGGGACACTAAGAGAGACAGAGTCAGATTTTATCCAGGGTGGTGGCATGCTATCAGAAGGGAGGGGCTGCAAGCTGGCGGGGGAAGTTGGGTGAGAAAGCACCCTTGCATTTAGGGGGCAGAAAGGCTGTCCTGCCACGTTTGTGCTGGACACAGTGGGGTGTATTCCTGATCGGATTGCTTGGCAAATGGAAAAGAATTACAGTGGAACTTGTGGATGGAATTGGATCACTACAGGGTGTTGTTGCTTTTATCCTAAGGTAGAAACAGGGCTGAGGCATTTGTGTCAGCCTTTGATGCAGAACAAAAGATCGTAGGATCTCTTTTAAAATGAGGGATCCACTGAAACACATATTTCCTATACATTTAATTTCTGAAGTGATACTTCATAAGGATCATCTTTCAAGGAAATGGCAGTTTAGCCCCCAAAAGTTTGTGGTGGTTCGTGGTTCGTGAACCAGGTACACCATGAACTGAACTGGATTTTCCCGGGTCGTACCCATCCTTTGATATGCTTCCAATTTTCTTCACTATTTCTGCAGGTTACTACAGCAGTGGCTTCAGTAATGTGTAGCTTTTATAACAGGGATCCCTAACATGGTGCCAGTGTTTTGCAGCAATGCCCAGCAGGCAAGAGAGCCAATATCTAAAGATTAAATATGATTTGTACAAGACCAGGTGTTTTTTTGTTTGTTTGTTTTTGCATTCTGGGCTGCCAGTATGTCTTAAGTAAGAGACTGCTTATGTACCCATAGGACACTGGCAGTGTTAATAGAAAATATATATCATGAATATGCAAGATTGGGACAGAACATTGTACAAGACAGGGAAGTGGGGATCATGTTTTATTGCTCTCATTAGATAAAAACTCATAGTATGGGTCTGCCACTCTCACTTGCTGACACTTTTACTCTTTTCCAAATCAGAAAGTCTTTTTTAAAAAAATCAGAAAGCCTTTCTAAGAAATTCAACTTCACAGATTGAGGTCAAATGCTGTGAAAAATATCTGCATGCCTATTGATTTTGATTGAAAATTCCATTGTACTGTCCAGTGCATGCAGTTCTTCAGTAGATTGTAGCCACTGCTTGTTGAAATCTGGTTATGGCTTTCTTATTAGACACACTCTGCTGGGTACAAATTTGAGTACCAGCCAAAATTTCCAAGAACCACTGGAAGGAGGAGGGGATGGATGGGTGTACTGTGATCTCTTTCTTCTAATTTAGAAGGCTTTTCAAGGAATTCAGGTTGTCATGGGCTTGGGGTCAAACAACTGCTACAGGCCTATATATTCTTGAAGGAGGGCTTACCTGAAAATCATACTCTCTGACTTGGATGTCTTTTCTCCAGGGAGAGGTTAAGAGTTGATACCAACAGCTAAGAAAGTAACCAGCTCCTGCACATAGCAGCACACATGAGAGATGGGGATACCTGCTTCTTGCTGTCTTCAGAAACCTGGATGAAAGTATTCGGGACCCTGGTAACACTGGGTGCCTGGATTTTTTTTTAATTGAGAAGTATCTTTCCATCCTACATTTTATAACCACAACCAGCACTGTAAAGTATACGTACCCACATATTTGTGGGCTTCGTGGTGTGCTGCATTTGTAGAACAGAAGTCTCTTCCAGATGCATTAAGTTTTCCTGTACCATGCATATCAAACGATGGCACATTTTAGGAGACATTTTTATAAGTAATGACAGTATGATTTGCAAATTAACAGAAAAGGGTCAAAAGGAAAAGACTTGTGCTGCTTTGTGTGTGCACACGTGCACACATGGTCACAATTGGTTTAGAGTACCGAGGTGAGCAGTCAACATAGATATACATAGACTTTTTTCAGTATCTGGATTGGTATCTGAAAGATTTATTTGATAGCATGGCTTGAAGTTCCTCTTTTGGCCCTTTGTGTTCATGTGATAATCACACTGAGAGTCCATCATCAGTGCTAATTCTCTGTTTTGACTGACTGTTTGCTTGGGAATAAACCCCTTTGATTTCACTAAATGTGTGGACTTGAGCTGTGTTCTTTGGGTGTCAGAGCAAACTTTAGACTTGTACTTCTTGACGAGTGAGCCCCTGTGAGGAGTTTCAAAAGCAATTTCCTTTGGCATATCTTGGACCTGCTGTTCAAAGAGCAAAATCCCATTGGATGGAGACAAGCCCCGAGTGCACTTTTGGAGTGTACTCAATTGAAAACAAGTTACATGAATTGAATATAGATTTCTCTGCTGATTAGGATCACTCTTCCTAAGAGTCCATGATAAATGATACAGAGGGTCTGTGGAACAGTTGGTACCTTGTTTCTACAGATAGCTGAGTTCATCATGCAGGGTAGTTCAAGGGGTTCTGTGTTCTGAAGGAGCTGAGCTGATGTAACCTAGTATTCATGTATGAGACTTGACTAGAGCCCCTTCCCTGGCAGAGCACTGATGCTTAAGTTTTAGCATGATGAGAATGCACTGTTACTACAGAGGTATGTAAAGGAAAAGAAAGGGATGTCTCTCAATGTAGATGGCTTGCTATGGTACACTTGTTAATGATGTTTCCTTTCATATCTCAAAAGAATGATGTTCTCTTCATGCAGTGGATAATTTACGAAGTAATCCTAAACAGGTCAGTTCAGAAGTAGATTCCATGTTATTTAGTGGGAACTTCTTATCAGGAAAATTCCATTAGGATCGTGTTGCAGTTCAAATTTCTGATAACCAAATACTATTATTTGTAGGTCTTCGGTCCAATTCTCCCTCTAAGCTATGGAGTCTTGTGAGCAAAAATTCTGTGTGAGCTACTGGCATTAAAGTTGTGAGCAAGCGATTTGGCTACTGCATGAATTCGTTTGCTCTGGATCCATCCTTTCTGAGCAAAGACAAAAATGTGTGAACCAGAGGCTAAAGAACTCTGAGCTAGCTCACACTAACTCAGCTTAGAGGGAACAGTGCTTCAAGTCATATATTTTTTAACTATGAAACATAAAAGAGCTCTTCTGTAAGCTGTTTGGGTTTCTTCTGTTCTTTCTTTTTCCTGTAGCAAGTTAATTTTAAATCAGCTGTAACACTATAAAACCCATCTATGTATCTAGTAACCATGTGTGGTCCAGTCTGCAAATACCTAAATCTGCAGATCGGGCCCACACTGACAGAAAGGAGTATTTTCTCCAAACTTCACAAAAATTATATTGGTGAGTTTAATCCCCACCCCATAATGTTATCTACACATTCACAGATGACTTAACTCAGCAGTTGATATAGCAGCTGCCAGGGGTCCTGCAAATAACATGCTGGCTCTTGTGAGCCTTGCTGCCTATGCAACAGCTATTTGAGTGATGGCAGCCCCTGTGGCTGAAGAGGATGTCAAAGTAAGGGGGGGTAGGAAAAGAGATGGGGAAATATTGACAGTGGAGGGGAGGGGGGAGAAGATTGTCAGAGAAGGACAGGTGAGAAAGAGGAGATGACGATTGTTAAAGAAGGAGGAGAGGGAGGTAAGCAAAGTTGGGGGGATGGGATGCAGCCTCCCACAAGTTTCTTGCAGGTGCCCATTTTTATCAGATAATTTGCAAGTAAAGTGTCCAGAATTAATAAGACGTGAGGGTCTGCCTATTTGGGGAATCACCAGGGCTAGTAGAAGTATATGACTCTATAAATTAACCAAAAGACAAAGTAACAAAATCATCAACAATGACCATGAGGTCTGGAAATGCTGCAAGAGGGTATGAAATACTGAGAATAGCAGTGTCTGATAAGAAGAAAGTGGGGAAGGGAGCTAAAATCATTCTACTTGTGTCTGGGAGAGGTTAGAGAATCCTGAATGGGGAAATGGGGGCAAATTATTCATTTACAGCAGGGGTGGCCAACCTTGCTTAACGTAAGAGCCACATAGAATAAACGTCAGATGTCTGAGAGCCGCAAGAGAAGAACAAATATCACACACACATTTTTATTTTTTAAAATATGCAAATTTGCTTTTTATTAACGTTAAATGGGACTGCCAAAAATAAAAACAAACGAGGAAAACCGGTTATTGGTAATGATATTACTTGTTTGCTAATAATATTGAGAGAGAGAGAGAGAAAAAGAGAGAGATGGAAAGAAAGAATTAAAGAAGTGAAAGAAAGAGAGAGAGAGAAACTAGGAAAGCAAATAGATGGGAGGGAGGAGGGAAGGAAGGAAGGAAGGGAGAAAGAGAGAAAAAGCATGCCTCCCCTTTGCTTCCCCAGCCGCTCTGCCAGGAGCCGCACAATATGTGTGAAAGAGCCGCATGTGGCTCCCGAGCCACAGGTTGGCCACCCCTGATTTACAGTTTCTTGCAGCTACTAGCCTGTGTCTTCTAACAAACAGTTACCTATCACCATGCTGTAACAGTTGTTTTTACTAGAATGGAATGGATGAACTCTTAAATCTAACTCTGAGGTGAGGCGAATTAACAGAAAACTAGTGAGCAGCTGATGCTTGTCCGTGTGTGTATGGCTTAATAATTTATTTAAAAAGATAAATACTTTAATAAAATGCTCATTACATTATCTTGTTTTTAATGTTTTTTTCTGATTTCTGTAATCCAGTTTTTTTAATTTTTATATGCTGCATCTTATACTTTCTTTGCTTATCCTTGGAGAACAGGTGAGATTGGAGGGGGGCAAATGTTGTTCCCATTTTCAAGAAGAGGGAAAATGAGGATCTGGATAATTACTGACCCATCAGCTTGACATCTATACCTGGGAAAGTTTTAGAACAAATTATCAGACAGTCTTTGAGCATTTAGAAAGGACGGCTGTGATTACTAAGAGCCAGCATGGGTTTCTCAAGAACAAGTCATGTCAGACTAACCTTATCTCTTTTTTTTTGAGAAAGTTACTGCCTTGCTGGATCAGAGGAATGCTGGATGGTTCCTCATCCTCTCAGAGAGGAGTGACAAGTGGAGTGCCTCAAGGATCTGTCCTGGGACCTGTTTTGTTCAACATTTTTATCAATGATTTGGATGAAGGAATAGAGGGCATACTTATTAAATTTGCAGATGATTCTAAATTGGGAGGGGTAGCAAATACAGTAGAAGATGGAGTCAGTATACAGGAGGATCTCAACAGACTGAAAAACTAGGCTAAAACAAATCAGATGAATTTCAGTGGGGATAAATGTAAAATTCTGCATTTAGGTAGGAAAAATCAAATGCATCATTATAAGATGGAGGAGACTTGGCTGTCATATAGAGGATGGTACAGAGTTGTTTTCTCTTGCCCCAGAAGGTCAGACTAGAACCAATGGGATGAAATTAAATCAGAAGAGTTTTCGACTAAACATTAGGAAGAACTTCCAGATAGTTAGAGCGGTTCCTCAGTGGAACAGGCTTCCTTGAGAAGTGCTGGGCTCTCCTTCTGTGGAGGTTTTCAAACAGAGGCTAAGTGGCCATCTGACAGCAATGTGGATTCTGTGAACTTAGGCAGATCACGAGAGGGAGAGCAGGAAGGGTTGCCTCAGTGCTTAGTTTTTGTGGCCCTTCTTACATGCCCAGGGAAATGCTGATCACCACTTTGGGGTCAGGAAGCAATTTTTCTCCAGCCCAGTTTGGCTGGAGATCCTGGAGGGTTTTTGTCATCTTCTGGGCATGGAACAGTGGTCACTGGGAGTCTTGAGCAGGAGATATTTGTGTATTTCCTACATTGTGCAGGGGGTTGGACCCTGGAGGTCCCTTCTAGCTCTATGATTCTGTGGTGTGTTATTATTCCTACTGAACTGACTGTAATTTGTGAAATCCACCTTGACTCTTGGTGAGAAAGGTATTGATGCTCTGAGCTCTACAGAAAATGTTGCAGACAGTATCTATGAAAGAGAAAATTTCTGGCATCAGGCAAACAATACTTTAACAGAGGAAGCAATAAACAATTTTTAAAAATCCAGAACTGGCAAGAAATTGTGGTTCAGTTCACTTGTTTGTAGGTAACTTCATTGTTTGCAGCTATACCATTGGAAATAAAAGAGGCTCATGCAGAGAGGGAAAAGGGAATGTTTTCACTGTCTAGACACTTTGCAGCTATGTAAAGGCTTTTCTGAAGATCGATTTCATTGCTGAGTGGAGTTTCATGCATGCCCTGTATTCTGCATTTACTATTTCCATGGAAAACAGATGAGCTTCAAAAGTTTTTATTACTCTACTAATAAAACATTCCAATATATTTAGCACCTCCCATTTTTATGCTGTTCTCCTATGCCAGCATTTATCTGCAGTATTAAAAAGCCCCAAACATAGCAGTTTGGCAGCTTCATACCACAAATAATGATTATATTTGGGGGTCTATGGACTTGTAAGATGCAACACACTAGCACCAAATTCTGTATCTGTGCTTTGTTCAATACTGTAAGTATAAAACAGCACCTTCCCTAGTCTTTTGCTATCTCACCCCCAATAGAAAGTGTATCCTCTCACTGACATGCTGTACCTCACCCAAACCATAACATCATTTTCAAACAAAGAAATTCTTTATTGTTCACTTATGATATTTGGAAAAAAATTCAAGCCAGGTGTGTGTGGGGGGCTGCTTGGGTAAACAAAGTTTAGGAGGTAAGAATGGCTTGTATGACATGTAATTCTAGTAAACTATGCACAATAACCAGTGAAGGAAACTTTTAAGAAGGTTAGAGAGTGTAGAAAAGAAGAAAGATGGACTCTAGCTCCCAGTCTGCATTAATGGATGTTTGTCTCCAAAGTATTAATTTTATTTAAAATGTTTTATGTATGAAACAATGTACTTTAATTATAGGGTTGATACTGTGTACAGTGTTTGAGCACAAATCAGACTGCATCATTTTTGAGTTATGATGGGGCTAAAAACAGGGAAAAGTCAAATCTTTTTTTAGGCTGTGCAGCTCAGACACGATCCCCTTTTAGTTAAGCTTCAGCTAGTGCTATAATGCTCACAAAGCAACAAAAAGCCAAAAATAACTGCATTACTGACAAGACCTTAAATAGTCATATGCCCTGCTAGCCGCAAAAGGAAGTGGTGTGGGAGTAACAGTAGCATGATGTACTTGGTGAGAAAGCAATATATATATATATATACTTGAAAATAAAATTCTTATTGACAATTAACATGGGAAAGAGTTGTGTTCCTGATGCACTGAAGGGCCGGAGGTCGCCTTTATTGTGCAGTGGGGATAAGCTAGCTATGTAATGTAAGTTTAATATCCAGTTGTAAATAGACCTGTTTATAATCAATATTAAGGCAGTATTTCAGCTGAAGATTGTCTGCATTGGGTGGGGTTTTTTCGTATGATTCCTTTCCCAGCTGGCTCTTCTGCAATCCATCCTGAAGTAGACTGATGGTTCATAATGCTATGAGAGCTGTTATGCTCAACTTACAGTGTAGTAGGGGGCATGTACAATCAGCCTGACATGCCATGTCCTGTGACTTCCCAGGTACTTGGGGGACTTGATTGTGCTGGCTGCTTGGCCCCAATAGGAAGAATGGAGGAGGCTTTAGAATACAGAAGCAATCAATTTACTGCAGTCGTATGGCAGCTTTCTGTACTACTCCTGTCTAATTAGAGGAGCCTCATGTGTGAGCACAATCCTTCCCACATTGCTTGACCTGCAATGAAAATAACATTTGGTATGGGAGCAAATTGTCATTAGGGATTCCAGCTCTTGAAATTAAAAAAAAATTACTGGTACTTGGGTGGTTTTTGTGTTTACTTCCCCAACCCCACCCTGACTCACTTGTCTGTTCAGTGGTAGGTTTTTCTTACTAGTCCCCTGCCATCAAGCGAGACCAGGGCTATTTTTGGGCAGGAACATACAGGAACGGAGTTCCGGCTGGCTTCTGAGGTGGCCACGCCTACAGCCAAAACCTCTGGCATGCGTGGCTACAGAGCATGCTGTCCTCCCCACGTTACACACAAGAGGGAAAGGTGGCATGTTAAAATGCCATCTTTCCCTCTGGGGAGCCCCTCCAAATCTCCTTGTCAATTTCACTCCCTACCAGACAGCTGAGAGTAAAATTGACAAGGAAAAGCCTCTCTCTGCCTTCCCTTCTCTAGCTGACATGTTGCAGCTGGAAAAGGGCAGGCAGGAAAGCCAGGCACATTGAAAATGCCTTTCTTTCCCTCCCCGATCTGGGGGAGGGAGAGAAAGGCATTTAACCATACCCCCCCGCACTTCCCCAAGTCTTTCCACAAAAGCAGAGAGGTTCAGGGAAGGAACGGAGCATGTTTGCCTGGCTGCCCTCAGTCTCCCCAGCCTGTGCATCTTGGCAGGCTGTCAAACATGCCTGCTTCCCTTCCCGATCTTTCGGGGGGGGGGGGGTAGGAGACTAGAAAGATGATGCTGAAGTTCCTGGGATCTTTTAGATCCCAGGCACATCAGCAGCACCTTTCCCCAGCCATCTGGTTGGGAGGGAGGTAGACTAGAAAGGCGATGCCGAAGTGGGGCAGAGAAGCTCAGGGGGGGGAGAGGCAAGCTTCTATGCCTGCCCTGGGCTTTCCCACCCCCTATCTAATATGCTAATGAGCTGTGCTGTCAGGGGTGTGTCCTAATATGCTAATGATTTTCTGCTGTTGGGTGTGGCCTATTATGCTAATGAGTTTCTGCTGGGCTTTTTCTCCAAAAAAATCCCTGAGCGAGACTATTTAAAAGGCTCCCACAGATACGACATAATGCATAATGCAGATTTACCACAATCAGACACCATAAAATAGATTACAGCCAGAGCAGATCACTCAAGAAAGTGAGCCAAGGCTGTAGGTCTCATCACATGCATACTTATGGTAAAGGGCCTTAGCATGTAAAAAACTGAAATTTTAAGGATATTTTACAGAGGCATATTCAGATGGTAAAAGTGTTAAGAGATCAAAAGTCACCTTAGTATTATTGTAGATATTTTGGATTTGGATCAGCTGTTCTCAGAAATAATAAAATAATAATAATTGTCATATGGCACTGTGTGTAGTAAGTATAGCCAGGAGATCCAAAGGTTGTCTGGCAGCCAGAAGTTCTAGCTCTTTTAGTGTTATGTACTACTAGGTGGTAAGCTAGACTTCTTTATAAGGCAAGATGTTTCAGAAGTAGTTTGCCATAGCCTGCTTCTGTGTCACGACCCTGATATTCCTTGGAGGTCACCCTTCCAAATACTAGCCAAGGCCAACCCTGCTTATCTTCCAGGTTTTTATGAGATTGTGCTAGTCTGGGCTATCGAGGTCAGGGCTGTTCTCAGAAGAAGAAGAGATTGGATTTATATTCCGCCCTTCACTCACTTGGAGTCTCAGAGCGACTTACAAACTCCTTTCCCTTTCCCTCTCCACAACAGACACCCTGTGAGGTGGGTGGGGCTGAGAGAGCTCTGAGACAACTGTCCTTGAGAGAACAGCTGGTACAGAGCTATGGCTTGCCCAAGGTCATCCAGCAGGTGCAAGTGGAGGAGTGGGGAATGAAACCCGGTTCTCCCAGATTAGAGTCCGCGCACTTAAACACTACACCGAACTGGCTCTCTCCTCAGAAAATGTAAGCTAGGCACAATGGCTGTCTTCACACATAATGGCTAATCATAGTCAGATCTATAATACCCAAGCTCTGCATGGAGATAAGAGAGCTGTTAAGCCTGAGAGTCTACCCAGTTACCCTTTTAAATTGCAAACCGTGATTCTTAGTGGATTCATGGTTGAGGGGCCTTGGGTTAGCACCGAAGAAAGGCTGGTTAGAGAGAGCAACTGCTCACAAAGGAGTAGTGTAGGCAAGGTTGTAGATGGCATTCCCAATCCATTTAAGTACTAGCCAGCAAAATCTAGCAGGAATTTATAGCCAGTGGACACAGTGATGGTCACATAGATGGCTTTAAAAGGGGGGGTAAGACAGATTCGTGGAGGAGAGGCCCATCAATGGCTAGTAGCCATGGTGAACTTCTGTATACAGAGGCAACAAACTTGGATTCTGGTGCTGGATGGGCCCCCATTGCCTTGTTTGTTAGTACTCTGGGGCAGCTGCTTGGCCACTGTGTGAAAAAGTATGCTGAACTAGATGGGCCACTGCTCTGATCCAGGGTACTTCCTATGTCCTTAAAACTACAGCTTTTGTGGTAGATGCTTCAAAATAATATTGCTTCCTCAGATACTTCTCAAGTGTCCATTGCAGTAAGTAATATTACACTTTCACACTTCTTTCTACTTTACAGTTGACCTATGCTATAGTTTTGTCTTTACAGTTGCCTAGCTGCTTGTGTTTGTCAGTGTCCTTGGTCTCAGAATACATGCAAGATTTCAGTAATCTTGACAAGTATTCCCCCCCCCCCCAATGGAATGTATTGTATGTAATCGTTTGACAGAGAAGCAACATTTATAATAAACTGTCACAGTCAATATGAATTTGATTTATAAGTTCAGGAATACAAAAATGTAAACTGTCACCAAAGACAGTGAGCTTAGTCACATGTATTGTGTTGTCTCCCAGTGAGGCATGCTTGAGAGGGACTTTCTTCGAAGTTTTGGAAGTGTTGCATCTGACCACTTCCAACCAAAACAGATGTGCTGAACTAGCTGAAAGTGCCATCTAGCATGCTGGCGCTTTTAAAGTGGGTTTGCGGCACTTGCTGGCCATTATATTTGTCTTCTAGCTACTACTATCAGTCCACGGTTGCCTGTGATGAAACCAACTTATTTCTTTGTTAGAAATTGCATCACACTTTTATCTGAACATAAACATAAGGCTTGCAGTGAAATTATTTCTAATCAGAAAGCCATTTATATATGAAATAGCTCTTACAATCCAAATGACAGTTTTGCATGTACTGTTTCTCCTTCCTCCATGGTACACCCTCTTGGGGAAAATAAAAACAGGCCAGACAAGAGACTTAGGAGGGTAGAACAGTGGAGTCCTTGTGATGCTTTAGCACCTGCAGCCATTCTTCTTCCTGTGGTTTTCTGTGCTTTTTATCTACTACTCACAATCGTCAAACAGCCCTATTACCACATTTCCTGTATGCAGTTGCAGCAAAGAAATGAGGCAGCCAGAAGGCAAGAAAGATTGACCCTTAAGCGAGCCTGTTAAGTATCTTAAAAAGGGGAATGCTGCCCTTGGTTTGTAATTACAAAGCAACTGTATTTCATCCAAATGTATGCTTCAGCTGTCTTTATATTCAGAGCCAAACAAAAGCCCAAGAGTTCCTGACAAAAAGGTTGTTTCCCCTTACATTTCTTAATTGGGGTTATGTTCATAACACAGGCCTGCTGCCGCTCTAAAATTATTTTGGTTCTCTATCAATGCATTCATTTCTCAAAGAGTATTTTTTCTTTCTGTATTGTGATAATTCATTAAAGGGTTTTGATTTAGGTGTGGGTGAAAATCTTGAGACACAACGTATTTGTCTATTGTCTTTGCTTACGGAATTTAAAGCAAATGTGATCTAAATTGGATAGCACAAATGGGAAAGGCTACGAAACTTCAGAGTTTCTCTGAAATCTCATAAGGGTGATTCACAGAATGCCATTTCCTTTAAGGGACTTTGAGTAAATACAGTGTAGTGCTGGTCTTTGTGGGACCAAGCAGTTGTGGAGGGGAGGACTATATACTTGTAGAAGCACACTATTATTATTTATTTATTGTATGGCAGAGGAAGCATATGCAAAGGAAGCATATAATAATATAAAATACATGATCAACGGGTATGCAGACCAATTGGGCAATTCCCCTAAATACTAATATGTAATTTTTCAGTCCACTCAATTGAAGCTGGAGAGAGTTCAAAGAGCTCTGTCAAATCACCCTGGAAAGCATGATGCTCACATTCCTGTGACAGATGGGAAATAGTTTGGCGGGCTGCACCACAATCGCATTTGGGGAAGCACACTTTCAAGCGACCACAGCAACATAAATTGCAATGGCTTTATATATTGCAAATTACATATAATGCAAATTTACAGTGGCTTCACACATTGTGAAGCAGTGTTTGGCTAGATTAGGGACCTCCAAGTTCAGCCATGAAGTTCACTAGATGACCTTGAGCCAATATTTTACTCTTAGCTTAACCCACCTTGCAGGATAGTTTTGAGGATACAATGGGAGAGGGGAGATCCGCATGTGCTAGCTACCCTGAGAGCCTTCGAGAAAGGGAATGATAAAAATGTGATCTACACAGCCATGTGTGGAGTTGCCAGTTTGCAGAGTTTCCATGTGACCTCTGCTCAAATGCGAGTATGCCAGCAGCCTTCTGAGATAGTATGGAAACTGTAGCCAAGTAAAGACAGAAAAGGTATCATAAAGTCATTAGTTCTGCACTTAGCTGAGATACCAGAGGAAAACAAATAAGTCTAAAATTTAGCTTTCATATTGTCCACCATTGCAAAATATTTGCAGATTTCTCTGCCCTCTCCCTTTTTTCTTGTTCTCTGACAATAAATTCATTATCAGTTACAAGCCAGAGGAGCCAGGCAAAAGTGAAGGCCAAGTTTTAAAAGCAGACAAAAGAATCTCTGATCTATAAAATGGGGATAATAATCCTTTTCCTCACCTTATGCACAGCTACGGGGATGAAGAAGATAAGGAAATTTATCCCAGTCTGGGCTTTTGTGGTGGCCATAAATCTAGTTAATAATAAATTCTTCAGTCAGGCTAGTAAGGGTAGAGATATAATATGATTAGCAGTAAGACTCTACTTGTAATTCCATTGCTATATTATTATAACAGTAAAAAAATCCAATTTAAAAAATGGCTGTCTGCAACTCTGCTTGCTAAAGACAGTAATTTAGTGGGCCTTCATCAATCTGTGAAGTCTAGACGAGGCAAGTACTGCCTTGTGTATAAAACAGTGTGTCTCAAAATACTGCATTAAAGGCTTGATCCTTTCACTGTTTTTTGCTTTCTAAAGTTCTTCTTCTTAACATCTTCTGGCTTACCATGTTCTCTGCTCTATTAGGGTGAATGTGTATAGGTGGCTTTTCATGTAGTTTCATGCAGCCGAAAGCAGTAATAAAGATATTAGCTTAATTTTAATTTGATCGCTAATTTTTAAAACTAGTTCTAGGACTTCAGCAGATTTTCCATTTTTGAAAGACCTTGTTGCATGTATAGCTCTTTAGTTGCAGGGCACTTGAAATCCTGCATTTGCACAATGATCAGATTTTCCAGTAAAGGGAAATTTTCATATCTGACTAGCATGATTATATTTATTTACTTACTAAGGGCAAGGCCCGTTGCAGGCAACAATGCAATGCACTAGCAAGAGGAAGAAAAAGAAGGAAGGAAGCAATTCTCTTCATCTCAACTTCTTTCCCTCTTCCTCTCAGCTCCCCCCCCCCCCCCGCACCCTTGCTGTCTTCCCCACCCCCCAACAGAGCCTCTTTGTAGAGGCCGTTGCATTTATTAACTGAGTGGGTGTCGGAGTGCATCTCCCTTACTTACTCCCAAGTAAACAGGCTGTGCACACACACACACACACATTATTAGGGTGAAAGCTGGGGCCAGCTCACCTATTTCCATTTTGTAGGCACCGCAAAAGGGCTTGCAGAGGGGCTTTCCCCATCGTCGATTTTGAAAGCAAATAAATGCTTCCTCCTGTGTTAAACCCCACCGGCTGCAGCTCTTCTCTCATCTCCCAAAGCTACAGAAATCCCCAGAGGTTGGTGCAGAGTGGTGGAGCCAGAGACTTGCTGCAAGCCAGCACTTAACTGATTTCCAGAACAAAGTTTGAGTCCAGCTGCACCTTTAAGACCCACAAAGTTTAACTGTAGGTAGCCTTTCATGGGCATGCACAGTGAACTGACCGCAAGCTTCTGTGCTGGATGTTTTCCTTTCGTTTCCCCGCAAGCCCTTTCAATTGCAAAGCTGCTTCCCGTTTAACACCAGCTAATTAGTTATCATGGCCCACCGCCTCTTGGGGCTCCCAAATTGGGAGTTGTAGTTCTAATTCCCTTTGCTATGGTTGCAGTAAAGCCAGCAGAGAACTACAACTCCCAAAGTGCAACGCTCTGTGGGCGGGAGTGAGGCAATGCAGGGAGGGAATGCAGCCAGTGGGCAAGGATGCTGTTTTGAGTGGCAGTTCTTGCAGCCAACTGATTTTGGCGCTCCATAGAATCTTGTTGCTTTGAAAACAGCTTTATATATAAGAGAGATATTTGCATTTATATCCCTCCCTCCCCGCCATTTGGCAGGCTCAGGGCAGCTAACAACATAATTATTACTATTGATTTCTTGAGAGTAACATGGTTGAGTTTCATGGGTTCCTCTGACACTGCTGACATAGCCCACCCACCTATTAATGATTGTGCAGTTTGGAGCTTTAAAAAGATTGCTTGGGATTATTTTTTAAAACTTCCTGGCCTAAGCACTTTTCTGTTCTACTGAAAGATCACTCATATTAGCCCTTTGAAAGAAGATGATGGAGAACTCGAACAAAATTGCTGACACTGGAATGTACCAGCATGTCTTTGAAGAATATACACTGACCCCCCCCACTGGCACTTCCTACCCCCTCATAGAGCACATATCTCCTTTTGTTATTTCCCCAAAATGAGAATTGTGTCCTGTAGTTCAGGTTTACACTTCTCAGAATACTGATTCTATATCTTTGAAAGCAACCTGAGATGTCAACATTCTTCTTTCCCTGTCTCTGTATGCTTTCTTCAATTACATTTCTAGGAATCCGGCTACTTCCAAAGAAAGAGAAACAGCCAGCAGAAAGGGGATGGCAGCCCTATAATCATTCAAATGCTACAAGTTCAAACTTCTCAATTACTTTTATGGAGCAGAATTTCGAGCAGACAGACAATACTTTGAGTTTCTGGTTATTAAAGGCTTAGATCCTCTGGCAGAGAAAAAGTGATGAGCCTCTGAAAAGAATAGGGAGACTTTTGTAGGAACAAATAAACAGCAAAATGTTGGCACCAGATTTTTAAATTTAAAGCAGAGTTGTAGGCAGAGAACAAGGAGGAGGGGACTTTTATATAACTTGCATACTGAGCTGTTCAAAGGGAGGCATTTTAGAACCTGGCCTCTTGACCCTGATATTCAGCTGCTGCTTGGTTTTATCTCAGGAACAAAGTTTCAGCTTCTTTGTAATCTGTGTGCCCTGCAATGTGATCTCTAGTCCAATAAAACAGGCAACCTTTCACAATTGGTGTGTAACCAGTATTTTCCTAGAAAGGAACACCCTTGCATACGGCTTTTTTTGAGCTTCCTTAACAGTTATATCAAAACTGTTGTTAGGTTTTATAGCAGGGGTGGCCAAACTGTGGCTCGGAAGCCATATGCGGCTCTTTCACACACATTCTGTGGCCCCCAGCAGGGCAGCTGGGGAAGCGAAGCGGAGGCATACTTTTTCTCCCTCTCTCCCTTCCTCTCCCCTCCCTTCTGCTTTCTTTGTTTCTCTCTCTCTCTCTCTCTCTCTCTCTCCCCACCTTTCATTCTTCCTTTCCATTTCTCTCTTTCTCTCTCTCTTAGACAAATCAATATCATTAGCAAACAAATATTATCAATATCTGTTTTTACCCCTTTTGTTTTTATTTTTAGCAGTCTCATTTAATGTTAATAAAAAGTAAATTTGCATATTATTTAAAAAATAAAAACGTGTAATATTTGTTCCTGGCTCTCAAACATCTGACTTTTCTATGTGGCTCTTACACTGAGCAAGTTTGGCCACCCCTGGTGGCCAGTTTGGTGTAGTGGTTAAATTCGCAGACTAATCTGGGAGAACCGGGTTTGATTCCCCACTCCTCCACTTGCACCTGTTGGGTGACCTTGGGCAAGCCATTGCTCTGTACCAGCTATTCTCTCAAGGACAGCTGTCTCAGAGCTCTCTCAGCCCCACCTACCTCACAGGGTGTCTGTTGGGGGGAGGGGAAGGGAAAGGAGTTTGTAAACTGCTCTGAGACTCCGAGTGAAGGGTGGGGTATAAATCCAATCTCCTCCTCTTCCTCCTTCTTGTCACAAGGAGCAAAATGCAGCATTGGGATTCATAAAATTAAACAGCACAGATGCCCTATTCTATCTATTAGTCTTTTTATTAGTACATTGTTGTCTTACCCATCTTCCAAGGAGCTCAGAGCAGCATACCTTCCTCCATTCCCCATTTTATTCTCACAACAAACCTGTAAATTAGGTTAGGCTGAGCAAAATGACTGGCCCAGTGAACTTCATGTGGGGTTGCCAACTCTGGTTTAGGAAATTCCAGGAAATTTGGGGGTAGAACCTGGGGAGGTCAGTGCTTGGTGAGGGGAAAAACTTCAGTGGAGTATAATGCTGTAGAGTCCTCCCACCTTCCAAAGCATCCATTTTCTCAAGAACTGATCTCTGTTAGCTGGCGATCTCCAGGACCCATCTGGAGGCTGGCAACCCTAGCTCCATGGCAGTGTAGGGATTTTAATCCAGATTTCCCAGATCCTAGACTGGCAGCAGTATTGGACTGGCTCTACCTGCACTATGGTACAGGCAGCAGGGATTGTGGACCTGTAGCACATTTTACTAAAAGATTGGTAACCACTGATTTAGTGACCAAATGTTGCTTTATCAAGGGGGAAACATAGCCACCTTGAACAAGGAGGAAAGACAAGATGTTAATGTTTTAATTAATAAATGCATAAATAAAAATAGAGACAAAGTAAGAAGATTGTATAAGGTCTAATAGCACCTCATGTACCTGTAGAGTTTGGAGAGCATCCCTAGAGTACAGCCCAGCAGGGATTGAAACAACGAAGTTTAAGGATATTTCTCTACTTTTTAACTACCATTAACTCTTTACTATATTTGTGTGGGAGTGAAATGTTTGGTTCAAACTCACACAACATCTTAACATGGACTCTCTCTTGATTGTGGTAGCTGTCCCTCTTCTATCAGCATGATTAATATTGGATCATAAAATTGAGCCACACTGAAAGCCTGAAACACTCATCCTCTGTGGTGATGTGAGATGACTCTAACTTCTACAGATCTGATTGGGTCATAGAGCCCTTTTCTAAGGAAGCATTTAACTAAGCAATTACACAATCTCTTCAGTAAAATGAATACAAACTTTGTAATAAGAGTTCTATGTATTATAGAAAAGAAGCGGAATGACAGTGTGGATCTAAGGAAAATAAAGGGTTAGTTCTATGAGTTCCTTGGTTTGAGTGGAGTTACTAACCCAGGCACCTTCTTTCTCCCCACATGCTTTATTCTTTGTGGGCTCCTTGCTTGTTTATCTGGTCAAACATATGTTCCGCATTCCATATTTTCCAGGGTTTTAAGTATTCTTTAAGACTTGTTTTGTCACATGACAAACTGCTTCAAGCAGCTGGAAGAATTAGCTTTGTGATAAACACAAGGACTGTCCAGTCAGCATCGTGGATGATCCCTTGGGCTGCTAACCAGAAGAAAAGGAATCCCCTGAGCTTGAACTGGGGGAAAAACATATAACTGGCCAAAATTTGATGAGTGTATCATTTATGCATACGTTGAACATTCTTTTCTACTGCTAGAAGCCAATGCCAAATTCTAAAGGGTCCTAATTAGGGTTTCCAACTCTGGGTTCAGAAACACCTGGAGATTTGAAGGTGGAGCCTGGGAGAGTGAGGTTAAGGAAGGGGAGGGACCTCAGTGGGGCCTAATGCCACACAGTCCACCTTTCAAATCAACCATTTTCTCCAGGAGAGGCAGAATAAATGTTTCAAGTAAATAAGTAATTAAAAAGTGATTTATATAGTCTGGAGATCTAATTCTGGGAGATTTCCAGGCCCCTACCTGGAGGTTGTCAGCCCTAGCCTAGTTATTCTGTTTTACGTTTTTCATGTATTTCCCTTCTATCTCAAAATCATAAGGCTGAAAGACATTTTAGAATTCAAAGCTGAATAACAAGGTGGGCATACAGAAGCTACAGTTGGAATCCAAATGAACATTAAAATCCTATTAAGTTAATATCTGAGTTGTAATTTTTTAAAAGAAATTCGTGTTTTCCAGTGAATTGTGCAGTTTCCTGTTTTTGAACTTTACATTGACGTAGATATTTGTGGTATATTTAAAAAACCATTTGCATGTATCATTTAGTGACCCTGTTTCTCCCCAAACTTTGTAATCCCTTCCCTCTCGCCAGTACTAGTATCTGCTAGCATCTTGGTTGTCCTGAACCTAGAATTTTCAAGTTGCTGCTTCTTGCATATAAGCTTTTCAAACACTTGGATTTCAGAAACAATAAAAGTTAATTGTTAAGAACTCAAACATGCTGTACTGTCATGTGATCCCTTTCTTGGAATCTTGTAGTAATGATGTGTCTTACCTTGGTTTATTACATTCCATATAATTAGGTTATATTTTATAGCAGAATTTATACAGGAGACTTTAGAAAGAAGTAGGTATGCTTGACTGGCAGATGTGGGGACCTGAATATGGAAACCAATACAGGCTTTCCAGGTTTCATGTGAGTTGCAGTTGACCACAGGCAAACTGCAGTCTAGTCTAACAAAAAAGGGCTGTGACAGATTCATCATATTGGTACCCTTTGTCTTCTGGAAATGTGACCAGTGCTAAATGCAGGTAGGTAGATGTTATGTCTGCTGACCGCCACTGGGCGCCAGCAGCATACAGTCAGAGCTTGACTCCGTGAGACAATAGGGATCAAGACTCCTAGACCACCTCTAGCCCTCCAATAAGAACTCTGGCAGGAAATTCAAACCCGCCAATAGGACTTTTGGGGGTGTCCTAGGAGTTGTGTATAGTTGGCCATCTTGGCCAGTATTGCCTGCTTGTTCTGTACTCAATAAATCTATGCTGATCACTACGTCGTAATCCAGGCTTTCCATGCATCGAACCCAGTATGCAAAAGTAGACATAGGTTTTCTTTACCATCCACTGTCTATAGAATGCAGTAGAGGAAAGGAAAGAAGCAAAATCTATTCTAGTCATTGCACCACAAATTATCCACACTTTCAAAATAGGAGGCTGAGCAGAAAGTTTGTATTCTCCCTCCTCCCTTCCCTGAGAATGTATCTTCTACTTCCTTCACTTTATCTCTAATTCATATGGTCAAGAATTTTTTTCCAACCCTGTGCTTCTTTGTTGAAAATATGTATGTCCCACCTTTCTATGGGAACATTCATTTTTTCCATTGGATATGGTGTGTTATAAAAATTGTCTTATCCCATGGAGAGATGCTATAGGGGACTAGTACACATAATGATTATTTGTTATCACGGATAATGCATAGCTCTTGAGGTGAGAAAGAGGAAGAAAAAAACTTTATAATGCTACCAATAACAGTTTGTAATTTCTTTGTAGAGGAACCCCTTCCACTTGAGAATTCTTGAGTTAGATTAATAACGTTATATAAATGTCACAAATGGCTCCTAAGTTGGCATGTTAGTGTTCCTTATCCACCTGTCTTTGTAATGTAGCTTGACTATGGTTTACGAGGTAAAGCTGAGGTAGCAGATAGTATGCCAGAGGAGGAAAGTGAAAGCACTCAGACATTGTTGCATTATTACCCTTTCAACGTATAACCTTTTCAGGTTAGTTATTAACTAATCCTTCAGTTTCATGAAAGAGTCTTGTGTGTCAGTTTTTTCCACTGCAAGAGCTTAAAACCCTTTCAGGTAATAAGATGTACTTTAGGCATTTCTCTTCTTTTCTGAAAATAATGTTACTTAAAGCAGCAGGATAACAGAAGCAAACTATACTGGTAGCTTGTAAGCTAGAACAGTAGCAAGTTTGTTGAATGAGACTGTTAAATGAGGCTGGGTTGCTTAAGTGGCTTGAGGTATACAGACAGCAGTGATGTGGAGCGGGTACCCTGCAGGAATGATTACATTAAGAGATGAGACCTACTTTTAAAGGATTGTGTACCAAGCATTTTATGTTGCGATGCCATGTAGAGAACATTCATATAGAAGGTCTTCTTATAAGCATTATTTAATTCCTAATGCTTGTGGGAAAAGAGAGCAAAATGGTGGAATTCACACTGTTGTGTGCTGAGATTTTTTCTTTGCTGACTTTACTATAGAAAGAAGGCGGAACCTTTCATTTTCAGCTCGTCTGTATATAAAAGTGTAGAACACCAGTTATTCTGTACATGGAGTTATTCCTTGGAAGCTTCTTTAAATTATCACATTAAGCAACAGGGTTTTAATTAATCTGACTCAGATTTTTTTCTTTTCTTTTTCCAGGTTACTGCGTACAATACAAGAACTGAAGGAAAACCTCTCATTTTTATGATGCTGTGGAAAATACCTTGAGTCAAGACTACTACTTTTGCACCAACTTATATTGTGTCGTGGAAGGAAAAGCATAACACAAGAAATTCTCATTTGTCTTCTGTCGGAGTACAGCGCATTTGATTTAAGTACTTGGAAGTGCTACTGTCACACAGATTTGGAGCTTTGTGTCTTGCTCCTTGCATTGGGATTTGCACTTTGAACTGTTAACCATGAGTGAGTTCTGGTTGTGTTTCAACTGCTGTATTGCAGAACAGCCTCAACCTGTAAGTACAGATCTTAGTTTTTTTCTCTAAGCAATTAATAAAGTTCATTATATTCAGTGCAATTAATCGATTTTTCTCTCTCTACATATGAGTTATCGAATTATGTGTATTAACTTGTGGAAGCTGGAAGTGCTCACACCACTGAACACAATACTGCCCTGGATGTTCTATACCACTGATAATGGTTAAACATCATAGCACCTTAGTGCCATGGAACTTGTAACTTTTAATGCATTCTAGGAAGCCAGTGGTCTCGGGTGACAGCCAGTGGTGTGTGGCCTTGAGTATTTCAGGAAAGAACAGAAGTGCAATCAAACATCTTTTAATTTGTAGTACATTTTCTTTCCAAAAAAATACTGTTAGATTTCCCTTGCTTGAAAGCTAGTCGAATTCTACTCTAGGAACGGTGCTCATCTCCATTTCCAAGATGAAGAGCCAGCGCTGTCCGAAAACAACCCTGTGGTCACGTATATTTTTATCCCATCCTCTTTCTAAAGTGCTTAGTATGATACACCAGCTTCTCCTACCCATCCACAAGCAATTCTGTGAGGTAGGGTTAGGATTGAGAGGTAATGACTGCCCAAAGTGATCCAGTGAGTTTTGTGGGGTCACATGGAGTTGAACCCAGCTGCCTATTTTAAGTTATAATATGTAGTTTTTCACTGTGCATATTACTTGCTAGTTTATCCTAATTTCTGACTAAGAATGGAGGATGTTTCTTCAAATATGTGGATGACGTAAATCATTCCTTACTCTGATACAATGCTGAATTCTAAATACTATTGTAGATATTCTTATTTACTAATTTACATTATGTATATCCTATCTTTCTCACTGAGGCTTAATTGCAGTTTACATAGTGTTATTTAAATATAATCAACAAGATGGGACATCCAATAAACAGTGCTATATTAGATGTGTATAGAGCATGTTGTACAGCCAAATGAATCGGCTTAATTGCAAGCTGACAATAGCTGTACACCCCATCTGTCATAGCAACAGGGGTAGATGGGGAAGATAGATTTGTATGCATGCAGATTACATAGTCTGAAAAATACTTAACAGTACATAGATTTAGAATGCTACATCAGTTACAGTTATTAATCTGTTCAATGCAAAAACTATTAGAAGAGGAGCTGTTATCAGTTCAATTCAATGTTCAAATTAAATAGAACGTTGGAAGCTTTTCAGTACTTACTGCACACTTTGTGGAAAAGATACGGAAGACAAAATTAGGACTAGAACTACAAAAAAAAGCAAAGTGAATAGTGGAAAGTGTAATGGTATGTCTAGGTAGCTATATTTTAGGAAAGCTCCTGAAAGCCCTCCTACACTGCTGTTACTTTGATGATTCTGCTAAGAAGAAGAAATACTCTAAAATAGTGTCCGGTATCCAGCTGTATGCATATGAGGAAAGTGAATGTTCACAAGGGTTCCTTGGATGGTACCTCTTCAGGTTTCTGGAGAATCACCACCAACTGAATGAACACATGCCCAAGACTCACAACATTTTTTTTTTAAAAAAAAAAACTTTCTCAGCAGCAAAATGATTCTAGTAAAACAAGAATGCTACACAGCTGATGATAAAACTTAGTTCTGTGTATTGTGCTGTAAACTTAGGATCATAGCATAAAGGTACAGAGCATTTTCCATAGCTGACCTTAATTGTTCTGGATAATAACTTCATTCGAGATAAAGCAAGATGTGTAATGAATGTAACTGTTGTGTTTGTTTAGAATATGAAGCAGTAATAGCTTGAAAAGGGCCCTGGTATCCTTAAGCTCCAATTCCTATTGGCTGATTAATAAAGACTCCCATTGGTCCTGAAGCCAATCTAGATACCCAATCACTGAGCCCTGCTTGGGTCCAATAGTATTGCTTGTATATAGTTACATTGTTATGTGTTGGAACAGTATAAATGAAAGTGCTGCTCTCATAGAGCTGTCTTTTGAGCTGAACAATGTCACTGAATAAAAGCCTGTTTGTTTGAATTCATTGCCTCCTGCTCAATACTTAAAACTGGTGACGAGGATGGGATCCCAGTCATAACTGAACAGCTGAAATCACTCTGCCTGCCCAGCTGAAATCACTAAGGGCGCCCAGAGCTAAATCATTACGGGCATGGCATCCAAGGGCCATATCGAACCGTTCAACCCAAAAGTTGGGAACTGGGGTTCATACCTCAATTGGTTTGAATGCTACCTTGTAGAAAATCGTATTGACGGAGATGATGTCTGCCGCGCCACTTTTCTGAGTACCTGCGGCCAGGCTGTATTCGACATTGCTCAAGATTTAGTTGCCCCCTCTAAGTTACTCGAGACCTCTCTCGGCATCATCAAGGCCCGGCTGACCGAGCACTTCACCCCGAAGACGTCGGATGTCGCACACGGATGTGCGTTCCATCAGTGGAACCAGAAGGAGGGTGAGTCTGTCATGGAGTACCTCATCGCACTGAGGCGGGCTGCTCGAGACTGTCACTTCACCGATTTGAAGTCCGTCCTCCTAGATCGACTGCTCTGTGGCCTCAGAGACGAGAGCATCAGGCGAGCCCTACTCTTACTAAAGACTCTCACATATGAATCGGCCCTCGAAGAGGCCCTGAGAGTAGAGGCTGCCAAACTATCTCTCCGCGAACTGCGATTGAGTCTCCAAAGCCAGGCCTCTCTGATGCTGTACACCAGGGTAGTACCGCTGAGTCCGATGACGCCCAGGATGACCAATCTGATGTGTCTGATGATGGAGTTTTCAACGTGAGGGCCAATCAGAAGCTGTGCCACCATTGCAAAAGCCCGCGCCGCTCTAAAAAAAGCCTGCGAAAAAATGGCTGTGCCGGTTGCAGAGGTGCGCATGCATGTAGAGACTGTCAGTTCCGTGATGCCATCTGTCATGTGTGTGGGAAAGCGGGCCACCTCACCAAAGTATGTCGCTCATCTCAGGGTCGTGATGCTCCAGATGAGTTCCAGTGTACCCGAGGGTCTGTGAATGCCCCCAGCTGATTGTATCATTCCAAGTCATCTCGGCCGTCCGGGCAAAGGCAAAGTTACAGCAATGAAGCAAGTATGTCCGAGGACTACACCAACCACCTATATATACACCAGGGGCTACATCCGTGTCCAAAAATCAAAGCCACTGTCTTCATCGAAGGTCAAGCATGCCAGATGGAGGTAGACTCTGGGTCAGCATTGTCCATCATCTCTTGGAGCACGTTTCAACAGGTCTGCCCGCAATTCACTGCTCACCGCCTTCCGAGATGCACCCTACAGCTGTTCGACTTCCAGAGGAACCGAGTTCCAGTCGTTGGCATCGCCACAGTCCAGGACAAATGTAAGAAAATCTCCAGCCGTCTGAACCTGCTTGTGGTAGAGGGTTGCCGCACAAGCCTGATAGGGCTGGACTGGTTCGCCGCCTTGGGCATAGACGTTGTTGGCGTGAACCAAGTCGAGCCGCAGCCTTTTATGGACCTTGAGATAGAGTTTCCGGAGGTTTTCAAGACAGAGCTAGGCTGCTACAAGGGTCCACCTGTGTCGTTTAACCTGGATCCTGCTGTACCACCAATCTGCCTCAAGCCCAGATGCTGCCCCGTCGCTTTCAAGCCCAAGATTGACGAGCAGATTGATAAACTGTTGGCCCAAGGGATCCTCGAGCCAGTTCCCAATGCCAAGTGGGAGACACCTATCGTCACTCCCTCAAGCCCGATGGTTCCGTCGGTTTGTGCGCTGACTATAAGTGCACCATCAACCGGACCCTACAGCCGCATGCATACCCGGTTCCTGTGGTGAGCCACCTTCTAGCCTCAATCTCTGGGGGCCAGGTGTTTGCCAAGATTGACCTCGCCCAGGCATATCAGCAGTTGCCAGTAGATGCAGCCACAGCCGAGGCACAGACTATTGTGACGCACCGAGGTGCTTTTAAAGTAAACCGGCTGCAGTTTGGGGTAAGTGTCGCCACCAGCATTTTTCAAGAACTTATGGAGCGCCTTCTTCGGGGTCTGCCTGGCGTCGTACCCTATTTCGATGATGTCTTAATTGCCTGGGCCTCTGATCTTGAACTGGCTACTCGGATGCGAGAGGTCCTTCGTCGGCTACAGGACATTGGCCTTCGGCTGAAGAAGGAGAAATGCGAGTTCTTCATCCCTACCGTTCGATTCCTGGGTTACCGCCTAGACGCTGATGGCATCCACCCTGCTCCGGACAAGGTTGCTGCAATCCGCAACGCACCCCCTCCGAAGTCTAAGAAAGAGCTGCAGTCCTTCTTAGGACTATTGAACTTTTATCATGCCTTCTTGCCCAACAAAGCAGCTCTTGCAGAACCACTCCATCGTTTACTGGGCAAGTCAGCTCTGTGGGCATGGGGTCACCGGGAAAACACCTCCTTCCAAGCCGTCAAAGCCCTCCTTGCCTCCGATGCCATCCTTGTGCACTATGATGAGAAGAAGCCCCTTGTCCTAGCATGTGATGCGTCTCCTTACGGGATTGGGGCTATGCTCAGTCACCGGTTGCCATCTGGCTGGGAGGCTCCTATTGCTTTCTATTCCAGAACATTATCCCCTACTGAGAGAAACTATGCCCAGATAGATCGAGAAGCCCTAGCAATCATCGCTGCAGTGAAGAAATTTCATGATTTCATCTATGGGCGGGAATTTGAAATCGTCACCGACCACAAGCCACTGCTTGGCATCTTCACGGCCAACCGTCAACCCCCCCAGATTCTTTCCCTCCAGATGATGCGCTGGGCAGTTCTTCTATCCACCTACTCCTTCCGCCTCCTCCACAGGCCCGGCAAGACCATCGGGCACACTGACGCCCTTAGCCATCTGCCGCTTCTGTCTTTAGGACCACCCGAGGCCCCACTCCAGGAAGTTTTGCTTATCGAGGAGCTGCCGCAGCCTCTGCTCTCCGTTGTCAACATAGCGTTCCACACCGGCCGGGATTGAACGCTCAGCCGAGTCTACAACCATGTGTGGAGGGGATGGCCATTGGGGACACTCAATGCCGAATTCCAGCCATTCCTGTCGAGATCGTCTGAGCTGTTGGTAAACAAGGGATGCCTGTTGTGGGGAAACAGAGTTGTTGTCCCTCCCCCACTTCTCCAATGGGTGCTGGACGCCTTGCATGAAGAAGAAGAAGAGATTGGATTTATATCCCGCCCTTCACTCACTTGGAGTCTCAGAGCGGCTTACAAACTCTTTTCCCTTCTCCTCCCCACAACAGACACCCTGTGAGGTAGGTGGAGCTGAGAGCTCTGAGACAACTGTCCTTGAGAGAACAGCTGGTACAGAGTTATGGCTTGCCCAAGGTCATCCAGCAGGTGCAAGTAGAGGAGTGGGGAATCAAACCCGGTTCTCCCAGATTAGAATCCACGCACTTAACCACTACACCAGACTGGCTCTCTACACCAAACTGGCAAACTGAAGGGCACCCAGGCATCGTTAAGATGAAGGCCATTGCTAGGAGCTATGTTTGGTGGCCCAGCATGGATCAGCAGATTGAGCGGTGGGTCTGGACGTGTCAGCCGTGCCAGTAGTTGAGGCCAGCAGCTCCAGAGGTTCCTGTTCATCCAATGTCACTGAATAACAATGTCACTGAATAAAAGCCTGTTTGTTTGAATTCATCGTCTCCTGCTCAATACTTAAAAGTAACCATAACCATTGTACTTACTTTTTGTGACACAGCTCGTACTAATCCTACAAATTTGTGGGCATTCTGCCCATAGTAATACAGTATTCTTGTAAACAACTGTTTGTGGGGATAGTGGTCTGTTTCAAGCAGGTTGATTTCACTTAAATTGTGAATTAACCAGTTAAATTTGGCTTCAGAGCATGCAATGTGTCTGGCAACCTATAGGAGGCTCAGGGAAACCCCAAAGTGATGTAAGGTAGCTCTAGGAATCACCAGAAATCCTATAGTAAAAACAGATTTTTCTTCCACCACCACTTGGGCAAGGACAGCTGCCACCATAGCCGGAGTCTTGGCAGTCCTAGATTTAAAGGAGGAGGAATGAAGTTATGTCAGGGAGGGAGGTTATCTTCAACATTTCACGCAGAAGATCTGCTGGACAAAAGTGTCACCTGGCCACACCCGCTCTCTAAAAACACTTGGCAGGCATCAGGAAAGCCATCCACAGACACCTTGATACCTACAATTCCACATTGAGACCCCATTATCTGTTAATCATATCATATACGAACTTATCCATACATTCACCAGATTACAAAGCCTGACTGTCCCAACAGAAGAAAATGAAATCTAGAGAGAAACCTATCCCCTTGTTTCACAGTGAAATTGGGATACCTGAAGCACCAGGTAGGACTGCTAGAGTTGCAGTGGAGGAAAACTAAGACTGGCCAAATAGAGATTAGAGTTTATTTGAAAGCCTTTTCTGTGGTGGTAATGTCAGCAAAGAGACAATACATCTTTTCCACCGATATATGTGCCCAAAGCTCTCTAGCAAGTCTATTTAGGGTAGTAAGAGACATTTGTTCTCCAGATCCGTTTGCAGCTCACTGTCACCAATTTGCTAGGCACCATTAACCATAGTATCCTTTTGGTCCACCTGGCTAGACTGTGTTTGGGAGGCTCAATATGGGATTGGTGTTACCTTTTTTCATTTTTGGGGCGTGTGTGTATTTTTTATATGTGAGTATGTGTGCTCTGAAGTGGGAAGGTACTAGAAGGTGATGTTCTTAAAATGCTGAGCTCCATGGCCTTTGGCTTATTGAAAGATTGGAAGCACAGATTGAAGGTCCTTTTAGATTTATTTTTTTGTACTTAGACAGTGTGGAAGTAGACCAGAACACTTTTTTACCTACTGAGGATTGTTCCAAATATTGGAAAACAGAAAGAGCTCCTGGTCTTGATGAATATCTAGCAAAACTATTGGAAACAGCGGAGATGGATAATTTAACTTTAAAGTTGAAAAATAAATAGGACTGAGCCTTTATATCTTCATGGGAAATGTTCTATAATTGGTATGAGAAAACAAAACAAATCCAAGTCTGTTAATTCTGTTGGCAATGTACAAATGCGGTCTATCTTCTTATTTTGTTATATAACCAAAGGCTTTATGTTGAATGTGTAAAAATGAAAGAATAAATTATTATTTAAAAAAAAAGGATTGTTCCCAAGGTGAACTATTCCTAGAAAAAGCCCTCCTAGTGTCAGTCACACATTTCTTACTAATATTTATTTTATTTATTTATTGGGATTTATATCCCATCTAGCCAGCGTTAGCCAGCTCTAGGCGGCTCACAACATTCTGCCATCTAATATCCCATCAGGGTGGATAAAATCAATTTTTTTAAAAAAAAATTAAAACTTGTATGTTTAAAATTTAATTCAGATTTTTAAAATTTAAATTGGATTTTTAAATAAAATGCTTTTTGAAGAAAAATCTATCTAAAGATAGTTTTATGTTTAAGATACATTATAGTCAGACGGCTATTCATCATGAAATGAACAAGATTTAGTTTTTAATTATGTAGCACAAAGCTGTATATTCATGCAATATTTAATTTTTTTTGGTAAATTAATTATGTTAATCCATTCACAGTGCCATGGTGTAGTGGTTAAGTGTGCAGACTCTAATCTGGGAGGACCGAGTTTGATTCCCCACTCCTCCACTTGCAGCTGCTGGATGACCTTGGGCAAGCCATAGCTCTGTACCAGCTGTTCTCTCAAGGACAGCTCTTGAAAGAGCTCGCTCAGCGTCACCTACCTCACAGGGTTTCTGTTGTGAGGAGGAGAATGGAAAGGAGTTTGTAAACCGCTCTAAGTAAAGGGTGGGATATAAATCCAATCTCCTCCTCCTCCTCCTCCTCTTCTTCTTCCAGATGTTTCTGTAAGATTACTGAGCAGTTTTTCTATCTAGAAGATATTATCACAGATTCTTGGTTTTACAGTTCTCAAAATTGTGAATTTGTGTCTGCAGAGATCACAGGCCTCTTTTTCACAGCAAAAATGTTATAAAATAAACATACAGATTTGAGAAAAATACCTTAATCCCATTGTTCCTTTGCAAATCTGTGTACACAGAATCAACCCCTTACCTCTTGACTGCTAAGGTTCAAAACATTCAATGAATAGAAGATTGTTGGTAATGGAATAGATCTGCACAAGAAGTGAAGGCCGAGGACAGACTGGCAATGTAAAGCGGGGCAGGCACGGTTCGCAAACGGAGGAAAGGAGCACGTTCAGACATGCGCATCTGTCCGTCGGCTCCGTTGCGTACTTACCCGTCTCCCAGTCGCTTTCCTTTCGCTTTAACAGGACACCGGTTTTTCCCGGTGTTCAGGGGCCTTACTCCGCATGCCTCCTGCTTCCAAACAGTGTGAACTGGAAGAAGCGGGAGGCATCCGGAGGAAGTGTGAACGCACTGGCAAAAAGTTATGCGCATGTGCGCACATGCGAAAAACATCAAAGAAAAACAAAAAAAAGCACAGTGGTGCGCGCGAGCCGTGCGCGCTGGCTACACAGCAGTCTGAACGCTCCGTAGCAGTCTGAACGCTCCGTATCGCCGCTGATCCGCATTGCTCTGGCCAGTGTGAACGGCCAGCTCCGTGGGTTTTTCCCCCCACTCCAGTTCCCTCCGCTTTGCCTCCGCTTTAGATTGCCAGTCTGTCCTCAGCTGAAGTGTGAGGAGGGAGAGGCAAGTAGTAAAAAGGAAAGTGAAGCCTTTTGAGCAGAATACTCCACAAGTCTTTGGATCTTTGTGTGTATAGCCTGAGGTTTATCCTATTATTCTTTCCCTGGAGGAAAAAACCTAGAATGGGCAGCAGGCCATAAGAGACCCAGTTTGTGAATATTTTAATGACATCCCTCTACCTATGGGTAAGACAGGCATGTGTGCAAAATGCAAACACTGCAACAAAGAAATGCAAGGCCTGATGGCCCAAATGCAATAACATCATGAAAAGTGCTGCGATGAAGATGACAAAAGGAACATGTTTGAACAGGCAGGATCTTCAGATTGGTAAATGTTTTGTGATTTCCTCATATTTCTTAGACTGCTTTGAGGAACTGTCATGTTTGAGCAAAATTATTTTTGTTCTTATTATTACTGCATGTCACTGTCATTTTGATACAGTTATGAAAAAATAAAGAATTGAAACAAGCAAATATTCCTTTTTTGGGCAATGCTGAGTGGCAGTGAATACAATGAATAATACTAAAAAAGCAGAAATGGTATAAATAATAAAATTGACTTTTTGTTTAGGGCAATCCATCATCAACATAAAGGATTCTGGAAACCATCCACCTTTGAGATCACCATCCTCCTGTTCTACAGTTTCAGAGTTATCTGTCCAGGATAGTGTTTCAGTCACATCATATACATCCCACATCCACAGTAGGGAAGGGAAGGGAAGACTATCCAGGAACAACCATAGATAAAAACTAGCAGATTAGAAAGAGTTAATTGATAAAAAAAATTACCCAGTTTGTTTACATGACACTCTTTTTTCCATCTGATTGAAAACCCACACTTCATTAATATGGTTCAGTCATTGAGGATACAGTCCACCCAGCAGAGCAGATGTTGCAGAGAAACTGCTGGATAAAGTGTATGACAGAGAAATGGAGCAATATGCAACAGCTCTAGATGGTAAAATTGTTAACATAAGTCGATGGGTGGAGTAATGTCCACAATGAACCTGCTGCATATGCTTGCATAACAACAGAAGAAGGGAATGTATTCCTTGCAGAAACAATTGGTATGTCAGGAAATGCACACACAGCAGAACACATATAAGAAGTGACATGTGAACAACAATTCAAATGTCTTGTATGCAGTTTGGTCACAGACAATGCTTCTAATGTACCCCAGATGAGAAGAAATTTAGAAGAGCAGGAAGGGAATACAAAGCTAATAACATATGGTTGCAGTGCTCATTTGCTGCACCTCCTAGCCAAAGACTTCAGCATTCCAGGAATAAAGACTAATGTCATTGAAATTGCTAAATATTTCCGTAACAATCATTTTGCTGCAGCAGCTCTGAAAAGAATGGGTGGAACTAAGCGAATGCTACCACAAGATGTTAGATGGAACTCTGTAGTGGACTGTTTTGAGCATTATATAAAGAACTGGCCTGTTCTGATGACAGTTGGTTCACAAAATTGAGAGAAAATAAAGGGCACTGTCATGGCAAAAATCCTCTACATTGGGCTTAAGATAAATGTTGAACATATGCTGAGCATCCTGAAACCCTTCTGAAGCTTTAAATAAAATACAGAAAAACAGCTGTTTTATTGCTGATGCTATTGAAATTTGGAAGGAACTGAGTGAGCATTTAAAAACAGAACTACACGCTGACATAATTAAATTACAACAAGCATCAAAAAACGAATGGGACTAACACAGTCTCCAGTTCATTTTCTTGCAAATATTGTCAATATCCAATAGCAAGATCAAACGTTAAGTGCTGAGAAAGAGGCATTAGCTATGACATGGGTATCCAGCAATCATCCATCTATAATGCCAGCTATAATGAACTTCAGAGCTAAGGGGTAACCTTTCAAGAAATATGTTTGCTGATGATGTTTTAAAGAAAGTCACACCAGTGAACTGGTGGAAGTCACTTAAGCACTTGAATTTAGAAACTGTTGAAGTAATGGTTTCACTTTTAACAGCAGTAGCTTCTTCTGCTGGATAGAAAGAATATTCTCTTTTTTTGGACTCATTCATTCTAAATTGGGAAATCATTTGAGACCCAATAAAGCAAGAAAGTTTGTTTTTCTTTTCCAGATTATGAACAAAGATGAGGATGAGTAAGCTACAGAGGACAGAATTTTAAGTTTTTCATGTGTGGACTGGGCTGATGGTCTTAAATTTTTAAAAAAACATATTTTGTTCAATCATATCAGTTAACAAACATGGATGTTTAAGCAAATACAAGAATATATATGCTATAATGTTATTGTTTTAATTATTAATAATAAAACTATTAAAATTAGGGGATGATTATTTTTCTCCTTCCAATAAAGTACAGTAGAAAAGTTGTCCAAATATGAATGATTAACCTATTAAACTGGAGACAGTTCATCTTACAATAATTTCATAATTCTCTGTGATGTGTTTCTAATAGTCTAACCAAATCAGTAATTTTTTTTGATATAAAAAGAAAAAAGAAGAGTTGGATTCATGCCCTGCCCTTCACACAGAGTCAGAGTGGTTTACAATCTCCTTCCCTTCCTCTCCCCACAAGAGACAGCCTGTGAGGTAGCTGGGCCTGGGAGAGCTCTGAGAGAACTGCTCTTGAGAGAACATCTCTGAGGGAACTCTAACTGACCCAAGGTCACCTAGCTGGCTGCATGTGGAGGAGTGGGGAATCAAACCTGGTTCTCCAGATTAGAGTCTGCCATTCATAACCACTACAGCAAACTGTAAAACTAATCTGGAAAAGTTGTTATTCTAAAAATGAAACCTTCATCTGGTTGTAAATATTATACCAGCAAGAATGAGTCTTTATATTAAAAAACCATGATTTAAATGTATTCTTACTGACTAATGATTTAAATTGTGATTTAAACCAATTTGTTTTAAATCAAATCCACCCTGCATCCAGTCATGATGCTCTAAATAGCCCTAAGATTGTTAAGAAACTTCAGTTCATCCAATGTGAGGCAACAAGAATACTTAAGGGAACCCACCAGTGATCTCATCAAACTAGAATTATACCATCAGCACTGGCTTCCAATTTGTTTCCTCTGCACAAGATGTTGGCATTGACCCTTAAAGTCGTACATGGCTTTAGCCTGGGAACCTGAAAGGCCTTCTCTTTCTCTTGTCTCCGCCAACCCAGGGTTTAAGATATGCACAAGATGTTTTTCCCTGGGACATAGCCGTAGTGGATATCTGGCTGGCAGGGACCTGGGAGATGACTGTTTTAGCCATTTCTCCCTGACTGTGGAATTCCTTCTCTCAAGAGCTGAGAATGTCCACTTCTCTAAAGGCCTTCAGGATCAATCTTAAGACTTTACTTTTCCTGCCAGAGGACACTTAACTGGATCAGGGAATAAAGTAGCAATGAAGGTGGGAATAAATTCATCACTGGCACTGTTAAAAGTTGATATAAAGTGGTTTCAATTTATTGGTATTATTTGTCTATCTATACACACACAGATACGCATGGTTTTATAGAAACATTATAGAATGCCTTGGAGACTTTCAGGTTGAAACATGGTCAATAAACTAAATAAGAATAAATCTTTCATAGTTCTCTGTGGTAGAATGTGGGTTTTACCCAAAATCTTTTTCCTTAATGAGTTGTCCTGAGGCCAGTTTTTGCCCCTCCACAGATGCATAACAGTTATTTTTTTGGAAGAGGAAGAGTTTCATGTTGTAACTATTGACACGTATCCTGTCATGGAGCTGTAATATTTCATCATGTTGGCTGACCTCTCTACAAATACTTCCTGTGTTGAATTTCAGGGGCTCAGCAAATTAAAATAGTCATTTTTTTCCTCCTTTCTTACTTACTTCCTAAAAGTCTGTTGTTGTTTATAAGGAGGTATCACTTAAACTGCCCAAGTTTTTTTTTTACATACTGCTATGTTTCTTTTAAGGTATTTTAAGCACAGTTTTCAGTAGCAAGAATATGAAATCTTTTTCTAAGATTCTAGTCTTTCTAGTCTGTAGGTTTTTAAACTTGTTACTTGAGGTAAGACTTTGGGCCTTCAGCTTTTCTTTTGAGTGACATCTATATTGCAGGATCAAGGAGAGCTCACGTAAGCGTAGATCTCCAAGTCAGCCATTATGTTCTCCCAGTGGTGAGATGAAAAAAACAAAGCCAGTTCCACACACCCCTGAGTGGAGGTGCTCTCTGGTTTTGGACTGGACTGTCCTGTATTTCAGCCTTCTATCCAATAATAGATTTAGAAACTATTGGACAGAACTCCAAGCTTGAGCAACAGCGAGAGACAAATGCTGCTGCTGAGACAAAAGATGGTTCATCTGTTCCTGCCTTCTCCATCCCAGCCTCTGTTGCTGGCAACAGTGAGGGACAGAGGCTATGGCTGCTCAGGTTGAGAGCGGGGTTTAGCTCTGACAGCTGCTTCTGCCTTCTCTTGTCCCATCCCCGTACAGCTGGCTACCAGCAGTCTGCCACTGCTTCTGTATGTCAGGGAGGCAGCACATGCCTCAGGTGCTCCTCCTTCTCATCATTCCCACATTCATCTGCTATCACTGTCTCATCAGCCTTCATCATGTTCTTCCTTCTCCTCTTAGGCTGTGGCACAAGGTTTGGATTTTCTTCCCCAGTGTTCAGTAACTATTGGGCTGCCTCGCTCTCACTTTCCATACTTTCCATACCCACATTTCTTCTCTATTCTGCAAGCTGGTTCAATGGACATGGTTTGCAGAAGGGTTGAGTTCATGTTGCTTAGGTTCTGGAATGTGGAATTTCTAGAGAAACAGAGTAATTGTGGAATAGCTTCTGCAAAACTTCCTCACTGGGGCAGCTTCCTAGAAGATCCTGCTGCTGCCATATTGTGGCAACAGCAATAACAAATAATGTGTAGCATACATAGATGGCCTATATTCAACCACACACTTCTGAAGATATAAGGCGCTTATTTTCTTAAAGGTGGTGATTTTTGCCTATCTCCCCTTGAGCTGCAGTCATGAGCCCAGACAGAAACTCTGTTTTTATCTGAAATGATGTCTGTGCCTGGCAACCATGGGAGGTTTGGAGGTGGGGACTTGCATATCCATGATTTCTAATGTGGGGAAATGCAGAAGTGACACAGAGTAGCTCTGTGTCCAACTTGCCCTATTTGGGCAAGTTAATAGAGAGGGCAGTGGCGATGCAGTCACAGGGCTTCTTGGATGATGCTTCCATATTAGATCCGTTCCTGTCCAGCTTCCGCCCAGGCCACGGAACAGAGACGGCTCTAGTCGCCCTCACGGACAACCTCCGGAGGTACCTGGATTGAGGTGGGACAGTAGTGCTGTTATTAGATCAGTCAGCTGCATTTGACATGGTCGACCACCAGCTACTGGTCCGCCGCCTTGCCGACATCGGAGTTCAGGGGCTGGCCTTACAGTGGCTTGTCTCCTTCCTCCAAGGTCGAGGACAGAGAGTGGTGCTAGAGGTTCAACTGTCCCAGAGACACCCACTTGATTGTGGTGTGCCTCAAGGGGCAGTATTGTCCCTGATGTTATCTAACATCTATATGTACCCTCTTGCCCAAATTGCCCGGAGGCATGGCCTGGACTGTCACCAGTATGCCAATGACACCCAGCTCTATTTGATGCTGGGTGGCCAGTCCGACTCTAAACCAGAAGACCTGGATTGGGCGTTGCAAGCTGTGGCTGGTTGGCTTAGGCTGAGCCAGTTGAAATTGAATCTGACGAAGATGGAGGCTCTGTGCCTGAGTCAGAGTGGGCTGGGGGTAGGGATCCCACTCCCGGCCTTCGATGGGGCGCTGTTGGTGCCAGCACCGAGGGTTAGGAGTTTGGGAGTGCTCCTGGATGTCTCCTTAACAATGGAGGCCCAGGTAGCAGCCACTGCCAAGTCAGTCTTTTACCATCTTAGACTGATTAGGCAGTTGGTTTCCTTCCTCAGACACAACAACCTAGCAACCAATGCTCCCTCTAAGCTGTGGAGTCTTGTGAGCAAAAATTCTATTTTATGAGCTACTGGCATTAAAGTTGTGAGTGAGTGATTTGGCTACTGCATAAGTTAGTTTGCTCTGGAGCCATCCTTCCTGAGCTAAGACAAAAATGTGTGAGCCGGAAGCTAAAAAACTGTGAGCTAGCTTACAGCTTAGAGGGATTCAGCTTAGAGAGAACACTGCTAGCAACAGTGATCCATTCAATGGTCACTTCGAGACTGGATGCAGTTCCGCAGGGCCTGTAAGACGGAGCTCTTCCGCCAGGCTTTCAAATAGGGGCCGCCGCCCCTCTTTCCTCCCCATGTTTTTTACCAGCTATAAAGGGCATCAGTGAATACCATCTGGCTCCTGATTCTGTCATTGGGGCCTGGTAGGCTGGGATAGACAGTTGCCATTGAACTTGATTTAACTTGTCTGAGTGTTATTGAATATTGTTAATGATGTCTAATAATGTTTTATTCTGTTAAAATTTTACTGTATTTATAGTATTTGAATTTTGGTACGTCCAAGTCTTGTAAGCCGCTCTAGGCCTGCAACAGCGGGAAGAGCAGCCTAGAAATCCAATAAATAAATAAATAAATATTACTGTAATGCCCTCTACATGGGGCTGCCCTTGTCCCAAATCCGGAAGCTGCATCTAGTGCAGAATGCATCGGCAAGGCTGTTGTTGTGTCTTCCTGTGTGGAAACACATCCAGCCCACCCTGAAAATGCTGCACTGGCTGCCTATAGCATACCAGATTCGGTTCAAGGTGCTGGTATTTACCTTTAAAGTTATGGCCAGGGACCTGCATACCTGAGGGACTGCCTTTCCCCATATGTCCCTCAGAAAGCACTGCAGTCAGGGGCCCAGAAACAGCTGGCCCTCCCAAACATCAAGGAGGCCAGGTTGGTCACAACCAGGACAAGGGCTTTTTCGGTGGCAGCCCCATTCTGATGGAATGAACTCCCAGAGGAGATCAGGACCCTGTGGGATCTCTTGCAATTCCACAGGGCCTGTAAAACGGAGCTCTTCTGCCAGGCTTTGGGGCCGCCGCTGTCACCACCGCTACCACCACCATTATTACCACCATCACTGTTCCTGTGAGATCGGACAGTGTACGATGAGCGAGCCCGACATTGCTGGGTCCTCCTTTTTTCAGCCACTGCCTGAACTAAGCACAAAACACTGAATATTGTGACCAGCTGATAGGAAGAAAGCTGCTGTACCTGAGGAATAATTACTAGCACTTTAATATATTTTATACTCTGTTTTTAAAAAATTTGTATTAATGAATTTGTATTGTGCATGGAATTGCCATTCCATATTGTTTATATTGGTGTAAGCCATCCTGAACCAGCTGTGCTGGAAGAGTGGGGTAAAAGTTTAAATAAATAAATAAGAATAATTGGGAATGCTATGGTTTTACCATAGAATTTCCAGCAATTCCTAGAACTACCCTACACCACTTCTAGTTGTTGTTTTTCCCCCAGAAGTGACATAGCAGCATACAGGACAGTAACTTTTTAAACATTGTTTTTCTCCCACTACCCCTTGAAAAGGCAGTGAACAAGGATGACTGCTGGCAGGAGGTCTCCTGCCATAGTGGGAAGGCTAGCTGCCCAACTTAACAGCCTGATACAAGTTGCAGGGCCCTATTTGGCCAACTCTTTATGCTGCATAGTATCCATTATAGCTCCTTGTAGTGTCAACAGACTGTAGAAAACCATGCTGAAGCAAAAATAGGAGTCTTGTAGTACCTTGAAGACTAACAAAAATTTATTCGAGCATAACCTTTTGTGGAGTAGAGCTCACTTCTTCAGATAATTATGAGTGGATCTTCATTTTGAATTATTTTATGTAGGAAGGTTGAGGGGGACAAATAGTAGGGTCAAGAAATATAGGAAGTATGTAGGGAAATGTAATTTTATTTTTCCTGATCAGATTTGAATTGTGCATAGGGACTACTAGTTATCCTGTCGTGAACTCGGTCACCACCTTGTTAGGCAAGACTAGCCACTATCTTGCCCTCCTTTTTAATGTTGCTGCCACCACTTGAGGTAAAATCAAACACCCCCCTCTCTCTCATGGGTTGCCCAAGGCCAACACCACAGGGGTGTATTACTGTATTACTTGACCAAGTGGTCAAGGCGGGTGGGTAAGGACATGTGCAGGTACTACAAGGTACTACAAGAACAGATCTGAGTGCACTAAGCAAAACAAACAAAAGGAAAGTTACTAGCTGATATTACAATCCATGGTATATCTGGTCTTTGTTAGTTGCATGATGTCCCCTATCAGGGGCATCCCCAGACAAAGGAACAGCTCTCCTTTTCAGCCCCTTCCCCATGTGTTCTTCAGAACCCTTACCCAATCTGGTTGCCAGGCTCTGAGCTGAAGCCCCCAAAAAACTGGACCCTCCCCCCAATCAAACTGTGTTAACATGCTAACCCATCAAAGGCTAGTGTGTTCTTCGCTGTCATTTGGAAAGGATGCTGTCCATCCAGAGGAGAGCATTTCCCCCACATCCTCCCAGCCACACGGATGCCAGTATCCCCTTCCATCACTGTAATTATCACAGCAGCTCCTGCTCCCTTGCTTCTCATCCATCACATAATCTATGTTAGTTAACATCTTAATAGGTGGGGATTTGTAGGTTTTATTGAGATAGTCTAAATTATAGCAGGATAAAAATCCTAAATCTGGCTCTGGGGCAAGGGAAACATGGTGCTAAACATTTGAAGAAATCCCAGTCCAGCTGTTTCATGCTGGAGCTTTCCTTTAAAGTTCTTTTGTTTAAAACATTGTGATAAAGATCAGCTGTGGGTCCCAGCACTGAAATGTTCTCAGATCGGTTTCTGAATATTGTAATTTTAATGTCAGATTTGTGTTTATTTATTCTTTTACATAGTGACTGATCTGTTCCTTCTATGTAGATAGCAGAAAGGTATTGTTAACACATAATGACTTTTATCACAATGGTGGATGAACAAATGGATAAGTCCAAGATGGTAAAGCTGATGTTTTTAGGTCCTGTAATAGTACTGTATTGCCTGAATGTATATGGCATCTTGGTTTGTTGAAGAGTCTGATCCCTGGGTTTATGTCTCTGATAGATGGTCCATTGTTGGCATGAATCAATTTTAGGCTAAGGGACTATCTGTAAGAAAGAAAAGGCCTGCTTCCCAAGGCCAGGGAGAGACAAGTATTATTATCTAGCATAAGCTGTAGTTTATTGATGATGCATTCAACTGATTTGAGCTGAGTGACAGCCAATGGTGTTCTGTTGCAACCTCTTTCCAGCATGTCATGTAGTATGTACCAGTCTGATTTTATTTCTCTGTTTCTTTACTTCATTGGATGGATATTGTAATTCCAAGCATGCCTTCAGGTATAAGCCCCTATCCAAGAAAGTGTGGAAAATGTGGCTGTAATTCAGCACTTGGCTATAGGAAACAGATTGTGTTTCAAGGTGTGTGGCCTCAAGGTGATGATTGGAATCAGGTAGATCTGTTGGTAGGTTTGGGGATATAAAGCAGTGTGCTTAGGTGTTCATTATCAAGTTTTAGAACTGGTTCTAGAAAGTGAGCCTTATGTACATATTGGTCCAGGCCCAAATTGGTAAGTGAGGGTAAAAACTGTTAAAGTACTTGTAGAATCTCTTGAGAACTTTTTCCCCATATGTGCAGATTGTGAAATTGTCATTGATAAATTTTAAGTACTGTAGATTCTTGCTATTTGCAACTAGTGATGTCACTTACTTGCTGTTATTTGGTCATATGTTATGATGTTCAGCCTGTTTTTACCCCTTTCATGCTATCAGTGTTGTCATTACATTCTTAAATTTTGCAGGAAACTTGGGTGTTTTGTTTTATTGCTTCATTTTTGGGCTACTGTTCATGGAGTTTTCACTTGCAGTGAATGGATCTCATGTGAATGGTGAGGGTCTGCTGTATAGAGAGGTGTTAGAAAACAGTTCCTCGGCTCCTACCTTGGTTTGCTGTTACAATATTAGGGATAATGTTCCTGATAACTTTTTGTCTGATAACATGCATGAGGAGTGTTGGTATTTTAATCCTCAATATCCATAGTAGCTAAAACAGTATTATCTTGAAGACAGTTGATGAACTGTAGTTTCTTCAAGAATTCAGTAATATCCTGCAAAGTGAATAGGGCTATTGATGACACAAGGCCTGAAGTTAGAGTCCATGTAGCCAGATACTCCTGTAGTAGTTATGCTAATGCTTGAAACAATGAGAGGTCCTGTGTTACTAGGCTTGTGTATTTTAGATAGTAGGTTCCTGGGGTGTGACCATATAAATTTGTTCCTGAACATATTTTTGTCCTGTTGAAGAAGGGGATTCATAAATGGAAAAGTGATATAAAATATTTAAATGGAATAAGACTGTGTCTTATTAACTGAACATTTTTGAAGAGAGTTTTTGTACAAAGTTTGGAGAATGGACAAAGGATTTTCCCCTCTGCCATCTAGTCCAAACATGCTTCTTGAAAGATCTATTATTTTCAGAAATCATCTGACAAACGTTCCTTTTTATTTAAGAAGCATGGCCTGAAATTACTAGTTTCATCATGTGATGAGTAACTCAACATAATATCAAGGAATATTGTATAAACAGTTTAGCCTGCATATTTTAAATGCTCTCTTTGGTGATAATATGCTGAGCTTGTGAAAAAAAAGAAACTTTATGACCCAGCAGTGCAGAGTCAGTGTGGGAGGTCTTCACTTAAAAACATATTAGCTGATCCAAAATCAAGGTCATTTTACAAACAAACAAACAACGAAATCTGGAAAGTAAAAGGTTAGATTTCAGTTTAGCAACAGGATACTTTTGGAAGAGGGTAATCTGATAACTTTTTCTCAGTGGACAGTTAGGTCCATGGCATGGCTTGATCTTTGAGCTCTAGCAAAGTGATTTTTCATGATCTTTAAGCAGTGATGTACTGTCTCATTCTAGCCTTCCATCACTGACTCTCTTCCTGTACCTTGACCACTGCTCTCTTTTTCCCCTACTACTGAATACCTAATTTTTATCTTCCATCATTGTCTCTCTTTCTGTACCTTGACCTTGGCCTCTTTTTTTTCTAGCAAAGGTTTGTTTCTTAGCAATCCATTAGGGTTGGGTGTTTTTTCCCCGTTTGTTTGTTTTTTGCAGTTTTGTTCTGTTAGTGAGGTTGGGTGAAAATGATTATTTCTGGCCTTTTTATAATCTGTTTTTCAACAAAATTATTTAAATATTTCATAAGAAAAAGTGTGTTAATCATGGGGTGCTGCCGACAAAAGTGTTGTCAATGAAAGAATACAAAATTCAGTAACAATAGAATAGGTTCCTAGTCTTCATGGCTAAAGAGTTATGCTTCCTTAGCAATACTGTAAAAATAGTTATGTTGAAGGCTGTAAAATTCCTATACACAATCCTCCTAATAACTTTATTAGAACTACCCAAATTACACATGTAGGGTTGCCAGGTCTCCTACTGTGGTAGATCTCCTGCTGGCCACCACAACTGCCTGCCACAACTCAGCTGGCAGGAGAAAAACATATTTAAAAATTGGCATCGGCATGACAACATTACATCATTAGTTGTTGTAGGTTTTCTGGGCTGTATGGCTGTGGTCTTGGCGTGGTCTTGCCTAATGTTTCACTAGCAGCTGTGACTGGCATCCTCAGAGGTATAACACAGAAAGATGGAGTACTCACTGGGTGCGTTCAGATGTGCCATTTGATCCGGCTTTCGAAACGTTTCGAACCAGATCGTATGTACACGATCAGACAGCCACATCTGCCTCCTGTCCCCAGCCGTCACTTACCGTAGCAAATTCCGGAGCGAAGCGTGGCATTTTGCTACCAGGTCCTGAGGTGGTGCATCCCATGCTCTCCCGGCTCAAGCCATATTTTCTGCTGTGTGATCGCGGAGCTGTCATCGGGCCACTTCCAAGTCTTTAACACACACACACCCCTGCGGAAGCCTTTGGTTTCCGCTTTTTGCCTGCCATTTTTATTTTTGCCTCAGCAGTATGTGCATGGGTGCTCATTTGCCCCCTCGTAATTTTTTTTTAAAAAATGGCCACTATTTCTGCCTTCAGGATCCCAAGGAGGCCAGTTTCGGGGGGAAAGTTGAAAGGGACATATTCTTTCAGGGCGGGGAAGTCATGGTCTTCGTGTAACTGAAAGGCTTTGCTCTCCTGCTTTTGCACATGCGCAAGACTGTATTTTCAGATGATTGCTTATGCTCATGTGCAAGATTGTATTTTCAGATGATTGCTTATGCGCATACGCAAGCGGTGAAAAATAAAAAAAGTCTGACACATGCTCTTGTGTAGACACCGGGGAGCAGCTTGAATGCACTTCAAAAGAGTGTTTTCTATCGGTGAGTGTGATTGTGATTGTCTGGAGCGGGGCATTTTGAGCCAGCTCCAGCACGCCAGCTGAACACACCCATCGTGTCAATGTAAGAAGAAAACTGTAGGCAGGTAATTTTTATCTACTCAAGAAGGTGGGGTAGGGCTGAGTCATTATCTTATAGGCGTTTCCCAGGCTGTGACATTCTAATAGAGGAGCTTTCTTGAGGAGGTTCTTTTGCATATGGATTGGCTGTTGAAATTCTAATCTTATCTGTAGTGCTCTTGTAAGATGTAGAGCATTTTGTGTTTTTCAGGACTGGAAACCTGATATAAATTACCTGCCTATCAATTTTCTTCTCACACTGACACAGAGCATACTCCATCTTTCTGTGCTATACCTCTGAGGATTCCAGTCACAGCTGCTGGCGAAATGTCAGGTACTACAATGTCAAGACCATGCTAATACAGCCCAGAAAATCTACAACAACTAATGAACTCCGGCCGTGAAAGACATCAAAAACATTACGTCTACTCTAGGAATCGCTAAAAACTCTATGGTTTTACCATACAATTTCATGTTATTCCTGTAGTGATGTAATGTCTTTTCTAGATTTTCCCCAGAAGTGATGTGTGATGTAACATCATCATGCTGACTGTGCCCCCCCTGTCCTGTACTCCCAGGCTGCCACCGGTTGCCAGCCTCTGGCTGGCAATTGTAGACATACGTGTGGAAGCTTTTGAGTTCACTAGCACTCTTTCTCAGGCTAGATGTTACAAAAAAAATTAAGTTTTTTTAAAATGAAAGAAAAGTTCCTTAGGACATAATGAGTTCTGATCAAGTCTCCCTTGTGTGTTAAATACAGAGCTGTTCAGATGGAGCTGGTTTCCTTGCCATATATATGTTATAGTATAAGAAAAACAGCAGGTTTCTGTAAAATGTCATAAATGTGTTGTATCCTTGTAGAACCAGAATGTATCAGAGGAATGTATAATTTATGAGGTATACATTTTTCATCTTGAATACGTAGAGACTCTTTCTGCCTGCTCCCTTATCATTTTAAATATTTTTAAACCTTTTACCAGTGTATTCCAGAATACAATCTCTACAGCAACCATACCTTCCTCACTGTTTAACTTTCTATCTAACTTTAAGTGTGTGTTAAATCATGACCAACAGTACAAGTAGCTAGGATGGGGGAATGTCCAGCCTAAGCATTTTCGTTCCACTTCAGTAGAAATAATTTATAATCCATTGTGTTGAAAAGCTCTTGGATCTGCCTGTTCCTTAATCTCAGAAATAGTTTACATTTCTGTTCAAGGTGAGGCTTTTTGCTAGCAGGATTGGGAAAATTAACATGCATTCACTGACACTCCTATTTTTGTGATTTTATTATTTTTTGTAATTATAAGAATTAGTTGCTCTTAGTGGTGGAATAAATTTTAATATAGTTTACCACTGGCCATTGCTGCATATAAAGTTTTGTCTGATCAGTGACTGGAAGAAATACTGAGAGTCCAATTTTATGTTTTTTTAGTATGACAGAATGTTGTTAAACATGTTCCAGGACTCCTGGCCTATAAATCATTAGTTAAGTATTTTAATTATTTGTTTATTTTATGTTTTTATACATGTGTAATGTCCTTAGGCTTTGGTATACTGTAAAGAGTTCCATCGTCCACTTAGAACCAAACTAGATATGATGATGGGAGATAACTTAAGTGGATATTCCACTACTTTTAAACTTTGAATTGCAGCCATGTGAGACTCTGACTGAAGTATAGGATGGTGGAAGGAAGTTTCCCCTCGCACTTTGTTTGTAATTTGACTGTCTCTCCAGTGGCTGTTTGCCTTATGAAGGAAAACATACTGGTATCACCCCTGTTGTTGAATGGGACAAATAGCAGCTTAGGAGGGCCAGTTCACAGTTGTGAAAATGGTATGCAGAAGGGAAAGTTTAAGCCTCCCGCCCCCATGCCATGTCCCAGAATTGAATGAGGGCTCTGTGTGCCCTCAATTTAAAATAAAAGGGGGGGGGCCTGTAATGATTTTATGTTTTGGTGTGTGTGTTCCTTTAAATGTTTGGTGTGGCTGCAGTACTGTAGGGGGGTGATAGAGGGAGACAAGTGTGATTTTGATTGGCTGATGACTGAGAGTGTGGGTGGAGATGTTCTGAGAGGAATCAGTGTGTGAGCTGTCTATGAAGGATTCTGTGTGTGTCTTGAGAGAGAGACAATTGTGGAAGAAGTTTGAAGAGAGTCTTTGTGAAGTTTAGTCTGTGTGACCGATTCAATTCTGTGGGAATAAAACAAAGAGACAAGCTTTTGTGGCTATATATATGAAAGAGAGAGAGAGGGAGATAAGCCTGTCAGAGTGGAAACTGATGTTTAAGAGACTGTAGCATCAAGCATTACCAGCTATATTTACAAGTTCCTTTCTTCAGCAACTGTTCAAAATAACCAGAAACCTATTTTGTTCTTTATTAAATAAATCAATTTTAGTTTAAACATATCCCAGGAATCAGTACAGTACTTCCTCAGGGCCACCTAGACCTCTGAAGTACCCAAACCCTAGGTCATACTGCCAAAAGAGAGAGATTTGGAATTTTAAATTCCTGATGGCAGCAAGAAACTACCAAGTTTATATACAAAGAGAGTGTTTAAAAGTAAAACTGTTTTCACCAATAGCAAGAACATCACAGAACCATTTAATGATTTCCTATCATTATCTCAAATTTGGCCTTTAGTAGGGATGATCACTGGGTCAGAGATTTTGTTGTCAGCTAATTACTGACAATAACAACTGTCCAGGGTCTCAGGCGGGATCGCAGGAGACAAAACCTGAGACTTTGTACATGCAGAAAGCTATGCCATGGAGCTATAGCACGTTCTTATATTGGTAGTCGTGTTTACAATGGGGATTTCCTTGACAATTCTTGACCATTTTCATATATTTCCCCTCATGTTACCTCCTAGCACTGTTTACAAATAGTAGGTTTCACTACCTTTGTGGAGGTTCAGTTGATTCATCACAGCAAGTAGCCACTGATAGACCTATCCTACATTAATCTGTCTCTTTTAAAGCCATCTGTGCTAGTACCCAACAACACTATATCAACTGGCAGTGAATTACACAATTTAATTATTCATTGAGTGAAAAAGTACTTTCTTTTATCAGTCTATCTACCTGTCTGTCTGTCTGTCCTGAAGCAATTGACCATCAACTTCTAGTATTATTGAAGGAGAAAAAGCTCTCAGTGTTCACTTTCTTCACTCCGTATATAGTTCTATAAACTTCTATTATATCACCCCTTACCTAGACGGAAAAGTCCTAGGCTCATTAGCCTTTCTTCATTGGAAAGGTGCTCCAGCTCTTAGATAACCTCTTGTGCACTTTTTCCAGCTCTGAAATATCCTTTTTGAGATATGGCAACTAGAACTATACATAGTATTTAAAATGAAGTCGCACCATATGGGAACTGCAGGGTTAGCCTATCATTTGTTTCTCTTCCTTCCAAACCAGAAATGCAAACCATTTTTAAATCCGGAATTTAATGGAAAACAACGAGCCATAACTTGTGATTCAGATGTAACCACAAACTTTAGTTTTCCACAACAGTAGATATCTTTCATTATCGAGCCATGCATAGAAGGAAGAAGGAAGCTCTTGACTGTGAGAATCCCCCAGGTTTGTCCCTGTAATGAAAAAAAAACATGATTTGTATGAACCATGCCAAAGAGTCTTGTGGCACTTTAATGCCTAATACATTTATTGTGACATAAGCTTTCATGAACCAGAGCGTACTTCATCAAATGAAGGAAGTTTTATCATTAGTTACCAGGAAAATATATGCATGGGTACAAAGAGAAAAAAGGTCCAGCTATTTAGGAGATAGACGTGTTGTTACTGTGCAGAGCATTAATGAAAACAAGATCCAGTCAAAAGTAAACAGGACAGTGATGGTAGAAGTGGGCCACTGACAACTAGTGATGAATCAGGAAAGCAAAATTAATAGTGTACATAAATACACTACAGAAATTTTAAATATGTTCGTTTTTAAGGTATCAGAAATCTGTTGTTTTGAATGTGGATTTGGGGCCTAACTGCATTATATATGTGTATATTTTAACTGTTACCTCTTTCCACAAAGATTTTTGGGCTCTGTCCCTACAGTCCCTAGTCCTTCAGAACAATAATTTCTGGGTAGAATTGCCAGCCTCCAGGAGATCTCCAAGAATTACAGCTGATCTCCAGATGACAGAGATCAGTTCCCCTGGAGAACATAGTTGCTTTGGAGGGTGGACTTTATGGCATTATACTTTGCTGAGGTCCTTCCCCTCCCCATACCCCACTCCCCCCAAGCTCCATCCTCAGATCTCCAGGAATTTATCAGCCTGGAGTTGGCAGCCCTGTTTCTAGGGTTCTCTAGAAGATGGGAGGAGTATTTTAAGTATTAAATGCTATATCTGTGAAGTAAGATATCCCATATAGAAAGGATAAATGAAAAGATGTGTGGAACAGAAGTACTTCTCTCGTCCTATTCTGCTGTTTAAATTATGCCTCATTGAATTTGGCACTGATAGAAGCTGATGCCTTAGCAAAGTTTTGTAAGTCAGCCTTTTATCACCTCCGGCTGATCAGGCAGTTGGTTCCCTTCTTTAAATGCAATAACTTGGCAACAGTGATCTATGTGATGTTCACCTTGAGATTGGATTACTATATGCTCTCTACATGGGGCTACCCTTATCCCAAATTTGGAAGCTGCATCTGGTGCAGAATGCAGCGTCCAGGTTGTTGTTGGGCCTCCCTATTCAGGAGCACATTCAGCCTGCATTAAAAGCATTGCACTGGCTACCCATAGTGTTCTGAATTCGCTTCAAGGTGCTGGTTCTTACATTTAAAGCACTTTACAGTCAGGGGCCTACCTACCTGAGGGACCGCCTCTCCCCACATGTTCCCCAGAGAGCACTACGATCAATTTATGCCAGGATTAAGTGAAAGCTTCCATACTGCTAAGAAGAGAAATAGGGCTTTTCCACATTCTCATTTTCCTCGCTTGTAAGTTCCTGTTTCTTGTAGGGGGTCTGTTCCACATGTGGTTTGTTCCCTCTAGTGGTTGATTCAATATTACAGTGGTGTATGTGCAGCATATCTCCCTGCAGATTTAAACTGCAGGTTTTTGTGCCAAACATAAACCAGTGTAATATTGAATAGACCATCAGAGGGAACAAAACACATTTGGAACAGATGCCCCCTGTGATGGACAGAAGGCTGTCCCGCCCCTGAAAAGGAAAACAGCCACTCACTTAACCCTGTGGGAGTGCGCTGCTCCAACATCTGATCCGATTGTTAAGCCTGTCTCTTGTAAAGAGCAGACCTTGTACCTTTTAGTCTGACTCTTGGGAAAGGGCAGGGTGGTGTGAGTGGAATTCTATCTTTGTGTTAGGATCCAGCCTAGTGGCTAGTTAGTAAAAGCCTATTTCTGCTTAAAAGTATTAAAGAAAATTCAAACTACTCTCTAAATCAGTGTGCCTCAGCCAGGTTGCTCCGTTGTGTACCCGAAGTCCTGTGCTGCAGATCTGTTCGTGGAAACCAGTCTATATATAAATAAATCTTCTTAATAAACAATCCCTGCCTCACTGATTTCCATATTCTACTTGTGCACCACAAAATTTGCCTCACAGCAGTGAACCCAAAGGCTATAAACTCACTACCTTTAGAAAACCTGGTAACTGAGGAGAATGTAGTTTAAAATATACCTTGTTCTCTCAAAATCATAGGAGGGTGTGTGGGTCCCCTCACTTGATAGAAATGGCCTGTCTCACCCGTCCCCCCCAAAAAGAAATATTAACTTACAAGTGAGGAAAATGAGAATGCAGAAAAGTCCAGTATCTTGCCTCCGCTCATAATCCTTTGAAATATTCTGAGATCATCTACAGTGGACGTTCAGAATAGCTACAGTTTAGGTTCTTTTTCAGCAAAATTATGAAAAATTGTTCTTTTAACAATACAGAAAAGAATAAAGTTTGATATGAAGCAAAATACTGACCCTTCACTACCTGAGTTTTAGAGCAGTTTACAATCTCCTTTCCCTTCCCCTTCCCACAACAGACACCCTGTGAGGTAGGTGGGTCTGAGAGAGCTCTTTTGAGAACTGCTCTGAAAGAACTTGTAACTGACCCAAGGTCACACCACCAGCTGCATGTGGAGGAGTAAGGAATCAAACCTGGTTATTCCAGATTAGAGTCTGCACTCCTAATCACTATACTAAACAGGCTAGTTGCATATATTCAGCCTAACCTATCTCACAGGGTTGTTGTGAAGATAAAATGGAGGTGAGGAGTATTATGTAAGTCACTTGGGGAGAAAGGTAGGGTATATATAAATTAAATAAATATCAATAAAATAAGAATCCTGTGGCACGTCCAAAGACAATTTAATTGTAGCAAATGTTTGACAAGGTAGTAGGGTTGCCAGGCCTGGGTTGGAAAATACCTGGAGACTTTGGAGGTGGACCCGGGAGAGGTTGGGGTTTGGGGAGGGGAAAGAAGGGGCCTCAGCATGGTCTAATGCCATAGAGCCCACCATTCAAAGCAGCCATTTTCTGCAGGGGAGCTGATCTCTGTCAGCTGGAGATCAGTTGTAAAAGCAAGGGTCCCCAGGACCTGGAGGCTGTCAACCCTACAAGGTAGAGGCTAGAAATTCTTGAATTGTGATTTTTTATATATTTGCAGGGGTCCTTTGGGGCTGGAGCAAGGCGGAGCACCGCTCCGCCAGCTCAGGAGGGGCAGTAGGACAGCCACAGGCCGAATCAAATTCTCTGATCTGATTCGGCCCGCCGCCGAATTGCCGCTGAAATTTGGCAGCAACTTTAAAAGCAGCTGTAGGGGAGGGGGTTTTAGGGAGAGGCTCCAAACTTGCAGGGTAGCTTCTAGGACCTCTCCCCCAAATGCCCACCAAGTTTCAAGAAGATTGGACTAGGGGGTCCAATTATATGGGCCTCCAAACAGGTTGCTCACATTCCCTCCATTGTTCTCTATGGTGGGGGAAAAAGTAATGTTTGAAGTGGTGCTCAGCTGGTGTGGGAGGAGCACGGCGCCGGATGCAATGCGTCCGGGCTGCCTCCTCCGGGCAGATGCGGCCGTCTGAACGGCCGCTCTGCCTCTGCTTCTGAAGCGGAGGCAGAGCGGCCAAGACAACCAATCTGTCCTCGGCCTAAGGTACTTTACTCTGTGCAATGTTTGAAGACTTTTTTCATTGTTTCTTTGAGAGGTAAAGTTTATTGAAGAACCATCAGGAGAAGCTAGACAGGATGACCATAGTGCTGGCCCTTCTGAGGGCACCTGGTGTTTTTGGCCACTATGTGACAGAGTGTTGGACTGGATGGGCCACTGGCCTGATCCATCATTGGCTTCTGTTATGTTCTTATCTCTGATTGTAATCTAGGTTATAGGACCCTCTTCTGGGCCACTGCTTATCCTGGCCTGTATATGTGTCTTGAATACTGTCAAGTTACTTCTAATTTATGGTGACCCTATGAATCAATGAATCCTTCATAACATCCTATTGTTAACAGCCTTGGCCAGGTCTAGCAAACTGAGGGTCGTAGCTCCTTTGTTGAGGCAATGCACCTCATTAGGTCTTCCTCTTTTCCTGCTGCCTTCAGCTTTTCCTAGCACTATTGTCTTTTCCAGTGATTTATGTCCTCTCATAATGTGATCGATGTATGATAGCCTAAGCTGGGTCAATTTAGCTTCTAGGGAGAGTTCAGGCTTTATTTGATCTGTAATCTACTTTTTTTCCTTTTTGGCAGTCCATGATATCTGTCACACTGTCCTCCAACACCGCATTTCAAATGCATACATTTCCTGTCAGCTTTCTCCATTGTCCAACTTTTATACCCATAAGATAGTAATGGGGAATACTATAGCATGAATTAACTTGATGTTGGCTACCAGCAACACATCCTTACACTTAAGAATCTTTTCTAGCTCTTTCATGGCTGCCCTTCCCGGTCTCAATCTCCTTCTGATTTCTTAGTTGCAGCCTCACTTTGGTTGATGATTGAGCCAAGAAAAAGAAAATCTTTCACAATTTCAATTTGTTCATCAACTTTAAAGTTGTGTAATTCCTTGGTAGTAGTCATTACTTTTGTCTTCTTGATGTTTCACTGTAATCCTGCTTTTTGCACTTTCTGCTTTAAGCATCATCAGTAGTTATTTCAATCTTTACTATTTTCTGCTAGTAATGTGGCCTCATCTGCATATCTCAAATGATTAATGTTCCTTCCACCAATTTTCACTCCACCTTTATCTAAATCTAATCCAGTTTTCCTTATGATATGTTCTGCATATAGACTGAAGAGCTAGGGAGATAAAATATATCCTTGTCTGGCACCCTAACTAATTGAAAACAATTCTATTTTTCAATATTCTGTCCTAAGTAGCTTCTTGTCCAGAATAAAGGTTGCACATCAAAACAGATATTTAAAGCCTACCATCCATTCACATCAACAACTGTAGGTCCTTTTGGCTTTAACCCTGTTGCGTCATTAAAAATAGTACTACACAGGCTGCTTCCACACAGCCGTTTAATGTGGAGGAAGTGCTGTTTCCTCCTGCATTTAAAGGGACCGGCCACAATGGCCATGGCTAGTCCCGCCCGGAAGCGGGCTCAATTGCGGGTTCCTCCAGCGTTTTCCGACTCCGGGAAAATCAATTATTTTTCAGTGGTCGCGCGAGGAACCCACAATTGAGCCTATCTGGACAGCTCTCTCTCTCAATGATTGTGAGAGAGGGCTATCCGGATCGCGTCCCTCCATTTTTTTCTCCCTTTTGCACTTGGGCGCTTGGGCACTCAAGTGCCCAAGTGCAAAGGGGGGGGGGAACCCAAACTTACCAGGTGGCTGGCGGGGCTTGGGGAAGGGTGCCCCGGCTGCTGCCTCTGCCTCCGCTGCTGCCCACCTCATCTGCCTTGTCCACTTGCCTTGTCCGCTGCCGCTGCCTGCCTTGTCTGCCGCCACTGCCACCGCTTGCCTCCTCCGCTGCTGCCTCTCACCTCCACTGCCGCCTCTGCCCATGCCAGGGTTGGGATGTGTAATCATCCCAACCCAGAAAAAAAAACCCCGGTCCCTTTAAATCTGGGAGCCCTTCTGGATTTAAAGGCTGATGTGCCCACAGCCTTATTCTCTGCTCTTCCCCAGTAGCTTATTGAGTGCTATCTGACATGAGGGTCCTGTCTTCCACCAATATATTTTTTTTCCATTATGGATTGTCTCATTATAGGGTTTTCTGAACAGAACAGAACATTTATTGGGATATAAAATCAGAGATAAAACTTCATCAGGCTAAAATTACATCCATAGATCTTAAAGCACATCAATATTAGGAATAGTTGTTTGCTACCAAAATCTTAAGACAAAAATTCAGCAATCTGTACAGTCACTTCAGGTATCTTATCAGCGAGGAAAAACCAAATTACATTATCAGAATTGATCCTAGACAGTAAGGGCTTAATCAAAAGTAGCCAGAGAGGTGCTTCTGGTTTTGGCATTCTAATGGTGGGTGTGTCTCCGGAGAGCTCTGGGAGACACGACCTAAACCCAGTGGACAGGAGGGGTGCCGACTGGCTTTCAGGCCCCCAGGAGCCCTTGTAGGAGACATCCTGCCCGAGGTGCAAGGGGAAGCCTCTCCTGAGGTGGTGACCAAGATTTAGAGGCTCTCCTTTGCCTCCATGGGTCCTGCCGTCGCGGGGCCTGCAGGCACGAAGAGGCGCACACCGGACATCTGCAGAGATTAAAGAAAAGCAACAAGAAAGAATCCTTACCTAAGTGCATTGCTGGAAAGTGTGAGTGCCATAATGCAATTCTCTGGTTTGAAATAGAAGCGAGGAGCTGGGGGTTTAAATTTTAAAGTCCCCCCTTTAAACTCAGCGATCTGTATTAAGAACAGAGATTCTACCCCTTTAAATGTCTGGGATTTAAACAAACATAAACTATATAAGAAGCTTGAATTCAGAACTATTTTGAACATTTAGCAACTTTCTGGAAACTGTAAACAAAAAAGAATGACTAGACAGGGAGAAAAAATGGTGGGGAGACCTAAGCCTTCTCCATAAACTGCATCAGTACTTCCAGTATCTAAGCCTGAAGCAAATACAGACCTGACTGCTGTATTAGCTACGGTATTGCACCCTCTTATGGGACAAATGACTGCAGTTAATTCCAAACTGCATAATTTACAAAAGCAGATTGCTGATGCTAACACAAGATCTAAGCAAACAGCTAAGGAAATGGAAAAAGTTAAAGCCAAGACTGAAAATATTAATTTAAGACTGGATGTGGTGAAAAAGGAAAGGACCTCAGATAAGGATTATCTTTTGAAGCTACAAATGGAAAGGTCAACATTTTTCTAAGATTTCAAGGTGTCCCTGAACAAAAAGATGAGAATCTCAAACAGCTATGGAATGAAGCATTGGCTCCAATGACAGATTTACAAGCTGATATTCTTCAAAGTGATATGGATATAGTTTATAGGACCTATCCTGAATTTCTGAAGAAAAAAAAACCTGCCAGGAGAAATCATGGTGAGATTCTCAAAGACGTCTACCAGAGATGTGGTGCTCAAGGCCACTAATTGGACTACCTTGAAGATCCAAGAGGAGGAGATTAAAGTCTTAAAGGACATTCCATTTGAAATTAGGAAGAAGAGGAAACCCTACAAAGATTTAACCACATTTTCGCAAGCAAAAGGTACCATGTACTGACTGAAGGACTGGTGTTTAACTTTATGCATAAAAAGCAAAAGATTGACACTGTTGCAAAAGCAAAGAACTTTCTGGAACAACATATGAAAAGAAGAGATAAGACATCCACAGAGGAAGAATTGGAGCTACAAGAAAGCATCTATGGACTGGAAAGTTGACACTTCAAAGAGTAATGAATCTGAAGAAGAAGATTCTGATGCAGAGAAGGGAGCAGCTGCTCCAAAAACCCTGAGAGACAAAGCAGAAAAGAGAAGAAAGAAGAAAAAATAATTATGTTTATTTAAAGTTCTACTCCTTGATTTGTATTCTCTTGTTTGAAATACAGCCATTTATGTACTTTTAAGATTTAGGGTATAACTAAGTTTTTAGCTTAAAATGCCTTGATATATTATTTAGTTTTCTGCATATAACTGAAGCATTTTTTTTTTATTAAGACAGCAATTTGGTCTTTGTATACTCTACCTTAGGGTACAGTAGGTTCTTAGTATAGCATTTTGTTTTTGTAGTGTGGTAGAAAATTTAAAAAATTTTTTTTAAAAAAGTAGCCAGAGATGTGAATATAGGGGACAATGTAGCAGAATATGATCTAAAGTATCGGGTTCTCTTAGTGAGCATTTACAGATTCTGTTGCATTGTGGAATGCCACTATATCTACATGATACCCAGGATGAGGGAAAAACATTAAATCTGGCCAGCATAAAGGCTCTATGTTGCAGCAGGATCACCAGGTTGGAGAAGTATTGTGCCACACTGTTTGTAACATAGCTGAGGCCAAGGGAAAGTGTTAGCCTGATTGCCTTTAGCTATTAGTAATATTGGGGAATTATGATACTATAAATATGGCAATAGGGAGCAATCACCAATGTATACAGGAGTTCTCCTTCCTCCAGAATCACCAGAAATAGACACAGAGGCTGGCTTCAGTATAAAATGGTTCCTTTACTGGATGATTCTTCACAAGCAAACCATACACAGTCTCACACACAATTACACAGAACTAGGAAAAGCAGATAGATAAAAGACGTTTGCATGAGCAGGACATTTGTTGGTATCATGTTGAAGGCAATATTTACCTGTCTGCAGAGATGCGATCCAGGCTGGAAAAAGGTGGCTTACAGTGAAGGAGTTTACAGGGAAATGGGGATCGTGAACTGAATCAGCAGAACACGTGTACTTGGTTAGCTAAGCCTAGAGTCTGCAAGACTGGGTAGGGTAAAGGAAGTGAGGGAGGGGGAGGGAGAAGCAAGCAAGCATCATGCCCGATGGGGTGGCCCCTTTTGTAAGGGGGCTCAGGGGAGGGCTTGGCTGGTCACCTCCTTTGGGTACACCCATCTTCTAGTCCGTCCCCAAAAAGGTACGTGACCTCCTGCAGGTCACAAGGTGAATGGGGATAAGGGGTTGGTTGAACTCTCTCTAGTTTCTACGGCAGGGAAACCTGATGAGAGTAGTGGGTCATCTGGCTGATACCCATTGTTCAGCAGTTTCATCCTTCGTTTCAGGGCAGGTGAATCCGGTCTCACGGGGCAAAGCAGTTCTATTAACTGGAGGTGGACAAAGGTAGCATTTGTTGTTGGGGGGGGTTGCCTGCATGATGATGAAGGATTTCCTTAATGGCATCTGAAATCCTCTGCTTAGAACAGCAATGGTGGGTGGCTGCTCTGGGTGTTTTGTGTATCTGGAGATGCATAGAACAGTTGGCCTCAGGAACCACTGGCACAATATCCCAGGAAAAGCAGCATCTCCTGCAGGCATGTGTCTCCAGCTGACATCATTTTGGGTCACCACACGGTTTAGTCCCTTTGGTACATGTTAACACAGTCCCTTTTTACCACTTATGAACTCCCAAGTCCCTAAAAGCACAATAAGCGCCTTGCAGGGCAACACAAGTGCCCCTGGCACCAGCCTGGATTGTTTGGACTTCAGTGTCCCAGATTCTTTTGCAGATTGTCCAGTATATAAAGGTCTCATCTTGATTTTCCAAGATGTCCAGGTCAATGCCAATTGAGCGTATTTTAGAGGTTATAGTCTGTGACCACTTAGATAGATATGAGTCCATAGTCAGAAGCATAATAAGGCTATTCTGAGGGGGACTAAAATGGATATGAAGCCAATATTTAATAGTGGAGATCCATGCCTGCGAATCTAAAAGATGGAGACCCAGCTCAGCACATAGAGAGTAATAGGTAACAGTGTATCGCAAGAAGGTAGCATAGGTTCGGTCAATCTCTTTGTTAAAGCTCTGGATCCACACAGGGATTCCATATAGTAAGTGAGCATCTACTGTAGCAAGGAAAATTTGAAGGGTGGCTGGGATAAATTGATTTCCTTGATGATAATAAAAATGAGTGATAGCCAAAATCCTATTTTTAACCAACAAAAGCAATTGGTCCCAATTGGAGGATCATTTTAAATTATAATGAAACAAGACACCCAAATATCTAAAGGATCTGGCTTGCTCAATTTCCCGCCCATCAATTTTCCACAGGATGCATTTCCACACCCTAGAGAAAACTAGGATTTTAGTTTTTTCATAATTAATTGTGAGAGAGTTCTGTTTACAGGAGGAGAATATCGCTAGAGCACGTTTGAGTCCTATTCTAGTTGTAGAAAGAACCACAGCATCATCTGCGTACAATAAAATGGGTATAGGAAGTGATTTCAGTTTAGGGGCATGCCTATCTATTGATGCAAGATGTGTCAGGAGATCAGATAGGAGAAGATTGAACAGAGCTGGAACTAATACACATCCCTGCTTAACACCCTTTGAACTGGTATTTTATGAGTTCTTGCTATACCTAACTTGACAAGTAATAGATTGGTGAAGCTTGTGTATTAAAAAGGGTAGTTGGTGGTCTATAGTCATTCCGCCTAATTTACCCCATAAGATTTGCCTGTCAACAGAATCAAAGGCCTTTTGAAGATCGATAAAGGCAGCATAAAGTTTGCCTCTAGGGAAACTGAGATATTTCTCCACTAAATAAGATAGTACTGTGCAGTGGTCAAGAGTAGAGTGATTAGTTACAAAACCAATCTGCTCTCTTCCAGGGAGGTTGCAAGATGACATTCAGTTCAGTAGCTTTGAGAGGAGATGTTTAGCATAGAGTTTCTCCAAGGTTGACAGTAAACTAATAGGCCTATAGTTAGGGTTGCCTTTTTTTAAAAAATTGGGACAATTATGGAGTTTAGCCAGCTGTCAGGAAGAACCCCAAATTTATCAATGAGCATAAATAAGTGGGCAAGAGCTTGTGTCAATATCACTCTTAAAGTGTTCAACAGGTAGGCCATCAGGTCCTGGAGCTTTGCCAGATTTAAAGGAGTTAATGAGGTCAAAAACTTCATCATATGAGACAAATGGCCAATCGGGCAGATCAATGGGGGGGGGGGGATGCATTTTAGTCTGCTGTCTCAGCTGTGACCATTGCACCCTGAGTGACTCTGCTAGGGGTTTAGTCTCTTGATAGCGTCTAAACTTATAACAGTATTGCTCTCAGACTTGGTGACACACAGAAACCCCTTATCACGTTAAGGAGTGCATCCAAGAGGGGATATGACCTGCATATCCGTCTTTTATTCACTCTTAAATCCTCTAAGGTATTTCTAAAACCTCCAGGTTCTGGACCAGAAAGAAGTCAGCTGTCCAAACCAGAACTGAGACATTCATTCACCAGCACTGGTATCTTTGGATTCTTGCTTATACTGATGTTGACTCTTACTGATGTTGATAAAGCAAGCCTACTTGTTTTAAAAAGACACCATGGATAGCATAGGGATTGTGTTTTTTAACTGTGAAATAGAACTAAAATTAAATTTATTTTTTTAAGTAGTTGAAAGTAACGTTTCCAGTGAGTTTTTCGGATCTGATCCATACTTACTCTGGTTTCTGTTCTTTCAGAAAAGACGGCGGCGGATTGATCGAAGTATGATTGGGGAGCCAACAAACTTTGTGCACACAGCACATGTAGGCTCAGGAGACCTCTTTAGTGGAATGAATTCGGTAAGTGTCTGGTTAGAAATCCTGCAGCATCTTAGAATGCAGACTTGCATAGTAATGTATTCTATAACGTAAATCCAGTGGTACTCATTCTGCAGCTTCTGGAGAGTCACATTCACAGTTATCATTAACCAAAAGAGCCATGAGTACTGTACACCCTGTGCACTTTCTCACCAAACATGCATATACAATAATAAAAGTATTAATAGTAAATCAATAACTATAGCCTTTTTGAATTCCCAGGGAACTTTGGCACGTGTAGGGTTGTCTGTCTTCACCACTGTTGAACCTAGAGTTTCCAATTCCTGGAGATTTCAGGATGAGGTTTGGTGAGGGAAGAGGGAAGACTTCAGTGTCAGACTCCAAAGCAGCCATTTTCTCCAGGAGAACTGGTCTCTATAGTCTGGAGATCAGTTGGAATTCCAGGAGACCTTCAGCCCCCTCCAGGAGGTTGGCAACTCTAGTCTTCATGGACCTTGCATATCTCTTCCTTCCCAGCATGAGGCACAGCAGGTCAGATGACAGTGAGATTGCCAAGGTACCCAGAGGGAGACCAAGTGCTGTCTAACAAAGCAGCCTGTGAAGCAGCCCAGAGAAACATATATTACACTGGGTGATGTTGACAGGCGTAAGCCATGCCCGTTGTTATTTCTCATACTGCCAGTCCCAGCAGTGGTGCAAGCACCTGAGGGGCTTGCCTCCAGTTAAACGAGCCCTGGGTGCTGGGTGGAATGGTTTGGTGTGGTATTCCTGGGAATATGTGCCAGAAGTTGCCTACTCTTACTTCTAGTTACTAGATAGAAAGAGGTGATGCAGTCAGAGAGAGGAGGGAAGGTAGGTAGGTCACAGTGTGACTTTTGGGATTTCCCAGAGAATACGTGTATAACTGAAGCAATACTGAAACACACACATTTCTATACTAAGTTTGTTTGAGTCATTCAAGAATAATTTTGCATCTTCAGGGTCAGTATGTATTTATAATATATGTGACTGAGATGCAGTGAGGTTGCAGATCCAAAAGGAGATCCAAAATCAGTAGAACCCTTTAATGGACCAGTGATTTTATGCTGCCTGGGTGGAACAGGAAGCACGTTGGAATGTGTACATCAGAGTAAACCCTGATAATCTTTTTCAGAATAGTTTGTCACACTATTTTTTTTACTTTACAAAGAGATTGATATCTTTGTAATATAAATGTATGTTATATAACACAAAGGAGGCTGTGTAAGTGTGTTTTGGCACTGAGAAGCTTACCTCTGAATTTCCTGAGGTTCATATTAGTACCAGAGCAGTCATTTGAATTAAAAATTACAAAAATATACAGATTTTTAAACTGCACCTTTTGTAGAAAGTAACATGCTAATGTATGAATCTGGATAATGCACAGGGCTCCGTTGGGGCCGGAGCCAGGCGGAGCGCCGCTCCGCCAGTGAAGATGCTGGGGGGCGGGCACATTACAAAGCCCCGCCCCCCAGCATGGCCGCGGCTGGATCAGACCCCCCCCACACACTCAATGTCCCCGAGCCGGCAGCAGGCCGCCAGCCGGGGAAAGAAAAACCCTCCAACCCACCCCCGCTCAATGTCAAGAGCTCGCTGGACCTCCACGACTTCGACTTGTGCAGCTACCACCACCACCACCTGAACCCCGGCGACAGCCTGCTGGAGGAGCGCTTCGCTGACTTCAGCCCTTTCTCCAGCCGCTCCAGCCCGGCCTCGGTGGTATTCAATTGCTCCGCGGATCACCTGGAGCGGGACCGCTCACCCCACGCGTGGGGGGGCCGCTTAGTGGTTAACAGCCGGCTGCAGGCGCCCCAGAGAAGCAGCTTGAGGCTCCTGAAGCCAGAATTGCAAGTTTCCCACCACCCACCCACCCCGCGCAAAGAACCCCCCCCTCCAACCCCCCCCCTCCACTCAATGTCCCCGGCCTGATCGCCCGAGGAGGAAGGCGTGGGCATGTCTACTCGTGAGCAAGAAAGAGGCGCCGCCGCAGCAGCAGCGCCTGCCCACCAGCCCCCGGGGCTTGCCATGTGCGGGTGGGCGGGAGCAGCAGAGGGACGGAGGTGGTCCCACGCACGGCCCGGGAAGGTGGGGTGCTTCAAACCAGGTCACTCCAGCAGAGCAGCCTTCTCCTGGAAGGCAAAGACGGACAGGCTCAGGTGGGTCTCCTCAGAGTCTAACTCCAGTCTGTTCTATGGGGCTCATTCCCCGGAAAAGTGTTTTTATCAGGGCTCGATTTCAGCAGGAACACTGTTCCGGCTGGCCTCCGAGCCTGCCCCGCCCCCTCCCTGCCCGACCTGAGCTTTTTATACTTGAAGGGAAAGTTCCTGCAGAGAGCCAGCAGGAATAGGCTCCACCGGGTGCTTTCCCTTTAAGAACAAAAAAAGCCAGCAGGAGAAAGCCCCGCCCAAAGATTAAGCACAGGGGCTAGGCTTTCTGCATTTGGCTTGCCGACGTCGCGTGGCTTTCCCTGCACCAGTAAGTTCTCTGTTCTCTTTTCCCTCTCTCTCTCCCTCTCTCTGCCCCCCCCACTTTCTTTCTGTCTTTCTTTCTGTCTTTCTCTCTCTGGCCCCCCCCACCTTTCTTTCTGTCTTTCTTTATGTCTTTCTCTCTCTGCCCCCCCCCTTTAAAAAAAATTGAAAAGGGGGGTGGATGTAAAAAAGCAGAGAGCCCAGGAAATGCTGGTTTTGACAATATCTTTAATTTTTGAGAATCTCTTTAGTTTTCTCATGGCATCTTCTGCTTAAGAAAAGTAACTTTGAAGCCTGAGTTCAGTAGTGTCTTGTTGGGAATGGCTTGCAAATATATGTGTGTTTAAAGTCTGTATTAAAGTGGTTTGGTGCTTACTGCCATGTAAGAGAAAACATCTGAAAAAGTAGCTTCATTGTTGTGTGTGTTGAATAGAAACCAGAATAGAAACCACGCACTTAACCACTACACCAAACTGGCTCCTAGCGTTGTTCTGCCAGTGAACTAGGGTTGCCAACTCCAGGTTGAGGAAATCCCTGGAGATTTGGGAGTGGAGGGTGCAGTTTAGGGGAAGGAGGGACCTAAGCAAGGCATAATGCCATGGACTCTACTTTCCAAAGCAGCCATTGACCTGTAGTTTGGAGCTCAGTTGTAATTCCAGGAGATCTCCAGACCCCACCTGTAGGTTGGCAACCCTAAAAAATCATATTCAGTGTACTAGTTCTGCAGGAAGGCAACCTGATTTCCATGGGAACCTAACCCTTAGGAATTGATTCAGTTGTAATTCCAGGAGATCTCCAGTTGTAATCCCACCAGATCTCCAGACCCCACCTGTTGTACTTCAGTTGTAATTCCAGGAGATCTCCAGTTGTAATCCCACCAGATCTCCAGGCCCCACCTGTAGGTTGGCAACCCTAAAAAATCATATTCAGCATACTAGTTCTGCAGGAAGGCAACCTGATTTCTATGGGAACCTAACCCTTAGGAATTGATTCCAATCCAGTGTGGGAATAATTGTTGGACATAAGATATTGGTTCAGGCAAGGTTTTGTATAGATGGAACAGAAAATAATGTTTTTATTGGTTTTGTCAAAACTATTTTGACAACAAGGTAAACAGAATAAGAAGCAAAAGGTGGATGTGGCTGGATGACCACACTTCTGGGAACACTGGGTGTGTCCTAATATGTTAATGAGCTGTGCTGTCAGGGGTGTGGCCTAATATGCTAATGAGTTCCTGCTGGGCTTTTTCTACAAGAGGAGCCTGGTTTTTATGGTTGTCGCAGGAGCAGTGTTCCCTCTCAGCTGGGTGAGTGTGAGCCAGCTCACAGTTTTTTAGCCTCCGGCTCACACACTTTTGTCTTCGCTCAGGAAGGAAGGCTCCAGAGCAAACTGCTTTCAGCAGGAGCCAAATCGCCGGCTCACCACTTTAACGCCAGGAGCTCACAAAGTAGAAAGTTTGCTCGCAAGACTCCCCAGCTTAGAGGGAGCATTGCTCAGGAGGTGGGGAATAGGAAAGAACAGGGGGCCTCTGGGCATGTACAAAGCATGTCCCTTCATTGCTCGCTCTGGGAGGTTATCTGATAATTAACACGGCAAAACAGCATTAAAAATATGGTGGTGGCCGTTTTCACAGGTGAATGGATTCAAGGGCAATGTGGCACTCCAGGAAACTTTTACATCTCAGTTTGTAGTGTGAACGGGGCTTACTAAGGAATGGAAAGAAAATGTAGGGCGACTCCAATGTAAAAACCAGTCAATTCAAGTTACAGATGGACAGAAATGGGGCTGGTGAGTGAAGCTTTTCAGAGTTCTGTACAAAAAAACCTTATTGGGTTGGTTAGTAGAAAAGAGCCAGAGCCCAGCAGCACCTTAAAGACTAACAAAAATTGTGGCAGGGGAGGAGCTTTTGTGAGAGAAAACGCTGCTGCGGTCTAGGATTGGTTAGTGGGATATACATTTTCTGCTTCTTGCAAACAGAAGCATTCTGAAAGTTATTCATTCTTGGCTTCGGTTTCTACGTCTGCCTTTTCATCCTGTGCTTTAAAACGTGGTGGGCCAGGAGTAGTTCAGGTTGCCAGTCTCCAGGTGGCGGCTGGAGATATTCTGACATTGCAACTGGTCTCCAGGTTATATAGATCAACTCCCCTGTAGAAAATGGCTGCTTTGGATGCTGGACTTTATGGCATCATACCCGGGTTCCAGGCTCACTTCAGTCGTGCTGTTTCTGGGCAGCCAACCTATGCCAGAGCTACACATAGTTCTATGCTCAGAACCTTCCAGTGCTTACTCGATTGGTGGCTCATAAGCGCTGCTGGGTCTTGGTGGAATAAAACTAGATTTCAGAATTTCACAACTGGCTCCTCTGAGGTCTCTGGCCTCCTTGGTAGAGAAGGAAAGAGTGCTGATTATCAAGAAACTTTTAAAACAAGACTGGAGTCTTTCTTTCTTTCTTTCTTTCTTTCTTTCTATCTATCTATCTATCTATCTATCTATCTATCTATCTATCTCCCCCCACCTACCTACCTACCTTCCTGTTCCTTCCTTCCTTCGTTCCTTCCTTTTCTTCTCTCTCTCTCTCCCCCACCTACCTACCTACCTTCCTGTTCCTACCTTCCTGTTCCTTCCTTCCTTCATTCCTTTTCTTCTCTCTCTCTGTCCCCACCTACTTCCTTCCTTCCTTCCTTCCTTCCTTCCTTTCTTTCTTTCTTTTTCTTTCTTTCTTTCTTCTCTCTCTCCCCCACCTACCTACCTTCCTTGCTGTTCCTTTCATTCCTCCCCCCCTTCCTTCCTTCCTTTCTTCTAACACACTTCCAGTGATGTCAGGGGTGTGTGGCCTTCTGACACTTCCGGTGACATCAGGGGGTGTGGCATATGCAAATAAGTTATGCTAATGAGCTCCTGCACCTCTTTTTTTACAAAAGGACCCCTGATAATGCATATACATTATTGTTATTTTTTGTACATGGTATTACCCTTGTCATAACAAAGTGACTTCATTCTGCAGATTTTCTGCATTTCTGTTGTGTATCCTAAAAGCTTTTTCAGGCTACTTTAATATCACAGTTGGCCCACCTAAAGCTGTAAGAGAAATGATTCATTGTTCCTGAGCACCCGTGAGAAATGTAGTCTTGCTAGGCTTTTATGGATAACAGTTGTAAAATAATTTCTGAATTATTTATTTATTTGATGCTAGAGGTATTTGCAAATAAATCCAACTGAATTGATACATTAGCATTCCACAACTAAATCACACGCTTTGAGAAGAAGCTGAATCAGCTGAAAGAGTAACAAATCTTTGTTCCAGACTACCTAATGCCAGAAACATTTCTTCTGAATACAGTCTTCCCTGTCTGCTTTGGAGGGAAGTGCAAAAGGGGGGGGGGAGCCATTTTTTTTAAAGTCTTCAGGCAGATTTGTTAATATTGGAAATATTACTGAGCCTGTTAAAAATCAAGCTGACACATTTCCATTGCTTCAATGGGAAACACATTTATGCTTACAACTTCCATTTGTGCAACATACCCAATTGATACAGAATTGGCAGAGATTGCATGCCACATTCATACAGGACAAAGTATTCCTGTTACATAGGAACTGAAATTCTCACTTATGCACTTTGGTTGAGGCATGAATTAACTTGTGAGGGGGCTTACTCAGTATCTTCAGTTGGACATGTAAACAATTCTCTCCCCCCCCCCTTCTTTCTTCCAACTGCCTTTGTCCAAGAGGTGACAGGGAGTCTGCATGCATGAGAGAGGGCTCTGACTTTCTCCTAGCCTCTCCTCTCCTTCCTTGGACTGGCCACCACCATTCATGCTCAGCTCTTTCTTTTGCTACCTGCTGCTTCAAACACAGATAGGGGCTATGTGCATGTTTGTGAACTGCTTCACACACACCCTCCTCTGGCCAGTCAACTGTCTGTAGTCCAATCAGGAGCTCCTGCTTTGTGTGCAGTAGGGTTGCCAAGTCTTAATTTTGTTTTAGCAGGGGGAGTCCCGGCCCTCCTCTGGAGTCTTCTGGCACGTGTGCCACAATGACGTCACCCGGAAAAAAACCATAGAGTTTTCCCTTGAATGACAGAGCATCCCTCCCAAACATGCCTGCCACGATGATTTCACCTTTGGGTGACGTCATCACGCTGGGCACATCTCTGCAGCCCGGCGATTTAGAGGTGGTGTTCCCCCTGGCGGCCCAATTCAGGCCAGCAGGGAGTGCGCCAATCGAGCGGGGGTTCCCCCCCCCAGGGGACTTGGCAACCCTAGTTGTGCAGAATGAGCAGTTAGGCACCTTGAGTGATATTTTTAACCAAAGCCTGAGATCTTTATTTATTAAAACATAATTTCATTTCCCTAGAGCACAAGGGCACTGGAAAACTATATCAAAACATTATAGGGGGTTAAAAAACTAAGAAAAGGAATTAAAACATGAGGCTAACTAAGTTGTAGTCCCTGGTATTACCTTGACATTCCTATCAATGGAATGGACGCAAGCGGGAACCCTGAAAAATAGAGGTTGGTCAAAATGGACTTCACTGATTTTCCCCATGGTCCTTGGCTTGCATACCTCTGACAGGGTGTCCAGGCCTTTTAACCCTTCCTGTCCAAGCTGGGTGGGCTTTACTTCGATTGATCATGAAATTGGGGTTTGACCCCCATAAGTATTGTTTTGCACCTTCTCTCCAATCAGACCACTTTGCATATCCTAAAATCTTTATGGCCCAACTCAGGATATCCAGATAGCCATCTGTCTTGCTCCTTCCTGGCAGGTGTGCGAATGGTCATCTACTTCCTGCCGATTTGTCTCCACAAAGGAAAATTCATTCCCTCCCCAGCCTGAAATCTGAGAAATGTATTGCCTTGTTACTAGGGAAGAATGTTTTCTCTGAGCTCTGTGCCTTCCTAATGTTTTTTTTTAATTGAAGGCATTTTTATTAAACAAGTAAACAATCAATATAATCATTACAATAAAGAATACAACATTTTTCAGTTACCATTGGTTTGAAAGAAAGAAAGAGCTACAGCCTACTAACAGATTGCAAAGATAATTTAGGCTTATAATTGTAATAAGTCTATAGGGTAAACATCTTTCGGCACTTTATCAGTAGTTGTCATGTGTTCCAAAAATGGGTACCAGATTGCTGGGAATTGAGCTTTCAGTTTTGCATTGTCATTTAGAATGTTCTTGAAGGCAATCAATTCCATCATGTAAATTTGCCAAATCCTATCATACCAGAGCGAGATTGATGGGGGTTGATTATTTTTCCATTTGAAAAAGGAACGGAACTTTTTCTGTGGTGGTATGCCTGGTACAGTCTCCTCATGATCACTGTCCAATTCCCTTGTGTCAGAACTTTTCAGGGCAATACAGGCCCTGGCTGCTGCAAGTAAGAAGTCGATTACATTTGGTAAATCGCAATTTTCCCATAAAGATAGCAACAGCAATTCCGGTTTGTTTGGAGCAAGAAAGCCTGTTATTTCCTTGATCTGCTTAATTACCATATTCCAAAATATGGTAATGCACTATACTTGGGCATGTCCACCAACAGTGTATAAAGGTGGCTATTGCCATGCAACCCTTCCAGCATAGGGGGCTCGTAGAGGGGTATATATGGTGGAGCTTTTGAGGTGAAAGATAACACCTTGTCAGGATCTTAAATTATTGCATTTTAATATTAATGGATTGAGACCTTAGGGTTGATGAGCTCCAAATGGATTGCCACTGTTGGTTTGATATGGTCCCATTACAATCCTGTTCCCAACTATTCTGGTAAGAGAAAGATTGCTCAAGAGTGGTCTGTCCCAGTATATTATATAGTATGGATATTAGATATTTTGTGCCTCCCTAATGTTAATCAAGGTATCCTGTTCTCCTTTATCATAATAGGATGATGGTCTTTTTTTCTTCAAAAGAAGAGTACACTGAGAAGGGGAACTAAACCTTATCCTTTCCCATGCCTTAATTCAGTAGTTGCATTTTTTTTTTGCTCTACCAGCTTTCCATGTTGTTTTTTGCTCAACCAATTAGGTGAATATGGTTTCCTGCAGTTCTTTAGGGCCCTTAACATCATCTTCCTCTGTGACTGTGGATCTACCGCATTTCCGTTCCACCTTGCGGAACGTGCCTAATCCCCACTGGGGCATGCCCACCACCCAGAGTCAACAGGCTGAGTCAGTCTCCCCATGTCAGCAGGGGAAGCTATTGCAATGTTGTTAATTATTATTATTAGTGTTAATTTATTTTTTATGTTTGATGTCACAAGCCACTTTGGGCATGTTGTATGGAGAAGAACTATGAAATATAAGTAAACAAATCAACTTAAAGAAAGCACCAGTTCATATCTGACTGTGCTCCTTGGTTTTCCATCCCACCTCTGTTTGTCTAGGTGAGCTCAATTCAGAACCAAATGCAGTCCAAAGGAGGCTATGGTGGAGGCATGTCTGCAAATGTTCAAATGCAACTTGTAGATACAAAAGCAGGATAACTCTGCGACACTTTTCCAGTGAGTATTAATAATAATTACAGGTCCTTTGGTCTACCTCTGTTCTCTCTTGCATGCTGTTATGCACCATTTTAAACCATCCTCATTGAATAGCTAACATTTTACAATTCTTATCTCAAGGCTGTGTTGTAGGCCCAGAGCAGAACTCAAGATCTATATATTGAATGTATGTTCAGCATTATGCAATGTTTACTGCAGAGCTTCTCATAACTGCATAAATGAGACATGGATTTATTAATTCAGAAAACAGGACATCATTTTATCACATGATGGCTTCAGGCATTGTTACGCTGTGTATTTCTCTGCTAGTCCGCATTCATGGCTGCTCTGAAGGTGGGGGATGTAAGAGAATTGTTCACTGTAATAGTGTCAGAAATTTCAACACCAATCTACCATTTTCAAAAGCAGCTCTTGTAACTTGTAGTTCTACCCTATTCCGAGAGTTGTGGTTTTGTGGTTGACTGAATCATGGTTCTGCTCTTTACAGGTCCTCGTGAATTCCTGTACCTTGTTTCCTGTGTCCCTCTCTTTATGCCTTGGTGACTGCTTTCTGTGCTCATGACGAGAGAAGTGATGGCTCATCATCCACCCCTTGTGATTACACCAGTGAAACATTCCTGTTCTGCCGTGAGGATGACATTTATCAGACTGGTCTCGTCGTCGTGCCTTTCCAGTGGCATGCATACATCTCACTGCCACCAAAACATCCGTGGACATAGTATTGGTTGATTTTTTTTCTTTTTCTCTCTCAACTTTTTAAAACAATATCTCAAGCAATCTAAACATAGTTTGGTGTTGGGTTGGATTTATTTTTTATTTCCTCTGAAAGTCCTAGATTATGGCATTTTCATCTGTGAGTTTTTTTTTTAAAATTGTTTCCTTCTCTGTAAATTAGAAGCAAGCAAGTTGCTCTTGATTCATTAAATATGACTTTGTTAGTACAGGTCTTTTATTTTTATTTTTATTTTTTTTTTGTATTAAAGGTCTGGGACCTGCAAGCACAAGGATCATTTCACGCGTCTATGACCGCATGCTTTGTGAATCTGCTTGATAAGGTGGCCTGTATTGTGCCAAATCTTTTTTTAAAAAAGAAATGCTTGATCTTGCAGATGGATGAAAAAGTTTTGCTGATTAAAAAGTTTTGCAGAGGCTCCAGATCAGGCCAATCTGTCTGGGAAAAGGACTTGTAACTTTTAGCTGCTTTGGAAATATATTGTCTTAGATTTTGATCTAACTGGTCTTGAAAGAGAGAGCTTGCATTCATAAGGCCATTTTGTTGTAAATGTTCAGTATATTTATTTTGAAAGAGCTGACCTCAAGATTGTAAGCCAGTGTAGTAATGTACATACTAAATGTTGTGGTGGCGCTTTTGTCTGGTTAAAGAGGCATTGTTATGTTGGCTGCTTTTTTCATATTTTTTTTAAAAGAAAATGCTTAATTTTAGGCCATACCGGCATTTCCAGTAGCAGCATGTTCAACTGCCTGCAATATTATAGCTGGGATTTAGTTGACCTCTCCAAGTAGTTGGCAGTTTCCACGTACTAAATATTTCGGGGCCATGTAAGTTGCTAAGAGCAGCATAGTAACCTGGCAGAAACTAATGCCAGCAAAAACAACATACAGGGTGGCTTTTTGCTATATCAGTAAAGAAGCCTTTTGCTCAGGTTCCAAAGCATGTTCCTCTTTCACAAGGTGTGAAAATTGTGTTTTAATATTGCACTGTTTTTGAAATATTTCTGTAAGAGCTCCTTTCCCACCTCCTTTCCCACCTCATGGCCTTTGGTCACAAGAAACAGAAGTCAGTTGAATGAACACTAGCTAAACATTTTTTTTTAAATCACACTTAGAATCCTCCTCATACAACATCTTAACGTCTTACCTGGCAAATGACACAGCTGAGCCTAACAAGTAAAGTTCATAAAATAACAAGCACATACATACATACACAGACAATTCCCTGCATAAGCCCGATTGATTTCAAGGAGCCTCATGCAGGCTTCATTGAAATCATGGGGATTGCACAGTAGCATCGCTTTGTAAGTAAAGCCTATTGACATTTTCTGTACTCACATTCATTATTCTTAAGGGGTAAAGACCAGATTGAGGGATGAATATGTGAATCCCTTTTTAATTTTTCCAAAACATTACCTGGTTTTTAAAAATTCATAGGAAGACATCCTTCTTTAAAACATTACTTTTGTTTTCAAGAGGTAATAGGAAGATATCCTTATTCAAGACAAAATACTGGGTAAAAAGTCATTGAAGATACCATCCATGTACAGGTAGCTGAAGCCATGACAGAATGCATCTGGGCAGCTGTAATTGCACTCTTACCCATTTCTATGAGCTGATTTCAGGACAAATTTGTGGTTCATTGTGCCCATTGACTTTCTAAAGGCAGCAAAGTACTAAGGCTATAATGTTACCATTATTGGAAATTAGCAGAGAGTAGGTGATCTATTTTAGGTACCTCCTCTGACTGCACATGCTGATTCATGAGGTTCAGGCTACCCTGACTAATATGGTGGTCTTTATGATCAGGATTTTAAATGTGTATATTCCCAAAATGTTCTGGGGTTTTAAAATTATTTTCACTTTTGTCCTCACTGACCGAAAATAAATTTTAGGGATAATTTTTTTGTCAAAAAAGTCTTCAAGCTCAGTCACCAGAAAAGAAGCATATTTTTATAACAAACATACTTTTTTTGTACATTGCGTTCATTCTTAAATAATGTAAGTTCAGTGTTGTCTTGTAGACATTAAAAGGAGAGTATTGACTTTTGATTCAATAAATGTTTTATTTCATTTGCTGGTTTACCTATTTCTTTATTATAAACACTTCCCACTTGCTTTGAAAAACCTACAGGCTAGAGAACAACTTCATTTTCTGTTTTAGTCCTTTCAGCTGTAAGGGCTGCTAACTGTATGGTTGGGAACCATACTGGGGCAGCATTATAGGTTCTTATTTCATATTAATGTTTAATTTGAGGGTAATGTTGACCTTTTACTTTGCTATGAAATCTTCTGTCTCCCCATACAGGTTAATGAAGGGTTCATGGTTATACAGGATCTGTGGCACAGTGATACATCACATGCTTTGCATGCAAAAGGTCCAAGGTTCAATTCCTGGTATCTCCCATTAAAAAGGCCTGGGGAGTAGGTGTTGGATATGCCTGCCACTACCCTGCTGCTGGTCAGGGTAGACAATTTTGAGCTAGAGAGACTGCATTTCAAACATAACTTTCTATTTACAGTTACCCTCCCTCCCTATCAAAATCAACAGTGGTACATGTCTAAAACCGGACATACTGGAGCCCAAGTTTTCCTAATCGTAGATGTGCAAAGGTAGCTGTGAACACCTAGGAGTAAGGGGGAATACAGTTTGCACATCTTCTGAAGAAGTTATATACCCATTCTAATAATTCAAAAGAGGTTCAGTATAATCCAGTCTGTAGTGCACTAAAGGGTCCATCTTTGAATATAGTAACAATCATTCTTTGGGGATTGATTTTCTAATTATGGTACAAACGGAAGGTTAGTACCTAACCCACTGTTTTCAAGGGTGGGCGTGCTCTTCCTTTCATGCAAGTGTGGGTGTTGTTTTTTACATTTCCAGCACACGGTGGCCTTCTGTAGACTGTTCTCAATATTGTTTGTTTATGCATGCGTGTAAAGTGCTGTCAAGTCACAACCAATTTACAGCAACTCCATAAGATTTTCAAAGAAGAGACTAACAGAAGTGGTTTGCCATTGCTTGTCTCTGCATAGCATCCCAGGAATTCCTTGCTGGTCTCCCATCCAATGCTAACTAGGGCCGACCCATGGTTATTTATATGCTTATATAAATTAGTGTCAGTCGACTCTTGCCTGAGTCTTAATGTGATTATTATTTCCAATATTTGCTGCTTTCGAGATTAACTTTTTATATAAGTTTTAAAAATTCTCTGACTACATGATGAATTTGTTTAAATCAGCATGACATTCCTCTTGTGACTTTCAGGTGTTTCAGTGATTTCATGATATGCCATGGTTTTGTTGAATTTCAATCAAACTCCAGTTTGGAGCACACTTCTGCATTTGGATGAAATCATAATGATCTTTGGGGGGAAGGTGAGGGTTTTTTTAATGTGTGTGTGTATGCACACACATACATACATTTAAAAACTCCATCTCAGGGAAACTGGACCCCCAAAACATTGGGATTTCCAAAAAAAATCCCAGATTTGAATACTTTGCCAGTATTGGGATCTGGGATATTTTGAAAATCCCTAAATTTGAGGGTGTCCAATAGACCTAAACAAAAAAAATGGGGCGGGGGATTGCACACCCCTAGTCCCCCATACTCTGTCTAGGGTAAGACCTGGCTATTGTCCTCCTATTAAAATTGGACTGGATACTTGGGAGATTAGTCATAGCATAAGGTTGCCATCCTCCAGGTGGGGCCTGAAGATTTCTTGGAATTATAGTTGACTGCCAGACTACAGAGACGCTGTATCACTCATGTTAGCTTGTGCCAAAGTTCTGCCTTGACCTAAACACACTGAATGTAAAGAAAAAAGCATTCTGTTATGTTTTTCCATATATATGTTGCATAACTAACAGCTTCTTAAACTGAATGTTAGTTGAAAACTTCCCTAAAATGCTTTTTTAGTGATGGAAGGATTTAAAGTCAATATTCACTATATTTTAATTTCAATGGTAACAAAATGGGAATGTATATATATTTTCAAAGGCAGTAACTGTTTTCCCTAAAATTTATATTTAACTGATTTGGGACTTATTAATGTGTATAGAATTTAACTGAAAGCTGCATGTGCATATTGGAGACTATAGAGGAAAAAACTGACATGCTGTATGTGTTTATATGTTTTTGATAATCAGTAGATACTTCTCTGCTACACTGAATGGTCATGAGTAAAGTACCTTCTTTTGCATGCTGTACATGAGTTTTGTAACTGGTTATGTTGCTTAAGTAGTTGTCACAACTATATATTGCTATGTTCTACCTCAAAGGTACTTTTAAATAAAACTCCCAAGGATTACAGAGCAACATGCTGAATCTGCTGTAACTTTTACATGGAGTACAAAATAATGGGACAGTACACACCTTATACTCTCACTATTACAATAGGGGTTTTAGGATACTACAAACTTGTATTCTTATACCTGTTTAACTATCATGACTTTGTCCAAAGAATCCTGGGAACTGTAGTTGGAGAAGGGTGAGAGAATTCTGTTAGAAACTTTCACAAAGCTGTAGTTCCTGAGATTCCCTGGGGAAAGGGAAAAATAATGTTTTGAACCATTTTAAACCTTGTACTATAGATACATTGCCTACTCATGCATGAAACAAGATGCTCTCTCAAGGTATTCCTAGAATAGCTCTCATCTTATTTTGTTTCATGCTAAATTGCATACTTCATATCTATATTTGCTTCTCCTTCCCAATGTAGAAACCATCCTTTCCCTTAAATAATGGTGAAATTGCACAGTTGTTTCTGAGATTTTCCACTATAGGAGATTTTCTGTTATTAGTGAAGCAATGGTAGAAGTCAAGGGAAAATTATTTTTTGAATCAGCTTATAAAATATATAAAGAAAGCATTCTCAGATTAGTCCTTTTGCCTATTCTGGTATCCACTACTGTTAGTGGAGAAATCCTAAGACACTTTTCAAGCACAGTAGTAAACTTATGGGATCTTATGCAGTCATTTATTAGATTAAAGCTGATAACTAAAAAAGGGCCTGAATATGTCCCCCGTAAGAGGCAGGTGTGATGAACTGACCTCCAAAAGCAGGGTGCTTAGTGCATCAGATTTAGAGAGCTGAGAGATAAAGGGTTAATGCTTCACTGTATAGCAGTTTGACTGACAGGCTGCTGCCTGTGTGCTCCTCCTTCTCTCTGACTGATCAGCACTCAGCACTAGCTGAGGAAAGTTTTTAAAAGTTTTGTCAGAGGGAGTCAGTTAGCAACAGCCAGTCAGTCAGGAGGAGTATATGTGTCGGTCTGAGGGAAACAGACAAGCCACCTTGGCCTTACCGTGTACCAACACAATTGAGGAAGAATTCAGAAATCAGAATTAAAGTCTAAGTGTCAGTTCTAGCTGAATTTAATTTATTCATAGTCTCCAGAACTGGAATTTAAGTTTGACAGCATAGACTAGATAGGAGGTTGAAAACTGCCCATCTAGCCAAACAGAAAAGGGTTATCGCTCTTATAAAGAGGAGGAGATTTCTTCCCCAGTAATTCATAAGGGTTCAACTCAGAAGGAACCCCTGGTTTGTGTGAAAAGGGAAACAGACTCCTCAAGAGTATAAAAGGGGAAGTTATAATCACACAAGGGAAGTATTTAAATACAGAAGAAAAGTACTAACTTCCAGAAAATTAAAATAATTTTATGAAACATTATTAATACACATGGCACTTTCCACCACCTCCAAGAAAAACACAGTGTTATGGTATACTGGTCAAAGGGGGTGGATAAACCTGCTTCTTCCTCCTCTTCCCATTCTGTAGGCAGCCCATCTTAATTGCTTCATCCCCTTTTGGCAAAACATTCTGATTAAGCATTTTCAATGTTTTTATGTCTCAGTCAAAATACTTCATACAGTCTATATAAACATGATGTGCATTGTGTTTACATTAAAATGTAAAGTGGTGGAAGAGATGTATACGTTTTAAAAATATACCCAGCAGATAACATGCCAGCTGAAATTAAGATCTGATTAGGCTAGTCACTGATGACTATTCCAGTGCCAAGAACTTGTTGAAATATTTAAATAAGCTTGTTGATAAACCAGCTCACAGAGCTTGTTGATAAACCACCTGATATATATTGTACCCTCTGCTCAGAAATCCCCTGGATCTCTCCTGAGTATTTCAATCTATCATCTCAGCAGTACTCAAGTTGCTTGGCATTCAAATATTTGTCTGTCATTACAGCTTGCACAAGTACCTAATTTGGGAGGAAAGCATTTCCTCATTCAAACAAAAAATTGCTACAAGAATTCAACCTTGTTAAACATTTACAGCCAGACTGCAGATCTTGCTGTGCAAGGAAATGAATGCTAAGCAGTGTGGCTTAATGACAGTTTCCCTAACAAATCACAAACTTTTGTAATACTAGAATAAAAGGTAGAGACAAATGATTAGTGATGGGGTGTTGAAAACTCTTTCAATAGGCTTGGGGAAACAGCACAAACACAAATCGGTTTCAAAATACCTATGAGTGCCTTTTCAAGATACCAGGTAGCAATTGTTTGCTCCCCTGCAATTTGAGATTATTTTACCTACTAATAGCCAGAACTGAACCCAATGACCATATACATAGAAAGATGTGTCATTGTCTCCAAATCATGGGCACTTCTCATATTTCTGTTCTTCCTGCTTTTAATAAATTGGAGAAGTTTCAGGGCCATTGGAGAAACAGAAAGGAGATTGGGGTTTTTTTTCCAGTCTGAAGCATCAGACCAAGGGCAAAGACACAAATCATAGCTCAAAGAAGCAAATTTAGGTCCTTTTCAGATGAACAATTCAAGTAGATGGTGAGAACTGGGTGCCAAGGAGTGCGGGGGAGGGGTGCACAAACAATGAACAAACTGAGGCACAAAAGAGCTGAATCTATGGGCTGCCCAAAGTAAGTGCATTTTGATATACAGGCAGGAGTGAAAATATGGGTTGGAAGCTCTTGCCCATAATCTGTGCATGCTCTCTCACATATAAGTACCATGATTACACGAGTTCTCAGATATATGAAAAATCTAATACGAAACTTCTGAAGGTGAACTGAGCAACAATTTCTACTATGACATTGTATCACCAGCAATCAGCCTCTGAGCCTCTGAGCCTCTGAGGTTACTACACTGTTAAATTCACTAAATACTGCACAAACCACAAGACAATGCATCTGTGTTTTCTGAGAATGGGTTCACATTGTGTTTCTGGCATAATTGTCATGGGAGTTCCTCATCCATGGGGTCTTTCATGCTTTATAAACACAAACATATCAAAATGAAGGCCAAGAATACTGGACTGTCATTGATCTTAGAGTGAAAACTTATTTATATTGGTGCATAATCCAATTTAAAAGAAGTGCACTGTACATCTTTTATTTTTTAAATCTAACATTAGTGCCAGTTATGTAAGTGACAGTTCAGTGATGCTGTCAACCAAAGGAAGTGATTTGTCAAATAACTGGTTATATGCCCTGACCTGGATAGCCCAGGCAAGCCCAATCTCACCAGATCTCAGAAGCTAAGCCGACTCTGGCAAGTATTTGGATGGAAGACCTCCAGGGAATATCAGAGCCAGGAGGCCAGAGCCAGGCTATCAAGCCACTTCTCTGAACGTCCTCCATGCCCCAGAAGGAGTTGCCAGAGGTTGCCATGACTTTTAGGCATGGACACACACAAATGCTCAACACACACACACACACACACAAAAACCTGGTTAGATCATTTGGTATAAAGGATGTATATGTCAACATAGACATTGCCAGTACATGGACTGTGTGCTGTTCTTCCCAGTTCAGGCTTCTGATAAGAGCCATCTCAGTAGCAGAAAAATGGTCATGTCATCACTTGAATTATAATCATGTGAGCATCATCTGCCTAGCTGAGTTTATAGCATTCATCTGTGGCTGACTGCAGACTTCTGGCCTAGTTTTCATGAAGCCTGGCCTACTTCTGACAATATTTATATCTATCTGGTACTATCAGAGAGCAAGAGTTTCATTTGGCTGTAGCCTGGAGGTACTGTGGTAAATTTAAGACTTTAAAATGAAGAGATGATGAGAAATCCAGGACAATCCCCATCCAGTCTCTTTCTTTCTTATAGATTTCCCCAGGACTTATTTCCTGTTTTTCCATTAAATGATGCACAAAGTTACATACAATAAATAAAAGCAATAAAAGAACATTAATAAAACCACAAAAATACAATGAGTTAAAATTTCAGGCAAAAGTAAGACAACATTAAATGCTTTCAGAGGTCTTCTGAGTCCTCCCCCCCACCCCAAAGGCCTATAAAGAAAGACAAACCCCTTTTCTGGAGAAGAGACTCCCATAATTTGGGGTTGGCATCCAAGAACCCTGCAAGTCCCTGCCAAATGAGCATCTGACATGAGGTACCTACAGCAAGCCCCACTCCCAGTCCCTGCTTTCTCCTGCTACTTCCCCCTTTCTGCCCCTTTCCCTTCCAGCCCTTGCTTGGCTGCATTGCTGCCTCCCCCCTTCCTTGCTGCTTTGCTCACTCACCCAGGCTGTTGTTGCCTCCTTTCTGTGCTACTGCCTCACTTGTCTGCCTATCTGCCTGGCTCACTAACCTTTGCCACCACCTTCTTTCCCCACTGCCTTATTCACCTACTTGGCAGCACTACCACCACCTCTGTTGTCATGAAGCCACTTCAGATGGCATTATTAAAGACTCTTGAATATGACTGCTTTGCTAAACTGTGAAAAATGTGTGTCAGGGCAATGGACAGAACTGTAGCCCTTATACTGGACTAAAGGAATATACTTTGGCCAAGGGGAGCCTTGTGCCTAAGCAGCATGCCAAGCCAGATGTGGACCCCTGGACTACAAGAAGCCTCCTGCTCCTGCATCTTCACAGCCATGCCAGTACCAGAATGCAGACCAGCAGTCCTGACCACCATGCATGCAGCAACAGCAGTAGATCACAGAGGAAAGCCATGCTCTGCAAAAAGGACAAGATGTTCCTGCACAGAAGCCTCGAAAAACTCCCTTCTCCATCACACAGGCATCCCCCCATTCACATATTAACATCACCAGGAGAAACACGCATTCCTCTCCAGCCTAAGACAAAAGGATGTGCCCAGCTACAACAACAGTGAGCCACCAAGTCTTCCTGCTACCCATCAAGATAACGCAGCTGTCAAACATCTGGTCGTTAATTCAAAGCATTGGTCCTGCAACCTGATTGGTTCTCTTCCTCCTCTCCTTTGTCTATCCCCTTCCTCAAAGAGGTGTTACCCCCTGCCGAACATTTTCGCAATTGCCCAACTATTAATCCTTTTTTCTGTCCCATTCTCAGTTTAAGTTTTGTTACTATCTCCTGGGGACCAGGTGACCACAAGTGTTAACCTCAGGTCACATTTTAGGTATATAAGGAGCACCTTGTGCCATTGCTCTCTCTCTTGCTCTTGCCTCTCCTGCCGCCACCCTATCTTGTTAGTTCCATTCTCGGCTGGTTTGGAATGACTCCACATGTGTTACTGACTCATGATCCTTTTCCCTTCATTGTGTTATTTTTTGCTGCATGGTCCAAGTGTCTCGCCAGACAGATAAAGTATCACCCAACCAACGATGTTTTCTACTCATGCACACGTCTCTATACTTCCTAATCTGTATTCTTAGCCCTGTATGATGTGTGTGAATGCTTGATTTTTGTTTGTATGCTTGAAAAACCTTTAGTAAGGAAATCATTACTTTAGCAATCTAGCTTCAGCGTCTATTCCTGGGTCCTGGGAACTCTAACTCCCATAAACACAGGTTATGATCCTATAATTAATGCCTTTTTGCCATTTAATACTCATAATCCCCACATTTATTAATAAAATAAGGCAATTTGGCTAACACCTCCCCCTGTTTAAGGGGTTGCTAGACAATCCTGAAAATAGAGGCCAAGATCTCACAACCTAGCATTGCAATTTTTCATTCCCTGTAAGTCTGAGTTTGGGTGATTTTTCAAAGTCCCCTCAGCTTATTTCCCCTTCAGATTTCTCTGCACACCTGGGAGCTGTCCCAGGTCTATAGAGAAGCCCATTTTCTCTTTACATGGCCCTATTGTGTGAATGGCCCTATTGTCTAGTCTGCATTTTGGGTCCCTTGTTCAAAATTAGATACAGAGATAAAATTATCAGTGCTAAAACCAAACACAACCTTCAGCAAATTAAAAGCTGCAGGAGATTTGATTAAGCCATGTAAACACCATTAAAAGACAGGCAACTAACCCAACACTTGTAGTCACCAAGGGAATTGATGAAGCCCGTTCGCGGGGAGGGCGGGATATAAATTTGAAAAATAAATAAAAATAAATAAATAAATAAATAAATAAAGGTATGGAGTTCCACAGATGAGCTGCCAGCATGAAGAAAGTCATATCACTGCTAGCAACCCAGCTGATACTTCAAAAGACCAAAGCAGAAAAGATCTGATTAATAGTTTGGCAGACTGCTGTGGGAGCAAATACTTCTTCAAATACCCCAGTCCTGGACTGTTTAGGGCTCTATAGTACTAAACCAGCACTTTTAAATTGTTATAAAATATGGTCTACCATCCAGCAAAGCTATTCTATTGAGATACTTGAATAGCACTGACTTGTAACTACTGACAAATAGAAGCCACATAGCCACACTCTTTAATCATTGAGTGGGGGGGGGGGGAGACTTGCTACTGGGCTGTAAACTTATTTGTTATGTATCCCACTATATCTCTCCTGGAGAGTGTATGGAAAGCTTTAAGGGAAAGTGTGCGTTTCACATGAATGCCGTAGGGCTGGACAAGAAAGCCATACATTTTTACATTTTTCTAACTCCAGTCAAGGCTGAGGGGCACTTTCCGCTGAAATTTCTGAGAGCCAGTGGTCTTCCTATAAGATCAACATTTTCTGTGGTATACATTTTTGTGGGTCGAAATTCATTCTGTCAGATAGTAGCATACTTTCTGTTTGAATTTATTTTATTTAATTAGTGTATTTTTATCCTACTTTTCTCCTCAATGGGAACCCAAAGTAGTTTACAATACAATTGAAATAAATTTCAGTAAAATACACTATAAGAAACAAGAAAACTAACATATCCGTACTAACAGGCTACCTATGGAGAAACCCAATAGCCTTTAGACCTGCTAAGAACTGGTAAAAACATATTTGGAGAACTCAGGCCCTTGACCTTTAACAGATGGAAAGTCTTTTGTATTCTAGCATTGTTTAAAAGAGCATTTAAGATGAGGCAAGCAGTCCATTAGTGTCTTACAGATTGCTGCTAGCAGACATCTTTTAAAAGCCCCTTGCAGGGCTCGAAAATGAAGTCCTGCAAAATATCCCCTTCACACAAACCTGTACCATTTCTAAAATTGTGGCTACACTTTTTTTTTCATCCAATGCAATCACAATAACTGCTATGGAGTGCTTGACTAGTATGTGGTTTTGCCTCACAATCCCACGTATGGGGGGGAATCCTCTGAACCAATCTTAAGTGAAGGATAAGAGCCAGTTTTCAAAGTGAAGGCTAGGAACCAATTTTAAATTTAATTGGCTTTCTTGTTATTCTGACAACACTGGAATAAATGGGTTTGAAGAGTGTGGCTTGTTGCACACAACTACATTTGAGAGTGTATTTTAATCCTATATTAATCAATAGACATCATTTATACATCTCTGGAAGAACATGGTTTTCTTTGTGTTATGGACAGCTCTTTCATTTTTCCTACTGATTGTGCAGCTAACTGTGCCAACAACCATCTGCAGTAGTAGTATACACACACATACGCACAATATCCATTCCAACTTGGACTACATTAGCAGCAGTGGGATTGGATGGTCCCAGAGTGGCAATTTGTCTAGTTGTGACTTGGCCTAAATGTTACCTCTGAAGGTATTTGCAGCCTAGATGCATATATGTTGTTTTAGGAATTTACAAGAAATGCTTCTTATACTTAACCCAGACTAGTTTCACCTCACTTGCTTTCTTCACTGCCACATGATTCATGTCCCATCCCTTGCAGGGGGGTCGAGTTTTAAAAATCCCGGGTGGTGCAGGGGCTCTTCTGTGTGTGCATGCAAAGCACATGTGCCCACCGGGACCATGTCCCCACCACCGCCTCCCCCCCCGCCTGACCACTCCTGCTTCCGTTCCTCCCTCTGTCCGTCCAGGGGCCTGGACAGATGGAGGGGGACGGAGTGGCCAGGCCGGGGGGGAAGAGAGAGAGGCAGTGGTGGCAGCCCTAGAAAGGGCCCGGGGAGGCGCAGCGGAGGGCGCTCCATTTTCCCGGGGGGGCTCAGTCCCCCCCAGGAAATTTCGCGGGTGGCTTGAGCCCTCGAACCCCCCCGTAGTTGACGCCTATGATCCCTTGTTTCCTATCTCAGGCTTCTCTCCTGTTGTCCCACCTTTTGTATCTGTTTAATACAAAATACTATATTCAGGGAACATGGCTCCCCCCCCCCCCCGGTTTGCTTAAACACCTGCCAGTTTGACTTATGTCCAGCCACTGGCAAACAGGAAACTGATTTTCCATCATTCAGTTTGGCTGTTTGCAAACAATTAAGGCCTAGGGACAAATAACATGGCATGTCAGCAGGACTGTGGCAACCCCCCCTCCCAAGCTTTGTAAAGATGCCCATATGTGAGAAAGCAGAGGAAAGGACTCTGTGAAGGAAGGACCTGAAAATGTAACAGCCAATGTTGTAATGCCCTATGATGCTACCTCATTAGAAATACTGTGTGAAATTCTTGTCACTGTATCTTGGAAATAACATTGTAGAGCTGGAAAAATTATAGAAGAGGGCACCGAAGACAATTACGGGGTTGGAGGACCTTCCTATGATGAAAGGCCACATGGTCTAGGACTTTTTGTGTTTAGAAAAAAGGCTAAGAGGGGACATGATAGAGATTTATAAAACTGTGCACAGGGCAAAGAGAGAGAGAGGACAGAGAGGACTTTTTCTCCTTTTCCCACAATACTAGAACTCGGGGGCATCCAATGAAATTGTTCGGCAAAAGAGAAAATGTTTGACAGACAAAAGAAAATATATCTTTAAGCAACAAGTCGTTAAAATGTGGAATTCACCATAGCTAGTAGCCATCTTGTCCTCCATAAACCAATCTGATCTCCTTTTAAAGGCACCTATACCTGTGGCCACCAGTACATCCTGTGGGAGTGAATTCTGGAGACTGAGGGGCAGTGCCTCAAGAGAGGCATTATAATATTGGCTGTTATAATTTCAGTCCCTTCCTTCATGGTGTCCTTTCCCCTGCTTTATCACATATGGGCAACTTTGCAAAGCTTTTTTTTTTGTCACAACTGATTCCACTGATGTGCCAAATTATTTGTCCCTGGGCCTCTGATTTGTTTTTTGCTTGTTTTGTTTCATCTTTGTCATGAGAGCTGTAAGAGAGAGCAGAGAGCAAATGTGGGAGGGGGAGAGTTCTCTCAGAAGTTCATTGCTACTGTGTTTCCCACCTGAGGTTACTCTAATCCTTTCATGCTGAATTCACAAGGGATTATACAGAAGGAGCAGTGGGAACTAATGAACTTAAAAATCCAAGTTCCTTTTTCATGCAAATATGCTTAGCAATACAGAATGTGGAGAAAGGAATGAAATGCAACCGTCAAATCCTGCACATACATTTTCAATTACGGATTTAGCTGTTCTTCACAAATTCAGAGAAATAGGCCAAGCTCTCCAAGGACAAACCTTTTTATGCAGAATAACCGTGCATGAATTGTCATTCTAATACCTTTGTGCTGCCTTTACCTTGGTTTTGATTGATATTCAAGTTACTCAAATATACATAGAGGCTAAAAGATTAAAGTATTTATTGAAACACTAAAAGTGGATCTAAATAATGTTAATTCTAGAATTCCCAAAACAGGAGTAGAAATTAATATATATAAAAAACAGAGAATTAGCTAGTTTTGCTAATTCTCATTCCAATATACCACATGTCTTCTAAGCAAAAAGAGAGTCCAAGACAGTTACATAGATTTAAGCTTAGTTCTATTAAAGCTCATTTCCTGAAGGACTACTACTGCATCAGCTACAGTGGTACATTATTAATTGTCCAGTAAAATAACTGTACTGGTAATTAAGCTTAGCTCTGGATCAAATCCCCTTTGAGAACTACAGGACCGGAACGGGTAGGATCAGAAATGAATTTTGCCTGTTTAATTGGCACACCTTGAGAATGTTAGATGTCTGCTGGAGCAGATTCAAAGAATGGAGGGGAATATATCGTATGAAAGCAGTCATCTGCAGCTTGGCCCAGAGGGCCAAAATGGGAGGCTCAACAGATCTTAACTCGGTTTTCCAACTCTGGTTTAAGAAATTTCTGGAGATTGGGGGGACAGTGCCTTGGGAAGGGGTAGTTTGGGGGAGGGAGCTCAGAAGGGATGTGAGGCCATGCAGTCCATCCTCCAGAGTTGCAATTTCCTCCAGGACAACTAATCTCTGAAATTTGGAAGTCATCTGTAATTCTGAGAAAATGCCAAGCCCTAGCTGGAGGTTGGTAACCCTGCTCTTAACAGAGTCAGCAGACATCAGCTGGAGCCTGTCAAATGTGAGAAGCACAGTGTCCTTCATGGTTTCAAGCTTTTCAACCAGCTTATTTTGGTCTTGTCAGGATTCAGTTTCAGTGTTCATTTGTAGCTACCCAAATAAAGTGCAGCATATAATAGCTCTGCAAAGGAAATAGCTCCATATGATTCAAACAAGAAGACCAAAGCATGCATAGAAGCAAAAGCCACCACCATCACAAAGGTAATCAAATAGTCTAGGGTCTCTGACCCGTTTGACAAAATGTTTCTTTCCATCTTCTTCACTGGTTTTCACCAAAGAAGTTTTTGGTTCTGCTCTTCAGTCAACCTGTTGTTCATGTGATATGCCTTGATTCTCTAAAGTGAAGCCTGAGTACTTGCCTCTAACAAAATGTGTTCCAAACAACAATGCCTTTGCCTGACGTGTGCCTTTAGTATTTTTATATCTACAGTGCAATAGTCTCTGTTTCAGAACCGAAACATCTTCTGTGCATGATCAGCTATACCTATCAAACTGTAGGATCTGAACTGAACTAGAAGTAGCTTTCACCAGAGCTGGGGAAAAAATGGCTTTCTGATTGAATAGAAGTGATAAAGTGTAAAAGAATAAAGAAGAGCAAAAGAAGTCTGATTCTCCAAGTAACTGAACTGATCATGTGAACGTTGTTTAAGAAACCAACAAAAAGAAAGTGAAGCAAGTAAACAAACAAGGGACCAGGGGATAATAAATTATGCAATAATTTTCAGATGTCCACCTCTTCTTCCCCCTTCCCTATACCCCCCAATTCTGTTGCCTCATCAATAGTTAAATTGTGGTCTTTTAATTAGGGACCGGGGGGGGACAACATTCAGTGCTGTTGTGTTGTTTGCTTTTATGAATGATGGTGATTTTATTTGTTAGCTGTTTAGAAATTCTTTGAATGGGAAGTTAGGATACCAATATTTTAAATAAGTAATGTATTTATTTAGAGGGGGGGATAAAACAACCAGACGCTGAGCTGTCTTGCAAGATTATATCTTGTCAATAAATCAGAAGTTAAAGCTAACTCTTTCATGATGTACTGACTGAAATCAGGGCTCCGTTGGGGCCGGGGCGCGCCGGAGCACCGCTCCGGGAGAGAGGAGGGTGGGGGCGGGGACTTAACAAAGCCCCGCCCCCCGCTCACTCTTCCCGGCAGTGGCAGGCCGCCGCCACCCTGGGAGAAGCCCCGGGAGTGTGAAGCTCCGGGGAGAAGCTCCGGGGAGTCTGTGGGGGCGTCCCCGGTCTCTCCCCAGCTGCCCTCTCCCCGCTCGAGCAGCTTTCCTGCTGGCGGAGCGAGGGGTTCCTGAGGTGGCTCGCTGCAGGAGAATCCCTCGGCGAGGGCTTCCTGGCTGCGGCACTTCCTGCCTCGGACTCTTCTTGGCTGCCTCTCGCTGTGGCTCGGAGCATGCGCCCCCTTTTTGGTGGGAAGGGCACCCCCTCCCCTCAGGGCTGGCCAAAGGGCACGGCAGACGAAGACGGGGTGACCCCTTCGGGGACCGACCTCCCGCCAGCGGGCGACCCAAGGAAAGACATGCCCGCGCTTTCACGCCGAGTCGTGGAGGCTGCTCGTGCCACCACCGCTCTGCTCGCTGCGGCTACTTTGCACTTGCCTGACTGCATCCTGCTGCTGCTGTTCCTGGGGGAAAGTGTCCCCCCCCCCCACGGCTGGGTGAGTGGCGGCTGGGAGGGGAGGGGAGGGGAGAGGAGGGGGCCGGCTGCGCCCCTCCAGCCCGAGCTCTTCACGAGTCCCGGAGCTGCCAGTGCGCTGCTTCACACACACCCCGGGTTGCTCCACAATTGCAGCACTCGTCTGGAGGTGCAGGCCAGACCTCCCCCCCCCTTCCCCCTCTCTGGGGGATCATTTAATAAACATGGTTAAATTTTCTATAAGGAATGATTAACAAGTATACCATTATCTCCTGCACATATTCAATTACAACAAAGAACTCTACTTAGTTTTGGGAGGGGGAGGCATAGGTGAGACAACAGAAGATCATATGTGTGTCTGAATTCAACAGTTATACTATCTCATCTTTCATTGTTTACACTGAGCACAGAAATTTTTAATCTGAACTTAAAGGGAGCAGAAGAGGTGTTTCTATGGGAGAAATATATCCATCAAGTTGGATGGATATAATGAGCTCCAGCCATTAGCTGCATGCAGGTTTGTTCCCTCAAACTTTGGGGGATTCCACCATCACACTAAGTTTTGGCAGCTAATTTAATCTGCTGTTGTTTCCTCTGTGCCAGTCCATCATTCACTATATCCCAGCTACCTGGGATTCACTTCTAAATCCACATCATTGCAGCATCACAGCCTATGTAAAACTCTCCTTCTGTCCCTTCCCCCCTCCCTTTTTTGGTGTGTCAGTATGACAGACTTGGACATGATTGCTATTACATGTCATAAGTGCTTAGAACATTTCACACCTTATTTGAAAAAAAGAAGCAGCAGCAAGTCCTGTGTTAAAGCTGCCGCTGAGGCTGGAAACTCCCTGCTGTGTTTATTTAAGCCTTTGCTTCCCCCGGGAGGGCCAAGTCCTGTGCGCAAAGTTCCCCTTTCGAGTGCAGCAACGGCTGGGTGGCACCCTCGGAGGGCAGTTCTGCAAGGGACTCCTGGGAGGAAACGAGGGAGGCCTTCCTAGGAACGCCATCGGAGGACGGACGGGGGCAGCCGGCAAGCGGGGCCGCTCTCGGGTTTGGAAGCCCAGACGGGGGTCGCACCGTGCAAACGGGGTTTGGTGGGGGTTTTTTGGGCGGGGGGGAGGGCTATGACCCAACCCAACCCAGGTCGAGGAAGGGAGGCGCAGATGAAAAGCCACCCCTCCACAGTGCAACGCTGTTTGAATTGGAGGCAGCCTGGAGCAGGACTCTGAAGAGCCTGAGAAAAGATTCAGTGCATGGGGCGTAGTGGTCAGAGGGTGGGACTAGTTCCCCTGGGAGACCTGGGTTCAAATTCCAGCTCAAGCTGTGGAAGCTTGCTGGGTGACCTTGGGCCAGTCACAGGCTTTCAAGCTAACCTAACCCACCTCATAGGCTTGTTGTGAGGATAAAATGAGAATGAGGTTTGTGTCCCCACTCGAGGAGAAAGGTGGGGCATAAGTGAAGTAAATTAACAGAGAGAAATGCCCAGAATAAAGAAATTCATGGGGAAAAACTGAGGAGGCCTATGAATTATGCTAAAGGTCCTCTAGACAGCAGGGAAACCCAAGTGTTTGTTTAACCTCTGGAGGAGACCTTGTTTCCCCCCTCCCCCCCAGTCTCCGTTTGTAGTTCTTTAGCTGGAGTGATAATTGGATTGGCTGATGCACAGTGGCCTCTATTCTCCTGAAAGGCAAGCAAATCATAGAGTTGGAAGGGACCTTCAGGGTCATCTTGTCCAACCCCCTACATGGAGGGGCCCAAGATGGTGGAGCTGGGCTTCTCTGGTCTGGGAGTATAATTCTCGCCTCAGATAATTGGGGGGGACCAAAACAGGGTCTCTGAGGATGGCCAGAGTGAGTGGGGAGGTTTGTCTGGCGGGGGTGTGATCCTTTGGGTCTATGAGTCCCAAACTGTAGGACAGGGCTTTAAAGGTCAAGACCAACTCCCTGACACACTTCCGGTGATGTCAGGGGGTGTGGCCTTCTGACACACTTCCGGTGATGTCAGGGGGTGTGGCATATGCTAATTATTTATGCTAATGAGCTCCTGCAGCTCTTTTTCTACGAAAGGACCCCTGACTGAAATTAAATGATTACTAAACATACAAGAAAAAGAATAAGAGCAGTTGTTCAGTTTATATAATACAGTTTATTTTGGTTGATTTGGGTGGCATCCACCTTGAGTTTTCTTGAGAAAGGCTGGCTGTAAATGGCGTGAAATAAATAAATAGCCTCTGGTTTGTACAGAATTACTAAAATGTACATTAACAGAATTTCTATTGATTGCTTTTGAAAGTTATTTATGATCACTGCTCCTTCCCTTACTAAAAAGCACAAAGCTGTCATTGTAAAAAGCATTCTGAATTCCACGTGGCCCTAGGCTGAATAAACCCCTCATGTTCCCAAAGACCACATTTGAGACTGAGGCAAATCATGTTCAACCAAAGGCAAGACTTTCTGACTGGTTCTGACACCCCAGATTCTAACTTGTGCTGGTAAATATTGAAGTGCTCCAGTGAATCTCAAGATTACGAATACCCAGCATTGGCAAAAGCCAATCATGGATTAGAGTTGCAAAGCAGTATAAAGCTTGCATAACCAGTCTGAGGATCATTGTAAAATTAGGTCTATGTGTCTTGTGAAGAGGCAGTCACATGGGTTGCCCAATGGGAGAACATTTCCAGGCAATCAGGTGTGACGGATCAATAGTGTCTAGGGTAGGTGGTAATAAATGCTTTCTTTCTAAGTGCTAACCTGCAGGGCACACAAAACTTCCTTTCTGTTTGAAGTTTTAGGAGGCAGGTTCAAAAGGAGAGGCTTAGCCTGAGGAACAGAAGTCAGACCATGGAATTTTGTGCAGGAAGTGGAAAAACCAGTGACCCTTTATTTTAATACTTTGTTTATTTTGTGCTGCCTGAAGCCTTATGTCTGAATCATATCAGACAGCACCGCTGTAGCCAAGAACAATGTCGAAATACCACAATACAAAAATTAAGCTACTGAAACAAAAACAGGAGACTGGTGATGTTATGAATGCCTGGTCACACCGTGGTAAGAGAGGGCAACCCTATCTGGAGCATTTGAACAAACAGCTCTGCTCCAGAAAACTTTTTTCTGTGTCAGAGAAACCTCATTGTTTCTGGGCAATGGGCCATTAAGTGACCAAGCTAGCATGGTGGTTGGTGTTCACCACCCTGGGCACTTATTCACTGGGACTGCAAATCACAGCATTGTGATATGAAGTTATGGCTTTTGTGTATCATCTACATAGGACCTATGATAACAGAATCTGGGAGATTGATTGCCTGTGGAAAGGGAATGTGGGTCATTTGTCAGAGAAATTTCTCTGATCGATTCACAAAATTATGGCTCATATTCTACAAGATCAGCAAGTGAAGCAGGACTTACTCCCCCCCCCCCCCCCCGTGTTATTTATGGAGGTCAGCAAGACCATCATGCCTAGCAAAGGGGGCAAAGTAGAGGTTTGCCAAGGTGAGAGAACCCATGGAAATCATCCTTCTCTTCCACCAGAAATGTCCATCCATCCTTGGAAGCAGATGGTGGGGTACAAGCTAATAATAATTCTGTATAGCTAGCTAATCCTCTGCCACTCCCAAATAACAAGGTATGTTAATACACAGCAGCAGCAGCCTTGTTGTCAGATTCTTACAGCCCCCTTTGGTAACTATGGGATGATTTCCACAGTTCTTTCCTTTCCTATATTCAGATGCAATAAACATAAGCAATGTATGAAGTGACCCTGCTTTCAAGTAGTATGGTCTGCTTGACTGAGGGGTGGGGCTGGGCAGTCAATAGCCAAGAGACTCTTTCTTTCAGAAAACTGGAGCATCTGTCTGGAGTCCCACTTTCCTCACAAGCTGGCAGAGTTTTTGAGACATCTCTGAGAGAAGTGTTGAAAATGGTGTTTTCTCCTTCAGGCCGTTGCTCTTGCTTCAGGATTAGCAAAGCCTGCCTGTGTGCTTGCTTTGGTACCCTGTCATGTGTAAATTACCTGTACCTGGGTGAAAGAACAGATTATTACAAAAACACTGAAATGTTCAAATAACTTAAAGATTTTCCTTATACTTCCAGCCTTTCTATGAGGAATTTGATGGCTACTTACAGGGGTAGCTAATGATTATGGCAAAAAACTCACAACTCTTTCTGAGCCTTTTTATTCTGTGCCTGCAGGGGAAGACTGTGGGGATTTACAGCTGGAAAGATATAGTGGTTTGGAATGTGACCTGGGAAGTGATTGGTTCAACTCTTGGCCATAAATTGGTTGTATGTTCTTATATGAGTCTTTGTTCTCTCAGTCTCAGCCCCCACACACATCTGCAATGGGGGGAGATTACTGGTTAAACTTATCACTTGCCTAGGGTTAGAAGTAGAAGGATGTCAATGTTTAGATTTCTTGAAGTGTTTTGGACACATTTGAATTTGTGAGCAACAAATGCATCATCCATAGACAATGAAAGTTATGATGTATACAGTTCTTCTTACCAACATGTTTTATGTATGTAGTACCATTATTATTATGCCAAGGGTCAGAAAATTCTCCAGGTCACTTTTAAATACCTTGGACAGAGATGAGCAAACTACAAACTGTAGCCATATCCAGCTTGTGGGAGTTTCTCTTCTGGTCCTATTACTGCTCAATAGCAGGTTGGGACGACTGACCCAGCAGACCACATAATTGCCTCCTGCAGCCCATTGGCTGTAGAGAACCTCAAGCCTTGACTCTCTCATTAGGAAATGTCTACTACTCTGTGCACAATGGACGGCAGACTATAGCAGCTACCAACATGGCCTGCTCAGCTGAGTGTCAATACAAGTGAGCAAGAAGTAGCATGGAACTGCCAGTGCTGGAAGCAGGAAGGGCTGATAGTGTGAGAAGACTCAGGAGAATCACGCGCAGGGGTCATTTGGGGCTGGAGTGAGGAGGAGCGGCGCTCCACCAGCCCAGGAGTGGGCACTAGGGCAACCACAGGCTGAATCAGATTCTCTGATCTGATTCGGCCCGCTGCCGAATTGCTGCTGAAATTTGGCAGAGGCTTAAAAAGTGGCTGGAGGGAAGGGGGTTTGAGGGAGAGGCTCAAAAATTAGAGGGTAACTGCTGGAGCCTCTCCCCCAAATACCCACCAAGTTTCAAGAATATTGGACTAGGGAGTCCAATTCTACAGGCCCCCAAACAGGTTGCCCCCCCTTCCCTCCATTGTTCTCTACTGTGGGGAAAAAGTAACATTTTTTCCCACCATAGAGAACAATGGAGGGGATGGGGCAACCTGTTTTGGGGGCTGTAGAATTGGATCCCGTGGTCCAATGTTCTTGAAACTTGGTGGGTATTTCGGGGAGAGGCCCCAGCAGCTACCCAGCTGGTTTGGAGCATCTCCCTCAAATCCCCTCTCCTCCAGCCCCTCATATACCCTATGAGTTTTTGCCATTGACTTCAGTGGCCCAGAGGGTATAATGGGGCTAAAACTGACATTCAGCCAGCCGAATGGGCTTGCATTGCCAAAACTGACATGTGGGGGTCATTCAGCAGCCGGAACAGGCGTGGCCTGATTTGGCCCGATCTGAATTGGGCCAAAAAAAAATTATTTGCACACCCCTAGTGGGCACAAATGGCCGTGGTGGCAAGCCCTTCCCCCAGCTCCCAGTGGGCCTGTGGAGGAAGCGAAGTGAAAACAGGTTTAAAGTTTAAACCCCTTCTGTTTAGAGTCACATGGCAGCAGTGGCACGATCTTTCCATTATATTCTATGGGGCCCTTCTCACTTTGCTCCCCCCCCCCTGCCTTGGCAGGCCACCTGGGGAAGGGAAGGGGGCTTTTGAAGATGCCCCCCTTTTGTTCCCTTTCTGATACACTTCCGATGATGTCAGGGGGCGTGGCATATTCTAATGAGTTATGCTAATAGATATGCTAATGAGCTCCTGCACCTCTTTTTCTACGAAATGACCCCTGATCACATGGACCAAATCTTTTAATCAGCCCTCTTCTTGAGATTACTTTGTATAAAAGAAAAAGATAACTATTGTTTGTTCACTTTCCCCAGCATATGTGAGCTTAGATCAGACAGACTTCTCTCTTCTTTTACATAACTCTTTGATTCGCTGGTGCATTCCTAATATTTATAATCTTTCATATGGAGTGTAAGGATATCCTGCATGATTTTGGGGTGCAAGAAGCACAGCTGTCCTCCTTTCTGAGTTTTATTGCTCCATTTTAACTTCCTGCCTTTATTCAACCAGAGCACTCTGCTGTCCTGTTCCTTGAACCGAGGGAGAAGATATCTGCCCTCTTTACACTCTTGAGTGAACAGATCCCATCTTAAACATTTCTCACACATGTGATGTGGTGGTACCAGTTGTAGGTGAAGGGCCAGCAGTTTCATTACCATGTTGAACGACACTCTAGGAATCCCCCCCGAACTATGTTGCTGTCACCTAGTGATGTCTCCCGTCAATTTGCACTCTCCCTCTCCATGCCCAGCCCTCAAACCTCCCAGGATTGTCAGTCTTAAGCCTGGCAACACTCACAGGGACCACAAGAAAACCATGGTCTTGAGCAGCCCTAACTTGTTCTCAGGTCATACCTGGTACCTTTTAGTTTATTGTAGGGATGTGAAAATGTTTGAATTACACTTAATTCTCTAATGATGCATTCTGTGAAATTTTAAAATCCTTTTCTGGTCTAATAGAGGAGCATTTTCCTGTTTTGTACATCATTCTTCTTTTTAACAATTGTCTGTGCCATATGACTCAAGAATGCTGCAGACTTTTTTCTTATAATCTGTCCAAAATGGTGAATTTTTGCAAATTGCTTAAACCTGGGAATATCACAAATATCATACTTAATCAGACTATTTTTCCTGGGTGGCACCCTGACTTTCTCTGTGTGTTTGTATGAATGTTACTACCCCAGGCATCCTTTGCTCATGCTGAACAGTGAACATAAGCAAGAAATACATCTCAGCATCTTGACCATGTTCCTTATCTCTCTTCCCTTCTTGTCATAACCTGCTATCTATAATTTCTTGTTTTACTTCTGCTAATTTCTGTGAGGGATAGGGCTGTCCCTGACATTGTATTTTGGTATCACTCCTAAACGTGCAAAGGTACCTTCTTTAATTTATTTTATTTTCTACTTCACTACTCAAAGTTAGAGATATGCCTCACTGTGCCTGTGCATATTTAAAATTTTAAAAAGAAAATAATATTCCCAAAGCAACCACAAGAGAAGCAAGCATGTACATGCTGTAAATGCCCAAGGAACAGGGTCAGGGACAAAACAGAGAGCAGGGACACCGCTAAACATCTTTAGCATGAAAGTGTTTAAAATCAGATAGACTTCAGCTGCTGGGGTCCAGACATTTTAATATTTTCTGAGTGATAATAAATCTTAATATGTTAAACACTTACAGTACTCTGTTGACGGAAGAATTGAAACAGTTCAGTAATGTTTCTACAAGTTCTTTGACTTCTTGACCTCTGCATATTTCTGGCTTTCAGACGCAAACCTAAGACAATTCTGTCTTCCTCCAAGGTCCAGCCAGTCATAAACTTCACTTGCAGGTAGGATACACAATGTTGCTCAGATAACAAAGCTTTTGTCTCACATAGCTAATAGTTATTATTTTATGATGCATTCTGTGAAATTTAAAATCCTCGTCTGGTCTACCAGAGGTTCGATCAGCAAATGATATCATTCAGGACACAGATGAAGCAAAATTGGGGGTTGCTGATCGGCTGTCTAAAATAGTTATTGGTTAATTTTGGATTTACAGTTTTTTAAGGGGCATTCAGAGTACATTTGTAGCTTTATCAGTGGTGGAACAAGTAGTAGAGCGTTAAAAGGGGACTATTACCAAGCAAATTCTCAAATTTCACAGGCTAGTGGTTAACACTGTTGCCTCCCTATTCATTAACAAATCAAAGGTTTTTAAAGTGTCCTTCAAAATCAAGCGTCAAAAGTAGAATTTTAGTATATTTTAAATCCAAAACTGAATTCTGAAATTCTGATGTATTGAGTTCTGCTGTGGAGTCATGTTTCAGCTTTAAAAGCTAGTTCTTACCTTTAAAGCCCTACAACAGCTTGGGGCCACTCCAGGTGGGACCTGGAGGTCCTCTGGAATTACAGCTCATTTCCAGACTACAGAGATCAGTTCCCCTGGAGAAAATGGATGATTTGGAGGGTGGACTCTATGGCATGGTACTCCCCTGGCTCCATTCTCAAATATCCAGGAATCTCCCAACATAGGTGTCATGCCTGCCCCTGACTTAGCCCCAGACCCAGTGCCTGACAGCCGAGGACAGGAGGACTTGGCTCAGTTAACTGAAGAAGACGTAAGTCCTGCAGAGGATCCACAGCCAAGTTCTCAACAAGACCCACTAGAGGCTGATCAGGCTGGGCCAAGCAATTCACCACCAGACTCGCCTCCAACTGTCAGCAGGCTCCGTGAAAGGAGAAGGCGAGAGCTGAATAGGTGACGCAAGGAAGCACGCAGGCAGGGGCGAAGATCATTAAGTCCTGAGTACTGACAGAAACCAGGACTTCTCACAGCAGTGCTAAGTGGTTAATGAGCCGGAACACTACTTAACAAGGCTGCTGGCAGGTAGCAATCCGTGCTGGCAATATCGTTGTCAGAGCCCTCCGTCCCGTGAGTACCTTTCCTCTGATCCTGACTGATTCTCTGGCTTCCGACCCGGCTTGCTTCTTGGACTTCTGACCTCTGCTTCCTGATCCTGGACCCCGGCTTTTGAGCCTCAGCATTCCTTTACTCCGGCTTCAGCTCTGCTCCTGACTGACCTCGGCTTGATTTATGGACTCTGACCTCCGGTACGTTTTGACTACACCTCTGCTTTGAGATTGGGACTTGCTGCAACCCTCTGCTGACTTTCTCCATCCAAGTCACACCCAGGGCGTGCTTGCCGGCTTGTCTGCCCAGCCAGGCTACCGGGTTCTGCCGTGACAATAGGTCTGGTAACCCTACTCCCCTGTTCCTTGCCAGTAGTTGGTGGGGGGGGGGGGGAATCTGGCAAGCCTAGTCTCCACCCATATTGTCTGGGCTGCCAATTAAGCTAGGCCTCACAAGACCTGCTTTCTCTGTCCACGCCTTCAGTAATGAGACAGGTAGCAAGCAGAAACAGGACTTTTTCAGTCTTGGCACTTTGCTTGTTGGCACCCTTTCTTTGATGCTCACATGGCACCTACATTGCTTTCTTTTAGGCACCAGGCCAAAACAGTTCTGTTCACTCAGGCTAAAAAGGGGATGATTTTAAAAAAACTCACTGATTTAGTTTGGAAACTATTAGTTTTAAGCTGTCAGTGGTCTTATGGTCTGTGTTTTTATACTTGGTTGGGCTTTAATGTCTTTTAATGTTTTGTTTTTATTATTTTTATTTTGTAAGCTGCTTCAGGAAGCTTTCTGGAGAGGTGGCCTAACAATTTTCTAAATAAATAAACTTTCCCCCCTTCTTCTCCAGGATCCTTAAGCCATGAAGAAGGGAAGAAATCTGGGCTGGGTTTTCTTTTTCTTTCTTTCTTGTTTTGGTTGCAAATACTAATCTGCATTCCATAGTCTAAAGGATTCTTTCTAAAAACTTTCCCCAGAATTCTGGAGGACTTATCCCAGAAGTCACTGTGAGGTTCTTACAGGAAATTGTAGAAGTCAGTACTTTGAAATGAGAACCATAGACAGAGAGCTAGATAGTCCTCTTCCTTTCAGATGGCCATCTGATCTCAAAATGTCCTTCCTTGGGAACACAGTGCCAATGTTCTACTGCTATGGGATAAAAAAAAATCATGGGAAACCATCATGGAATTGGCAAGGTGGTCAATGCATATGGTAGGTCTTTTAAATGAATGAATATGTCATCATTTGAAAAGAGAACTGTCCTTATGATGCCTTCATAATGTAGACTAAGGCTGAGAGAGCTCAGGTCCTGAATCAGTGGTTCTCTCTTTCATATAGAGATGAATGTGGGAGGCCGCAAAATGTGCAAGTCATGTCCCTTCACCCAAGGTGCCATCCTGCTAGTTCGAGGAAGCTAGTTGGGTTGTTTGGGTGGTGAATGAGCCCTGGCCTTGGTGCACATGGAGGCACATGGCTCTTCCCCATTGCAGTTTTCCATTTTCCAAGCAGGAGCCATGCTGCTGTGGCTTTGGAGTCACAGTGCAAGCATGAAAAGGAAACTGAATTGTCTCCAGGTGGGATCTGGGAAACTCTTGGGATTACAACTGATCTCAAGACAACAGAGATCAGTTCCTGTGGAGAAAATGGCTGCTTTGAAGGGTGGATTCTATGGTATGGTACCCTGCTGAGGTCTCTCCCCTCCCAAAACCCTGTCTTCCCTTGGTTCTGCCCCCAAAATCTCCAGGGATTTCCCAACCCAGACTTGGCAAACTAGAAGGAATGAACCCACGTGGAACTCTAGAACCTGGACATTAATATATGTCAGGTATCAACTGCACTGACTGGAGAAGCTAAAACACCACTCCGCAAAACAGCACTTAACAGCCCTATTTACACATGCGATAATGTTCATATGATAATTTCATGTGTTCATATGTTACCATGTGTTCATTTGTTCATGTGTTAATTAGATGTTAGAGCAATCTGGAAATTCTCTAAGCAGTCTGGAAATACTCTAAGAGTGGAGGACTGTGGCTGATTTAGAATGAGGCTTACTTGAACTGTGTGTAATTTCCTGGGTAGGACTGTAGGTTTTAACAATCTAATAATTCAGATTTAACTTGTTTTCTTATAGGTGTTAAATATTTATTATTTCTTAATTTGTGCATCTTAGGCTGTGATCACATGCTCCTTTAGATCCGACATAGGTAAGAATGCCTCATGGATCTAAAGGGAGTGATCAGACAACATCTGGGAAGCATCCCACAGTTGAAGTGGAGTTAAAAGACATCATCACATACTCCATAGGGGGCCCTCAGTGTGGAAGTATGATTCCTCTCTTATGTGCAAGGGAAACAACTGGCAACCCCCCCAAAAAACTACTCACCCACAGTTGTATCTGATCACACAATGACAGGCTAAGCCCACAGCTTTAAATGGCTGTGTAATCTTGCAATTGCGTGTCAAATTCCTCTGCAAGAAATAGCATCTCTTCCCCTCTGCTTCAACTGGCATGTGTGACCACAGCCACAATTTACGAAATGCATCAGAAAAAATATTTATATATATTTAAACTCATCCCTTTGTTTCCAGTGGGTTTTGGAGGGCTAGTTAAAGTTTCTACTTTTTAGGAAGTTGTCTACATTGCCAAATAAGGCTGTGGCTAGGACTCTGACAAGGCAGTACAGACATGTTCTAAGTAAATAAATAATAAACAATGATCTAGTAAAGCAATGTCCTGCATTTTTCTTCATATGAACAATACAGCCTTTTTGAAGGTCCTTGCTTATCAAGCCCTTCTGTGCTGAATACCCTTATACTGAGTTCCTGCCAAACCATCCAGATGTGCAGTTGCAAGAGTCAGCTGATGAACTGGACAGAATAGTGGAAAACATAGGAATTCACTGGGCTTAAGGCCATGCCTCTTCCTGGAGACTGTACTAAGGCCTTGTATACAAACGGACAATTCATGTAAGATGTGGAAGCTTGTGCTGAATCATATTTGAAAGCCTGACAAAGTTAAACTTCTGGAAGATTGCTAGTCACTTAATCACTGTGGAATCGTGGGAAAGAGGCAGTATTTTACTCACTAGTGTAGACTCTGGTACTGGAAAAAAGGAGTAGGTTTAGTTCACTATATTGCAACATCAGCACCTGATTGGGATCCCAAGGTAATCTGTAATGCAGGAGTACCACCACTGTTTCCAATTCCATTAAATGTAAAACTGGTCAACAGAATGGCAATCTTGGTATGGGTGGCTGTTGAATTTTCTTATCTCCAAATCCATGTGTAATATGCATCCTCAATTCATTCTTCCACTGCCTTGCCATCAGATGCACTTTGGAGTCTCTAACTTGTTTTGTAACACATAGGCAATTGTTGGGTAAGGATAGTTACCTGTGCCCAAATGATGTCCCTGTGTGCATGTGTGTGTATCTTCCAGATATGGTGTTTCTTAAACACAACAGCTTTTTCTGATAATGTTCAACATTTTCAGGGTATTCTCCAGGAAACTGCAAAGTTTTCACTGACCACTAAACCCACATTTTATCTTTGGAAATCATCGTCAGTTTTCCCTTTGCTTCTTATTATCAAACATCTAGGGTTGCCAGTCTCTAGGTTGGCATTGGAGATCTCCTGGAATTACAACAGATCTCCAGGAGACAGAGATCTGTTCCCTTAGAGAAAATGGCTGCTTTGGAAAGTGGACTCTGTGTCACTGTACCCTGCTGAGGTCCCTCCCCCAAACCCTGGCCTCCCCAGGGCCCTGCCCCCAACCTCCGGTAATTTTCCAACTTGGAGTTGACAACCCTAGTAACATCCATTCATAATTTACAAAGCATACAATATGGTTAATTCCAGAGGGTCAAGAGCAGTAGCCACAAGCAGTAGCCATAAAGAGGTATGCAAATCCTGGTGCTAATGACTCAAAATATACTTACCATATTTTTCGCTCCATTAGACGCACCTGATCATAAGATGCACCTTGTTTTTAGAGGAGGAAAACAGGAAAAAATTAAACAGAAAGAAAGAAAGAGAGAGAGAGAGATAAAGGAAGGAAGGAGGAGAGAGAGAGAGAGAAAGAGAAAGGAAGAAAGAAAGGTGGGGACAGAGAGAGAGACAGAAAGACAGACAGACAGAAAAAAGGAAAGGAAGGAAGGAAGAAAGATAGAGAAAGGAAAGAAGAGAGACGTCGGCATGCCATGCAAAGCCAGGCCTTTCTGTGCAAAGTAGCCACAGAGCTTAATCTGTGGGCGGAGCTTTCTGCTGCTGGCTGTTTTAAAGGGGAAAAGCACTTAAAGGGAAAGAGTACTTAGCCTGGTGGGTTTTTTCCTGCCATTTCCCTTTTAAGTCTTAACAGCTCAGGCCCAGCAGGGAGGGGCGGGGAAGGCTGAGATGCCAGCCTGAATGGCGTTCCCCTGCGTTCCTGCTGAAGAAAGAGCCCTGTTACAGGTAAGAAAAGCTCCATATTCGCTCCATAAGATGCACACACTTCCCCCCCCCCCACTTTTTGGGGGAGGAAAAGTGCGTCTTATGGAGCGAAAAATACGGTATCTATTTACTTCATTCCTTTCCTTTACTTCATTCCTTACTTCATACCTTTCTCCCTATTGGAAACTCAGAGTAGCTTACATCACTCCTTTCTTTTCCAATTTATCCTCAAAGCAACCCTATGAGGTAGGTTAAACTGAGAGTGTGTGACTGGCCTAAGATCTTACAGCAATCTTTGTCCAGAGAGTGGGAAATGGAACCTGGGCTCTCAGATACTAGTCTGACACCACCACAGTGGCTTTCAATTTATACCTTCCTGATTTTCTGATTAATTGCAGACATGACCGACAGAATGCAGAAGACACATACATTTAATTTGCATTTTGATTCCAGGTCAAGTTCACCTGACACAGAATAGAGATTTGGTCAATAAGATTTATTAAATAAATCTGTCACTTTCCATAAATCAGCACTGCAGCCCATATCAGGAAAGCCAGACAGTTGGCAAGGAGGCAAACACAGCTGGCCAGGGACTAGCAGAAACACAGCTGGTACATCTGGTGTTTTAGTTCCCTTTCAACTTCTTTTGGTTTGCTACAGTGCAGAACCAGCCTACAAATGACAAACAGTGAAGAAAATCCATGTGAACAAACCCTTAAATAAATGCCCAATCCATAAGCACCTAGAAGGAATTATTTAGGAGTGTGACATAGGAACATAAGATCATAAAAGAAGTCAATGTTGGATCAGGCCAATGGCCCATCCAGTCCAACACTCTGTCACACAGTGGCCAAAAATAGCAGGTGCCATCAGGAGGTCCACCAGTGGGGCCAGGACACTAGAAGCCCTCCCACTGTTACCCCCCCAAGCACCAAGAATACAGAGTATCACTTGCCCCAGACTGAGTGTTCCTATCTATACTTTGTGGCTAATAGACACACCCTGATGGACCTCTGCTCCATATGTTTATCCAATTCCCTCTTGAAGCTGTCCATGCTTGTAGCCACCGCCACCTCCTGTGGCAGTGAATTCCACATGTTAATCACTCTTTGGGTGAAGGAGTACTTCCTTTTATCTGTTCTAACCCGACTGCTCAGTAATTTCATGGAGTGCCCATGAGTTCTTGTATTGTGAGAAAGGGAGAAAAGGACTTCTTTCTCTACCTGCTCTATCCCATGCATAATCTTATAAACCTCGATCATGTCATCCCTCAGCCGTCATTTCTCCAAGATAAAGAGCCCCAAGTGCTTCAACCTTTCTTCATAGGGAAAGTGTTCCAACCCTTTTATCATTCTAGTTGCCCTTTTCTGCACTTTTTCCAATGCTATAATATCCTTTTTGAGGTGTGGTGACCAGAACTGTACACAGTATTCCAAATGAGGTCACACCATCGATTTATACAGGGGCATTATGATACTGGCTGACTTGTTTTCAGTTCCCTTCCTAATAACCACCAGCATAGTGTTGGCCTTTTTCATTGCAGTCGCACAATGTCTCGACATTTTCATCGAGTTATCTACTACGACTCCAAGATCTCTCTCTTGGTCAGTCTCTGCCAGTTTGGACCTCATCAATATGTATTTATATTATTATTAGTGTATGTTTGTTAAGTGAGTTATTTCACTGACTTCTTCTTAAGAACAGAGAGCAAGAGTAGCTGTGCTGGGCTGGGCTAGAGCAGCATCCTGTTTCCAGTACTGGCTAGTCAAATGCCATAGGGCAGTCCACGAGCCAGGGAAGCATACAACTCCTCACCTGCTGATTGCTCCCCAGCATCTGACTATTTCCAGACTCAGTTGTCCCAACTGAGCTTCTAGTATAGCTAATACTAATACAATCTGCAACCAATGTTTTAAATGTTCGTTTTTACCATTCACTGTGTCATTTCTTAGGTGCCATTTCAGAAGCATCTGAAGTGAGAAATCACTGCAGAGCTGTTTGCTTCCTGATTAAAAAAAAACAAGAGTTAATGTAAAAATGCAAAGATTGCACATTACTGTCTTAATACCGAATGTAGTTTAGCAAACATGTATGTTATGAGCAGGCACATCTCTGCAAGATTAAACAGAAGCCAAGTGGTACCTTAAAGGCCACTGAAATGTATTCCAGCATCATACTAATACATCTCTGCAGTCAAATGTATTGCATCTTCTCTAACATTTGATTCAAGCTCATTTTTGCATGCACTGAAGAAATTTGGAAAGGTAACTTCCTCATGCCATTAGATCTCCCTCTAATGGTAGCAAAGAAGTACTACAAAGTCAGAATGCTGACACTGTTGCGTGAGCATATACATGCGCCTTGATTTGCTCATGAGAATATACTTGCTCATTACTTCCCTTTAGGACTAGGTTCTATATCTGCTGGGTCTCTTCATCTAGCTTTCAAGCTAACGAGTGATCTCCCTTGCTGGACTGGGACCTTGTATGTTTTGCTGCACTTGAATAGGTCTCCTCTGATGTTTCACAGATGAAAACACAAAAATGCTTATAGTGCCCCTATTTTCATTTCAAGAATCACTTTATAATCCCCATTCCTCCAGTGTCTTACATTGTGGAAGGCTTTTCTCTGCCTGCTGTATTAGTTTATTATGCAGCACCCTGTCTTCCATTCATTTAAGAGCCAAGAGGAAGAGTAAAGATATTCAATAAAGCCATAATTGTCTTACAATATGTTATCAAATGTTCAAATATATTGCAGGTGTGCATTGTATTATGCCTTAATATTCATGCAGATGTGCACCAGAAAAAGACATGTCAATTCCCCATTCAGTGATTTACAAAGATCCAGGGGAGGGAGTTATTATTTCAATAAAGCATTCCCAAAATAGGAGCAATGATTTTCTAGAGGCTCCCGAATAGGAAGTGTCTATATAAACACATTTGGAATATAGTTTTTAGAGGTCCAGTCATATGTCTTGGGAGAGACTGAGTCTAGGTACTCAGCATGCCAAGTATGGGTAGCCAGTGTTGTCAAAAGTGACCGCAGCGGTTTAGGATATGTGCACACATGCTCACATATAGCTGTATATGTGAAAGCTACTTTGGATGCAAGCTGCTTTAGATGCAAGTCATACTGGTTCATCTGCAGGACACTTAAATCTCCTTATTATAAATCTACATGGCTGATGTTTATTATTGTGGAATCAATGATGGCCCTGAAATCTCCACTAAATGGACTTCCACGATTAATATTTAGATGTCTTGGGAAGAAAGTACACTACTTTCTTCAGAGGCACCTTCCACACTTGTACTAATGAGTGCAGTGTTGTATTGGGAGCAAGGATGCCTCTTGTGCAGATGTGCTCTCTGTGTCAAAAACTAGCAGAGCTCTTTTGGTCATTTACTCTGTACTCACAGATCTTGTGTTCTTTACAAATATGTTGCTTAGAGGACTTAACCTTTTAATTTTGCAAATAGATTAAAATAATCACTAAGCATCACAACAGTCACGGAAAGTGCAAACTCTGAGAATGTCCACATTCAAAATCATCTTATTTCAGGAGTTCATTCTTAATATATTAGGCAAGCCTTATATTTAACAAGGGCTGCTATGGAAGCTCAAGAGTATAACGTGCAAGGCTATTTTTGGGCAGGAATGCACAGGAATGGAGTTCCAGCTGGCTCCTAAATTGGCCACACCCAGCAGGAACTAATTAGTATAATAGGCCACACCCAACAGCAGAAAGTTATTAGGATTGGCTACATTAGGGGTATGTGGCCTAATATGCAAATTAATTCCTGCTACAAAAAAAGCCCTGGGTTTTGACAACTAACAAGGTAAACAGAATAAGAAGCAAAAGGTGAGTGTGGCTGGATGACCACTCTTCTGGTAACATGGGAATATGGCCTAATATGCTAATAAGCTGTGCTGTCAGGGATGTGGCCTAATATGTTAATGATTTTCTGCTGTTGGGTGTGGCCTATTATGCTAACGAGTTCCTGCTGGGCTTTTTCTACAAAAAAAGCCCTGATAACATGCAATTCCCAGTCTACAACCCAGCAGACCTAGCTATAACATTTGTGACAGAACTGATTTGACTTACTGACCTTGTTCTGTCAACCCCCTCCTTGGCTTGTGCCAATTTCTGGAGGGTGCTATTCCACTTCCTTCCACTAGGGTACGCTGCCACCACTGTCCTATTGGAGTTTTCCTGCCAGGAGGGACAAACTCCTGAAACCCCTTGTCAAACCGAGACCCTGCCTATGGTCTTCTGCTACCCAGCACATGGTTACCACAGGGACCAAATTCCTTCCAGGGGCGGGGGCTGGAAGAATGGCAAAGGGTGCCTTGACTGCTTGCCTTCCCCCTTTCCGGGACTCCCTTCTTAAAGTAGCGTGGTCTAAGGCAATTGGGGAAACTATGTGGTCTAGAGAACACTACCAGCTTCAAAGAGTAAAATGTTTATTACAAAGAGAAAAAGGTTGCAAGCATACTTTTAGCACAGTGCCAGATCAGCAACAGAAGTACAAAGAACAGTTGGCGAGAAGCGCATCCTGCTTTCCCTGGTTCTAAAAACATACTCTACTATATGCTGAAATAGAGCAGGCAATTCCAAGCTGGCTAAGTTGCAAACTGTTCTAAAGATGCCTCATTGCCTCAAGCTTCCTGCTTACAGCCAGACAGCCAGGGCTGGCCGCGTGTCCAAGATGGCTCTTGGCCTGCAAAACAGAGCTCAGCAGTCTGTTCCTTTCCAAGGCCCAGTACCAAGAGACCATTCCTCCTGGGAGCAAGCATTTTTATTAAACCCCTGACTCCACCCATTTTACATCACTCTCTACCCCTTTTTGACCTGGTCACTCCCAGGTCCCAAGTGCATCCTGAGACATGCAAGTGCATCCTGGGAGCCCTCCAGGAAGGCATTCTGGGAAATCACCAGGAGTCCCCTGAAGATTCCTAAGAAAAAATACCTCAGTAACCTTGCAAGCTGAGTCATTTGCATAACTATGGCTGATAATTGACCTAGCTTCCTGCCCTTCCAGAGAGAAGAGAAAGAAACCAGGAACACTTTCAAAACTCAGAGTGGGGAGGGGTTCTCCGCAATATCCTTTCTTGTTTTGCTGTGCATGGCTTTCTTCCACCCCAAAGACTGTCAACTTTCTCTACTTAACCACATTGCATACCATCAAAACATCACAGGCAGGAAGTGCTTTTTTGTTGCTTTTCTCCTGAATGCAAATTTTCACTTAATGTTGCCATTAAGCCACTTGTCACTGTCAGGAATGCTCTAGGCCGATCCTGCATTGATCAGGGGGATGGACTAGGTGGTCTGTACGACCCCTAATTCTATGATTCTGTGATTCTATGATTTTGTGGTGCTCATTTTCATTTTATTCATGGACTTACTTTTATTTGACTTGTATGCTGATTACCTTAAACAAAATACATATACCTCTCCGAATCCCAGTACAATGGAGCCACAGTGTCACTACATTCCCACTATGACCATTTTGACTCGTCATAAAAAAGTTTTGATCTTGTAGTGCCATAATCGTCCTATGTATTCCTCCCCTGAAAGGCTGTGGACATCTGTGATTAATTTATGCTGTCAGAAGCTGGCATACATATAGCTTACTTCCATCTCTTAAAAGGAATGCTAATTAATAGCATGAGGGAAAGATGATTTGAGATATCAAAGAACTTTGAAGTTAAATATTAATGAGCAGAGAGGCTTCTTCCGTGGATGCAGTGATGCCTCTGAAGCAAAACCAGCTCTTGTTTATCCTTTTATAAGATTCCAAGGCAAAGTTTACTGGAGGGCTCTTTTAAATTGCATGGAATGTATTCATTTCCAAGTTGCTTTTATGCCAAGGGCAGACACTTGTGTGTTGGCAAATATGAGGGTAGAGTGAACGGCACATTGCCAGCATAGCCAGTTAATAGAGTTTTCTAAGAAAGCTTTATTTCCCCTTTGGGCTACCACATACAATGAGATAAATGAAAATTAAACCTGAACTCTGTCATCTTTTAAAATGTTGTCTGATCCCAATTTTTTTCCCAGTGGCAGAGTTTAATTAGAATAATTTATTGCTTGTAATTTCAGTACACTTTGAAGAAAGCTTGCTTTCTAACACAGTCATATACAATTCACACTGGAAAACCCACAATGGAAAACCAGGCCACATTTCTTCTGCTGCCAGGCTCAGAAATCACCTGACATTTAGATACAAAAGATACTGAAAAGAGCTTGTCAATGATACACAATCCTCATAACAGCAGTCAAGCACATGACTAGACGGAACACGACTAGAATGTTTAGCAATTGTAGTAATCTAATCTAGCGGTTAGCAACTGTGTAGAGTTGCTTTCAGTCATTCCATTTTGTTGACCTTCTTTTGCCTGCATTTTCAAGTGGTAGCATAATGTAGGCAAGTACATGTGAAAAAGAAAGTATTGTCCATAGGTAGAATCTTTAGTTTGAAATAAATTAGCATTTCCATTTTCACCTGTATTCAAAATGCCATAAATGTACCTGCAGCAACCTTCATGCTAGAGCAGTGCAACCACCTAGTAGCCTCCCAGTGGTTATCCTTTATGTTTGGATTAGCAACATTTCCATCTTGATAGTTCCTCATTGTTTATCTGCAAGATGCTCAGTGTTGTATGTAGTGGTAGATTTTATATAAAAACATACTTTACCTCCTTGCCTGTTCTATAACCACTGCCCTCTTCCACTAATCACCACGTTCTCCTACTTTTACCATTTTAAAATATTTACTTTCTTTCTTGAAATTATAATACACATTGTATTTGTTGTTACAGACTGTGGTATTAGCATGCTCAACCAAAAAAAAGTCTATGTGGCTACGAGGTATTTATTTTCCATCCCTGCCTTGAGAATTAATTTGGGGAGGAGGGGGCAGGAAAAGTCTTGAAATATATTAGCCACGATGATGGGGGAAAGTAAAGTATGGAAAAGGCTAAAGCATTCTAGCTCTGATTTGCTCATTAGTTAAAGACTCAAGCAAAGTCCATAAAATTAATTTTCATTTCCCTCCCATTATTCCAAATTAGATGAGCTAAAGTAAATCAATATGCTCATTTAGCAGATTCAGCAGGATCTGCCCTTGGTGGGATTACAGCTAAAAGGGGCAAGTGATGACAGATAATTTCTTTGATCACGCTAACTTCTTTTTCTGCTTACAGAGCACCTTCAAGTATGAGTTCCCCACCTAAATAACCAGAGTGTTGTACTAGTAATATAACAAAGTTTGAATCCAGTGGTCTTAAAGGTGCAGCTGGACTCAAACTTTGCTCTGTTGCTTCAGACCGACATGACTACCCACCAAGTAGTAGCAATATGAATAAGACATGACTATAGTATTTTGTTAGTTTAAGCCAAAGGAATAATTTTCTTGATTTTACTTTTGTTCCAAGACTGGAAGAATTTATTGAAAGCATCATGTTTTCTATATATTGCATCGTTCCCTTGCTATTTAATTTATGAGATGGAAATTAGCCTTATACAGGTTAGACCAGGGGTGGGCAAACTGTGGCTCGGGAGCCACATGCAGCTCTTTCACATATATTATGTGGTTCCCGGCAGGGCGGCTAGGGAAGCTAAATTTCATTAGCAAACAAATATCATTGGACAAATTAATATCATTATCAATATCTGCTTTTACCCTTTTGTTATTATTTTTGGCAGTCTTATTTAATGTTAATAAAAAGCAAATTTGCTTATTTTCCAATAAAAGCAGGTAATATTTGTTCATGTCTTGTGACTCTCAAACATCTGATGTTTATTCTATGTGGCTCTTACGTTAAGCAAGTTTGGCGACCCCTGTTCTAGGTGGCTCTTACACTGAGCAAGTTTGCCCACCCCTGGGTTAGACCAACCTTTTGTTTTTTACTCACCTTCTTACTCCTTTCTAGTATTATACTTGTCAGATTCTTTGCTGGTATAATTAAACACAAATTTAACTTCCTTCTGTACTGCTAAATCTTTTATGCATCTCCAAATCATAGCTACAAGATCTAAAGGAATAATAATTCCTGTAATTTCTTTGATCATGTTTAATATGTGATGTCAGTAATTACGCACATGAGTGTATTTCTACCAAATATAAATTAGATTTGATTTAATATGTCCACAAAACCAATCGTTTATATATTGTCTGGATAAATCAGAAGTCAGATATGAGAATATTTTATAATAACTTTCTGTCGAAGTAAACCATGGATTTGAACCGGGACCTCCCCAGTTCTAACTCTTACTGCATGCAATATTGTTAGTGATGTTCATGTCTTTCTTCATAAAAGCATTCACACTGTGGAGACAGATAATTCCCAAGGACAGCCTTAGTCCTCTTACATTATCAGTTTGCCCAAATACCATACCCTCAGTTATACTACCTAATACAAAACTGTATAACTTTACTTTAGTGGGTGTGATTACTCTGTGCTGGGTGGAGCAGAGTTTTTATTGCTTCTGCTTTTGTTGTTGTTCTTTTTCTTCAAGTTTGCATATCTACAAACCACTAGGTTGGTACCAATGCTCCCTCTAAGCTGTGGAGTCTTGTGAGCAAAAATTCTACTTTGTGAGCTACTGGCTTTAAAGCTGTTAGCAAGCGATTTGGCTGCTGCATAAATCAGTTTGCTCTGGAGCCATCCTTCCTGAGCCAAGGCAAAAATGTGTGAGCTAGAGGCTAAAGGACTGTGAGCTAGCTCACAGTAACTCAGCTTAGAGGGAACACTGGTTGGTATAATGCAAATAAGTTTCACAACAGGTCAAGTAGGAGGGAAGGATGAAACTGCTTCTCCATGCATACTGTGGTCTCAATCAGAATCTGTCCCCCCTCCCAGGTGCCTAGGAGGCACAGAATTCCTGGCACATGTGATACAAAGCCCTCATGACAGCTATGAGGGTTGTACCGAATGAACTGCCTCTATGATACGATCAACATCTATGATACGATCAAAAGTGTGTGATCAGGCAGGCAAAAAGGTAATATGAGGAGCATATGGCAAAAAACATAAAGACCAACAATAAAACTTTCTTCAAATACATTAGAAGTAGGAAACCAGCCAGGGAAGCAGTGGGGCCCTTGGATGACCATGGGGTAAAAGGTGTACTGAAGGATGATAGGGAAATGGCTGAGAAGTGGAATGCATTTTTTGCCTCTGTCTTCACCATGGAAGATGAGATGTGCCTGCCCACATCAGAACCACTGATTTCGGGAGGGGGGTTGAAAGACCTGAGTCAGATTGAGGTGACAAGAGAGGAGGTCCTACGACTGATAGACAACTTAAAAACAAATAAATCACCGGGCCTAGATGGCATACATCCAAGAGTTCTGAAAGAACTCAAATGTGAACTTGTGGATCTCCTGACAAAAATATGTAATCTTTCCTTAAAATCTGCCTCCACTCCTGAGGACTGGAAGGTAGCGAATGTCACTCCTATCTTTTAAAAGGGTTCCAGAGGAGATCCGGGAAATTACAGGCCAGTCAGTCTGACATCGATACTGGGTAAGTTAGTGGAAACTGTTATTAAGGAAAAAAATTAGTAGGCACATTGATGAACAAAAGCTATTGAGGAAGACCCAGCATGGGTTCTGTAAGGGAAGATCTTGTCTCACTAACCTGTTAGTGTTCTTTGAGGGAGTAAACAAACATGTGGACAAGGGGGACCCAATAGATGTTGTTTAACTTGACTTCCACAAAGCTTTTGATAAAGTTCCTCATCAAAGGCTCCTAAGTAAGCTCAATAGTCATGGGATAAAAGGATAAGTCCTTTTGTGGATCAAAAATTGGCTAATTAAAAGGAAACAGAAATTGAGTATAAATGGGCAATTTTCTCAGTGTTGGGAGGTAAGCAGTGGAGTACTGCAGGGATCAGTACTCGGTCCAATGCTTTTTAACTTGTTTATTAATGATTTGGAGTTGGGAGTAACTAGTGAAATGGCTAAATTTGCAGATGACACAAAGTTGTTCAGGGTGGTGAGAACCAGGGAGGATTGTGAGGCACTCCAAAGGGATCTGTCAAGGATGGGTAAATGAGCAAATGGGGTTTAATGTGGCCAAGTGCAAAGTGATGCACATTGGAGCCAAAAATCCTACCTATAAATACACGTTGATGGGGTCCAAACTGGCGGACACTGACCAAGAGAGAGATCTTGGAGTCGTAGTAGATAACTCAATGAAAATGTTGAGACAGTGTGCGACTGCAATGAAAAAAGCCAATGCTATGCTGGGGGTTATTAGGAAGGGAACTGAAAACAAATCAGCCAGTATCCTAATGCCCCTGTATAAATTGATGGTGCAACCTCATTTGGAGTAGTATGTACAGTTCTGGTCGCCACACCTCAAGAAAAATATTATAGCATTGGAAAAAGTGCAGAAAAAGGCAACTAGAATGATAAAACGGTTGGAACACTTTCCCTATGAAGAAAGGTTGAAGTGCTTGGGGCCCTTTAGCTTGGAGGAATGACGGCTGAGGGGTGACATGATCAAGGTTTATAAGATTATGCATGGGATAGAGCAGGTAGAGAAAGAAGTCCTTTTCTCCCTTTCTCACAATACAAGAACTCATGGGCACTCCATGAAATTACTGAGCAGTCGGGTTAGAACAGATAAAAGGAAGTACTTCTTCACCCAAAGAGTGATTAACATGTGGAATTCACTGCCACAGGAGGTGGTGGCGGCTACAAGCACGGACAGCTTCAAGAGGGAATTAGATAAATATATGGAGCAGAAGTCCTTCAGTGGCTATTAGCCACAAAGTATAGATAGGAACACTCAGTCTGGGGCAAGTGATGCTCTGTAATCTTGGTGTTTGGGAGGGGCAACAGTGGGAGGGCTTCCTGCCCCCACTGCTGGACCTTCTGAGGGCACCTGGTGTTTTTGGCCACTGTGTGACAGAGTGTTGGACTGGATGGGCCATTGGCCTGATCCAACATTGGCTGTTCTTATGTTCTTATGTTCACATTGCTCTTTTCAAAAACAACATTGTCTCTTACCTAGTCTATGACATTCTGAAGAATCCTCTTGGTTTCCTTTGTAGTCTAAAGGTGAGGCTGGAATGATCAGAAATAATTTCATTTTACAGAAGTAACTGAACAAAATGCATACTGTAAGTCCTACGCTGCTGAAGTTAAAATCCAAAGCTTTTACACCCACTGTATACATTGCACTGTATAAATTGCACTTCTGAGCTGCATGAAGGAATCCAAGTTTATTCTTTTGCCACGAGCAAATTGGAGATGATGATTTGCATCAAAGAGGGAATAGGAGAGCTTGCCCCTTTCCTTTCACATCAACATCTGCCTGGACTTTCTCCCACAGATTCTTCTGTACCCACCAATATTTCAGATCCATGTTCACCTTGCAAAGATAGACCTGGAAGAGTAGAAAAAGCAGCTGAAGTAGGAAGAGGAAGTTTTAGGGGAAAAGTGAGGTTGTAGCTCAAATGGCTAAGAATTCCCTCTCTGTAATGTAAATATCCCTATTCAACAATGCTCCCTCTAAGCTGTGGAGTCTTGTGAGCAAAAATTCTACTTTGTGAGTTACTGGCATTAAAGCTGTGAGCAAGCGATTTGACTGCTTCATAAATTAGTTTGCTCTGGAGCCTTCCTTCTTGAGCTAAGACAAAAATGTGTGCGCTGGAGGCTAAAAATCTGTGAGCTAGCTCACACTAACTCAGCTTAGAGGGAACAGTGCTCTTCAACCTTATTTTTCAATTAAGAGAGTGGCTAGTCCAGGCTAGCTTGATCTGGCTAGATCTCAGAAGCTAAGCAGGGTTGGTCCTGGTCAGTATTTGGATGAAAGACAACCAAGGAATACCAGAATTGCTACACAGAGGCAAGCAATAGCAAACTGCCTCTGAACATCTCTTGCCTTGAAAACACTACGGGGTCACCACAAGTCAACTGCAACTTGGTGGCTAAATAAATAAATAAAAGGTTCAGTGAAACTGGGCCTTTGTCCCTCAGCTGTGTCACATTTCCTTACTCTTGACAAAGAACCAGCTAAATGAGCAGAACTATTCATTCACTGATTCATTCATTGATTCATTCATTCAATTTATACCCCGCCCTTCCCGCCAAAGCGGGGGCTTTAAGAACTAGAGTTAAAGGATACATCCATAGGACTTGTGTCTTAGTACACAGCTGTAGTGGCAGCTTTTGTATTCTTAAGTACCCTAGAGCGATGGGTTTATGGCTACTATTTTGCCTGTTGCTTCCATGATGCCTTAACAAATCCATGAACTTCTTGGCCTCAGAAAACTGAAAGTCCCCCACAGTGAAAAGATAGTAAGAAACAAGTCAAGTGACTTGAGATCTCTTTGGTTTTGCTGATATTTTCCTTGTTGTTTTCTGCTGCCAGTCTTGGTCCTGATACCATTTCCTTTGTGATTTTCATTGATACCATATAAAAAGGACATTCCCTGTACATGACCAGAGCCAACAATGCCCAATGAAAGTTTCTTCCATTCTCCCTTGTGATGGTGTTTGTAATTTAAACACATGATAGATTCTTACCACATCAGAAGCCACAGCTGGCATACATGGTGCATGCAAAGTATGTGTGTCTATGGACTTAAAAACTACATCTGTCCCATGAACTGCAGCAATATGCTAAGAATGAAGAGTCATACTAGTCTTTAGCATTGGCATATTTGGTGCTACCTGCAAAATATACATTGAGTTTGTATGCATGCTGCCCAAAAATGATACATGCCAGAAACAGCAGATTTTCACACACACACACACACACATGCGCACACACATGTACATTAGAAAACCATCCTTACTATTCAAAGTAGGGATCTTTATCACTGTTGTCAAACAGTCTTCCACGCCTACACCTACCTTGTATTCTGGCTATTGGCCTGACTCCATCTAGTAGATTTCTGTGAGTGAGTCAAATGAATTATTTCTGAACTTTGAAGAAAAATGGGCTGGGAAGTTATAAATACTTTTTTCCCCTCCAGTGACCACCTCCTGTTTTATTTCCACTATCACCTGGATAACAGATGTGCACAGATGACAGCAAGGGGACTCCTGCGAAGATATATAGGGTCCTTCTTTACAAAATTAGTTTTCTTTCTTGTAGGAAATCTTCTATGTCTTACCCAAACACAGAGACAGTCTGACTCCAGACAGAAGAAAAATACTGAATCTTTAGCTTCATCTCCAAAGGTTATAGTTTATGTCCAGAACTTATGTGGAAAGTACACAGTTCTGTTTCCAATATATATAGCCCATTTTTAATTAGAATTTTCCAGCTCTGATCTCCCATTTCCTTACCATAATTTCCTGACAAAGTTTTTCTTCATTGTCAGAGGGCTGCTAAAGCCATGATGACCCTGCCTGTAAGCAATTTTGAAGGTGCAGTTTAGCAGTCTTTTTCATATTAGATGTGGCTGCAACAGGGCAGAACAGTTAACTGTGAGGGCAAATGCATTATTAGGCAATTCTCCCATAGCACAGTAGCATGACATTGTTGAACTTAGGAGCTGATGAGTAGTTTGTCACCTTATTCACAAATAGATGTACATAGACACATCCATAGGCATGTTTTTCATAGCACAGGGTTTTTTGTGCTATGGTGTCTCTTCCCCAGAGCCAACAACTTGCAGAGAAATGTTTTTAATAAATAAAACCCTCTTTATCTGTTTACCATTCTTTAAATATAGCACAATGAGCCAGAATTCTAACAAGATTATTTTCTGTCATTAAAGTTAAGTCACCAATGTAGTCATCCTGGCAACAGTCAATCAGAAATGATGGCCATACTCTTATGAGACGGATTCTTGCAAAAGTTTTGAACTCTTTTTTTTTAGCATTATGTCATATAGAAAAAAACAACTTGAAGAATATAGATGTTTAGACAGAATTAAAACACTGGAAATGCAACATAAAAATATAATTTTGATACTAAGTTTCCTGAATTTAAGGTCATGAAACAATGGTTAAAGGAACTAGACAAGAGAGAAAACTAACAACATGCTTTATAAAAAAGCAGAAATGTTTTGAAGTGGGCGATAAACTAGAAAAGCTTTTTGGTTGCTAGGATAAATAAGAAAAGAGCTTTTGAACCAGTAGCATTGGGAAAATTGCAGAATTATTCTATTATAGCATATTATAGCACTGAGAAAAGTGCAGAAAAGGGCAACTAAAATGATAAAAGGGTTGGAAAACTTTCCCTATGAAGAAAGGTTGAAGCGCTTGGGGCTCTTTAGCTTGGAGAAATGACGGCCGAGGGGTGACATGATCGAGGTTTATAAGATTATGCATGGGATAAAGCAACAGTGGGAGGACTTCTAGTGTCCTGGCCCCACTGCTGGAGCTCCTGAGGGCACTGCTTTTGGCCACTGTGTGACAGAGTGTTGGACTGGATGGGCCACTGGCCTGATCCAACATGGGCTTCTCTTATGTTCTTTCGTAGCAGTTACTAAGAGAAAAGAGGGGTCACTGGTAGCAGAAACAGATGCAATTTTAAAGGAATTTGTAGATTACTCTCAAATCATGCATCTTTATCTCCAACATGACTAAATTTTAAAAATCCCTGGATAAAATCAAGGTTTCTTAACGAACTTTAGAAGACCAACATGGGGTTGACTCAATAATAACATTACAAGAATTGTTAGGATTAATATTATGATAATTGTGATTATTTTACTTATTTACCATATTCATACCTTGTCTTTCTGCCTGATTAGGACCACCAAGGTGGCTTACTACAAGAGCAAGCATAATAAAAATTCAGTGTAAAACCAGTATAAAATCACTAACACCAAATAAAAAATTAAGAAGGATTATTGAAGGAACACCAGGCAGGACAAAAAAGTCTTCACCTGCTGACAGAAGACAGGAGAGATGGGAGAGAACAAATGAATACCTGTGGGGAATGAGGTCCATTATCTTGGTGCCTCAGCCAAGCAGGCCCTCTCTTAGGGTGCCTCCCATCTAGCCTCAGAAAGCTGGGGCACCCAAAGCAAGACCTCAGAAGATGACAGTAGCAGTCAGGTAGGTTTGTATGGGAGTTGGTGGTCCTCATGTTGGAGTAGCTGTCCTGGTCCCCAATTGTATAGGGCATTAAGGATTATCACCAGCACCTTAAATTGGGCCTGGAAACAAACTGGGAAGATGGACGAAGATAGAGGGATATGGCCCCTATAACCCACCCCAGTCAGTATCCTACCTGAGGCATTCTGTACTATTTGGAGTTTCTGAGCACTTTTCAAGGGCAGCCCCACATAGGGTGCATTGCAAATATCTAATCTAGGACATGCAGCACAGTGGCCAGATCTTTTCTGCTCAGAAAAGGCCACAGCTGATTAATAGGGGTCAGTTACAATTGATCTTCAGACTACAGAGATCAGGTCTCTGGAGAAAATAGCTGCTTTAGGGGGTGGTCCTTCACTGAACCCCAACCTCCTAGCTCTGCTCCCAATCTCCAGGAATTTGCCAACTCAGAGGTGGCAACGCTATGTATGCTGTCACATGTCACTCTGTGTTTATAACAAAAGGATGTTATGGACACCATTCTGTTTGATAGTTTGGGGGCTGTATGGGTATGCAAGCCAGTAAGACTATCAGCTATGGTATTAGTCAACTATTTTGGGAGGAAGACCTGGATTTAGTCTGCATTGCCACTGTCTCCCCTTCAAACAAATTATTATTGTAATTGCCTATTATTTGATAGGGAACCTGGTTGCTATCTGGATAGACAATTGAACTGGGTCCATCAGCTCTGCACCTTAAGTCCCTGATCTACTGTGCTGATCCTCCTATCATTGCGATGTAGACATGTATTGCCTATCATATGAAAATCTTCTGGCCACCGAGTGACCCTTGACCACATCATCCCTAATAATTGCCTGACCATGCAGATTCTCCTGAAATAAATTAATAGCCTAGCTAGCACACTACTGAGATTATAATTATTATTTTTCTCAGAAGGAAAATCAAGACCATGTTTTCAGAATGACATTTTCCTTCTAAACTGAGACTTTACTAAATATACATCCAGGGGGAGCTGTAACTTCAACATCCAAGCAGGCTTCTATTCTTGAATTGAAATTCAACCCTCCCCCCCTCCCCTGTATTTCTGAGTTTCCCCTTTTAAACTCCAACAAGCTAGTCTGAGGACTAAAAGAACTTCCCCCTATACTGAATTTTGGAAAAGATTCAGTTAATGAAGAAAAAACAGATTTCCTTGCTAATGTTTCCTTGGAAAATGTCAGTTGGTTTCCTTATGCAAAGCAGAGCCTTGCATTATTTGCAGCTAATTATTGAATGCCATGGATAGGTCCTAATGAATTTAGGAGCTTCAGCTCAAAGAAGTAGTTCTGGTGCATGACTGGTTCAGATCTTTCCACTTAATATTTTATTATTTTAAATAAAAACTGTAATCCATAAAAATCCTACAATGTATTTAATTTTATATTCCCTCTTGTTTGTCTAAGCCATATGGCAAGAAATTTCTTTCCCACTGAAATTTGTCACTGACATAATAATGGTTGGGTGGGGGACTTCATTGGTTAAAATAACATGGTGTGGATTTTTTATGAAATTTAGCAGTGATGGCAATTGCATGAGCTTAATACAAAACATGTGTCTGGAGATTTGTAGTGCTTAAAAGGACCAAAGCAGCACTGCATACTAGTGCTAAAGAAATTGTTCTACATCTCTTCATATACGGGGTTCTGTGTCACTCCATATAAAAGGTTCTTTCCACAGCAAATTCTGTCTCACCATGTAAAGAGAAACAAGCCCTTCAAAGACTGATCCCACTTGAGATGACAGTGTTGCAAAACATGGCAATGGATTAGAAAAGCCAAAAGTATGTAGCGGCACAGCTGTTTAACACCTGTACAAATGTGGACACACAACAGGGATGCTGGTTTCCACTTTTCTGGTGCTTTGCAGCTTTGGTCCTTGGATTTACAGTTTTAGCATTCAAGATTTTTTTAAGAGTTGGGGTCGCCATCTCACTTGGTATCAACCAAGGCTTTTTTTCTGGAAAAAAGGTGCCAGAACTCTTGATACACAAATCTGTGCCTGTGTGACCCCTAGGCCAAATTGGAATCACACAGTCTGAGTCCAACAAATTAGATGAATATCTGTTTAATGAATTCATGACAGAGAATACAGGGCTGATAAGTGCCTTAGCACTCCAGCAATTCCAGAGCTGTATTCTGTCATAACCAGGAAGGGCAGAAGGTCTTATACCCCAAATGACAACACATATAGTTTACACATTAAAGAATCTCTAATTGGTATCAAGCGGTTACCATCATACAAGCATCATTTTACTTTAAGCCTTACTATTGGTCTCTCCTTATACTGGTCAGTTATGTCAGTGGTTGTCTTCTCTTATCTGTTTTTTAGGACAGTAGGAACATTAGGGAACAGTGGGTTCCTTCCTGACCTGCATATGAAGGGCTAACTGATTGGGGGTTATGAATCACAGTAAACTTGCTTGCAGTGTCCTTGCAGCCTATGCATTCCATTTCTATTGCATCCTAATTCCATCTACAGAGGCTTTTAATAATACTTTTGCTCAGGGGTCCTTTCGTAGAAAAAGAGCTGCAGGAGCTCATTAGCATAAGTCATTAGCATATGCCACACCCCCTGACATCACCGGAAGTGTGTGAGAAGGCCACACCCCCTGACATCACCAGAAGTGTGTCAGAAGGCCACACCCACCACTCAGGCTCCACCCCAAAATTCTGCAAGGTATTTCCCAACTCAGAGCTGGCAAGCCTATCTGATGGCACACATGGGGGGAAACAAACAAACCACCCATGTCAGGTAAAGAGGGGGAATACCAGGATACCAGGTCAATATATTTTTATTCTCCTTGGCATTGATGGTGCTTTTAGTTTTCCTTTTCTGTTTGACTGGCAGCTTTCCTCTCTGTTACAGTTGACTGTGGATTTTATATCACTGCTATTTAGTGTTATTTTTGTCAGCCACAACAAGGTCACTTTCAGTCTGTTGGTTATGGTCCAGCTCTCCCTCTTCCTGTCACATGACTGTCTTGCAGCTCATAGGATCCTGGTTCTAGAAAGAGAAGGAGAAGAGATTGGATTTATATCCCACCTTTCACTACCCGAAGGAGTCTCAGAGCGGCTTACAAACTCCTTTCCCTTTCCCTCCCCACAACAGACACCATGGGAGGTAGGTGGGGCTGAGAGCGCTCTTGACAGAAACTGCTCTTTTTCAAGAACAGCTGTGCCAGAACTATGGCTTGCCCAAGGTCATCCAGCAGGTGCAAGTGGAGGAGTGGAGAATCAGATTAGAGTCCGTGCACTTAACAACTACACCAAACTGGTTCTCTGATACACTTGAGTTTGAGCAAAATTAGAATACAGTGTCTTCCAAGAGGATTCCAGTAGGAATTGTTTCTCTTGCTCAGTTGATGGAAAACGCAGATTTCCTGGTCTAACCATTTCTTTAACACAGCTTCTCATAGGAAAGCAGGCTGTGTGAGAATGTGGCATTCCACATTATGGGGAGCAAAGTGCTGCATTATTTTAAAAACTGTGTGGAACCTGTTAGTGTTCCACTTCTGGCATTTTGCTGAAGAGTTATCTATCTGCAGTGCCAAGGGACCCCTTGCATGGAAGCAGCCAAGGTTAAAGGAACACGACCCACTCGTATCTGACATGCAAACATTTCTGTCTCCACTACAACAGCTAGATGGATCAACACATCCAAAGAGGTTTTCCGAGAACAAACAGTTTCAATGTGTCAAGACACATAAGGACTTGCAGTTGCATCCAAAAAAGGTGTGTTTGTGTCTGTGTAAAGTGCCCTCAAGTTGCAACTGACTTACAGTGACCCCTCGGGGTTCTTGAGGCAACAGGTAAATGGAGATGGTTTGCCATTGTCTGCCTCTGTGATCCTGGACTATGTTGGTGGTCTCCCATCCAAGATCTAACAAGGGCTGGCCTTGCTAAGCTTCAGAGATCAGATAAAATTGCACTCAAATGTCCAGTTGCCCACCCTGGGAGCTATGAAATTTTTTTTTGTGCAGCTCATGGCCAGAATAAATGTCTAAACACTTCACATCCCCCCTTTGGAGACGGTGCTTCACTCACATCAGTCCCCTGCTAGCCACTCCATGTATGACTGGGGGGGGGGGGGAGAGAGAATATCATGGAAGTAACCTCATCTAGTCCAACCCCTTTCACAGGAAATTCACAAATACCTCCTTCCCCCACACACAACCAATGGCCCCTGTTCCATGCACAGAAGATGAGAAAAAACCTCTAGGATCTCCAGCCAAACTGGCCTGGTGAACAATTGCTTCCTGACTCCAAAGTGGAGATCAGAATTTCACTGGGCATGTAAGAAAGGGCCACGAGAACGGAGCACTGAGGCAACCCTTCCTGCCCTCCCTCTTGTGACCTGCCTAAGTTCACAGGATCACATTGCTGTCAAATGGCCATCCAGCCTCTGTCAGAAAATGTCCAAAGAAGGAGAGACATAAACAGAGAGAGAGAGAGGAGCATTCTCCTACCAGACTCTCCCAACTCACTGCTGCTGCCTCCCCCGGCAGGGGAGGAAAAGAAAGAGGCCCCCCTCCCCGGGCCTGCAGGGCACGCGGGGAGGAAAAGAACGAAGCCCAACTCACCGACACCACTTCCCCCGGCCTGCACGGCACGAGGGGAGGAAAAGCAGGCAGCCCAATCCCCGACACCGCCTCCCCTGGCCTGCACGGCACGAGGGGAGGAAAAGCAGGCAGCCCAATCCCCGCCACCTTCTCCCCCGGCCTGCACAGCACAAGAGGAGGAAAAGCAGGCAGCCCCCTCCCCGCCGCCTTCTCCCCCGGCCTGCATGGCACAAGGGGAGGAAAAGCAGGCAGCCCCCTCCCCGCCGCCTTCTCCCCCGGCCTGCACGGCACAAGGGGAGGAAAAGAACGAGGCCCAACTCGAGGGGAACGAGGGGAGGAAAAAAACAAAAAGGCTCTGGAAGTCTTCTCCCAAGCCCTTCCCGGAGTGCGAAGTCCTTACCAGCTGCTTCCTCCGGTCGGGGATTCTGGGCTGCTGAGGGAAGGGGGGGGGGCTTATGTACCCACCCCCTGGGCTCCCTTTTTTCACTGCCAGAGCACCGCTCCTTCGCGCCCCGGCTCGAACGGAGGCCTGCTTTTGCTTAATATGGTTCTTATACAAAAAATGCAATTACAAAATATATGTGTTCTACTATAAGTTTCTCTAATCAGAAGCTTCTCAGTTACATACCAAGATCTGGATCTGTTGTGATTAAACTTTTGAAGGCACAGTGAGCTGTCAATATATATATCGAGAAAGTGTCAGAAATCACATTCAGAAATCACATTCTTTTCCCCTTGTCCTACATTCTTAAGAAAGAAATGAAGGAGAAACACATGGATGCCCCTTATGAACTTTTAAACATTTTTTGAGAATTTTGTTTCCACAAAGAGGGTCCGGAACTCCATCCCGCTGCATTCCCCCAGAAGAAAAGCCCTGGTATCAACACTTACTAGAGAAAGTATTGTAGACTCACATGGGCCTTTCCTCTTCATTTGCCAGCCAGCAGCTTCAGATATTCATATATACAAGTGGAGACCCACAAGAAACTTGCAGAATGATTATCCCATTCCTCACACTTTTGCTTTCTCCCCCTCCCCCAATATCTCTCACACTCTTTCTCCCTTCTGCCCTCCTTTTCTTACTGTCCCTCCTCCATACATGTTACTTCCTCTCTCTTTCTGCCCTCAGCATTCTTTGTTTTTCTTCCTCCCTACCACATCACTCTTTCCCTCTCTTTCTGCCCTTCACCCCATCTCTCTCTCTTTCTGCCTCCATCACTCTTCCAGGTTCCTGCCTGCTCCTCCCCCACACCTTACAGCAGCATCAGCAGCAGTGGTAGTAGTGATCCCAGTCATGCAACTGCTTCCTCTCCCCCCACAGCAACAGTGGCAGTTCTCCAGGAATTACAGTGGATCTCCTGGCTACAGAGATCAATTCATTTTAGGACTGCCAGCTCCAATTTGGGAAATTCCTGGATATTTCGGAGTGGAGCCTTGGGTCAGTGAGGCTTAGAGAGGGTAGCAGCCTCAGCACGGTATAATGCCATAGACTTAACCCTCCAAAGCAGCCATTTTATTTAGGGTAACTGATCTCTGTCACCTGGACAACAGCAGTAATTCTGGGTGAACTCCAGCCCTCACTTGGAGGCTGGCCATGGTAGTTCTTGTGGAGAAAATGGCTGGTTTTAGAGGGTAGAGTCTATGGAATATACTGGTCTGAAGTTCCTCTCCTCCTCAAACCTCATTTTCCTCAGGCTCCACCCCTCAAATGTCCAGGAATTTCCCAACCTGAAGTTGGCAACCCTATTTCCTTCCCAGCCAACCTACCTTTATCTGTCTCTCTGTCTTCAGCTTTTCGTCTCCATCCCCTCCCCTTCCCCACAGCCTCTACCTAGGAAAATTACAGTCTTTTCGGCTTCGCTCTGTCCCATCGGTCCACACCAGGGTCCACTGTGAAGCAAGGCTGGTTTGAGGAGCGGAACTTGGGGTGTGTCGTCTGTGAACAGACCTCAGACCTGAGCCAACCATGGTTCCCTCACTGACAGCCGCCCACCAAAGCTTATTTCGGGCTGCATGTTTCTGCCATAGAGTTTGGGCTTGTGCCCCGCCTCTCTCAGCGTCCCCCTTTCTTACTCTTTGGCATCCTTCACAGTGCCATTCAGCATAGGACTCCTGGCTTCATCCTCCTCTGTCTGTCTTCCCTTGCTTCCTTCATTCCCTGTTGCTTCCCCTGGCCCTGCCTCACAACAGGTGAGCCAGGGGTCCAGCCAATCCTCCCCCAGCTCTCTCGTAGACCCATCCCACCTCCCACTGGTGTATTTGTCAGTCGGACCCAGAGTAGGCTCTGCCGCCACATCCTCCTTGTATGGCAGGTGCTCCTCGGGTTGGGTGATTTCCATAGCTGTGGGAGTTGTCCCCACTGTCTGGGCATCTAGCCCCCATTGTTAGGCAGGCCAGATGGTTCCTTGCTGCTCTGCATGGCTGCCCTGGAACACCACGGGGTGTTATGGGCACTGGCTCAGCAGTGATGGCTTGGGGGTCCCCCACTTCTCCAGCAGGGTCTGGACACATTTTGGGGGGGGGCGAGGCCACCTGCCCCTCCTGACACCCCCCCCCCCTTAAGCCTGAACTGGCTGGGGGAGCTTTGAAGAGTTGGAATAGGCAGTCAGCATTCCGGTGTAGGTGCCCTGAGCAGTGTTGGATGGTGAATTTGAAAGGAATAAGGGAAAGATACCATCATAAAACTTGTGGGTTGCTCTCCTTCATGCGGGCCATCCATTGCAGGGGTGCGTGGTTGGTCACCAACATAAATGGGTTGTTGTACAGATAAAATTTTAGAGCACCAATGGCCCCCTTTAGAGTCAGCACTTCTCTTTCCAACATCGAGTACCATTGCTCAGTATCATGCAGCTTCCGGCTGAAGAAGAGGATAGAGACTTCTTTGCCTTCCCACACCTGTGAGAGCATGGCCCCGAGCCCATGTGCACTAGAAAGAGATGGGTGAAATCTGAGTTATACAGCATGGCCGTCTGATCCAGTGCATCCCAGAGGTCCTCAAAGGCCTGAACCTCTTGAGGACCCCACTGGAGTATTTGGGGCTTTGGCTTTTGCAGCAAATTTGTTAAGGGGGCTGCCCTGGGTGGCATACCCTGGTATAAACTGGCTATAGTAGCCCAGGAGTCCTAACAACCGGTGTAATTGCTTTTTGTTTGGGAGGCAAGGGTAGCCCCGGATCCGCAGGACCTTGGAGGGCATGGGTTGCACTTTGCCCTGCCCCACCATAAAACCAAGGTACTTCAGCTCACGGAACTCTATGTGGTTCTTGTTGGGATTGGTCATCAAGCCGGCCACCTGCAAGGCCCGCAGAACAATCCACAGGTGCTTCAGTTGGGTTTCCCAGTCAGGGCTGTACACAATGATATCACCTATGTAGAAGATAGAAAGAGAGAGGAAGAGATTGGATTTATACCCCACCCTTCACTTGTCATCTCAGAGCGGCTTACAAACTCCCCATAACAGACACCCTGTGAGGTAGGTGGGGCTGAGAGAGCTCTGAGACAACTGTCCTTGAGAGAACAGCTGGCACAGAGCTATGGCTTGCCCAAGGTCATCCAGCAGGTGCAAGTGGAGGAATGGGGAATCAAACCCAGTTCTCCCAGATTAGAGTCCACACACTTAACCACTACACCAAACTGGCAACGTAGTCACAGCAGCCTTCCCATGTGGTGTCCACTAACTGCTGGAAGGTGGCAGCCACCCCATGCAACCCAAATGGCATGCAGGTAAATTGGTACAGCCCTGTTGGGGTGGCGAACGCCATCTTTTTTCGATCCTCTGTTCTTACCGGGACTTGCCAGTAGCCCTTGGTCAGGTCTGAGGCAGACACAATTCGGGTCGCTCCCAGATGATCCAGCAGCAGTTTAGGGCGGGGCAAATTTAGAAACCTTGTTGAGCTCATGGTAGTCTGCACAAAAACGCATGCTCCCATCCAGCTTCGGCACGAGCATGATCAGACTGCACCACGCACTCTGAGAAGGCTCAATTACTCCCAGGGCCAACATCTCTTCTACTTCTGCCTGTACGACCTTCCACTGAGCTCAGGGAATTGGGTGCCAGGAGGCACAGGCCACCTGCCCTGGCTCTGTGGGGATTATATGCCCAATGCAGTGAGTGCAGCCTGGGCGCTGGGAGAAAACAGCCCTACAGTCCCACAACAGCTGTTCCAACTCCTCAACCTGACCAGCAGTAAGGGGGGTATCCAGGACTGGCTGCTCTGGGCCAGGGTCCCTGGAGGGTTGCCATTTGGGAGACAGCAAAGCTAGGGTATCTCCCCCCCTGTGAGAGGGAACAACTCAGTTTGGCCCGGTGCTTCCATTCCTTCAGGTGGTTTATGTGAAGGGGGCAGGCATCGCGAGCCTGAGGGCCGCATTGTACTTGGTAGGTGACAGGTCCCAACATGTCCACCACCTTGGAAGGCACTTCCCAAATGGCTCTGCCCGGGTGTTGCTGGGCTCTCCGGTGCACCAGTACTAAGTCCCCTTTTGGGAACTGCAGATGGGTGCCCTTGTTGTACTGCTGCTGTTGCTCTTGCCTGGCGCTTTCCAGGTTTTCTCATGCCTGCTGGTGGGCCCACACAAGTCTCTCCCACAGCTGGTGCACTTACTTGGTCGGGTCCACTGGTGGAGGAGGTGGGGTAGCTACACATTGGCCCTCTATTAGTGCCAAAATCCCCTTTTGCTGGTGCCTGAATACCAATTTGAATGGGCTGAATCCGGTAGAGGCCTGCTGGGCCTCTTGCATAGCAAAGAGGGGATCCAGAAAAAGGTCCCACTGGTGGGATTTATCCTCCACCAATTTCTGCAATGCCTCTTATTTTATTTTTTTATTTTATATTTGCATTTATATCCCGCCCTCCTCGCTATTTGGTGGGCTCAGGGAGGCTAACAACATAATCTTGTTTTAAGGTGTGGTTGAACCTCTCCACCAAGCCATTGGTGTGCGGGTGGTAGAACGACATAAAGATCTGCCAGACCCCCAATGCTTCAAACAGTCGGCAGAGGAGGTGGGCTCGGAAAGACGTCCCTTGATCCTGCAGAATCCCGAACCTGGAGAAGAGCTGGGATAGGGCCTTTACTATCCCAGATACAAGCATTGTGCGCAAGGGAATGTCTTTGGGGAACCTGGTCACGTAGTTGACCAGTACCAAGACATAGCAGTGCCCCCACAGGGTACATGGTAATGGCCCTATGAAGTCCATGGCCACCCACCAGAAGGGCTCCTGGATCACTGGCAACGACTGCAGGGGGCAGGGGCCGGCATTTGGTTTGGAGTGTCGCTGGCATTGTGGGCATGCCTGACAGAATTGTCGGGTGTCTTGGTACACTGAGGGCCAAAATAACTGTTCTAAGATCCGGGCCGTGGTCTTGGCGGGTCCTTGGTGTCCCACCCATGGGTGCTCAACTAGGGACATTCTCTGAGCCCCCACAGCCTCCGTGCAATGTGGTACCACATCCTTGGTGCTTCTCAAAGCACGGCACCCAGGTGGCAGCCCGGGTGTCATGAATTACCCCCTCACTTACTGCCACCTGGAGGCGAGCCTTCTCCAGTGAAGGGTCCGTCTCCTGTTCTTGTCGGAACCACTCATCAATATCCCTGTCCTCACAGTCACCCTCCCCCGCTTCTGGGGGTTCCATCTCCTCCTCTGGGTCTGCATCCTCCGGCCCCTCCTTGGAGACAGCTTCTTTGGACTCCTTGCTTCCCTCACTTTCCAAGACCACGGTCTCAAGTCAGGTGGCCTGGTGGATCAAGTGCCAGAAGATCGGGAGGTCCCGGCCCAACCAAGCGAGGTAGAGGACAGTAGGGACCTTGGCAGCTTCCATAGTGTGAGGTTCCCCTTCAGTGATTACAGGTATCCAAGAGACAGGCCATTGGTGCGAGTGACATGAAAAACAGTAGATCCTAGTCCACCAGTGTGTGGGTACATGGGCGGGCACCAGGTCTGTGCACACCACTGAAATAGTGCTGCCCAAATCCAACAGTGCCTCCACGGTCTGCCCATAGAGCCGGATGGCTACTGTGAAGGGGGCCCACCCCTGACTCGAGCCCCACACTGGCAAGGCCACATTCCAGCTGGCCTCGCACTCCATGACAGGGCACTCTCTTTGGAAGTGCCCCATCTGACTGCAGGTGAAACAGGGACCCCATGCTCAGGCCCGCTTTTCTCCCCTGCTTCCCTTCCCCCAGGAATGCTCCCCGCCTCTCCCCTAGGCGACACCTTATGGTGGAAGGTTCTGGGCAGTGGGGCCTTCAATGCCCTTCCTCTGGCCAGAGGTCTCACTCGTCCATTTCGGGGCCTGACTGGGAGCTGAGGGCGGGGCCTGTCCAGGAGCCCAGGGGGATGGCCCCTGTACTGCCAGGGAGGGGCCAGCCTCTCTCTGGGCTGTGTTTCCCACCCTCCGTGGCTAAGTAGTTCTCAGCCAGCATCGTGAGTTCAGCGACGCCCTTGGGCTTGTTCCAAAGAGTCCATAGGCGCACGTCTTCCGGCAGAATTTGGAGCACCTGCTCCATTACCACTTTCTGGATGACGCCCTTCTCTTCCATCATCTTCGGGCCCAGCCACGACTCGGCCAATTCAGTCAACTCGGCCACTATTAGCCGTGGCCGATCTTTGGACCTCCATCTCCAGCCTCTAAATCATCTCTGAAGGTCTCTGTTATTTCAAATTTGTCTAGAATAGCCTGTTTCAACACCATGTAATCGGTGGCCTGGTCTTTTAGTATCATGGCCCGTGCTCCCCCAGTCAGGTATGGTCCAATTATGCACACCCACTGGGCCTATGACCACTGGGTCATCTTGGCCACTTGCTCAAAGATCTCTAGGTACACTTCCACATCGTCGTCTGGGGCCAACTTGTTCAATATGGGTTGGGGGGACCGTGGCTGCCTGGGGCCGGCAGGTGGGTGCGTTTGTTGCCATGCCTTGCACATGTCGTGAATGAGCAGTGCCTGAATCTCTTGGTTCTAATGGGCCCACTCCAGCATCATCCATTCCTGTAGTTCCGCCATCCATTGAGTAAACTGAGACAGGTCAAACGTGGACGGGGCAGTTGCCACTGCTGTGTCCGTCATGGTCAGCCCAGCAGAAACCTCTCAAGACACGGGTGGTGTCCATCCCATAGGGTGCAGCAGATGCGGGAGTCGGCTAACAATCCCTGTATGGGCCACCTCTGTTGGCTTTGCTCTGTCCCACCGGTCCACACCAGGGTCCACTGTGAGGTGAAGCTGGTTCGAGGAAGGGAACTCAGGGTGCATCATCTTGGTCCCAGGGTGGGCATGCAGAGCAGCAAGGAACCAGCTGGCCTGACTAACAACGGGGCCAGATGCCTGCAGTGCCCAGACAGCAGGGACAACTCCCACAGCCATGGAAATCACCCAACCTGAGGAGCACCTGCCATACAAGGTGGGCCAGCTGGTTCCTTGCTACTCTGCATGCCCACCCTGGGACACTGCGGGGTGTTATGGTTGCTGGCTCGGTGGTGATGGCTCAGGGGTCCCCCACTTTTCCAGCAGGGTCCAGAAATGTCGGGGGCAAGGCCACCGGCCCCTCCAGACACAGTCTTTCTCCACAGTGGGGACCAAAGCAGCTTACATTATTCTCTCCTCCTTTTTATCTACACAACAACCTTGTGAGGTTGGTTTGGCTGAAATTATGTGTGTTAAATAGTGGGTTCATAGTGATTTCAGCATAGCTCTTTTATTGAGAACTACAACAATACAGGCAGCAAGCCGCAAATATATACAGAAACCCCAGCCCCAAAACACGCCCACAAAATACAAGCAACCAATAGAAACATAGCTGCTAGAATCCTTCGTATGCATCACCTGATTTACACTTCTGTTCTGTGATTGGCCAGCTCAGCAAGGGCGGCCAATCTGAATGTAGCTGTGAGGATCCTCTCTAATAATGTGTATTCAGTTGAAGCTCTCAATACACAACAGTGTGACTGGTCCAAAATCACCCAGTCAGCTTCCACTACAAAATGGGGATCTGAATCTCAGTGTCACAGACCCTAGTCTGAAGCTCTAACTGTTACATCACACTGGCTTTCATAGGTTAGCTGCTGATGAACCGTAGCAAGCATCCAGGCCTACTTGAGTCATAAAAATGAGATGGCATCAAGTTGCTGCCAAGCCTAGGGTTGCCAACCACAGAGTGGGGCCTGGAGATACCTCAGAATTACAACTGAACTCTAGACAGCAGAGATCTGTCTCCTTGGAGAAAATGGCTGCTTTGGAGGATGGACTCTGATGCATTATATCCAGCTGAGGCTTCTCCTTTCCCCAAACCCAGCCCTCCTTAGACTCCAGCACAAAATTTCCCAGCCTGAATCCCCCCCCCCCGAACATTCTAATCTCTCACCATTGATGCCTGGAGTAGGTCCCTGCGAGGGACATTTCAAAAAATATTGGGGGAATTCAACCCTCTCTGATTTTTTTTTTAGGGGGTGGTGTTCTGCAGACCCACAGAGTCCCCTGAGTCAGTAGAAAAACTTGTTGGGAGAAAGTAAGCCCTCTGTTGGTGGAAATCCACATGCAAAGGGGACTTTGGGAATTAGTATATAGATCCTTTGACAATCTGAGACTGCACCAAAAATGTGATTCCTAAATCACTAGAAGTGTATCTTTCTACCTATCACAATTTTATCCTGTCCTTACTACATATAGTTCAGAGTACTGGGTTCTCCCCTCCTCTGTTTTACTCTCACACCAATCCTGTAAGGTAGGCTAGGCTGAGCAAGAGAATGATGGGCCCAACTACAAGTACTAAATGAAGATTCAATCCCAGATTCCATCCCCCATAATAATTCAGTCATCTAATTGCTACACTTTCCTGGTTCCTATGCCTGAAATCTAGAATATATATTGACACTAGAATTGATGAATAATGAATTCAGTAGTGCTAAAAATGTGAAACAAAGAGCTAAATCCTTTATTTGGTGAAACTAACATGAGTGATTGTGTTAGAGATCGGTGAGATTGCAGAATCAAGAATAAATGGAAAGGTTAATTTTGGTAGTATGGAGGCTAGGTAGAATCTGTCCAAGGGCAAAAACAGGAACAACAAGAAAGGAAACAGGCAAGCAGACAAAACTGAGAAAATGAATTTATGACAAGAGGTAAAAACAAGAAGGTGCAGTACAAGTAGAGAAAGAAGTCCCAGGACAGATCTCACTTTATGGGTGTTCTGGACAAAAACTCTTACTTTGCCTTCCTTCTTTCTTTCACAAGATTGTTCGTGACGTTAGGATTGTCAACCTTCAGGTGGGGTTGGAATTCTCCCAGAATTCCAATTGATCTGCAGACTATGGAGATCAGTTCCTCTGGAGAAAATGGCAGCTTCAGAAGGTGGACTGTATGGCCTTACATCCCTGCTGATCTCCCTCCTTTCCTCAGACTCTGTCCTCACCAGGATCTGCCCCCAAATCTCCAGGAATTTCCCAGCCTGGAGTTGGCCACCCTTGCCATGACCTAAGAAACAAGGCAGCCAAATTCCACACATTCCTGCACCAACTGTTTGTTTATATATTTTATTACATTTATATCCTCCTCTCCTCTGCAAGCAGTTAAAGAAAATAACTCAGTTTATTAAAGAAGAAATAAACTCTGATAGAACAGAGGAGAGCAAGAGAGGCTTGACTAACTGACTAACTGCTGTGTGAGACAGAAACAAAGGGAAAGGAATCAGCTGGAGCAGGAAGTCTCCAAAGAGCTAATCAGGAAACAGGAAGGACATTATTTGAAATTGTGGGAAGCTCCTAATCTAGCTATGCTAACTCGCAGTCGTTCAGCTGTCCCCTATAGGTAGTTCTTCTGATCTTCTTCAAGTAGGTGCACTATCGACCTTGTATATTCCAACACCCCTTCTCAAGGTCTATAGTGCAAGTCCACAAGATTCATTTTTCCTTCGTAGAATCTCAACTTTGCCAAACAGTGTACGTTCAGAACATCCATTTGTATTTTACTCTCCCTTCCTGGAGATTCTGTGAATGTCCATTTCTTATTCTTTTTTTTTTTTTAAGATTTTTATTGATTTTACCTATATTCTACATTTCTACGCTACTTACTATGCTAAATTTATCTTATACAGAGAATACTTTATAAAATGCTTAATCTATTAATTTATAACAATTATTATGGCATTTAAAAAAAAACATGGTTAACACATGTTACTTTGTTACTTTTTCCATTCAAAAAGCTATTTGGCAGTATGCATAGTTTGGAGACAACACTTAATAACAAAGCTTATAATTCATACTAGTGCATATGCTTAATAAACATTTAACAATCATTTCTTCTTTTGTCCTCTTCTTGTTTTCTTAGTCTCAACATGTACTTTTGGAGCTGCTGCTCCTTTCTCCGAGTCTGATATTTCTTCTTCGCTCTTAGAGCTATCAAATCCATACATACTTTCTTGCGAGGCCAGTGAATCATCTGTGTCTCTGCCTTTTTTCTTTTCTTTGTCTTTTTCCAGGAATTTTTTCGCTTGATCAACAGAGTCAATCTTATATTTCTTGTCTTTGATGCTGAAGCTAAGTCCCTCTGGAGTATTCCAACGGTATATTATTGATTCAGACTGAAGCCATGTTGTCAGCTTTCTGTAGGCTTTTCTTCTTCTCCGTATTTCAAATGGTACATCTTTCAAAACTTTAACTTCTTCTTCTTGGATCTTCAGAACCGCTTTACTTGTGGCTTTTAAAACCACATCCCTTGTTGATTTCTTGGAGAACCTTATCATAATTTCACCTGGCAGGCTATTCTTTTTGATATATTCTGGGTAGGTCCTATAGACCATATCCATATCGCTTTTTAATTCTTCTGCTTTTAAGCCTGTTAACGGTGCCAACGCTTCACTTAACTGTCCTTTAAGGTCTTCTCCTTTTTTTTCTGGTACGTTCTGCAGTCTCAGGAAGAAATTCGCCCGTTCCATTTGCAATTTCAGAAGGGAATCATGATGAAGAGCCTTTTCTTTCTCTGCTTTCTGTAGTCTTGAATCTTGATTTTTTACTGACGTTTTGACCTCCATAAGGTCCCGCTGCAGCTTCTCTGTGACTTTATTCGACTCCTTCAGCTCCGACTGCATTTTATCCATCTTGATGTTCAGTTACGTCATTTGATCCACTAGAGGTCGCAATAGCGAGGAGAACACCGCGCTCATCTCAGTGGTATCAACCTTTGAACTCGGAACTGTAGTTGCTAGCTTTGGGGAAGGTTTCAGTTTCCCCGCCATTGAGACTTCGCTATTGTTTACGTTTAGATAAGATGAAGATAAGAAGCGATTTTTTCAGCTGGACTTGTATCGTTTTAATTGTTAAGTCCTCAAGTATGCGATACTGCCATCTAGCAGCTCATCTAAGCTTTCCTTCCTTCAGTAACGCCGTGGGAAAGAGCCTCGTAAGTACGCCGATAATGGAAGGGGGGGGATTTCTCTCCACCCGCCGCTTTTCCCGCTAAGTTGCTTATTTCAACTTCGAGACTCACTTTTTCACCTTTGCGTAGCTGGAAGTTACTGCTTCATCGCTTCATATTCTCTGCTGCTTCACAGTTTGCGCTATAGCCATGCGGCTCCCGCGATGGGGGAACCTATGGGGGGAATGAGGGGGACCTCAAATCCCGCGGTCGCCACCGCCGGGAGAGATCCCTTCTCATGCCACCCCAGGCAGAGCCCCCTCACTGGGGTCTCTGGGGTCTCAGCACCTGTCCAGAGCCCCTTCTTCCCATCGGGTACGGATCGCCTCCCCCGCTAGCGCGGAGGGACGCGTCCGCCATTCTTCGCAAGTCTTCCGGAAGTCGTCCATTTCTTATTCTTGACTGGAGATTAAATTCTTTCCTCTGTGGCATTTCTCCATCTTTCTGCTTGATCAGCAGGCCTTCTCTTTATGTCTTCCCATGTGGAAGTTTCCATTGCAGTCTCAATTTTGGTCAGGTAGGAGAGTTTTCTTAGTGGTACTCCCTTGTTCGAGCTAGCTGATCATCTGACCTCTAGTTCTTTGTTCTCTTCTGGTTTCTGGGGCTCTTTTGGTGTGTCACCTGTAGGTTCCAAGGTGGTTGATTGCATTGCTTCTGGCTGGTGCATATTATTTTCTTCCATCAGTTTGGATTCTATAGTGTCAATTTTTTCTGTAGTTTTAGATTTTTTCCTTTTTGTCTCTGTAGACTACATTGCAAATTCATATAGTTTGTGTTTTTAGATCAAGGATTCTATATCCCTTACATCCCAAAGCTTATCCAACAAAAATACCTTGCTCAGTCCTTAAATCCAACTTGGACCACTTTTCTTTGGGGATGTAGGTAAAGGTTTTTGACGCAAATAACCTTAGATATTTCATGCTGGGTTTCTGCCCATACCACAGTTCATACAGCATGCTGTTGGCAGCTTGTTTTGTGGATAAGTGGCTGTGTCGATGGCTTCTCTCCAGTATTTCTCTGGTAGATCTGTTTCTAGTAACATGCATCTGCACATTTCTGTCAGGGAGTGGTTTTTCCTCTCAGCTATGCCATTTTGTTTGGGTGTGTATGGGACAGTGAGTTGATGCTCAATACCTTGTTCAGTTAAATACCTTTTTATGTCATGTCCCATGTATTCTTGTCCATTTTGTCAGTGCAGATTGCCAGTGGCTTCCTCTGAAACCTGTTACTAACCATTCCAACACATGCCTTGAGCTTTTAAAATACTTCACACTTCTCCCTGATCAAGTAGATAAGTGTGTATTTAGAGAAATCATCAATGAAAGTCAAAATATATCTGTTCCCACTAGGGGTCTCTGTTTTCATTGGACCACAAACATCACTATGAATAAGCTCCAGGGGGCACCTTGATTGGTTTGGGTTATGATTCTTGCTGAAACTTGGTCTTGTCCCTTTTGCTTGAATGTAACACATGCAGTTCCTTTTCATTGTACATTTATTTATTTGTATGCTTTTGGTCAAATTCTGGATCTCAAGTTGGGCAATTGCATAATTATCTCTATTTCCAAATCTTTGGTGTGATAACCTGGAACATCTCTTGTAATTGAAACTTTTGGTCAAATTTGCATTTTGTGTGCAACGCATGCAGTTCCTTTTCATTGTACATTTATTTATTTGTATGCTTTTGGTCAAATTCTGGATCTCAAGTTGGGCAATTGCATAATTATCTCTATGTCCAAATCTTTGGTGTGATAACCTAGAACATCTCTTGTAATTGAAACTTTTGGTCAAATTTGCATTTTGTGTGCATATGTCCAGAGCACTCTCCCTGTTGCAATCAGTTCACCATCTTGTTTGATCAGACATCTTTTCCCAAATGAGGTCATCATTCCTCTTTTTGCAAGAACTCTTACTGAAAGCAAGTTAATTGCTAGTTGTGGCACATACAGACAGTTTTCAATAAGGATTTTTCTGACCTGTCCATCTAGGAGTCTGCATTTTATAGTTCCCAATACTACCCCTTCTGTGACAACAGATCTCCTATCAGCTACACTTGGTGTCTCTTTTTTCTCTTTATTTAGAGTTTCAAAAAAGTCTCTGAGTACCACTCATGTGCATTGACTATGCACTATCTAAGAACCATATATGACTTTTGCTTGCATCATTTGTTAATATGAAACACTTCTTCAGGGGTAGCTGTTTCAAATCCTCTCCTTTTATTTGTCTCGGAGGGGCACCATTCTTTTAAAAAGCATTGCAGTCCTTTTTCATATGTCCCTGTTTTCCACATTAATAACAAGGTACTTTGCTTTTATTATTTACATATAGAGCTACTTGGTCAGCATTCTGCTCAGCCTTTCTGTTGGATTCCTCAAACTGTTTATGTTTGAATGTTTACTCCAGTTAATTTATCATTTGATAGAGATTTCTTTTTGACTCTTGGGTAGACTAAAACAACAAAATCCTGTTCTGTAATAGCTTTGCCATCACTTCTTAGCTCTTGAATCAGAGCAAGCATTTGATGTAAATGCTCTTACAGATTACCCCCTTCAGGCATCCTTATGCTAAATAGCTTCTTTTGGATATACAGCTGGCTCTTTAGAGAGGAATTAATATGAAGTGTCTCCAATTCATTCCAGACTGCTTTTGCAGTTTGCATTTGAATGATTCACAAAACATCTCTATTGGACAAATTTTTCATTAATGCACCTCTCGTCTTCTCATTGTGCATGTCCCAGGACTTCTGTTTTGCTGGGATGTCATCACATGGCCAAGAGTCTTTGACGATGTACTAGAGTCCCATTGCAAGTAAGTGGCTTTTCATTCTCTCCCTCCAGATGAGAAAATTGTTCTCAGTCAACCAATCTAGTAGGTAGTTGTGCTGAGATGTGCAGGAAGTAGCCTACCAATCTATGTAAACTTTTCCCTTTTTCACGGCTGTGCTCGCACTGGGCCCATAAACCTGTTGGCAGAGTTTAAACATGCAGAGGAATGGAACTCCAACTGTTTAAAGAAAATAACTTGGTTTATTAAAGAAGAAATAAACTCTGATAGAACAGAGGAGAGGGAGAAACATTAATTAACTGTATGCTGTGAGAGACAGGAACAAAGAAGAAAGGGTCAGTTGGAGCAGGAATCTCCAAAGAGCGAATCAGGAGACAGGAAGGACATAATTTTAAATTGTGGAAGTCCCTAATCTAGCTATGCTAACTAGCAGTTCTTTGGCTGTTCTTCTGATCTTCTTCAAGTAGGTGCATTATAGACCTTGTATATTCCAACACTAATAAGTGTGGTGTAAAGGTTACCGTGTCAGACCAGGTCTGACAATCAGCTGTGAAGCTCCCCTGGTGACCTTTGGCCTGTCACTATCTGTCAGCCTAATGCATTTCACATAATTGTTGTGAGGATAAAATGGGGACATGTACACTGCCCTGAACTCCTTGGAGGAAGAGTGAGAAAAGAGTGAATGAGGGAACTGTCCTTGCAGTGGGAAGGACTTAAAATGCGTTGAAGGCAGAGGGTCTCCCATGGATTTCTCAGGTGGTTTAAGGCACTAGGCTTCCTGTTTTGTAAGATCAAGGTTGATATATTTCAAGTAGTAGTCCTTGAGAAATGCATGGCCTGTCACCTTTTATTGCAATATTAATGATGAATACCCACCTTAAATCTGAAAAAGAATATGCTTTATATGATTCCAAATTATCCCTTCAAGGCTACAGCATGTTTCTAGTTAATGGCACGATCAGTGTGAAAGATATTCTTTATTTTAAGAGGAAAAGAGCGGTGACATTTAACAAGGGGGAAAGAATGACTTTGCTTTTACACTGACAAATGTTTACCTTCTAGTGAGCTGGGGATCACAAAATTCTACCTCCGTTCATAATTTTAATTCTGAGCCAAAATAAGCACACAAATAATTTTTTCTGTAGGCCAAGTAAACAAAAAGAGGAAGTATTTGTGTCATGTTTTAATAGGAGCCAATGTTAAAGAATTTATGCTGTCTATCTCATATGTGTGTGTGTGTGTGTGTGCACTTTGATAACTATAAAAGTAACTATTTAAATTTTATTTGAGAAGGCTTGGGGAACATCAAGATGAACCATCCACTCTACTTTGGCCAATATTTTGAAACTAACTCCTTTAACAACAACTATTAATTTTGAATGATGAATATTGCTAACTCTCCGGAGCATGAAGCTTTTTGCTCCTCGTTATTGGAATATGGAGTATAATATTTATATTGTATTTCTACATCATAAAGCTCTGGTTTGAAAGCACTAAATTTTTCATGAAGATTGGAAACCTGTACGAAGTCATCTGTTGGAATTACTAATGTTGTCATTAACTTATTCCTTTTAAGACCAGCCATTTTGCTGAAATATTGCCTATCAGCTGTTTATCTCTTACATTCCACAAGTGGAGCACTTTGCTTTGGAACAGTCAAGTGTAGGCCAGTTTGGATGCTGCTGTTTGTATAAGTCAGCCTATTTATGTACTGAGCCTTTTCTGACTATCAGCATTCAGCTATGAACTTTCCTCTTCTGATGTGGTTTGGTTCTTATATTTTGTAATCAATGTTTATGTGTGTACAATATTCTTTTAGGTTAAAATATAAATGTTCATTAATGTAAAAATATTTCTTATGGTTCTTAAATATTCTTTAAAAATATAATAAGTACATAGAATACACAGAGACAAGAGATTGGTTTATTCATATTATTTGAAATTTTGCTTTACCACAGTGGTTTTGTTAAAGTTTCAGCCTTTGTAAACTGTGCTCACTTATTCTGATGTGCCTTTAACAACAGTTTTTAATCTGAACATTTGCAGGTGATAACGCTTAGCTTTCAGATGTAAAAAGCTTTATCTGCTGATTTCTGCACCTTGAACTGCTGAAAAAGGCACTAGCGCAGGCCAGGCATTTCTTTTCTGGGTCATTTGGTAGTCTTGCACTGGTCTGACCATACTTCTGCAACCACCAAAGTCACTTTCTGTTGTTCCCATTACAGGATAGAGCTAAGAAGGGGATATGTAGAAATGGGTCCTGCATCTAAAGCTGTGGTTTCCAACTAACGCATCATGATCCTCCTGAGTCTCACCCACTGTGTTGTGAGCTCCTGTAGAGCAGCCAGAATTTTTTACTGCTTTTTTTGAAAGGAATTACTGCTAGTGTGCATGCAGACTAAGTGATAATATTATGCCTCTGGCTTTTTCTGGCATGGAAGCTGACAGGCTAAGGGGGATAAGCAGAATAGTGAGGCGAGGTCATTCAGGTGTGAAGAGGATTTCTTTTTAGGACAGGCATGTTCAGAGACCCCCCCCCCCCCCCCCCGTTATCAAGTAATTACTGTTATCAAGTAATTTCTTTATGCTCTGTCTGTAAAGGATCTGCAAACCTCAGCTGATGATAGAGAGATACACAGAAGACTGCTGGCCTTTGTAATTCCAGTGGAAACACAGTGGGGGGAGGGTTTCTTGTTTAGAGGAACCAAAGGCAACAGTGCATATCTACTTGCCTGCTAGCACAGAAATGCTGGTAAGAAAAAGCTTTTTCTTGTTTTTCTCTTTTTCTTTCTCATCTCTTTTTTCTGTGTGTGGGGGGGGGCATCTAGCCTGAGGAAGAATTCTGAAGAACTTGAAAGCTTGCACACTGTTTAGTGTCATCGTAGCTTGTCCTAAGAGGCAAAACATGGACTGTGGTTTGTTTTCCAATTTTTACTTTGGCTGTAAACAATTTTGACTCCTCTTTCTGACATTTAACTGTTTGTCATGTGCTTGCAGTTTAAACCTGGGGTTTAAAGATGGATCCCGGTATGGAAAGGTTGAAGACCACTACTGTAGAGACACTCTGCAGCTACAGCCCTGCAGTATCTGCTCAATATGAACTCAACTGTTCATCCAGTTTTGGTTGCTGATATATATGCTGAGCAGTGTTCCCTCTAAGCTGAGTTAGTGTGAGCTAGCTCACAGTTTTTTAGCCTCTGGATCACACATTTTTGTCTTAGCTCAGGAAGGATGGCTCCAGAGCAAACTTATTTATGCAGTAGACAAATCACTCACTCACAACTTTAAGGCCAGCAGGTCACAAAGTAGAATTTTTACTGACAAGACTCCACAACTTAGAGGGAGCATTGACATTGTTGAGAATAATTTCCTTTCAATATGCATCTGAAGAAATGAGCTCTGACTCAAAAAATTGGATGCTGAAATAGGTAATGTTAGTTTTTAAGATACTTCTATTTTATTTTACTACAACAGACTAACATAGCTACTCCTCTGTAAACATCATATCCTGTTTTCAGACAGTTAAGGGCATAGACCAGGGGTGGGCAAATTGCGGCCCCGGGGGCCACATATGGCCCACTACAGAGTTTTTTGCGGCCCACCAAGACAGTCGGCCACATGGTTTCTCAACAAGCAATCTCCTGATTTCAAAAAAATTGTAGAAAAGTGTGATAGGGTACATTTCTCTCATTAAACTGATTCTAAAATTAAATGTGCTTGCAGCTATAGATGATATGAAATTAGCACAATAAATAAGTTGAATAAAACTACCACTATTTTATTTAATTTATATTTATTGATTTTTATGATACAATTTATACCTTTTCTGAAATGCAAAGTTAACTAATGAATGCAATCATTTTAAAAGGTGTGGCCCTCTGCTAACCTCCGCTCCCACAAAGTGGCCCCCAAGCTGAAACAATTGCCCACCCCTGGCATAGACCATCCTCAGCCATCACTAGGCCGTGGTGAATGAAGAATGCAGTATACACCCCAGCATAGGAAAAAAAAATAATAAAAAGTTAAAGAGGCAATGTGTAATAAGAGATTGGGACCCTAGGACAATGAAGAAATATTAGGATTGCAATTAAACTTAGAAGATCTATCTGAAGAGAAATTATACCATCACAGTCTGTTAGTAAACTTTAGAAAGCCACAAGCTACAGAAACAAACACTTTAAGGCTTTTACTATTATGCTTTATGGGAGCAAGAATATTTTGCCATAATTTTAACAGACAACATACTGGTGTCATTGTTAAGAACATGAGCAGAAAGGCTGTAGTTTAAATCTCTCCTCAGCTGAAAACATGGCAGTGGTGGGTTTCACCTATGTTCACTGCATTCCAAGCTGAATTCTGGTTTCAAAGTAGACAATACCATGTTTCCAGTCACATAGTTCCTCAGATGGAACAGCTGTTAGTAAAAGCTGCAGAGAAACAAGGGTAGATCAATAGACAAAGGCATAAAATAAACAAGATAAATCCAGTTTAACAAACTTAAGCAACTTTAAAAACTCATGAAGAAAACCTGAAGTATGAACTACAAACCTGATCTTTGATCCAGTGGGAATGAATATAGGAGATAAGGACAGAACATACCCCATCAATCGCGGGGAAGAAACAGTTTGTCGTTCTTCTGTAACTTTAGAGGAGAAATTAAGCAATTTGATGCTTCATTTCATATGCTAGTAAACCTGGTCCATTAAACAAATAGATGATATGGAACAATCTAGGGTAGGAATGGCCAATTTATATTCACTCAGAGGGCACACTAATCTGCAGTCAGGGTCTGTGGGTTGGTAGTATATTTCGTCATGTAGATTCTGACCTTCCTAACATAAGGGACTGTCAAGTAGTCAGTGTTCAGCAGTTGTGGAGTAAACCTGCTGAGGCATAAAATGACATTTAAATAATACAAGTGGGGGAGATGTGAAAATTTTCTGGAGAGGGGGAATCTCATTTTCCCCTCCCCCACTATTTGTTCTTTTCCTTCCCTGAAAGCTCCCATAGCCTCTCCTGGGAGGAGATAAACTGTGTAATCTTTCTTTGTGATTTTTCACACTCAAAGCAACCTTTCTCTGTCTGTTTCCATCTGGGGGGACAGGTGCAGAAGATACGGACACCTCAAACAATTCTGTCTGCACCTGGAAAAACAGCTTGGGGAGGGAGATTTCAGCTAACTAACAGTCCAAAGGAAAAAAGAAACCACTCACTATGTGTCTACTCTTCCTCTATCCCAACTCACAGCCTGTCCAGCATGTGCTGTGGCATTCTAAAAATATGGAGGAATAAACTCCACAGAATGCCATGCAATGTGTAGCTTAAGGTTTGAGACTAGGGATGAGACTAGGGATGGTGGGACCTAGGGATCCTCTGGAATTACAGCTCATCTCCAGACTACAGAAATCAGTTCCCATGAAGAAAATGTTTTGGATGATGGAGTCTATACCCCACTGAGATCCCTGTCCTCCCCAGGTTCCACCCCCAAATCTCCAGGAGTTTCGGAATTTGGAGCTGACAATTTATTCCCCCCTCATCTCTTGTCAGTGGCCTGCTAGTGACCCAGCAACCCTATTTAAGAACATAAGAGAAGCCAATGTTGGATCAGGCCAAGTGGCCGTCCAGTCCAACACTCTATCACACAGTGGCCAAAAACACCATGCCCTCAGGAGGTCCAGCAGTGGAGCCAGGACACCAGAAGCCCTCCCACTGCTGCCCCCACCCTTTGCTATGGTTGCAGTAAGGCCAGCTGAGAACGGACCAGTGGATACTCACCGTGAGGGGTCCTTCTCCTCTGAGATAAGGAGGACATCTTGATGGGTGTTTCCCACCCTATCTGTAGGGAGGCAGGAACTAATTCTTCACTTCCTGTCCTCTGGCCCCTTCAAGTCAGTTCGGGGACTCCCAGAAGCAGTAGTCAGCTGTAAACCAAAGGCTAGAAAAATATGAACTAGAATAATAACTAGAAAAATATGAACATAATTAGTCTGAACAGTAAACAGATAATGTGGCTTGAACAAGACAGGAAGGAAGATAAACTCAGAATATAGAAAAGGAAGACGATGAATCTTGAGAGGGCGAAGATGTCCTCCTTATCTCAGAGGAGAAGGACCCCTCATGGTGAGTATCCACTGGTCCGTTCTCCCTCTGAGAGGAGGACATCTTGATGGGACCTCCCATAGCAGTGTCCCTTTAACTGGGTGGAACATCGTCTTCAGATATGAGAGCTTGCTGCAGGACCCTCCGGCCAAAGGCTGCATTGGTCGAGTTGTAGAAGTCGGTCTTATAATGCCTGACAAAGGTAGAAATGGAAGACATGTGGCTGTCCAACAGGTTACTTCCACCGAGGCTCGGTTGGTGAAGGCTGCGGAAGTCGCTGCACTTCTGATGGAGTGGGCCGTGATACCCGGAGGAGGGGTATCTTGAGGGCCCTATAGGCTTCTGCTATACATCTTTTGAGAGTGGCACTGATGGATGCTGTGGACATTTTGTTGCCCATGTTGGGGGGTGAGACTGAGATGAATAATGATTCCGTCTTCCAGAAGGAGCTGGTGCGATGTAGAAGGCTTTAAGTGAACGTCTGACGTCCAGACAGTGGCACAACTTTTCCTTTGGGTGGGTAGGGTTCGGGAAGAAGGACGGTAGGCAGATCTCCTGTGAGCGGTGAAATCTTGAGTTGATCTTCGGGCAGAAGGAAGGGCCGATAGTGAGGATTACTCTGTCCTTATGGAAGGTGCAAAGAGTCGGTTTGGCGGAGAGGGCCCCAAGCTCGGAGACTCTTCTGGTGGAGGTGACAGCTACCAGGAACAGGGTTTTCATTCGCAGCCACATCAGAGGAATCTCTTGGACTGGCTCGAAGGCTGGTTTGGCTACTGCAGAGAGAACCAGGTTAAGTTTCCATGTGGGGAACCGGTGGGTCCTTAAGTGATGCACCCTTCAGAAAAATGGTGGATGTGAGGGTGTCTGGACAGGGTCCAGCCTTCTACTCTGGGAACTACGGTTACCAAGACAGCTACCTGACAGCGGAGAGTGGACGCCTTCAGACCCGAGTCGTGACCGCCCTGAAGGAAGGACAGAACACTGGACAAGTGTGGGTGTAACGGGTTGACCTTCTTTCTCCTGGACCAGCGAACGAAGGCCTGCCAGGTGGCATTGTAGATCCTCTTGGTGGAAGGGTGCCGAGAGGCTAGCATGGTGTCTGTTACTGGTCTGGAGTAGCCTAAGCTGAGCAAGTTTTGCCGTTCAACTTCCAGGTGATCAAACAGAGCCATGCAGGATCTGGGTGCCAGATGGGGCCCTGGGTCAGCATGTCTGGGGATACTGGGAGTGTAACGGGGCAGTTGCCATGCTCTGGAGTTGCAAGAACCAAGGTCTTCTTGGCCAATACGGGGCTACCACTATGATCTCCATTTGTTGTTCTCTGATTTTTCTGAGGAGCTTTGGTAAAACCGGAGTCAGAGGGTAAGCGTACATGAGACCCTTGGGCCATTGGGAGACCAGGGCGTCCGTCTCTTCTGCTGCTTGATGGTAGTATCAAGAATCTGGCAACCCTGTGGTTGAGTGGAGATGTGAATAGGTCCACCATCGGATGTCTGAAGTGAGATGTTATGAGGTTGAATAGGTCCTCTTTGAGGGACTATTCCCCTTCCTGTAGTGTCTGACAGCTGAGCCAGTCCGCTCTGGTATTCAGCGAGCCCTTGATGTGTTCCGCTCTGATAGACAGTATGTTGCGTTCTGCCTAGGACAGGAGCTTCAGAGCTTCTCGATGGAGTTCTGAGGATCTGGATCCTCCTTGGGTATTGATGTATGCCTTCGCCACTATGTTGTCTGTCCTGATGAGGACGTGATGACCGGCGATTTGTTCCCTGGAGTGGAGGAGGGCTAGGCGGATGGCCCGAAGCTCTAACAGGATGATGGGCAGAAGTTGTTCTTCCTTGGACCATAATCCCTGTGCAGGGAGGTGGAGGAAGACTGCGCCCCATCCCAGGAGGCTGGCATCCTTGACAATCTGCTTCCAGTCTTGACATAGAAGCTGTTCCTCTGGGATAGATATAAGTTGGTTTTATTCTAGAGGGCAGGCATGAGAGGAAGCCGGCCACAGGCCTGTGGAACTCAATGCTAAGAATGCCTGAGCTCAAGTTTTCAGCCTGTCATGCAGCACTCAGGTCTCGAACTGCTGAGCTACCAACCTTCTGGTCTGCAATTCAGCGTCTTAACCACTTGAGCCACTGCAGCCCCTCTTTCATGGTGTGATCCACCAGGATAGGCTGGCCTTGACTAGATGAGGGACTGACACGGGGAGGTCCTGTTTTTTGCATTATCCTGGATTGGAAGGGCCATATGAGTTATTGTAGTGGTCTGGCATGGAGGCGCGCCCAGGGCACGGAGTCCATGCAGGAGATGAAGAGGCCCAGTAGTTTAGCCAGGGACATCAGGGTGGATTGTCTGGCCGTGATGATTTGTCGTGTGAAGAAGCGGATCTTGTCTGCCTGTGTTGAGGTAGGAACATGCGGTTCCGAACCATGTCTAAGATGACCCTGAGGTGCTCTAGGGACTGCGAGGGGTTCAGGGAGCTCTTCTGGAGGTTTACAAGGAAACCGTGTGCTTTCAGGCAGCAGATGGTTTCCTGAGTGTCTTTGTGCGCTTTGTTTCTAGAGCTGTAGCGAATCAGCAGGTTGTCTAGATAGGATAGACATGATGCTCCCTCTAAGCTGTGGAGTCTTGTGATCAAAAATTCTACTTGAGAGCTACTGGCATTAAAGTTGTGAGCTAGCGATTGGGCTATTGTATAAATTAGTTTGCTCTGGAGCCACCCCTCCTGAGCCAAGACAAAAAATGTGCGAGCTAGAGGCCAAAAAACTGTGAGCTAGCTCACACCAACTCAGCTTAGAGGGAACACTGGACATGGGTGCCTTGTTCCCCAAGGAGGGCAATGGGATGGATGAGGATCTTGGAAAAGACTCTTGAAGCAGTGGAGAGTCTGAATGGGAGCGCCCTGAACTGCCAATGTTGGCCTAGGACGAAGAATCGGAGGAACCTATTGTGACCCGGGAACATGGGGACATGCAGACACGCCTCTATGAGATCGATGGAGGAAGGAACTCTCCCGGTTGTAGAGCCCCTGAGATGAATTGCAGGGTCTCCATTCGGAAGCGTCTTAGTTTTACGAATCTGTTGACGTATTTTAAGTCCAGTATCGCTCTACAGCCGCCGTTTCTTTTGGGAAAAGTAAGGAAAATGGAACAAATTCCCTGTCCCCATTCCTGGATAGGGACAGGTTCTATGGCTGAGATGGTATACAGGTGTTGGACAGCTTCTATCGTTTTTTGTAGCTTGGAGGCGTCTTTGATCAGGGGAGAGGGAACAAAGCGGTCTAATGGTGTCGTCTGGGAACTAAAAGGGTAATTTCCGAATCCCCTCCTATTAGGCCTGCCCAGGGTATGTGGCATCGCCGTTTCTTGTCCCTAGTTTCTATTAGGATTTTGTCTAGGGAATCTCCGAATAGGCAATCTCCTTGGAATGGGTAAGAAGTGACGGTAGATTTCTGCGCAGGTCCACTGGCCAGGCCCTGAGCCAGAGGGTACGCCTGGCAGCCACCACTGAAGCCAGAGCCCTGGAAGGGAAAATCCTGGCATCAAGCGTAGCATCAGTGGAGAAGAAGGAGGCCTCGAGAGGGTGGTTAGCTCCTTCAGTGAGACGCTTACTAGACAGTGGGATAAGCTGTATTAGTTTCCTGGACCAGGCAATGGCTGTGTGGCCCACGACTGTGGCTGTAGCGGATGCTTTGATGGCCATAACGGAGGCTTCATGCACTTACCTGAGTGCAAACTTGGCCTTGCAGTCTAGACTGTCTCTGACCAGGCCAACGCCATCCTCGGAAGAAGACCCGAAGTCTGGAGCGCAATAACAGGAGCATCCACTAGAGGGACCTGTACAAGCTTATTAATAAAATATGGTAAGGTAAAGAGCTTTCTCACATTAGGTGGGCAGCGTTTGTTTGCCATGGGTTTGGACCGTTCCTTGACTAGCTGATTTTCTAGAAATTCTGGGAAGGGGAAGACCTTTTCTGCCCCTGGGGTCCTGGGGAAGTAGTCTTTGCTCCCTCTGGGTCTGGAGCCATCTGCTTTTGAGGATCCAGCTGGGTCCTCTCCCTGCAGCTTTGGTTGTAACTCTAATGCTGACAGGGATTTGGAGAGGAGGTAAGGATATTCTTCAGGTTTAAAGAAGCACATGGAGGGCTCTGGAACCTCCAAGTCCTCTTCCTCCTCCTCATCAGAGAGGAATTCAGCCTCTTCTCTTTCCCCAGTAACCCCAGTATCACTGTCCTCATAATTAGGTGGGATCCAGTGATGAGGGACCCAGCCGGGGTAGGAAAGTTCCTTCCTAGCTGCTTTAGTGGGCCAGCGAGGTCTTTCTTCCTCCTCGCCCTCTTGGTAGTGCCTGTCTGGCACATCTCTATGGGGTTGGTCCTGGTGACAAGGGGCCCCCCATGAGTGGATGATCAATACCTCCTCCCTGCTTGTTTAAGGGCCAGGAGTAGGGCAGGGGAAATAGTCTGTTCTCCGGAGTTACTCACGAGTAGACCTTCAGCTGGTGTGTCTCCCAAATGGGGCTGGTGTGTGACCTGGGCATTGGGAAGCTCCTGCCCGTCGTCGCTAGTCATGTCTGGGCTTATGGATGCGGCGACAGCCGATCCGTAGCCTTGGGCCGCCATTTTCTGTGGTCTCCCGGGATCGGGGCAATTCAGAATGGCGCCTGCGCAATCATCCACGGCTTTCTGGGACCGTTTTTTGGTGCGCTTTTCCTTCTCGTCGCTAGTCATGTCTGGGCTTATGGATGCGGCGACAGCCGATCCGTAGCCTTGGGCCACCATTTTCTGTGGCCTCCCGGGATCGGGGCAATTCAGAATGGCACCTGCGCAATCATCCACGTCCGTTTTTTGAAAAAAAAAACATTTAAGAAAAAAAGGTTTGAAAAAAGTTTGAAAAGGTATGAAGAAGAATGGAAAGTGAAAGTACAAAAAAGGCACGAGTGGCCACTAAGTGCTGCTCTCCCTACTGAGGCAGGAACAGAACTGACTTGAAGGGGCGTATCCCACCAGAGGACAGGAAGTGAAGAATTAGTTCCTGCCTCCCTACAGATAGGGTGGGAAACACCCATCAAGATGTCCTCCTCTCAGAGGGAGAACTACAATTCCCAAGGTGCAATGCATCAAAAAGTGGGGGTGTAAGAATACAGGAGCTGGCGGAATGGGCCAATAGGATGCCAAGGCAGCTTCCTCAGTGGCCAATGGGAGAATAGGTAAGTCATTGCCTGTTTTCTATAGGGGAAATGATGTGCTGTGGCTGGGGAACATGGTGATTTCCAGATCTCCAGGCCCCACAGGGAGATTATACAAAAACTGAGGATCACAGTGTTAGGAAGTGTATAATAGAAGTATGTTCAAAGTAGAATTTGAGAGATATGCTATCTTAGGTTATTATGTCTGCCGCAAGGGTTCCAACGGGACCCCTAGAAAATATGCTGCTATCTTAAAAGAGTTTTTGTGCTCACAAAGAAATTATTGTACCTTATGTCCTTTATATACATCACGGTCCTTGAAAAAGACTATTCAAAACGGACCAATTACTAGAGTCCCGTGGGACTAGTGATTGTCATATTGACAAGCTGCTGTCTGAATATCTGAATAGAATGTAAACCTGTACTTTAATGTGTTGTTTGGGTAAAACCTATTTTTGATAACATTTGACACCAATTTATATAACAGTATAGAAAAATAGAAAAAGAAAATGCACAATACTGATCTACCTTGAACATACATCTATTATACACAACCCACAGGGAGACTGTGAACATTTGGGGAAGACTGGGAGATGTACATTACCTCAGGACACATTCAATAACTTGCAATAGCAAACTGTTTAGAATGTTGGAGGTGAGGGCCAATCAGGCCACATATGCAAATGACCTCTGTGTTCCAACTAGCTATGGAGGGGGAGGATGACATGCAGAATCAAGTGAGACCCAATCAGCCCACATATGCAGATGACCTTGAAAGGCTAGCCAAATCAGGAAGAAGGGGGGTTTGTTGGGATCACAGGTAGCCTTTTATATATGTCTAGATTAGCAACTGCTTACTGCTATACTGGGCAGTGTCATTTGAGAAACAGGGTGATGTACTGTAGTGTCACCTTTGAAACAGAATTTGAGGTTTTTCCTCACTCTCTTCCCTTTAGCAAGAGTTTTATTTCCTTTACATAGTCTTCAGTATGTATGTGCTTGTGTGATTGCAGAGCACACCAACTGTGAGCTGAAATCACATTGTCACTAATTTTGGGTCTGACAATGGGCACAGGTGCCTGACCAGCGATGGTGCCCCAGGAACCAGATTTATGGCACAATCATACAAGCAGTGAGGTGGTAGCTTGTCAGCTTCACTCTCCTTGAACACATCATTAAAGTCTGTATACTTTTCAGGAAGTGGAGAAACCCTCGTAAGAGAGGTGGGGGCTAGAATCGTGAGTTGTGCATGGTGCAGGCACAGCTGATATAACCAAAGTTCCTGCTGGGCCCATTCAATGATGGGATTGTGTCAGGCCAACCAGAAGAGTCCCAGGATAAGTGGAAACCGGGGCATCTTTACCACATCAAATATTATCTGCTCCTAGTGTTCCTGAATTTGGAGTGTAACGGGTTGGATTTCCTGGGTCACTGGACCTAATAATAGTAGGTGGCCATAAATAGCCTCTACTAGTGTAGAGATCTCTGTCTTAAAGTAGAACCCTGTTCTGTACTGTAAATTGACTGACTGTCCATAAAACAGTAGGCCACTCCCAAGTCTATCATCACATATACTAATAATAACTGGCCACTTGGTAAGTATATTTTCACCAGAATCAGTAACAGGCCAATATTGCTGGAAGCCTCTGAGGACCCAGCTAAATACCCTAATTTGGACTTGGGGTTCAACTTTTACTGGAGCTGTGGCTGGGTTTTTCTTGGCAGGGCACCCACTTGCATAGTGCTCCAGTTCCCCAAAGTAGAGGCAGAGATTGTTGGTCTGTTGCCTAGCTTTTCCCTTGGGCATCAGATGCAGCCAGGTGGCACCGAGTTGTATAGGTTCCCCTTCATCCCTGGGTATGTTCTGGGTGGAAGTATGATCAATAGGAGCTGATACATGTCATGTTGGCATTTGTGGAAACCAAGTGGTACTGCAGGCCTGCCTGTGGTTTTCCAACCAGACATTAATTCACAGGCACAGGTGGATTAGATATTGCAAGGTTGTAAGACGTTCTACTCAGGTGACCTCATCCAGATTTTCTTCAGCTAACCCTTCCAGGTACTGGTCTATGAATGCCCCTTTGTTCCAGCCAAGGTCCTGGGTCAATAACTGAAACTTGGTGGTCTACTTGGCCACTGAACTTTTCCCTTGCTTCAGAGCTTGATTCTTACAGTTGGCATTCTTTGCCTTTTGAGGATTAGTGAATACATTGGAAAGATGCGCTACAAACCCTAAGAAGTTTCCAGCAAGGGTGATTGAGTGAGCAGCAAGACACTGCCCACTTGGTGGCTTGCTTTTTTAACAAACTAATCAGAAAGCATACCTTTACTCTGTCCAATGGAAAGTCTTAAGCATGTGGCACAATATCGGCATTGTGTTAGGAATGCTGGAAAATCCTCCATGCTGCCTTCAAACTTTTCTGGAGGATTGATAGGGCATCTTGGAGGCACCACGGGAAGGGCTGCTGGTGGTTGCTGCAGCTGCTGCTGCTGCATAATCCCCAGAGCCTGAGTGAGTTGTTGCACCTGGTCCTGCAGCATTGTGGCAGTGGCCCCTTCCATATTGTGGGGATCTGGAGTGGAAGCAAACTGTTAGAGTCTAGGTGCAAGCCGAGTCAGAGTCCAAAATCAGAGTCAAGATTCAATCCAGAAGGTTACTTACCAGACAGCAGAGGCCATTTCAGAGCGTGATCCAGAAAGCGAGGTCTAGCAGTCCAAGGTTGTATACAAGAGCAAGCAGGTCTCAGGTCCAAGTCCAAAGCTGCTCTGTAGGTCACTGGAGTGGAGCAGAGTCAGGAGCTCAATCAGAAATTGTGGTCACAGAGTCCACCAGGTGATGACTTGTTACTTCCACACTGAGCAGTCTCCCTTGACTGGCTTTTATAGGCATCTGTTGTAAGATCTTACTTGCAGCCAGCTGCTTGGGAGTAACCCTGCAGCTACTCAACATCAACAAGCAGCTGGCGTCAAGCCAGGAGATGTACGCTTTGTCTTCTTTCCTGGAGTTCCATTCTAAGTCTTCCATCTCTGGCACTCAAAGGGTTTGGGTGAAACTGGAGGGCTGGTAACGACCACCTGCGCTTCATCTGTTGGAATGGGGCTGGTAGGTGCTGGTGGCTCTGCATCAGCTGTCGGCTGTGAACTGCTCCAAGCCTGCAGTTCATCTTACTTGCTTTCTTCTGCTGCTTCAGAACTGACTACACAGACTCCTCTTCTCAGTCATCTCCTCCTGAACAGTCCTCCTCTCCTGACTGACTCACAACAGAGACCTTAGCAAATGGTTTACTTGTAACTCTTTTACACATGTCCTAAATGTGTTGTGCTAGCCACCTTATTCAGTAATGGGAAAAAGGAAAAGGGTACTTTGGGACCCCTCTATATGAGGCCAGGATGAAACCTTGAAAGATGATACCTTACTGGCCAGCAGAAGAGCAGGTCCGGATCCCCAATTATATTCTCCACAACCTTCCCCTCCCCCTCTGGAGCCATTGGCACTATCGTCTCCAGTAAAAACTAGACTGGCAGCAAGGAGAGAGCAAGAGGAAAGACAAAAAGAAAAGAAAGATTTTGAGGGAGGTTATCAGAGTTGGGAAATTTGTGGTTTACAGTCTCTCACTTCCTCAGCCGAAAAACACTCGACATGTACTAAGATTACCTTAACTCTGGGGGCGGTAAAGCCAAGTCTTTTGGCACCCTTCCCAATGATCCCTGTTCCAGTACAAATGCAGCCAGACAGCGCTGATAATAGAGTCATGGACTTGGATAGAGGATCGGGTAGTTTAACCCCCTTTTCTACTACAGATAATATGCAGGCTGCAACCCCTTTCTCCCAGAACCTAAATAAAATAATCTGAAAATCGGAATTGATTAATCAGGTTTATTTTTGCTGATCAAAACACTGCTGACATTCCAGGAATGACAACAGGTACAGAAAGAATTAGAAGAGTGCTTAGGAGAACTAGATCTAGCAGATGGGTGGCCGGCGAATCATGTAGCAGTTACCACTGACATGTTGGAAACTGACCCAGAATGGAACTATAATACTACTGAAGGGCAACGGTACATAGGTATTTTGAGAAAAGGAGTGCTGCAGGCAATGAAGCAGGCAAGGGCCAAGCCTGTAGACTAGCAAAAGATTCATAATGTTATACAAGGTCTGGATGAGTCTCCAGGGGACTTTCTTCAGGGGCTAGAGGAGGCTGCGTACATGTATGGGGGCAGAATGAATCTGAAGGCAGAGTCATGTTGCCCTGATTAGAGGGCTGTTCAAGGCTCAGGCTACTAGGGATCTAAGAAGCAAATTACATCAATGGAAGGATTACAATGGGATGAATATGGCACAAGTTATGTCAGTTGCTATGCATATTTTTATGACTAGGGAACATGCAAGCAGGAAGTAGAATAAGAGAGAGGGAAGAGGCTGTGAAATATCAGCAATGGCAATGGGAGCTGGAACTTGGGGAGGTGGCAGCCATGGAAGAGAAGGTTATAGGGGCAGAGGAAGAGGCCGTGAGGAAGTGGGAGGTAGAGAAGTGAGCACTGAAGGCAGACAGGGGTGCTTTGTTTGTGGAAAGGTGGAACATTGGAAGCAAGAATGCCCAGAAAGAGGGAAAGGGGACCAGAAAGTGAAAGGTGCAGTGTTGGTGGATTACACAGAAGATGAGGATTGACTGGGAGGGACTGGGAGGACCTGCAGTCTGGTAAAGACAGAAGTCATAGTAATTTAAAAAGCCATTGAGAAGTCTTATGTATCAATGTGTATAGGAAATCATAAGTATAATTGTTTAATCAATATGGGGGCGACACTGTTTTTCCTTACTGCTTCCAGAAGATCAGCCATCAGGGAAAATGGAATGGGGCATGGGAATAGAGGGAAACCCAAAGACCTGTCTGGTTACTAAGCCACAATGGAGAACGATAGGTCCTTTAATGACAGAACATGACTTCTTGATGGCAAATAGTGCCATCAATTTGTTGGGAAGAGATTAATTGGCAAAATTACAGGGAATCATACATTGTACCCCTGAGGAAATGAGGATGGAAATACCCATGGCTAAACTGGAAATGTGTATGGAGGTATTAGACCCACCAGCGGGGTCACCAACTGAATAAGGGCAATTGGAGATCTTGATAGAATGGGTACCCACTGTCCATGTGGGGAGGGGGGAGAAAGGGGATGTGGGGCTACTGAAGTCAGCCACACTGGTGAAAATCCCTACCAGTCCCATTTGCCCTTCACTCAAGTAAAGCAGTACCCTCTTTCTAAGAAGGCAGTAGAGGGCTTGTAGCCCTTGGTGGCGGGATATTTGCAGCAAGGGATCTTGGTAGAGTGCGAGTCACCATGCAACACTCCAATTCTGCCAGTACATAAACCAAAGACAGAGGAGAATGTGCAACGGCAGTTCTTTTAGGATCTCAGGGCAATCAATAAATTTGTGGTATCTCACTACACAGTGGTGCCTAACCCACATTCCATCCTAACTGTCATTCCTCCCCACACCAGATGGTATACCGTGGTAAATCTGTGCTCGGCCTTCTTCTCCATTCCGATGCACAAGGACAGTTGGTCCCTCTTTGCATACACATGGGGAATGAATCAATTAACTTGGAGTTGGCTGCCACAGATTTGTGGATAGCCTGGCCATTTTTTCCAGGATTCTACACAAGGACTTGATGAACATAAATATTTCCCCCGGTCAAAATTATTGATTTATGTTGATGACCTGTTGTGTGCTGAAATGGAGGAGGGTGCACTAGGAGATGCTGAAAAAAATATCGACTGCTTTAGTATATAAGGGTTACAACTGATTCTTTCTGACCAATGTTGTCTGTACTGCTGGCAGGAGTCAAGCAGGGCTCCTGCAATTGCCCAGGCAATTTGTTATGCCAGGGAGAAACATGGCTGAAATGGTTTAATATCCACATTAAGGACCAAACTAGACATGACGGTGTTCACAGTTCATACTCATGGACACTGCTGCCATTTTAAAGCAATTTTAAAATTCCATTAGGACTTAATCATGGATACTGTGATTACTAGCTTGGTCCCTAGCCTGGCACTTCTAGATGGACCAGAATGCAAAGCAAAGATGTCATTCGCTCCATGAGCAAGCAGGCTCTATTAATGCCCTAACCAATAGCAAAATTGCCAAAGGTTTTAATGCTTCATAAGAGCATTCAAAATTCCAGCTTCTGAATTCTTGCCAGAATTGTGACCCTTGGAAGGCTGCCTTGGAAGAATGTACTCTCACCATCAGAGGCTGGGCTAATAAATATTAATGATTTTGGCTCACAAACCATGTAGGAGACCATAAACTCAGCGAACTGAGTTGAGTATATTTTCTCTGATGCTCAGTAAAAGCCTTTTTTAAATTATCTGTGCTATGTGAAGTATGACTCATGCAACACGTTTGCATAAATGTAGGCCCTGATTCGTATACCCTTCCTGAAATCCAAGGTCAGCAAGGAAACTCTTGCTATAGTGACACAGCACAAGCCTGGCCTCTAGAAGGAGCTCAGCTTTCTCAATAATTTCTTGGGAACTTTTAGGATTTTCTCTCTTGGTTAATTCATTTGGCCCCATTTCAGTTTCCTACTCTTAATTGGTAAAAATTTATTTCAGATGGCTTTTGGAAATGGAGATGATTCTATTGATCTCGTGCCTTGGCTATTTTCTCATATTATGTTTTTAATTGTGCTTTAGCAATATTTTTAATAACATTTTGTACAGTTTGGCCATTTTCTGATGAAAAGCAGAACAAAATGGCTGTAAGTAACCAAACATAAGACTGTTTGCAGTACAGGATTCAAAACCCATATCCAGAATTCCCAGAAATGTGAGAATGAACATGCCACCATCCTCCACTCAATAGAAGGTACTGTTTTCTTTGTTCCTTTCTTCAATCTGTTTTTATAGTTAATTAAACCATGGTTTCTTGTGGCATTTGAACCGAGCCAGTTAACCAAGATTTTCCCCGTCTCCATGTGTGAGGACAGAAGGAAGAGGGAGAGGATGAAAGTGAGCCTGAGGATATCCTGGGTTGGTCTCATCATGAAGTTTTCTTCTGGCATCGGAAAGCAGCCAAAATGTGCCAAGGCAACATCTGTGTGGCTTTATCTCCAACGTTCACCAGAGTCAGTAAACCCTTTGGGTCTAATATAACAGGAGTCTCTTGTAACCTGAATTAGCGTTTATCTTATCTGGTGCACAGGTTTAGGTCTCTTACAGTGCTATCCTAAGCAGAGTCACACCCTTCTAGGCCAACTAATGACAAAAGAATAGAAAGGTATAACAGGATTGCACAGTTGGTGTCATTTGTTGTCTAACCAACTGTAGTCCTAGATTAGTAAAGGCACACACCTATTATCTCTATCACAAATTGCAAATTGCAATCTAGTTTCGACAGAAAATATTTAACAGCAAATCATCTGTATTTCTGTAGATCTGCAAATGATTATATAGATTTGTTTATCTTTCCAGAATGAAAACACAATTATGGTAACACTAATACTATGGCTACAAATTCTCAGCAGGACCCTCATTTCCTGAAAATGTTTGTGTCCAAAATACATGAAGGCATGCATGAACAACACTACTTTTTATGTTAGGCTACCAGCCATTTAATTGAAAGTAATTGCTGAACATTTCAACAGACATCATTTCTTCTCCTGAATATAACAAAATTCACACAGGAAACAGTGTAAAGGATTAAAAAAAGAAAGAAATGGAGACCCCGTCTGCCAAGATGTTGCCCATCAAAGCAAAGAGCGTGTTCTCAGAGGCCCTGTGTGCTGCCCAGCCCTGGGAGGGGTTCAATGCTGCCTCCTCCTCAGAGTACCTGCTAGTCAGAAAGGATCATTGTGAAAACATTCATACTTGCTTCTTCATCACATCTATTTTGGTTCCAGTCTGACCACTGGGGAACCTTTTACATTTTGGCACTTGCTTATAGTAATAAAGTATGAAGAACTGGATTGATTCATTTACCCCCTACTTTCCATGAATAACTCTAAAATATTTCAGCAAATTCTGCTGCCAGGTAAGTCACCAGTTACCTCAACAGGATATCACTTGGATCATGTTGATTTGAGACCTGCTGCCAGATCAGGTATCTTAAATGTACCTAATTGTTACCCAGTGGTCAGCTTCACAATATAGAGCACATAAAAGTAGATAAAGATCTTGTGGAGAGATGGAGAGCCTGCAGTTATTTGCTCCTCAATGGATCCACAGGTGTCAATATTCTGTGCAGGTGCAGCTACAAAGGGGAAAATAACTGCCCTTCAGGGCAGTTTTGGCTTGGGAAAATGGCAGAAGGGAGGCAGCAGCCCTTCCTCCTGCCATACCACAGTGCCAACTCAAATCAGGCCCCTGCAGAGCTCTTAATGGACATTTCCCCACAGCTGCTGCGAGAAAAGTCAATTAGGTCCAGAAGACACAGACTTGACAGATTAAAAATGTCGTGTAGTTTGGCCCTCAAAGATGACTCCACAACTTTACCTACTAGTAAGCTGGCTAGCCCCTGTGCTGACGACACATATATCCAGACAATGTTGGAATCTTCTCATACTTGGCAGATTCCATAGGGATGCAGAAACAAAAAGGAAACAAAACACTTAAAATAACTGGAAAATACTCCAGAAGGGACAGAATGTTGGGTACACCTGAGGAAATTCAGAATCCCTTTGCTCCATATATTCTCTTCATAATGCTGTAGGTAGTGAACATGGGGAAAGTTCTTGCTACATGTTAAAAGTGAAGTGGTCTGCCCATTACCTTCATGCATGTTTTACCCATCACTTGGAGGAATTTCTATTAACTTTCTGGTATGGATTACAGGAATCTATAAACACAGCAACACCCTTACGAACCTAGGCAAGCTGGTGGAGTCAGATAGTTAACTTAGCATTTCTTTCCAGTTGACAAATGGATTTTGTTAAGGAATAGATGTTACGGATAGTGAGGTTGGTTTTGTGGTTTGAGCATCAACCCTCTGGGGTGAGATTAAAATTTTTAACAACTATGCAACATTGAAAATTATACAATATATGGCACTATGGGAATGCTCCACCCTGGCATTTCAGTATTATACAAAGATACAGCTGTACTGTAGCTGTTATTCTATTTGCAGTACTGTTCAACATATTTCTCTTCAGAGGAATTGTATGAACTGCATGGATTCATCGGTTATGTGTGGCTTCCGAGAAAGGTTCATGGGTCAAATTCCTGGCAAGTTTTCTTCCATAAAGAAGAAAAAAGTACGGACTTGTGTAACATCTTAATTCTGGATCCTGTTCATTTCAGCAGAGGACACGCTCCCCGTGTTTCTGGTTCTGTATCTCAGCACCCAACTAAAAGTGCAGGAACTTCACCAGAAGAAAAACTACATTTGTTTTTCTTGGCATGTCTACATGATGCATGAACTCTGTTCTTCGTAGGGCAGAGGCTCATTCACTTCAGGGATATTTGGCAGCTGGGTTTTTCCCCATGCTCCCTATTCTAAGAGATGTGGTAGAGATGTGGTTTGTTCTTGAAGCAGGGATTCCACTGTTGTTTTGTCTGGTGGCAGCTACTCCTTGAGATACAAAGAACACCAAGCATTTAGGACTTTATGTCAAAACCTCCACCTTGAATTGAATGCAAGGCCATTGTAGTTAAGGACTTTGTAACATAGATGAATACATTGCACTCCATTATTAAGTTTACACACAAATCAGATCATCATAGCACTGATTTTTTTTTGGATACTTCTGTTTACATCTCTGAGTCAGGCTCTTTGGCAGACGCTTTTCGAAGAGTTCTGATAGAAACTCTTATCTTCATTATCACTCGCATCACATTAGGCATCTAAGGTACAGTTTGCCCTATGGCCAATTCTTACACATCAAAAGGAACTCAACATTGCCAGCCCATTACTCAGCAGCAGCGTCCAAACTATCTAAGGAGTTTAGGGAGAGAGGCTACCCGCATGCAATCATTGAGCAGGCAAGGCTGAGAGCCGATACGGTAGATCGGTCAAAACTATTTAAAGAGACAGTACACATTACGCGAAAAAGGTCCTTTAATTGTGCTTTTGATTTTACGCCTTTGTCTTCGCAAATTAAAGACATCATATTGAGACATTGGCATGTAGTTAAGGAAATCTCGGGATGTGAAAACGCACCATTTATAGGTTTTAGAAGAACCAGAAGCCTCAGAGACTCCTTAGTGCACTCAGACTTGACAGTTCGTCCGACAGACATAACTGCAGGTCCAAAAGGCCACCATCCCTGCGGGCATTGTGGAGTCTGCCCCCTGGTGTGGCAGACCACGACAGTCAATATCTCTGAAGTGCGTTGTGATTATTTGTTACGCTCCTTCTCCACCTGCGCTACAAAACAGGCTGCGTATCTCTTGAGATGTTGTTGTCCTCCCCCCCCCCCCCTTTTTTATGTGGGGATTTCGTCTAGGGCCGTTCGGACCCGCATGATCGAACATAGATCTTGCATTAGAAACTGCAGAGTAGATTCTCCTCTTGTGCAGCACATTATGGCAAAAGGGCATACTTGCAATGATTTCAGATTTTTAGCTCTAGAGGTTATTCCCTCCCATCAGTTTGATCAGGTTGATGTGCAGAGAAAGCTGAGACAAACAGAGGCATTCTGGATCTTCCGTTTGCATAGTCAGCATCCTTATGGTTTAAATCAGTCAATAGAATTCAATTCTTTTTTATGAAATAGGTGAGCATAATGCTCCTCTTGCCCCTTTAAATATTTTGCTGAGTTTGTGTATATATGGGTATTGGTGTAGTTGATTGTTAAGGCGTGCCGATTATGTGAGGCTGTGTCCCTTTTTTGATCGGTTCCCCATCAATGTTCTTACTTTTGGGTGAGCTTTTCTAAGCATGGGTTTCCATTCTTAGGCTTCTATAGGGGGAACTGATATGAATAATTAATGGTGGCATCTTTCTTACAGAATAATCATCTTTGAATAGAATAGAAATTGGATTTCTTGTTCTGAAGAAGTTGTAAGTATATGTATGATGCATTGTTGGTAAAAGGAGGTAATCAATAATTGTATTTGGAGTGACCCATTTGTATTTGGAGTAATGATATGAATGTTTTATATTCAGCAAGCTGAAGAAGCTCCTGACGAAACGAAGGATCAAAGCCGGCATCTTCGTCCTTCATCTGAAGATTATGTGTATGTGTCTTTATTTGATTGTATTTTGTACAAGAGAGACTTATATGTTTTGCTTGTAGACCCTGGTGGGTTGTTTACTATACATACAGACCCTGTTGGGCTATTATATTGTTTATATTATATTATATATTCTGCGTTAAACAGTGACTCTCCCTTTGGGAGAAAATTTAACAACATGACATCACTTCTAGATTTTCTAGGAACTGGCTAAAACTCTATGGTAAAACCAAAGAGTTTTGAGAGGTTCCTAGAGAAGACTGAAGTCACTTCTGATTTTTCCCAGGAGTGGCACTATGCCTATGGTTGACGTCCATCCTCCCTCATGTTTCTACCCTGCCTCTCTCCCACTGATTGCCTGATACAAGTCTGACTGAAGCATATTACCTCAGATTCCACTTCCAAATCACCTTCATGGGCAACTCCCATGTTTTAATTGGTTTTAAATGTTTTTATATGAATCTTGGCACATTTGGGCCAAGTAATGTGAGCTGCCCTGAGCCTGCTTGTGGGGAGAGCAGGCTAGAAATATTCCAAATAAATAAATAAATTAAAAAACATATTTATTTGTTTCAATTATATTCCACTTTTCTTCCTAGTGGGGACTCAAAGCAGCTTACATCATTCTCCTTTCCTCCATTTTATCCTTACAACAGTTCTGTGAAACAGGTTAGGCTGAGTGTATGTGACTGGCCCAAGGCCATCCATCAAGTTTCCATGGCAGAGTGCACATTTGAACCTGAGTCTCTCAGATAGGAGTCCAGCACCATAACTACTATACCACACTGGCTCTAATCTAGTGGCTACTAGTGCATGAATGGCAGTGGCAAATCTTTGTGTCTTCCAGAAAAGTGTACAGCTGGTGAACCTGCCAAAGCCTGTAAAAGGAACTTTAGGCAACAGGCAGCCTTTGGCAACTGGAGTATAAACTTGGGTGAAGCAGCACTCCTACAAAGCAAACCTGATCTGTCAAAGAGTGCGTGATCTCATACAAGACAGATTTTTTTTCCCCTTATAAAATTCCCCATTATAGCTGCTTGTTTGTTCTGGATTAATTTTGTTCTGGATTTTTTCACCTTCATCCAATCCATTACAGGCACAAAGTCAGGAGAATACTATCTCAAGTGTCATCTCCATACTGATAGCACAGAATACCATAGCTCTAAATGACCATCCCCAGTGGCTGCATGTAAATATTAAACAAGACAAATAAAATTGATCTTTGAAGATAGCTTTTCCCAAAACTACATTCTAAAACTTCCTGTCTATAAAGGTTTAGAATCAAGACAAAGGACTACCCTAAATCCCAGTTCTCCAAGATGTTCCAGAAGAATATTGTGGTACCAAAAGCTGCTGAAAGATCTAGGGGAACCAAAAGGGTGCTCTTTGATAGTCATCTTCCATTTCTATTCATCCCCAAATCAAGCCAAATGCAGACTGAAATTAATCCAATCCACTATTAGGAGCAAGACAGTGTACCTTCCAGGCAACAGAGGTATGTGAGATGTTGACTTGCATTAGGCAACATAGTTTTGTTCTGATAGCCATATTCATATTAGCCATTCATTAAAAATATATATGAAGACTCATGTATTCTCCAACACTGTGGAGGGAGATTTAAAATAATTCAAAGAAAGAACTAATTTAAAAAAAAAAAATTTTTAAAGGTCCTTCATTACCTTTACGGGGTTTCCTAGAAAAGAAGTGCCACTGAACTCACTTTTGAATATTTAAAAATATATTTTAAAATATATGAGCACAACAGGGCAATAGTCAGATCTTATCTATCTATATATACTGGCTTGCTCTCATAATTTTATCCTTGTGGCATTCTCTTTGTTACATTTAATGTGATAGAAACAGAAGGAGCTGAAAAGGGAAGCAGCACAACAGAGATAATCCCCACTCTCCACACATTTATATACTGACTTTGGGAGCAGAAATAAAACCTCAGGCTTCCCACAGGCTAGATGGCAACTTTATGTGGTGCCTCCTTTCTCCTTCCCTGCTCTCCTTCTGTATTTGGTTCACCACAGAATGATATTGGGGGGGGGGACTATGTCATATCCTTGATGATGTCATTGGCACAGTCCAATAGACGATGATGAGTTTTTTATACCCCACTTTTCTCTACCTTAAACAGTCTCAAAGTGACTTACAATCACCCCCCACTTCCTGTCCCCACAACAGACGTCTTGTGAGGTAGTTGGGGCTGAGAGGGTTCTGAGAGAACTGTGACTGGCCCAAGGTCACCCAGCAGGCTTCGTGCGGAGTAGGGAATCAAACCCGGTTCTCCAGATTAAAGTCTGCCACTCTTAACCACTACACCATGCTGGGTGCCCATGACACTCTACAACCCCATTCTAAGTAACTCTTACAATTACAGCGGATGAGCTAACTGAAGAGGAAGTGAAAACACACGTGCAAAACCCCCCCATCATTGCTGAGCCACTGTAATAGTAACATAACTGAGTTGCTGCTTTGATGAAATCCTCCATCATTCATTACACGAATAATTCTACCTTCAGTTCCCTCCATGCTGCCAATCATTTGCCAGTCTGCCACATGAACACAGTGCAAGGCAATGCAGATTGGTAGTGCAATCTTATGTAAAGTTAATCCAGTCTGTCCTTTAATTTCAGTCGGTTTAACCAGAGTAATTCTGCATATGAACACAATGTACATTTGTGAAAACCTAAAGCAGATCCATATCTGATGGATGAGCTTTTATCTGCCCCAGGAGAATGCACAAAGTCTGAACACATGTGTTTTCTTTTTAATGATAACCTTGCTGATCCACAGTGTTGTTAATGAAACAAACAACTCGTTTGGGGAAAGCAGGAGAAGGGTGTTGGCTGTACTGAAGGTACAAACACACATTCCTGTTTTTCTCCTTGTTCTGCCCTTGGCAACCAGCTGAAATGTAATATTACTTCACTCTCCTTCCCCCCTTGCACTTTGCTTCAGATATGGTGTTATTACAGAAAAATTACAGAGCTTTATAAACACCTGCATATTATGTGCATGACAATCATAATACTGGTAATTCATCACAATAGTGATATTAGCATTGATCCCACAGTAATCTTTCTCAAGAAATATCATGCAAGTTTGTGGAAACTATGAGAAAAGCCATTCTTCCAAAATGCTGGTAAGCTGGCAATGCTAGGTTTCAGTTACTTTTTTTGAAAAACAGTCAATATGCATATCCCTTTAATGTAATGCAGCTTATAAAAACAAAATTGCTGGTGCTTGGACTGAAGTAACTCCACATTAGATTGCACTGTGCTGGAGTGTGGGGAAGGTCAGCTTAATAATAAAATTGCTTTGAACTGAACTTCATTCTTATAATGTGACTAACAGTCTGATCCTAAGCAGGTCAATGGCACTAGCTTTCTACTAAGTAGGACTGCAACCATATGATTTTAAGATTTAAGATTTAAGTAAGACTGCAACCATAAGATAATAAATCACAAGATTTATTGGACTTAACTATATTAGGTTAGGACAAACATGGCGTGCCTCCTTATGGTGTAGGACCACAATAAGGCTAGCTGGATAGCGATTTAGTAAAGGACTAATTGTGAGAGCTGTCACCCCTCTTCTCAGGATGCCACAGGAAGAACAGGAGCTGTGGAACTAGAGAAGCTAGTTTTCTGTCCTCATGGCTGGCATGTTACTCCCACACAACATCCTTGCATACTTCCTATGAGTTAGAATGTGCCAGCTTGAATGGAAATTTAGCTTTCATCATTTCATAGCTTCCCTTCTTGGTTTAGTACCAAATTCACTGTTAAGTTATCTCCTGAAAGTATGTTGACCTATCCTTTCACCTTATATTTAGTGGCTACATACACTGATACAGCATTATTGTTGTTGTTGTTATAATTATTATTATATCTATTTAGAAAATCAGTCCTCCTGGCACTCAGTACCTGATTGTTCTGTTGTTTATCTTTTTATCTGGTCTTACTTTGTTGTTATATTTATATCTCACATTTTTTTCCATCAATTAAACCCAAGGCAACATACATACCTTCCCAAGGTGCTGATCAGACCTGGTTAGTTGTCACCCATGACTGGACTGCTGTATGATGAGGTTTTGCAGCCTGAAGCATCCAGCTCATCTACTCAATTTGGGCTTACTCCTAGGAAACTGTTCTTAGGACTGCATTGTACGTCTCCCCACAACCCCTGACTCTGACCTAAGAAACACTTGCCTTTTTGTGAAGCGATGGGGAGGTGAAGAGAAAAGTAAGAGGAATGGAGGAGAAAAGAGACAGAACCACAGCCAGGAACAGGTCTGTGAGAGCTGGAAGGGCATTAATGGGGACTGTAGAACATAGAACAAAAAACTCCTATGATCAAACTCAACATATGACCTAGAAAGTCTCCCTTGGAACCCAATAATTATTTTCTATCCCTTTTTAGATGAAGTATACCTGTTTATTTACCTTATTAAAGTCCCAGGTGTTACAACTACTTGCCAGTATGTTTGTTGGAACCCATCGGAGTTGAGGCAGAAGTTGCTAGCCCTGCAGAGTTTTCAGTACTTGCTTCTATTCTCATTTGCACAGGCACACTACCAATTAGTACCATAATTACAATATTAGAAAGGAAGTGCTAGAGAGCAGGAACCATCAAAGACAAGACAGAGACAAACTTGTATGAAAAATGAAATTTAAAAAGGTACAGGTATGGGGAGGGAAAGGCCCATGTCACTCATAAAAAGTGGCCAGTGATGTGTAGGCCCGGTACATCTCTTGGTGGTTGCCCCTGGCCAGGGGGATGAAGTTAGTGTTTCTGGTACTGGATTTGCAAATTGCCGCCATTTTAGTGGGTTTGGTGGTTTTACTGTTAAATTATTAACTTTGAACTTTGTATGTTGATTTTAATGTTGTGAGCCGCCTAGAGCCGCTTTGTGCTGGCTAGGCGGGATATAAATTCAAATAAATAAATAAATAAATAAATAAAATCACACAAAGGGCCTCAGCAAATAGGTGCTTTCACTTCTAGCACAACCTGCATCCACTCAGCACTTTGTATCTCAGTTCTGATGCTCACAATGGAAGAATACCTCTCAGAAAAATAATAAAGCTGTTCTGAGTATAAGGGAAGCCTGGTTCCCCCAAAATGCAGGGCAATAACTGGTTATGAAGCCTAGCAACAAACAGAAAAGATCTGTACATTGCCTTGGAAATAAAACACCATCTGGAAAGGGCCTCACTAGAGAAATTCAGCTATCAATTGCTCATGACTGTAGAAGACAGCATCCAAAGACAGAAATGTTTGAGACTGCTACCCCATGTAATTGTTCTTCTTTAAGCTTGTATGACACAACATTTGGTCCCTTGCAAATTTTATAAGACTTGGTTGGGGTTTGTGCATTTTAAAATAGTTTTTTCTCTCCCCCTCCCCTTTAAGATCTTTGCCACAAAACAGTAGAGCTTCAGTTATTTACTTATTTTGTGAAGTAAATAAACCACATCTCTGTCAACACACCTTGAAAACATCCAGATGTTACATGGGGCTATCCTTGAAGATGGTTCAGAAACTTCACTTGGTTCAAAAATCTGCAAGGGTTTGTAGTGGGACTCACCACAATAACTATATTTCAACTACATTGTCTCCAGATCTGTTTCTGGACTCAGTTCAAGATGTTGGTAATAGCTATTAAAGCCCTAAACACCTCCACCCACATCAGTATTCCTGAGCATTAAGATCCCCGAGTGGAACTGTCATATGGGAACCAGCTGTAACAGAGGTGAGATTGGCTTTTGCCCATCACACAGGAGGGCTTTTTCAGCCGCTGTCCATGGATTATGCTTATTTTTATTTATATTCCATTTCTCTCCCTGATCAGGGACCCAAAGCAGCTTTGCACATTGTTCCCTCCTCCTCCTCTTAATCTTCACAACAACCTTGAAAGGATATATTAGTCTGAGAGATTGTGACAGGCCCAAATTCACCCAGTAGACTTCCATAGCTGGGTGGGTAGTCCCAAATCCTAGTCTGACATTCTAACCACTACACCATGCCATTATAGAACTTCCTCCCCCTGGAGGGGCTAAGGACATTCTTTTAAGAAGGCATTCAATCTCCATTAGAGGGATGGTGCCTACTCAACCTTGGTGATTAATGAAATCTGTCAATTTAATAATTACCTTTCTCCCAGGCACCCTAGGCAGGTAATAACAACATAAACAACTTAATAAAACTGGCATAAAACACATTAAAGTCTCAAGCAATCTATGTCCCAACCAGCAGAGTATTCCTCCTCTATCCAGACTCAGGCAACCCTGAAAGCTCTCTGGAACACCTCGTTTGTAGCCCCACCAGAAAGCCAAAGGGTTGGAGCTGCCCTGTTTTCTGCCAGGAGGTTGTTCCAGGGTCATGTTTGCCTGACAGCCCTCTGTCTCCCCAGTCTGCGCGCCTTGGTGGGCTCGCTGGGGAGACCGAGGGCAGCCAGGCAAACATGCCTGCTTCCCTTCCCCATTTTTTTTTTTTTTTTGGGGTGGGGGGGAGATAGGAGACTATAAAGGCGATGCTGAAGTGGGGTGGAGAAGGCAAACTTTCATACCTACTTTGTGCTTTCCTGCCCCTTCTAATATGCTAATAAGCTGCAGTCAGGGGTGTGGCCTATAATGCTAATGAGTTCCTGCTGGGCTTTTTTTGCTTTAAGACAAATAGTCGGTGCAGAAGCTCCAGCCCATTTTTTCATGTGTGTGAATTTCAATTCCCAGAGATTATACACACATACACGAGGTGAGCGGAGTTCCTCAACAGTTGGTTTATAGGCCGTAGTGCTCTTTCTAGTGAACTGCAAGTGGGCTTTTAAAGATCCTCAAATGTCGTTCTCCCAGAACTTTATGAGAAGCGAGACCTCCAGCGCCTTGCTAAGTGCGGGCGGGCGGCTCCTACGGCGCGCGTTAGTTTGTTTTATCCTTGCCTTATTTCAGTCTCGAACCTCAACGCCGCCCGCACACGATCTCCACACCGGCCTCCGCCAATCAGGAAGCGTCAGCAATGCAACCGCCCCTCACCGCCGCCCGCCCGCCCGCGCGCGCCCCCCGCGCGCCCGCCCGCGCCGACGAACCGCGCCCTCCCGCCTGGCAGAAGCCTCCAGGAAAGGGGGCATGGTCCTCACGTCCTGGCCTGCCTCGCCGCGTTCTGGCCCGCCCCCTTCCTTTTCTGGGTGACGTAACGCATGCGCCCATCAGGACCCGGAAGCCGTTCGGGGCGATGGCGGCAGCGGAGGGCATGGGGCAGCAGTGGGTGCTCGTGGAGATGGTCCAGGCCTTTTATGAGGTGAGCGAGACAGGCAGGGGGACTTTTCAGGGAACGCGAGGAGGCCCCGCTGGGCTGCGAGCAGTGGCTGCAGGAGCCACCGAGTTCCCTTTTCTTCCCTGGCTGGGAAGCATTGGGGGGGAAGGGAAGGGAAGTGGAGTGGGATACCGGCGAGGTGGGGGAGGTAGTAGGAGGCGACGGCTGGGCCGGGGAGAAATACTCATGTCGGCTTTGGAGTCGCTAAAAGCCGCAATTTTTTTAATAAACTGTTTCGGTTATTTATTTATTAATTTAAAAAAAGAGCCGGTAGTTAAATCTTTTTTTTCTGACCTGTGTCCTATCTAATGAAACCTCATCCGATTGCCCCCGTGAAGCCCCTCTAGACAAGGCAATCCGTCCAAGAAAAAAGTTCTTGTTGAGGGGAAGGAGAAGTGTAACTATGTTTGGTCAATCTTCGAAGGTGTAGTACTTGTTTCTAAGTGTGTCTCAGGTCCTCATAATGAGTCTCGAATGCTAGTACTTTAAAGCAGTAACCCTGGGCACACTTACTTGTAAGTACACAATGCTGAACAGAATGATTGCAGAGATTGAACTCGATTGTAGGTCTTGTTGCTGTCACCAGAGACATGGAGTAGAAAATCTTCCACGTTTTTCCGGGGGGGGGGGGGATCTAAAAATGTAGTGTTTCAGAAAATAAATAAGAAGTGAATACCATTACTTAACTAAAATTCTTACTTATGTCTTTCTTCTTTCACGTGGGAGAAAGAATAGTGGAACTACCAGTTTGATATGGGACTAATAAGCAATACATATAGTGTACATGGAAAGTAGTAGTGAAATGTGTGCCCCAGTGACCTTTGTGGAAAACAGTTACGTTCTGTTGAAATAGATGAGTGGACACGTTCACACCAATGTAATGCACAGTTCTTTGGGATGTACTAAAATTAGTGTGTCAAATGGTTTTCAATGCCTTTGGGATTTTTCTTAAATAAAAATAATGTAAGGGTGATATTTGATATATTGTTTTTAATTTTTACACGTTTTAGGCCATTAAAATTTTTATATAAGGCCTCCAATTTATTTGACTATAACATCTAAGCACATGTCTATTTTTCCCTAACCAAGTATTTCAGTTCAAATATTGGTATGTATTGGGACATAAAATTATTCTTGTTAATTACAAGTCAAAATAGGCATGCTAAATTATAGCACACTCTATTTAGGGCAGGGGTGTCGAACTAATTTGTTACGAGGGCCAGATCTGACATAAATGAGACCTTGTTGGGCTGTGCCATGTGTGTCATAAAATGTAATGCCAGGTAGCGGAGATATAAACTTTATAAAGGACACAGACAAACACAATTAAAGATTTAAAAAACTTTAAATAAAACATATTTAAAACATTAGCATTCTTGCAATCTTTTGTCTATTTAACAGTTTCTGATAACTGATACCTCTGCACTGAATTATTGCATCAAAATGTCTGTGCTGTAGCAGTCTTGAGTATGCTGTTTAGGTGTGTATCTGTAGGCTGCAAACCTCCTTTTGATTTAATTACATTTATTACAGAAATCTCATGCTCCATGTTCCTAGCCTAGTACGCAGGGGAAAACATGAAATGGCTGGGCATTGCAACCTTTTGTACATAAGTTGCTTCATGTGCTGGTCAAGAACATGAGAAGGCATCTTGACACAGACTGAGGGCCATGTGTTTGTCTACAAAACTATACTCTTCCCCAGAGAAATAACTACAACTTCCTACAAAGGGTCTGGACACACACTCTCAGTCTAATCCACCTCACTGACTTGTTGTTCCTTCTCTAAAATAGTTCACATTGCTTTTTTACTGAGAAGGACTGGATTGTGAGGGCATGAATATATTGAAAAGGGGGAAGGAAATCCAGTTGCACCCCGGAGAGCCCTGGCATAAAGAACCGAACAAAACACACACTGTAGGAGAGCCAGTGTAGTGGTGAGGGGCAGGACTCTAATCTGGGAGAACCAGGTTTGATTCCCCACTCCTCCACTTGCACCTTCTGGATGACCTTGGGCAAGCCATAGCTCTGTACCAGCTGTTCCCTCAAGGACAGTTGTTTCAGAACTCTCTCAGCCCCACCTACCTCACAAGGTGTCTGTTGTGTGGAGGGGAAGGGAAAGGAGTTTGTAAGCCGCTCAGAGACTACAAGTGAAGGGCAGGGTATAAATCCAATCTCTTCTCCTCCTCTTCTGTAGCAAGGCACACAAAAGCTCATACCTTGAACGAAACTTTGTTGGTCTTAAAGGCGCTTGGTATTTCTCCCGTGTGACTGAGGCAGCCCAGCAAATCAAGCTCTCCCTCATTCCTTCTCACCCTTCAGGTGGGAGCCTCAGCCAGTGGAAGGAAAGAAAAGCTGTCTCCTGCAGCCTGACCAGGAAGCGAACTCTGGCTGTTCCCTCCCTCCCCTGGGAGGAGGAGGAAGAGCCTCAGCCAGTTCTTTACCAGACTCTCTCAATTGCCCAGGAGAGCCTTGCCTATCTATCTCTCCTGGGCAATTGAGAGAGACTGGTAAAGCTAGCTGTAACATGGCAGCAGCAGTAGAACTCCAAATGGAAGTAGGAAACAGCTAGGGCCTTGCGGGATCCAAACATTGTTCTGGGAAATTCTGAAGTTCAGGTTTTTCCATGATTGAAGAGTTATTGGTCATTTATAATTAAAAGCCAAACTTGTTTAGTTACAACTTTCGTCTTGCTTTTCAGACAAATTATCTCCAAAAATAAAATAGTTCACATCAATCAGAAGTCCACTATTAAGTGTGGGTGGGGTTAATTAAAATAGGATGCAGGCCCTGCCTTCAGGTTTACAAAGTGGTGAAAAGGTTGGCTCTGGGATGTTCTTATACTTACTCTTTCCTGGATACAAGGCAGCCATGAAATCTCATTATGGTGGTAGTCCTAAAATTACTTTATGAGAATTAAGGCTATAATTTAGTGCACACTAACCTGGCATAAGTGTTGTTGAACTCAATAAGATTGGTTTCTGAGTAAACATAAGCAAGTCCAGTTTAATTTGTTGGGGCTCATTTTAGGGTAAATAAATTTAGTGCTTGGCTGCTAGTTTTGAGTACTGTTAAATTATGTTTCTGTCTAGATCCTGCATGAAACAGCTCCAAGGCCTACTGTGTGATTTTATTTTCTCTTCTAGAAAGAAGTGAGCAGTGACTCACAGAAGTTCATACCCTGCCACATAGTCTTTAGGGTGCTACTGGACCGTTGTTCTTTGCTACTGCTACAGACAAACATGGCTACCCATCTTGAGCTATTTCCTCTAGAAGTGTTTTGTGTCAATCAATTGATTAGTAGTTTCCCTGCTGGGGAAATTTAATTTGGTTTTTGAATGCAATAAGGTTAGTGGATGGAGCCTCTAGGTAAAGTGGTAGAAATTACCATATTTTTTGCTCCATAAGACTCACTTTTTCTCCCCAAAAAAGTGGGGGGGGAAGTGTGTGCGTCTTAAACCCCCTCACCTTTCCCGAGCCACGGCACCGAGCAGAGCTAGGTGCGTCTTATGGTCAGGTGTGTCTTATGGAGCGAAAAATATGTAATATTGTTTGTATGCACATGACCCCAGCTTCAAACCTGGGCATTACCTACCAGAGTATCTCTAATAGTTCCTAAAATGTTTAATCTAGCATAAAGGGAAGAGCTGTGGCTTAGTGGTAGGTTACCTGCTTTGCTTCCAGGAGGCCCCACATTTAATCCTTAGCATTTTCAGTTAATTGGTCACATAAAAGGTGGACTTGAGAGAAGTGTCACCAGTTGCTGTAGTCAGTACTTTGTTAGATTGACTAATGGTTTCTCTCTAAGTTAAATCCTTGTATGTTTATTGGGCTAAATAGACAAGCAGCTTGATTCAATAGGAGGCAATGGCCACTGACCACTGAATGGTACTGTTCTACTAGAAGTAGTATAGTCTCTAGTCAGAAGAAATATCTCATAACTCAAAGTGCAGAGACTGCAGACCAACCTTGTACAGAAATATAAAAAAAATTCCAGTCCTCATATCTGTAAGTCAGAGAATTTTGAGTGGTTTAGCCTGTAAGTGTAGTAAGAACTAAGAATTATTTCCCTAGGTGTCTTAACATTTTGTCCTCCGGTCTACATGACTACATGGTTTGTAGTTTAATAATGTTCAAGAGAACCAACACATCAATATATCTAACAAGTGGGAATCCACAAGGGCTTGCAGGAGGCATCTCAGTTCTCTAACCCCCACTATTCCCTCTTTCCCTTTCCTGAAAGCCCCAGAGCCTCTCTCCTTTTCCTGCTTCCTTATCTCCTAGGTTTGCCAGCCTCCATGTAGGGCCTTGAAATCTTCTGGAAGCACAACAGATCTCCCAACTACAGAGATCAGTTTCCCCTTTTAGGATTACCAGTCCCAGGTTAGGAAATTCCTGGAGGTTTGGAGGTGAAACCTTGGGAGGGTGAGGGTTGGGAATGGAAGCAAACTTGGCAGGGTATAATGCCATAGAGTCCACCCTCCAAAGGAGCCATTTTCTCCAGGGGAACTGATCTCTGTCATCTGTAGAGCAGTTGTAATTCCAGGTGATTTCCAGCCCCTCCTGGAGGTTGGCAACCCTAGTCCCCCTAGAGAAAATGGATCCTTTGGAGGGTGGACTCTATGGCTTCTGAGGTCCTTCCCCTCTTCAAATCCCACCCTCTCCAGGTTCCACCCTCCAGATCTCAAGAATTTCCTAACCTGGAGTTGGCAACACTACCTCCTTCCCACCCAACAGCCAACCTATCTTCATCTACTCCTCTGTCTTAAGCTCTCGCCCCCAGCACCCTCTGCCTAGGAAAACTGTGGCCCAGTTGTGAAGTGCTGGCTGCTAGGCCTAGCCCACTTGCATGGTAGGGAACCCTTAAGGACTTGTGGGATGACACCTCATTTCCCCCTGTATCCCCCTTCCTGTGCTATTTCCTCTTTTCCTCATTCTGGCAACCTGCATATCCTCTCACCATTCCATTCTCAGCCACTCACCAACCTATCTTTTATCTACCACCTATTTTCAGCTATTTTTATTATTCATTTACTTCAGTCATAACCCACTTTTTCCCACAGTGGGAACCAAAACTGCTTACGTTATTCTTCTCTCCTCCATTTTATCTGCACAACAACTCAGCAAGGTAGGTTATGCTGAAAGTATGTCTCCCAGACCCTACTTTGTAACTCTTAACTGGTACACCACACTGGCTTTCATAGGGTGGCTGCTATTGGAACAGCAGCAAGCAGCCAGGTCTAGTTTGAGCCATGTGAGTTGTGTGATATCAAGTTGCTTCCAGGCCTATGGTTTTCCAACCTCTAGGTGGGACCTGGAGATCTCCCACAATTACAACTGAACTCTAGATGCAGAGATCTGTTCCCCTGGAAAAAATGACTGCTTTGGAAGGTAGACTCTGTGGCATAATATCCTGCTGAGGCCTCTTCCCTCCCCATGCCCTACCCTCTTCAGACTCCCAACACAAAATCTCCAGGAATTTCCCAATCTGGAGCTGACCTGGCCCCAATGAGTCCTCCCTCAGAGGCCAAAATTAGTCTGGAAAGGGCCCTGTCCCCTTCCCCTGCTTTTTTCCTCACAAACCCAGTCTGGAATGTTGTGGTTGCCTGGCAAAAGCCATTGAGGGAATCAGTTAAAGCAACAAGCACTCCTTTTATCATTTTTGGCTTTTTAAAACCCCACAATGTTTTTGTTTGTTTGTTAGATTTCAGATTTTTCTGCAAACCTGGGGCCCTTTTCACATTTGTAAAAAGATCTGTTGTGCCCATTCATAGTTCCAGTCACTGGATTTAAGTGTCCAAAGATTTGGCCAATTTCGTTATTAGAATATAAGATTCTCAACGTCGATTACCAGAGTTCAGAGCATACTAAAATCCTGCATGGTATCTTAAAAGTTGCCCCTTTTACATTAACCTCATTGGGTTGAAACTTTCTGCACAAGCACCCTTGTCAAGTATTATGTGTCTGTAAACTGTAAATTTGTTGTTTCACAGCCACAAGATGCTTCCATATTATGTTCAGGATGTGATGAGTAAACAAACATTCATGCTTTCAGTACCTTCATGACAATACATACAACTTCTATTCCTCTCCTGTACTTTTAGTATCACTGAGGGTCTTACTACATGAGGCGTTTGACTACTCACCTTTAAAAGTACTGTCTGCCCCCATTCTGCTCTGCAGACCAACACAGCAAGAGGAGAGGCTTCAGCCTTTCCTCCCTTTCACCCCCTACCCTTTTGGTGACTAAAAAAATGGATGAAAGGAGTCTGAATGTCCTGCTGCCAAATGTGAGGTTCCCGACTGGGACACCCAGCCGCCCCCCCCCCTCCCCCCTCCCCTTGCTTTCTGGTCACACATTGCCAGGCTTCATAAAAGTAATGCTTATGATGTCAGTGTACTTGTGCTATAAGATACCAAGGTATAGCTAAAATGGTGAAGTAAACATATCTTAAAGTAGATGGTTGTCTTGAAGAAATTGTTAATATTCAATTAATATTTTTGTTTTAATTTCTAGGCTCCAACTTACCATCTTATTTTGGAAGGTATTCTAATCCTTTGGATAATCAGACTGCTTTTCTCCAAAACATACAAGCTTCAGGAGCGATCTGACCTTACACCAAAGGTTCGATGTCTAACATATAAATCAGTACTGTAACAGAAAACTAATGATCAGTATTTTTGTTGGTTATAAAGCTTGACTGAGAAGACAAGAGGCACTGGAAAAGACAGTAATGCTAGGAAAAGAAGGCAGAAGGAAAAGAGGAAGACTCAACGTAAGATGGATTGATTCCACCAAGGAAGCCACAGCCCTCAGTTTGCAAGACCTGAGAATGGCTGTTAATGATAAGACATTTTGGAGGGCTTTAATACATAGGATTGCTGTAAATTAGAAGCAACTTGGTGGCACTTAACACACACAATACTTGGTATAAGAGCTGCAGTAGACTCATACAAGTCTCGTTGGACAACATGTGACTGTGCGGTGAAATGTGACCTTTGTTAGATTACTGCATATTACTAGTGAGTTGGCCCTAGGGGAGCCTAAACCTTCATAGGGAGAGGAAGGAGGAGGAGCATGGTTTTTTTAATCACATGAGAGCACTTTGTACTAAATGGGGATGCTTTCCGCTCAACCACACCTTTCTGTGGTTCCAAGCCAATGTAATAATTTGCAATAATTTGTGTTTAGTAATGCTGTGGTGATTAATAATTTTTTTTCTGTGTTAGTTTTCTGAAAGTGTTGCATGAAGAGTTCAGAGAAAAAGCTCAATATTTTGGCTTTTGTCTGTTTTAGGAAAAGGAAGAATTGATTGAAGAATGGCAGCCAGAACCTCTTGTTCCTCCTGTACCAAAAGACCATCCTGCTCTCAACTATAACGTTGTTTCAGGGTAAATACAGAATGAAGGAATTTTATATTAGACATGTCCTAATCTTGTAGCAAGTTCTACTAACTTGAAAGCTACTTGCTTCCTGGAAAGTATATTGAGGGAATACTGTTTTATTGCAGATTTTGAGAACAGGCTACAACATGGATCAACATTTGAACATATAGTTGAATTCCGAAATACCTTTAGGAAGGCACTAGAATAATCGGAGTCTGAGTCGTTTTATTTGCATTAATTAGTGAACTGAAACCTTTTTTCAGAGTTTATTCAGCAAATACTTCTTTTGGTGTGCATTCTTCTACACCAAGCCGAAAAAAATACCCCAAAAATATGATACTGATATTTTCCGGATATTTTTTCAGCCAGGATTTTTCAAGGCCACCAGATAGCTGCAGTTACAGTTCACTTTGGTGTTCGTTCTCCATGGTACAGCTTGGAGAAGGCATTTAAAGGGACTGCGTCTCTTTAAACACTTTTTTCTCCATTGGAAACAATGGAGGACGGGGCACCTTCTTCTGGTTCAATTTTTTTTTAACTTGGTTGTTTTTTTGAGGAGAGGCACCAGCAGCTACACTGCAGATTTGATTCCTCTGCCTCAAAAAACAGCACCCCCCCCCAAAGCTCCAGATATCCCCAGATCTATTCTCCATTTTAACCTATGGGGACCATTGACTATAATGGTCCCCATAGGATATAATGGAGCCAAAAAAATTCAGCAATCCTAAATATTTCCCAAATTCCAGTATCACACCAATACTGGGATTTGGGAATATTGGGAAATACCAATATTTTGGGGGTTCAGTATACCCAAACCTGAAAATGCTGATTTTTTTGTTGTGCACACCCCTAGTTCGTAAGCTAAACTGGGGGAATGTCAGTGGGTACTAAGAAAAACTCAGACTGCCTTCGTTATGTTAACATGGGCAATACAACTAGTGGTTAGCAATGAAGATTTGATGTTTTCTATATGGTGCAAAGTTGATTTTTCTTGGTATAGTAAAAACATTGATCATTGAAACAAGATGAAAAAGCAGTTTGTCTTGGGTCTGTCTAAAGGGCATGTTTTAATTGGTCCTCTTGTTGTGAGGTAGTTGTGTGATACTAACACATCTCAGAGATTTGGCCTGCTGTCCCCAAAATTCCATGCCCCTATAAACATAAGAAAATATGTGGTATCGCACCTTGTGTCTTAAGTTGAAGCTAAGATTATAGCATTAAAGATCTTGCAGGCATTTCACTAGTGACTTTTAAAGGTGCACTCTTACCTTTAGTAGTCTTGAGACACAAGCTCTGGTACAGCACATGCTGTCTTGCTTGAAGTAAGGGAATAAAGGGCAGCATGCTAGCCCATGTTGTTTGGCACGCAGGGCCCAGGCAATCAAGGCAAACCTTGCAGTGCTGGCAGCAGATGGTGATGGGCATAAGTAATGTCTCCCAGACTTGTGCAACTTCATACTAGGTCTGAGAAGAGTCACTGATGTGCTGACTGCACCAGTGGAGTTTTGCTTGCTCAAAGTGTATCTAAGTACAACTCTAGTCTGTCCCTCCCCCGCCTTTTTGTTTGCCCTCCCACTAACATCTTCATAGGTTCCTCCCCACACACACACACACTCAGGCCAAAAGGTTGCTTGCTGCTGCTCCATCTCTCCAGGAAGCCAAATTCCCTAAGCCACTGAATTTCTGAATAGCCTTTGAATGACAAACAGGCATAAGCTTCTGTATCTGTTGGAATTTAGTGTTGAAGTAGAAAACTCCATACTACATTCTCATTTCCTGGGGCTGGCCTTTCTTACTGTTCATCATGCTGCTTACATTTTTTTCTAGCAATTAATAGATGTTTGTCTAGTGTTCTGAATCCATTACTTGTCTCCTTTATAGGGAATCATTCTATATAATTATTGTCATATGCTGTGAATTCTTTTTACTGGTTGCAGTGTTTCTCAAACTGGGCTCTGTGAGTGTGTTATGGGAGACTGCAAGTCCTTTGTAAGGCAGTGTCTCTCCACCTAAGGGGAATGGATCAGAACTGGCTCTTTTGAAGAGCAGGAATTTGAGAATGGGGGCCTCTGCATGACCAGCATGGCTTGTTGTGTGCAGTTTGACCAAGGGGCTTTCTATCATGTGGTGGGTGCCAGTTAAGTTGTCTGTGAACAATTTAAAATCAAAATGGGGTCCCCAGGTTGCTAAACTTTATTGCATTATGTGAACACAGTTATATCCACATTGGAATTGTGGGTTGTTGGGGTTTTTTTTAATCAAGTATAATGAAATGTGACTAAATTTGTTCTTGCAGAATAATAGGTATCTCTTCGTGCATGAAAGCTCCAGGCTGGGTTGAAATGCATTTTCATAGAAGCATAAAATACTTAAAAATGTATAATTGTTTAAAATTAATTCCGTGGCTCACTGCTTAGTAGTGGGAAAACAAATGATAAGTGAACACTACAGACTTACCTGTCGTGCTGTGCTGAATTCACTGTATAATAATGATTGATAGGTAGAATTAATTTACTCATGTGAGCTAGCACTGCAATCCCGATGCATACAGCTGTTGTCTCATGGCTGCATGGTCCTTTAAAATAAAATACAAGATCACCAGCTTTGTTAAGTAGTGCCTTGTAGTCATGTGCCTAAAATTGCTAACCTTCATAATATACTTGTGCTTCCTGAGCATTGGTGGAAACTAGTGAGATTCAGTAGGCCAGTTAATAAACACATGTAATACGAAACTAGCTCAGAAATAAAAATTTGTATTAGTAATTAAAGTGGTAGGCTAGTATAATTTTGTACAATTATTAATTGTCTAGAAAGTGTAATAACAGTGCAAGGACCTTTTGAATGATTAAGCATATGTGGACTCATTATTAAATTCAGAAAAAAAATAGGAACTAATATGTGACATTACCAGTTTTATAGCACTTTGATAAAGCTGTATAAAATGCTTGTAGTACCAAGAAGACATAATTCGTACTCCTTAGTGAAAATTTACTCTGCAGAAATCATTTTTGCTGTGTTGTTCTGTCTTAATTTTTAATGGTCCAGTTTGCAAGCCAAGACCCCAAGCACAATTTAGTTGAAGTTAATCCAGCCTGTATTTTTATCAATTAAACAATTAAATCTAATATATTTTTAAGCAGTCTAAAATTTCCTGAAAGGTACCTTAAAACTTTTATTTATCTTGAATTTGCTTTTTTAATTATATTTTGTTCCCTGAGCAGTAGGAAATATTAAAACTGTATTTCATATATACATACATAAATACATAACTATTTTGCAGAGACTCTCAAAGGTAATCCTTGAAATGCACAAAGGCATAACTTCATCAGTTAGGAATGCTGTCGCCTTTGAATTGCAGTATCTGCTAATGGTAGGAAGGTTTCTTTGCTAAAACTTGTAAGCGGCATGTATTAACAGAAAAACTGGGAAAATTTCTTTATGCAGTGGGATAATATGCTCCCATACAAAGACATACAACCATACTTATACAAGTGGGGGAACTGCCTGGGCTCATGAGGGTCATGTCCTTTGCCCATACCCCACTGTTTCCTCCTTCAGTTCCCCATAGCTTCTCACCTTTTCCTACTTCCTTCTCTCCTTCCCACCCATCAGCCAAGCTACCTTTATCTGTTCGGTTGTCTTCAGCTTTCCCTCCCCCTGCCAGCCTCTCCTTGGGAAAATACTGCTCAGTGCTGGCTGCTGGGCCAGGCCCAGTTACACAGTAGGGACCTGCAGGGGACATCTCACTTTCTCTTGCACCCTCCTCCCCACACTATTCCATTTTTTCCTCCTCCTGGCAGCCCTCATATCCTCACATTTCCTCGCATCCTTCCCACTCATCAGACAACCTTCCTTTATCTGCCCCTTTTTCAGCTATGTTTATTAATTTATTTCATGTATACTCTTTCTCCTCAATGGAAACCCAAAGCAGCTTGCTTGCTTGTTTATTTATTTATTTGATATTTAGCCCTCCCTCCCCTGCAGTGCAAAGCTCAGGGCTGGTTGCAACACTTAAAACCATTATTCCTGAGTCAGCATCATATATGTGTCCTGTAGATGGTAACTAATAATGCGGAAGGTCGGGAGACAAGTAAACAATATAAGATGAAAAACACACCGGGAAGGCCAGTATTGCTAGATTTCCACTTCCTCAGCCATAGACCTAGCGGAACATCTCTATTTTGCTGGCCCTGTGAAACTGTGTTAAGTCCCACTATCTCTTGGGAGAGTGTTCCATCAGCCTGGCTCTGGTCAAGGCTAAACAGACCTCCTTCAGGCTGGGGAGAGACAGTCCTGAAGCTGTGTTGGTCCCAAACCATATAGGGCTTTAAAGATTAAAACCAAAACCTTGAACTTGATCTGGTATTCCCTGGGAGCACTGGTTGTATATGGGCTCTGAATGGTGTCCCTGTAAGGACACACGCCACTGCATTCTGGACCAAGTGGAGTTATAGCATTCTCTCTGTTTCATTCTCACAACAGTGCTTTGAGTTAAGTTATACTGAGAGTGTGTGGCTGGCCCAAAGTTACCAGGTGAACTTCCATGGCAGAGTGGGGATTCCCAGATGCTAAACTGAAACTCTAGCCACTACACACTGGCTTTTGTGCAGTAGCTACTGTTGAATAGTAGCAAGCAGCCAGGCCTGGGTGAGTCATGCAAGTCATGGGGTAATAACTCACCTGGTGATTGCTGCCCAGCCAGGCCCATGATGAATCCTCTCTCAAAGATCTAAACAGCCTTTGAAAGGACCTTACCCCTTTCCTCTTCCTTTTATTGACATAAACCAAAGTTTGAAGGCTGGTGATACTGTTGCGGTTGCCTAGGGTTGGCCTTTGAGGCCATTTGTTCCTTAAAGCTGCTGGTTCCTTAAAGCTTCTATCATTAGGGTGGGGGGTGTTTAAACCCACAATTTACTTATTTATTTTTAGATTTCAGATTTTTGTGCAAACCTGCGGCTTTTCTTAGGTTTGTAGAAAGATGTGTCATCTGTTTATGGCTTCAGGTTTAAGTTACCACAGATGTGGCAATGTTGAGAATTAGATACATTGGTAGCCAGATCATAAAATATCACAGTTTCTGCAATTGACTAGTGCTTTGAACTTCAGTGTATTTCTTAAATAGAGTTCAGAAATGGCCAAAGTAATCTTTTTCAAAACACATTTTCTACGTGAAACACGAAGTTATATTCACTGTTATCAAGCTGAGTGATGTTTAATGCTTTTTTTTTTTAAAGGCCTCCAAGTCATAAAATTATTGTGAATGGCAAAGAATGCATAAACTTTGCATCATTTAATTTCCTTGGACTTTTGGATAATGAAAGGGTTAAGGTGAGTATCTTATATCGCTGCTGAAACATCAGTGGATAGTAAAGACTTTCACAAACTTGGTAACTGCATTAATTGTCAACCCAAATCTAATAGTTCCCTAACTAAAGACATGTCATCTTTGACAAAGGAAAATTTTCATGAACAGTAATTGATCTCTTTGAATATCCTTCCTTCATGGTTTCCTTGTGTGGAGGATATGAGACTACAGAGGGTTACAGCTTTTAGCTAATGTAAATTTTATACATGTCAACTTAAAAAATAAAAACTTGCTGATAAGAGAAAATTTTACCATTTGTGCATTATGTAAAGTAATAACAGTGCAGTTTCTAGTTAAACTTCATTTTTTACATAAATTATATGGCATAGTTGTTCCAAATGGTCACTGTGAAGTCAGAACTTCAGGTAACAGGAGCCTTTTCAAAATGCTTGTTTTCTAAGGAAGGGATGGTACAAGTTTAGGATTTACTAATATCATTAGGGCTACTGCTGTGAAATGGAAGGACTAATGCTAAGGTTCTGTTGCCCTTGATTAAAATGGTTATTTGAAGTGGTGGGGTTTTTTAGATCTTACTGAGAGCATAGAGGTTCTCAGTCCTTGCTCCTAGAGTTCAGCCTGCTTAGCTTTAGCAGTTTAGGAGGTACTGAATCTCTTCAGGTCTCTCTTTGTGGTCTTGTTCATAAAATGGTTGTGTTAGTGCTGACAATACAGAACAGGACAATAATGATTTCTCTTCTACCACAGAACTGTGTTTTAACTGTTTTCTCTCCCCTCCCCTCCTTTAAAGAATGCAACACAAGCTTCCCTTTCAAAATATGGTGTTGGAACTTGTGGGCCTAGAGGATTTTATGGAACTTTTGGTAAGTTATAGTATATTTGTCTTGTTTCTATACAGTATTAAAGATACTGATAAGTAAAAGTTACCTTTTATAAAGGAGCTGTAGATGGGAGGGCATTTTAATATATTCATGCTCAGTATAAATCAGTTTGCTTAGCAATATGAATAAAACAAGTAACTTTTGCTTTGGAAAGTGTGTGCATTTCACACAGCTGGGAAGGTAAGTAGAAGTGCCTTCTCAAAGAGCTTTCTCGCTGAGACTGAAGATGGTTTAGCCAGTGTAAGTCAATACAGTCAACAGGATGCATTAGGATTTGGACTGCAGAAATCTGAAACAGAAGCAGGCTCATTTTGTAGCAGGAACTCCTTTGCATATTAAGCCACACACCCCTAATGTAGCCAATACTCCAAGAGCTTACAGAGCTCTTCTTACAGGGGCTACTGTAAGCTCTTGAAGGATTGTCTACATCAGGGGTGTGTGGCCTAATATGCAAAGGAGCTCCTGCTACGAAATGAGCCTGAACAGAAGTAGTAGAGAGGGTTGGTGGGCTGCTTCTGTAGAGCAAAGGAAGCCTAGATGGAGATTGCAGTGGCTTCATTTAGTCTAACTACATAAGTATTTAAAAATTCTATCACAAAACTATCTCCAAAAATCCCCCATATGAGTCTCTAATGTATAAATTGTAATCTTACCTGTGATGAATGGAATCTTGCACTACTTGAAGCCTTAAGATGCAGCTTGGGAGCACGGTATTTCCCCAGTAGAGGAGTCTGGGTGGACTTCCACAGAGTATTATAGTCTTGGAAGGGCTTCTTCTGGAAGTAGTAAGGAATTGATGAAGAAACTAAATAATTTGGCTTCTGCCTCACTCTACTACTTATACTGAACCACAGGCATCTCTTTCTGTTTAACCCTTTTCAGCTCTGTGGGCCATAGGGACTGCTTTTACCCTGAGCTGCTGGAAACAAAGGCAGTCTCTGTAGCTCAGTGGAAGGCTGTGGAAAAAGTGTTGTAGAATGAGTGAAGTGACGATGATGCTTCAGATTTTGAATAGATGCTTTTATAGAGGCCACAAGAGGGCAGTCTGATTTCTGAATTAAATACTTAAAAACTGCTATCTGCATCAAGAGGTTTGAAGCCTAAGCCTCAAGCAGGGGAGTTCTATAATGCAAACTCTCCTATGAAATTCCTGACCTCTGTTTAATCAAAACCTATGAGGGTGTTTGACATTTCTGTTCTTTCTTCATAGAGCATGGCATAGACAGCAATACAGTGAGATGGTTTCTCTTATGGTCTGACTGCCTGGAAGTTGTAGTTTGATTCTCTGGTGCTTGCTTAAAAGGTTGAAATTTGGGACTGTTCAGGATTCCATGGCAGACTGTTCACATTATCAGTTACATTTTTTGCATTGTAGGTGGCAACATTTTCTTTAACCCTTTCTCTAACTATTCTGGTGGCAGTAAAATAGTGGGGGTTGTTTCCACTAGATCCCCGTCCAGGCTTTTAGTGTACAGGTGAATGATTTCCTTCTGTTGTGAAGAGTCAGCTGGCACTTAAAATTTATTTATTTATTTATTTATTACTTACTTACTCACTCAAACTTCCACCCTGCCCTCCCCACTGAAGTAGACTCAGGGCGGCTTACATAAAAACAGTAAAACAATAAAAACAGTATATATCTCAATATAAAATACATTTCAGAACAAGCTACATAGTAAACAGCTTATATCAATGTCGTGCACTGAGTAAAGTGCATTTCGACATAGTCGGTTGAACTGCCGCTCTAGATGACTCCCGGCTCTAGGTCGGCCCAGGGCATGGCTAGTAAGATGCGGCTCCTATTGAAAAGCCTGCCAGAAAAGCTCCATTTTCACGGCCCTGCAGAACTGTGAGAGGTCCCACAGGGCCTTGATCTCACCAGGGAGCTCATTCCAGTAGGCTGGAGCCGCTGCAGAGAACGCCCTGGTCCTGTATGTGCTCAGCATTTGATATGCTCTTTGTTAGCTAGTAACAAAGCATATAAAAATAGTTCTATGTGCCTTCTCAGTCATTAGATATTAATATTTGATTCTTTCAGAGATATTAGTCATCTGAATTTAACCTGAAAATGAAGACTTTGCCAATTTTGTTTTGATCGGTTGGCTGATGGAGAAACGTTGTGGTGTTTTAATAAAATCTGAAGATACATACTTCATTGTTGCCTGTAGGAGAAGAAGAAAGTGCATTTTGGATTACAAAGTGGGATAAAATAAATAATACTTGGAGATGATCTGATAATTTGTTTTCAGGCTGACATCACTTTTTCCAGTATGTAACTGTGTGGCTTTATACGTAAATAAGATTATTTATATTAATGTGTTGTTAAGTCAGAAAAATAATTCACATGCTAAGAAAAATATGACCTAATCTACTCAGACATATGGTGTGTACATGGGGAAACCCCGTAGTTCTGTTTTCTCCCCCTCATGAAGTGAAGACTAGGTGGGTATATGGGAAAGTGTTCATGGACTTCCTGTTTATTGCAGTGCGCTCAGGTGTAGTGGTGTGTTGGCGGAACAGTTATAAAACAGTATTTTTGTCAGCCCTGTTGGACCACCTAGTGTATGGGCGGTGTGCCCACAGTCATCTGGATTGAGCCTGGAGATGTGAAAGCCCTGAGTTTTTCCATTGTTGTCTTAAGGATTTTTTCCTCCATTTTTCCAATGAAAAAACTGAGTAATTTGGGAAAGTATAGAAGTCCTCCCCCTCCCATTATTTTCTCTTTTGGAATGAGTGAAGTGCTTTTTAAGACAAGGTTTTATTCAAAACTAGCCTGATACCTGTGCTTCACTACGGTATTTAAGTTCCGTAAATCCAGTTATAATACTGATGATGTGAAGTTTGAAATGTAACATTTGTTGTAGGAATTCTAATGGAGAAGATTGTAGTGTAAAAAATGAAGTGAGACATATGTACTGGGTTTTTTTTTCTCTACTGAGGGATCTCTCTGTAGACCATGTTGGTAGTTCTGCCCTCAGGTGCTAGAATCACCAGACTGCTTGGTCAGCTCACTCCGGAGCCGGCAACATAGAACTATCCATTTAAGAAGCCGTCGTCTGTTAAGTCAGCTCCTGCCATTTTCCACGAAAGTGATGGCCTTTCTACTGGTGTTCCTGGATTGTTTTGCTCATATGGAGACTGTGTTGTTCTGAGCGCCTCAGGGTGATCTTGCTGGTACTTGGCTTGCGCAGCTCAATGCCATGCAGAAGTACTATGTGCATGTCTTTGCTGCATTCCTAAGTTGCCTCCTTGTACCCTGGCCCTGCTCCGACACCTGACAGACACCCGCCTGTCTGGGCGGGGGAATTATGTTTAAAGGCATCCGGGAGGCTGGGCATCCGGGAGGCTGGGCCAGCAGCAGGGCTAAGGCAATCCTGCTGAGGAAACCTCCCCGGTGGCTGTAAACATCCCACCTCCTCTCCTACACCTGACAGGCAGCTGCCTGTCCAGTGTGGGAGGGGGAGTAGTATTAGAAGCCACTGTGGAGGTGGGGTCAGCAGGACCACTAAGAGTTACTGCTGGGGTGGGCTCCCTTTTGGCTTTAAGCACCCTGCAACCGCTGCTGCACCTGACAGACAACCGCCTGTTAGGTATAGGAGGTGAGGGAGAGTGTGCTGGAAGCCATCGGAGAGGCTGGGCTAGCAGCAGCACTGCACCTCATAGGTTGTTGTTGGCCAATCCTGATTTCCTCAACTGCCATTAGCTCTCTGCAGTCTCCTGTAACTGTTTTTTTTTTTACCTCAGAATGCTGAGCTCTGCAGCTGACCAATCAGAGAGTGGGGGGTGCAAGGAGGCAGCCACATAGGAATCAATGGGGGGAGCACATTTTACCCTTTTTGACCCCCTTAGGGGTCAAATTTCTAAAAAATCCCTTCTTAGTGAGCGCTGTCCCCAAACTTGGTGCTTCTAGGTCAGTGTTTTTCAACCTTTTTCGAGCTAAGGCACATTTCTTTCATTGAAAAAATCCTGCGGCACACCTGACAATATCTCACGGCACAGTGGTTGAAAAACACTGAAATACAAGATAAATGGGTCATTAGTTGCCTCAGCTCAAGTATTAACTATGACAGTATTACAAATACACGTAATAGCCACTCAACTTGAAATCGTAAGTTACAGATCCAAAGTGTAATGGCTCCTTCCCATAACATTGACCTGAGTTTTAGAAGAAATATAATGTGGATGTATTTTAATACTGCGATTCTGCTAAAGTTTTTCAAATAGAGAGTTTAAACTCTTACTCTTATGTGAATGGCATTCCGCTGACCATAAGTGATTTGAAGAGAAGCACAGTACACCCATTCTTCGCTGAGGGACAGTTACTGATTTGAACCCCACCCTCACAGAAACAGCTAGCTGTTACCATCAAACATATTCATGTTTGCTGGAATGTCTTGGTGCAAATCACCCTACCTCAGGCCGGCCACAGAGCGTGCGAGTGGAATCAGCGAGACCGCGCCACTGTTCTTTCTCGCATGCGCAAAAGCGTCCGGAAGGTCAGCCCGGAAGGCACATTTCTTTCATTGAAAAAATCCAGCGGCACACCTGACAATATCTCGCGGCACACCAGTGTGCCACGGCACAGTGGTTGAAAAACACTGTTCTAGGTCCAGCGGTTTTGGGCATTGATTTTACAGTGAGGAGACTTTCTTTTATATATTTAGATGTATAGTATGAAAATTTGTATGTGAGATAATATGCAGAGGATGACAAGCAGGGACCCATGAGAAACTTGGGGAAATTCCCTCCCTGGTTCCTGCTTTGTTCTCCGGCTTCTGATCCTTGCCCCTAGCTGCCTTTCTCCAGCCATTCCTCTCACTGCTACCTCATCCCATCTTTTCCCTTCCATGCCCTACTTTTTCTCCCCCTTGCCCTCTATCAGTTATCAGACAGCAAAAATCAATATACATACAGGGAGGATAGGGTGCAGCAGCTTGTAGCTGTCCCTTGAGTATGAGGTATATTTGCAGTTTTGCTTATAGAAAACTGAGACATTTTATAAATGTATCAAGTAGTACAATTTATATACTAAACAAATTATAAATAATGCATTTTTATATTTCAACTTTCCTTGAAATGTCCATGGGGATGGGAGGGAGGGCTTTAGTCCTGTGGCTTCAAAATGTCCAGAAATTTTACATTATGAATTAACATTATTTCCAAACATAACTATCCTGCCATTTCCCATTACGATTAAAATACTATGATTAAAATACTACTTCAGCAGCACATATACTAAAATCAGAACGATGCAGAGAAGATTAGCATGGTCCCTGTGCAAGGAAATACGTGCAGAATACTGTATTCTAGAATGACAAATCATACTAACATGAGTGTATCCATGAATTAATACTAAGTAAGTAATCATAGGATATGTTTCATATCTTCGCTGGACATGCTAAACAAGGGACAATTTTGCAGCATAAAAAATTGGGAGTAGGAAGGTCATTGGGGGTGAGGTAAATATGGAAAAAATTTGAACTGTGAAAAAGCTAAAGATGGAATGAGCATCTGGAGAAGAGATTTAAGTCCACTGATTACTTTGCAGGTTCATCTAGCATTTTGGTTGCCCAGGGAATTTCTGTTGAAATTCTCTGCATTAATGCAGAACAAAGAAAATTATCCCAAGGCTTGTAAATGTTTCACTATCTCTTTATTGTATATGTTATGAATAAATTAGTTTCTCCACTACATGTGTGTTTCAGACTACCTCTTTTTTGTGAATATTTCCAGCAGGTATTTTGGTATAGTCCAATTGTTTTAAAATACAAGAGACCCTCTTGAGGTGATGTAGTCAAAAGGTGAAGTGAGTTGCATCACAAATAGCAGAGTGCTAGGCAGTTGGCCAGTATTTTCTCTCACTGTTTGCTAGAAAAAGTGTAGTGCAATAACATTTTCAATAAATACTAAAAAGACTGCATGAAATTTTGGATTTTTGTGGTGCTGATGACCTTAAATAGTTGTCATTCTTTTTTTAAAGAACTGTTTTTAAAGAACTGTTATGTTACAAATGTATGGACTACTTTTCTCAAACAGATGTACATTTAGAACTGGAGGAGCGACTTGCCAAATTTATGAGGACTGAGGAAGCTATCATATATTCATATGGATTTGCTACCATTGCCAGTGCTATCCCTGCCTATTCAAAACGAGGAGACATTGTGTTTGTGTATGTATCTTTCATATTTATCCAAATGTATGTCTGCTTTTTAAAAAAAGGTTTTATGGCATATATAGATTTTTAGTTCTAGATGTCCCATCCCAACACTCAGGGCTAAAAAGCAGTAGGGCTAATTCTATGTAGTTTTGTGAACCAGACAATCCTGCCTGTGGAAGTTACAGTTCCTGTGACTGCAGCGGCAGGGGGAGAAAGCAACTGCCAACTGTGACTGTTCCTGCTGTGTTTGTTGTTACTAGGCTCACATGCTCTGTGTTGTCCATGAGAGGGTATAACCAGGGATGGCAGACTCCCATGTAGACAGACTGTTGTGGGAATTGCCTCCATTCATCCTTCTCTCCAGAAAGCAATAAAATCCATTTCATTGCCATATAAAAATACCAGAAAGGAATCACCGTACATCCAGTAGGTGTACAGGCTTGAGATTTGATGAGCCTTTAGGAAGGGATTCCCTAAGGGTGCTTAAGTCAAATAATGGCCAGTGTTCGTCTCCCCATGGGAAATTCCTGATTACCTCCAAGAATTGTACAGGAGATAAGCTGGGCTGTACAGTGAGGCTGCAACATTTTCCTTAACTGCAACCTAACTTTTTTTCTAGTTATATTAATGTCAGTTGGCTTTGTCCAGTTATATTTTTCTCGGAGCTTTTATAACTGGGAGAAATAATATAAGGGGACAAATAGTTGCTGTTTGAGCATGAGAACCTGCTCTCATAGGAAGCTGTATTTCATTTTCAGAAATGTTTATATTGATAAGTGCTCAGTCTAGATTTATGAACCATTGTTAGATGTATTAGCTACTTAAAGGCACCTTTATAAATCATAGAAAGAAGTGGGAATGGAACTCCCAAAAGTTCACATGTGTCTAGTCCAATCTGATTTACAGTAGATGTCACTTGAGAGCATTTATTTAATCCTGTCAGTTTCAAAGCTGTGTCTTGATATCATTTTAAGTGCCTATTAAAGTACAGTTTTTAATCACTTATGAAATGTTTTTAAAGCAGTGATTTGCTTTTAACAATCAATTGCTGATTCAAAATAAACTCTTTAAAATTGCTAGCAGCTGTTGTAATAATTTTGCAGTATTCCCGTAGGTTAGCCAGGCAAAGAAGTTTAGTTGGCAAACAAGATTCACTGAATGTTTTTAAAAAAACATCTAGAGCAGTCTTACTGGTCTACTTAATGCTGTGTTTTATGCCAGTTGACACAGTTATCTTTCTGTGGTTTCTTATTATTATTGTAGTCCACATAATCTGTGAACTGTGTGATCCCCATGTAGCTGGTAATAATTCTAATAGGTTGTATCCAGACTTAATTGGCAGTTTCTGTCTCTCAGGAGCATCATTTCATGGAGATCAGTGGGAAGCAGTTAAGTTCTGTTCTGCTGATGGAGAATTTAATTTGGATCCAGCCCCATAACCATAGCTGTTGGGAATTTTTTTTGGTAATCATGGCAGTTGCTGCTGACCATATCTTTCATTGCGCAGTACTCCCATTGTTTTATCTATGCAAGTGTACAACTGGGAGCAGTGGACTACTTGACTAGCCAGAGAATGTGCTGTGTGAACCAGCACTTAGATTGTGCTGCCGCATATTGTGGCAGGAGATCAGTCTTGAAAGGGCAGTTTGAGCTGTCTTTTGCTAAACCTGGGTGAACTGAGAGGATTCTGTATATTTACAGTGATGAAGCTGCTTGCTTTGCTATTCAGAAAGGATTACAGGCATCCAGAAGTAACATTAAGTTTTTTAGACATAATGATATGGCTGACCTTGAACGTCTACTGAAAGAGCAAGAGATTGAAGATCAAAAGGTATGATTCCTTTGAAGAAACCAAATGCACTTTTAAACAGGGAAACATATTTGAATGGTTGCATTGCTCATTATTTCTCTTCTAAGCCCTTCTGACTGTTGTGTAACATTTGAAACGGATTTCACTACTATAGTTTATTTACTCTGATGGAGCTGGTAGGAAAACAGAGGAGGGATCACTTAAATAAAAGAAAAAGCTGCCAGTCAAACTATAGATACGTTTCCATTGTTCCTTCTTATCCTATGTGCCAGTTTCATAATGCATCTCTGTTGACAAATCTATACTAGAGTAGTTAAAGCATTATAATGGGAGCCTACAGAGTTCTCCGTTCATCCAATGCATCATTAAAACATCATTAACCATTTCCAGAACCTGGAAGGCCTATTGGCCTAAAGAGTTTTTGAGCCCAATAATCTTTCCACTGAAAATTTGTTTGATGTAGTTGATTTTTAGCAGTACTGAGACTGGTTCTCAGTGTTTTGTCAACTTTTCATAGTATTTTTAAAGAGATAAGCTAAATAACAGATGTAAAGATGCATTTGCTTTTTGCACTGTTTGTTTCTCTTTAGAATCCTCGAAAAGCCCGTGTAACCCGAAGGTTTATTGTAGTTGAGGGTTTGTATATTAATACTGGAGATGTTTGCCCTCTTCCAGATCTGGTAAGTCGGTAACTTTTTATTTTTGTTTATTCTTAGCATCTGTTGGTAAACATATATTGTGCATCCTGAAATAAGAATTGAAAAAGATACTTTATTAATGATAAGCTTCTGATCTCGTGCAGATAACAGTTTTGGTACTGTTTTGGTGCCATTTACCAGCTGTAAACAGTAAGTCATGGGTGGTTTGGGAACAAAAGAATGGAGTGCAGTGTTGTCAAGGCAGCATGTATCATCCTGGCATGTGGAAATCGTCTTCTGTCCAGGCACTGCTGTGTCCCATTCTTGTGTCCTTGCTGTCTGGCCAGAAGGAAATAGCTATGTGAGATTCAAATATGTTGTTCTCTGTGCATCCATATACTAAGCAATAAGCATATTCATGTGTTTTTCACAGTTATTCATAAGAAGCCACAGATTTCTGCATACTAAGAATCTCACTTTTCATTTTCTTCTCAAGTAAATCTTTAGCACTTATGACTGTGACAATAATATTTAAATTGTGAGATAATGTCTATTCATCTTTCAGAAGGGGGAAGGGAGTCATGAGACTTTCCACTTGGTTCAGCAGACAATAGTTCAGTGTGTCCTGCATAGCCCAGTTTCCCCCCACCCAAAATTAACAGAAGCAAAATGAATCATGCAGTCTAAGAAATACATTCAAACCTGTTGAATTTATACCAAAACGAAAGGTGGGGTAACATCAGTCATGTCATAATTTTTCTTTTTTTTGCAAAGGGAGGCAGGGAGAAGAAGATGCTTGTACTAGTGATATACCTAGCTTTGGTTGGAGAATGCCACACTTGAGTGGGTAGGAAATCACAGGCCCCTGCTCTAAATAACTGCTTGGAAATATTTTAATAGTCAAGATTTGCATTGGTAGCATTAAAACTAAGCAACTTAGCAGTACAGTCCTAAGCAGAGATACCTTTCTAAGTCCACTGAAGATCTGGAAGCTACTAAGTCACCAAAATACAGAAAGTTATATCCTGTGCATAACTAGTGGAAATATTTATATAAGGACATGCATAGAGGTGAAGTATTGGAGCGGAACTGGTGTCCTATATCCAGCTACACATTTCCAAGACTTAAGGGTCCTTAGTTTTCTACCAGTTCTCATCTTGCACTGCAAACTTCCCATTTTTCTCTCTGGGCAGTTCTTAAGGGTTTGCTGGTCTCCTGGAATAAAACTGTAGATGGATTAGCAGGCTGAAGTAGGAAGGGGAATATGCAGAAACTGAGCCCCCCTCTAAAGAAAACTTTACCTTTAAGTCTTTGGAACTGCAAGGCTGGATACAGACTAACGTGTCTGACAACAGGAATAATTAAACTTGTCCCTGAAGCTTGTTCCTTGTTACAAACAATAGGTAACCTTTATTGTCTTGTGTCACTTAAAATTGAATAAATTTGTAGGTAAAATACAAATACAAATACAAAGTGAGGATATTTTTGGAAGAAAGTCTTTCCTTTGGAGTACTGGGAGAACATGGACGAGGTGTCACAGAACATTTTGGAATAAAAGTAAGTGCCTGAGAGTTGCATAGAAAAATCTGTTTAGTGCTGGGAGAAAAAAACCTTTTCCTCTTTTTAGCAATGGCCTTTCAGCCATTTAGGAGTGCCATCGCTTGTCATTTGTGTATAATCTTGTTTGTTACATACTTCGTCATGTTTAATCCCTTAATTACTACTTTTCATAGTAGTACTATGTAGGTTGGATTGTTAGTTTCTTTTTAATTAGCATAAACCGTAAAGCATCAAACTGTCACATTTTTTCCTTAATTGCTCTGTTGCAGCAAGTGATGGATAAGCTCCTCTGGGTTCACCTTGGCTTTTATTCCCTTTTTGTAGTCTTTTCTTGTGAGTGGTTGAGGGTGGGGAAGCATCAAATCATTTCAAGCGCCCATAAATGAAGATTGTAAAAAACAGAAATTGGAACATTGCTGCTTTACTGCAAGCCCCCTCATCTTGTTTGCAGCCTTGTAGGTGCTCCAGTAGGAGCAGAGAGTGGAAGCACCTTGCCACCGTCTTACCTCTCTGCCAGGAAATGTAGGGAATAGTACTTGTAGTAAGGGAAGCACGAAGGCCTAGTAGTGGATATGAGCTCCCATACAAGCTCAGGCCTGGATGCAGAAGGGACTGGACTGTATAGGCATGAAAACTTTGAATGGGGGAAAGTTTCTGCTCTTCCTCATACAGATTTCTCCCCCATTACAACTTGTCCAATTGGGATTTCTGTTGGTTACCTGTGTCTTCTGTGAATTCATCTGTACTAGTCTAAAACAGGTTCTTGACAGAAACTGTATTTATTTATTTGTGTCTCTGTGTGTGCCATTTTTCATGAAACACTCAAAGTGCCTTACCATAGCAAAATTAAAAATGCTTTATGCCAGGGATGTCAAACATAAGGCCCAGAGGCCAGAACCGGCCCATCCAGGGCTCTTATGTGGCACACAAGCAATAAGCGCAAGAGAGGGAACAGGAGACTGCTTGGGAGGGAGTGGGTGGAGCCACTCCGATTATGGCTTCAGCATGGGGGAACAACCTTGTCTGCAGCAGTCAAGCAGCCCAGTGCTACACCGCTGGCTCTCCAGTCCTCCCATATGGGTTTTCCTTGCAGTGAGGATACACAAACTCAGAGCTTACCAGCTGTTGTCCTTTATACAATTTATATCTCTGGCACCTGGCATAACATTTTAGGGCAAACATGGCCCAGCAAGACGAAGTGACTTTTTATGTCAGATCCTGCCCTCGCAACAAATGAGTTCGACACATCTGCATTATACAATGCCACTCTTCTTCTGAGCCCTCTCCAAAAACCATATATACAAATATAAGTGCAAGATGTTCATTTATACCTAACTTAGCATATCATTTTTGGCATTTTACGAAAGGCTGTATGCTGTACTAGTGCGTGTGCAATGTGCATGAGCTCTCTTTAGCATCCCCCTGCCAAAAGTATTTACCCTCATTTGTCAAAGATTAAGAGCCCTCCAGAGTGGCACTGCCTCTGGAAGTGAGATCAAAAAAGGTGGTTGCACATGGGCTTCTTTGGTCACTGAATTGCTTGTTCCAGTTGTTCTACAAGGCTTGTAGAAATACCTGTAATAGCACTTTAACTAGATGAGTTGAATTTAATTGAATCTTGAGGCCAAACACATGCCATTCTTGTGGACCTATATGGAAATGGTCAGGACAGGAACAAGTTACTGACTACTTTATATCATCTTATTATGAACTACTGGGATGTTACCGTTACCAGCACTTTACCAGCACTTTATTTGTGACTTTCTGAGTTTTATGATGTTGTATTGTGTGTACATCTATGTTCTAATATATTTTAAATTTTTAATGTGAGCCACCCTGAGCTTGCCTCGGCAGGGAGGGTGGGATACAAATCGAAGCAAATAAAATAAATAAATAAAAAGGAAATGGGTGACTTGACTGACAGAAATGTTGCTGACATTAGAACTTTATGGTTTGGTCTTTTATCAGATCAGGGGTTTTTAAAACGTAGGATAATGTGTAGGGGACCATGTCTAGCCTTTCAACAGCTGTGTAATATGTTACTACATGTTGGTACCTGAAAAGTTGTTTTATTATAAAGTTTTACCATCATAATAGTGATTTTTGGTCCATTTGTTGCTGTATTCAAGTGGGTTTGAGCAGACTTTCTTTAACTTTGGAATGGCAGTTAATCAGTGTCTGCCCTGCTCTTGAAATGTCATGAATATGAATATTTAGCATGATTAAATGTTAAATTGGAGACATAAATATTTACCTGAATGGAAACAACAATGCAGTCTTATGCAGAGTTACTCCAGTCTAAACCCTACTGAAGCCAGATTTGGATAGGATTTCACTATAAGTCTCTTCTTTAACCCACTTTTAAAAAATGTAATATCTTTTTGTATTGTATAATAGATAGATGATATTGATCTTATAAGTGCAAACATGGAAAACGCACTGGCCTCAATTGGAGGATTTTGCTGTGGAAGATCCTTTGTTATTGACCACCAGGTATGTTCTTGATCTAAAGTGCAAAAAAAAAAAAATCATTTAAGTACGCTGTGCTATCTTCCTTGATGGAATGGAAACTGGTTTTGCAGATAATGGAACAAACACTTACTTAGCTGTTGCCAATATAAACAAGTTAAGATTAGGATAGGGAGCCCTAACATCTAAATATGCTCAGCTTGTTTTATCAAAGGATTATCTGTATCTTTTAAGGATAGTTTAAAGGTTGCTGACTCAGTGATCTTTTTCCCCCTCAGAGATTGTCAGGTCAAGGTTACTGTTTTTCGGCTTCTCTACCTCCCCTCCTAACTGCTGCTGCTATTGAAGCCCTAAATATAATGGAAGAAAATCCAGGTATGTTGTTCTAGAAAATGTATATATATATTTAAAAATCTGGAGATAGAAGTTGTTAATGTGCAGAGTGTAAAAATGATGTTAAAATATGGAAGGAGGATTGCTCCAAACTGGTTGCAAATGATAATTATGTACAAAAATCCTTAAATAATGTACATCTCTGGATAACCACATTTAGAACATTATGCACAGTTCTAGTTGTCGCATCTCAAGAAAGACAGGTACGGAAAAGAGACAGTAAAAGAGCAGATGAAAAAGAGTTAGAGGTTCCCTCTCTGCCCTTGTAAAGTGCTCAGTAAGCCACCTTAGCTGAGACAGCAGAAGGATTGTCTCTGCAGTAACAAAGTGGTTTTCTGGAGACATAGACTACAACCTCTTTCGGTAAAGGCAGGAAGAAAGTGGTCGTCTCAAAGCTCATAATGGTGCTGCATAACTGACATTTCTGTGTTGTTCCCAGTAACCATTTTCTGCTGTTCTCAAAATCTCCCAAGCCCTGTATACACAAGCCCCCTACTCTTTGACTGAACATGTGGAGAGGCAGAGTGAACCCAGAGTGATGGCCCCACATGGAGGAATGTCCATGTGTACTTCTGTTTGTGATTAGCAACATTCAATAACCATGGGGAGAGAGCAGACACCCGGACACTTCTGCACACATTTGCACTGTGAAGACACCTTGTTGATCGTGGAGAGGGTGCATGCTGGTGCCCACTGTCCCTCCCTGTGTGTTCAGTCACTGTGTGAGGGGTTGTGTGTAGAAGGCTACCGTGTTTGCAAGAGACATGTCTCTTTCTTGGTTATCATACTGAAAGGGGCAAGATCCCACTGTGACATGTCTGCAAAGCCAGATCTGGGTCTGCTGGTCATTTGTTCCCCGTCATCATGGGCAGCATCTTTAGTCCCATGTTTGTGCATCTTAAAAGCCCGAGAAGTTCCTTTGCAGCTTCCCCTAATGACCCTTAAACTGGTAGTGAGCGGATAGGCCCAACCACTTCTACAAAACTCTAACCAAGTCGTTTTGAATTCTTCCCCCCCTCCCTTTCTGTGTGTGTGCAGGCATCTTCCATATTTTACAACAAAAATGCAAGAAAATGCATAAGGCTTTAGAAGGGTAAGTAAATATATTCTTGTTATTTTAAAAACCTACATTGAAGCTTTTATTAATGAGCTCTTCAGAAAATGCAGCTTTCATTCTTGACCAAATTGCCTTCATATCTTAAAGAGATATAATTTCTTATGCCTTTTTTCTAATACAGTACAGCTGTACAGACTGCTATGGACAGTCTATACCTAATTCATCTCAAGACAATCCAATCTCTCTCTCTCTCTCTCTCTCTCCTAGAGAGATCTCAGTGGCAAACATAGAGTTGTATACATTATTTGAAATACATGCTTAAGTGTTCATATATGGAGGGCAGCATTCATGTCAGTAGATTTTGAGCACCAGATTGATTCTGATATATTGTGTCCAATTTGTGTCTTGATTTGGCTTTGTGACACATTTGTTCTTGGATTGTGGGACATCTTCTTTCAAGAAGCCACACAGAAGAGTATTTTCAGCAGTTCCATCAGGCACATCTTATTGATCTGTCCATCCTTGGCTGCTCCAACATTTTTACTAGGTTTTCTTTAGCATGGGTATTGTACAACTGCACACATCTCTAATTACTTGAAGGATATTATTTGGTATGTAGACAAGGCAGCTTGTTTTCTCTAGCACAAGTATGAACTGGATGTGCACTTGAGTCAGATGATGGTTTATTTTAAGTAACTGACAGAAGGAGTTTGGATTTGTATCTTCTTCAGTCTTCAGAAATTCAGTTTACTACAAAGCACTATTGTTTGAGCCATACCCACATGTTTTGAATTGGCTCTAGTTCAAAGGTGGTTTCTCACTTTAAAGTACTTCTAATTTTTACCCACCTTTTGCACCACTTAATTGTCCTCACTTCTGGAGCATGCTAATGACCTGTTTTGACTTAAAGGTCTGTCAGAATGTGACGTGGACCATTAATAGCTTGCTTTCTAGAAAAGTGTTTTAAGGCATGTTATAGCAATTCTCTCACCTTGCCTTCTTATAGGTAACAGCTTTTAGTAAAAGACTGTTTTCCCTGTTAATGACAAGCTCTGGCCCACTATTCTGTCTATTAGATTTAGAATGAAATATCCACTGGATAAAGTGGCCATTTTGAAATGTATTTAATGGCTGTTATCTGGCGTAAACACACATTTAGAGATTCCGTAGTGTGTGTGGGTGTGTGTATCTTAAAGCTACAGTTCACATGTTAACATTGGTTGGTAGGTTGTCCTCAAAAGGTCAGGTACCTCTCTCAATTTGGTATGAATATTTAAGGGCAAGGTAAGTGCTGAGTTTTAAGGTGATCTCAAACACACACTTTTCTTCAATATGCCAGATCATCACATGCCCAGGTAGAAATCTGTTGAACTGTTCTTCAGACTTTCTCTTGTGCTCCTGTTATCATCTAGATGTTGCTTGTGCTTTACTCTTGAGCATGAGTGTGCTTTTAGCAGCAGTTAATATCTTGTTATGAAGTAGCTTCCACAGAATTTTGCAGCATTTTACGAGCAAATGTAAAGTGCGACTGTTAGAAACTGAGATTTCTCTAGAGATAATTGTACTGACATCTTTTGCAAATGTAATGAGTTTGAGGTGATACCACAGTGCTAACTTAAAGCAACATTCTTCATGCATGACTTAAGTAATACTCAGATGTATGCTCTTACATCTTTCCCCTTTTTGGTCATAGTCCACTTGTCTGGCTCTTATAAAAGGAATTCTTATGCTTAGCTAGTGGCAGAAAAATATAAACAAAGAAGAGATACTGTCATTGTTCATAGGATAGCCTGTGTGTATGTATCTGGCTTACAAGAGCAGTTTAGGGACTGTCTTCTATAAGTTGTTACTTGCTTTTTTACCTTTTGGTGGTTAGGGACAAGCAGAAACTGTTCTTGTCTTGGTGATATTTTGTGTACAGAGGAAAAGGACTTGCTTCTTCTAATTCCATAGGCCAGATGTTTTCATCATCTTGGGCAACCTGCAGTTCTTGTTTTTGTTAAAATCTTTAGCACCTGCAGCGAAGTCCAAATAGTGGAGGCCACTAGAAGGACAAAGCAGACTTCTCAGAACCATATTGTATGGTGTCTGGAACTAAATTATATCACAATTGGGTAAATGATAGTATAATCCTGGAAAGCTTTTCTGGGAGATAAGAAAGTGTGTTCAGAGTTTTAAAGAATGATATATCTGGTCCAAAATGTGGAAGGAGCTGGAAGAATTATTCACACTTTCTTGTAGTCTATAACCAGTCTCTGTACACTCGAGGCATCCTGCTTTTAATGCTCTGCTTGGTCCTGACTCTGCTGTGGTGCCTTGTGTGTTGGTTTACATTAATAAATGCTAAGGGTCGAGTGGTCCCTAATGGATGGTATAGTCTTCCATGTCTGTGATGCAATGATAAAGAAAGATGTACATAAAATCAGTGTTTATGTTTGGTGTATGTACAATTCAGTTTCTGAGACCATAGATCTTGATGTGTTGGCTCTTATTTTAGGATGCCTGGTCTACGAGTGGTAGGTCAATCGCTTTCTCCGGCATTACACCTCCAGCTGGAAGAGAGCACTGGAACTCGAGACAGTGACATGAGGCTGCTGAAGGAAATCGTGGATTATGTAAGGTCCTTTTTTTATTGTCTTCAGGTCTAGCGATTAAAAGAAAGTAATGAGGCATTCTGTATTTGTAGAAACCTATTCATAGCTAGCACTGCCTTACTGAATAACAATATGAGCTGGAGTGAAATTGCACTTTGAAAAATTTCAGATGTTTACAACGTTCCAATCCTTGCCTTTTTAGAAGTATGTAAAAGCACATCAAGAGCAGAACATGCTCAGCTATTGCCCTTTCTGGGCAGTACGACTTCAGACAGCAGGTGGACAAATAATGTTAGTGAATTGCTCCTTCCTTCTGACCTACGGAAAGCAAAATGTCAGGAAAAAGGCTAAGCTATATAATGAAATTACAACAGGGAGATTTTTTTAAATGGGGAACAAGGAACGTTTCATTAAATAGAAAAGGGAAGCTTCAGATATGATTCTTACCCTGCCGTCCCATCATTCTTCTGAATATGAATATTGGCACTTAACTCTGGACAGTTCAAAGTAAACATGTTTAGACTTATTGTAACAATACAAGTCACATACGTATTACATAATTTTCCCATTCTCACTCATTAGAAATGATCGGATAATGCCATAAAAGCAAATTCTCCATTTTGGCTTAGCCACCAATTAAGTAGAAAGTATGCAAAAGTCAGTACTGAAGCTTGGATCCTGCCTTAAGCTTCCACTGGCAGACGTATGAGAGTGTCGGCTCTTATTTTAGGATGCCTGGTCTACGAGTGGTAGGTCAGTTGCTTTCTCCAGCATTACACCTCCAGCTGGAAGAGAGCACTGGAACTCGAGACAGTGACATGAGGCTGCTGACAGAAATCGTGGATTATGTAAAGTCCCTTCTATAAAGCCCTAGGACCTTGCTGTAAGTTTTCCATCTGGGCCTACATTTCCCAGGTGCCCTCGACTCTGGATAGGGCATGGTGGAATTTAAGGACAAAGGCAGGTTAGTAGCTACAGAGGAGGAGAGGGCCTCTGGAAAGTTAATGTAAAACTCCCAAGGAGGGGCATTGTTGTTCTCCCAAGAGCTGCATGGCAGAGAGACTGATGGCAGCAGGAGGTGATCCTTAGCCAGATCCTGAGGTCAAGTTAGGAACCAAAGAGGTAGCAGCATTAGTGAGATTTTTTGTTGTTGTTGGTTCCTTTGGCTGGCTGTTTTGCTCTGCTTGTTGGGAACCTGCCTGTTTAATTATTGTCTTGGTTTTGTTTAATAACCAGTTGTTTTATTGTGTCTTGTTTTATGTCTGGTGGTACTTACCAGTAGATCGGTGCTACTTGGAGGGGTGGGGTCTTCCCCCCCTCCAAAAATGGGGGACCCCTTAGACCAGAGTGGTGGCAACAGAAAAAACCCTTCACTGCCTCAGAGCTGTTGGGAGCAGAAGCATGTAGGGGATGGACACTTCCTTGGAGGACATATCCCTCCCCAAAAAACTATTATTGTAGGGTCTTTCAGGAGCAACATTTCAGAGGTATTTGGGGCTATACTAGGACAGGGGACTTGGAAGTTTCACTCCATAAACAGAAATCTCTCAATCTGTGGAAAGTTTAGGCAGGATCCAAGCCTAAGTATCTAACTTGGGATTGCTCTGACTTGTAATTTTTTAATACAAAGATTAATGATTTGCCCAGACGAGTCACTCCCTCCTCTCTTCTCCCCCTGCCTCTCTGAAAGATGCGATCGGAGTTCTGAGTTTGTGTATTTTCTTTCTGTAGTGTTCTACTTTGTCAAACTCGGAGAGCTCCAATGTTAAAATAAATATAGGAGCATGAAATCTAAAGACTCTCCCAAATTGGCCCAAAGACTTGCCGACAAGTATGGCCTACTTGAAGAGTTCCAGGGAAAGGCACCCCCCACCCCATTTCTAAGGACTGCTCAGGGTGTTAAAAATTCTAGCAGTTGACATTGCACTGTGCTGATAAGATAATGCCTGGAGTTTCATTCCTCTCTTTATTTTATTAAATTGGTAAAAATATACTTTTAACTGCTTTAAATACCTGGGTAGCAGGAGCAGTGATGAATGTTGATAGAGAGAATGGGTTGCAGTGTGACAGGTATGCATGATGAGTGTAGCTGGGAGAGACAGTCACGCCAAAACGATGACTAAAAATGTACTTACATGGTGCCATGCTGTTACTTAGAAATTGTAATCGTTAAGACATCAGTTCATGGTTTTATATTTGCCTTCCCAGTGTATGAACAGAGGTATTGCATTAACTCAGGCCCGCTATCTGGAGAAAGAAGAGAAACATCTTCCACCACCTAGGTTAGTAGACATCCATCTTAGTATTAAATTGAAGCTGTTCAAGTGTGTTGTGCTTCTAATGTGCAATGGCATGGGAGGTTTCTGTTGCAGCTTTAGGTTTTGAAGATCCTAGATAGTGGATTTGGTCCATTGAACAGGCAGACTTTCCTTGAAGGGTTTACAGATCATCCTTTAGATTCTAATCTATCATTCAAAAATTATTTGAAAAACAACAAGTAAAACTCTGAAAATATGCTGTATAAAACTTGATAGGAGGAGGATGAATAACATGTTCACAAGCAAAAGCATAACTCTTCTTTACCACGATGTTTCCCATTCTAGGCTTCATAACCCATTGAGTTGACAAGGTCAACTGTTAATAGTCTAATATGAAATAAAAACATTGCTCAGATGAGCTGGTCCAGGGAAAAGCAGCAACTTGTTATTATGCTTAGAGCTTGACTGTCCAGTGTTTTGCCTTTTGCAGCATTCGTGTTGTCGTGACAGTAGAACAAACAGACCTGGACTTGGACAAAGCTGCCTCACTTATCTGGGAAGCTGCAGAGTCTGTACTGAATTAAGAACTGTACTGTTGGATATTTGTTCCTCACACTCTGTTGGGGTACCTATTTTCTACTCTGATGGATTGGCTTTCTCTCCAAAGGCTCAAGCTTACTGATTTATCACCTGATGGAACTGAAAGCTTGACGTTCACTGAGTCATTCCAGAACAAATAAAATATGTTGAACATGGAAATACTAAACACTCACTGTATGTACATAACTCAGCTCTATTTTTAAGTACTGTAAATTGGGGGTTGTTGTTACAGTGGTCTTTTACATTGATTTAACTTTTGTTCTTAAAGGGCATAATTCCTTTCACTGGTTCTGTGAATGTGTAAAAAGAAAAACAAGCTATTTTTGAGAGTTCATGTGTAATGCTACTGAGCATGGAATGAATGCAGAAACTTGTAGAATATTCTTTATTCAACTATTCTTAATAAAGTGCATTGTTTAAAAATAACCTTTTCCCAAAAAAGTTCGTATTCTCATTGTCAGATTCATTAAATGGTATTATGGAATCCAGCTTTTGAATTATGAAGTTAGATAGCTTTTATTACATTGGGTATTTCGACTTTTGGATACTAAAATGTTTTCTATCTTATCTAATATAGCTTATGGCTTTTCCAGAAGAAGTTGATTTCTAATCATTTGTCATATAGCCATAAGGTGTCTCCTCTAACGAGGATTGCTAAATCCTTGATATGCCCATGTATTTATCTTGCATGCTGGTACCCTAATACATCAAAGCTATGGAGACCTGGAGCTCCTCACTGATACTCATTTCAGTGGAGTTGGCAACACTGTGTGCGTACAAGGGTTTATGCACAGAGATGCTCTCTTCACTCAACGGGATGAAAGGGTCTACATACACAGAACCTCTGTGGGCTTCACACACAGAGATCTGGCTCTCATAGAGCCAGGAAAATAAATACTAATCCTTTACCATAATCTGACAGGGCCATAAAACATTGGCAAAATAGATTTGGTCAGTCTCTATATTGCATACAATGTTAGTAAAAAGAAATGCCTGCATTTAATTGCAGGAGCACACAACCAAGAAGTTTGTTTTCTTATTCAGAAAGTGTTTGCAGATGACCTCTACTAAGGTCTGTGATCAAAGATTTTCCAATGAGAACAGATACAGAAGCAGTTGTCCATTATTATAGAGGTTATAATACACCACTTTTCTTCCCTACTCTTCAAGTAATATGAATCCTCACAATATGTATTCTGAACTTTTGACAGAGAGTAATTTTAAGACTCTGTACTGCCTGGGTTGTTTCTATACTTGTGCCTTTTTTGGTTGCTGCTACATGGATTCCAGTACTATATTTGAGACATATATTTTTAAAATAAAAGCAGATATTTGATTCAGGTTTTGTGTCATTTCTTCAAACTAGGTTAGTATTAGGTACTTATGCTGCCCTAAATTCAATGAGGTAAAATCTGTTTAGATACAAGTACTACATATTACTGTAGCACTGTTACACTGTTCATATTACTGGTCAGACTTCTATCTGGATTTAAAATAGATGGCCTGGCTACTAAACTGTTCATGCTGTTGTTTCACTTTGAAATGAGTTCAGTGGTTGTAGTGCCAAAGCCACTTAACCAAAATCCCACTGACCTAGCAAGATTTCTGCAAACTGTGGCTTCTGGACTGTGGCCAAATAGGCTAAATGTAGTTTCATTAGCTGATTATGGTTAGAGTGCTGATTTGGAGCTAAAAAGAACTTCCTTGCAAGAAGGATATTAGGGTATGTCTGTCTTGACCAGGAGTTTGTCAGTGTTGTAGAAAAGATGGAGGAGAGAGTACTGGGGGGGAAGCAGGGAATCTTTACAAAGAGAAGAGCAGAATGTCAGGGTCTGGCACAATTCACTATAACAACCTCTATGTCAGGGGTGTCGAACTCATTTGTTATAAGAGCCAGATCTGACATAAATGAGACCTATGTAATGCCAGGTAGCGGAGATATAAATTTTATAAAGGACACAGACAAACACAATTAAAGATTTTAAAAACTTTAAATAAAACATATTTAAAACACAAGACTCTTGCAATATTTTGTCTGTTTAACAATCTCTCATAATTGACACCTCTTGCTCTGAATTATTGCGTCAAAATGTCTGTGCTGTAGCAATTTTAACTATACTGTTCTGGTGTGTATCTGTAAGCTGCAAACCTACCTTTGATTTATAGACATTCATTACAGAAATCTCATGCTCAGTGTTCTGAGCCTACGAGCCAGGGGAAAACATGAAATGGCTGGGCATTGCCATCTTTTGTACATAAGTTGCTTCACGTGCTGGTCAAGAACATGAGAAGGCATCCTGACACAGACTGAGGGCTGTCTGTCTGTCTACAAAACTATACTCTTCCCCAGAGAAATAACTACAACTTCCTACAAAGGAAATGTGCTGGGCGAACTTGGTCTGGACATACTGTCTCAACTTAATCCACCTCACTGGCTTGTTGTTATTTCTCCTCTAAAATAGTTCACATTGCTTTGCTTTCTTACTGAGAAAGACTGGATCATGAGGGCATGAACACAATGAAAAGGGGGAGGGAACCCAGTTGCACTCAGGAGATCCCTGGCATAAGGAGCCCAGCAAAACACATACACAACATAAGGAGCCCAACAGAATACACACACACTGTAGCAAGTCACAGAAAAGCTCATACTTTGTTGGTCTTAAAGGTGCCTGGTATTTTTGTTGTGCGATTGAGGCAGCCCAACAAAACAAGCTCTCCCTCATTCCCTCTCTCCCTGCCTCTCTTCAAGGAGGAGCCTCAGCCACTGGAAGGAAAGAAAGGCTTCCCTTTGTCTCCTGTATACTATTGAGGCAGCCTGGCCAGGAAGTGAGCTCTGGCTGGTTCCCTCCCACCCCCTAGGTGGAGGAGGAGCCTCAGCGAGTGCTTTACCAGACTTAGTCGCACAGGACAGACTTGCCTATCTCTCCTGTGCGACTGAGGGAGTCTGGTAAAGTCAACTGTGATGTAGTAGCAGCAAAACTGGCAAAAGAAGCAGGAAATAGCCAGGGCCTTGACGGCCGGATTACGGCCCTCCAAGGGCCTGATCTGGCTCCCAGGCTGCATGTTTGACACCCCTGCTCTATGTCCTCTAACTGGAGATTGGAACAGCCTTGGCATGGTTCACTTGCTAAGATAATTGCATACCAAACTGGAAACATTAGCATAACTTCTCTGGAGGTTAAAGTTAGTGCCTTGGGCTCTCTGGTATGGGCTTGAATAAATTTATGATTACAACTGCTTCAGTTCCTGTCTGGCTGCATGAAATCAGATTTTGCATGCATGCTGTCATATTTCACAATCCAATACACACATGAACCAGTAACCTCTCCTCACAAGATAGGGCAAAAAATACTGAATTAAAAATGTTTTGCAGTAGCCCAACTGTGATCTATGCCCTGACCTGGATAGCCCAGGCTAGCCCAATCTTGTCAAATCTTGGAAGCTAAGCAGGGTTGTCCCTGACAAGTGTTTGGATGGGAGACCTCCAGGTTGTGATGTGGAGGAAGCAATGGCAAACCACCTTTGAACATCTCTTGCTGTGGTCTCTGCAATTAATAGTTAACACTGAGGTTAAGGAAAACTATTTAAATCTATAATTGTAATGAGCGGTATAGATCTTTCCCCCCTCCCCTTAACTATGTGAAGATGGACATAACATCTTCAGTTTCTTTTGTTCAAATAGAAACTGGTGGGATGTCTATTGGCTAGACTAGGTTCTGTGACATCACCAGCATATCCCTCATCTCTAGATTGGTTTTACTGTTGTTTTCAAAATGTGCATGGAATGTAAACCGATATTCAAGGCAAGTGGCATATTCTGGTTCATAGTTTAGCTAAGGAACCTATTGAAACCACAGTAAAGAATGCTACGTCTTTTCAATCTCAGTTGCAGTTTCCAGTTGATACTTAGAGATTAGCTGTAATGCACGAGAAAGCTGTTAAGTTAGAAGTGGATGTATGGCTGAAAGGCTCTGAATTTTTTTAACACTTTTTGAAATATGATCCTGGTCACTGCAAAGAATGGTGGACTGTCTTTGTCTCTTTTTCACTTTTTTAAAAATATTCCCATCTGGTCTTTATTACTTCAAAAAAAAGGTTGTGGGGTGTAGGCATCTGCTGGTCTCTGAAGCTGCTGCTGCTGCTGCAAACTAAGCTTGCATCCTGTGATGATTCACAAAATCTACAGGAGCTATAAATGCTACTTTAGCAAAAGAAATATTCAGGGTTAACCCCAAGCATTTGTGTATTTAACTATTTCTGTGCTCCAATAAAAGGGGAAATGTCTGGAAAGTGTTTGGGGAGTTACTTAGCATTCTTAGATCTACTCAGAACATGCACAATAAAAGCCCCAAATAGGCATCAATTGCAAAGAGGATTTTTGACACCTTAGATCACATATAGTATTCTGTGGCCGATAACTTCAGCTACCAGAAATATGTTGCAAAAGCTAAGCACTAAATGGATCATTCCTTTGTTTCATTCAAACTTTAATCACAAAGCAGGTTATGCTGAAGTAGCAGCAGCTCAAATATGCAGTATTAGGTAATATTAAAATGTCAGAGGAATGAGGATCAGATAGGTGTCACACTGGACATCTGTGACTAGAGTTTCCTGCTTTGTTGTTTTCCTTCAAAGCTGATTGTCTCTATTGTTTCTATTCCCACCCCACCATCTGTAATTAGCTGGGGGGGAGTCACTTTTTTTTGTGGGAAACTTGAGTGGGAAGAAGGGGTAAATGTCTACTCTCCACTTTCATAATCTTCAACGTTGTTGCATGGACTTGCTAAGTAGAAGAGAGATGGTAATGGCAGATTATTGGTGTCTTCTATGGTCCTTATTTAAAATAAGGTAACTTACTAGTAGTGTGGCTGTAGCTGTCCTACTTCAGAGAACTTATATAAGAGGAAAAAAGTTGGATTGTTAGTTCAACTGAACATGTTGATTATCAAATGGTAGGTTAAATGAGCTATCTTCACCAGGGCTGCTGGGAGGGGGGGGGGGTGGATCTAGGAGGCTGGTCACCCTCAGGGCCTGTGGGCGTGAGGAAAGTCGTGTGATTTGCTGGGTGATGGGAGGAGGGTGCAGACAGAATCAGTAGTGTGCTGTCAGAGTAATCCTGATCCGCACAGCTGCGTCAAAAGTGATCTGATGCATCTGGCCTCCACAATCAGTGTTGAACATCTCTAGTGAAGCCAGAAAATAGGAGCAGAAAGCAATAATAAAGCGGATTGTTTAGATCCCTTCCAATCTGGTTTCAGCCCTGATCTCCCTGGTGGATAACATGGCTGGTAGAGATGGACAGAGGACTGTGACAGTCTCAGCAGCTTTTGGTACCATCAGTCATGGTAGCCTTCTGGACAGCCTTTCAGGGTTGGGGTTTAGAGGTACTATTTTGCCGTGGTTCTAGTTGTACCTGGAAAGTAGTTTTCAGGGGGTGATGCTGGCCTCTGGCTTGTGGGTTCCTGCAAGATTCTATCTTGCCCCCATGCTTTTTGTCATCTACATGAAACCACCAAGTGAGATCATCCAAAGACTTGGGCTGAGATGTCATCAATATACAGATTTTTTTAATTAACAATTTTTTCAATTTACAATCATTACCACTATTACAATGAACAAGTTTAACCAACAACATAAATAACATTCTTACAATCAAACCGTATTGTTCAAAAATATATCAATTTCTGATAAGCAGGATTTACCGGGAGGATTTGTTGTTTGTTGAGATAGCTAATTATTGGAAACCACACACTTACTATCTTTTTTTTTGTATAAATCTGGCAAGCTGTTACTTGTTGTATATGACAACTTGGATAAAAGAAAATAGTCCCAAAGTTTCTTTAACCACTTGGTCTTAGTTGGCACTACAGATTCTATCCATTTCAAAGCTATAAGGCAGGGGTGGGCAATTATTTTGGCTTGGGGGCCACTTTGTGGGAGCGGAGGTTAGCGGAGGGCCGCACCTTTTAAAATGATTGCATTCATTAGTTAACTTTGCATTTCAGAAAAGGTATAAATTGTATCATAAAATCAATAAATATAAATTAAATAAAATAGTGGTAGTTTATTCAATTTATTTATTGTGCTAATTTCATATCATCTGTAGCTGCAAGCACATTTAATTTTAGAATCAGTTTAATGAGACAAATGTACCCTATCACACTTTTCTACAATTTTTTTTTTGAAATCAGGAGTGAGATGGCTTGTTGAGATTCCCAACGGAGGCCTGACTGAAACCACATGGCCGACTGTCTTGGTGGGCCGCAAAAAACTCTGTGGCGGACCGCATGTGGCCCGCGGGCCACTATTTGCCCACCCCTGCTATAAGGTGTTTTGCAACTGATAACAATATTGAAATAGTTTCTTTGTTACTTTGTGTAAGTTGTATATTTTTCCAAATTTCTAATAAAACTACTTCAGGTTTCTTAGATATCGTAATATCTGTAATTTCCTTAATGCTTCGTATAATTTGCGTCCAAAATTCTGTAATATATAAACATTCCCACCAGTGTAGGTGCTGCCAGTGCACTTTGTCCACATTTTTTACAATTAGGTGAGAAAGACTTGTTTATTCTATTAAAAACGATTGTGGGGATATACCATCTAGTTATTATTTTAAGAGCCTGTGTTTTAACTATACTGATTTTTGAAATGATTCCAGGAGCTTTCAATATTGCCAGCCAATCTTCTTCTGAAAATACGGTATCCAAATCTGAATGCCATTGCTTTTGATATAGAGTTGTTTTTTCTTCTGTTATTTCCATTAAAATTTTGTATATTTTCGTTATAAGACCTGATGTCTGTTCTGTTAATTGACTTAACATTGTTTCAAATGATGTCTTTTGTCTATTTCTGGTTACTTGCAACTGAGGAGAATCCAATAAGTGTTTTATTTGGAGATATTTAAACCAATGCACTTTCTTTGTAATTTTTTGTTCTAGTTTCACCTTTTCTATTGGCATTTCTTTGTCTAACAAATGCTCTATTCTTATAATTCCTGCTTGTTGCCAGTCTAAAAAAGCTGTATACTTACCAGGTTCAAACCATAGCTGGTTTATAAAAGATACTTGGATGGATATATCCAGTGCTAATAATTTTTTCCATCTTTCCCAAATATATATGGAGTTTGCCATAATATTTGTCTGTCTTCACCAATATACAGATGACACTCAGCTCTGCCTTGTGCTTCTAGCTGATCCCAGAGACATGACCAGTTATCTGTAGCAGCAGAAAAGAGAAAGAGTTCAGTAACACCTTAAAGACTAACAAAATTTGTGGTAGGGTAGGAGCTTGAATGTGAGTCCATCTGTCCTATATATTGGAAAGCTCATACCCTACCACAAACTTTGTTACTCTTTAAGGTGCTACTGGACTCTTTCTCTTTTCTACTGCTACAGACAGACTACTCACCTTGAGTTATCTGGAGGTAATTTTGTAGTGGATGCAGGCTAATAAACTGAAGATTCCAACAAGACAGAAGTGCTATTAGTGAGTCTGGCACAGGATTTAAGGTGTCATCTATACTGGATAGGCTTGTACTACTTTTGAACAAACAGGTCCATAGTTTGGAGGCACTCTAGGACCCAGACCCACTGCTGGATAAGCAGGTGACAGCTTAGGCTAGCAGTGCCTTTTACCAGCTTAAATTAATTAGCTAGCTGCAACTTTTCCTTAGCAGAAAAGATCTGGTCGCTGTGATACATCCTGCAGTAATGAGTAAATTAGATTATTGCAATGTATTCTACTTGGGACTGCCCTTGAAAAGTGCTTGGAAACTTTAATTGGTACAGAATGCCAGTATGGTATAGTGGTTATGAGCATCGGAGTAGTATCTGGGAGACTCAGATTCAATCCCCACTCGTGCCATAGAAGCTTGCTGGGTGATCTTGGGCCAGTCACAGTCTCTCAGCCTAACCTACCTCACAGGGTTGTTGTGAGGATAAAATGGAGGCGAGGAGAATGATACAAGCTGCCAAGGGTCCCCACTGGGCAGAAAGGTGGGGTACAAATGAAGTAAATAAATAAAATGCTCCAGCCAGGATGTTGACTGAAGTGGGTTGTAGGCAGGGGTCCGTTGGAGCAGGATCGCACAGGAGCGCAGCTCCGGGAGTGAGGAGCCCAGGGGGCGGGCACATGACCAAGCCCCGCCCCCTCCTCGGCTTCCCCGAGCATTGCAGAGGCGCAGCGCCCCGGGGAAAGCCCATCTAGGGTCTTAATTGATTTTAATGTTTTGTTTCAATATTGATAATTTTATCATTGTTCCTTTTATGACTGTGTGCTGCTTTTCCAGAGACTTGCTCAAGGTGGCATATAAATTTTCTAAGTATACCATTTTTTATCTGGGCACATGGCACATAAGTACTGGAGAAATTTCACCAACCCTTCAGCAGCTTCCACCCCATCAGTTTGGTGTAGTGGTCAGGAGTTGTACTCTAATCTGGGAAAACCGGGTTTGATTCCCCACTCCTCCACATGCAGCTGCTGGTGTGACCCTGGGCAAGTCACAAGTTCTCTCAGAGCTGTTCTCTCATGAGCAGTTCTCAAAAGACCTCTCTCAGCCCCACCTACCTCACAGGGTGTCTTGTTGTGGGGAGGGGAAGGGAAAGGGATGGGTGGTGCACATGTCCTGGGTATCTCAAGTCTACTTGAAACCTGGTGGTTTCAAGGGAGCAGGAAGAGAATGAGGGTGTGTTCTTTACGCTTATTTTTATTGCACAAAGTATTGGATGGGGAAGGGAATGGAGGAAGAGCAGTTCAGTTTTACTCACCTGTGGAGTGGAGCCTGAGGGGTGGGTGTTGTCTTCTGACACACTTTCGGTATGTTAGGGGGTGTGGCATATACAAATGAGTTATGCTAATGAGTTATGCTAATGAGCTCCTGCACCTCTTTTTCTACGAAATGACCCCTGGTTGTAGGACCATATCACTCCTGTCTTGGCCCATCTACAGTAGCTCCCAATTTGTTTCCAGGCAAATTTGAGGTGCTAATGTTGACTTTAAAGCCCTGAACACTTTGGCACCAGAATAACCTAAGGACTGATGACTTTCACATAAATCTAGCCATCCACTAGGGTCATCTTCCAATGCTCTGCTTTGAGTACCTCTGTCTTTGTGAGATTAGGTGGATGGCACTCCAAAAGAAGGCCTTTTCAGCCATGGCACCTAAACTATGCAACTCTTTTCCCAGGGATAGTCGTCTTCCCCCTTCTGTCAACTGTCTTCTGCCAGCAAGGCAAAGACTTCTTTGTTTTATCTGCCGTTCCTTCAATTATCACCCTTTCTCTCTATGTTTTAATTACTGTTATATGTGTTTAAATATGTTATTCTAGTTTGGCTTTAAATTCTTTAATGAATTGTTTTATAATATACTAGGGGCAAGGCCTGTTGCAGGCAACAATGCAACAGGCGCTAGCAAGAGGAAGAAAAAGAAGGAAGGAAGCAATTATCTTCATCTCAACTTCTTTCCCTCTTCCTCTCAGCTATCCCTCGCACCCTTGCTGTCTTCCCCCCCCCCCCCAAATGGAGCCTCTTTGTAGAGGCCGTTGCATTTATTAACTGAGTGGGTGTTGGAATGCATCTCTCTTCCTTACTTACTTCCGAGTAAACAGGCTGTGCACACACACACACACACACACACACATTATTAGGGCTAAAGCTGGGGCCAGCTCACCTATTTCCATTTTGTAGGCACCGCAAAAGGGCTTGCAGAGGGGCTCTCCCCTGTCGTCGATTTTGAAAGCAAATAAATGCTTCCTCCTGTTCTAAACCCTACCATCTGCAGCTCTTCTCTCATCTCCCAAAGCTACAGAAATCCCCAGAGGTTGGTGCAGAGTGGTGGAGCCAGAAACTTGCTGCAAGCCAGCACGTAACTGATTTCCAGAACAAAGTTTGAGTCCAGCTGCACCTTTAAGACCCAGGAAGTTTAACTGGAGATAGCCTTTCATGGGCATGCTCAGTGAACTGGCTGCAAACCTCTGTGCTGGATGTTTTCCTTTCGTTTCCCTGCAAGCCCTTTCAATTGCAAAGCTGTTTCCCATTTAACACCAGCTAATTAGTCATCCTGGCCCACTGCCTCTTGGGACTCCCAAATTGGGAGTTGTAGTTCTAATTCTCTTTGCTATGGTTGCAGTCAAGCCAGCAGAGAACTACAACTCCCAAAGTGCAATGCTTAGGGCTGCCAAGTGCCCCGGTAGGGCGGGGGAAACACCGATTTTTAGTGCTTTCCCCCGCTTTTTCCAAGTTGGCCACCGAGGGGACAAAATGGCTACCTTAAAAGGGAAATGTCTGCAGAGAGCCTGCCCTGCAGTAAAAAGCCTCACCAGACATTTCCCCTTTAAGAAGTCAGCAAGAAAGCTTCCACAGCTAGAGAGGTCTGCCCAGAGATTAAGGAGGGACTGAAGGAGCTGCTTTTGCATGTGGCTGGCAAGGTAAGTTTCTCTTCCAGCTCCTTTCCTTCTCTCTCCCTCTTTCTTTTTTTCTGTTTTTCTGTCTGTCTGTCTGTCTGTCTGTCTCTCTCTCTCTCTGTCCCCATCCAGCAGAGGTCTATCAGTAGCTATTATAGCCACAAGGTCTAAATGGAAGTAAGTGCCTCTGTCAGTTTTTTTTCCTTCTCTCTCTCCCTCTTTCTTTTTTCTGTCTGTCTGTCTGTCTGTCTCTCTCTCTCTCTCTCTCTGTCCCCATCCAGCAGAGGTCTATCAGTGGCTATTATAGCCACAAGGTCTAAATGGAACACTTTGTCTGGGGCAGTGATGCTCTGAATTCTTGGTGCTTGGGGGGCAACAGTGGGAGGGCTTCTGGAGTTCTGGCCCCGCTGCTGGACCTCCTGAGGGCACCTGGTATTTTTGGCCACTGTTGTGACACAGAGTGTTGTACTGGATGGGCTGTACTGGATGGGCCGATCCACTGTGGCTTCTCTCCTGTTCTTATGATATGAAAATCATATTTAGCACTTGTGTAGCACTTAGTGCTTCATATTCTGCCGAGATGAGGAAGGATTCAGTAGGGCTGTTGCTCAGTGATAGAGCATCTGCTTGACATGCAGGAGGTATCAGCTTCTTCAGCTAAAAAAGGATCAGGTAATAGGTGACATTAAAGATCTCAGCCTGAGACCCTGGAGAGCCACTACCAGTCTGAGTAGTCAATACTGACCTTGATGGACCAATGGCCTGATTCAGTATTAGGAAACTTCATGAGTTCATGTGTCAGCATGTGGAAGCAACATCACAGGATGTGACATCACAAAATGATGTCACTTCCTTTCTCCTGGCTCCACCCCCAAAGTCTCCTGGCTCCACCCCCAAAGTCCCCAGATATTTCCCAAGTTGGACTTGGCAGCCCTAGCAACGCTCTGTGGGCGGGAGTGAGGCAATGCAAGGAGGGAATGCAGCCAGTGGGCAAGGATGCCGTTTTGAGTGGCAGTTCTTGCAGCCAACTGATTTTGGCGCCCCATGGACTCTTGCTGCTTTGAAAAACAGCTTTATATATTATAATATATTTTATATTTTAACTGTTAGCTTCCTTGGTGGCTGTAATTGGGTAGGAAGGCAGCACAAATTTAGTAGAAAAAAATAAAGCTACTGGACTTAGCTTGTTGTCCCTGCATAGGAGATCTCAGATAAGCTATTCTGAGCATCCCAAATAAATCAAAGACACATTTGAGCTAGTTTCCAACATTGCATCATACATAAGCATGGGCCCCTCTCAGAAAACGAAACCAGAATTGGACCTTGCGGACAGGAAAATATCTGAAAAGCTTGAATCACCCGTTGACTTTCTCTCATGTAAGGGAATAGTTGTCATTTTTACTCCTGAAGTGCTACATCTAGGAACATACCTGCAATAAGGGCAACAACTATCCCCCGTTCTTAATATTGGGGATTTCATAGGGATGGTGCAATTCTGTTTGCTTGGAGGGCACAGATGCAACAGAGCCACACATAGAAACCAGTCAATATGGAACTCCTCTCTCCCTACCCATCCTGCTGACCTGATGATGAGCACTTTGCTAGTTAAGAAATACACTGTATTATCATCAGTGATAATCTGGAACTAACAACATCCAGCAAAATGGTGAAAATTTCTCCCTTTCAGATAAATTCTAACTGAAGGGCAGCCAATTTCAGCCCAACTCAATTCACTCGAGGCCACACCTAGGCCTTAGTACCTGAAACAGGAAGTGAAACAGAAGCTCAGCTTTGATCTTTTATAGCTGACAGACAGCTGTTAAAAGACACAGTTTACAATCTCCTTCCCTTCCTCTCCCCACAACAGACACTCTGTGAGGTAAGTGGGGCTGAGTGACCTCTGAGAGAACTGCTCTTGAGAGAACAGCTCTGAGAGAACTGTGACTGACCAAAGGTTACCCAGCTGACTTCATGTGAAGGGGAATCAAACCCAGTTATCCAGATTAGAGTACGCTGTTCTTAGCTACTACACCGAACTGGCTCTGGAAGGTGATCCTAATTCAACTTTTCCTCTGTAATACACATTCCCAGGCAAGGTGGGTGAATGGTCAAGGACTCCCTGAATTGAGCCTCTGTCTCCGAAAAAAACACCAGTCATCTAAACAGGGAGTTGAGCACATGTGCAAGCACTCTCCATCTAGATCCTTGGTGTTTGGCCCTCCACTGTATCTGAGTTATACAGTGTTAATCAACTTGCCTGCCACATACTTTCTAACCTGACTTTTCAGCCTTTATTTGCTTTAATTGAAAAAATCTATAGGGGTACTTGGTGCTACATTCGATACCAAATACCAGTGCCTGTGTTTCTAATGTATAATTGTTGAATACATGTAGATGTAACTCAACAAACTCAGGAGTTTAAGAAAGAATCAGTAGGATCCCTGGAGAGGTAGCATAGAATTTTTCCAAATAAAGAAATGTGAACCAAAGCCCCACCCAATTTTACTGGAATCGTTTGTACTGCTGCTGTAACCAGGACATGCTTGATCTTGTAACCATGACATTTTCTAATGCTAAATAGGATATAAAAACCCATTCATGGAAAAACCATTTCCCTGCCATATTAACAGCCATTATGCTTATTTTTAAGTTCAGTGTATTAGATCTGGATCAAAATCTGTTCTGTGAGGAAACAGTCTTAAAAAGTTCATCCTCTGTTTGACTTGAAACATCTTTCTGGAGTTTGTTTCAAGTTTGCTGTTGCTTTCAGCCAAAAACTTGACAAGTTAAATTATAGTTTTCGATGAAATAAAACACTTCCCGCCCTACAATAGTTGTGCATGTTCAGTTTTTTGTCTTGCTTAAAGGTATGGGCTCAGGCTGACCCTGTTCTTTGTTAACAAAGATATTATAAAAATATAATCATATGATCATGCATGCTCACAGTTCAGCATTTACCACAAGATCTGTAGGGTATGAAATGGCAAGCTGTGTATTGCATGGCGCCTTAGCGTTCATGCATGTGCATTTAGAGATGCATACTTATTAGGCAAAAGATACTCCCATCACTATCTCATTAAGAATCTAAGGCAGTTGAGCCCTCTAAGCTGTGGAGTCTTGTGAGCAAAAATTCTACTCTGTGAGCTCCTGGCATTAAAGTTATGAGAGAGTGATTTGGCTACTGTGTAAATCAGTTTGCTCTGGAGCCATCCTTCCTGAGCTAAAACAAAAATGTGTGAGCCAAAGGCTAAAAAACTGTGAGCTAGCTCACACTAACTCAGCTTAGAGGGAACACTGGTAGCTGATTCCTAAAAAATAACAACTCACAAATATTGCCAAGGCATTAACAAAAGACAGAAACAGGACAAAACAAGCTGGAGACCTGCAAGGATTTGCAGGAGGCATCTCATTTCCCCTTCTCTCACTATTTTCTCTTTCCCTTTCCTGAAAGCCCTTCTACCCTGTCCTCTTTCCTGCTTCCTTCTCTCCTCATGCACCAACCAACCTAACCTTTATCAGTCCTCCCCTGTCTTCAGCTTTCCCTCCTTCCCTCCCCTGGCAGCTGGGAAAACTCTGGCTGAGTTGCCCAGAGGCAGCTGCAAAGCCCTAGCCTATCTCTGCACACACACACCCAATAGCCTCTCCATGGGAAAATTCTGAGTGGTTCCAGACCCTGGGCCCAGTAGCATCGTGCTGCCTGCCAGGTTGGGTTAGGGTTGCCAGGTCTGAGTTGGAAAATACCTGGAAACTTTGGAGTTGGATCCGGGAGAAGGTGGGGTTTGGGTAGGGGAGGGACCTCCATATGGCACAATGCCATAGAGTCCACCCTTCAAAGTAGCCATTTTCTCCAGGCGAGCTGATCTCTGTCAGCTGGGGATCGGTTGTAAAAGCAGGATATCTCCAGGCCCCACCTGGAGGCTGGCAACCCTAGGTTGGATCCAGTTGCACAGTTGTGAACTCACAAGGCGTTGTGAACTCACAAGGCGTTGTGGAGGGCACCTCACCCCCTCGCCACACTATTATCCATTTTCCTCCTAGCAACATCCATATCCAGCTTTTCTTACTTTATTTTCTCCTTCCCATCCACCAACTAATCAATCTTTTATCTACTCTCCCATCTTCAGCTATGATTATTATTTACTTACTTCATTTATATCCTGCCTGTCTTCACAGTGGGGACCCAAAGCAGCTTACATTGTTCTCCTCTTCTCCATTTTATCCTTCTAACAACCGTGGGAGGCAGAGACCCGAGAGCCCCAGGTCAGCTGCTGAGCACCATGGCAGAGTGGGAATCTGAACCTGAGTCTCCTAGATCCTAGTCTGCAACTCTTAACCACTACACCACATGCTTCCATGGTGTGGTTGCACTGAGCATATTACCATACGCTTTTGGGAAAATGGGGCTGTAGTGATGCAGCAATTGTTTTTTTCCCAGTGTGGCCCTGGATGCTACAGATATGGCTCTCCATGTAGCTGTTGCTTCCATGTAGTTAATTTATGGGCAGCCAACATGATGCAAATACCTACCTTAATCCTCTGTCAGGCAAAATATATGAATCACCAGAATATACAAACTGCCTGACAATGCCTGCCCTTGTCATCAAAGTAGTAATGCCAGCCAGCCCAGCCACCCATGCCATCAAGGTCTGCCCCAGGAAGCATCCCGACCTCTGTGGGCAGCTGGCAGATAGTCTGCTCCCTCCTCCCCTCTCCATGAGGGGGTGTAGGGGGATAGGCCTGACCCAGGACCTGGCCTGGCTCTCTTCCTCCTTCCCTCTGCTGTGCCTCATCTCGCCTGACCATGATGAGTGGGATAAGGAGGTGGGTGGTAGCTTCCTGCCATGCCACATGAGGAGGGGGGCAGCACCTCCTACATGAGGAAGTAGGCAGCAGCTTATTCCCACAATGTGTGGGGGGGGAGCAGGTGTCATCTTCCCAACTCTCAGTGGCGGGGGTAAAGAGGGTGGGCACCTGCCTACATTGTAGGAAGGAGCAGCTTGGGGACCCTAGCCTAAGGTGCTCAAAATCCTTGGGTGTCCTTGGCCAAACCAAAGTTGGCTGTTGCAGATCAAAGGTTAAGACTGTAGAGGAATAGGAGGGAATAACCTGTGAAAGAACACAAATTTACTTTTGAGATGAAGAACACTTCAAAAATTCTCATATTATATCAGAGGGGGAAGGAAATACAGTGGTTAGGGAGGGAAGCCTGCAGACAAGGTTTGATGTTTGTACCAAGACTAGGAAAAAGCTCTTTGTCAAGCTTCTGCCTTCTTGTTTCCATGTTTAGGAGAAAAATGTTGAGGTGTTTTAAATCCAGAATTAGCTACTAATTCCCCTTTTGTCCCCCCCCCCCCATTATCTGCAATGTATCAAGCTGTTTCCTGATTAATTCCCATATATCTGTATTTTGCTTTATGTTAGGGTTTATGTGTACTCATTAAAGACCTGTTCTCTTAGAGATCTTTATTGAGATCTGACTGATCTTAACTCTTACCCACATTATCTAGCCACTTTACCTACTTTAAAGGGACAATATGGAACAAAGGATAGGAGGTGTTTCATTCTCACTCATACTTGTACAAGCCAATCTTCTATCTTCTGGTGAACCAGGGCATGGTGGAGGGAGCAGAGGAAAGAGGAATAATAGAAACTCTAGTTGGTGGCAACCTACAGAAGAGAAGCTTCCTAACACTGGGAGGGGATTGGGCAGGAAACAATTTGTTTAAAGCAGGGGTGGGCAAATGGCAGCCCGCGGGCCACATGCAGCCCACCACAGAGTTTTTTGCGGCCCGCCAAGACATGAAGATTAACAAGAGTAAATATAGATGCTCTTTGACAGACATTAACTTGCAGGCTGTGATGAGAATCTCAACAAGCAATCTCACTCCTGATTTCAAAAAAATTGTAGAAAAGTGTGATAGGGTACATTTGTCTCATTAAACTGATTCTAAAATTAAATGTGCTTGCAGCTATAGATGATATGAAATTAGCACAATAAATAAATTGAATAAAACTACCACTATTTTATTTTATTTATTGATTTTTATGATACAATTTATACCTTTTCTGAAATGCAAAGTTAAGTAATGAATGCAATCATTTTAAAAGGTGCGGCCCTCCGCTAACCTCCGCTCCCACAAAGTGGCCCCCGAGGCAAAACAATTGCCCACCCCTGGTTTAAAGGGTTGAAACATTCCCACAGCCACGTACCAGATGCTCTGAATTGCTTATGACGGAGAGTCAAAAGCAGGGCTGAGAGGGTGAATATACAACAAAGTCAAACATCTCCATGATACCCAAGTAGACAATACGGAAAAACTTTATAGATCATACTGAAATGTTCAGACATGTACAAATGTTATAGTTGTACATCCACTCAAAAGCACAGTGAAAAGAAACTTCCTTTTAAAAAAATTATCTAGGATTTTACATTGCTACCACAATTATCTTACATAGCCCTTGAGAGTTAGGTGAATTAAGAGATGGGTCTGAACCAAACTCACAGATGACTTGATCAAAGAATTATTTTATTATTTTCGTCACTGCGGTATGCAAGCATTTCAGTGACTTTTTACACTCCAGTTCAGCTGCTTATGGCATGGGTTTTACACCCTGTGGGAAAAGAATCAGTCCTGATTCACAAACTTTTAATTTTCAAGACTGAGCAAAGAAAGATCTCTTCTACTGAAAGATTGGTGGTGGTAGTGGTGGTGGTTGAGAGAAGTGGGGTTTTTTAATTCAAATTTTATTTTTTTATATTTTTAAATTTTAATTAATAAACAGCATACAGGATAACTCAGTGAATATTGAGAAATAATACAGAAATCAAAACTTACATACATCTCAAAAACAACTGTAAAGATGCCACCATTACGGTGGAGGTTACAAATTCTTATATTAGTATAACATTATAATATTTAGAGTTACATGAAAATAATTATTTTCAGCTACAGGGAACAGGCTATGATCTTAGTGATTTTTTATAGCTAAATTCAGAGAAGTATTTTTGGTGGGGTCAACTAAGGTATATTAGTGACAACTACACACAAGAGATAGATGGACAGAGAGGTCAATTTAGGGTTGCAAGGTCCCCCCGGCTACTGGTGGGGGATGGTGGGGGTAAGGTTGCCAGACCCAGGTTGGGAAGCTCCTGGATATTTAGGGATGGAGCTTGAGAAGGACAGGTACCTCAGTGGGGTATAGTGCCACCCTCCAAATCATTCATTTTCTCCAGGGAAATTGATCTCTGTAGTCTGGAGATAAGCTGTAATTCTGGGGGATCCCCAGATTTCACCTGGAAGCTTTGTTAAACCCTGCCTGAAGAGAGTTACAAAATAGGAGTCTACAACAATGTTTAAACTTATTCACACTTCTAAGTCAGGAATCCCTGTAAAGCATAGTGAACCATAATGTATTCTATAAACATAATTAACACTTAAACTAAAACATTGTTCATACATACCTGGAGAATCCCACCTATCCAGATAATCCTCTGTATGGAGATTTCTAACAGCCAGCAAAATCAAGCTCTCATTACTGCCTGGAAAATGTAAAGTATAAAATGTAGGATTGAATGTATGATTATTGAAGACTCCCCATTTTCTGTATAGAGAAATGATATATGTGGGATCATTCATCTGGACAGATGATCCGCCCATTCTTCTTAGCTATATCAGTACATGCATCTCTGAAAGGTCTATCCTTGGGAGTGCATAGAAGTTAATTGAAGTTTAATTAATGGCCAAATTAAAAAAGTAATACCTTTTCTCCTCCAGGCAGGTGGTTATGTTTTTGAACTTGTATACACATAGCTCTTTAATCATTTAGGGATACAGTAGATCTGAGAAGGTTCCAGATGGAAGCTGAACCTAAGACCCCTTAACATAAAAACATCTCTGACACCAGTTACACCATCTGTTGGTCATAAAACCACATTCTCTATCTTTTCTTGGCTCTTGCATTGAACAATGCTGAAGGTTGAGATTTGGGACTATTCAAGTTTATCCGGGAACTTTAATGCTGAACACATTTCCACCAGGAGAGAACAAAGCACAAAAGCCCTACACTTAAATTTACATTCTTCATCAGTGAAAACAAAACAAAACACAAACAAAATAAGAAACAGTTGTCTAAAACTTGTTATTTATACTCCAAAAATGTTTCTTCATTGTGTGTTTTTTCGTGCTGATGAATTTTTTGAAACAAATATTTATCACTTTAAAATCCTGAACAGTTTTCAATTGCTAGAAGTTCTAACTTTTTTTTAAAAAATTGTAGCTTGATGCCTGTAAAGGCTGATTAAGTTAGTAATTACAGCAAATTGGCAAAGGTGTTGCATGTTGAAGCTGTGCACTCTGGCCAGAAAATCTATCAAGCACATTAAGTTTGTAGGATAGCTTTTATGAGAGAGATACTAATGCAAAAGGTTTGGCAAATCTGTTGTATGACCCCATTGGACCCCTAGCTGGTTTTTGTAATGTATAGCTCCAACTCATGACAGTTAAGTTTTGATGATTTCTAAGAAACAGTGAGCATGTGAGATTTTATCAGAATTACTTTTTAGGTGAAGCTACAAGAATGCTTTAGGCAGAGTGCTCATGTGAACTTTTTTTCCCATGCATTCAGCTCTTAAGAAATCCCTTCCCAGAGGACTCTGGAAAACCAAGAAAGTAGGTCTGGGGTTGGTTTGTTATATTTCAAACTATATTTTTATTTCCCAGAAAAAGGAATTATGTTATGTGAGGAAATGTCTTATACCATGGTAATGGGACATCTCACATACAGTTTTAACTGTTTCAGTACATCCCTGGTATAAAGATCAAAGTTAATAATTTTGCCATATGTCTGTTAAGTGTCCAGGTACAATTGTGTGTGCCTGTTTAACATATGTGCCTTGTAGTGAGTCATGGCAGAAAGCTCGATTAGTAACTGTTAAATGAAATGATCTCACAGTCTGTGTTTCAGCATTTTAAATGAAGGTAACGTTGGATGATTGCAGTCTTTTAAATGTTATGTAATCACCCTTGAGACCCAACGTAGGAAAAAAGATGGAATAGAGATGTAATAAGCAAATAAGAGCACACATTTATGTATTATTTATTATGTCAAGTCCCAAGTATCATAAGTGCAGTTTTCTAATCCACTGTTTCTCTTGGGAGTTTAGACTGGCCGTACTCACTTATACTTTAGTTTTACAACAACCCTACAGTGTCGGTCAGGCCGAGGTCACTCACTGAGTGTCATAACAGGATACAGTTTCTCCCCCATATGGTTTAACCATAACACTGCACTGATTTTTTGCATGAGTATAATTATCTAAGGCCATCAGGAATACATATTTGGTGGAAACTAAAGCACCAGAGGTAATGTTCCACTTAGCTTATTATCCCAGTGGCTGCCCCTTATGCCCTACAAAGTGCACCCCTCATCAGAGGCCATATGGAATGACACCAGATCAAAAAGAAAGAGACTACTGCTAGAAAGAAATATTTTCTGTTCCTGGAGTTTGTGCAGAAGCTTTCCCCACATACACACAATAGGTTTGGCTCTTGGCCATTGCCATTGCTTAGAGCACACTGGTATCTGGCCATTCACTCTATCCAAAATTTCTGTATGAACAGTGACTGTCTGTGTTAAGTTACTGGTAGCACCTGAGCAGTGCCTGGATATTGGTAGGTGTGATTTAGTTAGTATAATCATCTTTTATCCCATCACTTTTTTCAAAAAGTTCACAAACAAATTGGTAGTGGATCATTTCTGTACATTGCTGTTTGTCTTTTTAAAAAATTAGGCAGAGTCACATATTACCAGTCCTTGAGGAAATGTTCTTCCATAAGCAGAATAATGCTTCTCCTCAGGAACCCTTGGAGAAGCCATTGTATCAGGCTGGACACTGCAGGGGGGAAGGATGTTGAGCTACATAGCTGAATCCAGCAAGCTCTTCTTATGAGGAGAGAGAGGTGCTGCAAAGGGAGAGGGACAGAGTCATGAAGAAGAGCATGCAACGACTGAGGATCTCTGTGCCATGTCCCCACCCAGCAACACGAAGGCAGCCTCTGAGGAGGAGTAGCAAGGACCAGACCCTTATACATGAACACATGAATATGCATTTTACTGAATCGGACCCTTGGGCCATTGAGGTCAGCATTGTCTACTCAGACTGGCAGTGGCTCTCCAGGGTCTCAGGTTTAGGTCTTTCTCATCACCTGCTGCCTGGTTCTTTTAACTGGAAGTAATGGGGATTGACTCTGGGACCTTCTGCACCCCGAGCAGATGCTTTACCACTGAGCCCCAGCCCCTCTCCATACATGTTCTTCTCTCTGATACTGAGGTTAAGGAAGCTGCAGAAAACCCACGTAACCTGGCTACATTAGCAGTAGGATTGCCAAGTGGCCTACAGAAAATGGTCCTGTCTCTTTAATAGAGGCTTAATAGGATGTTATTTATTACCATGCCTGGAAAGCTTCACTTGCTTGTTCCCACACTATTAAAGAGCCAGACATTTTTCTCCAGGTCATTCAGCAAGCATAGCTAGCAGCCAAGGAACAGCAGCTGGGGGAGGGAGGGGGAAGTGCTATTGAAGACTGATTCCCTGAGGCACCAAGTGTACCTCCCAAGTCCCCTGATGGCCTCTACTGTCTTCCCAGTTACCTCTGGGGTCCCTACTGGGGAGCCTACATCATAGACTGGTGTAGTACAGGAGTGTGCTGTGTGGACTGTATTTGGGGAGGAAACAGGGCTCCTGCAAACTGTATATTGTCCACTATATTGTGGGAACTTCTAATTTAGACCTTGGACAGTTTGTTCTGAACAGACTGTTCTGATCTATAGCTGTCTCTTGATCAGTATATAAACTCACATTTATGTGGAAACTGCCCCAAATAGCATTTTATTAAACCTGTAAACTTTTAAGCCAAGTATGCAAATCAGGGTTGGCAACATCCAGATGGGGCCTGGAGATGTCCCTGAATTACAGCTTATCTCCAGACTACAGAGACCATTCCCATACAGAAAATGGCTGCTTTGGATGGTAGACTCTATGGCATTATACCCCACTGAGGTCCCTCCCCTCCTCATGCCCCACCCTCCCTAAGCTCCACCCCCAAATATTCAGGAATTTCCCAACCCAGAGCTGGCAACCCTAGAATACCTATTCACCTAGTTGGCTGCCTGGCTTGCAGCAAGTCAGTCATTTGTATGTGACCAGGCTGAGGAGGTGCATAACAGTTAGTTTTATCCCTATTAAGCCACAAATAACGCACTGTAGTGTGTCTAGTGAAAATGTTTGGGGCTAGCAGTTTTTGTAGCAGTGTTTGCAACATTGTACTTGGTATTCCCCCTTTTAAAGACACCTCTCTCTTTTCAAACTACAGTTATTATTTCATAATGTTTTGTTTGGCATATGATTTGCATAAAACTGTTTGGATAGAACGGGAAAATGTTGGTTTCTGCTGACTTCCTCTCTGGATCCAAGCACAACTCTGTCCTATTAGACCAGCACAGACAGGCATTAGTAATAAACTTTTATTTGTGTTGCACTGCTGCAATAAGATTCTACAGTTGACAATACAAGCATTGTTTCTCTCAGGACTTTGGTGGGGTGGGGGGGGAGAAGGACAACACAAAAGCCTCTGTGGGACTTCTTACATGGGAAAACGCTGATAGAATTACCTTGTAAATGTTAATGTGAGTGCATTCTTCTTCAGCACAGAAAAACAAAGCAGATAAAGGATGACTTGACAAAAGATACATCTTATGAATTGTTCTTTCATCTATGAGATATTCTTGGTTAGAGCTAATGGCTCAGAACAGTGATTCCTGTTTTTGTATAGGGTAATTCCACAAAATATGGCAATGTTAACATTTAATCCCTTTGTTGGAAGGTATGTGTGTTTTTGTTTATATAGAAGCTAGTTACAATAGTTTGGTTACATATGTCTGATTAGTATTTGCCAAGAAGGCAGTAAACTTGCTCCCAGGAGAATCCTCTATTCCCCACCCCTTCTAGCATTTGAGATTTTATTATTTCCATAAGCTTTCCATTTTATGCAGCTCTTTGTTTCAAGTCTCCTCACCCCAGATTTTTTTAGTTGTTGTTCTTTAAATCAACTTAATATATTGCATCAGATTTTAAAATAAATGCTGACAGCAGCAGTACTGGACCCTAAATACCAGGCAGATGACACATGGTTTGAATAACCGAAAGAACCCCATGGAGTGTGGATCAAATCAAAATTGTTGGACAGTTATTGCTTAATGCTGATTCAAATCTCTGTCTTTAAAACTTCTCCTTGATTTTTAAATAGACTCTTTGGGGGGTATATCCTTCTCTGGATGTATTTATGTAATTCCCATTAAAACTAATGAGAGTTTCCATGACTTCCTGGAATGGCATGTTCTATTACTTGGTCATCTAAAATCCTAATTCTGTACTGGTAACCCAGTGACTTGAATCACATGTGTTGGCATGTCGCCCTGAAATGCTGGAGTAATGTCCCTGCACACCAGGTTGCAGTCTTGCATTGACATTATTTATCTATGTAGAGATTTATATCCGCTCTTGTCTCCTTCAGTAGGGATCCAAAGCAGCTCACACAATCATTCTCCCTTCTTCTGTTGCATTCTCAAAACAATAACCTTGTAGTTAGATTAAGCTGAGAGAGAGACTGGCCCAAAGTCACCTGGTGAGTATCCATGACAGAATGAGACTTCAAATCTGGAGCTGCCAGACCAGCACTTTACAGATAGCAAGAGATTACACAGAAGTACTAAAGCCAAAGGACCAGCACTTTAACCAGTGCATTGCACTGGCTCTCTACATACCAAGCCCTTTTTATCTTGTCTTGCACCTCAGTCTTCAGTGTATATAGATAAAGGTAATAGAAATGTATGTGATTGTCTGCTGTGGTGTCTATTTAGCTTTGTGCCTTGGGTTGTTGCATCCTGCTCATGAGAACTGGGTCATTTGGCTTGTTCACCATCAAGGGGGCTACTTATTGGGCTGAGCCACTATTCTTCTGTATGAAACATAAATAGACTAAGTACATAGAATGAATATTTTCCTTTCTGCATTCTCCTGCAGCTTTCTGCACAAGATTTCTAAGGGCCTTTGGGAACAAGAAAACCATGAACTGCTGCAGCTCTAAAAGAAAACTGGCAGAACTAGGGTTTCCAGCCTTGGGGAAATATGTAGAGATTTGAGGGGTAGAACCTGAGGAGGATGGGTTTGGGGAGGAGAAGGACTTCAGTGGGGCATAATATCATAGAGTCCACCTCCCAAAGCAGCCATTTTTTCCCAGGTGAACTGATCTCTGTCGCCTGGAGATAAGTTTTAATCCCAGGAGATCTCCAGTCACCACGTGGAGGTTGGCAACCCTAGGCAGAACCCCTCCCCTTGCATGATCTCTTCAATACAAAGCAACAGATGACACATGAGGGAGATGTCAGACAATTCCCTTGCTTGCTGAAGCATCAGTGGAGGAAGATGAGGGAGACAGCTATTCCATGTACTTGTTATGTTTACACTTCATTGGATCCTACTGATTCTGTTTCAGACCGCAAGTAATTTTTAGGGGTATGCTCTGAGGGGAAAAAAATGTTATAATTAGGGATTCAGAGGAGGACATCTTTACTATATTTTCCTGATGTTTGAGTAGGACAGTACTATTTTGGGATTTAAAGCCATGGTACCTTTTGGGTTCTGGAATTTTGGGTCCATTGTTTTCAGTGATTGAACCAATGTGAGGGTCTGGTGCAGATTTTAAAAAAGAGAATTCCCCAGATTTGCACAGAACATAGCCCTCACTCTAATCTAGAGACCCACTAAGTTTCAAGCCCAACAGACAAAGGGGTTCAATGTTACAGACTGCTGAAGTAGGTAACCCTTGGCCAGAGCACTCCTCTCCACTGTTTCCTATGGAAGGGAAATGGCAGCAGCCAGGCAGGAAAGCACCGACTGCTGGCACTTTTTTTTTTTTTTTAATTGTGGCTGCATCTGGTTTCCTGACATACTTGTACAGTTACTGCCTGGTTTGGGGTTTTGTTTTTACCTTTCTGCTGAAAACTTTATATTCCCCATCCTTCCTTATTGTGGTCCTTTTACAAAGTAAGGAAGGCTTTCTTAGCAGAAAACCACTCCCCCCTTCAATGGCTGCAACCTTGGAAAATAGTTTTGAGTATTTAAAAAAAAAAATAGAGAGGGAGGTGTGTGTGTGTGTGTGTGTGTGTGTGACTGCTTGTGATAAAACAATCATCCAGCTGGTATGAGGCACATTTCTTCATGCTGGGCATCTACTGAAGGGGTACCTTAATTACTACTGCTATTTAAGGAGTTCCTGGTATGGGAGGGACTCTCGTTCCTCTAAAAATGTCCAGCAGTGAGCCATTGCAGTGGGTCTTGGCAGCAGCAGCAAAGGAGGAGGTGGCAGTGCAGCAGCAGTAGCTGGTGACAGCCTTCTTTCACTCCCTGTCCCCTGTGCACTTTTCTCCACGGAAAAAGCAGGAGGAAGAAGAGAAGGCTGGGTAAGGAAGTCTGACACAAACTCCTCCATGGACATGGGGTGCTTCTCCCTGGAATTCCTCCACCGGCCAGAAAGAAGCATTCTGAGCTGTGAGGGGCTTCTTGGACACCCTCATTCCCTTAAGTTCATTAGGTCAGGAGGCTATGTGAGCAGTGTAGGAAGACCCACTTCTCATCTGCACCTGTAAGATGAACATATTTATTGTTGTGTTGGGGAGGGGCTTTGCAGGGAATGTTTTCCCAGTTAGTTGAAGGAGGGGACAGGTCGGGGCAGGCCTGTAGCCACAACATTTGTATTGGGGGGGATGAATAGAGTGGTGGTCAGCCCATCATTATTTATTTATACTTTATTAGTTATTTACCAATTTTCTACCCGTGATTCAAGGTGGAACATTGTAATCAAACAGCATGAGAAATCTAATAAACAATGCAATAGGACTAGGCTTACAAAAATGCAAAAAAAGTATCAAACATGCTATGTCAAACAATGCAGAAAGTGGAATTACAAAAAAAAAACAATGCTGTACGAGCATGATAGAACATACAACAAATCAATAATATATAGTGTACAATGTGGTATAGACTACAGTCCTGTTCAGTATAAGCTTTATGAAATGCCCTCCCAGGCAACTGTTTTACATAGTTTGCAGAATTAAAGAAGTGTGAGAGCCTTTTTCCAGTTACTGAAACCTGAAACTGTACATTCAGCCTTCTTTTCTTTGTAAATCACTAACTCAAGGCTTCTAATGGTGCGACCCAACAAATGGGAAAGATCAACAACTGCACATACACACTTATTTTCTGATGTGGCTCCCATTTGTGGAATGGCCTTTCTGAGGAAGTCAGGAAAGCTTCCACGTTTTTGTCATTCTGCCAACTATGTAAAACAGAATGGTTCAAGAGGGCATTTTAATAATATAATAGGATAATGGAATGGTTCAGGAAGGAAGGTTTATAAAATGAACAGGACTGTGAACTGTATCACAGTATATTATGTAGTATCTGTTTCCTGTATGTATTATCCTGCTTTTACTGCATTGTTTTCTACCTTTATAATATCATCTGCATTGTTTTGACATACCACGTGTAATTATTTTTGCTCTGTTTCAAATTGCTGTAATTCTCATCTTATTGCATTGTTTATTATATGTCCCATGTAAATTATTGCATTGACTTACACTGTGTGATCAGTCTTGAGTGTCAGTAAGAAAGGTAGACTGTATATAATATAAATTTTTAAAATGCACAGGATCAGGCTGTGAGTAGGATTCTTTTCTAAGTGAACAAACAGAGGGTCAAGCAACAGTGGGTTGCCTGAGGTATCCACAGGTGGAACCCTTTCCCAGCAAGTTCCATCTTCAGATCAAACATCACAACCCTCCCCTGTGAATGAGATTCCTGTGGGTTAGCATATATTAGCAAAAGAAGATCTGTGCTCACTTACCTCTGGACCTTAATTCATTATTATTCCTTATTTGTCTCTTGTTCTGTCAAAAATAATTTCCCCAGCAATAAGAGTTCTACAGGACTATTGTGAAACACTGTCTTGTTCTCTCTGTCTTTTTCTTTACTTTCTTCTGAGTCTGCTACAACACTTTTTTTTATCCCTTCACTCCTTAATCTCTCTCTCTCTGCTTTACTCCAACATGAGTTCACTTCCCCCAACCCCTGCAGGCTTTTAAATCAGGACTCTCTAAAATCAGCGCTGCTGATTCTGTTCGAGCCACAGGAGTCATTTCGTAGAAAAAGAGACACAGGGGCTCATCAGCATAACTCATTAGCATAACTTATTTGCATATGCCACACCCCCTAACATCACCAGAAGTGTGTCAGAAGGCAACACCCACTGCTCAGGCTCCACCCCAAAAATCTCCAGGTATTTCCCAACTCAAAGTTGGTGAGCCAGCTTTACACTTTGATTAAAGACACTTTAGGTTTCCTTTGCTCTTGCAGGGAAGCTACCCTATAACAAGCATGAAAATACAGATCAAGTATTTAGTATTTAGTATTAGTATTTAGTATTAGTATGCTTTTGCTTTTTTCCTCAGCATATCACCATATGTGCCCACTCCTAGGCTTGTTACTCCCAGAACCTTCGGAAGATTTATGACAGGATTCACACTTTTTACCCCAACTCCTTCCTTTTCTACATAGAATATTTACACCTGAAAGATGTGTGAAATCTCAACCCATAATGCTAATGGGGGGGGGGGGGGGTTGGACAAATTATTGATGGGCCATGGCCCCCTCTCGAGCTCCTCCAGCAGCCTGTGTGTACTTGGGGTGTTCTCAAGACTTGGTTCAGTCTCATCCCCAAAGATCAGCCATACAGATAGTGCTTCTTACTCCTCTGGTTGCTGTTGAGTCATAACAAGTGCTGGAGCTTCAGGGGAAGCAGCAGGCCTATGGCCAGTGTTAGCTACTACCTGTGGGAACTGCATGGGTGCCACAACTGCAGTAGCTGCCTCACTGAAGAGGGCCTTATGTGATATCCCCATGGCAGTGCCACAGACCCTCCTCAAGGGGTGCTAGTGGCCTTTTCCACTGCTGGCCTCTGCACAGATGGGAAGAAACCAGAGGCCTTTTCCTTCTCCTCCCTGCTTCGTCTTAGTACCTTTGTTCAGCTGGACCTCAGGGTCTCTAGACAGTTAACTTCCCTGCCACTCATTTTCTCGCACAAACCAAATAACCCAATCCTGACTCCTAGTCTAATTCTCAAGAAGATTCCCATAAACCTGTAACTTAAGGCTGTTCTAATGTCTAGCTAAATATTCCACTGATCTCTATTTTGTGTGATCCCCAAACTGGCCTCAGCTGTAGTTTTATTATTTAAAAAAAAATTGTCTATTAAAGGTGATTCAAACCTGACAGACCTGACCGCTTAGGTTGTTATTATTTTAAAACAGTTTTGGTCAAACCAGTTGCTTCTGGTATAACTGGTAAAACCAGTTGCTTCTGGTAGAACCAGTAGAATTTTGCTTCATTAAAAAACACAGGGCTTCACTAATCCTTCTAAACTGTTAAATGACCATGTGAAAACCTACCTCTAACGAACGTTCCCCTGCCAGAAATTAACCTACACTCAGCCCCATACTAGAGCTTCCCACAAATGTCACACCAAAACAACTGTGCAAACCATCCTGAACATGCTCCCATACTTTCTGGGTCTCTCAAGCCTGGGCAGTGGGCAACAAAAGACATTGACTAAGGTCTTTGACTCGATTTGTTATGATCCGCCCTGAGCCTATGGGGGGAGGAATTAAAAATCCCTAAATAAATACATTTATTTATTTATTTATATTTTTGATTTCTAGGCCGCTCTTCCCACTATCACAGGCCCAGAGCGGCTAACACAACTTGATAACCCAAGATTCATAAATACAATAAAATTTAAAACAGTAAAAGTATCATAAAATTTCACACAATACAATACAATAAAATTAGATGATGTACCATCAGTCCCAACGCTTTCAAGTCCCAGTGACAAATAGCATTTGAGCTGAATAATGTTGACTGAGGCCCCTTGTTGACAGTTGTCATGAGGAGGGTGGGAGAGAGGGCGGTTGCCCCTATTCATACACCTGGCAGAAGAGCTCTGTCTTGCAGGCCCTGCAGAACTGCATCAGGTCCCACAGGGCCCTGATCTCCTCCGGGAGCTCATTCCACCAGTGAGGGGCCACCACCGAAAAGGGTCTCCCCCTCATGGCAGTGAGCCTGGCTTCTCTGGGGCCAGGTATAACCAGCCGATGTTGGGCCCCAGACCGTAGTGCTCTCTGGGGTACGTATGGGGAAAGGCAGTCCCTCAGGTAGGTTGGACCCAGACCATTTAGGGCTTTAAAAGCAAGCACCAGCACCTTGAAGCAAATTTGGTACACTATAGGCAGCCAGTGCAGTGCCGCCAGCACTGGCCAGATGTTCTCCCGTGTAGGGAGACACGTCAGCAAGCTTACCACTGCATTCTGCACCAGCTGCAGCTTCTGAATCTGCGACAAGGGCAGCCTCATGTAGAGAGTGTTACAATAGTCTAGCCTTGAGGTAACCATCGCATGGATCACTGTAGCCAGGTCGGCATGGCTCAGGAAGGGAACCAACTGCCGCACCAGCCTCAGATGATAAAAGGCTGACTTGGCAGTGGCTGCTACATGGGCCTCCATAGCCAAGGAGGGATCCAGGAGCACACCCAAACTCCTAACCACCGGCGCAGGCACCAATGGCGCCCCATTGAAGTCCGGGAGTGGGAGCCCCAACCATGGCCCACCCCAACTCCGTCTTCGCCGGGTTCTGCTTCAGCCTACTCAACCTCAGCCATCCATCCACGGCGTGCAATGCCCGATCAAGGTCATCCGATCCAGAGCCAGACTGGCCACCCAACATCAGATAGAGCTGGGTGTCATCAGTGTACTCGTGACAACCCAGCCCCGCCCTCCAGACAATCTGGGCAAGGGGGCATATCTAGATGTTAAAAAGCATAGGGGATAAGACAGACCCCTGAGGCACTCCGCATTCAAGCGGGTGTCTCCAGGACCACTACTCCCCTAGCACCACCCTTTGTCCCTGACCCTGGAGAAAGGAGACGAGACACTGTAAAGCACACCCCTGTATCCCCACATCAGCGAGGCGATGGGTCAGCAGCCGATGATCGACCGTATCAAATGCTGCCGACAGGTCGAGCAACAGCAACACCACTGCATGTATTTTTATTTAAATAAATAAATATAAAAGTAAAAAGAGGACCCACAACCCCATTAGTCCAGCTGAAGGCACCCCACTATGGAAAATCAGTCTTAATTTGAACAATCAGCAAAGCATTCCCTAATCTAAAAAGCACTAATCAAATATTAGCTTGGATTCCAGGAGTAGGGAACAGAAGCTTTAGGTAACCACAGTGGTCCAAAGAAAAAAAATGCATTAATTTTTTTTATTTAAATGTAAACAGTTAACATATTAATAAACATAATAGTCCAAACAACTTGCAACAATGCAAAGAAAAGTTATTTGCCTGCTGAAAATTAATACAATAACTACATTAGAATTAATACAAACAACCATACCTCAAATAGAAAGGAGTTATTATCATTTTAAAGGCATTCACTGTTTAAAACTTTACTCTTAAAAACAAAGGCATTTTTTATCTTTCACAATAGAGGGAATTGAGTTATTGGATACCATATGGAAACAAATGGTATTTGATAATCTTCACTAGCTTGATTAGAAATACCATTTGCAATTTTCCCCTTAATGAATTGCATCCATACCTTATCATACCACCCAACAAGAGACGGGCCTAGATTCAATTTTCACTTAGATGCAAAGTGAGTCTCGCTGCAGCAATCAAGACTGAAATTGTCTCTTTCTTTTGTTTCAAAGGAGGAGGATCTGGCCATAATTCTAGTAACATCAATTCAGGAGTGAAAGGGAGCACCAGATTAATGATCTCACTTATTGTGAGTACTGTGTCCAAAGAAATTTTTTAACAGGATGCAACAAAAAGCTAACATGGCAGGCACAATTCAAACTTAATCATGTGAGCAGGTCATTATTAATCTTCAAGCTAGGACCCATCTTTGTTCCTCCCATCACCCCACCTGTATCTCACACAATCTCTCCTTTTCCCCTCACCGTTCTTTCAGACAGTCTCTCTTTCCCCCTCCTTCATCCTTCTCTCTGTCTCTGTCTCTCTTTCCTTCCCCCCTAACCCATTATCCTCCCCATTTGGTTGTTGGGCCAGTGTTGTGTTTGTTTAGAATATGAAGCAGTAATAGCTTGAAAAGGGCTCTGGTATCCTAAAGCTCCAATTCCTATTGGCTGATTAATAAAGACTCCCATTGGTCCTGAAGCCAATCTAGATACCCAATCACTGAGCCCTGCTTGGGTCCAATAGTATTGCTTGTATATAGTTACATTGTTATGTGTTGGAACAGTATAAATGAAAGTGCTGCTCTCATAGAGCTGTCTTTTGAGCTGAACAATGTCACTGAATAAAAGCCTGTTTGTTTGAATTCATCGCCTCCTGCTCAATACTTAAAAGCCAGTAACTCACCAAGCTGCCCACCCATCCACAGCACTGCAACTGCCTCCCCTGGCCACCCACTCACATGACTGGCTTAGACCGTGGCGAAAGGAGGCAGCAGCTCCCACTTCTCCCTCTGCCTGGAACATTGTAGTGGAGCTGCAGCAGCCCATCCTCCCCCAGCCACTGGCCAGAAGAAGAGTGGAGGTGGAGGCCTGGCAGGGCTGGCTTTGGTGGCTCCAGTATGGAGGGGGTAGCGACAGCTCCACCTTCTCCCCCCCCCCCATACCTACATTTTTGCAGATTTTACGCAGAAATAATAAAGCAGAAAATAAACAAAAATAAATAAAAATAAAATTTAACAGCAGCTCAACCCCAGTAGTAGTATCCCAGCAGCAGTACCTGAAAGCATCCACACGATCCGCACCAAACCAGATTCCTTAGGCAAGCAGGCATGCACATTCACAGGCAGTCAGGCAGCAACACAGAAATGGTGCTGAGCTGAGGACTGTCTTTAAAATTCCACCTCTGGAGCAATATTGATCAAATGGGAATGTTTTCCTAAATTCCTAGTCAGGAAATTGGAAGGGAGAAAAGTTCTTGCCCAGGAAATCAGGAGAATCAAAGAAAAATGAGATGCCTGTTGTTGCTAAGGTCACTATGTGCCTGAAACACATACACAAAAAAAACAACATGGATTTTTTTCGGGGCGGGGGGGAGGGTTGTGATGCCTAAGAATCTTGGACTTGTGATACTCTTCTGGAAATCATGGTAACAATTCAACCCAGTGTTTTTCATGTATATTTTAAGCTTGAGAGTTTTGCTATGCACACACCTATTAATTATTATGGCAAATTGGTTCTGAACTCACGCTAGCTATTGTTATAAACAGTTAAACTGAACATTTATAAGCAGTTAAATGGGCCTAATCTAAAACATTGCCATAGTTATATGACATGTAAAGAAGATAACTACAACATATGACCTTAAATAATGTTTTTTTATAATGAATGTTTGAATATATATAGCAGACTTTTAAAAGCTATGGAAAATGTTAATTCTTAACTGAAATCTGAAATGGCACCCTTGTTTACCACAAACAGAGCTGAAATTGTGCACTGTACCACAAACTCCCTCAGTGTGATTGTGTATAGAGTAGTGGCATTCAGAAATTTCAACTTCTGCTCATGATGAATGAGCCAGAAAATTATTAGCCACAAGAAAGGATCTAGTATGGGTGCATGAAAAAAATGGGGTGGTGTATGGACAATGTGGTAGTAATATGCGTTTGCCCTTGTTTTCTATTAAGCATGCCTAAAATCACAGCCTTAGAACCAAGCCGTTAAACAAATAAACTGGAAACCCAAATCAAAAACCCTTTTATCAGTCCTTAGTTGAACATATGGTAGCATTTGTAGAAGAGAGACTTATTTGGGTGGGAGAGGTTTTGAAATCATAATGAATCCTGACACCAACTCAACAGGAAAAAAAGGCCTGAACATTTCTGCTTACAATTTTTGAAGGAGCATTAAGAACATTCAGACAAACATTTATCTGAAGACATTTTTTTAAATGCAAGACTATACTTTTCCTGTTCTTTTCCTCATAAGAGCCCCCCCCATATGCTTGTCTTTTATAGTTTCTTGAAGTAAAAATAAGCCTCATATCTCAGAACGTGTTAAGTGTTTGGGGATTTCTTTTTCTGAGCAGAGCATAAACCAGCGCTGTGCTCTTAAAGGAATATGCAGGTAAGGTAAAAGCTAGGGTAATATTTGTGATATTTCAAAAGCCGTAATCTGCGACCAGTTTATTAATGTAATTCAATATAGGAATAAATAAAAACCATAGAAATTATATAGCACTTAAATTGACAAAACTTTGAGGGAATGAAATATTAAAGACAAAAGGAACTTTGCAAAGACCATAGCTAACAGAGAAAGGATGGAACATGGAGGAATACTGAGTAGGAAATGACTGTGTTTTATTAAAGGCAGGGCTATTTTTGGGCAGGAACGCACAGGAACGGAGTTCCAGCTGGCTTCTGAGTTGACCACACCTACAGCCTCCCCCCCCCCCCCGGGTTCCCCAGGTGCCTTGCAAGCCGTGAGTTTAAACTGCCTTTCCTCTTCAGGTCCCCCAGTGCCTGGGGAAGCCAATCCAGAAACTGCCTTTCTTCCCTTGGGTTCCCATGCGCCCCACAAGCCGCGGGGTACCTGGGGAAGCCGATCCTGGGAGGGAGCAGCGCTGTCAGAGGTGTGGCCTACTGTGCTAATGAGTTTCTGCTGTTGGGTGTGGCCTATTATGCTAATGAGTTCCTGCTGGGCTTTTTCTACCAAAAAAGCCCTGATTAAAAGACAATACTTAGGGAAAGAACAAACCTATGCTGTTAGCTCCAGTGGCAGACAAGAAAGAAAATGATAGAACGATTCACTTAGAGAAAATAAAATAATTGCTTTTCAACCAAGGTGCTGACAAAGCCATAGGCAAAACACATTGGGATCAAGAAAGAATAAATAGTTTTTCTATTCTGCTGTCTTGGGATCCAAACCACAGATATTTTCTTTTTTTTTAGGAAAAGTAAAGTTCAAAAGTTACATGGCTAAAATGTTATTAAATGTATCCATGCAAATATCAGAAATAATTGTAATTAAACAATTACAAAGAGTGTTAATTTTGGTTCTAATAAGCAATACAATGGCTTACTTTAAACAGCTGACATGTGGGGTGGGGGCGTGGGATGCACATGATCAAAAGGAGGGAGGGGAAGAGAGAGCAGTGTTGCTGTCTGATCGTGCCCTTGAAATTCGTGAGGGAACAGCAACAGCAATGGATTAAACTGCATGTCTGATCATAGCCTGAAAATGGGCTGTTAGATGAGAGTTTTATGGATACCATGGACTGCTGGAAAGACAAATAAGTTAATTCGAGATCAAATCAAACCTGAACACTCTCTAGAAGCCAAAATGACTAAACTGAGGATATTGTACTTTGGTCCCATCATGAGAAGAGAGAGCTCGCTATAAAAAACAATGATGTCAGAAAAAGTTGAAGGCAGCAGGAAAAGAGGGAGACCTAGCATGAGAAGTATTGACTTTATAAAGGAAAGCTTAACAGGCACTGCTGGCTGCCAATAACAGAGTCCCCATTTGGCTCTGTGGGATCAGATCAGCTCTAAAACCAACTCTTCTTCTTCTTACTCTTCTTTAAAACCTCCAACTGAATTATTTCCATTATTCTTCAACTGACAAGGGCAGAAGACCAACATCACGTTTAAATGAGCACACTACATCCATTAACATCAGTGGGTCCTGTGCGGAGAATACCATTGGAATGAATGGAAACTGCACAGCAGCAGTGCTCTTAAGATTGATCCCAATACTGCAAAATACAGTTTATGCATATGAAGTCTTAAAAGCCACTCCTCTGCTTGCTTCAAATTCCATTTTGGACAAACTGAATTTTGTTTTGTATAATCAAAATATTCATTTTATTAGAGGTTAAATCCAAGCTCTTGGAGAATTTAGAACACCTGGTGATGTCATCAGACTGCAGTGAAGTTGGTGGGGAGTAATAAGATGAAAATTAGAGTTGCCAAGTCCAGCTTGGGAAATGTGTGGAGATTTGAGGGTGGCACCTGAGGAGGATGGAGATGGGGGGGTGGCGGGGGTGTTGTGGCATCACTTATTCCATAGAGCTCACCCTCCAAAGCTGTCATTTCTTACAGAGGAACTAATTTCTGAGCCACCCTGTCTCTCTGCTCATGCCAAGTGATAGGGGCTTAGCTCCTGGGTGCCTCAGCTGCGAACCCACACTTTTGAACCTGGGCCTAATGTTTTCCCCCAAAGAACTTTAATGGGGGGCTTATTCTTTGGGGGGGGCATAACTTTGGACCCCCACAGTTGATGGGTGTTCTCTGGATCTGTGTGTTTCAGCCCAAGGGGGCCTGTGAGAGTCATGGGCACACTTCCCTTGTTCATGCGGTGTGGTTAGGGTGCCTGCCAATCTGTCATGGGATTACTTTGAGGAGCCCCTGTCAGAACTCTAGCGAAGTCTGCCTTTCTGAAATTCAGAACCTGCCTTTTTTTGGGGGGGAGGGCTGTGAGCATAAGAGGGATGCTTGCCTTGCTTCCAGTGTCTGGCGGGGGGGGGGGGCTGCTCAGGTGAAGTTTCCCTGTGGGTTTGGTGTCACTGCCTTGTTCCTGAGCCATTCCATAGACTCCTGGCTGTAACTGCAGCTGTCTTTTCCAGAGATAGCACTGGGGAGACCTTTTCTGGGTATCTGTAACTGGGATCCCAGAAATGTAATCTGCTCCCAACTTGGAGAGATTGTAGAGGAGTGGGTAGCAGGGTGAGGTTAAGAACATAAGAACATAAGAGAAGCCAATGTTGGATCAGGCCAGTGGCCCATCCAGTCCAACACTCTGTCACACAGTGGCCAAAAATACCAGGTGCCATCAAAAAGTCCAGCAGGGGGGCAAGGACACTAGAAGCCCTCCCACTGTTGCCCTCCCAAGCACCAAGAATACAGAGCATCACTTGCCCCAGACTGAGAGTTCCTATCTATACCTTGTGGCTAATGGCCACTGGTGGACCTCTGCTCCATATGTTTATATAATTCCCTCTTGAAGCTGTCCATGCTTGTAGCTGCCACCACCTCCTGTGGCAGTGAATTCCACATGTTAATCACTCTTTGGGTGAAGAAGTACTTCCTTTTATCTGTTCTAACCCGACTGCTCAGCAATTTCATGGAGTGCCTACGAGTTCTTGTATTGTACTTTCCAGGGGACACCCTCTTGGGGGGGGCATAATTCAGACCCCATAAATCCAATCCTCACCAAATTTGGAGGGCTGGAGATACCCTGAAAGCTTGGTGTCTCTAGTAAGCTGGGGGGGGGGGGATTCTACTCCATCATGAACTACACAAACTGAACTGTTTCATTTAGCCCCAGATGGTTCTTGGTTCGCAAACTGGGCACGCCGTGAGCCAGAAACCAAATCACATTTTTTTGATTCGTACCCAATTAGTATTCCCAATGTTAAGATGCTTGCAAAATTCATTTTTAAATTCTGTTCAGATAACCAATTAAGTAACAAGTGAGCCAGTTTGTTATGTGGTTAGGAGTGCAAAACCGGGTTTGATTCCCCACTCCTCCACATGTAGCTGCTGGTATGACCTTGAGTCAGTTACAAATTCTTTCAGAGCTGTTCTCTCAAGAGCAGTCATCAAAAGAGCTCTCTCAGCCCCACCTACCTCACAGGGTATCTGTTGTGGAGAGAGGAAGAAGATTATAAACTGCTCTGAGACTCCTTTGAGTAGTGAAGGGCGGGGGTATAAATCCAATCTCCTCTTCTTTGTTAGCATAAAAGAATTAAACAGTATAGATTTTTTTTAAAAAAAAAATATTAGTCTTTAATGTGCAAATTAGGGATTTCCAAAGGTCCTGGAGCACTTGCCACCAGAATGTTTCAAGTTCTTTCAGTTCTGAAATTAGGGCTATGTATGACTCCATGTGACTCCAAATACCAAAATAAGAACTATGACTTAGTTAAATGACGGCAGGGGCAAATGAAAGAAGAAATTTGAATGCTGATCACAGAAAACATTCTAAAATAAGAAAAACACAACCAAACTGCTCATGAGCAAGCGGTAATACTAACAGCCTTAGTTGGTGAAGATATTTCCACTGCAATATATATCTTTGATGTTTCACTGTGGTAGTTGTATTAAGTATGCACGCCATATGTGCTTAAGAAACAGACTGTAGTTTCGCCATGTACAGCTGTCTGGCTTTCTCTTTCCTGGCTGACTTTGCCTTTTGTAGCTCCTGATGACTTCCTGACAACACCCATGACAGGATATGGCAAACTTCTATTCCATGCCCTGATTCTACCTTTCTTAGGAACTTTCCCCCTCTTGTATAGCTGTAGGGGATTATCAGACATGATTGTATGCCATTTTCTTTTCTGGAAGACATTTTTCATGATGTGGTACGGCAACAAATAAATTAGAAATTTCTCTGTGGACACATGCACAGAATTCCTTTATCCATGTTTTTAGTACAAAAACAAACAAAAACCATTCCGTTTGGTCTACAGTTCTGTTAATAATATATTGGACTTGGTATCAGGGATGAATTTGATGTGATGGGAGAGCTCTACAAGTATTTATATATTTGACCATTCACACATAGCATAGAGGGTGATGGGTTTTTTGAGGGGGGGGAATAAAACTGAAAATGTGGGTGATGGGGTTAAATTCTGTCCCACATTATACAGCACTCCACTGTTTCAAACATTTTGCCCTTGAGCCACATTTATTTCTGGTAACAGGGATGTTTCAGAAACAGAACATAGTGAGGTAAGCAGCAGACAAGGTTTAATTACCATGATAAGAACATCCCATTTTTGAAAGAGAGAAAAAAAGAGAATCCTACCATGGTTAATACAAGAACCTTGAATTCTGTCCAACAAATTGGGAGCTAGTGTAGATAGGCCATGACTGGAGTGATACGGTCCCAATGACCCATCCCAGTCAACATCCTGGCTGGAGCAGTCCGCACCAACTGAAATGTCTGAACACTTTTCAAGGGCAGCCTCACATACAGTTCACTGAAGTAATTTAATCTAGATCTATATTAATAACTAGCTGTGACATAGGAAGGCCACATCAGCATTGCTAGCATATAACTGAGTTTTATTTTGTTCACAGTTCAGAAAAGTCTTGGTCTGTCATCCATCTCAGGGAGGATAACCCCAGCCTTCTTTCAAGATCAATCTATTTTCCCAAACAAGGGAATCTGCCTCTTGGCACACATGAGGACTTCGAGGACAGGAAATCCCATTCCCTCTGCTGTTCCCCACTTCCTTTCATCTTGCTTTCTCTACTCCCTACCATTGGTGCTTTCTTCTTTGCCCCAAATCCACTGTTTTCTCCCTCCCCCTTCCATCACCAGTCTTTCAACCGCCACAATTTTGTCTTCTTCCTTTCAGCCACTCTTTACTATTTGCAAATATATATATAATAGCCTGATACCCATGCTTCACTACAGTATGTAAGTTCTGTAAATCCAGTTACAGTACTGATGATGTGAAGTTTGAAATGTAACACTTGTTGTAGGAATTCTAATGTAGAAGATTGTAGTGTAAAAAATGAAAAGAGACATACAGGCTGCTTGGTGAACTCACTCTGCAGCAGACCACATAGAACTGTCCATGTGAGAAGCAGTTGCCTATTAAGTCAATTCCTGCCACCTTCAGAAGTCTGGCCTTGGGACTTGGGGAACTGTAGACTCTTGAACTCAAAGGGGTTTTCTGATGGTATGAGTGAAAAGCATGGTATGAGCACCAACTCTCCCTGAGCACTGCTGGTGAGCAGTGTGGCCTCAATGATATTTCTGTGCAGAGCCTTCACTTGCAGTCTGGTGCCACTGCAGGGTTTGGGTGGGCTGAGGTTCCGCAGCAGCATTAAAGTACCCTGACCCTGCTCCTACACCTGACAAACACCCGTCTTCTGGTTTAAGGGGGGGATTGTGTTTAAAGATATTTGGGAGGCTGGGCCAGCAACAGCACTAAGGAAATCCTGCTGAGCAAGCCTCCCCAATGGCTTTAAGGATGCCACAACCCTTCCAACTGTTGACAGGCAGTTGTCTGTCAGGTGTAGGAGCAGTAACAAGTGAAGCAGGATACAAGAGCACAGTCTACAAACCAGTCCAGAATCAGAGAGCCAAAGGTTCAGTCCAGGGGTCAGGGGAAAAGAGAGTCCAGGGTCCAAAGCTCGGGGACCAGTGAAGGATACAAGGTCTCAGTTCCTAACTGTAAAAGAAAGCAAAGGTTAACAAGGACAGAATACAAGGCAGCAAGTCAGGGTTGCAATCTGTTTCCTAAGCAGATCAGCTCACAGAGGGGTGTGGCAAGCAATGTTCCTTACACTGTTCCTGACTCATCCCCCAATACCCAGGTGTTGCTTCTTACCACTGGGTTCATCTTCCTCCAGTTATAGGTCCTTGCTCCTTCCTATCAGCCTGTCAATCCTGATCCTGTAAAGACAGGGCAGCCTCACATACAGTGCATTGAGGTAATTTAATCTAGATCTATATTAATAGCTAGCTGTGACATATGAAGGCCACATCAGCATTGCCAGCATATAACTGAGTTTTATTTTGTTCACAGTTCAGAAAAGTCTTGGTCTGTCAGAAATTAATACTGATCACTGCTGTGATCAGGAAAGTGCGCCATCTTCTCTCTAAAGCTGTCAAGTGCTCCTTCCTTCTTCTATGTTTGCTGGTTCAGGAGACCAAGGTGGAAATTGAGACACTGGCCTCTGTGTCCTTTCTCCTACCAGAATGAGCAGCCTGGCTGTGACTGGGAAATGTTCCTGCTTCCTGATGCTCCCTCATTGGGTCTGCTTCTTGACCCATCTGTTTAGGTGGGTATTCCACTGGTTCTGAGCCCAATTCTTCCAATTCCTCTGAGAAGGAGGAAGTGGTCACTGACTGGCCCATGACCACAGGGTTTGCAGAAAGCCTGAAAAACAGCTCAGCTGTTTTGGGCCATCTTGGGCCTTTAATATTTAAAGGGAATTCAGAGGACAGCCTGAAAAATAGCTGAGCAGAGGGGAGACGCTTCACACTGTTCAGCTTTTTCAGGCTGTCTTCTGAGTGCTCAGCTGTTTTTACAGCTTTCACAAAGAACAGAGAGCAGGGGTTTAAAGGGAGTCCCTTTAAACCCCTGCTCTCTGTTCAGTCCACCACCACGAACCCCCATGAACTGCTTTAAAAGTTTGTGTAACTTCAGTTTGCGAACCGTGGACATGGTTCAGTTTGTGCCCATCTCTACTCTTTTCTACTGCTACAGACAGACTAACATGGCTACCCATCTTTATCAGGTCAGGTTAACTTTACTAGTAGTCCTTAATTCAATTCAGTTAAGTTTTTATTACGTCTCATAGGCCTTTGCCTGAATTGTCATTTTAAATTGTGTTTTTAATGTATTTCATTTTATGTATTTTAACTATGTTGTAAGCTGCCTTGTGCTCCATAAGAAAAATAGCTAAAAATGTTTTAAATAAATAAATAGATTTTCATGCAATTAGCCCCTTGCAGGTGCGATTTTTCCACCATTTTCCCTGTCATGCCACTGGAGGACTTTTTGAGAGTTTATTGTTTGAAATGTATTTATTTATTTCATTAGGTTTCTATACCGCTCTCCCTGCGAGCGGGCTGAGGGTAGTGCAAATCAAAATCCATAAAAACCTAACATCTGTATGGTGCCATAATACAAAGTTCTGGCCAACCCCAATTACATCAGCACAGGGAGGGGCGAAGGGGGTGAAAAGCAGTTAAAAGCTGGATAGTTGTTAAAAACTGCTAAGATGTTTTTAAAAGTTGCTGTCCTCAACTGTATGCTGGCGAAACATCTCCGAGTTGCAGGCCCTGTGGAATTGTAACAAGTTCCACAGGGCCCTGGTGTTATTAGGCAGACAGTTTCACCAGGTCAGAGGTAGGGCCAAGAAGGACCTGTTATATACACAGTTTTACATAAGTATGATGTAATTACATGAGTATGATGTAATAGTTATGTTATAATATAATTACATTACATAAGTGTTATGTAATTTCCATAACTCTATAATGATCTATTGCTGTAACACATATTAGTTCTATTAAATTTTGTCATAGCAATAAATCATTATAGCCCAGTAACTATCAGTTGACACCAGTGTTCCCTCTAAACTATGCTAGGAGGCGCTGGAGCCAAAAATTTAGCTCCCTGCTCAGGCATGTTAGCTTCCAGCTCACAAGCATTTCCCCCTCCATTGGAAACAATGGAGGATGGGGGCACCTCCTTCTGGGACCCATAGAACTTGACCCCCAGTCCAATCTTTTTTAAAACTTGAGGGGATTTTTGAGGAGAGGTACCAGCAGCTATGTGGCAAATTTGGTGCCTTTATCTCAAAAAACAGCCCCCAGAGCCTCAGATAGCAATTCTCCATTATAGCCTATGGGGCTCATTGACTTTAATGGTCCCCATAGGCTATAATGGAGCATGAAAAATTGATATATATATATATATTGCACACCCCTATTATGCTTTTTTTCAGTATGATTTGTAAGCTGCCTGTCACAGTAAAAGTGGGATATAAACATTTGAATAAATAAGTAATTTGGGCAGGTTGATAACTTTTAAGCAACATCCTGTTCTCTGGAGGCCTGGTCTACCCCCACAGATGACATTTTCTGTAATGAAATTTGACTTGATTCTGTTTTCTCTTATAATGCTTAAATTATTCTTAAAATATAGTTTAAATATAGCTTAAAATAATTCATTTTGAGATTTTTACAAGGCTATGGAAATAATCTAAAAAATTAACTGATGCAATAGTCAAATATAGACTTGCTCACAACCAGGGCCTGGTCTTCCATTAGGCCAACCTCGGCGATGACCTAGTGGCACAGATCTCTGAGGGGCGCAGTGAGGCCCCTGCTGCTGCCCACCCGCCTGGTCCCAGCATAGCTCTCTGGGTGTCCCTCCAACTCTGAGGTGCTCGTTCCATGCCATCTGTCTCTTTGTCTGCCACTTGGCACCATCCCACTCTATGCCCCAGCCCCCGCTGGCATCCCTGGCTCAACAGTGGTCCACCTCTCCCCCGCTAAGAACTAAGCAATACCCCCCACTCCTCTCCAGTAGCTCCTGTGCTGTCCAGCGGCCGGGGGGGGGGGGGGGTTGCCCATAACAAAAAGCATTTGCACATTGCAGCCGCTTGCTTCTCCCCGGGCCACTGAGTTGCAGGCATTGGGGAGCTGGTGCCGCCTGTGAGCTGGCGGCAGCGACTGCTTGATGCCTATTTTAGTCAAAAGCTCTGATTGCTCAGGTGCTGCCAGTGTTTCACACATGTTCCTCTAGCAGGCGCAGAAGGGGTTGAGAGGGCATGACTGTGGTGAGGAGTTGGGTGAGAGGAAAGGTGGTGAGAGGGGGTGCAGGTGGTGTGCATGAGAACAGCCGGGGGCTGGACAGGTGACCCCTAGGAGGAGCCTTGCTCTGGAAAGCACTGAGCTTCAGGGCTGCACCCCTAGTTTGTTCCCAAGAGCTTGCTCACCTTGGGACTCTTGAGAGGCTCGCAACTTGGAAGAGGAGGGAGGGATACACTTCTGCTGTTTTTCTGGCACTCCCTTGCTTTCTCCATAATCCAGTGAATGTTAGCAATTTGATCTCTAGTTCCTCTACATCTTCAAAACCCAGCTTGTACTTCTGGCAGTTCTCTATCCATGTGCTGCTGAAGCCTAGCTTGTAGTATCTTGAGCATGACCTTGCTGGCGTGTGAAATGAGTGCAATTGTATAATAGTTCGAACATTCCTTGGCATTGCCCTTCTTTGGGATTGGAATGTAAACTGACCTTTTCCAATCCTGTGGCCACTGTTGCATTTTCCAAATTTGCTGGCATATGGAGTGCAGCACTTTATCAGCATCATCTTTCAAGACTTTGAATAGCTCAGCTGGGATACCATCACCGCCGCTAGCTTTGTTGTTAGTAATGCTTTCCAAGACCCATTTGACTTTGCAATCCAGGATGTCTGCCTTGAGGTCAGTAATTACACTGTTGTAGTTGTTAAGGACATTGAGGTCCTTCTTGTATAGTTCTTCTGTATATTCTTGCCATCTCTTCCTAATTTCTTCTGCTTCTGTTAGGTTCCTAACATTTTTGTCCTTTACCATGGCCAGCTTTGCATGGAATGTTCCCTTGATTTCTCCAATTTTCTTGAAGAGATCTCTAGTCCTTCCCATTCTATTGTTTTCCTCTATTACTTTGCATTGTTCATTCAGAAAAGCCTCCTTATTTCTCCTTGCTGTTCTCTGGAAATCTGCGTTCAGTTGGGTAAATCTTTCCTTTTCACCTTTGCCTTTCGCTTTCCTTCTTTCCTCAGCTATTTGTAAAGCCTCATCAGACAGCCACTTTGCTTTCTTGCATTTCTTTTTCTTTGGGATGGTGCTGATTGCTGCCTCCTGTACAATGTCACAAACCTCAGTCCATAGTTCTTCAGGCACTCTGTCTATCAAATCTAGTCCCTTAAACCTATTCTTCACCTCCACTGTATATTCATCAGGGATGTGATCTAGGACAAACCCGAGTGGCCTAATAGTTTTCCCAACTTTCTTTATTTTAAGTCTGAATTTTGCAATGCGTAGCTCATGATCTGTGCCACAGTCAGCTCCAGGTCTTGTTTTTACTGACTATATAGAGCTTCTCCATCTTTGGCTGCAAATGATATAATCAATCTGATTTCGGTGTTGCCCATCTGGTGATGTCCATGTGCAGAGTCGCCTCTTAGGTTGTTGGAAGAGGGTGTTCGCTATAACCAGCATGTTCTCTTGACAAAACTCTGCTAGCCTTTGCCCGGCTTCATTTTGTTCTCCAAGACCAAACTTGCCTGTTATTCCAGTTATCTTTTGACTTCCTACTTTAGCATTCCAGCCCCCTATGATGATAAGGACATCTTTTTTTGGTGTTAGTTCTAGGAGGTGTTGTAGGTCTTCATCAAACTGGTCCACTTCAACCTCTTCTGCATCAGTGGTTGGGGCATAGACTTGGATTACTGTGATGCTAAATGGTTTGCCTTGGATTTGGACTGAGAGCATTCTGTCATTTTTGAGATTGTATCCCATCACTGCCTTTTGCACTCTATTGTTGACTATAAAGGCTACACCATTTTTTCTATGGGATTCTTGGCCACAGTAGTAGGTATAATGGTCTTCTGAGTTAAATTCACCCATTCCCATCCACTTTAGTTCACTGATCCCCAAGATATCGATGTTCAGTCTTGCCATCTCATTTTTGACCATCTCAAGCTTACCTTGATTCATAGATCTTACATTCCAGGTTCCTATGCAGTATTGTTCTTTGCAGCATCGGATTTTCCTTTCACCATCAGACACATCCGCAACTGAGCGTCCTTTCAGCTTTGGTGCAGCCACTTCATTCTTTCTGGGGTTACTTGTACTTGCTCTCTGCTCTTTCCCAGTAGCAGATCACCTCACATGTCTCTTGAGAAAGAGTCCTGGATAAGAGTCAAGAAGCGACAGTTAGAACCGGATATGGAACAACTGATTGTTTAGCAAAGGAAAAGGAGTACAACAAGGATGTATATTGTCATCCTGCTTATTTAATTTATATGCAAAATACATCATGCAAGATGCTGGCCTGGATGAATCTCAAGCTGGAATTAAGATTGCTGGGAAAAAAATCAACAACCTCAGATATGCAGACGATACCACTCTAGTAGCAGAAAGTGAAGAGGACCTCAAGAGCCTCTTGCTGCGGATGAAAAAGGAGAGCACAAAAGTTGGCTTGAAAGTCAACATCAAAAAAACTAAGATCATGGCATCAGGCCCCATCACTCTTTGGCAAACAGAATGAGAAGTCATGGAAGCAGTGACAGACTTCACCTTCCTGGGATCCAAGATCACTGCAGATGGTGACTGCAGCCATGAAATTAAAAGACACCTGCTCTTTGGGAGGAAAGCAATGGCAAACCTAGACAGCATAATAAAAAGTAGAGACCTGCCAACAAAAGTCTGCATGGTCAAAGCAATGGTATTCCCAATAGTAATATATGTCTGCGAGAGTTGGACTATATGGAAGGCTGAGCACTGAAGAATAGATGCTTTTGAATTATGGTGTTGGAGAAGACTCTTGAGAGTCCCTTGGACTGCAAGGAGATCAAATCAGTCAATCCTAAAGGAAATCAACCCTGACTGTTCCCTGGAAGGCCAGATACTGAAGCTGAAGATCAAATACTCCGGCCACCAAATGAGAAGGGAGCACTCCCTGGAGATGACCCTGATGCTGGGAAAGATTGAAGGTCAAAGAAGAAGGGGACGGCAAAGGATGAGATGGTTAGACAGTGATCGATGCAACAAACATGAAATTAAACAAACTCCGGAGCACAATGGAAAACAGGAGGGCCTGGCGTGATGTGGTTCATGGGGTCGCAAAGAGTTGGACTCGACTGTGCGACTAAACAACAACAACAACATAGCACATGTGTGAACAAAAGAACAATAACAAAAAAGTATGATGACTCACTACAGCACCTCCAAAGAGCCAATGTAAATTTCCATTAGAAAAGGCAGGAAAAGGCAGAGAAAACTACATGCAAAACTCCAATCACCAGTACACATGCCTCTGCAGTAGTGATGCAGTGATCATGAAAGAAACACAGAGAATTCCTACTGTGTGGAACCAAAGTTCCATTCTTTGATTTAGAGTACCTGGTGCTGATAATACGTTACAAGGTAGGCTCTATGCTATATACCATGGGCCTTTACCATGGGGGATCAGACTTCATAGTACTTAACGTCTGCCAGGTGAAAATATGGATATACTTGTAACGACCTTACTCTATGTATTGACTCTGCAGTGGCCTGAACTTAGGGCTGCCAGCCTCCAGGTGGGACCTGGGGATCCCCCAGAATTACAGTTCATCTCCAGACTACAGAGATTAGTTCCCTTGGAGAAAATGGATGCTTTAGAGGGTGGGATCTATGGCATTGTACCTCACTGAGGTCCCAAATCTCCAGGAGTTTCCCAACCTGGATTTGGCAACCCCATCCCCCCAATCCCCGCTGATGGCCAGAGGGGACTTGCCAACCCTTCCTGAACTGTACTGTTTTAAAAACCAAGAGAGTAATGGTTCATTTGGTTAAAAATTATCAGAAAGACATAATTGCTGTTGATAATATCTTAATACAGTTGAATACATATGTGCATGTGTGCGCGTGTGTGTGTGCATGTGTGTGTGTATCTGCAGTGTAAAAAATGGACTGTGCCCTGTCTAATGCTTTGGGCCAAACCAGATGAAATTCAGAGACATCTCTCAAGCAATCTCCCAGTTTCTTTTATTAGTGACATTTTTAAAAAATTAGTGAACAGGTTTTTTAATTAGTGAATTAGTCAGGACTGTAGCATGGGGAATTCTTTAAATATTTCCCAGTCTCAAATGCCTCTTAGAATTGTTGTATGTTCTGCTGAGAGAAATATAAAGATTGCCTATATGTTGCCACACAATGGCACAAACAGAAGCTACTGGGAAGGGGATCAAAAATTGTACAGGAGTAACTCCACTTATCTCTGTCTTCTACACTGCCCCCCACCATCACCACCACTCAGGAGAAGCATTCATGGCTTTCACAGCATCCTGTCTACTTTTGGCCCTTAGTGTTCACGTGAATGCACATGCATTAAACACAAGATGCATCTGCCTATTGTCTCAGACCTTCTAATATGACCACTAGAAAATAGGGGAAGAACTTAAACTCCAAACAATGACACTGCTAACGACTCCCGCTAATGAACATTTAACATATCCTCAAGAAACAATCAAAGACAAAATATGGACAGTGTTTTAGGGCAATAACCAGAAAATAGGAATCATCTAGTAAACAAGAACATTTAGAGCACATGAAGTTTAATAGTTGAAAAAGAACAGAGTACTAGACTCCACACTATAACATTTTAAAAAGCTCTTAAATCTTTCGGTGCCTGGGACTAAAATATTTTAAATTGCCTTATCCACTGCATGGCAACCAATAATAGTAGCAAAAGTTATAATTATCTTTCAGTTCTCATGATGACAGCAACTAAAACATTTCAGAGCAACCTACAAAGAGCTACAGGAGGAAAAGAGTCTGGCATTGAGTCACTACCAGTTTTTAATGTGATTTTTAAAAACCCTGTTTTTTTCCATTTTTATTCATCGCCAAGACCTGTTTTCAGAGCCGTTGCAATGTTCCATATTTAAGCTGCAGAAACAACAGGCATTGAGAAATTAGTATAAAATGTTCTCCTCCTCCCTTTTTAAAAAATAAGTGTTTCTAGTTTTATGAGGGTCAGAAAGTTCAGACTGCAAAATACTACTCAGGATCTCATTAACGCATATCACTTGGGAATTATGGGAGTGAGATCTGTTCCTTTGAACATGTTCGGACTTTTCTTTTTCAAAAATAATAAAAGAAGTGTTTGCTTTTGTTTTCAGGAAGGGAAATGCCAGAAATACTATACCATGTACCCTTTCCGACATATCACTTCTGATGACATGAAAGCTCATCAACATCCATCTGCTGCATGGGACTGTCCAACATCTGTTCCACTACCATGTGGTATGTTTACGGGAGCAAAAGAAACCAGGAGACAGCTGTCTTGGGTGCAGACTTGAAAGAGAAGGGAACAAGGGGCCAGAATGCCTTCAAACTACTTTTTAATGATTTAGGAAGCTATTTTTGGAAATCCATACAATGTATCTAAGCTCTTATTTATACACTCAGGTACATGTACCAAGAATTGCACAACTGCACACCTGGGGGGGGGGCTTTTTTTCTTCAACAGCAGCTTCTCATTGAGATAGCAAACCTCTTCAGAAATTGTGTGGAGGCTTTCAGAAGTTTACAGTATAGTACAGGGGATTGCTGCTCAAAGAGAAGAAAAACACCTAAAAGCCAAATATTTCATTTGACCTTCCCTCCTCCTTGGATGGTCCTAAAGCTGCTCTTTTGATTTTGGTTTTTGATTCTAATATTCTTTTTTTTAGTATTTTTTTTATTTCTGACAGACAAACAAGACATACATACACAAATATTACATAAAACATGTGGAGGACAAAGTATTTTAGGAAAGAATTTGACAGTATTTCTCATGATATCTAAATTTCAATTCATAAATAAGCAAAAGTATAATAAACTGACCTAAAAAAGAAAATTATATTTCAAATGGTCTACAATCATTGCTTATATAGTATATTAACTCTAATTGTGCATGAAGTATATAGGTCTGATTGAGTTCAGTTTATATAGTTCTCCAGCCATGTATAAAATCTAGACCATGTATTTTGATATTTCTCTTCTTGTAATCTGGTTTCTCTTCAGATTGTATAAATCTTTCACCTTTTTGATTCTAATATTCAACTATGCTAGATGTCGTGAATCATGGACATTCAATATAGAGAAACTCAATGAGTATTTGTCACTCTGCTCATACCCTCCCTGATTTAATCCCAAGAAAGAGAGGGATAGGGACTAGGTTAGTTCAAGGTGGCTACTATAACCATTTGGACTTAAACAAACAAACAAACAGGGTTTGATGAGAACTCAGTCAGTGGATTTGTAAAGCAGGGGGAGCAAGATTATTTTTTTTTAACAGTCCAAGTAAAGGTTCCTGAAATGATGAGTCAGAACAAGGAATGGGTAACCTTAGTTTCTGGTTTTTTAAAAAAAATCTGGAAGAGCTCTATATTATCACATAGGGAGAAATACATGCAGGACGCCATCTTGACATAAGCTGATTACCATCACTGCAAGCACCTTATTGAATTTTATTGAATGGTCACAATGATGTTTTAAACTGTTTTAACTGTTTATTTTAACCTGGCATTTTGCCACTTTGTAAGCCACCCTGAGCCCACTTGCGGGGAGGGCGGGGTAAAAATGTGAAATAAATAAATAAATAAATACATACATGCATGGCTCCATAAGTAATGTAATCTTGAAAAAAGTATTATAGCTTGAATACTGAGAAAAGGTAATCTCTAAAACTGAAATGTTATTTTGAATAAAGATGTGTGATTCTTGTGCAAGAGATATGACTCAACTAAATAATTATTGCTCTAAGCAGATCATCTCAAAAAGGTTTTACTGCCCAGTCTTCAAAAAAATAGGACCTCTACAAACTATCCTTGTAAGGGTTTCCAACTAGTGATGGGAGATCTCCTGGCTCAGCTTGTAACTGGGTCACAGATAGACAAATGGCATGTGCCAAAGCTCTAAAAACAGAAGATGGCTTTTCCACATGCTCTTGATATAACCTGCCTCGCAGGTAAGGTTGCCAGCTCTGGGTTGGGAAACACCTGGAGATTTGGGGTGTGAAATCTAAGGAGGATGGAGTTTGTGGAGGGGAGGGTCTTCAATGGGGTATAATCCCATACCGTCCTATAAAGTACTGGGTCCAGAGACGTGTTGAAGTGAAATCAGCTCATAAATTTATTGATGAAACAAAACACGACTGGAGAACAGGGCTCGGGGGTCTGGTTAAATGTCCGTCTAAACCGTACCCCCAGCCTTGCCCAATCTTCCTGGTAGGGATAATTTCACGTGACCCTACACCATTGGTTCCCTAGCAGATCTTGGGTGGCTGATTGGTCTGATTTACAATCCATCCGGGCTATTGTCTTCCAAAGCAAAGCTCTGGTAGCCAGCCTGGCCACATGCATTTCTCTGACCTCATGCGCGGTCACCATTAGAACATAACAAGTCCATTTTCCAAAGGGGTCATTTTCTCCAGGTGGTCTGATCCCTGTTGCCTGGGGATCAGTTGTAATCCCAGGCAATCTCCAGCACCACCTGGAGGTTGAAGTAAATAAAATAAAGTTCTTTATACTTCTTTTGGCATGCTCTCCCCCTTCTTTCCTTTAGACTGTGTCTCTGTGTTCCTTCTCTGACATTTGTGAACAGTGCTGTGGGTGTGGGGTGGGGGCAGAAGCAGCATGTTGCTTAGGCAGTCACAGATTGCTCCCTTTCTATCCCCATCCACCATGCACCACTGTGCTGTCTTCACTGCAGAATTCAGACAGCATAGGCTTCATAGGATCCACTTTTTATTGTGTGTGCCTCTAGATTTTATGTATCTTCACCTTTAAAATAAAAATAATGTGTGAGGCCTTACACCTATGTCATAACTAAAGAAGGTGTTATTATCAAAGATGAAACGGATTTCTGTACAGAAAATCTACACCCTACCCGGCTCCTATTTTGAGACCTTAAAGGAAGCAAAAATGAAGCCTGTGTCATATCCTGGCACTCCACATAGTGATTGATTTCACCGCAAACTCGCTGAGTTGAAGTCAGTAGTAAAAATAAGTTTCCATTTTCAGTGGAAGCAGAATGTCACATCCCACTGAATTCTACGCAAACTGCCAGAGTGCTGTATAAAGTTTCTCTCCCCACTCCTTCTAATAACACAACTTGTTAATTGGATAGCTTTTTAATAGAGAAAAAGATAAGCTGTATTTATAGCTGAAGAAACAAACACCTCCACAGCAAATATTCTGGTTATGATATGTAACTACCAGCTTTGGCTGGGAAAGTTGCCTCTTGCATTACATCAACTGTAAGAGGATGGTGATTCTCAACAAACTGGAAATGAAAGATGATAATCTGTGATGCTGTTTAATTTACCCTTGGTTGTATTCTTCATTGTCCTGTTGAAGTTATTGTACTATTGCTGGAGAGGTGTTGTTTTCTTCAGGGCTGCGCACCATCAGTGCTGATCAGTGAAGAACAACCTAGTTCTTGGTTCTGGCAGAACTTGTGTGGAAGGTGGTGATGGAGTAAAGGCAACAAATGACTGCACACCTCCCTATCTCCCCTTGCCCCCCCCCCCCCGGCCACTAAACAGGGAGCATGAAAAATTCTGCTCATATTCAAATCAGCTGAGGGCCACAGTGACCAACTGCAGTTGTAGATGCTGTGTCTTAGGTCCCTGTTCAGCTGCTGAGCATTTTGGTCAGCAGCTTTCTATCCACATTATGGCCACCTTGGAAGGGACATTATGGCCACCTTGGAAGGGATCACAAATAAATGCGTGTTTGGCTTGATGTACATCATATAGAGTCTAGAGTAGTAAAGGATGTAAAAGTCATTTTAAGACCTCAGTGTAGCTGTTTTATTGCAAAGGAACTTCAGGAACAGACTGGAAAGGGAAATTGCTGAATTACAGGCTATTACAAAACCCAGAACTATCCCTCCCCCCAGACTTGACAGGGATATTGGTTTCTTATCTCACTACATATGCTAATCTCATTCAGTCCTTGCATCTGTATTCTCACCAAGAAGGTTTTTATTGTATTTTTATTATATTTCTTATTTGGAATAATACATTGGAATAGTGATTGTAATGTAATGCAATGAATTGTAGAAGAATATAATGTAATTTGGAATGGTAGATATGGAATGTATTTCTGTGGTCTGGTGACAGAAGAGACATAACACTGCACAACCAATGGCCCCCACCTTAAAGAAAAAGATGCTGTTAGTTACCTCCATTCTTGATAGGAGATGGATGGAGCATAACAACTGGGTCTCAGTTAATTCCACAATTAAGAAGAGTACATTTACACATCAGTCTCCAATTCTGTTATATTTATTTGCTTTACTATGTTTTCCCCTGGAATTAAATCCAAACAAATTGTGACCATATAAACTAGGCTTGTTATTTCTGTTTGGTCCTTGCATCTGTTAAACATCTTCCTTATGTTGTATGCTAATTTGCTGCTCATTCTCTACCTGTATGTACAGACTGATAATTTCCATTTCAATGTATCTAAAGAAGTATGCATGCACACAAAAACTTATACCTTGAATAAAACTTGGTTGGTCTTAAAGGTGCCACTGAACTCAAATTGTCCCACTGATTATAGACATTTTGTTCATTTATTAAAAGATATTTAATTTGTTTAGATTATATTGGTTTCCAGTTGATTTGATTTGTTACTTACAGTATATCATTGTAAACAATTAGTAGATAGCACTGATTGTGTATTCCTTCATATGGCATAAAGGTGCATGATACCTGCCCCTAGAATGGATTTTCCCATGCTAATGAAATCTATATCCTATTAGCCACCTGTGGCCACCATCTGCAGATATCTAACTGGGGCAATAAGGAGGCTAAAGAATTTTTTCTGCACACTTGGGGCACTCCCCAGGTTTGCAGAAAAACTGATTTTTTAAAAAAATATATATACAAAGGTGGGTTTAAATCCCCTGAAAAGAAAAGGAGTGTTCTCTGCGCAAGCCAAGAGTTCTCTTTCCTTACCTGTGTGATGGAGCCTGGCAGGCATGGAGGGCAGTTTGGAAGCTGACTCCGGGCCCTGCAGCAGCAGCAGCAGCAGTGGATGCCAGGAACTGCTCCAGGCCCTGCCATAGCAGCAGATGCCAAGAGCTGCTTGGGGCCCTGCTGTTGCAGACACTGGGAGTTGCATGGGGCCCTGCTGAGGCAGTGGATGCTGGGAGCCGCTCCAGGTCCTGTCATGGCTGGAGCAGTTCCCAGACACTGCCACTGTTGGGCTTCAAGGTAGGAGGTTGGGCTGGACTTTTGAAGGAGGGGAGATGGGATTCCCCCCCCCCCCCCCATGAGTCTTGCAGGCCCACACTGGTTAGAAATAATGTTGAACTACCGCTGGGGAAATGTGAACTCTGAATCAGGACTAGTTCATGTTCATTACCAACAGAGAATCTACAGTAAAATGCAAATGTTGATGCAAACTAGTGGTGATTGCATATGGAAGTAGATTTTTTTAAAAATCCAACATGGCTAGTTCCATGGTAGTGCTGGGAGGATCTGGTCTCCAATTAACTCCTAACTTTTGAATTAAGTTTAGCACCCTGAGCTGTAGCAAGTTCCTTGCAGTTCTGGAAGCGTTTATGTGACTACTGAGATTTTATGAACCAAAGCCTCAGCAACACCAGAGCTTAACAGCATCCTTAAATAACAGTCAGTACAAAGATAAAGCATCACATGGTTTATTTCTTTTTTTTTTAATCCAAAGTTTATCAGTCACTACATCTGGCTGCATTTGTCTGTAGTACTAAGCAAACTTCCTAGGAAATAAGTTCCACAGAACCTAGCAGCATGTGTTTCAGACAAAATATGTATTGGATCGAAGTGGTGCTAGTCCATTTTCAGAAGCATCTAGTGATTGCAGATACTCACATCAACCACATTTTAAAACCAGATGTCCATGCAAACAGATTTCTACATAGATCTTTTTTCATCAAGTAGGAAGCAAACAGCCTGGGACCAGATGTTAAACAGCCCAAGTATACATTCTAAAATGTAAAGGAACATGGAGAACAAAGCAGAAGTTGTCTGTTCTTTTGTGCTTGCATCTGTCCTCCCTCTCCCCCCCTGCAGAGTAGGAATGTATACTGTGGGTGGTGGTCTTCTTCACGACAAGGCCTAGGCTTAGCTGCCTCTTCCAGCTGCAAAGAGCATCATCTGTAGCAACCCTCATCAGATCATTGACCATCTTGCTCAGTGTTGTCTACACCGACCAGCAACAGCTCTCCTACACATCAGGATCTAACTATACAATACAGGCTAACACGTGCAACACAACTCTAGTGGATTTCCTTCCCCATAAGGAAAAGCAGCTTTGAAAAGAGCAGCAGGCTGTGAAAGGCACTCTTCTTTCACACTTCACACCACTTTTTGCCAAGATTTTGTTGCATGTATTTGTGTGAAATTTTATCCCTCAGTCAAAGGCCCTTCTGAGTCCTGCTGCCTGGGAACCTTTTGACTGGAAATAATAGGAACTCAAAACTACATGTAAAATATGTATTCTGCTGCTAGGCTACAGACCCTCGGTGGCTTGGTAGGGAAAAAGAACCACTGTGGATCTAAAGATATAAGCAGATACGCCAACCATTCAGGAACATAAACTTTGGATGCCACCACCATCCTTGTATCCCTATGGAGTCTTTAACTTTTGAATAACTAGTTTGGACTGCAAGGCATTTTCAAAAGCTGCCTTTCAAGTCAAGGTAGACAACTTCCCATAATCCACCAGGGAGTTCTTCTACTTAGGGAGACAAAGAGGTGCAACTAAAATGAATGAGAGTGGTAGACAAACTCAGGAACTAAAGGAATTTTGAAAATTCTGCTTATTTTAAAGTAGGCATTGGTTCTATTGTGAACATGGGTATTTGGATTGTTTTGTGTTCAAGGATTAAGCCAGCACTGTGTTGTGATTACAAGGGCTTTTCTGCATTTTGCTGTGGCCGTGGTATCTTTGTCCCATGTTGTTTCGTATTTCCCAGTTTTTACATGCAAACATTAAAAAGGAGAGTGTTGTGGCAGAAGGAGGGCAGACCTGTGGAAGAACCATGCCCAAACCAATTTCAACTGCCAAGAGAATCAAGAGTGGGCAGAAAAGCCTAGGATCAAATGGGAAGCCTAAGTTCATATCTCTGCTCTGCCATGAAGCTAAGAGCCTAACCCTGCAGTACAAGCTCACTATGTGGATCAAATGGAGAAGGGGAGAAGCATGTAACCTACCCTGAGCTCCATGGAGGAAGTCAGAATGCAGTAAGTCAGAATGTGCTAGTTGCATTGGAAGAAAAAGTTCCAAACAACTTAAATAAGCCAAAAGCAAATTGTGACTAAAGTGACTGGTAATTTTTCCTGGTCCAGAGTATAAGCAGTAAAGTGCAATAAAAGTGTTTAAAGATGCATGGAAACATTGCTTTTAATGTGTTGTCTGTTGTTTAGATTTCAGAGGAACAGCTGTTGTAGTTTGCTATAAGACAGAGAACTGTAGTTATTTAAAGACTAATCAATACACTATAGCAAGTTTTTATCATATTAAGAACAAAATGTCTTGTAGAATTTACTGGAATAAAAGAAATACATTTTCATGTAAATTTGAAATGTTCAGTATAATTCCTAAAATTTATTTGAAAAATTCCTATGTGTTTGAATAGAATTTTCTTCCAGATAAATAGCTTTAAGCTTAGGGTGATGATCTCATTATATAATTGAACACTGATTCTGTTCTTCTATGAGGTATGATTGTTTTAACATGAGCTGCGGACTTTAAAGCAACCTTTCATATATATAAACCATAATGTCCTTCCAGCTTTAACTCTTAAAGTAGGGGAGGAGTGAAGTTCTAGGTACCTCTTGAGTAGGGCTTTTTTTGGTAGAAAAAGCCCAGCAGGAACTCGTTAGCATAATAGGCCACACCCAACATCAGAAGCCTATTAGCATAATAGGCCATACCCCTGACAGCACAGCTTCGTCCCAGGAAGGGAGGGAAGGAAGGCAGTTTCTGGATCGGCTTCCCCAGGTGGTGGTGGGAGGTAGTTTAGACTGCCTTCCCTCCCTGGATCGGCTTGGCTTCCCCAGGCACCCCGCAGCTTGCGAGGCACCTGGGGAACCTGGGGGGGGGGAGGCTGTAGGCATGGCCAACTTGGAAGCCAGATGGAACTCTGTTCCTGTGCGTTCCTGCCCCAAAATAGCCCTGCTCTTGAGTGATTTGTTATGCGGACAAAATGAGGAGCAAAAATCATCTTCCTGTAGACACACTCTTGAAAAAGAACATCTGGTGATACAGAAAATGGGGTTTGGCCTAGGCAGTTTCCTCAAAGTTTCTTAAAGAAAGCTAGGTGGTCCCAAGTTCTGACAAAGACTTACCTTCAGGCTAAGGAACTTAGCTTCGTATCTGTGTTCTTCTTCTATGACATGTAGTTAGAATGTTTCTGTGGTCGCTTTGGAAGATGATTCCTTCAAATGCCAGATTTCTTCACATGTATAGAACACAAAAGAGCCCAAATAAGCAAGGCAACATGCTGTTTGAATTCTTTTCCAAATGACTTTGACAACTGTAATAAATCATTTTTGAAATGTTTTGCAAGTTTCAAAGAACAAACAAACAGAAAGAATTTGCAACCCCTTAATGGGTAAAGTTACCCAATTTACTTATAGCAGTGAAATGCTTGAAATGCAATCCCCTATGTTTTCAAAAGAGGCTCACGTTCTCTGGGATAGTCTCATCAGAGACTGCATATTATTATTATAATGAATCTGGACAGTTTGTTAGAAAGAGCAATTGGGTTTTGATCACTTTACCCACAAGTGACATAGGTGCTCCAGCTGCAGCAAAGAAAACCAGCCAGGGGCGGGAGTGGGTGGTGGTGGTATACAGATATATGACTGTATTCAGGCAAGCTTAAAGGATTATGTGCTCCTGTAAGCATTTTTCTCCTTCCCCCTGCATTCTTAGCCATGCAATATGTATGACAGCTCTTTCAAACACGTTAACGCCTTTATATATGTCTTCTAATGTATACTTATGGGACTGATAACTGGCTATGGAAACACTCCTATGACACTTGGGAAGAAATTCTATTGGATTCAACAGGCCCTACTTCTGAGTAAACATGCATAGAATTATGCCACTGTTTAATTGAATGTATATTATTTTTTGTTTTGAAACAAGATTTGGCTTAACATTTTACCAGAAATATGTAATACCCCTAGGATAAATTCCAATTTTCCCTACTTCTCCACCACTTATCCCATAAAGGATACTATTATCTACCATATCCAAAATCAGCCCTGTAGCTAACAACTTCTTGCTCGGGGGGAACCAATGATTTGCTGGGGGGGGGGGTAGAAAAAGGCAGGGGTGGATGGGGTTTTTCCAGGGGGAAGGGGATGGGTAGAAGGGTGCTTAGGATGAGGGGGAGCTTGAACAGGTGGGAGGGTGCCTATCTCGAAGCATCTGCTCTTCTGTTCTCTTCTCCTCCTCAATTCTTCGGAGCCCGCTGCCTTCCCCAGGCAGCACCCACTTAATGGATGGGGGTAAGCCAAAGTCATCAGATGTTGCTCCTGAGGGGAATTTGATCCCACCCAACTTTGGTGGGTGAGGGGAAGAGAGTGAACTTTGACTGAGGGGGGCATCACAGGACTGGGCTTGATCCACACTTGGGGTACAAATCCATCTGGGGAAAGCGCCGGTTCTTCCAAGTGGGGATCTGGTTAGGAGGCGTGGGTGCCCCGTTGGAGAAGCAGATCCGTCCAGATCCCGTCGGATCCCAGAGCAGTGCTGGACTTCTGGCGTGGTTCCTCCTGCCCACTGGGAAAGCCCAGCCTCTCCCCCCAGGTAAATTTGCCTCCTTTTCAGAAAATCCAGTTAGGGGAACCTCCTCCCCATATATTTCTCACACAGCCCCTCCCTTTGCCTTGCTGGTACTAGTGAATATCGGACTCATAATTACCTGCTGCATTGCTACAGCAAGAGGCCTAGGGGAGGGGCCCATAAAAACCGGGGGGGGGGGGAGGCCCCATGGGTCCCGCGGTAGCTACGGGCCTGTCCAAAATCAATATGTATATAATCTTTTTACAAACTAGGAGTTGTGTGTTGTGTCTTATATACAGTAAGTGTTTTTGGGTTTTTCAAAGCTGAGCAACTAATGTGAAGGTTGCTGTCCAAACTTTGTTGAAGTCATCACAAAACTCATGACTTCAGTCACATCATAAAAATTCATGTTATCAGTGGGGTAGCCTTAATCAAACCAGTTCCTACGGTTATTTTGAAGTATGGATGCTTGCAAATGTACAAATTAATTTGAATATGTACACATGTGTTATCAAACAGCAACTGATTTATGGTGACCCCAGCAAGGGGCTTTCAAGGCAAATGAGAAGCCGAGGTGATTTGCTACTGCCTTCCTCTGCAGAGCCATCTTTGGAGGTTTCCCATCTAAGCACTAACCCTGCTTATTCTTCCAAAAACTGATATACCATGCTGCCTTTCCTCCCAGTAATCTGAACACTATATCTTTAATCCAGCTGGGATGATGAATAGATGGCCTGTTTGAGTTTGGAAGGATCGTCTCAGTATTTAATTAAACTGGGGCTCCACAAATCTTCAGTTGGGTCTGCTGCCAGTGTCCCACACATGGCAATTAAATCAATAAATGGAAATAAAGCAAATAAATAAGTTAATCAGAGATGCCTCTTCCAACTACAGTCTGGCCCCACATTTCTCAAAACATCTTCAGATGTTCAGATGGTTTACTTGAAGTAGCTAACAAAATACTAAATTAGAGCAGGGACTGTAGCCTGCCATTATGGACTGTTTCTCAGTGAAGAGTTTCAGAGTTGTTAGGTCCCCCCTGGCCACCGGTGGGGGACAGGGGGTATGGGGCTGCCCTCTCCAGGTTGGGAAGCTCCTAAAGATTTGGAGGTGGAGCTTGGGGAGGAGTGTGGTACAATGGCCCAGAATTCACCCTCCAATGCATCCATTTTTTCCCAGGGGAACTGATCTTTGTAGTCTGGAGATGAGCTGTAAATTCCAGGAGATCCCCAGGCCCCACTTGGAGGCTGGCATCCCTAATTTCAGATTTGATCTCTTGCCAGTTCAAGGCTCTGGTAATTTAAATTAATTTTAAAGTAGAGATCTGAGATGAGTAAGGAGAAATTTGTTGGGGAAAAAATAGTGTGCTTTCCCTGCCCAGATGAAATTGTACTGGGTAACAGATTTAAAAGGAGTTCAAGGAGAAGCATCCTTCAGTTGACTTGTGGGCCACCCTATTGCCAGGAGGCTCCCTAACTTTCTTTACTGTGAGTGCAAACTTCACTCCAGGCAGCCTGGAGCGCTCTTCCCAGCTGAGCAAAACCCTCTCTTGCCTGCAGTAAATCTCCCACTCAAGCTTGGCTCAAACTCCATTTCTCAGGAAATTAAAACTCTCTCTTTCTGCTGACCAGAACAAACAGAAATAAAGAAGGTCCCATGGGAACATACCAAGGAGATTCCCCCCCCCCCCCCATGCAGGAATATTTCCTATGTGCATCTTCTGTAAAACCTCATCTGGCATTAGAACCAGCTTCCTGTATGCATGTTAAAGAGGCCCCATGCTCTGGAGCAGTGCTGTAGCTCTACAAGATTTAGTCAGAGAAAGTACTGCTTAAGATTTAGTGCAGATCAATTAGCTTTTTAACAGGCTCTTCGCATTCTGTTGTACTTACTTTGGATACACTCCTCCAAGGTTCAGAAAGCCACACAACTGCCCCCACCTACAGCAACAACCTACAGACCTATAGTCCTGAGCAGATGTTCATGACAGGGGAGTAAACATTTTCCATTTCATTGTGCAACTGTCATTCTATACTTCATATTGTGATTCTGATGTTTTTATAATCTGGATATTGTTTGTTCCACCTTTTAGATTATATTTGTCACGCGCACTCTCAGTTTCTCTTTGGAACTGTTATTACCAGGGCTTTTTTTGTAGAAAAAGCCCAGCAGGAACTCGTTAGCATAATAGGCCACACACCCCACAGCAGAAACTCATTAGCATATTAGGCCACCCCACTGACAGCTCCACTTATTAGCATATTAGGCCACACCCCCATGTTACCAGAAGAGTGGTCATCCAGCCACACCCACCTTTTGCTTCTTATTCTGTTTACCTTGTTTGTTCCAACTTACCTTTGGTGCTCCCATCAAGATTACATCTAACTACAAGAAACTGGACACAGTGCAATCAAAATTTTTGAGATCCGTCCTACAGGTACCGAATGGCATTCCAAATGCACTTATTCGAATTGAAACTGGAATGATCACTGTGGAGGCAAGGTTATGGATCATGGTGATTCATGGCTGAAATTAGTTTTTCTATCCAAAGGGCTCACATGTTTAATTTTGCAAGACACCTTTATACCTCCCTGGCTTAAGGCCATAGAAGAAAAACTCCCTCACTTTGGCCTCACAGAACAATATCTATGCTCTCTTGCATATGATAAAGCTAGAGAATTGACAAAACAGAGGATTATAGATATTGATAGGCAGAACGATATTGGCAGAGTAGAGAAATGGAATAGACTTCTGGACCTTTCTAACAGAATTAGTCCTATGGCTTATCTCCACCAATTGTCAAACAATGAATATAGGAGAACGTTTACTCTGATGCGTTGGGATGCCCTTCCTCTAGCAGTTACAGAGGGAAAGTATAAGAAAATCCTATTTGAGGAATGCATTTGTCCCTGCTGTAATAATGGTATTGAAAATTTAGAACATATCATTTTCGATTGTAAGGTATATGATAATCTCCGGAACTCACTCCCATTCTCTAAATCTTAGTAGCAGGCAAAGAGCCCACATTATGAAAAATCTCCTGGCAGACAGATATCCAGAGGTAACACTTTTAGTGGCTAGATATGGATGGCTAGCTCTAAGAACTAGAAAATTTATAATAGAGGAAATCAAATCACCTATTTGTTAACTGCCTGTCTCTTAAGAATCTAAAACGCATTTTATCGTTTGCCTTTTGTAAATTTTTAAATGCATTTTATTCCTGTTTTAACCTTCTTTTATTGTCGTTTGATTGCTCTTTTAAGCCTCTATTACTTTTAGGTGCAGGGAGAATACAACTTTTATTCTCACTTCACAGGTCTTTTACAATGCCATCAGGACTGGATACCCATAAGTGAAATGTTACTATTAGTTGTGCTCCTGTTCCATTTAACCTGTACGTGTTATATAGAAAATGTTTTATTAGCCACAAAAGTTTTTATGCAATTCAAGTGTAAAACTATTTTTATCTGGTCTATGACTGTTATAATAAACTTGACTACTGACCTTGTTTGTTGTCAAAACCCAGGGCTTTTTTTGTAGCAGGAATTAATTTGCATATTAAGCCACATACCCTTAATGTAGCCAATCCTAATGAGTTTCTGCTGTTGGGTGTGGCCTACTATACTAATGAGTTCCTACTGGGTGTGGCCAACTCAGGAGCCAGCCGGAACTCTGTTCCTGTTCGTTCCTGCCCCAAAATAGCCCTGGTTATTACCTTATTGTATTCTAGACACTGTTCTAATTCATGGACTCTTACTAATTATTATTTATTACCACTGCAAGTGCCATTCTTCATCTAGGTATTTTGCTTCACTTGATCACCCGTGTCCTCACTATTCTATTCTATTTATTTATTTAATTTATACACCGCCCTCCCCGCTAAAGCAGGCTTCTGTTGGTTTTTATTGCACACATATCCCTTTTCCCGCCCAACATCCTTTTGTTTTGGTATTTGCTAAACTCAGCTAAGCTGTTGCCTTCCTGTGATTCCACACACAGACCAAATGCCACCATGTACTAAGGGAGATGCACTGGAGGCATGCTTTGTTTCTTCGCAAAGATAGAGTCGCAAAATAATTATTTTCTTCATCCAAAGGCAGAACTAAACATCTTTTGCAGTTACTAACGTTGGTACAACCACTGAACAGTATAACACAATTTTATTTATTTATTTAATTTGTACCCCGCCCTCCCCGCAAGCAGGCTCAGGGCAGCTTACATTGGTTGGTACATAATAACATTAAAATCCCTATAATAGTAGTAATTAATCCAGGTTAGCTACATAAATGACTTTAGTAGGGGCTGATGAACAATGCTGGTAACCCAAATGCTCTCATATGAACCCCAGTGGTCATCTATATATTAATTCCCAAGGTGCCCCCTCTGTGCGGATATCTAAATCCGCACATCGGGGGTACTTGGGAGGCAGAGAGATTTTTCTGCACACTTGGGGGACACCCCAGGAGTGCAGAAAAATCCTAAAACTTAAAAAACTTTTTGGGGGATATTTAAATCCCCCCAAAAGTTAAAGAGTGTTCACTGCACATGCGCAGCAAACACTCTGGGAACTCTGCGGCGGCCCGGTGCCTGAGAGGCACTGAGGCCTTGCCACTGGTGCCAGGGGGGTGGGGGAGGGAAATCAGCGGCCCAGTGGCTGAGAGCCACTCGGGCCTCCACGCTGCTGCCGGGGTGGAATCGGCAGGCCTGGTGGCTGAGAGTTACTCAGGCCTCGCCGCTGGTGCCTGGGGGGGGGAAATCAGTGGGCTTGGCGACTAGAAGCCTCAGGCTTCACTGTCAGTGGGGGGGGGGGGGATTGGCGGGCCCAGGCCTCACCGTGGGTGCCGGGGTGGGGTGGGGGAGAAGGCTCACCTGCGGCTGCTGCTTCTGCTCTGTGGAGCTCCTTCTCCCCCCCCACAGGTATCACGGGTCCCGCCTCTTGTAACTATTTAATACCTAATTAAATATTAGCCTTCAATATTAGTCTGGTTTTGAATATAATAATTTCTTTTATCTCACTGAGATCCCGTTTTTCTCCCCAGTGGGGATCTAAAGTAGAGGAATAACAGGAAGATTTGGATTTATACCCCACCCTTCATTCGACATCTCAGAGCTGCTTATAATCTCCTCCCTCTCCTCTCCCCACAACAGACACCCTATGAGGTAGGTGGGGTAGAGAGAACTCTGAGAGAACTGCTCTTGAGAGAACAGTTCTGAGAGAACTATGACTAGAGCTTCTAGTGTCCTGGCCCCACTGGTGGACCTCTTGAAGGCACCTGATGTTTTTGGCCACTGTGTGACAGAGTGTTGGACTGGATGGGCCATTGGCCTGATCCAACATTGACTTCTTTTGTTCTTTATGTTTATTTCTTATGACCCAAAGTCACCCAGCTGGCATGTGGAGAAGTGGGGAATCAAGCCTGGTTCTCCAGTTTAGAGCACACCACTCTTAACTGGCTTACATGAGTCTCTTCTCCTCTATTTTACTCTCACTACCCAGTCAGGTAGATTAGGCTGAGGGTGTTTGACTCGCCCAAGATCACCTAGTACTCTCCCATGGCAGACAGGGATTCAAACTTGGGCTTCCCACATCTTATTCTGACACTAGCTCTCACACCTAACCACATTACTTTTAATATGTTTAAGTGTATCTAACTGCATAGGATCTAGTTGCCAACTCATTAAATGATCCTATATTTAATTACAAAGTTTCTATGAAGCTCCTCTTTTGAAAACTCCAAGGGATATGGCAGTTTCCTGTAAATGAATATTGGAGTGAACCAAACTACTAGAGGGAAAAGATACCTTTAATATTATGAGCATAGGAAATGTACAATATTTCCTAGTATATTACAGCCAAGGCCATTTTAAATAATAACATTGTGATTTGGGTCTATGGGGTCGCAAAGAGTTGGACTCGACTGAGCAACTGAACAGCAATAACAATTGCAGAAAGATCACTGACAGGGGAGTTCCCTGTAAGCACAGAGTGCTTTAATTGCAGGAATATAATTTTTTTTAAAAAGAGTATTTCCTGGCTTTACGTACAAACTCAAAAGAACAGCCATTTGTAATAGGCATGTGTATATTTTTTGGTTTTGATTTAAGAAAATATTTTGTTTTTATACTGTGTTAGTAATCCTGGTCATGTTTGTCATTCTCTTCATTTTATAGTACTTTCTTTCCTCCCATGTAATCTGCCTGGCTGGGCAGGCCAGAGGACTAATGTAAATTGGTGGGTAACACCCCCCATGCACTTAGCTCTCTGACTTTTTAAAAGGTGCTCAGGACTACATTTCCCAAGGTGTACTTGGAGAGGGACAGACAGAGAAGGCAGGGATGGGGGAAGATATTTTTTGCCCACTGTCCCTCCTCCCAGTAACTGGAGAGCAGTGTCACAATCAGGGCTATTTATGGGCAGGAACCACAGGAACAGAGTTCCCGCTGGCTCCTGAGTTGGCCACACCAACAACCAAAACCTCTGGCATGCGTGGCTACAGAGCACGCTGCCCTCCCCAGTTTACACACAAGAGGAAAAGGTGGCATGTTAAAATGCCATCTTTCCCTCTGGGGAGCCTGCAGGGATTTCCTTGTCAATTTCACTCCCTGCCAGTCAGCTGAGAATGAATTTGACAAGGAAAAGCCTCTCTCTGCCTTCTGTTCTCTAGCTGACATGTCCCAGTTGGCATAGGCCCGCCCACCGCTGCTGTGCCTCCCCGCTTCCCTTGTTTGGCAGGGAGGGCAGGCGGGTGGGCTGCCTGCCGCCGCTGCAAGAGCTGCCTGCCTGGCTGGCTCCCCTCCCCCGAACCCACTGGCTCCCTCCTGGGGCCATCCCAGCGTGATGATGTCACCTGGAAGTAACATCACGCCGTGCACGTTGCTGGGGCGACACTCCAGCAATTGACCCAAAATTCTGTGGCACCATAGAGTTTCGGGGCGATTGCCAGAGCGTCGCCCTGGCAACGTGTTCGGCTTGATGATGTCACTTCCAGGTGACATCATCACACTGGGGCCCCGGGAGGGCGGGAGCCAGTGGGTTTAGGGGAGCCAGCTGGCCGGGAGGGGGGGAGGCTCTTGCGGTGGCAGTGGGGACATTGTTTCAGCGTGTGTGCACGCTTTGCATGCGCACACAGGAGCCCCCCCCCCGTAAGTTAAAAACTCTACGCCCCTGCCAGCTGGGAAAGGGCAAGCACGGAACCCAGGCATGTTGAAAATGCCTTTCTTTCCCTGATCTTTCTTTCCCTCCCCAATAGCAGAGAGGCTCAGGGAAGAAAGGGGGCATGTGTGCATGCCTGCCTTCCTTTCCCCAGCCTGTCTGCCACAGTGAGCAGGCTGGGGAAAGAGGGCAGGCATGCAGACATGCCTGGGTTCCCCTCTTAATCTTCTCCAAGTGCGAGAAGATCAGGAGGGGAACCCAGGCACGGTGAAAATGCCTTTCTTTCCCTCCCCAATCTGGGGGAGGGAGAGAAAGGCATTTACCCATGCCCCCCCCCGCACTTCCCCGAGTCTCTCTGCAAAAGTGGAGCGGCTCAGGGAAGGAACAGGGCATGTTTGCCAGGCTGTCCTCTGTCTCCTCAGCCTACACGCCTTGGTGGGCTGGCTGGGGAAACAGATGGCAGCCAGGCAAACATTCCTGCTTCCTTTCACAATCTTTCAGAAGGGGGCCCCAGGAGACAAGAAAGGTGATACTGAAGAACCTGGGATCTTTCAGATCCCAGGCACTTCAGCAGTGCCTTTCCCCGGCTGTCTGGTTGGGGGGGGGGGGGGGGGGGAGGGTTAGACTAGAAAGGCGAAGCTGAAGTGGTGTGGAGAAGCTGGGAAGGGGGAGAAGAAAAGCTTCCATGCCTGCCCTGTGCTTTCCCAGCCCCCTGCCTAATATGCTAATGAGCTGTGCTGTCAGGGGTGTGGCCTAATATGCTAATGAGTGCCTGCTGGGCTTTTTCTACAAAAAGAGCCCTGAGTTATAGTAGAATCCCCATAACATTATGCAGTGTGTGCACTAAGTGAGTACAGAGAACTTTTTTCTTCTTGTCCAAAAATGTTAAATGCAGGCTCACTCCATAAAATGGAGAAAAGGAGTATTTCTCAGCACAGCCCCCCTAAATTTATGGCTTTTGCAGCCACAAGATGTGATGACTACCATAAATGGCCTTAAACGGGGATTAGCCAAGTTCACGGAGGAAGTGGTCAGCCATGATGGCTAAAGGAACCTCCATGTCCAGAGACAGTGCTCCTCTCACTAGGAGGGCCACAAGCAGGCCAGGGCTCTTGGCTTCCTGGGGCCGCTGCTGGAATTCCGATGGGTTGTCGGTGGGATCCAGCAGGGCTCTTCTTCAGCTACTTGCTTTAGCTGCTGTTATGTTAAAGGGGCCCGCGAGGCTCCAAGCCCGCCCCAGGCCCCCTCGTCCGCTGCTACTGACTCCCACCAGCCTGCCATCCTCCTCCCATGCGGTGTGGCACGACCGTGGCCTACTCCGCCGCCGGCAAGAACGGCTTTCCTCGCCACCAGGTTGCCCATTCGCCAACCTCCCTTTCCCGGGCCAGAGGGCGCCCCGCAGCACTCCGCCCGGCAGCAGGCCTTCGGGTCTTTTGGCGGGGCCCAGGCCGGGCTGTTTTCCTCCGCTCCCGCCAGGGATGCCGGGGGAGGAGCCAGCCAGCCAGCCCGCCAGCCCTCCCGCCCCCCACGCCTCGGGACTAGCGGTACGAGGAGCCAGAGACGCTGCTGGCCGGCGTGGAGCGAGGTGCGCGCCCGTCTGCCCGCCAGGCGGACTCAGCAGCTCCCTTTCTCTCTGCCCGCCCCCCGGCATCCTCCAGCGCGGGGCGCAGATCCAGTCCGGGGACGGAGGAGGCGCCGCCTGGGCAGCGAGAAGCCAGCCGGCGCTCGGGCAGGCAGCATCCTTGGGCACCTCTCTGGCCGCCGCCACCTCGCCCGGAGGAGGACGCAGAGGCGAGCGAGGCCACAAAGGGCTCTTTGTAAGGCGCGGCGGCCCCTCAGTCCCGCGGTCCGGGCCGGCGCCAGCATGGGGGCAGCCCGCGCCGCCTTCTTCGTCCTGCTGGCGGCGACCGCCCTGCTTCCCTTCGACGCAGCAGGTAAGAGTGAACGACGACCCCCCCCCCCCCCCCCCGACGGCTGCCCGACGGGCGCCCCTGCCTTGGGGCTGGAACGGCAGCTCCCTACTCCAGAGTAGCACTGCCGGCTGATTGGGTCTGTCTTACTCCAGAGTAGCCTTTCCGTCCCCAGCGGAACGGCGCTGGGGCTCGATGGGAGGGTGAGCGCGCGCATCTTGCTCCGGAGTAGCCTCTGGGTCGTGTCGGCAGGGAGCCGAGGGTGGCGAACGGCGTACTCCACACTTCCTCGCCCGATTTCAACTTTGCCGCAAGCGGCAAGAGGAGAGTAGACGCACTCCCTTCGCCCTGAGAGGTGGGGCAAGCCAGGGTAGTAAAGGATGCATTTTACTAGAGTAGCCGTATTAATCTCAATAGAGCCGACTGCCCCCAAAGACCGTCTGCGATCTTGGTAGAGGCCCCCGCTGAGTTGCTTCTGTATAGCCTCGAGTAGGACCGCAGTTTTCAGTGAAGGGAATACGGGGGTCGAACTTTTGAAATCCTCGGAAGGTTGTCCCGTCTTAAAAGTACGTTGTAATTCGGTTTTCCGTATGTTTACTTGGAGGTGAGACCAACTGAATTATTGGGGCTTACTCCCAAGTAGGTGTGCGCAGGGTCCTAAGAATAGGCTGCAAGTCTTTGTTGCTTGCATGCAATCTCCGTGTTGCGTCGTTTTTAAAACTCGATTCTTGGGCCAGCTCGAACATGCTAGCCAGGAGTAATTTCATTGCCTTGCATAAGAATACGGTGTGGAAAAGACCGCTGATCGCTCCTATCTGCTTTGTGAATGCGGTCTTAGCGGTATGCGCCATTCAGATTCAGGAGGCTTGCTTAAGGGTTGTGTGCAAACTCTTTATCTGCAGATCCTCATTGCGCTTCCCCCCCACATGTTAAAAACAGAAACTCTGTGTTATGGAGGAAGAGAAGATGGGGCTGGGAAGGTGGGCTTGAGTTGCCGGGCTGTTAGAAGAGTTTTATGTGGTTCTTCTCAGCGTTGTCTGTGCCCCCTTCTTCCTCTTGGAAACGTGATTGCTGTAGATTGTCACCTTCTTGGGCAGGACAATCTAGAAGGGACAGGAAGAAAAGAGTCGTAGTCCCCTCCCCTTTAATTATGTTGTATTTTCTGGAGTGGGGGAGGCATGGGACATGTTGGAGTCTGGAGAGCTGGGAGGGCTCTTTGTTAGTATCTTTAAGGAACCCAGGATGGGAAGAAATGCTGCTTCTGCAGTTTTTCTTCCCCTTGGAGTGGCTTTAATGCAGTCCTTGGGTTGTTGAATGTAGGCGGAGAGCAGTTCTCAGCAAAAGTTTGTGGTGTGAGCAACTCTCCTTGGGGGCTTAATTGAGTTTCTCTTCCCCTCCCCCCCTCTTCCCATGAGTATTTGAGTTTTTGGAGAGTCCCATTTCCTGTGTGTACCTGGCTGACCTAACGCAGAAACAAAAGGGGAAATCTCCGGGACCAGGAAACATTAGGACTCGGTTCAACAAGCCTTGCGATTGTTTGGAGAGCCTGAATTCAGGCAGCCCTATTAACATCTGACCCTGCACTGTGTTGGACTGACTGACTGGCTGCTGTTGCCGCTAGTGAACTGCTGCCAGTTCGTCCGGCTTCACTCTCGGTCCTAACAGCAGGAAGATTTATGGGAACGCTTTGGAGATAGAGGAGAGGGGAGCGTGTTGAGTGAGTAGGCTGTGGTGGAAGCCTTAGCAGTCCTTGCAAAAGCAGTTGCCTGATATGGCACTGTATGCTTCACTGAAGAACAGTGGCAATCTCTTTTCAAGGTAGACATAACATAGTTCACAATTTAGGTTTTCAACGGACCCCCCCCCCCCCCGCCCTCAAGTGGGGAAGAAGTTGCTGTTAAGATTTAGGCTCTTTGACCCCTGGCTAAATCATTATCTGGCCAATTTCCCCCTCCCCTGCTCTTCTCTGATCATTTTGCCTCCCTTATATTTCAGTTCTGCAGTAGGATTTAAGTAAGGGCTTCTCCTTGCATCCTGTTTAACCATTTGGCAGTGAGGTGATGTGGCTGATAGCCGGTGGCATTTCCATTTATTATTATTTTTTTAAATGACCTTAGCTTTGCCTCAAAGAGCAATAGCAAACAGACTCTGTCCCAGTGGAGGCCAATGCTACAGATAAGAGCAGGCCAGTTAATCAGTTGCATTTTGAAAAGGATTTTCTTTCCTTTTGTGCAATGCTCTAATCCATTTACTTCTCTCCAGGAGGTGACAGATGCCTAGAGTTCCTGTTTTGCAGCTCTGGGGTTCCATGGGCATGCCATTTGTTGCTTTATAGGGGGTATTTTTACAGGGTGGATTTTTCTTGGGGGGGGGGTAAGCAGTATGGCTGCCTTGAAGGGCTCTAGGGAAAACAGAGCAGAACCAACAGGAGCTCTAATGATGCCAGCACCCAAAGCTGCTTCTGGGGTGGGGGGAGGGCTTCAGTCACTAGGCCCACAACTCTAGGAATGCTCAGTGGTGTGAGAACAAGGCTGAAATACCTCCAGGGCAGGGATATTCTTGCAAAATGTTGGGGATTATTTATACAGGCTTTGCAAAATGGCTTGGAGAGTGCCCCAGAGAGGGTGACAGGCACTCTCTGTTTTCTGGAGTCCCAACCTCAAAAGGAGATGCAGCCTTCCGACCCACCCCCATTTCCTTTGAACAGCTGGATCTGTTTTAAAGAGGCCAGGAGTGAAGGACATGGAGGCTGGCTTTCTCTGGCGTTCTCTCCAAGAGGGTCTCCTTCCTCCTCTGACAGATTTCATGCAGCTCTGAATTTCCTGAACTCCGTGTCATAATGGAGCCTTGTTCTTTTTAACTAGTGTTGCTTTTGCTCCGATAACTTTACTGACCTTTGTGCTATTATGAATAAAATGCTTGTTCCTTTCTTTTCTTTCTTTCTTTTTTTTTAAAAAAACCCTGAAACTACTTAGGAATGCTATCTTGGCAAAATGTTGCAAACATTTTAATTGAGAAATAGGCACAGCTGGGTGCCTGTTTTCCTTCAGCTAATCCTCCCGTTTCCCTTGAAATGCCAAATTTTAAGGAGTCTGTATTCTTCTTCTCTCTGCGGATGTTAGATGACTAAAACACAACTCTCAGGCAGTGGTCTCATGCTTCTGGCTTATGAAATAGAAGCCCCCCCCCCAAGCAAGTTCCATTAAGTTTCAGGTAAGGATGAGATGTTTGCTCCATTTTGAGTATTTCACGAAGTCTCTGCATGGGATGTGCTGGGAGTTAGTGAAGCATGGGACAAAGAGTGCCAGTCAAATTATGATTGAGTAGCATAGAAAATACACATGTGTTTGTGGTTTGCTTAGACTAGAGACCTCATTCTGTGATCTTTTTCTGAGGCTTTCTGTGAAGGTCTGCGAGGGCTGCTTCCACAGACATGTTTTGCTTTGCCTTTGTTTCCAGACTGTGGTGCTTTTTCCCTCTTTTAGCATCCACCAAGGAGCTACAGCCTCTCATTGGCTGGAGTGTCTAGGAATTTCTATATATACCCTGGGATCAGGGATTGGTGGGGACACCTGGAGAGTAGAACTGAAAACTGCCCATCACTAGGAAAGAGATGCAATGATTAGGAAATTCCTGCTCTCCTTTAGTTAGATTTACCCACCTCAAGGTAGGGGCTGGAATTCTCCAGGAATTACAACGAATCTCCAGACTACACAGATCTGCTCCCCTGGAGAAAATGTCAGCTTGGGAGGGCAGGCTGAATGGCATCACATCCCTGCTGAGTACGCCCCTTCACCAAATGTTGCTGTCTCCAGGAACTGCACCCAAATTTCCAGCAATTTCCTAAACTGAACTTGGCAACCCTTCCTCTAATCTAGGATCTTGTATATTTACATGAGGCTAAGCAGGCCACCTCTCTCGTTGGTTCTCCTTTAGTTGCTCTAAACATTGCATTATTCATTTTGAGACTTTGAAATTCAACTAGAGACCCCTTTGCTAGTTTTAAGAATATAGGATTAAGACTGGGAATTTAGTGGAATTTTTGTGTGTATTAAGTGCCATCAAGTTGCCTGCGACTCATAGTGATCTTATGAATCAGCGTCCTCCAAAACGTCCTATCACCAACAGCCTTGCTCGAATCTTGCAAACTAAGGGCTGTGGCTTCTTTTATTGAGTTATAGATCCAGGGGACTTAGCTGTATTAGTCTGTTGCTGCAAAACAGAAAGAAGTCCAGTAGCACCTTTAAGACCAACAAACTTTATTGTAGTGTAAGCTTTCGAGAAACACAGTTCTCTGATGAAGGAAGCTGTTTCTTGAAAGCTTATGCTACAGTAAAGTTTGTTAGTCTTAAAGGTGCTACTGGGCTTTTTACTATTTTATCGAGTCAGTCCATCTTATGTTGGGTCTTCCTTGTTTGCTGCTGCCTTCAATTTTTCCTTGCATTATTGTCTTCTCATAATGTCTTGTCTTCTCATAATGTGACCAAAATACTATAGCCCCAGTTTAGTCATTTTAACTTCCAGGGAGAGTTAGGCTTGATTTGATCTAGATCTAGTGGAATTTGCTTCTGAGTAAACTTGGATAGACTCAGGCTGTTGGATAACTAGTGCCGGTAGTGCTAGTGCTGCTTACAGACTGTCCAGGCTTCACCTACTTTGTAATGCATTTAGTGAAAAGTCTTCTTTGTCTCTAAAACCCAGCCTCCTTTATTTATGATTAAACTTACAACTGTAGCATCTTCTCCCTAGGTCAAGAAGTAGATAAGGCTTCCAATGCAAAGAGCTACCCAGTGCCTTCAGTTTTGTAAAGAGCAGATCTGTCACCAATGCTTTTCTCCACTGTGTCCTTTCTTTTGCAGAAAGCATAGAAGTGCAAGAGACTGGGATAGGGGGAAAGAAAAGAAGATTGACAAACCTGGGCGATTAATCCTGTTCAGGGAACGCTTAGTTGTTTGCAGGAAAGATGATCTTAGAAGAAAAGGACTTCATTTTGCTTAAGGATTTGGTAGCATTCATTGGTAGCTTGTATGGAAGCAATTTGATTACAGATTGAACATGCAAGCTCTGGGTGGCTAGGGCATGAACATGTAAGCTGGCTTTGTTTCCTCTGTGCTTGATAACTGCATCTCTTCATTAACATTTATTAGGGTTTCTTGCATGTAGCTTGAATACTGGTTGCCAAGGAAGAAGTTTGTGTTCAGTGAAAATTATACGTTAGAAGCATGTAGTGCCACAAGCATATAATTAAATGCAACAAAATTGTTTTGTATTTAGTACGTTCTTTTCAGAGCCCCAAACATCACAAGCTCAGCCAACAATTCAAACGAAACAAACCCACTTCTAGCTGGCCTGTATCAGAGTGTGTTTGCATTTGTCTATATTCCCTGGAAAGGGTGGTTTCAGTGTCTCTTTAAATTTCTGTTACTGTTGTAGTGTGCTTCCCTTATGTGAAGGAGGCGCAGCTGAAGCTTATTTATTCTCTCTGGGATTGTTACGCTATAAAGGAAGCTATTATTAAACTCAACGTGTCTAGAAAGTATGCAAGTGCCCAAATCTTCTAATCCATTGAGTCCAAACTTGTTAGGGCTTCAAAGACAAGGAACTGACTGGCTTTTGCTGCAGTGAAAGAAGCGCCATTGTTTGTTAATCCTGTTGTTATTGTTGTTTAGACTGCTGCCTCTCATAGCATCCCTGGTAACCATTTGGGACAAATAGCAATTTGACTTAGATGATAGTCCTTCCTTTGTGTGTGTGTGTGTGTGTGTGTGTGTGTGTGTGTGTGTGTGTGTGTGTGTTTTACTGAACTGTGTGAGAGGTTTGAAGTCAAAGGACCTTCCCAGCTTATGTTGCCCTAATATTTTTTTTTCTTTTTGCAAGTTACAGTCTGAGTCTTTAGCATTATGGCTGTAGGCCTGGTCTACTGTCTGGTTTCTCTGTGGACACTAGCATGTTGAATGTGAGGGAGTGGGAGCAGTCTTTACTTGAAGCATGATGTTTGATGAATTCACTGTTTCAGTGCAGATAGGAGCTGGTAGGCGTAGGGGTGGGATCTTTCCAATATTTGGTAAGGATATTTACTGCCTATCTAACCTCCGTAGCAATGATTCAGGGGCCTCTATTTCACTAATATTTTGCCATACCAGATTCGTAAGGCACAAAACTATCCATCAGTCTAAGATGTTACAGGAAGAGAAAGTTGGCTTGGCTTATATAACAGAGAGGTAGTTGGAAGAAAATGGTGTGGTATATCTGTCCCAATGAACTCCTGCTGGTTACGGCCAGTGCAAACTATCAGTGACATTGACTGTATGTTCCTTACATTAGGGGCTAAGGATAGATTAGGCATACAGGGTTTTTTGCCATTGAGTTTCAACCTATTTATGGCAAACCCATAGGGTTTTCAAGGCAAGAGATGTTCAGAGGTGGTTTGCCATTGCCTGTCTCTGCGTAGTTATCCTGGTATTCCTTGGTGGTCTCCCATATGGGTGCACTGTACATTGATCCCCTCTCAAAACTAATTTTGAAACTCCAGTGGGTGTGGAATGCTGCAGCTCAGTTATTATCAGGAGCTAGATGGAGCATGCAAATTACTCCCATGCTACACTGGTTGCCCACTGGTAACCAGCTTCAATTTAAAGTATTGGCTATGACATACGAAGCCCTTAATAATCTTGGACCTTTGTATTTGTGAGAACGTCTCTCCCCCTACGCTCCACTACTACAGCTTCACTTATCTGAACAGGGCCTTCTGCAGGTACCAGCCTACAGACAGGCAAAAACAACAACTGTACGTGTGCTTTCTCTGCTGTGGCCCCCACCTTGTGGAATGATTTACCTGAAGAGGTCAGGAAGGTTCCCGTTCTCGGCTTTCTGCAAACTATGCAAACCTGAATTATTCAAGAGGGCGTTTCTATGCAGGCAATAGAGTAGTACGGTACAAAATTAATTCACGAAGGTACTTGGACAAATTATTAGGGACTGTGGTCTGTGCTACTGTGGATAGTTTCTTATAAGGTGGAGCCTACTGTGTAATCTTGCAACATTTTTGTATCCCATTAATACTTATGCTTTCTTTCGGTACTGTTTTGTTTTTAGATTTCAGTGTCTATTGAATGCCCCATTATGTTGATTGTTTTGGCTCACTCTGTATAATCCACCTTAAATCCCGTTGAAAAAGGCAGACTATAAATAATGTAAAGATAAACGTTTGCGTAAGGGATGCCTCACTAGGGCTAGCCAAAGTATTTTCTGCCTTGGGTCTCTCTCAAATTGTGATGAGCCCAATGTGTAAAAGAGGTCTTTTGCACGGAGCCTTTGAGGGAAGGGTCTGGTTTCAGAGTTGCAGTTTTGGCCTCAATCATGGTTTGACCACTGATGACTTAAGGCAAGCGTGAATGGGAATACTGCAAAGGGGGTTCCATTCAAATGGTTTGCCCATGGACCATACCAGAATCCAGAAGGCTCTTGGAGATTCTAGGGTTCCAAATATGCACTCTGTTGAGACTGCAGTGGGAGCTTGGTAAATGAAGCTCCTTGAAGCTATTAACAAGGTTGCACCTCATCGACTTCTCTCACCCTTGGTGCAGAATCTGACCACCTGGCTTATTTTGGAGTTGGGTGACTTGATGAGAGCTGGGAGATGTCTAGAATGATTCTAGTGGAAAATTTGTATTGAATCTGACAGTCTGTGCTATAGAACCCACTGGAAGAGCTATAAACCGGTGGTGACAGCAGTGAAAATTTGTTTATTTCTCTGCTACCATTACACCAGGTAGTTCATGACCATCACAGATGTTTAAGGTTGCTTGGCATCTGCTTATTCCTAAATCACCTCCTTTATTATCTCAAGAATAGACAATTAGTTGTAATGCTTTTTGCCTAGTTTTTGCTGATGTTTAACATAGGTCAGTCAGAAGAAATACCTAATGCATTACCTGGACTGTCTATAAACTATTTTGACCCAGTTTCTATGACAAATGTTGACAGGATTCTGTGATCTGTGCAGGCCACAATTTGGGCCCTGTATCCTTGTCCATCCTGACTGCTAAAATCATGTAAGAAGCACAACAAGCAAGCCCTTACTGTCTGTCTTAATGCAATCACTAACTCAGGGCATGTTTCCTCTGCCACTCAAAGAGTCAGTTATTTGCCCACTACTTAAAAAACCACCCCTACAGGAAAACAGTTTGGCTAATTATTGCTCAGTTTTTTATCTGCTTTTTCTAAGCAGAGGGATTGAGAGAGCAGTAATGGAACAGTACTGGGGAAGCTTGGAGACTATTTAAAATTACAATCCTAGAGGCTCAGAGAAAATATATTCCGCGGGTTAGGAAAGGCACAAATAAGTATAGAAAAAAGCCTGCATGGTTAACAAACAAAGTATTGGAAGCTGTAAAAGGTAAGAAGGATTCCTTTAAGCAGTGGAAAGCCAGTCTCAGTGAGGCTGATAAAAGGAAACACAGGCTGTGGCAAATAAAATGCAAGTCTGTGATCAGGCAGGAAAAAAGGGAATATGAGGAGCATGTTGCAAAAAACATAAAGACTAATAATAAAACTTTCTTCAAATACATTAGAAGTAGGAAACCAGCCAGGGAAGCAGTGGGGACCTTGAATGACCAAGGGGTAAAAGGTGTACTGAAGGATGATAGGGAAATGGCTGAGAAGCTGAATGCATTTTTTGCCTCTGTCTTCACTGTGGAAGATGAGAAGTGCCTGCCCTCTCCAGAACCACTGATTTTGGGTGTTGAAAGACCTGAGTCAGATTGAAGTGACAAGAGAGGAGGTCCTACGACTGATAGACAACTTAAAAACAAATAAATCACCGGGCCCGGATGGCATACATCCGAGAGTTCTGAAAGAGCTCAAATGTGAACTTGTGGATCTCCTGACAAAAATATGTAATCTTTCCTTAAAATTTGCCTCCGTTCCTGAGGACTGGAAGGTAGCGAATGTCACTCCCATCTTTAAAAAGGGTTCCAGAGGAGATCCAGGAAATTACAGGCCAGTCAGACTGACGTCGATACCGGGTAAGTTGGTGGAAACTGTTATTAAGGAAAAAATTAGTAGGCACATTGATGAACAAAAGCTATTGAGGAAGACTCAGCATGGGTTCTGAAAGGGAAGATCTTGTCTCACCAACCTGTTAGTGTTCTTTGAGGGAGTAAACAAACATGTGGACAAGGGGGATCCAATAGATGTTGTTTAACTTGACTTCCAGAAAGCTTTTGATAAAATTCCTCATCAAAGGCTCCTGAGTAAGCTCCATAGTCATGGGATAAAAGGGCAGGTCCTTTTGTGGATCAAAAACTGGCTAATTAAAAGGAAACAGAGAGTGAGTATAAATGGGCAATTTTCTCAGTGGAAGGTGGTAAGCAGTGGGGGACCGCAGGGATCAGTACTCGGTCTGATGCTTTTTAACTTGTTTATTAATGATTTGGAGTCAGGAGTAAGCAGTGAAGTGTCTAAATTTGCAGATGACACGAAGTTGTTCAGTGTTCTCATGAAGTGGTGAGAACCAGGGAGGATTGTGAGGCACTCCAAAGGGATCTGTCAAGGATGGGCGAGTGGGCATCAATGTGGCAAATGGGGTTTAATGTGCCCAAGTGCAAAGTGATGCACATTGGAGCCAAAAATCCTAACTATAAATACAAGTTGATGGAGTCCAGACTGGTGGAAACTGACCAAGAGAGAGATCATGGAGTCGTAGTAGATAACTCAATGAAAATGTTGAAACAGTGTGCAATTGCAGTGAAAAAGGCCAATGCTATGCTGGGGGTTATTAGAAAGAGAATAGAAAACAAATCAGCCAGTATCATAATGCCCCTGTATAAATTGATGGTGCGACCTCATTTGGAGTACTGTGTACAGTTCTGGTCGCCACACCTCAAGAAAGATATTATAGCATTGGAGAAAGTACAGAAAAGGGCAACTAGAATGATAAAAGGGTTGGAACACTTTCCCTATGAAGAAAGGTTGAAGCACTTGGGGTTCTTTAGCTTGGAGAAACATCGGCTGAGGGGTGACATGATCGAGGTTTACAAGATTATGCATGGGATAGAGCAGGTAGAGAAAGAAGTCCTTTTCTCCCTTTCTCACAATACAAGAACTCGTGGGCACTCCATGAAATTGCTGAGCAGTCGGGTTAGAACAGATAAAAGGAAGTACTTCTTCACCCAAAGAGTGATTAACATGTGGAATTCACTGCCACAGGAGGTGATGGCGGCTACAAGCATGGATGGCTTCAAGAGGGAATTAGATAAACATATGGAGCAGAGGTCCATCAGTGGCTATTAGCTACAAAGTACAGATAGGATCTCTCAGTCTGGGCCAAGTGATGCTCTGTATTCTTGGTGCTTGATGGAGGGACAACAGTGGGAGGGCTTCTGGTGTCCTGCCCCCACTGCTTGACCTTCTGAGGGTACCTGGTATTTTTGGCCACTGTGTGACAGAGTGTTGGACTGGATGGGCCACTGGCCTGATCCAACATTGGCTTCTATTATGTTCTTAATGGGCCAGTTCTAGGTCTTCTTGGATAACTCACCTGATCTGGATTGTATTCAGTCTGGCTTCAGACTGGGCTATGGGACAGAAATGGCACAACTAACTTTAGGTGATGGCCTTTGTCAGAATGTAGACAAAGCTCATGCCTTTTATGTTTCTACTAGGTTTATCTGCAGTCATTGATACAGTGGACCATACCATCTTGTTGATGCATTTGGAGACAGAAGTATGTATCGAGATCTGTGTTGGACTGATTCGCATAATTCCTCATAGACCAGACCAAAGGGTTACCTTTGGAGAACAGTTGTCTTCAGTGTGGGGCCTATTCTGTGGTATACCACAGGGCACAGTCCTATCCCCCGTGCTTTTCAATCTCTGTGGAAAGCCCTTAGACTATCTTAGTGTGTTTAACAGTACTAAAATATTTAGAGCTTAAAAACACATTTGGACAGGAGACAGAATGTTTCTTTTGTGTAGATTCCCCACCCCTGCATACTGAATATCCTGGTGTGAGTTATTCAGTATGCAAGGGGTGGGGAAAATCTACGTCAAACAGACATTCTCTTGCCTGTCCAAGTATGTTTTCAAGCTCTAAATACTTTCAAACACAATGGTTTCTGCCACCGCAAGTGTTGTTGTTTTTTTCTGTGAACTTTTCTATTCCAATACATGGAATTTCGCCTTGGAATATTGTAATGATTTCATGTTTTAATGTGTGTGTTCCTTTAAATGTTTAGTTTGACTGTAGTACTGTATGGGGGTGATAGAGGGAGATTTTGATTGGCTGATGACGGAGTGAGAGAGGAGATGTTCCGAGAGGAATCTTTGCATATAGTGTCTATGAAGGATTCTGTGTGAAAGGTTTGGAGAGAGAGAGCATAATCTGCGTGACTATAAGAGTTTTGTGAAAGTCTATAAGGCAAAGAAACAAGTTGTGTCTAAACTGTGTGGTTAGACAAATGTTTTATCTTGTGTGCCTAAGACAAAAAGTTTAGCCTGTGTGGCTGTATATGAGAGAGAGAAATAAGCCTGTCAGAGTGGAGTTTGGAGAAAGAGAGACTGTTTGTAGCACCAAGCTTTACCAGTTACATTTACAAGTTCCTTTCTTCAGCAGCTGTTCAAAATAACCAGAAACCTATTTTGTTCTTTATTAGATAAATCAATTTTTGTTTAAACTTATCCCAGAAATCAGTACAGTACTTTCTTAGGGCCACATAGTCCTCTGAAGTGCCCAGACCCTAGGTCATACTACTAAAAGAGAGAGATTTGGAATTTTAAATTCCCCCCTGCCTCCTGACTGCTGATACTTCAAGGAGGTCTTCCATCCTTGCCAGAGTCAACCCTGCTTCGCTTCTGAGATCTGATGAGATGCCTGGGTTATCCAGGTCAGGGCTAGTGTTTTGTTGCTCTTTGACTGTAAGCATTCACCGAAAATAGAATGGAGGGCATTGAAAATAGAAAGCTAAATGCTGTTAAGTCCAATAGAGCAGGGCCAAACTAGTCCAGGTTGAGCCCAGGTTGTTTGGGCTCAGTTGCCTCAGCTGTGTTTAAAAAATAAATGATAGCCCGGTGGGGCTCAGAATGCTGCCTGTACCCTCCCCTCATTTTTCTGTGCCAAAATATTGCTGGGGGAGTTATTTTGCTTGTTTTAGATTCACTACATGAAATGTTTTACATGAAGCAGAATGAAGGAGTGGTCCTAGTACAGATAGCGATTTTTTCCCTCCTACAATCCCAGGGGAATCCTCAGAGTTTCCAAAATAGTATTTTTTAAAAACCAAAAGTTGATAACTTATGTCTGTAATTGTGTCAACATTGTAATTAAAACAAATCATGGTTGACATTACACCTGGACATTTTGAAACTAATACAATCTACTGGGGGGGGGGTGCTAACAAGGTGGGTGGCAGCTGGAAAAGAGTAGGGAGTGGGTAATGGCAATGGGGGGGGGGGGAGCAGCAGGAGTGAGGCAGGGGAAGGAGGAGGAGTCTGAAGTGGCAGCAGGCTGGGGGAAGGAGAAGGTGGTAGATGGTAACAGGAAGCAGGTATCATTGGTATGTCTATCCTTTTCCACTGCTGACCAAAATTGGGATCTTCTGGGAGGTGTTGCAGCAGCATTTTCTTTAATTCCATGAGGACTACAAAGATGGAAATGGATCCAACTTAGCAGATATCTCTTGGACAAGAGGCTGTGTGGTGTAGTGGTAAAAGTGGTAGAGTGGAAGACCAAAGTTTGAATCCTCGCTCTGCCATGGAAGCTTGCTTGGTGACCTTGGGTTAGTCACACAATCTCAACCTATCCTGTATTACAAGATTTTGTGAGGGTAGAATGGGGGAGAGGAGAACCAGGTAAGTAACAGTTTGTTGTGGGTTCCTCCTTGTCAAATACTCAGCATTTTACTTATGTAGATATACAATCACATTATTCTCTCTGGCTTTTCTATTTTTTATTTTTTTTGTTTAGGTCTGTACTTTCCTAGATACACCTTAAATATATATGTGGACCCTTGTGGAAAGGGATATATAACTTCTGTATTGTACAGAGCAACATCTTTGTGATCACCACCATCACCGCCATCCATCATTCATCATCCCTGCAAATGTTACTAGCCTGTGTGTTCATGTGCTGTTATGCTAATAACTTGTGCCACAATAGCAGCTTTACATTACAGGCTGAAAAGTCTTAAGCAGAGTTACATCTTCTTAAGTCCCTTGACTTTGGATAGCATTGTAAATAGGGGAGGGGGAACAACTCTCTTCTGATCTATAAAACTGTCTTTGTTTTTCTGCCTTTCTTTCAAAGGACAGAGCAGATAAATATAATTATTTTTTAAAGGGTTGGTCTAAATTGGTATAGAGGACTATGCAAAATGTCTCAAGCCATTGGGTTACTGATGCCTGTATTACTGTGTATCATTCAAAAGCTTGCATATTCTCACACCAACTTATGATGCCTCAAAATATCTCATAATAATGGGAACTTAAAACATTTTCTGCTGCAGCTTTTGGCCAGTTCTGCTTGTCTTAGTAGAGTGGTGTTCAGTGATTCAAGTAAGAGTTCATCTGGTAAGTATTATTTCAGTATGAAGTGGCTCCTCTAAGCGAATTTCCTAGCCTTTTCCAGTTTGATGCCTTAACATTATTTTTCTATACTTTTGTGTATTTAACTACATGGACTTTGCATTCTGCATAAAGAAACGATACACTGAGCTATGATTTTGCTGGAAGTTGAAGCTGGAATTAATTGAGTGTGAAAGCTAACTTTTCAGCACAGACTATATAACTGTCCAACTAAATCATAAACTATCCCAGAAAATGTTTTATTTTTGCATTGTAAAGATCATGAGTAATATTTTTGGTTCAGAATAATTGTTATAGAAGTAGCTAATATATTTATAAAAAAGAATGATAAAATAAAAATGGCCTTTGAAGTATTTTATGGGGATCTTCTGGATCTGATACCACTTTTAAAGCATGTTGCATGAACTGGATCATTGTCCATGGCAAGCCATTTTACATGTTTGCTACTGTTTTGAATGTATAGCTTATATTAGACCATCTCAGCATGTTTCTAGTGCCTACTGGTGAGTACTGGGAGCTAAATCATATACTTGGCCACAGATGCAAACAAAGGTATTTGGCTTGAGGGGCTACCATACATTGATGTTTCAGCTGCTTCATTTAAATGTTAATGTAAAAAATGTGTCTTTGAATTGGTTGAACATGCAGAAGGTCCTTTCTTCTCTTCTTAAATGCATTTTGAATAAAATAATTTTGATGGCAGCTTAGATCTGCCCACTTCCTTGTGTTAACTGCTGGCAAAGTGTCCACATGGAAGCTCTGACTGCAGCCACCCTGCAGTTCCTCCTTTGATCGAACTAAGAGTGGGAAGTTCTGGGAGGCCCATGAGTCTTTCTAGCAGTGAGCAGTTCAGGCGATCCCTGTGTTCCATTGAGGGAAAATTCCGGGTGGAAGCTACCTTTATGTAATCCTGTACCTAACATAATACAAGACCTAGTGCATTACTTCTAGTTTTGAGGAATCTGTACAAGAGTCATTCCCATATCATCTTCCCTGAATAGTTTTCTTTGAATCACTACTCTTGATTAGTTTTGAGTGCAGTAAGGCTAGGAAGAAGGGTCAGAGATTTGGTCTGGGTGAAGGAATGTAAGCAACATAGTCCATTTTATTGTTGTTCTTGTCTGAAAGAGAATATGGGATAGACAGTATAGTACATGTCTGGTTGGCAAATGAAAAGCTTTCCAACAGCCCACTCACATGTTTACTACACACGTTTACTTCAAAGTTGCTTCCATTGTACTCAGTGGGATTTCTGAGAAAACAATATCAAGCTGTAACTATAATTTTCAAAGGACGTGTTCATCTGAGGAGTAAAAAGAGTTAGTTATATTTTTAGATAAATTTTCTAAGTTACTCAACTTAGAGTGGAGGAGATAATAGTGACAGGTGAGAATGATTGAGTCCAAGTGGGGAAGGAAGCATGGCTCAGTTGATTTTTTTTTCCGTGCAGAAGACCTCAAGTTTTTATCCCTGGCATATGCGGCTAAAGAGTAGAGCTGGAAAAGGCCCTGGAGAGGCAAAGCAACCAAAATAAGCAGTACAATGCTGCATGGACCAGTCTGGCTAAACAATTTCACTTGATCAGTGAAAAAACATGGTTTAAGTATGCAAAAAATAAAGAAAATAATGTTTCAAGGAGGCAGACACAAACACTTCTACAGTTGAAGGGATCCTTTGCAAGGAGGGGATCTAGAATCAGCAAAAATGTATCTGAGGGTAAATGTTTCCTGTTCCATGCAAGATGGACATTTTTCTTCAAATCTGCATGTTTCTGTGGCTGCCAAATTCCTTGGCAAATTAAAGGCACCATGAATGTATAGTGCTTGGGGCCAATGCAGGGTTTTGTGTGTGTTGTGTGCCAGTTTTTCATCCCTGTGCAAGGGGAGTTGAGTGCCTTGGCTTTCCCCCAGTTCATAGGCGTCAACTACAGGGGGCCTGGAGGGCTCGGGCCACCTCTGAAATTTCCCAGGGGGGACTGAGCCCCCCCGGCGAAATGGAGTGCCTACTGCCATGCCTCCCCACCTTCCAGGGCTCTTCCTAGGCCCCCCTGCCACCACCACCGCAAGAGCCTCTCTCTCCCCCCCGCCCGGCTCCCCATGCACCCACTCCTCCCTCTCTCCCTCCCTCCCGGGGCCATCCGGCCGAATGCCCAGTGTGATGGCATCACCCGGAAGTGATGCCATCATGCTGGGCACGTTACGGGGCGACGCTCTAGCAGTCGCCCCGAAACTCTATGGCACCATAGAGTTTCAGGGCAATTGCCAGAGCGTCGCCCTGGCAACGTGCCCAGCATGATGAGGTCACTTCTGGGTGATGCCATCACACTGGGCAGTCGCCTGGATGGCCCCCGGAGGGAGGGAGGGAGAGGGAGAGAGGAGTGGCCAGGCGGGGGGGAGAGGCAACAGCAGCAGGGACATTGTCCCGGCGCAGGTGCGCGCTTTGCGCGGGTGTGCGCAAGAGCCCCCCCCCCCAGAATTTGAAAACTTGATGCCCCTGCCCCAGTTTTCAAGCATCTCTGCATGTTCACATCCCAATATAAGGAGTCTTTTCTTTTGATTCAGCAGGCATGTGCTGCATATTGAACTTGGATTCTGAAAGTCTGTGATATTTCTACTTTTTGTATTATCTATATCAGGGGTGTCAAACACGTGGCCCGGGGGGCGGTTCAGGCCCCTGGAGGGCTTCTATCAGACCCACAGTGGAACTGGCTGTCTTCTGCTTCTTCTTCCAGTTCTGTTGCTGCTGCATCATCATAGGTTTGCAGCTTACAGATACACACCTGAACAGCATACTCAAGATTGCAACAGCACAGACATTTTGATGCAATAATTCAGAGCAAGAGATATCTGTTATCAGACACCATTAAATAAACAAAATATTGCCAGAGTGTTAATGTTTTAAGCATGTTTTTATTTTAAGTAAAAAAAAACCTATGTGTTTGTGTCCTTTATAAAGTTTATATCTTTGCTACCTGGCATTACATTTTATGACACACATGGCCCAGCCGAACTAGGTCTCATTTATGTCAGATCTGGCCCTCATAACAAATGAATTTGACACCCTTGATCTATATAGTGCGAGGTAACTTATTTTTAAAAGAAGGTGTATAACGATAGTCAAAGCAAAGGCACAATGAGTGGGTAATAATTTGTGCCCCCATTTGGGAAAAAAAGACACCTCTGTGTCTCCATCCTGTGTATATATGGTGAATAAAGAAACACCTTCTTTGTAAGAGACCTATTGCAGTTCTTCAGAGTCTGCCTGAGATTTCAGGAATTTCATTTGCAAACTCAGGATGTTTTGCAGTCTTGCATTTCCTCACTGCCTTTGCTGTAGGTCATTTGGCTAGTGCAAGTCTCTACAGAAATCGTTACAGACCTAACATGCTGTAGGTATGCCTGAATAAGTGGTTCCATCGCTTTTTATTTTTGGAATGCTTGTATTGGGGGTTCCTCTGCTAATTCTCAGGCAGGTTATGATGCTAGATTACAGCACAGACTGCCAGATTGTACTGAAACATATGGTGGTTTCATGATTTGGAAGCATGTCCAAAAGGGATGAAGTCTTGGCGTCATCCAAATATCATTGATTTAGAACCATGACTTATAATAGAGCTGTAGGTCTCCAGGGGTAAAAGCACCAGTGCTTTTATTTTTTTCTGTTTAGTCATCATCCTTCCCCCCACTGGCCTCTTGTTGTGAAAGTATTATGGTTTACATTGCTTAAAGCACAGAGAGAGAGAGAGAGAGAGAGAGAAATGAGTTCATTTGGTTTAATGGTCTGTTCTATGATGAAGTGTCCTGTGCCCGTCATAGTTTAGTGTTTAACAAGATATTTATGGAGTGATAAAGTTTCTCTACTCTGGTCAATTTACTCTCTGGAATAGGGCAGAAAAAGTTACTTTATTTTCTAGTTAAAGCTCAGGGCAACTGCAAATTATACATTATGATGGAATACACAAGCTGTTTTTAGAAGCTACTTAGATCAGCCGATTTAGTACTCAGAGCTATAGTGAGTTAACCTTTACAACAGTTAATTTTGTGTGTATGTGTATATAGATCACACCTGGCCATCCTCCAGCAAGTTTCTAAATGAGAATGCCACATTAATTTTGTTACTATTTATGTATTTTGGTATGTATTTGCTTTTTAACTATGATAATTGTGAGGGTGTTTAGCTGTAGAAGTTATCCAGGAGAACTGACATGCTTTATTTGTCATACTCAGTGGCTGAGAATGTCCTCCAGTACTATCAACTAGTTTTACCAAAAATGTGTTAAATTGATTTCAGAAAGGTTCTTGTCATTCTAGTCAGAATAACTAAAGAAATGCTCCTATTGATCAAGAGTTGGTTCAGATGTTGGAGAAGATGAAGATGCTTTACATGCATTATGGTGCAAGCCAGTGAGAGCCTCAATAGCCTTGTATAGGCCATGCATAGAATGTTTGGTGTATAATTACCCTTCCTTCTGTGAACCTTTAAAAAACCAACACCACCTAATACCTTTGGTGGTTTCTTGCTTGGTTAAGAGCCCAGGTGGTGCTAAGTAGTATTTGAATATGCTGCACAGGTTGAATCCAGCAGCAAACAGTTTCTGGATAGCAGGCTAGTCTTAGGTTCTGCAAGATTCTGGAGAATTCCTGGTCAGGACAGTGGTCAGAGCACAAAAGGAGTCCTGCATATATTGTGTATTTTTAAAGTGCAGCAAATCTGGAGTGTGTAAGCTCTTGCTACTGAACTGGGTACTTGCCTCATACATGCATTTAGAGGAGAGAAGGACAATGTGTTTATTTATCTATACCCTACTTTTCCACCCACAGTTGGAGACTCAGCAGTGGCTTAGAACAGGGGTGGGCAAATTGCGGCCTGCGGGCCACATGCGGCCCGCCACAGAGTTTTTTGTGGCCTGCCAAGACAGTCGGCCACGTGGTTTCAGTCAGGCCTCTACTGGGCCCTGAGCATAGAGAAGTGGTGCTCTGGGAGTTAAGTGTCCAGGGGGCGGGCACATTACCAAGCCCCACCCCCTGCTCCCAGCAGCCTTGTTGGGTGATAAGGAGGCAGAAGAAGGAAGGTAAGTTCTTCCCTCCCCCATCCTCCTCTTCCCGGGGCCGCAACGCTCCAGGGAAGCCCTGCCCGCCCCCACCCTCACCTTCCCTGGGCCGTGCCAAAGCGCAGCACTCCGGGGAAGCCCTGCCTGCCCCCACCCTCACCTTCCCTGGGCCGTGCCAAAGCGCAGCACTCCGGGGAAGCCCTGCCTGCCCCCACCCTCACCTTCCTCGGGCCCTGCCAAAGCGCAGCACTTGGGGGAAGCCCTGCACACCTCCCACCCTCGCCTTCCCCGGGTTGCATGGAGGCGTAGCAGGCAGGCAGCTGCTTTCGGCGATCTCTGTCCCTGTCTCTCTTTCTCTCTGACTCTCTCTGTGTCCCTCCGCATGTGTGTGTGTCTCTGTGTCTCTGTGTCCCTCTCTTTTTCTCTCTGTCCCTATGTTCCCCTGTATGTCTCTCTCTGTCCCTCTGTGTGTGTGTCTTCCTCTCTTTCTCTCTCCCTATGTTCCCCGAGTGTCTCTCTCTGTCTGTCTCTGTCTGTTTCTCTCTGTCCGTCTCTGTGTGTGTCTTCCTCTCTCTCTCTCCCTAAGTTCCCCGTGTGTCTCTGTCTGTCTGTCTCTCTCGAACTTATTGACATACAACCAGAGCACACTGTGAAAGAAATGTTTAATGCTGTGACATTAGTTGACTTTTACAAATCTTTGCTGAAAAATTTCCATGTATGAAGAAATTTGCTGGGAAAATGTTCTCTATATTTGGGTCTACATATATTTGTGAGCAAAGTTTTTCTTGCATGAAGATCAACAAGAGTAAATATAGATGCTCTTTGACAGACATTAACTTGCAGGCTGTGATGAGAATCTCAACAAGCAATCTCACTCCTGATTTCAAAAAAATTGTAGAAAAGTGTGATAGGGTACATTTGTCTCATTAAACTGATCCTAAAATTAAATGTGCTTGCAGCTATAGATGATATGAAATTAGCACAATAAATAAATGGAATAAAACTACCACTATTTTATTATATTTATTGATTTTTATGATACAATTTATATCTTTTTTTGAAATGCAAAGTTGACTAATGAATGCAATCATTTTAAAAGGTGCGGCCCTCCGCTAACCTCCGCTCCCACAAAGTGGCCCCCGAGCCAAAACAATTGTCCACCCCTGGCTTAGAATATCGTTCTCCCTCTGAGAGGAGGACATCTTGATGGGTGTTTCCCAGCCTATCTGTAGGGAGGCAGGAACTAATTCTTCACTTCCTGTCCTCTGGTGGGATACGCCCCTTCAAGTCAGTTCTGTTCCTGCCTCAGTAGGGAGAGCAGCACTTAGTGGCCACTCGTGCCTTTTTTGTACTTTCACTTTCCATTCTTCTTCATACCTTTTCAAACTTTTTTCAAACCTTTTTTCTTAAATGTTTTTTCAAAAAACGGACGTGGATGATTGCGCAGGCACCATTCTGAATTGCTCCGATCCCGGGAGACCACAGAAAATGGCGGCCCAAGGCTGCGGATCGGCTGTCGCCGCATCCATAAGCCCAGACATGACTAGCGACGACGGGCAGGAGCTTCCCAATGCCCAGGTCGCACACCAGCCCCATTTGGGAGACACACCAGCCGAAGGTCTACTCGTGAGTAACTCCGGAGACGGAGAACAGACTATTTCCCCTGCCCTACTCCTGGCCCTTAAACAAGCAGGGAGGAGGTATTGATCATCCACTCATGGGGGGCCCCTTGTCACCAGGACCAACCCCATAGAGATGTGCCAGACAGGCACTACCAAGAGGGCGAGGAGGAAGACAGACCTCGCTGGCCCACTAAAGCAGCTAGGAAGGAACTTTCCTACCCCGGCTGGGTCCCTCACCACTGGATCCCACCTAATTATGAGGACAGTGATACTGGGGTTACCGGGGAAAGAGAAGAGGCTGAATTCTTCTCTGATGAGGAGGAGGAAGAGGACTTGGAGGTTCCAGAACCCTCCATGTGCTTCTTTAAACCTGAAGAATATCCTTACCTCCTCTCCAAATCCCTGTCAGCATTAGAGTTACAACCAAAGCTGCAGGGAGAGGACCCAGCCGGATCCTCAAAAGCAGATGGCTCCAGACCCAGAGGGAGCAAAGACTACTTCCCCAGGACCCCAGGGGCAGAAAAGGTCTTCCCCTTCCCAGAATTTCTAGAAAATCAGTTAGTCAAGGAATGGTCCAAACCCATGGCAAACAAACGTTGCCCACCTAATGTGAGAAAGCTCTTTACCTTACCATATTTTATTAATAAGCTTGTACAGGTCCCTCTAGTGGATGCTCCTGTTATTGTGCTCCAGACTTCGGGCCTTCTTCCGAGGATGGTGATGGCCTGGTCAGAGACAGTCTAGACCGCAAGGCCAAGTTTGCACTCAGGTAAGTGCATGAAGCCTCCGTTATGGCCATCAAAGCATCCGCTACAGCCACAGTCGTGGGCCACACAGCCATTGCCTGGTCCAGGAAACTAATACAGCTTATCCCACTGTCTAGTAAGCGTCTCACTGAAGGAGCTAACCACCCTCTCAAGGCCTCCTCCTTCTCCACTGATGCTACGCTCGATGCCATGATTTTTCCTTCCAGGGCTCTGGCTTCAGTGGTGGCTGCCAGGCGTACCCTCTGGCTCAGGGCCTGGCCAGCGGACCTGCGCAGCAAATCTACCGTCACTTCTTACCCATTCCAAGGAGACTGCCTATTCGGAGATTCCCTAGACAAAATCCTAATAGAAACTAGGGACAAGAAAAGGCGATGCCACATACCCTGGGCAGGCCTGATAGGAGGGGATTCGGAAATTACCCTTTTAGTTCCCAGACGACACCATTAGACCGCTTTGTTCCCTCTCCCCTGATCAAAGACGCCTCCAAGCTACAAAAAATGATAGAAGCTGTCCAACACCTGTATACCATCTCAGCCATAGAACCTGTCCCTATCCAGGAATGGGGACAGGGAATTTGTTCCATTTTTCTTACTTTTCCCAAAAGGAACGGCGGCTGTAGAGCGATACTGGACTTAAAATACGTCAACAGATTCGTAAAACTAAGACGCTTCCGAATGGAGACCCTGCAATCCATCTCAGGGGCTCTACAACCGGGAGAGTTCCTTCCTCCATCGATCTCATAGAGGCGTATCTGCACGTCCCCATGTTCCCGGGTCACAAGAGGTTCCTCCAATTCTTCGTCCTAGGCCAACATTGGCAGTTCAGGGCGCTCCCATTCAGACTCTCCACTGCTTCAAGAGTCTTTTCCAAGATCCTCATCCATCCCATTGCCCTCCTTGGGGAACAAGGCACCCATGTCCAGTGTTCCCTCTAAGCTGAGTTGGTGTGAGCTAGCTCACAGGGTTTTTTTTTTTTGGCCTCTAGCTCGCACATTTTTTGTCTTGGCTCAGGAGGGGTGGCTCCAGAGCAAACTAATTTATACAATAGCCCAATCGCTAGCTCACAACTTTAATGCCAGTAGCTCTCAAGTAGAATTTTTGCTCACAAGACTCCACAGCTTAGAGGGAACATCATGTCTATCCTATCTAGATAACCTGCTGATTCGCTCCAGCTCTAGAAACAAAGCGCACAAAGACACTCAGGAAACCATCTGCTGCCTGAAAGCACACGGCTTCCTTGTAAACCTCCAGAAGAGCTCCCTGAACCCCTCGCAGTCCCTAGAACACCTCAGGGTCATCTTAGACATGGTTCGGAACCGCATGTTCCTACCCAACACAGGCAGACAAGATCCGCTTCTTCACACGACAAATCATCACGGCCAGACAATCCACCCTGATGTCCCTGGCTAAACTACTGGGCCTCTTCATCTCCTGCTTGGACTCTGTGCCCTGGGCACGCCTCCATGCCAGACCACTACAGTAACTCATATGGTCCTTCCAATCCAGGATAATGCAAAAAACAGGACCTCCCCGTGTCAGTCCCTCACCTAGTCAAGGCCAGCCTATCCTGGTGGATCACGCCATGAAAGAGGGGCTGCAGTGGCTCAAGTGGTTAAGACACTGAATTGCAGACCAGAAGGTTGGTAGCTCAGCAGTTCGAGACCTGAGTGCTGCATGACAGGCCAAAAAACTTGAGCTCAGGCATTCTTAGCATTGAGTTCCACAGGCCTGTGGCCAGCTTCCTCTCATGCCTGCCCTCTAGAATAAAACCAACTTATATCTATCCCAGAGGAACAGCTTCTATGTCAAGACTGGAAGCAGATTGTCAAGGATGCCAGCCTCCTGGGATGGGGCGCAGTCTTCCTCCACCTCCCTGCACAGGGATTATGGTCCAAGGAAGAACAACTTCTGTCCATCATCCTGTTAGAGCTTCGGGCCATCCGCCTAGCCCTCCTCCACTCCAGGGAACAAATCGCCGGTCATCACGTCCTCATCAGGACAGACAACATAGTGGCGAAGGCATACATCAATACCCAAGGAGGATCCAGATCCTCAGAACTCCATCGAGAAGCTCTGAAGCTCCTGTCCTAGGCAGAACGCAACATACTATCTATTAGAGTGGAACACATCAAGGGCTCGCTGAATACCAGAGCGGACTGGCTCAGCTGTCAGACACTACAGGAAGGGGAATAGTCCCTCAAAGAGGACCTATTCAACCTCATAACATCTCACTTCAGACGTCCAATGGTGGACCTATTCACATCTCCACTCAACCACAGGGCTGCCAGATTCTTGATACTACCATCAAGCAGCAGAAGAGACGGATGCCCTGGTCTCCCAATGGCCCAAGGATCTCATGTACGCTTACCCTCTGATTCCGGTTTTACCAAAGCTCCTCAGAAAAATCAGAGAACAACAAATGGAGATCATAGTGGTAGCCCCGTATTGGCCAAGAAAACCTTGGTTCTTGGAACTCCAAAGCATGGCAACTGCCCCGTTACATTCCCAGTATCCCCAGACATGCTGACCCAGGGCCCCATCTGGCACCCAGATCCTGCATGGCTCTGTTCGATTGCCTGGAAGTTGAACGGCAAAACTTGCTCAGCTTAGGCTACTCCAGACCAGTAACAGACACCATGCTAGCCTCTCGGCACCCTTCCACCAAGAGGATCTACAATGCCACCTGGCAGGCCTTCGTTCGCTGGTCCAGGAGAAAGAAGGTCAACCCGTTACACCCACACTTGTCCAGTGTTCTGTCCTTCTTTCAGGGCGGTCACGACTCGGGTCTGAAGGCATCCTCTCTCCGCTGTCAGGTAGCTGTCTTGGTAACTGTAGTTCCCAGAGTAGAAGGCTGGACCCTGTCCAGACACCCTCACATCCACCATTTTTCTGAAGGGTACATCACTTAAGGACCCACCGGTTCCCCACATGGAAACTTAACCTGGTTCTCTCTGCAGTAGCCAAACCAGCCTTCCAGCCAGTCCAAGAGATTCCTCTGATGTGGCTGCGAATGAAAACCCTGTTCCTGGTAGCTGTCACCTCCACCAGAAGAGTCTCCGAGCTTGGGGCCCTCTCTGCCAAACCGACTCTTTGCACCTTCCATAAGGACAGAGTAGTCCTCACTATCGGCCCTTCCTTCTGCCCGAAGGTCAACTCAAGATTTCACCGCTCACAGGAGATCTGCCTACCGTCCTTCTTCCCGAACCCTACCCACCCAAAGGAAAAGTTGTGCCACTGTCTGGACGTCAGACGTTTCACTTAAAGCCTTCTACATCGCACCAGCTCCTTCTGGAAGACGGAATCATTATTCATCTCAGTCTCACCCCCCAACAAGGGCAACAAAATGTCCACAGCATCCATCAGTGCCACTCTCAAAAGATGTATAGCAGAAGCCTATAGGGCCCTCAAGATACCCCTCCTCCGGGTATCACGGCCCACTCCATCAGAAGTGCAGCGACTTCCGCAGCCTTCACCAACCGAGCCTCGGTGGAAGTAACCTGTTGGACAGCCACATGTCTTCCATTTCTACCTTTGTCAGGCATTATAAGACCGACTTCTACAACTCGACCAATGCAGCCTTTGGCCGGAGGGTCCTGCAGCAAGCTCTCATATCTGAAGACGATGTCCCACCCAGTTAAAGGGACACTGCTATGGGAGGTCCCATCAAGATGTCCTCCTCTCAGAGGGAGAACGGACCAGTGGATACTCACCGTGAGGGGTCCTTCTCCTCTGAGATAAGGAGGACATCTTCGCCCTCCCAAGATTCATCGTCTTCCTTTTCTATATTCTGAGTTTATCTTCCTTCCTGTCTTGTTCAAGCCACATTATATGTTTACTGTTCAGACTAATTATGTTCATATTTTTATAGTTATGGTTAGCCTTTGGTTTACAGCTGACTACTGCTTCTGGGAGTCCCCGAACTGACTTGAAGGGACGTATCCCACCAGAGGACAGGAAGTGAAGAATTAGTTCCTGCCTCCCTACAGATAGCGTGGGAAACACCCATCAAGATGTCCTCCTTATCTCAGAGGAGAAGGACCCCTCACGGTGAGTATCCACTGGTCCGTTCTCCCCTCCTCCATTTTCTCTCTACAATAACCCTGAGTGGGTGGTCAGGCTGAGAGTTTGTGTCAGACCCAAGGTCATTGGTAGAAAAGAGTTAAGAATTCAGCAGCACCTTAAAGACTAACAAAATGTGTGGCAGGGTTTGAGCTTTTGTGAGTCAACTGTATCTGAAAAAGTGAGCAGTGACTTACAAAAGTTCATACCCTACCACAAAATTTGTTTGTCTTTAAGGTGCTACTGGACTCTTACTCTTTTCTACTGCTACAGGCGGACTAAAACGGCTACTCATGTCTGCATAGCTCAGTAATAGAATATCTTCTTGTCATGTAGGACTTGGTTCTTCTGGTAAACTTTTCTAGGTTCTTTAAATACCACTCTTGAGGCCCTCTTTGGGAAAGGCTTTGGAAAATGACTGATGAAAAGAGTACTTGGAAGAGGGAGGAGCTGTATGTAGCCAGGCGCCTAAAATAATTATAATCCTAATTGTTTTCAATATGTATTTGTAACTATAGCATGCATTTAAAAATCCAAATGGTGGATGGTGGTCTACTTCTATTGGCTTGAGCTTGAAAGGAGCACCTGTGTGTCTGATCTCTGTGCCTGTTCATGGCTGCTTAAAAAAAAACACCTTTGGGATTTTATCGTTTCAGAAGATTTTACTGGATTGTTCTTTTCCAGGGCCCACTTCATTTCTTGCAAGCGCTGTCTGTCCTACCTACAGATGATTATAAGCTAGTGCTTTTCTAACAGGCAGGAACCCCTTTTGTCATTCATTTCTGCATTTATGTTCATCTACAGCTTTCTGCTTTAGGGACAGATTTAGGGCTGTCAAAACATTTTAGTTGTTGAAACCCCAGAACTGCATTTTTGGGCACCTTGGGGTTTCCCCCCCCCCCAGCCGTGAGATATCCTATGGTTAAAATATTTTTGCCAGATGGTCTTTCCTTCTATTATTCAGAAGCCTCTGAGAAAATTCCCTGATTTTTAAGGCAGTGCATTCCCTTTGTACACTGTTGTTGTAGTTAAATAAAAGTATATCTCTCTTTAAACCATTGTTTCTTGCCTATGTTAAATGAATAGAATAAACAATTGTTTCCTGATGCAGCCTTTTAAAAATATTTTAAAATTGAATATATACTTCTCTCTCCCCTTAGAACCAAACAAATATGATTTGGTCAAATATTTTTCTTTACTTAATTCATTCATCCATATACTGCAAAAATTGATTTCTTGAAGTAGTTTCCAAATAAAAACAAATGGTACAATAAGACCAGTGTACAAAAAACACAAAATTTAATCAACATTAACAGTTAAATGCATATAAAACAGCAAAATCACATACAAAGGCAACAGTGTGTGTTAAAATGAAACTAGTTCAGTAACATTACTGGAAGAGATAAAAATCAGCAATTCAAATTCACTGAGAAAATAAAATGTTGAATGTATTGGTGAAAAGTTTAACAGTTTTGGCGTTGAGCAAAAGGTTATGGTGAGGGCATTCCACAGATGGGGCACCAGAGCAGAAAAGACCCTGGCTTTTCTGTCTTCAGACTGCGGGGGGACATGAAACAAACATCTGAACATTCAGGCAGGCTCATATGGGAGCAGTTAGTACTGAAGGTGGTTCTGCTTGCAGATATTCAAGACTTTAGAGATAAAAACACCCACTTGAATTTAGCCTTGAGGACTAATAACCAGCCAGTGATGATATTTAAACACTAGCAAAATGGGCTGAGTAAACTTTAGAGATATAAAATGTTCAAAAATGTTGGAAGCCATGGATTTGGGGGAGGGGGAATGGGAATTTTGGGGAAAATACTTTCCTGTTGAACCTAAACTACTTTCGCTGATTTATCACCGTATGGTGTATCATTTATAACACGGCCAAAGTGCATGTTACTTTTTAAAAATGTTCTGTCTGGGTTCCGTGAACCCAACTTGCTTTTCCTACAGTCACACAGCAGCTGTGGGAAAAAGCAGAAAGGTGTGGTATAGATTAAATAATAATAATTTTAAAAGCTTAGTGTAAAGTAGAGTTGTTTAGGATTGCTTCCAAAAGCTAGTTATGCTTGGCAGTTTTATCCCTGGTAGCAAATCTGGACCTGATCATTTATGCTGTTTGTGAGCACCCAGATGCATTTGGATGTGTCTGATTTGCATACTTGTATGTGCTGTTGCAGGGTTATATAGCTTTCTCACTTTTAAAAGGCATATTGAAGAAAAAGATAGTGTTGAGAGGTTGTTTTCAGTTGACTTAGTACTTGGGTATCTGTGTGCCTTCAGTGTCTGCCAAGGAACCCAATTAAACTTGCAGTCACTTTTCAGTCACTTCTGAAATAGCTGCTGCTGTGTGTGTGTGGGAAATCTGTATAATCTGATGTATTACCAGGACAGGTTGCAGAAGATAACATTTACAGTATTCTAAACTTAGGGGTAGGCAACCCCCAGCATGTGTGCCCAGAAGCATGCCAGACTCTTGCTTGGCTCCCCGACCCAGATCAGTAACCAAGCCACTGAGGCACTGGTAGCACTGATGGGCTAGTGAAGAAGGAGAAGGCAATGGGTGTGGCTTGTGCTGGTTAACATGTCCTAGATCTGCACAACCATCAGCCAAGTCCAGTGCAGATCTCTTAGATACTGGTGGCTTGCTGCAGTCATTTGCCCAAGAACAGTCCTTATCTCCCCCTACTTTGTTTGCTGACACACCAACATTTTCACTGGTAGACATTGCATTTTTTTCCAGCCCGTGGGCCAAAATGGTTCTCTACCCCTGTTTCCGAACATGTTCTTTCAGTTTAGCTCCATCACATGTTTGATAATTTATTTTATATGTGGACTGAGTATAGCACAAAAGGATAGAACTCTTAAGTACAGACATTCTGTTACGTTTACATTTCATGTAAGTGTTGTTAAAAGAATAACTTCAGATATGTCATATTCACCTGCTTGTCAGTCATCAGGGTGACTTGGTTCAGTGGACATGGGATACTCTGTGTATCCTTCTACTTGTAAGTTAAAGGAGCTGGAAGTTTATGGTTCTGGTCAGTTACAGAAGTGGCTTCATTTTAGTTTTTAATGTAAAACCCTATCTTTCACTGCAAAGGATGCTTATGAAAAATACTTTTACATGTGTGTCAGTGATTCCTCTTTCAAATACAATCTATCAGTAACCTCCCCCCCCCCCCCCAAGTTTCCATCGAATAAGTTGCCCCTATATCTATGGATTGCTGCTGTTCTGCAGAGCTGTCGGGGACCAGTGTGGACCTTCTGTGACTTCTACAGTCCCTAGGGCAAAGGTATCTGAAGAAAAAACTTCCATGCATTTTCCCCAATTAGATATGAAAGGTTTAGTTTCCCCCAATTAGATATGAAAGATTTAGTTGGAACTCCATGCAGCCAGTTAAAAAATCCATGTGAATGCAATGTAATAACTTTTGGAAAAAAATTTCACCCATCTGGTCTGTCTCCGTTTCAGGATAAAAGTGTTTTTTCACCCAATGTCAGTTTTACCATCTAGACACTGAATTTGCTGTAAAACTTACTAACATGATTATTAGGTTGTCTGCACTGCTTGTTTCTGATCTTTGCAGTGTGCAGTGTAATCAGTGGGGCAAATTTTTGCAGTAGAATAAAAATTGCCATAAAGGTAGTTGGTGATAGCAGGTTAATTGTATTTATTTCTTCTCTGATAACATAATCTGGAAAAGGTTTATTTTTCTTTTTGAGGTTTGCTGCTTCTGTCTTTAACATTTTTGTTGTTACATTTTCTTTTCCCAATGTGGTATTACATACTGGGACATATCTGTCTGTCTCAGTGAGTGCTTTCCCTTGGAAAGCAGAGTTCTCCCTAGCATTTGCACAAGTGGGGATTGATTTTTTTATACCTTCTTGATAAATACAATGAAACCCCTCAATGAGATGAATGCAATTCATTTAAATTAAAGCTCTCTTCCTCTAATGCCATTAACAGCCTTCATAAATTACACAATCTAGACTGTAAAGCCGAGTTAGCTGTGTCTGTGAAAACGCTCCAAGACTTGAGAACCCTGTCATTAGACATCTCATGTATGGTTGATGGATTGCCTCTAATGATTTCAGTCTAGATAATACCTGGCACTGCCTCCCTTGCCCCAACTCTGCTAGTGCTGGAGAGAGAGATATGTTTTTCCTGTGCAGCTACTCCAATAGCACTGTGAGAATTTAATAAACCAGCCAAGAAATACCTGATATATTTAAAGTCCACATGGCTCTTCATCAGGGAACTACACATGTATTCAACATTTTATTGGTACAAAATATATTTGTTTCACATAGCTAAAGTGCATCTTGATTTTATACATAATGAGTCAGTTTGTCCTCTCTATGCATCTGGACAAAGTAAGCTGTAGTTTAAGAACTTCCACAGTCAACCAGCTTATTGAGCTATGAGGTGTTGCTGACATCTGCATGGCCAAATTTTATTACATGGTAGTCTTTGCTTTTTTTGTGTGTGTGTGTGCCATCAAGTAGGGATGGGCATGAACTGGCACGAATTCCGGTTCTGTCCTGAATGGAACCCCAAACTGAACCAAGCAAAAAAATGGCCGAAATAGCCAGTTTGGGTCCCCTTTTCTCCTGGGAGAAAGGGGGGAGCAAAGTGGGGGCAGGGAAACGGATGGGTTTCATGTCTCACAGCTATTTAAACCTAACAGCTGTTGGGCAGACCCACCCAGATGTTAGGTTTAAATGGCCATTAAACCCATTCATTTCACTTCCCCACTCTTGGAAGCTTGGCTTGCAGCCATTTCAACAACAGGGCGGGTGTACCTGTCTGCTCTTAGGCTGAAATGGCTTGCAGTCATTTCAGTGGTCTGTTTCGCTTCCCCAACGCTTGAAAGCAGGAGGGGAGTGAAGTGGATAGCTGAAATGGCTTGCAGCTATTTAAACCTAACAGTGGAACATTTAAACCTAACATTTGGACTGAACAGCCAAACCGAACCAGGCAAAAGTGCTGAATTTTGGCTTGTGACCCTGTGTGTGCCCATCCCCACCATCAAGTCACAGCTGACTTAGGATTTTCAAGACAAGAGAAATTCAGAAGTGGGATTGCCATGGCCTGCCTCTGTGTCATGACCGTGGTATTCCTTGGTGGTCTGCCATCCAAATACTAACCAGGGCCGACCCTGCTTAGCTTTTGAAATCTGCGTACATGTCTTAGTTTCCTTGAAACTGTTACAAATTTGCTGAAGCCACACATTGAGAATTCAATACTAATATGCTTTTCAGTTGTTGATTTATATTGTCAAAAACCATTTTGGTCTATTTCTGATATCTCAGGTGTTCTATTTCTGACTTCATCACAGTTGTGTTTGTTTTCTCCTGCAGTGGCTTGCCTTCCTTCTATGGAAAGGCCAAATATACTTATGAGTCATCATATGCTTATCTTTTTAAATAGTTATCACTGTAGGTGACTGCATCTTCTGTTTATCCATAAATTCCAGTTGTCCCTCCTGAAACTCCTGGTCTCAAATCAAGCTGTTCTATTGCAGACCAACATGTCAACCCTCTGAAAGTATCCTCCTGAAACCAGTTACAGAGTTGAAGAAGTCTCTTTGTTATTTTTGCTATTCTAGTTTATTGATTATACATCCTTTTGTTCAGATCAGTGATTTTCAAGTTTTCCACACCTGAGAACCCAACTTTACTGCTCTGGCAGCAGCATGGGGCCCGCAGAAATACAAGCATATAATACGTGACAGGAAGAGACAGATTTATAAGCACAGGTGAAGAGGGCTGCTCCATGCTACAAGCTTGTGGATAGAGGAATGGAAGCTGTCCAGTGTGGGGAACAGGAGAAGAATGTGGTGTTCTCTGAACTTCCCGTGCTAAAAATAATCCACTTTTATACTGAATGCTATGCCATCCTGCGTGCTCCTCTTGACATGTGTAGAAAGATTATCAAGAGACATGCAATCATTGCTGTCTCATGAACAGAAGGTCCTTCCAAGATGGAGAAAAAGATGGCTCTCTAGGAGCTTGTGGCCCAGCAGGTGGTACTCTATGACTAACTTGAGGGCCGTCCTGACCCATAGGCTGAAAATCATGAATTCAAGCTGCAAGTTATATAATACTATACATATTTATTTGGAAGTAAGTCCCATCTAAGTTACACATATAGGGCTGGATCCAGCCAGGATCACCTAACTCCCCTCCATGTTACAACCCCTGTCTTGAATCATTTTTATTCATGCAGGTTCCATAATCCCCAGCATAGATTTTTGGGGCGGTCAAACAGTGAAAAATAAGGTTAGATCTAAAAATAAGATCTAACTGGTATATTCAGTCTTCCTCCAGTATCCACACATACTTGAAAAGAGACACTATGGCCGCGGCCACATGAGTGAGATAATTGGGGGGAGGGGAAAACAAGGCTATTTTGCCCTGGAGTGATTTGCCCCACAGTTGCGTGATCACACAGGTCGGTGAAGCTGCCGGCGCAACTTGCCGCTGCATGAGCAGACTCAACCGCGGGTGAGTTGGGTTTTTTTTTTTTGGTTTGTTTCCTATTTGCTTATTCGCTTAAACAGGGGATTGATGAATCGCCTCTCCAACCTGGGGTCTTCTGCTGGCAGAATCCGATGATACGCATACTGAGAAGAGGAAAAAACCAACAGGATAGCCTGATCAGACTATCCCTGATGCCACAAGTTTGCGCTGGCATGATCACATTGGAAAAGTCCGGCTGTGGCCCGCAGCAAACCATTTGATACTGGAGTTTCCCTAGTAGTTTTTTACTCCGCTTCTCCAGTGGATCAAAATGGCTTGTGACAGCTTGCCGATGGTTGTGGGACACTTCCCAGATGTGCTGGTGTGATCACGCCGCTTTGATCCGCTGGTGAATCGTCCCTCTCGCATGGCTAATTGGTGCGTATGATTGCGCCCTATAAATTGCTTCATCTCACAAGGGATTAAATGTACTTGTTTCTTGCCTAGGAATCCTGCTAGTGTACCTTTGCTGTAACATTGTACCTAGTGATGCAGTAATAAATTTCATTGAAATGTTATTTAGCATGCATGACTGAGGGCATGGCAGAAGTTTGTGATGCTTGGAGTGTATGGAAGCCAGCAGATATGACATGCCAAATGCCTGACATAAGCACCATACTTGTGGAGGTCTCATGTCAGTGGTGCAAGCAGATATATGTCTGCCTAAATGTTTAGACTGGAATGCTCTGTATTTTTATTTAATATGATAAGTAATATGCAACAGAACCTTTCACCATAGTAAAATAACATAAAGCATTGTTTTTCCCATCTCAGTTGATTGATTTCTTTGTATGCATTCCTCTTCCTGCATTATTCTTTTTAGAAAATATAATGCTTATATAGCTAATGATATGTTCAGTGTCAGTATATTTTGTTCCATATTATGCGTATGTTATTCTGAACTCTAATTTTATATATGAAAGTTGTTTTTAAATTTGGTTTAACTGTCTAAGGGAATTTATGGTTTACAACTAATACTTATATTAAACTCTTAATTGTTATTTTTTAAAAAACGACAGTTTGTATACTGAAAAGCTATAGCGTAAGGGCTAAAAGTCTGACCTATGAATCAGAAATTTTTCAGTGTCAGTCTTTCTTATAACTGTGTATAGGAAATTGAGGACATCTTTAATATACTAAGAGTTTTAGAAGTTCATAAGTGGGCAAAAGTATTGTTTATGGGTGCAGTTGTACCTATGAGTTCTATGCCTGCACAGGAGCAATTTATGAACATCTAGAAGTCTAGGCAAGGAATTGGTGCTCTTTATTTTTGCTTGTTTATGTTGTCCCTGTTTTTACTTTGTATCTTAAGTAGAGGTACTTTGTCCTCATTTTTGCTTCTGTAGGCCTTTCTTTTATTGCTGGAGGGTCAGCTGGAGTCATGGAGATAAACATAGATCCCGTATAGCAAAGCTGATCTTGGTGGCTTGTATGCTCCACATAGTGTGGATTTATTTTTAATGTATGAGTTTGAGGAACTCAGTATAATAGATTCTTTTCCTGGATTTTTTCCTCCTCAAGCTTTTTAATACTTGTGTCCAATATGCTTGCCCGCTAGTCACAGAAGATAGATGTTCTCATTCCATTGGGAAATTAGCCCCCATTTATTTTTGTCAGCCATGACGCTGGTTTGGGAATCGTATAAGTGCATTTCATATTATTCCATATGTTCAACATAGCATTCACGATAGGATCCTGTAGGACGGTTGGTAAAACATTTCCACTGTTAATGCTGTCTCGTGCATCTGCTTGTTTAATCTGTATGGGTAGGTACTGCAAAGCACTAAGCTGAAGACTGGGAAAGTGGTATCTCCTGTAGTTATTATGTCAGAATATATTTATTCAGTCCTGGATTTGTACCCTCCTAAATTAAGACAGAGAAACCTTTTTTGCCCTTTATTAATAAAGAGTTTGAAGAACAATGCAGGGTTTTTTTATGGCTTATAGTAGTTTGCTTTAAAAATATTTCATTTTCACTTTACAGATGCTGCCTGAAGGACTCTAGATTTATGAAGTTAATGAAAAATGAGAAAGGAACATGAGACTGTACTTACAAAATATTAAAATCCACAGAGAAAAAGCCCTTATAGTTTTCTTGGCAGAAAATAAATTTTAAACTTCCTCTATCTAGATTTGACAATGTCTTTTTTGGTTTTTTCTGTCGTGTCATCAGCTGGGACATCCTTGCCATCACTTACGTAGAGAGTTCATTCTATTCTTCCAGTGGCCACTTCAGGAAATGATGAGCAGCCACATCTATTTTCGTGTAGGATATCTTTTATACAGTGGAGGTCTGTTTATGTGAATATTTCTTTGTACCCTGGTGTAGCCTGGAGGGGAAATTAACGTAAGCTCAAGTGAAAAGATATTGTAAAGCAAATTTTTAAAGCATCACCTTTAACTTTTTTTTCAAGATAAGAGCTACAGTGAAGAACTGCAAACTCTTTGTGGTTTGATTAGAGGATTGAAGTTTTATTGACCATGTATCTCCTTTGGCAGAGTAGCTAGCATGCTTGGAAATACTAAAACTTATCCTCATTTTTAAAAAAGTTCTGAGTCTGCCCAGCTGGATCTATTCTCATTTTAAAGCTATCTTTGTGAAGTGGGCCTTGATGTGTTGATTTTAAATGCTTATGAGATGATTGTTGACATAAATATTTTAATTATTGATGAGCAGTTTATGGAAATTTCAATTCCAAAGAACTTAAAAAGAATAACGGAAACACCTTTTGTGATGGATAACTTTCATTAAACATTTAATACGGCTGTTCTCTTCAAATTGAACAAAGGTGTGATTGAAAACAGCAATGCAGGCAAAATAAAAAGACAGCAGCTGTAGCTACAAATAATAAAGCAATAGGCTCAGTATTTCTACCTGGAAACCTATCAGGTATCAAAAACCATGAACAACTCTGTAATAAATGTAGCAAAATAAAAGATGATAGGCAGGTCCAGCTAATGCTGACACAATTATGTGCTGTATTGTGCTTATTTGAGTGCACAGGATCACAACAGCTAATGTTGCAATGTTGGGGTTGATCCAGAGAAGCAACAATGGAAGTGTGTGCCTAAACAGATCTTTCCTACTACCACCTTCCCCGAGTGGTTCTTGAGGCCTCCAAAAAGCCATGCAGCCTGCAGGTCTGTAGTGCTGGTGTGACCTTGGGTCAGTTACAAGTTGTTTCAGAGCTGTTCTCTCAAGGACAGTTGTCTCAGAGCTCTCTCAGCCCCACCTACCTCATAGGGTGTTTGTTGTGGAGAGGGAAAGGGAAAGGAGATTGTAAACTGCTCTGAGACTCCTTTGGGTAGTGAAGGATGGAGTACAAATCCAATCTCTTCTTTCTTCCAGCTATAAAGATATGAAAGAAGAGGAATATCCTATAGGTCTGCAATACCATGGTCCTAGATGAAAGTATGATAAAATGGCTGTGATTTGGCACCTTAGTGGAAACATAAAACTGTAGGACAAGAACACACCTAAGCTGATTGTCATTATGGACTGTGATTTTTACAGGAGATGTGGACCCTATGTAGTTTTGATGGCTCAGCTGTTCTTCAATTTAGGCACTTCTTTGAAGAAAGTTAAGGCAAGTGAAATTCAACAAGCCAAAGAAAAGTAGTATGCCAGAAAAAGAGAGTTATCAATCTCTGGGTTCTGGGTTCACTTCCAATGACTGCTATAGAGTCAAGTCAAGTCAAGTCAGCCTTTATTGGCATAAATTAGAAAAACAATTTGTACATGTTAGAACCCGTTAAAAACATATAAAAGAACCTTTGGCGCAACTTTAAGACCAGACAAAGAAACTTGGCCACCTTCTCCGTGGTGTCTGAACTGGAATCTCTTAAAAGTCTATGCACCTTGAGTGCATCAGAACAAGCACCCATACTAGTTAACAGAGAATGTAAATGTGTGCTCCTTAGACCTACATACAAGTTACAGTGCAAGAGAACATGAGTGATTGATTCCACACAGCTCTTTCTGCATGGGCAATAACTGGCCAAATGCGAGACCTTGTTAAATCTGCCATATAAGATGGCTGATGGCATAGCATTGCATCTGGCCAGGGTAAACGCTCTGCGTTGCTGAGGTACCTGCAGAGATGTTAGGTATGAAGCTATCGGCCCTATTGGAAGGGGAATCTCAAAATTCAGAGGGGAACAAGTTTTATTAGCTATGCTGAATAAATTTTGTCGCTCCGAATCTAACAGCCTGGTTTTAATCTGTTGAAATGCAGCAGCAAAAGGCATCATGGACAGGGATTCCAAGGAAAGACCCAGTTCGTTGATTTTCCTTTCAATGTACGCTGACCAGTTGGAAAGATTAAGCTCGGGGAGCATATGGTGTATAAGGTTCCCCTGTTCAAAGTTATAATGAAGGCGGAGCCAATATTTGAATGTTAAAAGCCACGGCAAAGTCTCCATCCGGGATGAACCAGTTTCCAAATATATAACAGTGTTCGGTGCACAATTTGGTAGGGCCATAATTTTCCGCAAAAATTTGGATTGAACACGTTCAATAGCGAGGTCGAAGGCTATGATCCAAATTGGGATACCATACAATAACTGAGAGCTAACTTTGGACCTGAAGATTTTAATTGCAGCTGGCACAAATTGGTTGCCCCTGCAATAAAAAAACAAACTATGGCCAACTGCTGTAGAATTTATGCTTTTCACAATGGCTTTTCTAGCTGTTGATAGAATCATAGCAATAGCTGAACTGAGTCAGCTGACTCTGACAACTCACTCATGTTCGAGCTGTTCCCATGCTTTGCCTGTTCTGTGCCACTCAGTGCAATATTGAGATGGCTGTTGCCAGAAGTATAGCAGTGTTGATCTATGCTCTGGACCACTGAAATGACCTAGATTTGCTTGTTTTTTAAAAACAGTGAGATACCACATTAATACAGTGTCATATCCAACCATAGCCCTTTATTTACCACCCTGATGTGTCAAAAAATGATCGAGAGCTTTTAGCTCATCTAGTCTTTAGTCTGTTCTATCAGCCAATGTTTGGAGGGGTGAAGAAGTGTTTGATGTGTGTGTGTTTGGTTTTAATGGTTTTTATGATGTGTTTTTATTATGTATGTTTTTAACATTTTCACTGCCTTGGTGGCCCTGATAAGTGCAGGAAGTCAGGCTATTTATTTTGTAATTAAATAAATAAAAACCAGCACTTGTAAATACACTGGAAGCCAGTGCAGTTCTTGTAAAACAAGGGTAATTTGTTCCCTGCAATATGTCACCTTGTCAACAATTTTGTTGCTACTTTTTGGACCAGTTAAAGTTTTTGAGAGGTCTTTGAAGGCAGCTCCGTATTTGATTACTTCACTTCAAAAAATACTTTCTGCACATAGAAACTGCCCCCTAAGATGCTAGTTGCTTATCTAACACAACAATGATCTATGAGTTGGAGTTATTTTCATAAGGAAACTTTCAAACTATTTCGTCTCCTGATCCTACAGTCAGAAGCAGCCCACCTCTTGATTCTGGAATGGGTATAGACTTGCATGCTGACCACAGTGTGCATGGCTTGCCTAGATACGTTGTTAGTGAATGATGGCTAGATAACATTGTTAGTGAATGCTGGGGACACTCAGGGCTGGTTGTAATACTTGGAAATGTACTGGCAAGGCCTTGAAACCAGATTTAACTTCTAAGGAGGCTGATGTCCAGATAACATTTTTGTAAATATCACCTGTCCCACACAGAATTCCAACTAGACAGGCAGGTCCATAAGGTCCCAATATGTGGATGAAGTGGCTGTGTTTGAAGAAAGGGTTAAGATCACAGTAGGCACTGGGGAGTACTTCAGGGACAGGGAGAGGCAGACCTGGCTGAGCTGTAAGAAACTGTATCTTTGTCTGTTAGGATACATTTTTGCAAAAAGTCCTGGAACTGATTTATAGGATCAGTGTCTAGTTTAATTTTTTAGAAATTGGTAGTTGAAAGTAGTTTATTTTTTTTAATTGATAGATTCTCCTTGAGACAGTCCTTGAAACTCATAGGAATGGTTATCACAAAGAGAAGGTGGTGTGTGTGTGAGAGAGAGAGAGTATGCATACTAATACTTTCTGATTGCCAGAATAGGGAGATTACATTGCATGCATCTAAAATAGAATATTGGTATGTTGTGAATGTAAGGGATGCTCAAAATCATAAAATGAGAAATGGAATGTTTAAACATTGCAATCCTGGGAATGAGTAAACTATAAAGTGGACTGGATCAGGACATTTTCAGTCAGAAAATTACGAAGTGTTTTACTCCAGTAATGACAAACGTAGAAGGAATGGAGTAGCTCTGATAGTGAAGTGAGATGTAGTTCAGGTACTCTGGGGCTAGAATGCAAAGCCTGACAAAATAATATCAGTCAGACTTCATGGAAAGTGTATAACCATCATTCAAGCTTATGCCCCAACTACAGATGGTGGTGAGGAGGAAATTGAAAGCTTTTACGCAAGAGTCCAGGAAGAAATTGATCACATACTTAAACAAGATGTGCTGATAATCATAGGTGATTAGAATACGAAAGTAGGAAACAAAATAGATTTTCTATTCCTTGGCTCCACCGTCAACCAAAAGGGTTGTACCCAAGAAATCAGGAGGAGATTGAGACTGTGAAGGGCAACCATGAAGGAGCTAGAAAAAATCCTGAAGTGTAGAAGAAGAAGAGGAGATTGGATTTATATCCCGCTTTTCACTCACTTGGAGTCTCAGAGCCGCTTACAAACTCCTTTCCCTTCCCCTCCCCACAACAGACACCCTGTGAGGTAGGTGGGGCTGAGAGAGCTCTTTCCAGAGCTGTCTTTGAGAGAACAGCTGGTACGGAGCTATGGCTTGCTCAAGGTCATCCAGCAGGTGTAAGTGGAGGAGTGGGGAATCAAACCCGGTTATCCCAGATTAGAGTCCGCTCACTTAACCATTGCACCAAACTGTAAGGATGTGTTGCTGGCGACCAAAATCAAGTTGATTCGTGTCATAGTATTCCCCATTATTATGGGAATGAAAGTTGGACAGTGAAGAAAGCTGACAGGAAGAAAGTAGACTCCTTTAAAATGTGGTGTTGGAAGAGAGTTTTACGGATACTGTGGCCTGCCAAAAAGTCAAATACGTGGGCTCTAGACAAAATCAAGTCTGAACTCTCATTAAAAGCTAAAATGACTAAATGGAGGCTCTCACACTTTGGCCGCGTTATGAGAAAACAAGAGTCACTGGAAAAGTCAATAATGCTAGGAAAAGGCAGCAGGAAAAGGCAGCAGGAAAAGAGGAAGACTCAACATGAGAAGGATTAACTGTATCAAGGAAGCCACGGCCCTCAGTTTGTAAGACTTGAGAATGACTGTCCAGGATAGGATATTTCGGAGGGCATTAATTCATAGGTTCACCATAAGTCGGACGTGACCTGATGGCACTTAAAACACACAAACATTGTATCAGAAACTTAGTAGTAGAATGAAAATCCAAAATGGTCCATGCTTATTTGGCCTATTAAAAATGGTAGGCTGAGAATTATGCTATAAATAAGATTATCAGAATCTTATCAAATTGCTGATTGTAGTAATCAAACCTAGTGGTTTGGGGAGTGAGAGATGGTGCTTACTCTAGGAACAGTTATGTTAATGTTGCTCATAGTTCAGTATCACTAGGTTAAAACAGTGTAGATTCAAGGCTTATATTGGAGCATGATAAGAATATAACATCTAGTTCAGTTTTCATATGTACAGTACTAGAACTCACTAATGATGGGAAATTAATTAAAAATCTATTTAGAAAATATATATAATTGCATGGTGAAAAGATATACACCAGGATGCAAATAAATGGCCAGGCACCAGGGTATGTATGGGACCACCTGTCCTGGTATGTCCCCAAGAGAGCACTACACTCAGGAGATAAACAATTACTGGAAGTTCCTTACTGGAAGGGCCTGCAAGGCAGAGATGTTCCACCAAGCATATGGTTGAGGACAGCAATGATTTTTAACGGTTTTAATATCAATCTGGCTCATTAACCACTTTCTACCCTCTCCCCAGTGTCAATAAGTTGGGGACTAGAAATTAGTGGTGTCATGTAAATACTAGATTGTTTAAGTGTATTTTATATGACTTGGTTGTACATCACCTTGAGCCTGTTTGTGGGGAGGACGGCATAGAAATGTAATAAATAAATCCAATAACTACTCACAGGAAAACATGAATAGGAAAAATACAAAAGAACTGAGTGATACCATTGAAAGTCAGCCACAAATCAAAAAGCTGGAAGCCTGATGAATTACATACGATGGCTGCTAGCAATTGTTTCAAAGTCTTCTTAAGATAAATAAATGTTATTTTTCAGATATGTAATATGCTTCTTTCTGTTTTACATGAAGTCACCAGTAAAATGAAGAGCTGAAGACATCAGTTTCTCTCTAACAGGCTCACACAATGCACGGTCACAGCTTTTTAAAGGTTGTTTTGAAAGACTGCTTTCCCCCCTTTTATCTCAGCGCTACAGCTCACCAGAGCTCGGCCCTGAAAGCTGTTGTCAGTGCCAAGCCTGAGCCTTAGAATCTGTGAAGTAGAATTAGAAAGACATGTACAGTGGGCCTATCCCAGAACAGATGAGTGCCCACAAGAAGAATCTGCACATCTGGAACTAGAGAAGTGTGCTTTTAGGTTGTTGGGAATAACTCCAAAGGTAGATATTAAGCAATGTGTGAATCCAAGGGAAAAAACCCAGTTTGTTCCTAAGCCAACTATGTCCTCTTTCGTTGAATTCTTTACAAAAACCTATCTCGACTTTCTTTTGCAAGTGGTAACTTTTAAAATGAGATATGTTACCCAAAGGAAAAAGGAGAAGTTGTGGAGAGAAATGAAGTGTAGTAGAGCAAGACCGTGTTTGCTGGGGCCAGGCCAAGAGGAAAGTGGATGCATGTCAGATCTGATTAAAGAATTCCTCATTGTAAGACCACAGCACCTTTACAAGAGTGATGGAATGAAGAGAGTGTAATGAAAAAATACATCTTAGGATGGAATTTTGTTTTGCTTTAATCATCTCTAAACTTGAGGGAAATTTTTTTCTTGCATACAACCTAAAATGGATTTTTTTTTAAAATGCTTGGGATGGACATCTTTAGACACCACATTTTCATTGAAAACAAATTAATTTTACCATTCCTTTTGCAGTTAGTGTAAATGGACAGGGTATCTTGAAAAATTACACATTGCAATGTTTGATACTTAATTGCTGCTTTACACTGAAACTCAGGGTATTATACCCACCAGAGGCCTATGAGGAGTATGCTGCCACGTACATAGTGCTTCTTAGATATATCATTAGGCTCCTTTTACCCTTTCCTTCACAATATCTCCTGGTGTGGATATACTCCTGCACTCTGAATTATAGCTACTGATCACAGCAAATACTTTTAAGTAAGAAGTAAAACTTGTGACCACAGTAAGTCAGTCCATCTCATCCAGGCTTTATCAAAAACAGAAACCAATCTGTTTGAACTTGTTTGGGCTAATCATTTTGGGCATAAGTCTTCTGATCCTTCAGACCATAGTATGGTATAATGGGAACATGCTGTGAGTTTATGTTTGGTATCCATCCTCCCACACACCTTTCTATAGTTTCTTTTTCACTCTGTATCACATATTGTTGTTACATCAGAGCTAGGCAGACTTTGATTTGTGCACAGCACCATTTGACTGCAAATCTGAATTTGAATCAACTGTTGACTAGAACAGGCACCTACGAAGAAGTTTAAATTTCAGGCAAATTATGGATTGCCTGGTTTGGAAGTAGTAACGAATAGTTACTTGCTGAAAGAAAGTATATGGGATGATACGAGGTGAGAGTTTAGCATGGGATTAGATTGGGTATGAGCAGCTAAATTGTGGTTTGCTGTTAGAAGGGACAAGTAGGGACCCACAAGAAACATGAGGGAGCGGCTATCCCATTTGCGTCTCCCCCTCTCCCCCTACTTCTACGTCTCTCACTCTTTCTCCCTCTCACCACCTGTTCTCTCTCCTCCATTCCTTTCACTTCCTCTGTCTTTCTGCCCCATCACTCTCCCAGCAACCCACCTGCTTCCCCCTCCCCACAGCAGCAGTAAGAGCGGCAACTATCCAGGAATCACAATGTATTTCTCAACTACAGAGAACAGTTCCCCTTAGGGCTGCCAGCTCCAGATTGGGAGATTCCTGGAGATTTGGGGGAGGAGCCTTGGGAGGGTGAGGTTTGGAGAGGGAAGCAACTTCAGCAGGGTATAATGTCATAGGCTGCATCCTCCATAGCAGCCATTTTCTCCAGGGGAACTGATCTCTGTCATCAGAAGAGCAGTTGTAATTTCAGGTGATCTCCAGCCCTCACCTGGAGGTTGGCAATGTTAGTTCTCCCGGAGGGTGGAGTTTAAGGCATACCTGTCTGAGGTCCCTCCCCACCCTGCCTAGGCTCCACTCCTCCGATCTCCAGGAATTGCCCAACCTGGAGTGGACAGCCGTATATCCTTCCCACCCAACAGCTAACCTATGTCTATCTGCTCCTCTGTCTTCAGCTTTCCACCACCTCCCTCTCTGCAGCCTCTACCTAGGAAAAGTATTGTCTTTCTCCAAAGTGGGGACTGCAGCCGCTTACATTATTCTTTTCTCTTTTTTAACCACACTGTGAGGTAGGTAGGTTAGACTGAAAGTATGTGACTGGTTCAAAATTACCCAGGAGTTTCTTCAGCAAGATGGGCATTTGAAGCTGGATCTCCTAGACCCTGCTCTGAAACTGCTACACCACACTGGATTTCATAGGGCAGCTGTTGAACAGTAGCAAGCAGCCAGGCCTACTTGAGTCATGCAAGTCAGGTGGTATCAAGACACCCAGAGGTTGTTGCCAGGCCTAGGATTGCCAACCTGCAATAGGACCTGGAGATCCCCCAGAATTACAACTGAACTCCAGACATTGGTCTCCCTGGAGAAAATGGCTATTTTGGAGGGTGGACTCTGTGGTATTATACCATGCTGAGGCCTCTCCTCTCCCCTCGCCAAACCCTGCCTTCCTCAGACTTCACAAAATCTACAGGAATTTCTCAACCTGCAGCTGGCCTGGCCCCAATTAATCCTCCCTCAAAATAGGCCTGGAAAAGACCCTGCCCCCTCCCACTGCCTTGTTACAGAAACTGAAGCCTGGAATCCTGTGGTTGCCTGGCAACAGTCGCTGAGGGAATCCATTGCTTAAAGTCACAGGCGCTTCTTTTATCTTTTTCAGATTTTTAAAACATCCCTGTGTAGTTTTTTTTTAGATTTCACATTTTTCTACATTTATAGGGTCTTTCAGGTTTGTAGAAAGATATGTCTTTTCCCTTCACCTCTCCAGTCACTGGAATTAAGTATCCAAAGATTTGGCCGACTTAGCTATTAGAATATAAGATTGTTGCAAAGGCTTGGTCTTGGTTGGCCGAATGGCCCAATTGTTGTTGTTATCTGCCCTGAGACCATTTGTGTGGAGGGCGGAATATAAATTGGAAAAATAAAATACATATAATTCTTCATGAAACTTCTGCTGATTTAATTGAGAGTTAACACATTTTGATGGGAGACACAGTATGCTTAAAAGCATTTTCTTGAAAGTGTGTATTGAAAAGACTAGCATCTGGGTAGCTGCATACAAAATGAACTATCTATACTGCACTAATTTTGTGTGTAATCCACTGTGTATAATGAATATATCTCCACAGAAGCAATTTTGCCTGTTTGACATTCAGACTCTTAAAGAATAGTAACATCAAACTTGAAGAGCCTGACTCAGCTACTAGTTAATCCTTGCATAATTCTCTTATTTTCATGTATTGAGGAACTTTGGGGGGTAAATTGATGGAAAGGACCTATTTGTTTTAAGATAGTTGCCTGAAACTTCTAATTTTTGAATGCTGCTCAGCAGTTGAATTTATTGCAGTGCTAGTTTTTAGAAAAATAAGTATGAGCCCTCAAGTTTGTGGTCTCAAGTATGTGATTGCTATTCAAGGAAATCATATTACTCTTATGATTAGTTTGGTTCAATGTATTAAAGTCTGTGGCTGGTAGTTTGAAAAATAGGACATTGGAGGTGGTAACTACCAGACTGAGTGGATAACCAGTTCATCACATAATCATTTTAAAATTAATATGATTTCTCATGATTTTATGTCTAATCAAATGTGCTTTTGTGCACACACAAGCTTAGTATGCCCTCTCTACTGAATGTTTTCATTCTCCTCGGAAGCCCTGCTTATATGGGATTTAAAATACAACAGGAAGTGCCGTTAGGAGGTACATTCCTGGAGAACTTGATTATTGCAAACTGTTTAAGAAAGTCAATCGGGTCTGGCAAAGGGTTTATATACCTCCTGCAGCTCCCCTTGCTTAATTCTCAGAAAAAAAGGAAGCTGTCTGAAGGATTTGTGGACAAAAATGTCTCCAGTCACAAACTTGATTCTGCTTGGTGTATTAACCTTATGTTTAAGTTGTATGTTTAACTATATTCACTAAAAAGTTTGATATTCCTTTTTGTAAATGTAAGATGCACGTGCATCTTATTGATTACAGTGGGCTAAGAAGTTAACCCATTATAAATAGTCTGCATAACCAGTTCAATGCTGAGTAAACAGCAGCACTGTTATATTTTGGAGCAGGAATTTAAAGCACAGAAAAATATCAGTTGAAAAGAATTAGCAATAAAATAAGATCTGGACAAAGGTTCCTTTAAAATATGCTTTACTTATGCGTATCACAAATCTATGTGTTATAATGTAAAATACTTTGAGCTGGCAGGCAGTGGAGTTACCTAGTAAAGTCGCTTTTTATGTTTTATATTTTGTCTTAATCTTTTGTCTATATCTTAATTGAAAAGTTTAATTCATTTTATATTTTAAAAGTGGTTAACGACATAATTTGTAGTGAACCTTTTGAAACATAGCTCCAGCCTCTGGCAAGCTTTATTTTTATTTTAAATGACTATTTGACAGACTGGCCAAATGCAAATAAACTTATCTCCTGAAAGCAATTGAGCATGTCTGAAGCATCCTTTCAGGAGCATTTGCAAAGAATATGCTTTGAGCTAGACACTGAACTCTGAAAACAGATTGGACTTGAAGTTTTGGTTTTAAAATCTAATTAGCAGTCCTTAATTTGAGCCAGGATGTGCTTGAAACATGTAAACCAGCAGTTAAGAAGATAGCACCTCTGAGCACATGAAAAGGTCTTTTATTTTGTAATGAAATAACCAAAACCAGATTATACCTAGGGTAAATTTTTAAGGTAGCAACTTGACATTCAGCTTGGCTTGGGCCATGAAATCTCTCTTTGGAAACCAAATGCTTGTTCCACGGGTGCTAAAGCTATACCATCAGCACATGAGCTGCAAGGTCAGCCACCGACTGACATTCAGTGTCCTTTGTCAGTGGAAATCAAAGTGATCCACATCTGATACAAGGGGAAAATTCATCTTGTGTGTGCATGAAGGTAAGCACTTCATCATGGAAAGGTTAACAAAAGGAAGTGTTGGTAATCACAGCTCTTCTTTGACTTGCAGTTCACTTTAATCTTGTGCCCTTTCTTGTAAGTAAAGAAAAAAACACAGTGCTTCTGGTTCTTTTTATTAGTGGCAAAAAGAAACACACGTGTTCTCCCTCTGAGTGGAGGACATCTTGATGGGTGTTTCCCACCCCATTTGCAGGGAGGCAGGAACTGATTCTTCACTTCCTGTCTTCTGGTGGGATACGCCCCTTGAGATCAGTTCTGTTCCTGCCTCAGTAGGGAGAGCAGCACCTAGTGGAACTTGTGCCTCTTTTTTGGACTTTCAGTTTCTATTTTTCTATTTTTCTAGCTTTTAGCTCTACTTCTACAGCCTTTTCTTCTAAGAACTATCCTTTCCTGTGAATTCAATCCTCTCCTCCTGCCTCCTTCTTAAAAGCCTTTCTCCCTCCTCCCCCCCCCTCGCTGCCTCGTCTTCGACCGCAAATGGAGGGCACCGATGGCTTCCTTTGGGAGGCAGAAAAGGATAGAGACGACCCCCCGGTTCCCCGTGGGGAGAGCTCTAAAGCCGTTAAAAAGGTTACAGCGCCAAAAGAAAAGCGCGCGAAGAAACGGCCCCACCAAGACGCGGGAGACCACGCGCGCGCCATTTTACTCCCAGCTGGGAAAGCGAAACCAAAGGTGCATGGCTGCGGAGCGGCTCTCGCCGCCTCCATAAGCCCAGGAACGGCATGCGACGATGGGCAGGATATCCCTAATGCCCAGCTCGCACCACAGTCCCTGCCTGACGACTCGCCAGATGCGGAAGCTCAGCAATTCGTGAGTACCCCTCCAGCAGGGGAGGAGGCTATTTCCCCCGCTCTTCTTCAGGCTATTAAAGCGGCGGTGCGGGAGGAACTCTCTGAAAATCGTGCCCAGAGGACCCTCTCCCATAGGGGCCATACTTGCAGGGACTGTCCACCCAAACCTCCTGCCATTACCCAGGCAGATGAAGGGGAAGAGGAAGATCCTGAGGGGGAGGAGGATAGACCTCGCTGGCCCACTAAGGCGGCGAGAAAAGAACACAGTTATCCTGGCTGGGTCCCAGATCATTGGATTCCCAATGCTCCAGATAGCGAAGCCGGGGAACCTGGAGAGAGGGAAGAGGGAGAGTTCCTTTCTGATGAGGATCAGGAGGAAGAGTTTGAGGTCCCTGAAACCTCCCCACGTTTTTTCAAAATAGAAGATTATCAGTATTTACTTTCTAAAGCCCTCTCTGCCTTAGAACTGCAACCCAAGTTGCAGGGAGAGGATTTGCCCACCTCTGCTAAAGCAGATGGATCCAGACCCAAGGGCAACAAGGATTATTTTCCCAGATCATCAGGCAATGAAAAAGTTTTCCCCTTCCCAGAATTCCTTGAAAACCAACTAATGAGCGAATGGGCTAAACCCATGGCTAATAAATGTTGCCCACTCAATGTTAGAAAATTGTACTCGTTACCTTCTTTTACTAATAAGTTTTTACAGGTCCCCCTTGTGGATGCCCCTGTCATTGCACTCCAATCTTCCGGAATTCTGACTGAAGATGGAGATGGCTTACTCAAAGACACCCTGGACCGCAAAGCTGAGGTCGCCCTACGCAAGGCGCATGAAGCTTCGGTAATAGCCATCAAGGCCTCTTCCACTGCCACTATTGTCTGCAGGGCAGCCATCGCCTGGTCCAGAAAACTGATCCAGCTGGTCCCACCTTCTAGTCCAAGACTGGCAGAGGGAGCAAACCGCCTACTAAAGGCCTCCTCCTTCGCAGCCGATGCTACCCTAGATTCATTAGTTTTTTCTTCTAGATCCCTAGCCTCAGCAGTGGCGGCCAGACGCACTCTCTGGCTCAGAGCCTGGCAAGCAGATCTACGTGCCAAGACCACCGTTGCTGCTTACCCCTTCCAGGGGGATCGGCTCTTTGGAGACTCCCTTGATAAGGTTCTTGTTGAAACCCGGGACAAAAAGAAGGCCATGCCGCGCAGCCTGGCTAGACCTGACTGAAGAGGCTCTGGAAATTATTCCTTTCGCACCCAAAGAGCCTTGCCACGCTTTGGCAGAGACGTGTACAGACCACCCTGGACTCCAGCCAGACAGGGCTTCAAAAGAAACCCCTTCCATGGCCACTCCAGCAGACCCTTCGTCCCCAGAGACAACAAATCTCGACGGGACGACTTCAACAAATCTACCTCTGCATGACTACCAGCATGCACCGGTCGGGGGCCGCCTGCTTCTTTTCCACCACCAATGGATCCTTTCCAGAGCAGACATTTGGTCCCAAGAAGTCATCTCCACAGGCTATTCCATAGAGTTTCGAACAAGACCGGCAGATCGCTTTGTTCCCTCCCCGCTTTACAGAGATCCAGCCAAGCTCTCCAGGACAAGAGAGGCTGTCCAGCACCTCCTATCCATTTCAGCCATAGAGCCTGTTCCCCCAGAAGAGTGGGGACAAGGGCGTCTATTCCATCTTCTTCACGGTCCCCAAACGCACAGGCAACTGGAGAGCGATCCTGGATCTCAAATATGTCAACAAGTTTGTAAAGCTGAGACACTTCTGAATGGAGACACTTTGATCTATCATGGAAGCCCTACAGCCGAACGAGTTCCTATCTTCCATCGACCTAACAGAGGCCTATCTCCATGTCCCCATGTTTGCAGGCCACAAAAGATTTCTAAGGTTCTTCGTTCTTGGCCACCATTGGCAGTTCCGAGCGCTCCCATTCGGGCTGTCTTCAGCTCCAAGAGTCTTCTCAAAAATACTTATCCACCCAATTGCCCTACTCAGAGAACGCGGCATACACGTTCACCCTTATCTGGACAACCTGTTAATCCGCTCAAGCTCACGAAAACTAGCGCTCGCCCACACCCAAGAGACCATCCAATGCCTTCGCGTGCACGGATTTCTGGTCAACCTGCAAAAAAGCTCCCTGACTCCCACTCAATCCCTAGAGCACTTGGGAGTCATCATCAACACTACTCAAAATCGCGTCCTTCTACCATCCCACAAGGCGGACAATATCCGTCGCCTTGCAAAACAAGTCATATTGGCCAGAAGTTCATCTCTCATGACCTTAGCCAAGCTCCTAGGTCTCTTCATCTCGTGCATGGACTCCGTACCCTGGGCACGGCTTCACACAAGACCTTTACAACAACTACTCAGACCTTACCAACACAGCATAATGCAGAAGTTGGACCTCCCAGTACACGTCCCTCACCAAGCCAAAGTCAGCCTGGCATGGTGGACCAACTCCCAAAACCTCTCCCGAGGAAACATTTACTACATCAGAGACTGGATACAAATCATTACGGATGCCAGCCTCATAGGCTGGGGCGCGATGCTCCATCGTATACCGGCGCAGGGAACTTGGTCCAAAGAGGAACAACTCCTACCAATCAACCTCTTAGAGCTCCGTGCAGCACGACTGGCCCTCCTCCGCTTCAGGGAACAAATCTCCGGTCACCATGTCCTCATCAGGACGGACAACGTGGCGACCAAGGCGTACATCAACGACCAAGGGGGGTCCCGATCCTCCAATCTTCATCGCGAGGCTCTAAGACTCCTATCCTGGGCGGAATGCCATCTCCTCTCCATCCGAGCGGAGTACATCAAGGGCTCCCTGAATACTTGTGCAGACTGGCTCAGCAGACAGACGCTACAAGAAGGGGAATGGTCCCTGAAGCCAGACCTATTCCTTCTCATAACCTCCCACTTCGGCCAACTGAAAGTAGACCTGTTCGCCTCACACCTCAACCACAAGACGCCCAGGTTCTTCTCAAAATTCTACCATCAAAAGGCAGAGGCCACAGACGCTCTGACATCCCGCTGGCCCAAGGGTCTTCTATATGCCTTCCCTCCGACCCCAGTACTCCCAAGGTTGCTGCGTCGGATAAAACAGTTCAGAGCGGAAGTCATAGTGGTGGCCCCCTACTGGCCAAGAAGACCCTGGTTTTCAGAGCTTCAGACTCTGGCGAGCGCTCCGCCCCTGACGCTTCCGTTCTCTCCGGACATGCTGTCCCAGGGTCCCATCTGGCACCCGGACCCGGCTTGGTTGCATTTGACCGTTTGGAAATTGAACGCAAAAATCTCCTAGATTTTGGATACTCCAGCTCGGTAGCGGACACCATGATGGCCTCCAGACGTTCGTCGACCAAGCGGATCTAAAACATAACCTGGAAGGCCTTCGTCCATTGGTCCAGAAGGAAGAAGATCGATACACTTGATCCACCCATGGCCAGCATCCTGTCATTTCTTCAGGACGGTCATGAATCAGGCCTGAAAGCGTCCACTCTATGCCGACAAGTGGCCACCCTTGCAACCGTACTACCTAGGATTGAGGGATGGACACTCTCTACCCATCCTCACGTGCGCCGATTCCTAAAAGGAGCCTCCCTTAAGGATCCCCCGATTTCCCACAGATTCCCCACGTGGAAACTGAACCTGGTCCTAGCGGCATTAACCAAACCACCTTTTGAACCTATCCAAGAAATTCCCCTTTCTTGGCTTTTAATGAAAGCCCTATTCCTAGTAGCCCTCACCTCGGCCAGAAGAGTTTCCGAGCTAGGGGCGCTATCTGCTGACCCAAAATTTTGTATTTTCCTTAAGGATCGAGTAGTTCTCACTACCATCCCTTCTTTTCGTCCAAAGGTAAACTCCAGATTTCACCGTTCCCAAGAAGTCTACCTACCTACTTTCCCCCCAAATCCATCTAATCCAAAGGAGAAGACATGGCGTGCGACGGGCACTCAAAGCCTTCCTCTACCGCACCTCTTCCTTTCGTAATACTGACTCCTTATTTATCTCGGTCTCACCGCCCAACAAGGGTAAGAAGATGTCTACAGCATCAATTAGCGCCACTCTAAAGCGATGCATACTAGAAGCATACAAGGCCCTGAAGTTGCCCCCTCCTCCTGGCATCACGGCCCATTCCATCAGGAGCGCTGCTACGTCAACGGCCTTTAGCAACAGAGCCTCTGTAGAGCAGATCTGTCGAGCTGCCACGTGGTCTTCCGTCTCCACTTTTGTCAGACACTACAAGATCGACTCCTTCAATTCTGCAGATTTAGCCTTCGGCCGAAGAGTCCTGCAGCAGGCGCTCATGCCGGAAGACGACGTCCCACCCAGTTAAAGGGACACTGCTATGGGAGGTCCCATCAAGATGTCCTCCACTCAGAGTGAGAACGGACCAGTGGATACTCACCGTGAGGGGTCCTTCTCCTCTGAGATAAGGAGGACATCTTCGCCCTCCCAAGTCTCATCGTCTTCCTTCCTTCTTTCGCTGTATTCTATGTTTACTGTAGTCTATCTTCCTTCCTGTCCTGTTACAGTATAGACAAGTTTTTTCACAGTTCAGACCAGTTATATATATATATTTGATTTGTTAACCTGGTTATGGTTAGTTTTTCCAGTTATAGCTCACTACTGCTTCTGGGAGTCCCCGAACTGATCTCAAGGGGCGTATCCCACCAGAAGACAGGAAGTGAAGAATCAGTTCCTGCCTCCCTGCAAATGGGGTGGGAAACACCCATCAAGATGTCCTCCTTATCTCAGAGGAGAAGGACCCCTCACGGTGAGTATCCACTGGTCCGTTTCCTTCAGATCTGCTCTTTGCATTGCTAGAAGAACTTTCATGCCAGTTTCATTAAAAATCTGTCAGTTCAAATAATGGCTTATAATGTTCTTTCTTTTCCTTGTGCAAGGATTTTTATGTGCAGAAAGTAGCTTGGCTGAAGCTGCCTTAAAGAGCAGATCAAAAGGTAATGATTTTTTTCTGGCAATTTGTTTTAATGTTAATATATAGTTTATTTTTCAAATAAAAGATTTACAATAGATAGTAAATATGAAGTTTTCCAACAAATTTACATAAACAACAATCTCATTAAATAATACAGTTCCAACTATAACAGATCACCACATAGGTCATATGCCTTTTATACATCTACCCATTTTAACAATCCTTGGCATACTATTATTTATCTCACCATAGATGTAACAAATCCATAATCTCAGGCAAGTTTCAAGCCATGTTTGGCTATTGGTGCTCACTATTGGCTATTGGTTATTGGCTATGTTTGGCTATTGGTGATGACTATTGCTCAGAACTGATATGCTCAGATTGTTGTTAATTGACTATGTTAGTTGACTAAGGCCCCGTCCACACTGTCACTTTTGTCACTCATTTCTCCCTTTTGCTTCAGGTTCCCCCACCCCCCATATGTTTTGTTCTCTCTAGTAGTCCCAGAGGGAGCAAAACACATGTGGGGAAGGGGGAGGAACCCAAAGCAATACGGAGAAATGAGCAACAAAAGTGACAGTGTGGACGGGGCCTCTGTTGCCTTTTGGTCTCAGTAATCTTTTGCTATGTGATGAGTTCCCTAGTTTGGAAATTTTGTCTCAGGGTGATCCAAAACTATTGGTTTATAAATGTTAAAAAGAACCGTTTCCCAGAACCAAGCTAAATCTAGATCCATGATTAGAATCTCCTTTTTTGCCTTGATCCAATAATGACCCCACATGTAGGGATCTCTGCATCATCATTATCATCCTTATTTATATTGTGCCTAGTGCTATAATAAGAGATACTTGGCTCTGTCAGCAGGCTTGTAGTTGCATGGTACATAAAATACGAGGGAAATGGCACTAGGAGAAAAGCGAGAATGCTGGAATACAGCAGAAGCTGTAATTGATGTACCATGCTGGGGTTTAGAACCTTGGATCCACTGTGCTGACAGCAAAGAGCCTCCCCCTCCCCCTCAGCCTTTTGTGTCTGGGAATGCTTCTTTCACCTGCAGATCTGCAAGAACCAGTCCTATGATCTCTTATTTCAGTAAGTAACAGGAGATACACCCAGTAAATATTACATTAGCTGACAGTAAAGAATATAATGGCTCTTGAATAGCACTGTGGAGCCATTTTGCAAGGAATCATGTTTTCGTTATGACAAGACAAAGTTAATCTCCGTAACATTTTTAAGTAGTAGTTGCTTTTGTGAGGTTTTTTTCTACTTGGCTTTAGGAAATTAGGTAACACAGCATCAGGGTGGCTTGACAAGCTCCCTTTCCCAGTGGCTGCCACTGGAGTTTTCCTGTGGATGTAAAATAAATCGTAATATCTAAGTAATAATGGAAGGTTTCAAGGCAGGATTGCTGATAGTGCCATGTTGAGTGTGCAGGAAGGAGGAATCTTATGTAGCTTTGAATGGTGTCCTTCTTATCTTACCAGGCAGAAGGGAAGTCAATTTTTCCTGAAGGAACTTTCCGCTTGAAAAAGGGACTTCTTAAAAACTTGCATACTTAGGAATTGATGTCACTCCTCTTGTGTTCTTATGTACAAATCACAGCTACCTTCATCTTTAGGTTAAAATGATTGTAATGATTATGAAAAACATCCTGATAACTTGACAAGCCTATTTGCGTGGGATGGTTGATTCCTCCTTGAACTTTTGGCTAAGCAAAGCAAGGCCTTTGGCCTTGCCAATTTGACAATATGTTTGTAATTATATCTGTAAGACAATAATTGTGTTGAACTGTGAGATATTGGAGTGAAATTTAGTATGTCCATTAAACATAAGATTCTATATTTGAAGTCCTATTATCTTTTAAAAGAAAATTCATAACTTTTGATCAGTATCTCTATATAATAAAGCTATTTTGGGGTGGCCACGTTCGATTTGCTCCCCCAGCCATTGGCTGCACAACCTGCCACTCAGACCGGGGACCCTGGCCACTGGCCACGTTCCCTGATGCCTGCTCACAGATGCGGCGCCAGCCCAAACATGCCTCATGATTTGTCGATGCTGTGCTGTAGTCCCACCCACAGAACCAGCACCCAGCCTCAGTAGGCTGGGAGGCGACGGACGGGGCGCACGCTCCAGCGGCAGCTGAAAGGGGCAACTGTGGATGCCTGTAGGTCACCGGGCAGCCAGCGAGCAGATGGCAGGACATCGGAGGACCTGCTCCTGCTGCAGCTGATGCCTGCAGGTCCCCGGGTGGGCAGAGAACGGGGAACCACTGGTGAGCGCAGATGGCGAACGCGGGGCCTGTTCCTGGTGGTGCCATGACTGAGGCCCACAGGTACCCGGGTGGACAGTGGGCAGCTGTGAGGGGGACCTACAGCGGGCACAGGCGGCCGGATGCAAGGCCTGAGCCTGCTCCTGGCGGGACCGCACCCAACGCCTGCAGGTGATCGGCCAACCAGGGCCACACAAGGCTGGACAGTTGCTAGAGCCCGTTGTATTGATGTACAATGGGCCTTGCTCCTAGTGTTATGATATATCAGAAATTTGACAATGAAATTTAATACATACGTTCAGGATATAATTCTTCACTGAATTTTCAGTGCCATTTAGGCTACTGCATGAGTTTTCAAAGTACTGGAGAAACAAATGCAAAGTGTAGTGATCTGGATCCTATGAATTATAAATAGTAGTAGTTCACAGGTCATTAATTCATTCATTTCCGCAAATGCTGGCAAGGCGGGATATAAATCCAATAAATAAATAAATAGATAGATAGATAGGGTTGCTATAAGTCACAAGCGATGGCACTTCACGCACACCCCACACGAAAAAGCTCAAGTGAATTAAACCCACTTTACACATTGATTTGTGACATGGTATGCTAAATAATGACTAATGCAGGAAGAAATAAGGGAGGGTTTATGCTTGCAGGAACTCTGAAATGGAGGGAAAAACTACAGGGGCTCAATTCAGATGGGAACTACAATGCAGGGGGAGGAAGGGCTTCAGCCTTGGCCTCTGCACTATTTTCATGATCCAAATGGCCTTCAGGATGTCATATGCCCTGTTGGGGGGACTGCATGTGCACTGAATATTTGCACATGACCCCCTAATGGTAAATGATGCCCTTGGGACCATTTGAGGTCAGGAAAATGGGATGAGGTGAAGGGTGAAGCCTGCCCTCCCCCCTCCATGGTCCTGATCTGAATTGGACCTCTGCAGTGCCTTGGGATTAAATTCCCGTGAAGACCATGTACTGCAAGTCTCCTCAGCGGTAACAAGTTAGATGCAATAACTTCTGGGAGCCACACTAGATATTACAGTTGAGGCAGCAGGCCATAGGATCCCAGTACTTGGATTCTTGGCCTTCACAAGAACCTGATCCCATCACCACCTTGTTTGGCACCTATTCTCATTTATTTTTAATGCAATATGGCTGTGTGCTGCACCGTGTGCTTAGGCATGGGCTGTCCTGTAAGCCTGTGAGAGTGTGTTGACTTCAGCAAGGGCTGAACATTAGCTTATCAGTGTGAATGGTTTAGATTGCTGTGTATTGGTCAACTTTATAAGAGTGACATTAGCACACTGATTTGAAGAAGTATCCTTGGGTTTTGCTATAAGTTATGGGATCTTTTCTTTCCTGCATAGCAGCTCATGAAGCCAGTGTGTGTTCCACAGAAAGTATTTATAATCCACAATGCATTGCCCTCCACTTTTATCTAAGGAGGTCATTCATTGCCACAGTATATCTCTTACAAAAGCAGCTAGTAATAACTTTGGACCATAAACATTAAATAAAAACTAAAATTGGTGTAATCAAAAACTGCAGGTAATTAAAGGAATCCCCTGCCAGCCACCGCAAGAAAACCAACTACAAGTTTGGTGGCCACAGATCCGAATGTTGTCTAGATAATATTTTGTGCACCTTGGGGAAAACATTTATGCACACCAACACCAGGTTTCACTTAAAATCTATTCCATGACTGTAGCCAGAAGCAATTCCATGCTGCCTGAAATAATGTATTCCAGACAGCTGAAATGGGAAGGAATTTTCTTCCTTTTGACATCTGCATTTAACATTTGATTTGGCTTTTCTCTAAAAGCTAATGCTTTCTAGTTGGAGAAACCATGACTTTAACACTCTTAGTGATTTTTTTTAAAACCCTTTACATTTTTCATGAATAACACTAAATGATGAGTCATGTTATGAAATAAACTATTTGGGGAATAATTGTTTTAGGATGCTTTGATTTTATATAATTAATTTGAGACAGTATGTTGGATGTATTCAAAATATCACAAGTGGAGCTTTCCTGCCTCCCAGCTCCTCTGCCCGCTGTGTTCAGGAATGGTGCTGGGGGCAGCCTGGGAACCTGCAGCGAGAAGGGGAAATCTGTGGAAATCATTCTCCACCCACTAGAAGAAAATGACCATTGTAATCCAGCCTACATTATATTGGTGTTCATTATATAATTAATTTATTAGGTGTATATGATTTGTGATGAAGATGTATGAAGATATAGGTTGGTTTAAATGTGGGCTGGTTTATGGATATAAGTTCACCACTTAATAACTTGTCATTTGGTGCTGCAGTTATCTGTGTGAATGAATGGTCATGGATCAGGCAATCTCAAATCTAGTTCTTTTGAAGAGAAACATTGATATGTTTTGCTGCAAATCATGAATTGTCCGGCGGTGGGCACATGTGTACATTCATGCTTGATGCTGAAAGACCTGCTGAGCCCCACTGAACTTACTCCCAAATCTTGTAGGATAATAGGCTTTCAATGTGTGATTTTGGCACCGGACACCTGTAACTCATATGGCCAGAATGCATTGAGTGCTAGAATGAATGGAAGCAGGTCTTTGTGTATTGCACTCATGTCCAGATTTTTTGTAAGAAAATAAATATCTTGTGTCTACATTAAAACTTGGCTAAGTGGAATGCTCTATGGTTTCTGTGCACCACTAATTTATGTATAATAGCTATTCTGAACCTTGGGACCTTTCCCTTGGGACCTTGGGACCAATAATAGCTATTCGGAACCTTTCTTAGCATGGCATTATATTTTAAAAATCATGCTTCTTCTTTAAGTAGCCTTCAAGGCATCTTTTTAATATGATACCAAGTTGTTGTTTTTTCCTTTGAAAGAATTGGCAGCTGTATTCTTTCTTTAAAATGACTTTGTGAAAGCCATAGAATTTTGCGCTCTCAGCAGGGGGAAAGTATTTACATAAATCAACCTAATTCTATACCTTTTATTTTAATAAATATTTGTCTAAGAGGCGGGACCCGTGGTACTCCGGGGGGGGGGGGAGAGGAGAAGGAGCTCCACATGGAGCAGCAGCCACAGGTGAGCCTTCCTCCCCACCCCCGGGTAACAACAGAGATTCCCGAGCCCGCCGATCTCCCCCCTGCCCCCGGTTGCAGCGGCGAGGCCTGTATGGCTCTGAGCCGCTGGGTCGCCACAGCTCCCAGAGCGTTCCCTGCACAAGCGCAGGGAATGCTTTTTAACTTTTGGGGGGATTTAAATATCCCCCCAAGTTTTTTTTTACTTTTAAGATTTTCCCCACGTGTGCAGAAAAATCTCCCTGCCCCCCAAATGCCCCCTCCGCACGGATTTAGATATGTGCACAGAGAGGGAAACTTGGCTATTAGTATATAGATGGGATAATATCATAAAATCACTAATTGAAACTGGTTAGTAGTAGTCCCAGTTTAATAGACACAATGTATTTGAAATGAACAGGAGGCTGTCCTGCCCCTGAAGAGGAAACAGCCTTTCAGCTGAGCCTATGGGGGTGCTGATCCAGCATCCAGTCACCTATCAGAGGGGGGTGGAATGTCGGAGGGCAGCGCAGCAGGAGTTACGCCTGCCTCAGGGAGAAGGCAGGGATAGCCTTGGGTCTGCCTCAGCAAGAGAGCAGTTTGAAGGGTAGCTCTGCCTGCAAAGAGGGTTAACTGTACCTCTGGGAAAGAATAGAGTACCCAGTTGTTAGGTCTGTCTCTTTGTACCATTTGATCTGACTCCTGGTAAAGGGCAAGCTGGTGTGGGTGGAGTCTTGTGTGTGAGAGAGGATCCAACCTACTGGCTAGTCACTAAAAGTACCTGTAAGCAGTAAAAGAATATTCAAATCCCACTCGGAAGCTATAACTTATGTGTTTCAGGCAGGTTTCTCCAGGTTGGTTGTGTGTGCAGTTGATCTCTTCTTTAAAATCAACCTGTAAATAAATAAATCTTCTTTGTTATGTAAATACAACTTCTGCCTCAGTGGTCTCCTTGTTCTACTTGCATGCCATAAAACACAGCAGTGAACCCAAAGCCTTTCTACTTGCATCCAAGTCCAATTATTTTAAATTCAGTGATGTTCACACAGTGAGGAGTGTGATGCCTGAATGCCGCTTTTAGGCTTATTTAAGGAAGTAAAAATCAGTTGGTAACTTTGGAGAATCAACTGATCTAAACAATGTAAATAACCTTTCAAACATAAAGAAGTTAATTGGTTACCAGGTAAAAGTTGCATAAAGGATTATCAAAAATATCCAGGTGTCATGGGAACTACTGACACCTCTGTTTAGCTCCGTAAAGAACAGCCACAGATGAAACTTCTCTACTTAGAATACAAAACATTTCCTACATTTCCCAATGTCAGAGTAAGCAGTCTGCAATACTTAAAAACAGTGCTTTCATTTTTTAAAAAAAGGTGCTGGTATTTGTATATAAGGTTGCACTGATTTCCATGAATTCACCCGTCAGGATTTGGAAGACGCCCCCCCCCCCCCCCCCAAGTGCTGGTACTCAGTACTGGTGAGTACCACTACACACAAAAAAGCCTTCACCAGGTACCTTTTTGAAGTGCAAAGAAAGCTCTTCAGGACCGGGTGAGTGCAGCATGGCAACGACAGGTAGCTGCGGCTGTCTGAACGGGCTCTCTTAATCCGCTTGAAAAGTCTGTCCTCGGCCTGTGAACATGAAATCTCCATTTAACCACATGACTATGCTCTGTGAATCTGTTTAATCCCCCGGATTACCATATTTTGAAAAGCAAAAATGGGGACATATTTTCCAACTGACTACTTCAAATAACTGATCACTATGACAAATCTCATTTTAAATACCACTACTCAGGGCTAATTTTGGGCAGGAATGCACAGGAGTGGAGTTCCGGCTGGCTCCTGAGTTGGCCACACCTACAACCAAAACCTCTGGCATGCATGGCTACAGAGCATGCTGCCCTCCCCACATTACACACAAGAGGGAAAGGCGGCATGTTAAAATGCCGTCTTTCCCTCTGGGGAGCCTGCAGGGATTTCCTTGTCAATTTCACTCCCTGCCAGTCTGCTGAGAGTGAAATTGACAAGGAAAAGCCTCTCTCTGCCTTCCCTTCTCTAGCTGACATGTCACCGCTGGAAAAGGGCAGGCAGGGGAAACCAGGCACATTGAAAATGCCTTTCTTTCGCTCCCCAATCTGGGGGAGGGAGAGAAAGGCATTTAACCATGCCTCCCCACACTTCCCTGAGTTTCTCCACAATAGATCCCAGGCACTTTCAGATCCCAGGCAATTCAGCCGTCTGGTTTTTTTGGGGGGGGGAGACTAGAAAGGTGATGCTGAAGTGGGGCTGAGAAGCTGGGGGGGAAGAGGCAAGCTTCCGTGCCTGCCCTGTGCTTTCCCAGCCCCCCGCCTTATATGCTAATGAGCTGTGTTGTCAGGGGTATGGCCTAATATGCGAATAGGTTTCTGGTGTTGGGTGTGGCCTATTATGCTAATGAGTTCCTGCTGGGCTTTTTCTACAAAAAAAGCCCTGCCCCTACTATTTAAACTGTGATAATTGCTACTAACTAGGAATATTCTTAATCTTCCAAGCCCAAAGGAGGAGATTTTTATCAGGGTTTTTTTTAAGAACCCAAAAGGGGATGGACAGCAATAAAAGGACATGTCCTCTGAAGAGAGGACATCTGGTAAGCTAAAATATGCAAATAATTAAATTAATATGACTAACTTCCTTTTGATTTGTTTTGATTCCCCCCCCAACACAAGAGGTTTCAATAAGATACAGGCTTGCATCATATATGAAGAGCTATATGTTTTGCATTGCAGTCATCAAAACCCAGGATTAATTATTGTATTTCATTTGTAATATTTTGGGAATGAACACATTTTGTGAATGCTTTATAGTGGCATAGAAGCAATAATGGAGAAGAAAGTAATTGAGAGGAAAAGGCCACCTGCATGAATTTTTCCTTTTATTTTCTTATGTTCAGTTGAGCAGGATTTATGCTTGATTAAGTTACTGTCTTTTATCATAATTAAAGAAAAATGTTGTGGAGAATGAACTAAAAACATGGCTCAATGAAAAACAGATTGCCAGAGCTGCAGTGAAACAAAGGTGCCCTGTCACACATGTTGCCTCCTTTTTCCTGAATATGACCAGTCAGTCAGAAAGATTTATCTGCTGTGAGAATGGATCCACTCTGTTTTTTAACCATGGGGAGAAGGAGGGAGGAGGAGCAGAGAAAGTGTTTTAAGGTTTCAGGAGTTGGTGGGAAATTACCCTGAGATGATTTGCCAAGGAATCCCAGGAACAGTACTTATTTATAAACAGTTATATATTTGTTTCTACTATTTCTACCGTCAAACAAAAATTGGTTGAATTCTACAGAATTTAAATGAATTGTTTTATATGCATGACTCTTGATTTAAGGAATTAATTTCTTGTGGTGATTCATAAACTTCCATATTTACAGTGTAAACCTATGGAGAATTATCTATTAGGGATGGGAACAAAACTGGGCATGAACTTGGCCTGGTTCGTAGCCCTCAAACTGACGTTCAAGGAAGGTGCCTTCTCCCTCTGAGGTGGAGGCCATCTTGTGTGGGTGATTTCCACCAATCATCAGGGAGGCAGGACTAAGTTAAACTTCTTCCTGTTCCCCTTGTGGAAGTCACCCAAGGCTCAGTTTCTTTCCTGCCTCAGTAGGGAGAAGCAGCTAAGTGTTGGCTCTGCCAAACACTAATATCAATTTTTCATCTGATCTATTCTATTTTAACTTTTACTTCTTTATCCTTCACTAACTCTCTCTTAAAAAAAAATCCCTCTCTCTTTCGATTCTCCTTCTACCACCCGGATGTCTCAACTCCAAGCCTCTGGCTTATCGCCGTGGCTAGCAATGCCGGGGATGACGGATTCCTCTCTACCCCAGAGACAGAGGCGAGAGGACGCCCGAAGGATGGTCATGAGCGCTGGGCGCCAAAGTGAGCTGCAGCAGGGTCGGCTACGCCTCACACAGCTTGAACTAAGGAGAGTTCTCTTAAGCGTGCCAAAACCTCCCACACAATGGCAGAGCCCGCAGAAATGGCGGTGGCCACTTTGGAGGAGTATCGGCATATAGTTTCTGAAGACGGGGGTGGCCATCAGTGCCAATACCCGCAGCACATGCCCCCCAAGACCGCTGGTCAGTGTGGTGCGGAGGAATGGACATCGTGCCTGGGGACTTCGGATGGACAAAACCGCGAGGATAGCAGGAGCGATAACGTACCCAACGCCCCTCCCCCTCCCATTTTGCCTAATGCGATGGCCTTTTTTAAGGCGAGCAATGCAGAATGAAATAATCTCCTTCCATAGGTCGCGTGGGCATACTTACTACCGATCTGGGTCCTCTTCCCCCCCTCCCCCCTCCCCCCTCCCATGATACCGAGGCAATCTGGATCCTGGCTGACAAAAGCGGCCCAAAAGAAGGCCCAACCTGATCCTTATTTACAGGAAATCCTGGTTGATGAAGTAGATGAGGCCTCACAGATAGGCTCAAAAGGAATTTTCCTCAAATCCAGAGGATGAAGGGGAGGGCACCTCAAAAAGGGGTAGTAAAAAAGGAAAAAACCTTCCGGTTCTTTAAACCCAAGGACCTTCCCTATTTACTGAATGAAACCTTATCAGCCCTTAAGATCCAAGCCCTGCAGCAGGCTGAAAGCAAGGCCATACAACTTCAGTATGAGGGTTCAGAATTTACAGACGAGTTTTTTCCTCCAGAAGACGTTATGGAATCAGCCTTTTCTTTTCCTGATTTTTACATGAGGAAGATTAAAGTAGAGTGGGAAAAAACCCTGTCTAACAAACCTATTCCTAGCTCCACCAGGAAACTATATCCCTTGATTGTATCTGCATCAAGGATATTACAAGTCTCAGCTATTGATGCCCCAGTAGCTGCCTTACAATCTTCTGGTCTGTTGTCGGAAGATGGATACGGCTCATTAAAGAACAATTTAGATAAGAGGGCAGACTTTGCATTAAAGAAGGCACATGAAGCCAACGCTATTGCTATCAGGGCTTCACCAGCCGCCTCCACAGTTTCCAGGGCATCAATTGTATGGATGAGGAAACTGATCCAAATGCTGCCAGAAAACAACCGAAGGCTCCTAGAAGGAGCAAATAGGATACTAAAGGCAATTTCCTACACTGTTGATGCCACTCTGGACTCTGTGGTCCTATCATCTAGGGCGATGGCTTCAGCTGCAGCAGCAAGAAGCATAGTCTGGCTCAAGGCATGGCCAGCTGATTACCAGTCCAAGGAACCAAGCTATTTGGGGAGTCTCTAGAAAATTTTTTAGTCGAACCCCGTGATAAGAAAAAAGCACTCCCCAAATATGTGTGCCTAGGGGACAAGGGGACATCAGGCCCTTCGTCTTCCTTTCGTCCCTACAACTACAACCCTAGATTTAGGCAAGACTATAGAAAGATGTTTTGGGGGACCAGTAACAGACAACCCTTTCGCTGGGGTGGTTCCAATTCCAACAGCAGATACTTCAGATCCCCCAGAGGCAGATTTGATAAAGGGGGAGAGCCCAAGAATCCCAAGGCATGACTGCCGGGACCCTCCTGTGGGGGGATGCCTTCTCCTATTCCAACAGGAGTGGCTCACCTCACATCCAGACGCATGGACCACAGACATCATCACACAGGGTTACAAGTTAGAATTCCTTTCCCATCCACCACAATGCTTCATTACTTCACTGACTCACAATAACCCAGTAAAGAGAGCAAGAACACGCTCAGCGATCAATCATCTTTTCAGTATTCAGGCCACAGAACGCGTTCCCCCAGAAGACCGACAAAACGGGGTTTACTACATCTTTTTTACCGTTCCAAAAAAGAACGGAGACTGGCAAGCCATCCTAGATCTAAAATTCCTGAACCGCTATATCGACCTCAAGCATTTCAGGATGGAATCCTTCAGGTCCATAGCAGAAGCCCTCTTGCCTGGGGAGTTCCTATGTTCCTTAGACCTGTCAAGCTTATCTTCACATCCCCATTTTCTGCCATCACCGGAGGTTCCTACACTTCTGTGTAGGGGAGGAGCACCTACAATTCCGGGCTCTCTCCTTTGGCCTCTCCTCAGCTCTGCACGTGTTCACAAAGATTCTGATCCATCCGATAGTCTGTCTCCGGGAGAAGGGCATCCATGTTCACATGTACCTCGACAACATTTTGATCCGTTCGCTGTCGAGAAGCCAGTCACAGAGGGACACAAAGACGGCCATACAATGCCTGAACTCCTTTGGCTTTCTGGTGAATCTTCAGAAAAGCTCTCTGACTCCAGCCCAGAGCTTGGGACACCTGGGGGTCGTTATAGACACCCAGGTTCAGAAACTGTTCCTTCCGAATCCCAAAGCAAAGAAGATCGAAGAGTTAGCATTACAGATCATACAAGCACGTACATCTTCCCTCTCCATCCTCACCAAAATGATGGGACTTATGGTAGCAGCCTTTGACACTCTCCAATGGGGGAGGTTCCACTCCAGACACCTGCAAAATTCCTTCGACCATACCAGAATTCCATCGCACTCAAGTTGGAGATTTTGCTAAAGGTTCCCTTATCGGTGAAGTCAAGCCTCCGTTGGTGGACCCAACTGAGCAATCCGACACAAGGCAAGGCCTACTGGGTACCAACACGTCAACAGATTTTCACAGATGCCAGGCTATCCGGATGGGAAGCCACCCTAGATCACCAACCAGTCCAAGGCAGGTGGTCAATGGAGGAGAGCAAACTTCCGATCAACTTGCTGGAACTTCGAGCCATTCAGCTGTCACTGCAACACCTCGTGAATCAAATCCAGGGCCAACATGTCCTCATACGCACCAACAACATCTTGGCCAAGGCCTATCTGAACAAGCAAGGGGGATTACAATCCCTGAATCTTCATCGGGAAGCGACACTCTTACTATCATGGGCGGAAACACATCTGGCCTCTCTTAGAGCAGAGCATGTGAAGGGTGTCATCAACACACAGGCCGATTGGCTGAGCCGCCAGACGATTCAATAAGGCAAATCGTCGCTCCACCGGGACCTCTTCCGACTAATTCAATCCGAACTGGGAGTCCCAATAGTAGACCTCTTTGCCTCCCCTCACAACAACCATCTGGACAGATTCTTTACGAGGTTCTATCATCTGTCAGCAACGGGGACGGATGCACTTCTTTCTCCCTGGCCTATGGGACTTCTATATTTATTCCCTCCAATTCCAGTTCTCCCAAGGCTCCTTTGCAGAATAAGAGCACTGAAGGCCGAGGTAACAGTAGTGGCACCGTATTGGCCTCGTCGACCTTGGTTCACGTCTCTTCAAGAACTAAAGGTCGCTACTCCACTAATCCTCCCAGTGTTCCGGGACATGCTTCTTCAGGGTCCCATATGCCACCCAGATCCAGGCTGGTTTTGTCTGACTGCCTGGAGGTTGAAAGGAACAGGCTTCTGAACTTGGGTTTCAACTCCTCTATTGTCGACACAATGATGGCTTCTTGTGGACCCTCCACAACACACATATACAATGTCACCTGGAAAGCATTCGTGCGATGGTCACGGAGAAAGGCAATTAACCCTCTTCATCCCAAGATACACCAAATCTTAGAATTCCTACAGGATAGTCACTCCAACAGTCTTCGAGCATCCACCCTTAGGAGACAGATGGCAGCGCTGTCCACGGTCCTTCCACATTACAGTGGTTTCTCACCATCTCAACATCCTCATGCGCATTGATTTTTAAAGGGAGCCATACAAATAGACCCTCCACAGCGACACAGATTTCCCATGTGGAGACTCAATACAGTTCTTTCAGCCCTAACCAAAGGCCCCTTCGAACTCATAAGATCTATACCTCTAAACTATCTGAGAATGAAAACTGTTTCTGGTAGCCATGACTTCCGCTCGTAGAGTTTCAGAGCTAGGAGCTCTCTCCGTCCGGAAAGATCTTTGTATTTTTCACAAGAACAAAGTGATCCTTCGAATGGACCCCACCTTTCGCCCCAAGGTGAACACTAGATTTCACAGATCACAGGAGATCTGCCTTCCCTCCTTTGTTCCAAACCCTATGGAAAAGAGGTGGCATACTTTAGATGTACAGAGGGCACTAAAATGCTATATTTTAAGAACATTACCAGTCAGACGTACGGAAGCTCTATTCATACATGTTTCACCTCCACACACTGGCAACAAGATGGCTCCAGCAGGGATAAGCTCTACGCTGAAAACATGCATTGCCGAGGCATATAAGAGCCTAAAGATGAAAGTACCTGATGGCATCACGGTACACTCTCTCTGTAGTGCAGCTACTAGTGCGGCCTTTTCCAACAGAGCTTCCGTGGAAGAAGTTTGTAAAGCCACTACGTGGTCATCATTATCTACTTTTATCAGACATTATAAGATTAACATGTTCGATTCAGCGGATGCAGCCTTTGGTTGTCGCGTGCTGCAGTCTCTTGTCGGAGGTTGACGACCCCCCACCCAATATTTAGGGACATTGCTCTGGGAGGTCCCACACAAAATGGCCTTCACCTCAGAGGGAGAACGACCTGTGGACTTACCGTGAGGGGTCCTTCTCCTCTGAGAGTTGGAGGACATCTTGGCCCTCCCAGGGTCATCACCCCTGTCACAGACAGACTGTTAGCAGGCGACCAGAAGAAAGCAAGCAAGCAAGCAAGCAAGAGCGACAGAGAGAGAGAGAGAGAGAGAGAGAGAGAGAGAGAAACAAAAAAACAAAAAACCAAGTTTGATACGATTTGAGAGAGCTACTTTATGCACTCTATTGTTCTTCCTATTATAGTTCTCATTTCTAGTAAATTTTCCCCTTTCAGTATTAACGTATAGTCTTGTGTTGCTTTTGGAACACGGGAACTGAGCCTTGGGTAACTCCCACAAGGGGAACAGGAAGAAGTTTTACTTAGTCCGGCCTTCCTGATGATTGGTGGGAATCACCCACACAAGATGTCCTTCAACCCTCAGAGGAGAAGGACCCCTCACGGTAAGTCCACTGGTCGTTCCCTGAACATTTACTGGACTTTTGTCCTGTTCAGCTGTTCAGGCTATTTCAGCCTAACAGCAGATGGGTGCACCAGCCAGTTCCAAGAGGAGGGAAGTGAAACAGGCCACTGAAATGGCTTGCAGCCATTACAGCCTAACAGTGGGGCTGGAATACCCATCTGAAGTTAGGTTGTAATGGCTGGTTCAGTTCAAGCATTTTGGGCTCAATTCGATTTGGGATTTGGTTTGGGACCACCTCAAATCCCAAACCGAACTGGAATTTTTGGGTTCATGCCTGTCGCTATTGTCTATAGTCAAAGCCCATTGAAATCAGTGCATACACACTGGATTAACTTGGTATGAGATTGCATGGTTAATTCCAGTTTTTCTTTGTGTACAAAAGAGTAACACACACTGTGAAAACTGTAGTGTAATGCATAAGTTAAAGAAGGGATGCAACATATATCATGGCTTTTATTTCTCCTTTTGGTTTTTATATTTGCTCCATGAAGATTTTAGCAGATTACTGTAAACTAGAATTAATTTCAGGGTATGGAGGGGAACTTGATTATTCATATTGTGGAATTATTTAACTTTTTGACAAATTTATAACTTTAATTCTATAATATTACTTCCAGACTTATTTTAGATGGATGTTAGTTGTGTTATGTTCCTCAGAGAGATCAGCGTCCTTGTGGTGAATGCTTCTCCAAATCAAATTTTTCTTTAGTCCTCAGCATGTGACTCAAGGCCATCCTGAAGCCATTTTCACTTCCTGTATACCATTTTTGCTGGATGTTAGGATGAGAGTTGTGACCATTTAGATATAACCATTTAGCAGCCCTTTCTGTGTAATTCAGGGCTGTAATGTAGGCAAAAATAACGTACAGGCAGTGAAAATGGCATGAAGGTGGCCTTGAGTCACCTGGTGACTATTGAATAATTTGATTCCAGTTCGGTTTGGGGCGGTCCAGAACTGAACCCCAAACTGAACTGAGTCCAAAATGCCTGAGCCAAGTTGGCCAGTTTGGGTCCCCCTTTCTCCTTGCTGCAGTTAACCATCCATTTTGCTTCGAAATGGATGTGTTTAATGGTTCACAGCCATTTAAACCTAACAGCTGATGGGTGGACCTGCCCCGCTGATAGGTTTAGATAGCTGGCAGCCATTTCTGCAGTCTGTTTCACTTCCCCCCTCTTCCAAGTGGGGGAAGTGAAATGGACAGCTGAAATGGCTGCCAGCCATCTCAGTGATCTATTTAATTTCCCACCCGCTTGCAGCCATTTCAGCCTAACAGTGGGGCTGATGCTCCCATTTGTTGTTAGGCTGACATGGCCCAAACAGACGAACTGAACTGGGCAAAAGTCCAGTAAATTTTGGGGAAAGTGTCTTCCCTGAATGTCAGTTCAAGGACTATGAGCCAGGCCAAGTTCATGCTGGATTTTGGCTCGTGGACTGTTTTATGCCCATCCCTACTGCCAAGTGCTCAGACTAAGATTCCTTCTGGGCCTTTGTCACACCAAGACCCAATCCGTACATCATATGAAAACAAATCACATAATGTGTCCAAGGCCATGAATTCCAGGGCCCCTGAAATATTATTTCCCATATTCACCCCTGCTTACTGATGTTTTTAACCCCCTTTATTCATCACTTTCCCATGCAGGGTATTTTCCAATCCCTATCCTGTTTCTCTTCATGTTCGGGTTCTTTATACCCTAGGTTGCATCCACACATCACTGGAAATTGAAGTATTGTGTTTAAGCAGTCGTTGAAGTATTGTGTTTAAGCAGTTTTCAACAATCCATTCCAATCTAGTTGTGAATTACTGTTGTAGTGTGATATTCAACGATGTCTGGATATAACCATTGCCTTGGATCCTAAGATGCTGCTATCTTGGTGCCAAAGCAGCTCTTCTAAAGAAACGGCAGAGGAGAGAAGGGAGATTTTTACTTATTCTATCCCTCCTGCTGCAGACTTCCAGTCTGTCCCCCACATTGTTCCTTCAGGTTGACTGACTCTCAGGAGCACAGTTGTGGGGGGGCACATAAGGCTGCAGTGGTGGGATTGGGTGGAAGCTGCTTTTCTTTAGTGTTACTCTGCTAGTGCTGCTTAGGATCCAAGTAGGGTTGCTAGGTTCCTCTTGGCAACTGGAGGAGGATGAGGGGACTTAACCAGGAATGGGAGGGAGGCCCAGGCTACATCACTGGCCTTGGCCAGGAGGGTGGGAGAAAAGTCTAAGCAAGCAAGCAAATAAATAAATAAATAAATACTGGAAGTGAGATTATCACATTCGTAGTCCTGGTGGAACTCTGGTATTTGGGCAAAAACTCTATAGTAAAAATATCAATGAAGAATATCAATGAAAATGAAATATCAATGAAAATATCAATGAAAAATATCAATGTCACAAATTGACAATAGCCAAAACGACCATAGCCCATTGCTGAAAAAGTTTGATTGTTCCTCCGCTCTCTTTGTGGCACAGGAAATTATGGGAATATTACACTATGGCAAAGATAACTGAACAGGAATTTTAAATCTGTAAAGAAATATAAATCAGATTTTGAGTCTATTTGGTACCCTATATGGAATTATTTGAAGCAACATGATATTTAAAAAAAATGCCAGATCTATATAGATTAGTTTTGATTTTTAAATTTTAAAGTATAATAGAAACAATATATGCATATGAAATTGGATATTACTTATTGATAATTCCTTTTAATTTGTTGTACATAATTCTATTTGTTTATAACCATTTGTGCAATAATAATTATTTTTTTTAAAAATGGCTTCTACTGTAGAATTTTCACCCAAATACCAGAGTGTTGCCCATACTTTGCCAGTGTGATGCGTCACTTCCGGTACAAGCCGGAAATACTGTTGTCACATTGACAGCGATGTAGCCTTAGCCTCCCTCCGGCTCCTGGTAAGTCCCCTGGCCAGCCAGCTGATTGGGGACCCCCTGCCCAATCCAAGGCTTAATTAAATACTAAATACAACTGTTTAACCTATTCAACCTTTTGGGAATAATACTTAAAAAAAATCTTTAAGGTTGAAGAAAAGTCATATTTCTGAGATTTGCAGTTTAATGTAAAACTATTCTAATTTTTTCTTCATCTATTTAAGAGTCACTGAAGGATCTATTAGTGGTGAGCCACAGATAAGTCACCAGTTTATTTAACTGCATGATTCCATGATATAAATAAAGTTAAGGGTCATCTGTTTTTCATTTACAACATCACCATCTTATACTAACATAGGAATTACAATAGAAATATATGCACTTCCTTTTCCAGAATTAATCTACAAACAGGTTTCTATCAACATCAAAAGGGAAACTTTAAACTTTTAGAGGAAGGGGCTGGTTTAGAGTTTGTAGGGGTATGACTGGTGATAGAAATGAAGGTTTATATCCTGCTGTTGTAGTCTGCCTAGATATTTGTTATGCAGACTGATTGTATTTTCCCCCAGATTTTTTTTTTTAAAAAACCCTGTAATTAAACGAAGGGGCCTACTTTGGCCTACTCTGAATGTTGTGATGTGCACCTGAGTAAATAAAGTTTTGGACTGGTTGCACTAAATTCCAGCTGACTTCCGTTCTTTCTACCACAAGCTGAGATTGTTTTGCATGAGGGAGAGCAGAATCCGGTGCGATTTTCCTGTAGTATTTTTCCCTCCCGTGCTGCTTCTCATCACTTGAGTAACTATTTGCTTTGGGGGCAATGTTTTAATCAGCTGAATATAATGTCATCTGAATAATTTACAACAAGATGTAATGGGCTGAACAAATGATTTGGTAGTCTTTTATGCATATGAAGAATTGTAAAGGGGCAAAAAATGAAGAGAATGCTAAATTTTTAAAATTTTACAACACTAAATTAAGAAGACTTTCTGTAATTTAAATGTAGATTTCTCATGGGAAGTGGGTAATAATTGAAACTTTACATTTGAAGTTTCTTGTTCAGTATCAGAACAACAGACAGGAAAGGAAAAGAAAGAGTTGACCTATTTTCTGGTTCAGGAGGGAGGGCCAACAGAACTTTCTCTCCTAGTTGGAAAAGAAGACTTCCTAGTTCTTGGCCCTTCTTATTGACCACAAATCTTTTCCTCCTACTCCAGGAAATTTTCTGGGCCTATTGCCTACCCCTTTCACAGTTGAATGGGATGATTTAGACTAGAGCAGTTTTTCATTGCCTAGTGAGACATCAGACATAATGTAACAGCAGCCCTGCTGGATCAGACCAAGGATCCATATAGTCCACAATAGTGTACAGTTGTCGGATCTGCTCTGGCCTATCCTCAGAGGACTCCTTGGAAGAAGGAGACTTCACAAGGGGAAATAATTCCCCCTATGGTCATTATCAGACCTTGGGATTCTTATATCTCAATACCTTCAGAAGAAGAACCCCCTGCCTTCTCTTCCACAGCAAGTTCCTATCAGCTAAAGGAGGGCTCTACAAACTTTTTAAGCCTGTGGGTACCTTTGGAATTCTGAAGCAGTGTGGTAGGTGTAGCCACTAATGGGTGCGTTCAGACGTGCAGTTTGATCCAGCTTCAACACACTTTGAAGACAGATCAAATGTGTGTGTTCAGATAGCCACAGCTGGCTCCCATCCCCAGCCGTTGCTTACCGGAGCAAATTGTGGAGAAAAGCATAGTATTTTGATACCAGGTCCTTAAGTGGTGTTTTCTGTGCTCTCCCGGTTGAAGGCGCATTTCCCCCAGTGTGATTGCTCCACCATCGTCGAGCCACTTCCAAGTCTTTAACACACACAACCCCGCGCCGTGGAAGCTTCTGGCTTCTGCTTTTCGCCCACCATTTTTATTTTTGCCTCGGTGCTATGGGCATAAGCACTCCTCCGCCCCCACGTAAAAAAAAATTAAATGGCCGTTACTTTTGAGTTCGGGATCCCAAGGAGGCCAGTTTTGGATGAAAAGTTTAAAGGGACATGTTCTGTCAGGGCGGTGAAATCATGGTGCTTGTGCAACTGTTGCAGGATTTGCTCTACTGCTTTTGCACATGCACAAGGTTGTAGCTCCAGATGATTGCTTATGCGCATACACAAACTTAGAAAAAAACAAAACAAAAAAAACCTGACACACATGTGATCGCATTTGTCTGGGTTAAAAAAAAAGCTGCATGGAAGCGGGGCGATTTAAAGTGGGTCCAACACGCTGTCTGAATGCACCCAATGGCTGCCATTAAATAACTGGAGGTAGAGTCAGCCACAAAATGGTTGCTGTAGCTTACCTTGTGCTGTAGTGGCAGCTGCTGCCAAAGCAACATGTTTAAAAACATGCAAAGCCAGTCAAATCTCCATTAACTAATCAGAAGCCTTGGTTAAAAGCCCCACCCACTTTCTAAAAATACATGGCCGATGCCACTAAAGGTATTGACAGGCACTATGGCTCCCATAAGGACAATGCTGGGTATTCCTGAGATAGAGCTTCAGCTAGATCAGTACCCCTTCTGTCACGCTTCCCACAACTTATCAGGAGACCCTAATGTACTAATGTACTAACATACACACAGTAAGAAGGTGGCTTCTTTCATATCTTACAGGTTGCAGTAGCCGTATCCTTGACAGTGTATGGAATCTCAGCATACTTGCATGACAACAAAACATTTAAAAGACTTGTTACCCTGCTGAGAAATGTAAGCCGCTTCTCCACATCAGCTATTATTTTATCTGCCTGAATAAATTCACCATCAGTTACTGTATGCTAATCAGATGATCTCACAATTGAAGACCATGTGCCGTAATTTCATATTACAAATAAACAAAAATCTTGCCTCAGATATTCATTGGAAAACAATTTGTCTAACAGTCAGTAATAATTAGTTGGATCTTTTAAAATTATGAAACGAAGAGAAGAAGGAAAATAAAAGAAGTATTAGAAAAATTAACTCTCAATTGTTTTTCCACTTACATTTTGTAATATATTACATGCTAAATAAAGTCTGGTATACTGTGATTGTCTTGTAGCAGATGTCATAATCTTGGGAAAAATAACTGCTGTGTGCATTTATTTAAATGCTGTTCAAAATGGATCCTTCTAATTTTGACATACTGTCTTTTAAACAGCCAATAATTGGTTACGGTGGTACACTTTTGCAAAATGACCCACCCACTGAACATTTCAGTTATTAGCAGTTAAGACAAAGCAAATAAATAAATAATGATAATAGAAAGTGTTACTTTCCTGTACTTTAGCATACCTTTTGAATGCATTGTCCTGAGTGAATTCCTGTCCCTGCCCACATTGGATGGTACAAGTTTCCTTGTTTTATCACTGTAAGCCCCACTTATATTCTGGACAGTAAGGCATATTATCTGGGAATATTCTTATTCTTAAATATTGCAGCTATTTTGACATTTCATGCAGCTGTTTCCTGTGAAAAATACCATGCACAATCTTGGGAAAAGAAAATATAAAAGAAATGTAAAAGAAAATATGACTACTCAGTGGCAGCGAACATGCAGGCAGATAGCAGAATACAAGCAATGGAGAGGTAATTGCTGCTTTTCAATAAGCATTAGTTTCAAATTTAGATTAATTTTTCTTTGGTGAAAGTTTCCCATGCCTTTTGGTCAAAGAAAACCACTATAGTTTATGATTGACAGGGCAATTCATTTTTCAGCATTTTCCTCATATTAGTATGAGGCAAAAGTGCCAAAACACTTGATGGCATTTTGTCTCTCTTTAGCTGTGGGCTGGAAAGTTGCTGGGAAACATGTAGTCATTGCTAAACCAGTTTTCTGCTGACTTCAAACTGGTTTGTGGTTTTGTAACGGCAGACTACAGGGTACCAAAAGTTACCCACTGATTCCTGAACTGCTGACTGCTTCATGTGTATGGGTTGTGGGGAGTGGGGGCACACTGTTCTTCCACTCAGCCCAAGAATGGAGCACTATGAGGTCAAAATCCTTGATTGTGTGAAATTAACATTAATTCCAAAGGATAGTTTTACTGACTTAATTCCTGGCAGCAGCGAAGTGGGTTTGTTTGTGAGGATGATGTTTTAGAGTAGAGGTGCTGAACTCATTTATTACGAGGACTGGAGCTGACATAAATGTCACTTTGTCCAGCTGGGCCATGTGTACCATAAAATGTAATGCCAGGTACCAGGGATACAAACTTTATAAAGAACACAGGAAAACCAATTAATATTATTTTTTATTCAAAATACTAACATCCTTAAAACCCTTACAGTATTTCCTTTATTTAACAGTCTTTGATAACTGGCTCCTCTTGCTTTGAATTAGTGCATCAAAATTGGGAGACAACATCTGTGCTGTACAATCTTGAGTATGCTGTTTAGGTGTGTGTCTGTATGTTGTGATTGTAGTTTTGATTTACTTTATTTACTGATTAACTTTTTGATGTATTACAGAAAAGAGCGGCTCATAGATGTATATTGTCCCAAACACAGACAGAATTTTAGGAGCAAAAGCTTTAAGTTGAGTGTAATTCAGTAAAATTTGCTAATGCCAACTTCAGAAAGCTTATCCTTCAGTACAGTGTCACATTGCTCCCCCACCTACCTACGATTTGTGGCATCCTTTCATGGTAAGTGGGGAGCACTATGAATCTCCCATTTTGCCGACTGTACTGACTCACTGCGTGTAACCCACCTTGAGTATGCCTCCCACTTTAGAGAAACTTTTCCTGTCTAGCCTGCCTTCCCAGCACAAGTAATCTCAGGGGTCCTTTTCCCCCTCTAAAAATACACTTACCCACTATACTAGATCAGTAACTTTTTTCTCTGCAACCATGGAAGCATTTTTATATGTGAAGCAGGGTTTCTTCCCCACTTAGACAGCCCCACACCAGAATGTACACATATAATGTAAACTCTTCAAGGAACTGGAGCCACTGCCCTCAACAGTTGCTCAATCCACCATAAAAATCATAAATCTTCCACAGATTCACCAGACACTTGTCAATGACCAGAACTCCTAAATCAGTTCTTTCCCCCTACCACCTCTGTGTGATCCATCCACACCAGCCCACTCTCCTCCAAATCTCATCTGCTTCCACTGACCACTCCTTTCCTTGCACTTTAGTCCCATTTAGAGATCTGACCTTCCACAAAGACATGGTGCTGAGGTTCAAGCCTGGGTTCTAACAACTGGGAGACCAAGTTCATAAGCCCCATTCTGCCATGGAACTTGCTGGTGACTTTGAGTCTAACATATAGGATTGCCAGCCCCCAGGTGGGAGTGGGGGATCCCCCGATTTTGTGGGCTTATGCAGAGGAGAAGAAGAAGGTAGTGGTGACAGTGAAAAAGGGGGCAGCTTCTGCTGCTAAAGTGAAGGGGGAGGCAGAAGGAGAAGGGTGTGGTGGCCACATGTGTGTACCCTGGCTCAACCAGGAGAGAGAGAGGAGGGGGGGTGGACCCTTCAACCAGCTGACCTGATGTAGATCTTTTTTCTGCTCTTGCTGCCGGTGCCACCATCATCATTTTTGCTCGTGGGCTGGATAACAGACCCGGACCGGCCATTTCCACCCTCCCAGGCTTTATGTTTATCACCCCTATTTTAGTGCATGAAAATGATTATAGAGCTGAAAATGGAGCTAGTGCCATTTTAAATGGGAAATAGAATGCTTGTATAATTATGATAGTTCATTCCAGGAGCACCTGCCACCAGTTTAGGCATTTCTTCATTACTGAGAAGATCTATTTAAGTGGGGAACTGCTGGGGTTATATCTCTATAGATTGGCTGTTTGGAAAGAACCAATGCAGGTATTTAGCGTATGCACTCTGTTTTGATAACTGTGGTTCTTAAGATGTTCCTCATTTTATTTCTTCCAGCTTATTGTGCCATTTATTTTTTAATTTTCTTTTTGTTTGACGTTTACTCTGCATATGAACAGCTAAGATTCTGCTTTCCCCCAAGTTTACAGCAGGACTTTACAGCAGCTAATATCTTGACTCCACCAAGCAATGAATGCCTCCTTTGAGACACCTAGAGCTGGACTTGTTTAGTACCTTTGGATATGTTGAGCATCATTATGGATCTGGCCTCCATAGTTTATATACTGGGAGGTCCAATAGAGGAATTTTATGTCTTCCTATTAGCTGTCTAAGACTGATCTCCACCTCAGACAGTTTAATTGATCTTGCAAGGGGGAACACCACTGGCTCCTAAAGTGGGCAATATCGCCCCCTGGGGGGTGCTGGAATGATCCAGGTGGGCGGTAGGAGCCTTGGGTGCGATGTGGGGGGGGGGGGTGTTGAATAAAAAGGTGGTGGTGGAAACATAAAGAAAGAAGAAGAATCCAGAAACTATCTAAAGCAGCTTTTTCCTGCCTTCTCCTGGTCTTCCCTGCTTCTGCCCTATGCCTGCCTGGCTGCATGTATCGTGGTGGACTCTACCTGCATTTTTTTGTCCACTTCTTGAAAGTAGATTTCCAGGGGGCGCTGAGTAATTTTTTTTTTCTGAAAAGGGGGTGGTAGGCCAAATAAGTTTGGGAACCTCTGAGTGAACAATTTAATACGAACAACATAATATAAAATACAGAACTGTAAGCACGAGGCTTTTATTGTTGTATGGATATAACACTGATAGGTGATGATTATGAATGATAGGGTGAAGCCACAGTTTCCTGAAACAGCTACTGGCTCATATAGCATGACTGGAAAGCTTGCTGTAAATATATGGTACTTGTGGTTCCCTTCCTAACCAGTGGCGCCAGGAATTGGTCCCATGGTTTTAATTTTTTTCTTTAAGATGCTCCGTATTTTGTTACATTATTAAGGGATTTTAGTGCTATTGTTCCATATTTGAATCTTTAATAGTTTCGAGGTATGCCTTCATGCTTTTATGTATGGATGTCATCAGGATCCCAAGCAGTGTATGTGTTCCATATCTTTATTTAACCGTTGTTCTTGACTCTCTGCCCAGGTTTGAGTTATTAGGTTTCCCTCTCCTAGAACAGAAATTAATCTAGAGGTTTTTTTTAACTGTACAAAGGGGCCTTTTTTTTAGTTGTAGTGAATTAGTTTTACTGTAGGCAGCATAACTGTATATTACTTTTCTATTTTTTAAAGAAGGAACAGGCCATTTATTTTTATGAATGTTTGAATTGTAAAAAAGTGCAGCATTTAATTATGAATTATTTTGAATGGAGTCCCCTAGTTTTTCAGATGCTTTGATGCACTGTAATTAATGCAATGTATTATAAATGTGTAGCACAGTTTGAAAAATGTATAGATCATACACCTTACTTTTCCCCATCCAGGCCTTATCACCACCTGTCTGTTTAAAAGCCAGTTTGGTGTCGTGGTTAAGTGCGCAGACTCTAATCTGGGAGAATCGGGTTTGATTCCCCACTCCTGCACTTGCAGCTGCTGGATGACCTTGGGCAAGCCATAGTTCTGACAAGAGCTGTCCTTGAAAGGGCAGTTCTGGAAAGGGCTCTCTCAGCCCCACCTACCTCACAGAGTGTCCGTTGTGGGGAGGGAAAGGGAAAGGAGTTTGTAAGCCGCTCTGAAACTCTGAGTGAAGGGTGGGGTATAAATCCAATCTCTTCTTCTTCCAAAAGAGAGCCAGTTTGGTGTAGTGGTTAAGAGCAGTGGACTCTGATCTGGGAGAACCAGGTTTGATTCCCCACTCCTCCACATGCAGTTGTTGGTGTGACCTTGGGTCAGTCATAAGTTCTTTCAGAGCTGTTCTCTCTAGGGCAGTTCTCAAGAGAGCTCTCTGAGCCCCACCTACCTCACAGGGTATCTGTTGTGGGGAGGGTAAGGGAAAGAAATTGTAAGCCACTCTGAGACTCCTTTGGGTAGTGAAGGGCAGGGTATAAATCCAACTCTTTTTCTCCTTCTTCTTAAAGCAGAACATAATCTGAATTGAGGCCATGCATTTTATTTAGCTAGACCTGTATGTGGACAAGGGATGAGTACAAGAGGAAATGGACCAAAACAGAGAACACTGAAGCAAATTGCAGATGATGACATGGACTGGGATACAAGGAAACTGGGAATCTAGACACAAAAAATTAAATGTGAAAAAGCTGATGACTCTGTTCATCATCTTAGTACCTGTGCATTCTCATTTGGATTGCTGCACTATGCAGGCCTGCTGCAGAGAGATTTTGAAGATCAAAAACTCCAGAGGTGTTCCTTTTACCTCCACAGTGCTTTCGACCTTTTACGGAGTAAAATTAGGAAGCAGAGCACCCTTCCCTCAGTTCTCTCTCTACCGCTGTGTAGAGAAGTTTCTTCTCTCTGTAGTGACCAGTTGATTCTCATTGTGCGATCACCTGAAATCAGTGTCCCTTGTCATGGCCATATTCTTAGAAGTGACCACAGGTCCCTGTGTTAGACCAGCCTCTCTGCCACCATTAGCCCACAGAATCAAAAAACAATATAGCACCAAGAAAGAAGGCTGCCCTTTTCTGTTCCAGCATCCTACAGCCAACTCACAGGTCATTGACACAATCCAGGAAAGAGAAAAAAAAGGTCTCCTTTGCCTTGGCCTTCAAAATTGCAGATTAGCAATGTACAATGACCAGCTTTCCTGTAGGATGACATCGCTCCCTACCTAGAACTCCTGCCAGAGGAAAAATACATACTCGCCAAGTTTCTGGTACTAGAAGGGTTGAAGCTCTCTAACCTCCTTGGCCGAACACATGGCAGACCATGTGGCCCACAGCCTGGTGACAGTGATATCACTCTGATGCCATTCCTGGCTTAGTTCCCCAGCCCTACCAAGTGAAACATGAGCCAGAGTTTAAGATATACCACTGTCTAATGAACTAAAAAGAGAAAATTCACTAAGGAGAGGAAAGGTAAAATTACAGCTCCAAACTCACAGACCATACTTTAGGCCTTATCATAACTGCTATAGAGGCAGAGGACAGCAACTCCTACAAGCCAATTCCTTCTATAAGTCTCCTCAGCAACCATACACTTATCCTATTGCTAACCATAGGAGAAGATTCCCCTTTCAGAAGGAACAGTCCAGATCCCAATCCCCAGAACTGTCCTACCCTCCCAAGCAGGGTTTTTGACAATTACAGCACATGCCCAGTATAAAACCTTTCCTGCGTAACTTGGAAGGACATTTGTCAAGACCACTGGATTTTGACCATATTGTCAAAAGATTATGCCATAGAGTTTCCCTTAGACTCATCCCTTAAACATATGTTTTGAGTGTGTCCAGTCATTCAGTTTTTCTGGGAAGTCGTTATTACTCATATTAATTTTGTATTAGAATGTTAATTGATTTTTGAGGATGCCTATGTATTTTTAAACTACTTTTAAACTGTCTGCCTGTCTTTTGGAGGCTAACCAATAGTTTAAAAAAAAGACCCTTTGTGCCCTTATTACAGCTGAAAGACTTGTATTACAACATTGGAAATATAAATGTCTGCTTCTGGTAAATCAGTGGATTGACAACCTTAGAACTCTTATCAATATCTGAATGTATGAATTGCTTTTTGGGCAAGGGTGAAGCAGTCCACTGTTTTGCTGCTCAAATGTTAGGATCTCCACAGCTACTTCTAATTTTTTTTTTAAAGCTGGGAGATTGCTACACACATCTGCTTCATAGCGCTTAGTTTGTCTCTACATCATCATACAACCTGTAACATTATCCAGTTTGAAACCAAAATATACTCCTGTAGATGTTCTTTCTGTACAAAAAATGGTCTTGGGTTTTAAGGGAACTTATACATATCTATTATGCATAAAGCTATTCATATGTCTCGTTACATATAATAAAGGCCCCAAAATTATTCTTTGTCTTTGTTCTACGTTTTCTTTATTCTAATAATTTGGAAAGATCATATGGGAATGACTATTAAAATCTGGAGTTTTTCCATCTTGAAGTTATATGAATAAATGGAAACCAGCAGGCCTGGGAGGAGACACTCTTGTGGAAGGAAGAGATGGGGGCAGTAAACTAGAGACAAACTACATACTAACATTTCTCATTATATTTTAACATCCAGCGAATAAATACATTTCCTAATATGTTGCATTTATGTGTATGACTATTTAGAGCTTTGTATGTTTCTAGGTAGGCCGCTTTCCCTCCAACCTTTCCATATTCTTGGTGATTAACAAGGATGAGGGTGCTAGCAGAGGTTCAGGGGCAATCATAATGAAGGAAAGAAAATGAATTAAAAAGCTGAGAAATGGAAATTAGCAGGCTTGAGCAAATTGCTTGAACCTGGGTGTTGTAATGAAGGAGATAGTGCAATGGACTGAAGATGAAAGAGAGAGAATGCAGTCCAGCAATGCTCATGAGTATGCTAGCACAAGGGATTGGAGAGTGGTGCTTAATATTGTCTTCATGTGTGAACTGCCCTTCCAGAAGGAAATATGTCTACTGGTTAGTAGGGCTTGTTTGTTTTGGTGGTTGCTATAGTTTTGAACTCTGGTTTAACTACACCCAATTCACATATTACTATTGCGACATAACTACTACAGAATAGCTACTTTCTCATGTCCAGGCTGTAGTGGGATACACTGAAACAAACACTGATCAGATCTCCAAATTAAATGAATGAAAAGGGAAAAGAGATAAACACCCCACACATGATCCTTGCTATATGCATAATTGCTGTGTCTTCTGAAATGGAATGCATGCATACACTCCAGCTTTGGCACATGCAGTACATGTGTATTGAGGTGGGGAATTGCCAGAAGAAAAGGGGACTGCATGCATCAAGAGGATTTCCTGTAGCTCATGTATTTCATACACACTGTCACAGCACCACAGCTTCACATTATGTGGCTGCTTTTGAGACCACCTTCTGGAAGTGTGCTGCTGGAGGGAAACTAAGTCTAAAATTTCTGGAAATGTTGATGCCATTGAAAAAAAAATCTGTTCCTTTCCCCCCTTATGCTGGGGAGGGATGACAGAAAATTGTAGAACAATTGGAATAAATGCAATACTTTTTCTTAAAAATGGAAAACAGCTTTGTAGTAAACAAAGGAAAACCTTTTATTTTGGACAGAATCAGTCTTATTCAGTCACAATGGCAGCCCAATCCTGAGGGCTGCCGAAGCAGCCAGTCACCAGTAGTAGCATTGCTGCTTGTTGGATCCCTGTGGACATTCAGTGGAGGTGCGGTGGGCAGCATTTACCCCTCCTCAAGGCACAGACCACATAGTGAGGATGCTGGGGGCCATGGTGATCCTGGCAACACCAATCAGGCGGTGGTGCTTGATGATTCCCCCCCGAGTGGTATTCATAGGTACAGCCACTGCACTATCAGTGTCTCCCAATGCCACTCCCCCAAAGAACTTCAGAGGACAGGAAGGAAAGATCAGAGACAGAACATTACCAGCATAGGCATGCAGCCTGAGCATCCCCCTCATAGCCCACAGGAGAATGGCGCTGACCTATCCCCCCTTTCAAGAGTCCAGATAGTAGCAAAAGTGCTGCCAGTGTGCAACCATCTTTGTCTGTCTATTTGTAGCAGGCATAACTCATCTGAATATTAAGCCAGGAATCTCAAAATTGGCCACCACCTTCAGGATTATCATGGGAGGCCCAAAAATGAATCAGAATATCCTGGCCGGATTATCTCCAGACAACCCCATGTTGTCTGCAGTGGAAGCTAAGGGGCTCTGTTTGTGGCAGGCATAACTCTTCAGAAAAGAACGCTACGTGTTTGAAAACTGGCCACCAGGCTCAGGATGATGGTGTTGCAGTGCCAAACAAGAAGAAAGCCAGAATGGCCTAGACTAGGTTATCTTCACGGGTTACCAACCTCCAGGTTGAGGCTGGAGATCTCCTGGGATTACAATTGATCTCCAGGGAACAGAGATAAATCCACCTGGAGAAAATAGCTGCTTTGGACATGGACTTTATGGCTTTATACCACACTGAAGTCCTTCCCCTCCCTAAACCCTGCCCTCCTCAGGCTCCATCCCCCAAATCTCCAGGTAGTTCCCAGCTCAGAGCGGGTAACCCTATTATCTTCACAACAGGTAACATGTAATGAGAGAGCTTTTAAGCAACTTGTCATGTGTCTTTTCTGGAGTCCTCAGTCTGCTGTGGAAGGTTGAGCCAGTTACACATGTTCAGCCAGACTTACCTCACAGGGTTGTTGTGAGGATAAAATGAAGGACAACAATGGAAGCTGCTTTGGGTCCCCATTAGGGAGAAGGAAGTATGTTCACGGATACCTTAGGATGCTAAAAAGGGAGTCTCGTGGCCTCTTACAACCTAACATTAGCTTAAGCTATAGGCCCCCACTAGGAATTTGTAGCCAGAAGTACCAGTCTTCCATAATAATTCACTTATGGAGAATAATTTAAGAAGATTGTGGCAGTTTACTCCAGAAACTGTTGGCTTGCTGTGCATTTTGCAGATGTGACGCTGTGTATGAATAAGCCTGGCATAAATGACCGGTATATTTACTTTCCATATTTTGAAAGCTTTTGAGGTCATCAGGGGAAACTTTTATCTTGTGAACCCACTGCCTCAAATGCTAATATCTTTCATTGCTCCAAACTTCCTCCTTAAGGAATACCCCTTTCTAGACTGGAGTGTTCTTTTAATCTAATCTTCCTTTTGAAGACTCGAGGGAAATTCCTCATCTAGAATAAGGCCAGGTTTAACAGCTGTATAGGTCATCAAATGGTGAGAGGGCCCCAGCCACATACAAGGAAGCAGTATCATATTTCAGCCCTACTTTGTGAAGATACCACAATTGTTCCATACTGGTGAAAAATCTTGCAAACTTGAATGGATGAAAAATGGATGTATATTTTTCAGCATGTTTTCATATCTCCAGGCTGAAAACATTTAAGCAAACAAACCAAGAAATGTGACCATTTTTACAGTTCTCCTGTTGCAGTTTAGCATTCTAGTATTTATAATTTTATTGTTTTTCAGTAAGCTTTGTGCTAACATGAAGTGTATAATGAAAGCTTTGCATTTAGAAAAGTACAGTGCAGTGTGTCTGTTGTTGCAGACTACTGTTTGGTGTATGGGTAGCCTTTCTGGGGGCTGCTTTGGATGGAAGTGGGGATGGGAGGCACAGACTGCCTGGCATACTTCCTTCTTTTTCTCTCTCCCGTTTGTTTGTCTTGAGTAGGTAGAACAGAGGGGATAGATGGGTGGAAGCAGGAGGGGATTCCTTTTTTCTGGCACACCTGCTTTTTACTGTTGGTTTCTGCTGCTTTCACTAGAAGGAAAAGATGGGCTAGAATGTGCCAGAGATGGTTTCCTCCTGTTGCTTGCATAGTCAAGTTACTGTCTCTCTCTGATCTGTTGTAAGAAATGCAAAGGAAAGGCTTGTGTGTTCCTGAAAGATCAGCTAATTTGACACCATCTGCTATGACCTGCTGCTCCTTCTCCTTTTATTTGATTGGAGCACAGCTTGTATAGAACAGCATGTTGATGAAATAAGTACTAGAATTATATTTGTGGTGAAAATAGAAGAAGGCAGTTACACACAGTTTGTTATATGTAAGGTTAGTCAAAGTATGTACTAAATGCATTACTAGTAGCATATTAGTTGAGTGGAGGGGGAAATCTTGGGAGGATTTATATGAGTGTTAGGGTGTTATATGGGTGTTAGGGATGGGCATGAACCAGCACATGAAGCAAAATTCATGCAGAATTTGGGCTGGGATAGGATTTGGGAAGTAATGTTTGGTGAAGCACGTGCTCCACAGACATTTTCCAAACTTCAAGGGCGGTCCAGGAAGTCCAGGCAATGTAAATGTCTCTCGGAAAACCCAGTGTTGACACCAGTAAACTCCCAGGAAATGCTGTGTGTGGGGGAATTCTCTCCAGCCTTGGAAATACCAATTGGGCCTCTCCAAATCTTGACAGGTGCTACTGGCTGCCAGTTAACGCTGAGATAAATTAATAGTGTGTATGGGGGTCTGGAACCTGTGTCCATATAGTCAAAATTGGTAGCAATCAATTCAAGCCTATCTTAGTGTGCTGTGTATCCATATGAAGTCCACTGAAAAAAATCAATTGCCATAATCGTTGGCAATACAGCTGACTTCTTAGAGGAATCAGATCATTTAAAGGTAGCATGATATGAGTAATTCCATTCTTATCTCTCAGATTTATATTGCCTAGGGTTGAAATCGATCAGATGAAATGTCAGGTTCTGGGGAATGCATAGTTCACAAATGAGGGGAGAGAGGCTGCAGAGGAAGAAGCCTGCTGTCAATCTCTTTATCCTTGGTGAAGGTGAGCAGTAGGGATGGGCATGAACCAGTTCACAAACCAAAATTTGGCACAAACCTGGCCCAGTTTGAAGCCCCTGAACCAAACATTCATGCCTTCCCCAAACATTTCCTGGGCTTCTGTCCAGTATGGTTCAGCTGTTCAGACCATTTAAACATTGCAGCTGAGTAGTGGGCATCCACAGCTCACCTGTTATGTTTAAATGGCTGCCAGCCATTTCAGCACTCTGTTTCGCTTCCTCCTGCATCAAAATGGGGGGGGGGCGTGAAATGGACAGGTTTAAATGGCTGCTAGCCATTTCAGCACTTTTGTTTTGCTTCCTCCCATTTCAAAAGGGAGATCAGAATTGGCTGGTTTGGTTTGGGTTCAGTTCAAGACCGCCCTGAACCCTGAACTGCAATTTTTGGTTTCGTGCCCATCCCTTGTGAACATTATCTTACATTTACACTGGCCCTTAGGAGTATTTCATTTTTGTTAGAGAGCAGGACATGGATTTTAATTAACTCTTTCTCAAGAAGTTTTATTAGACTATTGTTACCTGCCCTGAACTTCCAGAAGGTGACATTATATATGTTATATTAATTTGAATCTATCTGTTTTTACCTGTTGTGTTTTTAAGTATTCTCCAGTTTTCTATATTTTATTGCTTCATTTTGCTGTTGTTATTACTGTTTTACCATGCACTTTTTCTCTGTGGGTGTTATAGCTTCTAGGTGGTGTATATGTGTATGCCTATTGCTAAACCTGTAGTTTAAAATAAGCTCCTTCCTTTGCTTCCAAAATAAAAAACATACTTAGAAATCCACCACAATGAGTTGTTTTATTTGTTTTCTTAAGTTAATCTATCTAACATAAATTGCCACCACCTTACGGCAAGAACTGTTGTAATTTAAAACCTTACAAAGCATTGTATGCGTTTAAGGTACTGTAATCTTGTTGAATTTTTTTTATATGCTGCTTTTTGTGTGCATCATTCAGCAATAATTGAAGAACTGTTGGGAAATTAACATTCAAAGCCCAACTTTGTACATGCACAGTTCTCAAGTCTCTTGTGGAATGGTTGGTGATCCCACCATCTCATTCATTATTATTCTTTTCAGTCTGCAATTAAATTATTAAGTGATTCAGAACTAAAAGAGTGTTAGCATTATGGAAGTGGAACTGAGAGAGTTATGTAAGCATCAGTCTATAATGTTACAGAGAAATCTAAATTTAAAAAAAAAATTTAGTTTCTTTGAACTTTGTTACCAATAGAGAGGGGAAAGTTGGGAGGAACATCTTGGCCAGCTATATAACAGCTGAGATTTTGCTTTTCTTTCTTCTGCAAGGTGCTTTGACCTGAATAGCCTTGGCTAGCCCGATCTCATCAGATCTCAGAAGCTAAGCAGGATTGGCCCTGGTTAGTATTTGGATGGGAGCCCACCAAGGAATACCAGGGTCGCGACACAGAGGAGGCAAACTACCTTTGAATGTCATTTGCCTTGAAACTCTTTTAGGGTCATCATAAGTTGGCTGTGACTTGTCAGGACTTTTCAGCATGATCTCTGCAAGGTGTAAAGTTTGAGTGTGGACAGAGGCTGAGTCAAAGAGTTAAAACACAAAGACCTGTTGTCCCTTGGCTTGCAGCCCGTGGTCTTGGATGAGCCAGCATTTGCCCCAGCTAGTTGTTCAACTGTATTGCATTTTGGTGTTGTTGTTAAGCCAGTTTGGATGACCTTAGTTCATTTTCAGTTCCCACAAATGTGTTCATGGGTATTTAAAGGAGTTGTGCACATTTTACATGTGGGAGACCTTGGCTGAGGACAGACTGGCAATCTAAAGTGGGGCAGGCACGCTTCGCAAACGGAGGAAAGGAGCATGTTCAGACATGCGCATCTGTCCGTCGGCTCCGTTGCGTACTTACCCGTCTCCCAGTCGCTTTCCTTCCGCTTTACCCGGACACCGGTTTTTCCCGGTGTTCAGGGGCCTTCCTCCGCATGCCTCCCGCTTCCAAACAGTGTGAACTGGAAGAAGCAGGAGGCATCCGGAGGAAGTGTGAACGCACCGGCAAAAAGTTTTGCGCATATGCGCACATGCGAAAAACATCAAAGGAAAACAAAAAAAAAGTGCAGCGGCACGCACAAGCCGCGCGCGCTGGCTATGCGGCAGTCTGAACTCTCCGTGGCAGTCTGAATGCTCCGTATCGCCGCTGATCCACATTGCTCTGGCCAGTGTGAACGGCCAGCTCCGTGGGTTTTTTCCCCCGCTCCAGTTCCCTCCGCTTTGCCTCCGCTTCAGTCTGTCCTCAGCCCTTGTATCTGCACAGCCATTTGTTGTATATGTTTCAGAGCTGTCCTGTATTGATAGAAAGTGGAGAGAGTTGCAAAAGCCAAGGGCATAAGTCTCTGTGGAAATGAAAGACAGAGTCCCCTCCCTGAAGTAAAGCAGGGACCTGGAACCAATAGTAAAACAGCAAATGGGGAAACCTGTAGATGACGGTATCTAAGGAAATGTTTCATTAACAACTGAACCTGTTTTGGAGCTCACTGGGTGACCTTAGGCCAATCTCACACTTTCAGCTTAACTACTTCACAGGGTTGTTGTGGAAATAAAATACAGAAGGGGAAATGTTGTAAGGCACTTTGGGTCACCATTGCAGAGAAAAGTGGGATAAAAAGAAGTACATAATTTAAGAGGTAAATAAATTATATACTTATCATTGTTGTCACCCTGTCTTTGTGTCTTCCTGCTGCCCCTCCCCCCTTTTCTTTTGTGGTATGTGAGTATGTAATATGCAAAGAACTCACAACCCACAGTACCTAGCCCTTATGCCACTTTTCAGTGTACATCCAGTATTCTTTTTACTAATAAATGAAGGACTGAATGGAAGGGCATTAATTCTGTACTGTGAAGAGGTCTCCTGTGAGATCAGAATCCATAAGCACATGATGACTAATGTTCATGGAAGATACTTTTTGTACCTCACTCTAGAGGGAGCTGTACTTTGAATACTGACTAGGGGAAGGGCCTGAGCTGTTTCAGCTTGCAAGGCTGGCACGATGTCATGGCAGGCAAAGAAACCTGAGGACAAAGAAAATTGCTCTAAAATACAATGCGTACAAGAAAACTATAAAGTTTGTAACAGACAAGAGAGCACACAACAGTATTTAATGCTGTATTGTAAGTGGTATAAATCAAGGTTGTTTGTGGTTTTAGTGGCATAAAAGTTATTATGAATTTAACAGCAGCACACACTATGTTGAACTGGAGATAAGAAGAGGAAAAAAGGTGTATTGAAAAACATTACAGTATTTTTTTTACAAAAAATATTTATTTACAATATTTATATCCCACCCTTTTGCCCTTGCCATATATTAAATAGTCCTTTTCTAATGTAGAGTCTGTTTATAATGAGAGCAGCATGACATGAGCAGTAAAACTTAGGACCAAATCTTAATCCTGTCACCATTATCTGAAGCCCAAATGTTGTCTCTGAATCCTCCAGCTTCAGCCCACCCATAAATACAGACATTTTCGCTAGCAGACATAAGGCAGAGCAGCATTCTTTGGCTGAACTGGAAAAGCAACAATTTCCTGGTAGGGAACATACTTGGTCAAGTTATAAAGTGGTTTCACTTGAACAGAGCCCCTGCTATCAACTTTTATTAGGGCGCTGTTTATCTTGGGCCCTGTGGGAGTCAAGAAGAAGTTGTTCATATGGAACTTTTAGGTAAACTTTTGTACTGCATCTAATGGGCCGTGTCTTCATGAAATATGGACTGAGGAAAGTGTTTTGCTTAACACTAAAGTCAGCTTCAAGCTTTGAAAGTTATTCTTTGGGAAAGTAAGCAAATATTAAGTAAAACTAAACATTTTTGTATTTCTGGAGTTTCAATGGCACGTGTGAAATTGTGTCTTCACTTTATTTACAGTTCATAGCAAAAGGTGTTTAAAGTTGTTGCCTTTATGCTGTGTATGTTATTGCACCAATACAGTGTAATCAATGAAGCATGGTGATGATGGTTAATGATGTAAAATATTGTGATACAGTAAGTTGTCTCTGGGTTATGCTAAACAACCAGTATACATACTTCCTGTTATGGATGTTTTCTTTTCTTTTTTTTGTAATTTTTTTTTTATTTTCAGAACATTAAAGTTGATACATTTATCTTATACAAATCCTTTTTTCCATATTATATAACATTTTGTTCTATTTGTATAATCTTATTTTATCTTGTATTGGCGGTTTCCCACCACATCTGAAGCATAACACATTTTCCACTTTATCCAAAATAGTAATTCTTATATCTATGTTTACATTTCTGGTAACGGTCATATATCTTAAAAATACTTATGTACTAATTCTTACTTTCTATATTCTTATATAATTCTAAAATAAAAAAACAACTTCATTATCTAATTATCCTTAATACACTCATATACTCTAATTCTATTGCTTTATGTTATTATAACCATGTATAAATGTAGTTTTTCATGTCCCAGTATTTTTCAACAGTATATTTTCATATACTCTAATTCTATTGCTTTATGTTATTATAACCATGTATAAATGTAGTTTTTCATGTCCCAGTATTTTTCAACATATTCTTTCAAATCTTTCCAATCTTCTAAAAAGGTCTCTGAGTACAGATCATTCAACTTTCTAGTCCATTTATCCATTTCAGCCATATATAACAATTTTTTCAACCATTCCCACACCTCTGGTATTTTTTCATTTTTCCAATTTTGTGCATACACCATTCTTGCTGTTGTTATCATATACCATATTATTGTCCTTTTCTTTACATTTATCTCTTCTAGTTTAAGTCCAAGCAATAACATTTCAGGCAACTTCTTAAATGTACATTTCAAAAAATTTTCCATTTCTGCATGTATTATAGACCAATAAGTCTTTGCTTTATCACAAGTCCACCACATATGATCAAAAGAACCTTCTTTCTTTTTACATTTCCAACATTTGTTAGACATATTCTGATTAATATTTGCAATTTTTTTTGGTGTCATATACCATCTGTACATCATTTTAAAACAATTTTCTTTTAGGTTATAACATGTAGATATACCCATATCATTTTTCCATAAAAATTCCCAAGATTCCATTTCAATGTCTTTGTTAAAATTTATTGCCCATTTTACCATTTGTTCTTTTACCATTTCATCAGCGTTAAACCATTTTAACAAAATTTTATACATTTTAGAGATCATTTTTTTCCCACCTTCCTCCCAAACTTGTTCTATTTCATTATTTTTTTCTCTAAAACCGGATTTTTTATCACTTCTATACATGTCATATATTTGTCTATATCTTAACCAACCATAGTCAAAGTCCAACTGATGCTGCTCCTTCAATATAAAGTCTTTACCATGTCTTGTTAATAAGTCTCTATACTTCAACCAATCTTGTCCTTTGTAACGTGATGCTGGATTTAAAACTTCTGCGGGTACAATCCACATAGGTATCTCTTCTGGGAAAAAGTTTTTATATCTTGTCCACGTATCCATTAGCGTTCTTCTCAAATAATGATGTTTAAACATATTGTCCATTTTTGTTTTACCGTAATACAAATATGCGTGCCACCCAAACCTACAGTCATGGCCTTCCAGGGACAATAACTTTCTATCTTGTAACATAGTCCATGTCCCTACCCAAGTCAAACATATTGCATCATGATATAGCCTTAAGTTTGGTAACTGGAACCCACCTCTATCTTTAGCACCACACATTATTTTCATCTTGATTCTTGGTTTTTTCCCTCCCCATACAAACTTAGACAATTCCTTCTGCCAGCATTTGAATGTTTTTACATCTTTCACAATTGGAATAGTTTGAAACAAAAACATTAATCGTGGTAGCACATTCATCTTAACCACCGCAATTCTACCCAACAATGACAAATTTAATACATTCCACTTTTTAATATCTTGCATGATTTGCAGCCATAATTTCTCATAGTTATTTTTATAAAGATCTATATTTTTCATTGTTAGGTTCACACCTAGATATTTTGTCTTTTTCACCACCTCACATTCTATAAGATTTTGTAACTCAGTTTGTTTGTTATTTGACATATTTTTACACATCACTTTCGATTTATTCTTATTTACATAAAATCCAGCCAAGTCACCAAACTCTTTTACTCTCTGTAACAGATATGGTAGTGTAGTCATAGGGTCTTCCACTATAAACATCACATCATCTGCAAAGGCCCTGTATTTGAAAGAAAAGCCTTTGGTTGTTAAGCCTTTAATATCTTTATTTTCTTTCACATTTATTAGTAGAACTTCTAGAATCCAAATAAATAGCAACGGCGAAAGTGGGCAACCTTGTCGTGTTCCTTTTTCAACTTTAAAATCGTCCGTCTTCTCAGTGTTAATTATTAAAGAGGATTTCTGTTCTTTATATATTGACTTAATGAGGTTAAGCATATATTCACCAATTTCAAGATGTTCTAGAACCTCAAACATAAAATCCCAATTTAAATTATCAAACGCTTTTTCCGCATCTAAAAAGAAAAAACCCACTTCTTTTTCAGGATGTTTATCATAATATTCTATAGCATCCACTACTACTCTTAAATTGTCCCTTATTTGGCGATTAGGTAAGAACCCTGCTTGTTCTGTTTGTATAGTTTCTTTAAGGTGTTCTTTTAGTCTGTCAGCTATAATCTTAGCAAAGATCTTATAATCATTATTTAGTAAAGGAATCGGTCTATAGTTCTTAACATTTGTTAAGTCTTGATTTTCTTTCGGGATAAGTGAGATGGTTGCATCTTTCCAAGTTTCTGGGACCTCACCAGTGACTCCTATATCGTTCATTAATAGCAGTAACACTGGTGAGAGCGACTCCTGTAGCGTTTTATAAAACTTCGCTGTAAATCCATCTGGTCCAGCTGCTTTTCCTAATTTTGAGTCATTTATTGCATTTTTAATCTCTTGTAATGATACTGGATTATTAAATAGTTCTTTAATTTTCTCTGTTGGTTTTGGTAACTTTAATGTTTGCAGGTATTCTTTAATCTTTCTTCTGTCTTTGTTTTCCTTCTTAAAAAGTTTTGCATAATATTTAAAAAATTCTCTCTTTATTCCTTTGTTGTCTATTATCTCAATGTTATCTCTTATCACTTTAGTGATAAATTTATTTTCACGTTTTTTCTTTAATTGCCATGCTAGATATTTTCCGGGTTTATTTGCACCTTCAAATGCCTTTTGTTGGAGTTTTTTTAAGTTCCAGTACGTCTCTTGGTTCAAAATAGCTTTTGCTTGGTCTTGTAGCATCCAGATTTCCTTTTGCAGTTTCTTTTTCCCTGGTCTACTCTTCAGTTCTTCTTTTGTTTTAATGGCTTGTACGATATTTTCATATTGTTCTCTTTTCTTTTTATTATCTTTAGCATTTAATGATATCAATAGTCCTCTCATTACTGCTTTATATGCATCCCATACGGTTTGAATTTTTACTTCTTTCTGTATATTTGCTTGGAAGTATAGGTCTGTTTCTTCCTGTAATTTTTAAACTATTTCTTGGTTGTCTAGTAAGTCCTCATTTATTCTCCATCTCTTTTGTTTTTTTACCTGCCCAGCAGTCCATAAACACGGATTATGATCTGAAATTATTCTGGGTAGAATTTCCACTTTTCTTGTCTTAAACGTTAAATTAGTAGTCATCCAAATCATGTCAATTCTTGAATGCGAGTCATGTCTATTAGAATAAAAGGTAAAATCTTTTCCTTGTGGGTTAGCTTTCCTCCAAATATCTTCCAGCTTCTCTTGTTTTATCAGTTCAAAAAAGTTTTTTGGAAGCTTCCCTAATGCCTCATCCTTTCTCTTAGAGCGCCTGTCTAATTTGTTATTCACAGTTCCATTAAAGTCCCCCAACATCATGATTTGATCATAATTTACGTTATCCAATTCCACTTGTAATTCTTTAAAAAAAAATTCTTTGACTCCATTTGGGGCATAAACATTCACGATCAAAGTTTTCTGTCGCAGTAAGATTTCAATAGCTAAATATCTTCCTTCTTTGTCTTTAAATATTACTTTAGGTTCCAAATCTTTTTTGACATATGTTACAACACCATTCTTTTTATTGCTTGCTAAAGAATAAAATTTTTCCTTATTAGATATTTGTGGTCTTGTTTTTTAAGATGAGCTTCTTGTATACAAATTACACTACATTTTTGTTTCTCCAACCAATGCCCTACCATTCTACGTTTTTGGGGTGAATTAAGTCCATTTACATTCCATGTAAGTACTTTGTAATCCATTTTGATATATTCTTAAATATCACCAAGGTCATCTTTATTCTCTCCAAGAAATGCATACATTTCTCCTGTGCTTTTAATCACTTCTCTGGTGCTGCCATAGTAAAAGCTTAATCCTTGAGGTATTTCCCAACGGAATCTATTTTTTTTCTCCTTCAATTTATCCGTCAGACGCTTGTATTTTTTCCTTTCTTGCAGTATTGCTCTAGGCAGTTCTTTCATTACTATAATTTTCTTTCCATCTATTTCAAAAGGATCAGTAAAACACTTCTTGTAGATTTGTTCTTTTGTCCTTTTCATTGTAAATTGGACCACCACATCTCTTGGTATATTTTTATCTCTTGCGTATGTAGAACTGACTCTATAAACAAGATCCATGTGTTCTCTAACAACCTCTTCCTGTTCTTGTAAAAAATCTGCTAATGCTTCTTGCATTCTTGTAAAAATGTCTTCACTCAATTTTTCCTCAATCCCTCTAAATCTCAAATGGTTTTGCATGTCTTTATAATGCATCATCTTTTCCATCCTGTCATTGTCTCTCATTGTCTTTTGAGTACTTTCTTCCAGTTCTTTTACTTTAGTTTCAATGTCTTGTGTTCTTGTGGTTAATTTTTGAAATTCTGCTTTTAAGTCTACAAAGTTTTTATCTGCTTGTGCAGCTATGCCATTCATTTTAACATTTACCTCTCCTATAGCGTCTAACATTTTTTTTTCCATTGCTTCCATAACGACTAGTAGTTCTTTTTCTTTTTTTGCTGCCATTGTAGGAGAGGACCATGTAGCTGCTCTCGATCTTAATCCGCGGTCTGTCTTGTCTCTTTAAAAAGGATCGATTTTATTTTATTTTCCAAATCAAACACCGATTAATGTGGTCACACAAGCTAGTCTTGCCAAGTCAAATTTCGTTGGTTTCAGCCCTCTAAGTTAAATAGTTTATGAGATATTACTGTTTAAAAATTTTATAAATCCAAAATGGCAGCCGCAACTTCTCTATGGTTTGTGTCAAAGGTTATAGTCTTTTTACCTTGCTTCTGGCTTGCCGTAGTTTTCTTTTGTCCCTTCCTCTTGCTTACTTGTCTGCTCTCTGCACGTCACTTCCTGTTGTAGTCCTTTTGGTCCAGCAGTTTTTACAGTCCCCTTTGTGCTCTTCCGGTTCTTCTCCTTTTCCCTTCTTGTCTGCTCCTCAAGCCGTCACTTCCTGTCTCAATCCTCACAGCTTGGTCTCGCGATGCTTGGTTCCCTCCTCCCCTCTTTGTCTCGCGATGCTTGGCTCCCCCTCCCGACTCTTCTTAACCGCAGGAATGTTAAACAACTTGTTTTTTTGGCTTTTTAAGTTCAAATTCAGCTTTTTAATGTTTCAAAACTGCACTCATCCAATCTGCAACAGTCTATTGCTTCACCAAATCTGCTTTCCGTCTTTCAAAATGCGGTAATGGTAAGGCAAAAACTTTTTTTCCCCGTTACCTTATGTTGTTACTTCGCTTCAGATGTGGTCCCAACGTTTAAACTTTGTCTTCTTTGTTAAGGAATCAGGGGAATTGGAGATTTTATGCTGATTTAATCAGCTCGGCTCGGCTCCTTAGAGATACTTGCAGAAATCCTCTTCGGCTGCAGTGCTCAAGGTGTTGTAAAAGTCTCCTCCGAGACTTTTCCTTCACCGAGCTTGCTCAAACCTGGATTATATTGCTTGCTAGTCCTCACTCTACCTGTGTGAGGTTGCGTCAGGTGGGTTTGTCCACCCAAGCTGTCAAGAAGAGCCTCCGTCCACCTTGCGCACTTGCAAAGCGTGTCAGACCTCCATTCCTCCGACCGGAAACCCTGTTATGGATGTTTTCTGTTGGTTAAAATTGCTTGACATATTCATGAGTTCTGAGAAACAAAACATAATGTTAAATAGAGTTTGAGTCCAGTAGCACCTTTAAGACCAACAAAGTTTTATTCTGGGCATTTGCTTTTGTGTGTGTGCACACTTGTTCAGACACAGAAGCTTATACCCAGAATAAAACTTTGTTGGTCTTAAAGGTGCCACTGGACTATAACTTTGTTGTGCTGCTTTAGACCAACATGGCTACCCACCCAAAAAAGATCTCAAGGGGGGGGGGGGGTCCTTCATATGAAGAATGGAAAAAGTATTTTTTTTGCAAACCTGTTGGAATGATTTGCCCTGATTCAAGAGACTTCTCATCCCTCCATATGGTTGTTTATACATCATTTCAGTTATCACCAGACAAAATGGCAATATGAAAACCAACCAAGTCTCAAGTTGGGGAGGGGGGGCTTTTATTTTCTTGAAGCTTTGTATGGGAAGGATGTCACTGAAACACAGCAAGATCTAGGATATACCTTCCCCTTATAAATCTGCAGTATACATTGCTCACCTGATTCTGCCTCCTGACTCTGCCCACAGCTCTATTAACAAAAGGTGTAAATTATCATAAAGAAGAAGGTGCTGCTGGGCAATGAGTACACTCGGTGGGAGACAGAGGGTTCATGTGAGATGCTGAGGCTGAGAATGAAAGAAGGAAGAGAGGTAAAAATGTGTTGTCCAGGTAGGGTGCAATGAAAACTAATAAAATTAGCTACAAGGAAGGACTCTGGCTCAAACTACACATTGTCATACATGATCAGAGACTTGACAACTCTGAACACTTTATCACCTCCCCCTCCCCCCAAGCATCAGCTAGAGGCAAAAAGGGGTATTTGTTTCAGAACACTTGTTTCAAAAGAAACAGATTGGATTGTCCAGATGCTGAAAGGGGAACGACACTATCCCTAAGCAATGTCAACCAAGTCAAGATAGTGATTTTGGGACAGTCATCTGTGTAGCACCATAAATTCTTAACATGATAGACCTATTCTGATAATGCCTCTTTCTAGGCTTTTACTACTGCCTAAGAAGTCAATAATTAACAGCAGAACTCCATTTTGTTAAGTATTGATACTGCTGTGTAGAGGATTTTTCAAAACATGAGGGAAATTCAGGGTGTGCCTTTAAAAATATATCAGGTGCTATAACCCAAGAATTTAATAAAAAAGAGAACACTTTCAGTTTAAAACACAAGAACCTTGGTGGAACAGAGCAAGCATCTTGTGTTACCCAGAGGCTGAATAGAAGCCAACAAGAAGGCAATAGTTTCTCCTTCCTCCACTGTTGAGGTACAAGGATATATTTGCTTTTTTGAGAAACACAATGTTGTAAGCTACTTTGTGTTCCTGTTGGATATGAAGGCAATGTATAAATATATAAATTAAATAAACCTTTAGAACATTCTTATGCTGCTTATTCCAAATACATTTTAAAATGGAAAAGAAATTCATATGTCTGTGGATAATGTCTTAAACTGCCGAAACTTCAGAATTCATTGCAATGAATGTGATTTAATGTGTGTAGTCTATCACGCATAGATGTCATGGGAGGGTATGTTCATGCTCTTTTATATCAATTTGCCATTGATGAGATATGGTCTCTCTTTTATTTAATTTCCTGTTTTTATGCCCGAATTGATCTGCTTTTATAGGAGACAGTTGCTATAGTTCGACATAATTGTTAAATTGCTGTTTTGTGCTCTCTCCCCCCCCCCCCCCCCCTCTGTTTAATTGACAAAGAGGAGATAATGCCTGGAATTCAGGCTACCTCTTGTTAGCCTACAATCATGAGGTCAGTTTGCATTAATTGCACCATGGCAGCTGTTGCCCCAGGGGGACAGGCGTACAGTGTCTCAATGAGAGGCCAAAAGGAATAAATTGCTCTTTCAGGGGCATTCTCCAAAAACACCACCAGAGAACATGAAGCAGAATGAAAGAGGGATCAGACAAATCTACTTGATGTATCAAAGGTGATGAAGCCTATAAATTTTGACTTCATTAGAGATGGCATGTGATTTTCCATGAAACCTTTGACAAGTGTTTCCGAGTGGCAACTCATAAGAAGCCTACTGTTTTCATGTATGATTTATCAGGCAATTGGGTTTTTTTGTATGCTCGGCTGTATTAAAGCTTTTGAAATAAACAAAGACACTTCTTTAAGCTTCCTGTTCTCTGGCAGGATGAGAGTTTGAATGAATGGATTTTCATCTTGAACTTTTTTAATGCAATTGCTACATTCAGGCTTCAGGTGCTGCATTGAATTCTGCATTTCAGACCAAGGTCAGTTCAGGCAGTCAGTTTCTAGGCATGGAAGGGGAAGTGAAAGTATCCATGCAAAGCAATGATATTTGTCCCTTGAAATTTTTTACAGACTGCCAATATTTAATAGGGACAGGCACACCTTCATAACTATGCAGTCTGGAAACTTCAACACCCCCTCCCCCCAGGCCTGAGGATTTCTGTAGTCAACATCCTAAACTAGATGCTTGATTCTACATGCTGAATCCCAAAAAGAGAAGCATAGGTTAGGGGTAGGAAATTACTACTTGGCCATAGAATAATTGTTAGCAGAGCAGATTTGAGATCAGTAGCACCTTAGAAACCAACAAGATTTTTTTTGGGGGGGGGGGGATAAGCTTTCAAAAATCAAAGCTCCCTTCATCAAATTAGTTAGAAGAGCAATACTTGTCAACCAGAGAGGGCCCTTTAGTCACAAACATGGGACTGTTTATAAGAGGAGGAGGAGGATGTTCCTAAAGTGATTGGTTCTGTGATCTGGTGCAATAGAGCTGTCTGACAGCCTTTTTCAACTCTGTAACTTGACGAACTCTGGCTCCTCAACTAGTGACCAGAGCACAGCTGCAGTGTAGGCATCGAGTGCAACCATGCTGCTTCAGCAAAAGATGTCTCAAACATTTCAGGCAACTGAACAGACAATTGCATATGTGGACATTACTGGATGGCCAATAAAGAAATCAGAAGCAGAAGATGTTCTATTCTTTCTGCTAAAACAAGACCAGGAGCTGATTATGGTACAGACCATGAATTGTTAATATTGAAAATTAGAAAAACACCAAAACATTCATAGGGCCAAAATACACTCTAAATAATATTCTTGAAGAATTTAAAGACCATGTAAAGAACAGGTTTGCATCACTAAGTTCAAGTGAATGGAAACCGGAAGAACTATGTGTTGAAACCAGAGATATTATCAAGGAAGAATGTACACAGACTATTCCTGTACCCAAAAGAAATGAAATGCCTCTATGGATGAGTGATGAAACTCTTAACATTGCTAAAGATAGACAAGCAAAACTAAAAGGTGACAGAAATAGAATCTGAAGTTTAGATGCAGTGTTCCAGCCACTGGCATGCAGAGACAAAGAGAACTATTACAATAACAGGTGTAAAGAAATAGAAGAGAACAGCAAAAAAGGAAGAACCAAGAGATTTGTTCCACAAGATCCAAGAAATCAAAGGGAAATTTAAAGCATAGTTAGGCGTGTTGAAAGATCAACATAGAAGTGTATTAACTGAATAGGAACAAAACAAAGAAAAGATGGGAACAATACATTTAAGAAATATACATTTAAGAAATATATTAAGAAATCGTAGTAAAAAGTGAAGCTACTAGTGAAACTCCAGTATCAAATGGTTTGCTGCGGCTCACAGCTGGAGTTTCCCTGTGTGATCGTGCCAGCGTGGAAATGATCACACGCTATCCCGACGTGACGCTGTTTCTCCCCTCCCCCTCTCTGTGTGTGCATCATCGAAAGCCTTTGGGGGGAGAGAAGCAAAGCATCGATTTCCCCTTGCAGCGATTCATTTGACCCCCCATTTAAGCGCCTCAGAAACCCATCACACACACACAAAAAAAACACTCGCCCGTGGTTGCGTCTGATCACGCAGCGGTGGTTTGCCCCGGCAGGTCCATGGAGCTGTGTGATCATGCAACTGCGGGGCAAATTGCTCTGGAGCAAAAAAGCCTCGATTCCCCTCCGGATTATCTTGCTCGTGTGGCCGCAACCAAGAATAATTAACAAAGTTTTAGATGCTCCACGGGCGAGTGATGCTTTTATTGATAAAGCTCGTACCCCTGATTACATTAGATTTTGTATTATTTTTAGATTTTACCCACACCCATATAACTATCAAGAAGTTACAAAGATTTTGCTGAAACAGGAAACTTTTGGATATTCAAACTAAAAACATATGCCCCCTCAGGTTTATACCACAATTTGGAATTTTTTGCTTATGTTTAATACCATGTTTTGTCGTGTATTGTTCTCTTTAAGTGATTTCTGAATACATTAGTGTATTGTGATTGTGATTGTTACATTGTTAAGTTGCAGCTGCAAGCTATTTCTGGTTCTTATAAACCGGTAGAGATGGGGCAAGCTGAATAACGTGTCAAGGAACTAACTGGAGGAGATGCTTTGTCACATGGGGAATTTTTGAGAAATGTACAAGATAAGTTTTTTATAGTTATGCGTTATGTAATATACATAGATTGCAACTACAACATCTTTGTACTGTTATATATTATCAGGTAAAGAATGTTGGATGCTTGTTTTGAACACTGACGCTTTCGACTTCTGAGGAAGAGAACTGGAAACAGCGCATACCAGAACACTTGTCAAGTCATCTTTAATTTTTTGTGTAGTCCAGTCTTATTGATAACTATAATTATGCTGTGAACATATTTTGGACAGTTTTCCTGTTATGAGTTCTAGTGCTGCATTGTTTTGAATAGTTTGTGATATGCAAGGAACAGTATTTTGTTATATTTTAATCAATATAGGTTAAAATATAAAAATCAGGAAAATTGACACATTGTGAGCAATACTTGTTGAAAACTTTATTCTATTTTTCTAATAATAGTTGCATACAAATTATTTTGCATGGTTCTGCTTTATTTAACCTCAAAATGAGGCCTGGAGTTCTCCCCAAATTCCAGCTGATTTCCAGACGACAGAGTTTACTTTCTTTGTAGAAAATGTCATGTTTTGGAGGCTGGACTCTATGGCATCACATGCCTGCTGAACTCACTCCCTTCCCCAATCTTTTTCCTCCCTAGGCTGTACCCCCAAATCTCTAGGAAATTCCCAGCATACAGTTGGCAACCCTGGGCTCTGCTGATGGAAATATCCCATGAGTTCCTTTGATATCTGCTCTCACCTTCAACTTCCCTGCTGCAATGAAGGAATATGAGGGCAATTTCCAGCAAAATTTTCTTGCCTAGTGAGGCCTCCTGTACATTGGTCAAACGTCAGCAAATTAACTAGTATATTTGCTATGAACAATCTTAAATGGCACACAGTTATGTGGTGGCTGTTCTTCTTTTAAACCTTTTCTTTTGAATGGAAATAGCTCATTAGGTGTGGTAGTGACCTATGGAACAAGATGGTTAAATGCCTTAATCAGGGAAAACAGTACAGTTAATACAACTTAAATCACCAGAGATTACAGTTCCAAATTATTGGCAGGAATGCTGTATCTGTCTTTACAAGAATGTAAAAGCTTTCTTTCATAAATTGTAGGAGTTTATATTTTACTGTAAGGCCCAGCAAACTTATGAGAAGTAGTCTTATTTTATTTTTTACAGCTGAACAAACAAAAAACACAAATTAATCTTCTGCCATCTTAAACCAACACACTTCTTGTGGCATAGATTCAGGTGGGTAGCCATGTTGGTCTGAAGCAACAGAACAAAGTTGGGAGTCCAGTGGCACCTTTAAGACCAACAATATTTTATTCAAGGTATATGCTTTTGTGTGCAAGCACACTTCTTCAGATACAGTGAAACAGAATTTCCTCAACCATTACATATGGGAGGGGGAGTTAGTTGCCAGGAAGGGCTAGTTAGAATCAAGATGCATAAGTCCTCTAACCCCACCCCCACCCTTCCTATATGTTATTTGAGACCAAGACAAACGTTGAGACCAAGAAAATTTTCTACGGTATAATCTTTCCCAAGTCAAAGCTCAGTTCATCAGATCTGTAATTGAATCTTCCCAGCATTTTAAAAAAATACACATTTATATATTTGGGGCTGTGGTGTGGTTTTAACCACTCCACTTCCCCACTGGAAGCTGTTATTGGCCTTGGATGGGGAAAAAGACAGGCTAGGAGAAGGTGCTTATGTCTGTACCTTGCAGGGTTAATCTTCCTTGGTTCCTTTTGGGAGAAAGGTGTAGAAGAAGCAAAGTAAATAAGGATTTATTTGCTATAGAAACCCTTGGGAATTGGCCTTAAGACAAAACTATACAATCTCTCTTTTTTAAAACAACTTTGGTTGGGGCTCCCCCAATCTGACTCACTTTCCAGAGCACATGCATCCCCATAAAAGGGCAAAAGCATCGCCTCAGACTTTCAGTTTGGGGAAATGGCATGGCTGGTGAGGCTGGAGCTCCTTATCCCCCAAAACTGCAGTACCAATCAGTATTGGGTCCTACAGCAGTCGAGGAAACTGCCATGTTGCTGGAGGGAAAAAATTATCATGTGGTTTGTTCCATTAGTAAGAACCAGGAGTGGCTCACTGCACAAAGTAATTGTTCTTCTTTACATATAATATATGTCATTCATCTTGCTTTTTTAATTCTGAAGTGGCCCACAAATGATGGAAACATTCTTTTCTATATATTAAAATAAAATAATCCCAATTTTATGTATTTTTTCTGTTGCAGATGTTGAGAATTTTGTGTGTCTGATTGGTGCTTTCTGCTCTTACATCTTTTGCCACATAATTTGTCTTTACTCGGTGTGCTTACACAAAGGGCAGCTGGAAAACATAGTGTTTCAGTCTCCTGACAATCAAGGAAATATGACATTTTCCAGCAGAGGAACAAAATCTGTACTGTATGAGTTAACAGGCAGGTCTTGCTTCAAGAACAGTGTTCACTTTGTTTATCTGAGGATTAGTGAAAATCCCGTAATTCATCACTAGTCTGTCAGAAACAAGTTTTAGTTGATTTAGTGCTTCATTCTACCCTGAAATGTGTATACTTTTACCTTAAATGTTTAATGTTCTTTCTCAAGTACTACTTTGTGGTATCATGTTCTATTTCAAATGCATTCAGTTTACCTTTTGAAATGACAGCTCATATTAATGAATTAAGCAGTGCTTCTTACAGCATTGCTAGGAAGACAGATATAGGGCCTGATAAAACTTCTGCAGAAGACAGTTATAATGCTCCCTTCTAGGGATACTGTAACTCACTTTCACATATACAAGAACTTATCTAAATCTTGATTATAAAAGTTTCAAGCAGATTATTAAATGTGCACTTCTGTTTTGGATTCGTAGTATATTCAGTCTACTCCCCCCCCCCCCCCCCAGTAGACCTTGTAGCTACTGTATGGGACATGATGGTGCATTAACATTATCATCATTCCCCCCCTCCCTTCCCATATTAGTAAATGCAGGACAAAGTATGTGAGAGCTAGTAGAAGCATCAAAGTGGCACAGTGCTCTTGTGTAAGAAGATGCTTTGTCACTGACTTTGCCTTTGTTTAAGAACCCTACTTGAGATCATGTGTTGACCTATCTGTTGGTACACCCATAACTTATCAGAGTCCAGGGGAGTTCTTTTTTATCTTGGCCCACCATAGCAACCCTCTATCCCAATGGCAATTCCTATATAGGAGTTAGTTAAGAACCCTCAGCTAGGGTCTTGGCTTCTGAAAGGAAATCCCATTCCACAGAGGTCATAAACACTCACCTACAAGCTAGATGCTTGGGCCTTACCAAGTTAAATTATGAGTTCTTTCCATGACATCTGTGTTAGGTGGGCTAAGATCTAGGCAGCCAGATTAAAATAAAAATAAAAATCTTTATAAGTCTTGAGGATTTTATTTTTCTTTCTATCTAGATAAACATGTTAGGTGTTCTGAATGCTTGCAAGATTAGACTGACTCCACACCCAGTGTCTCTGAATTAATGTTACATTTAGGATTCACTGCATGTAGGGAAACAGGAAGCCAGAAAGGTAAATCCAAATAAGGAAAAAGTACATAATGTATATCAGCATGTTGATACTTCTGCCAACCATCTCTACTTAATGCATGGTTTCTGAAAGAGTATGATTGATTTGTTTGATACCCTAGAAATTCTACTTGACTTTAAAATGTGTGAAATGAATCTGCTTATAGTTGCTGTGGTTTATTTGAGCCTTAATATTTTTACTTCTGTTCAACTGCTGCTGTCCTGAGCACTGGCTTATTTGGTTTAGTAAGTTTTAGGAACTAGATCTCAGGGGTCATTTCGAGCAGGAGCTCAGGGGAGCTCAGCTCCGGGAGTTGGTGCCAGCCCCCCCCCCCCCCCCCACGGGGGAATGCCTGCTTGTGTCATGGCTGCAGCAAAATGACCCCGTCTCCTGGAAAGGTCCTTGTTCCTCCGACCAGCCTTCTGAAGGCTTCAGCCACCACTGAAGCTATCCTCCCAGAATAGTGGTATTTCTGAGGCTTGGATTAATAACTGTCCCCTCTCTGCCAGCTCTTTCTTTCTTGCTTGCTTGCTTTCTTGCTTGCTCGCTCACTTGCTTGCCTTTTGACATACTTCCGGTGACATCAGTTGGTTTAGCATATGCAAATAAGTTATGCTAATGAGTTATGCTAATGAGCTCCTGCACCTCTTTTTCTACAAAATGACCCCTGCTAGATCTTAAAAGTTTTCTGGAACCCATAAAGCTCATCCACCAAGGTATTGGAAAAATGTCTTCTATTTAAAGTTTTTTTCTTTACATGTGATCCAAGTTGCAAACAAAACAAAATAAAAACATTCTGTAATGTAAAACAATCAAATAGGAAGAATAGATTTAAAAAACCAACTTAATGGAAAGTCTCTATTTATTTAACAGTACTGTTTTATCAGATGTGGAAATAACTGAACAAATTTGTCTAGTGCATCAGTTTAGCTTAGAGAGTATTATAATTCCTAAAATAGCCATGTTACTGTTTAACAACTAGTATAAATAGTGAGCCACTCTATTACCATGAATATAAATAAACCAAAGGCAGGTGAAAGTTCTCTATTGCTAAAAGATTAGGTTATGCAAAAGCTTCAACAGCTGTAATTTGTAGGTCCTTGAAGACTGGTGCAAATGATGTCAACTGTGGAAGTCAGCATTTGGTGAATGTGTATTTTGTCACTTTGCCAAAAGTGAGGGCTTCATGGTTGCATCTTTAGCTGTGTTCTAGTTGAATAGGGATACATATAAATAGTAGATTCAAAGAGTATAAGGATGTATGCTTTATTTACAAACCTCATATGATTATGTAAGGTATATGATTATATTGGTGAATAACAAAGCTGTTAGCATTAGCAAAGATAATGGGAATAGTAGCAGAGAGAAATCATAATTGGGCATAGTTCATTAGAAACTTTTCTGCCCAAGATCCATTTAGAACCCTTTTTAAAGGTATACTGGATAATAGGTTTGGGGTTTTTTAGTTATAAAACTTGGCATTTTCATAAAAAGCAAAAGAACAACACAAATCCTGGCCTTGTCACTCACCTCCATTTCTCTTTCCACATGTATTTAAGCCAAAATATTCAAATGAAGTTGAATGTGGACAAATAGCTTCACATCACCAAAGTGGAGTTTTCTTATGACACAACATCTTTTCTGGGTTTCAGTGGAGGCTTAATTTTAGCTGTTGACAAAACTGTATTTTAAGGAGACCTTCCATTCAGATCTGTCTGGATTTCTTTGTGACATTGCTTGATTTCCCAAATTCATACTGCCGTTTCTCAGTAATTTCTGACTGACACTTTATCACAGATTAAATGTTATATATGTACTTTTAAATTGAGTTTTAAAGTAGTATTAAAACAGAATTTGAACTGTACGTGTTAAAGCTTGCAGGATAATTAAATATGAAATGCTAACTTCAAGTCCATAGAGTTTATTGTCTCAAAGCACTTTGGTTCTGCTGATGGGACACTTTGTTTTCCTTGACAGAGTAGGAAAGAAGAATATCCATTTAAAATATGTGCTACTGTGGATAAAAAGCAAGTTTCAGAAAATCTTCCAAAATGTTTCCTATTCTATAATTTCATTTCCATCTTTTTTTTGAGAGGGGGGATCCCTACAAGCAAAATCATTACCATAATTTATTTATTTAGTCCCCTTCCAGTCCAGCTTTTGCCCTGGGCACGGGATGGAGTTGGCACTGGTCGCCCTCACAGATGACCTCCGAATGCATCTGGATTGGGGCGGATCGGCAGTGCCGTTGTTGTTAGATCTGTCGGCCACGTTTGACACTGTCGACCATCAGCTACTGATCCACCGCCTCGCCAACACTGGAATTCAGGGGCTGGCCTTAAAGTGGCTAGTTTTCTTTCTCCAAGGTTGGGGACAAAGAGTGGTGCTAGGGGATCAACTGTCCCGGAGACACCCACTGGAATGTGGAGTTCCGCAAGGGGCAGTGTTGTCCCCGATGCTTTTTAACATCTATATGCGCCCTCTTGCCCAGATTGCTTGGAGGTATGGACTGGGTTGTCATCAATATGCAGATGACACCCAGCTCTATCTGTTGTTGGACGGCTGGTCCGACTCCAAGCCGGAAGTCCTAGATTGGGCATTACAGGCTGTGGCTGGTTGGCTTAGGCTGAGCCGGATGAAATTGAATGCGATGAAGACAGAGGTCCTGTGTCTGAGTCGCTGTGGTCTGGGGGTAGGGACCCTGCTCCCAACCTTTGATGGGGCGCCTTTGGTGCCATCCAGGAGGTTAGGCTCCTGGATGCCTCCTTAACAATGGAGGCCCAGGTAGCAGCCACTGCCAAGTCGGCCTTTTACTATCTTCGACTGTTGAGGCAGTTGGCCCCCTTCCTCGAACGTGGCGACTTGGCAACAGTGATCCACACGATGGTCACCTCGAGACTGGATTACTATAATGCCCTCTACATGGGGCTTCCCTTGTCGCAAATCTGGAAACTGCAGCTGGTGTAAAACACCAGCCTAGTGATGGGACTCTCAGTGATGGGACTCTCAGTTCGGGAGCATATCCAGCCTGTGCTCAAAGCACTGCACTGGCTGCCTATAGCATACCAAATTTGCTTCAAGGTGCTGGTTCTCACCTTTAAAGCCCTTTATGGCCAGGATCCGACATATCTGAGGGACCACCTTTCCCCATATATGCCCTGGAGAGCACTGCGTTCAGGGACCCAGAACCGACTGGTCCTCCCGGGAATCAAGGAAGCCAGATTGGCTACAACTAGGGCTAGGGCCTTTTTGGTGGCGGCTCCATTCTGGTGGAATGAGCTCCCAGAGGAGATCAGGGCCATGTGGGACCTCTTACAGTTCCGCAGGGCCTGTAAAATGGAGCTCTTCCACCGGGCCTTTGGAGCCACCACCACCACCACTGTAGTTTGACCAGTGAAGGCATTTCTAGTAACAACTGACATCTAGCATGGTAGCCCTGGCCCATAGGTCCCTATGACTGCTGCCGGCCTAGTCCACTCTCTTTCCTCACAGTTGAAGTGGACCAAAGATATAGTGTGAATACTGAGTTGCTAGCACTTTAATATTGTTGTTTTAACATTGTTTTAAATGTGATGTATGTTTTTATGTATTAAAAGTTTTATCTTGTGAGCTGCCCAGAGCCAGCCTAGGCTGGAATGGATGGGGTAAAAATCAATGAAATAATAACTATTTATTAAATTGGATTTACTAGGTTGCCCTTCCCTACAAGTAGGGCTCAGGCCCTGTGGAACATCTCTTCCTTGCATGCCCTGTGGAATGGTAACAACTCCGGCAGGGCACAGATGTCTTCTGGCATGGTGTTCCACCAGGTGGGGGCCAAGGCTGAAAAAGCCTTGATTGAGGACAACCGGACCTCTCGGGCCAGCGACCACCAGGAAGGTCTTATTTCCTGAGCATAATGCTCTTCCAGGGGCATTCAGGGAGAGATGGTCCCAAAGACCATCAGAGGTCAAAACCAAAACCTGGAACCTGATCTGGTGTTCCACTGGAAGCCAATGCAGCTTGCACAGCACTGGTTGAATATGTGCCATCTGAGGGGTCCCAGTAAGGACCTGTGTGGCTGCATTTTGGACCAGTTGGAGCTTCTAGGTCAGGCGCAAGGGCAGGCCGACATAGAGCAAATTACAGTAGTCTAACCTGGAGGTGACCATTGCACGGATTACCATGGCTAGGTCGGTGTGAGACAGGTAGGGAGCCAGCTGCCTAATCTGGTGGAGTTTGGAAAATGCCTGGCTGGCAATCTTTGCAACCTGAGTTTCCATAGATAGGGAAGAGTCCAAGGTCTCACCCAAACTTCTGATGTACTGTGCCAGTGACAGAGGCACACCCTCAAGTTTTGGGAGCTAGCAACCAAAGCAAGGCTTTCCCCCACCCAGCCACAGACCCTCCATCTTTCCTTGATTCAATTTCAGTCGACTCTGTTTTAACCATCTCACCACAGTCTCCAGACCCTCAGCTAAATTCCCGGGAACAGTATGTGACCGATCACTCATCATCAGAAATGGCTGGGTGTCATCAGCATATTGATGGCATCCTAGCCTGAAACTCTGCACTAGCTGGGCAAGGGGGTGCATATAGATGTTAAACAACATCAGGGAGAGAAGCACCCCTTGAGGAATTTCAGTGGGTGCTTTCCCAGTGCCACCCTCTGTCCCCAACCATAGAGAAATGAGGTAAGCCACTGCAAGGCTGCCCCATGAATTCCAGCGTCAGCGAGGCGGTGAGTCAATAGGTCATGGTCGACTGTGTCAAACGCTGCTGTAAGATCAAGCAATATCAGCAGCACCTCGATCCAGCTGTCTGCGGAGATCGGCTGTGAGGGCAACCAGTGCCATCTCTGTCCTGTGGCCAGGGCGGAAGCCTGATTGAAATGGATCCAACACCGAGCTGTTCAGCAGCCGCTCTTTCAATTACCTTACCCAGAAATGAAAGGTTCAAGACTGGGCGGTAATTGGTCAGAGCCATAGGATCTGAGTTTGTCTTTTTCAGGAGTGGAACAACCACCACCTTCGGCCCCTTGGGAAAAGTCCCAGAACCCAGGGACAGATTGATGATACCTTCAAGGGGACCTCGTAATGTCTTGCTGCTGGCCTTCACCAGCTTTGAGGGGCACGGATCCAGGAGGCAAGTGGTTGGCCTAAGAGCACCCAGGATTCTGTTGACATCAGCCTGGGAGAGCTGACTGAAGGTGTCAAAAACCAAATCCAGAGATGGCCAAGGGGCCTCTAGTTCACTCACTGTATCAATATTGGCTGGAAGGTCACAGTGGAGTGATGAGACTTTATCTGCAAAAAAGCTTGCAAATGCCTCACCGCTTAAGGTCAAATTTCTATTACTTTGAATCCTCTCAGACAAGGACATAAGGGACCTAATTATCCTGAACAATTATGTGGGGTGAGAGCTAGCAGATGCAATGGAGGCCGCATAGAATTCACTGCCATCTCATAGGATTTCATAAGCATCCTATAAGATGCTCTCATACCTTCATTGTGAACTTGTCGCTAAATTTCCTCCAGTTATCTAAGCTGAGTTTCATAGTGTATCAGGGGGATGTTTTTTGATGGAGGTGAAGAGGACGTTGGGGGGTAATTGTTGATGGCTTCACAGAGCCTGGTATTCCAGTCCTCTATCAGCTCATCTAAGGAATCACCGAAGGGCATTGGTTCCCGCAGAGCATTCTGGAATCCAACTGGATCCATTAGTCTCTGCGGGTGAGCAAAAATCTGCTCGCCACCTAGAAGGGTGGTTGGGGACATCCAGTCAGACCTTTGGGGCCCAATGATTTGACCATAGCACCAACAATTTGGCCATCAGATCCATATCGACCCCTACTCCGAACATCAGATCCAGCGTGTGGCCTGCTTGATGTGTTGGCCTTGATACAACCTGGGTGAGCCCTAGTGCTGCCATGGCTGACACCAGGTTCACCACCTGCTGAGAGGAGGTGATATCAGCATGGACCTTGAAGTCCCCCAGTATAATAATCCATGGGAACTCCAATGCCCAACCAGCTGCCACCTCAAGCAAGCTTGGGAGGCTGTCCACTGGTACACTAGGTGGACGGTACCCCAGAAAGCCAGCCAAACTCACCTCAGAGACCCACACAAGGCCTACATAATCAATGCCAGCAATCTTAGGAGTGGAGAGTGCCCCCACCCCACTGTTAGAGACTGATGTAGGACTGAGAAACCCCCCGGGGGGGGGGAATAGTTCTTTCAAGGCAACTGTTTCACCTTCCCTCATCCAGGTCTCAGTCAAGCATGCCAGGTCCACTTCTTGTGCTGCAATATAGTCTTGCAGCATTCAGGTCTTATTATTAATGGACCTGGCGTTGTACAACAGCAGTGTTGAAGGAGAGTGTAAACATTCCTAGCCCTCACACCAGTGTATCTTGGGATGGGATGAAGGTTGGAAGGGAACTGAGCTTGCCTATATCTCCTTCCATCCAAGACCTTCTTCCACTGCCATACTTCGCCCTGCCCCTTATTATCGGGATCCCCAGTCCGGTATTGGCATTCTCGATGTTAATACCTGTTCCCTAGTAGAAATCAGTCAGTGCCTGCAGAGTACTTACTGTTCTAAGTTCCACTTAGTTCCAGTCAGGCATTCCCTAATGCTAGAACAAACAGGAAAGCTGCATCAACTTTGTTGGCTTGATGCTCTCATATTTTTAAGATTGAAGGATAGGTATGTATATTTTAAAACCTCATTTGAAACACCAAGAATAAAATTATTGGTCACAGTAGTGTTTAGTATGAAGTTTTACAGTGATGATGGGAGGAGGGGTGTTTTCAATATTGGAGAGGAAAGTGGTAATAAAAGGCAAACTCATAAATTTAGGGATTTAAAAAACCCAGACAGAGCCTGGTTCATATTTTATGGCACTCATCCAAAATATTTGCAGGCATAGTGCAACCTATTTTGTGATTGCGATTGTAGACCCTTAGAATAGGGTGATAATGGCCTGGGTCCAAAATTCTGACTGCAGGAGCCACTTTCCCTTATGAGGAGTGTTCAACTAATCTGCCTCCATCTGCAGACCTCCCCACCTCCCGATTCAAGGTGTGACCCTTCAGAGAACCTTTTTGGGGTATGCAGAGGAAAGTCAGCAAGTCTCTCCTTCACTTTCACAGCAGAATCTTTTGGACCCAAACCTTGGAAGTGATGCAAGCTGTTGATTTAAAAGAACTTGGTCATTTCTTTTTTGTTTGTTTGTTTTCTTGTTTATAGTTATTACATCTGTTAAGGAAAGGGCCGTTTTGTTCATTTCCTCTAATGTCAGTAGAGATTACACTTCTTTATTCAGTTTGTATGCATGTGTGTTTGTGTGTTTCGCTTGTTTCCCACCCAATTGTGATGAGTTTTGCAGGCAGTGTACTTCTTATCTAAGCAATCCTTCCTGCCAAATTTCAGGCAGATGGGAGAAAGTGTGGACAATTACATCTCTCACTTGCATAGAGGGCTGTGAACTGGTTTTTCCTCTTTTCTAGGATCCCCAAGCAGAACAGCATTCTGCAAAAGCATTCCCTTACTGTGGTTGGTTGATTTCAGTACTTTCTATGCCAAATTTGCTCATTTCTCTGCAGGGAGGGTGGAATATAAATACTACTACTACTACTACTACTACTACTACCACTACTACTACCACCACTACTACCAGTGTCTGGCTGGAGAAACCTGTTTCAAGCGCAAGAAAACAATTGCAGAAGGATTTAGTTCCCCTGCTTACATAATATATTTGGGTATAAAAGTAGACTTTTTCATCCACGTATGCTTTCTCTACAAGAGATTTTTCTTTCTGAAGCTTAAAGCTTCAGGGGGAGGGGAGGCACAATTGTTTTTACAAGTTACTGGGAGATCTCAGATAATAAATTAGTAGCTCTGTCTTGTAAACAGAGATTATCTGATTCTTTGCCACCATAGATCTTGTGCATCTTGTGTGTGTACATGTTTTGTTTAGGCAAAGCCTTAGTCCCTGTCTGCTGCTTCATCTGCAAAACAAGTAAGCTTTTTATCATGAGGAGGGCAAAGCCTTGGACTCTGCTTCTATCCCACCTCGCTCTCCACAGCCTTGCCTACAGCCTTGCCTACCAGCTGGTACAATCAAATCATGCCCTTTGCCTGGTTGATTATCCCAGACTGGAAAATAGTTCATGCAAATAAGATCTGTGTCTATATCAGGAATGGCCAAACTGTGGCTCAGGAGCCATATGCAGCTCTTTCACACATATGGTGCAGCTCCTAGAAGGGCGGTTGTGAAAGTGAAGGGGGGGGCAAGCCTCCCTGATCAGTCGTCCGTTTCCCAGCCATTGTTCCCCTCCCTGGGAAGGCTTGAGGTGGGGAGGAGCAGAGGAAAAAAACCCTTTAACTTTAAATGTGTTCTCAACTCCCCCCCTCCCCTCAATTGGTCAGCTTGGAGAAGGCGATTGTCTTTTTAAATCCCTACACCAAGTCAAGCCAGCTTTGAACTTAAAGCTGATTTCTTTCCACTTCTCCTTCCCCCCTTCCTCCCCCATTTGCTTTCTTTCTACCTCTCTTTCTCTCTCTCTTTCTCCCTTCCTTCCTCCCTCCCCCATCTATTTGCTTTCTTTCAACTTCTTTCTTTCCACCTTTCTCTCCCTCCCTCCCTCGTCCTTCCTCCCCCTCCCCATCGATTTCCTTTCTCCCTCTTTTTCTTTCTTTCCTTCCACCTCTTTCATTCTTTCAACTTCTCTCTTAGACAAATAAATATAATTGAACAAATAAATATAATTATCAATATCTGTTTTACCCCCTTTTGTTTTCATTTTTGGCAGCCTCATTTAATGTTAATAAAAAAGTAAATTGGCATATTTTTCAATAGAAACATGTGTGTAATATCTGTTCATCTCTTCCAGCTCTCAAACATCTGATGTTTATTCTGTGTGGCTCTTACATGAAGCAAGTTTGTCCACCGTTGGTCCATATAGAACATGAAAGCCTTCTAAAAACTACTGGGACTGTGCAGTGATTGGTAGAAAGCTGAAACACTGTGCAAGACTATTATGTTTGGTGGAAACATCAGCTATGTTTGGGCAATGTCCCTGTCAGGTACATATTTGCTCAAGCCTCTCAGTGCCCCCCATCAAACTAAGGGCAGACAACAACACACCAGAATATCTGCTGAATCTGATTGTTTCATAGTGTTACTAATGTTTTAAATTATCATAGTCAGATTAGTTATGTTAACCCCATTAATGAATAGGCATGATTACCTCTAATTTAGTTATTAGATAAATGTGCATTCCTATTATCCTGACAGGCATCAGAATCTTATTATATTAAATGTTTCAGAAACTCATTATAAAAGTAAGTAGTATCAACTGGCACCTCATTTACAGCTCCTGATAATTATCTTTCAATCCCATTATCAGGTTAAATTTGTCTCTGAAATTGCATCAATTTCTGTAAAAAAATAAAGAAATATTGCATCAAGTATACTCCAGACTATAGTAGAGTTCTTCCAGTGGCAATTTTCTGCAAGACTAACAGGTTTGTAACATTCATTTAGGCACAAAAAAGGTTCTGTTAATTTTGAGCCAAAACCTACTTCATGCTGGACAGTTTTATCTTCTCCTTCTTACTTAGAGGGATTCTCTTTTCTTCATGCAATCTCAAGGACAGAATAAGCTCTAGTGGTTTTGTGTGGTTGATATTTTATTCCACAGCCTGGATTTTAACTTTTAATACAATGTCTTATTCATGTATATAATTTTAACTAAACCATTATTCATGTAAACTCAGTAATGTGATTGCATATTATATATTACATATTCCCCTGATGAAGCCTGTTGGCAAAATACATAGGAAATTTTGGGAATTTTAATTGAGTAATAAAATATATTTTAACCTTATTTTGTACCATTGGCCTTAGCTTTATTTTTCTCTTTAAGGATAGGAGGGTTGCCAGGAAGGAGGGAAGACTGGGGAGGTGATACAGAGATGTGGGGAGCTGATACAGAGGAAACTGAGCCATTGCAGGTTCATTCGTCACCATGAAACTTGGCCATAGTTTTCCCAGGGAGAGGGTGCCAGGGAATGGAAAAGAGGAAAAGCTAAAGCGGGGTAGGGGGTTAAGATAAAAGTAAGTTGATGTATGGGAAGGAAAGAAACAAGGAAGCAAAGGGGGGAACCTGTGAGGGTTGCCAGGGAGGGGAAAGAGGGAATAGTGAGAGAGGGTGAAATGAGAAGCTCCCCACAAGTCTTTGTTGGTCTTCAACTTATTTTATCCTAAAGTTCATCTTTATCCCCCACCACACCTCCATTAGCTACATCTAAAGAAGTACAAATGCAAAGGCAGTCAACTTATACAGCAAGCTATACACAGGCTTTTGCATAGGAATGAGTATAAGGTATGGGGAGAGTTATGTATGTGTTATGGCATGGGTTTCCAACAGGTACTTATGAGCTTCTAGTACTAGCTGGCTGCTGAAAGAGTAATGCATGCATTCCCTAGGAGAAAAAGAAAAAGATCTGCCCTGGGCTTTTAAACAAACAAACAACCCTTTTATTTCATATGACTTTGTTCTGCTTTGCCGATTACTTCATTTTTGGCACTCTTCCTACTCCATATTTTGTTTCTAGGACAGAACGAAAGCTTGGTAAGATCCAGGGATGGGGAGGGTAGCTTGGGATATTAGTCTATACTCAGAAGTAGCTCTCACTGAATAAAAAGTGGGGCTGCTGGTTAAGTTCTTTCCTGTCCTTAGCAGCACTCTTTTCTGCTGATTTGCATGTCATCACCTCTTTTCTACATACAGCCAAATAGTCCATCAAGAAGGATTAAAAGAAATAATCCAGTTTTTTAAACGGGCAGTCTTCACCCAGGAGTTAAGTCCTGGGGTAGAGCTGTTACTGACATCTAGCTAAAGCAAACTTTGACTCAGTGTCATTTTAAACAAGATGGATATATGTTTGGATGGATGGGAAATTTTATAAAAGAACGTGCAGCAGATTCTTGAACTGTGAGTTGTACATGCCAAAACCAGCAAGACCACAGGGCTGAAGTCTCTGCACATGAGGAAAAACATGCACAAGATGTGACAGAAAGGTCACTTGGCACTTTCACTTTTGGCGTTCTCACTTTTGGCACCTTCCATAGCTATTACTCTTGGTTTGTTTATAAGCTGGCATCTTACAAAAGGCTGTAATACAGTTACTTCAAAACATGCTAGTCTTGGCTGCCTTGTGAAAGAAGAAGAGGTGCCTATTGCTTTCCCAGCATTTTAGAGCCATCTTTAGTTTGGTATATCCAGGTGGGTAGTCGTGTTTTCATTTCATTGCATCTGAAGAATTGTGCGTACACACAAAAGCTCATACCTTGAATAAAATTTTGTTGGTTTTAAAGGTGCAACTAGACTCAAACTTCGTTCTTTGGTTTGGTATGTATGGCTGAGGACAGACTGGCAAACGCCGTACGGCGGGGGCAATTCTCCCCCCCTTGTTCAGCCGCGCCGTGGAGGCGCGGCTGAACTTGAGTCTGTCCTCAGCCTATGTCTATCAGATACAAAGACAATGAGGGCTTTCTGTATCTGTTTGGAAAGCTCTCTTGTCTAAACAGTGTTGATTACCCATTTCTTTTTCTCTTAAATATGATGAGTTCTCAACACAGAATGATAGAGTTTTACAGATGACATAGGTCTTACCTTTTCTTTCCCTTTCATCACACACAGGTATACATCCTATGTTGTTGTGAGTCTTAAATTGTGTTGAATGAGTATATACGGAACTTCAATTTGTCAAATATTTTAAGCCTGAGAAATACACTTTCAAATGAATTTAGTAACGGGCTCCAATTTAAATATCATAGCTTTACTAAAACAATGGAGAAGAATAGGAGAGCAAAAGGAGGCAAGAATCCTTCCAAACTGATGCCTAGAGCAATGCAAGAAAGCCAAAACTTTTCAGATGAAGACTCTCCTCCCCCGTTAGAAATGGAGGAAGCAGAAGCTCATGTAAGCAAAAGGAAAAGAGAAGACTCTTTAACCAAAAAGCATTTACAGGAGATGCTGACAAATTTAAAACAAGATTTAAAAGAAGAGATAAGAAACAACATTACTCTGGTTATGAATGAGTTGGACAAAGTCAATAAAAAGCTACAGGACATACAGGAGAAGGCGGAGTCAGTAGCTGCCAGCATGCATAAGAACTCTAAAGAAATAGCTGAACTAAAAACCTTTGAAGGATGGACAAAAAGTTAGATAATGTTGTTGAAATGTAAATCACAGGAAACCAAAGTAAAATTTTGTGGAATTTCTTTGAACTTTAAGTTGAATAAGGACCTTACTGTTGCTTTAAATAATTAGTTAGAAGGAATTATACAGCTTCCGGGGCCAGTGGTAAACAGTGCTTTCCGCTTAAACCCCCCCTCCCGAATGGGCTCACCAGCATTGATACCTGACATCGTGGCAGCTCTAAAGGATACAAAGACTAAGCGAAATCTCTTGGAAATTGCCAGGAAGAACAGAGGTTTGAAGCTTGAAGACACTTTGGTCCAGCTGTACCATGATATTCCCTTTGAAATACTAAATGCCAGGAAAAATATGCACCCAATCTCACAAAAGCTTTCAGAGAAGAACTACAGGTACTGTTGGCTTCCGCTTGGTCACACACCGAGGACATATATTCACAGCCCATGACTTAACATCTGGTGAAGAGCTTCTGAAAGTGTTAGACTTGGACTCGGGCTAGGAAACCAAGAATTGGTAATCAAAGAAGAGGAACGTACTATAAGATTGCAAAGAACTATATTGAAGGAGATTGCTGCTATAGAGTTACCAATTTTTTTCTTTTGTCTTTCTTGTTTTCCCCAAACAAAGTAGCCTGGATTATAAAGTGTAGGGGAGTACACGGGAAGGGCTATTGGGATTCCCCCCCCCCCCCAACATCTCCCCAATGGGGAAGATTCATGTTGTGAGTCTGCTTCAGAATTGCTCCGGAGTCCTGGGGGGAGGGAACACTGATTAGAAGAACTCCAGTTAAAGAGGAAGAACAGAATTTAGTAGAAGATTGTAAGAGAGCAGAGTAACGAAATTGAGTAATATTTTTTTCTATCTTAATTTTTATCTTACTTTATTATAAATCATCTTAGTATATTAGTTTTGCAATGAAATATATATAGAATATATGATTATAAACATAAGGAGATCTATTGGGAAACTATGGGAAACAGAGTTTCCCTAGAGCCGGCTTGCTGGCTAGGCGGGGTATAAATTGAAACAAACAAATCAGAATAGAGTTGGCAACTTGTAGTAGAAAATTATTAAAGAATGTTAATTTCATTTCCTTTTGTAAAAAACTTGTAATTAATTTCTAAGATTTTGAAATTAATAAAAATTTAATTTGTTTCTTGTCATCCATGATTTTCTGGGGTCCTGAATTCATCACAGTGTGCTTTGTGTTTGTGTGGTAGCTCTGCTTTTGAGAGCATCCACTTGATGGACGTCTTCCTTGGTTTACGACAATCAGAAACATGACCATATTTGAAGAGTACTGGACTCGGGAGACCAGGAACAGTGAAATCATGAAGCCTTTATTGAGTGATTCAGCATGCCCAGTAGATGGTCAGAACAAGCATGCTTACAGGGCTCCAGGGCCCTCATTATATGCTGGCTGGAGCCACACCTCCGGCCGCACCCCAGAGACCTGATAGGGGCTTTACATATGTGCATGTTTGTCATAGGTTCCCTGGAGGAGCCTTTGGCCGCATTGGCTCCCCAGGGAGAACTTAGGTCCCACATTGGTGGAGGCTTAGAATCCGGACGTCTATTGTTCCTCCAGATTCAAGCTCCCCTCTGCCTGAACATGTGCTCTGGCCATGCAGCGGGCGCCATTACCTGGGAGCACATGGCAGGCCGGTTGTTACGCGGAACATACTACATTACAATATTTTAACTAGTCTGAGGCCATTTTCACAGTAGATGAAAATACTCTATATCGTCTCCTGTGTTGTAGCTGTTAATGTTTAACAGTGCTGTTCGGTGGGTAATTGTCATTTTGGGTGCAAAATTTTTAAATGCACTAAAGCTTAAGCTACATTCAGATAAAGTTTAAGGTACTGGATTTTTGATAAATACCTCTGAGCATTTGAATTTCCATCCACATGAGTTCTGGAATGATAACAGGTCAGGTGGCTGTTACAAAAAAGCTAAGTTGCCACATGCTTTCTTATGTAGAAGAAAAAACACAAGTTTGCCAAGAGGTACAGTTTGCCAAGAGGTACAGTGCATGTAGACTTTGAGATAACTGCTCTGTGTTCAGTCTAGCAGAGCACTATGTTAGGATTTTCCAGACACACTCCTTGCACTTCTGGAATTTTTAGCAGTTAGTGAAAGGGCTTTGGGAACAATTCAGGGGATTTCAAAAAGAAATGCCAGGGCTGTTGCTAGCATAAGGTTGCACTGGATCCAATGATTTGTCCAATACTAGGGGGCTTTAGGATGTTGACTTAGCCCTTTCCCACCACTGGCATGCCCCTTTAGCCTTTTTTTAAAAAATACCAGTGCCAGAGTTACACCAGCTCCGTGCTGGCTTGGCACCAGTATATCTCGAGATATGCCAGCATATCTTTGAGATATGCTGGTATAAGGCTTAGTTGACCTCTTAAGGTATTTGAAGGTAGGGCCAACCCTTTATGGGGTGACTGAATCCTGTCAGTGTTGCTCTTAATCCTCTGAAGGAATTGGGCTCTCTCATTTGCTGCTGCTGCCTCATTTGCCTGAGGAGTGATTAATGGGGGAGGCAGTGGTGGCAAGGAGCAGACTTGCTGCTGCTCTCTCATGTACCACTCAGGACGTTGGCAACTTGAGCCTGTCTGCTGAGGGGTAGGCATAAGCAGGGGAGCATACTAGGCAGCATCTTGAGAAGAAGGCTTTACAGTAGTGTTTTTGAAGAGCCACCCCACATCAGACATGGCAAACTCTATTTGAAACTGAGGAGGCTTCCAAGAACCATTTGCTGTGTGACATTGTCATTGGAGTTAGCCTTTCTGAGAAAAGTCATGGCTGTTCTGAGCCTAAGCGGCCGCTCTGTGTTCCAGCCACAGTGTTTATCTATTAAACACAATATTTATAAAAAGCCAGTTTGGAGATATGAAGGAAGGAGAAGAACAAGGCAAGGTCAGTGGGAAATGCATTAATCCTTTCATTTTCTGGGCCACGGTTTGTTCCAATATTTGTGGAGCAACTCTAGAAATAATACCAAGTTCTTCAATGGATAGTGAATCTTTTGGCCAAGTCCTATCTTCCTACATGCATGCAGCTGGATTGTAAATTAAACACTTTCTTTTATGTCAGTGACTCTGTAGAAACTTGGGATAGAATGAGAAATGTAAGAAAGGTATTTATAATACTGTCATTCAGGCACTGAACTTTCTTAGTGGTTAAGGTAACTGGTAACTCTGTTAACTAAGGCCTTGAGCAGTCAGGGACCAATGTGTCTGTGGAACCATCTCCTCTGTTACATCCCCGGGAGAGTGTTACGCTCCTTGAACCGCAATCTGCTGGTGATCCCTGGCCCCAGAGACATCCAGCTGTCCTTAACCAGGGCCAGGGCCTTCTCAGTCCTGGCCCCAACCTGGCAGAACTCTCTACCAAACACCATCAGGGCACTGCGGGACCTTATGCAATTCCTCATGGCCTTTAGGGCAGTGATGTTCCATCAGGCTTTTGGTTGAGGACAGCGACGCTTTCCATCCTGGCTGACACCCTCCTCTTACTCCTCCTACTCTCCTCTCCATCAGACTGCTTTACTCCCCCTCCCCATACCCACAAGGTGGCCACAGTCCGAAACTGGGAAGAAATTTGATCTTTTCGCCATTTGATCTTTTTAGATTACTGTATTTTTTGGTTTTAATGTTTTGTATGTTGTATATACCCAGAGTCCTGCAAGAGCAGGGATTGAGCGATTCACAAGTTTAATAATAAATAAAAATAAAAACTTAAGGTTAGAGGTTTTCTGTAAGATTTCTGCAGGTTATTTTCAAGAGTTAGACCTTCCTGGTCGAAGAATTTGGGCCTATAACTATCATGATCCTCCCCTAATTTGGGACTAGAGATATCAAAAAGAATGGAAGAGAATGATAATGTAATAATTTGTGGAAGCCTTGTGCAAAAATGCAGAAACGATTATATAAAACATGTATAATGCATGTATGATGCCCCAATCCTCTTCTCTCCTTTAGAGGCAATATTTTCCATTTGTTTTTCTTTCCCTTTTGTGACTGAGCCACCCTAGTTGCCTGCTTTCTTCTTTCCTGATGAATTCTGGCTGTCCCACCCTGTCACAGTACAGTATTTTTATTTATTTTATTTATTTATTTAGGGATTTGTATCCCGCCCTCCCCGCAAGCGGGCTCAGGGCGGCTCACATGGGCCCACGGCCAATCAAACATTAAAACATGTAAAATCATTAAAACATTCATATAAATATGATACAATAAATACATTAAAAGATATGGCGGCTAGATGGCAGGCATAGCCCCCCCCCCCACCATGCAGGACCAGGGTCATCATAGATGTTAAATGATGGATGGTATCATCGGTGGCGGCTCCTATTTAAAAGCCTGGCGGAAGAGCTCCGTCTTGCAGGCCCTGCGGAACTGCATTAGATCCCGCAGGGCCCTGATCTCCTCTGGGAGCTCATTCCACCAGATAGGGGCCGCCACCGAAAATGCCCTGGTCCTTGTCCTGGCTAGCTTGGCGTCCCTGGGGCCAGGGACGGATAATTGACGGGACGGATAATCGATGTTCAGACCCCGACCGTAGTGCTCTCTGGGGTATGTACGGAGAAAGGCATGTTGGACCCTGGTATGGACCCTGGTTGGACTAAGGTATGTTGGACCCTGGACATATAGGGCTTTATAGGTAAGAACCAGCACTTTGAAGCGAACTCGGTATGCTATAGGCAGCCAGTGCAGTGCCGCCAGCACAGGCCCGATGTGGTCATGCCTCGCAAGACCCATCAGCAGCCTGGCCACGGCATTCTGCACCAGCTGCAGCTTCCGAATTTGCCCCAAAGACAGCCCCATGTAGAGAGTGTTACAGTAGTCTAACCTCGAGGTGACCGTCGCATGGATCACTGTGGCTAGGTCATCGCGGTCGAGGTAGGGAACCAGCTGCCTCGCCAGCCTCAGATGATAAAAGGCTGACTTAGCAGTGGCTGCTACCTGGGCCTCCATTGTTAAGGAGGGCTCCAGGAGCACTCCCAAACTCCTAACCCTCGCCGCAGGCACCAACGGCGCCCCGTCGAAGCTTGGGAGCGGGACCCCCCGCCCCAGGCCGCAGCGCCCCAGACACAGGACCTCCGTCTTCGCCGGGTTCAATTTCAACCTGCTTGATCTGAGCCAGTCAGCCACGGCGTGCAATGCCCGGTCTAGATCGTCTGGGTCGGAGTCTGACCAGCCGCCCAACATCAGATAGAGCTGGGTGTCATCCGCATACTGGTGACATCCCAGCCCCAACTTTTGGCTGTTTGCTCAGCCCAGAAACCTTAGGAAAGGTATGGGAGCCCCCACTTAAGAAGTTTTTATATTTCAAATTAACATAATATTTTATTCAATATAGAGAGGAAAGGTCAGGTAAATCAGGTGTAAAATTTTTGAGGTAACTCAATATAAATAACTCTTGAGGTAAAATCAGTACATGCAAAGACTTTAGTTCTTACCTTTCAGGCTAATGAAAGTTTCTTAAGCTATTCACAGTTACTTAACTCTTTGTGTTGAGAGGCTTTTGTTCCAGTGTTTTCTAAGCTTTTTAAAAGTGTAGTCCATCACAGCATGTTTTAAAAAACTCTTTTCATATTTTAGGAGTGGTTAATAGCTTTGATCCTATGTGTTGGGTGTAGGGTTGTCACCTCCAGGTTGGGAAATACCTGGAGATTTTGGAGGTGGAGCCTGAAGAGAGCAGGCTTTGGAGAGGGGAGGGGAGGGACTTCCCTGGTGCATAATGCCATAGAGTCTACCCTCCAAACTGCCCTTTTTTCCAGGCGAGCTGATCACTGTTGCCTGGAGATGAGTTGTAACAGTGGCAGATCTTTAGTCACCACCTGTAGGCTGGCAATCCTAATTGGATGCCTAAGAACATTTTTCATGGTTTCCATCTCCACTTCCCCAAGTAGTCCCCTGAGATCTCCAAAAGTTGCTGGAGATTGCAGGACTCTCATGGACAAAAAGCCATGCAGCCCAGTGGACTGCAGTGAGGAGGGGAAGCCTGGTGAAATAATCCTCTGCTTTTCTTCTGTTGGTGGAAATTCCACTGGAGTAGTAGTAGTAGTTGGTTTTTATTCCCTGGTTTCTCTATCCTAAGGAGTCCCAAAGTGGCTTACATTCACCTTCTCTTCCTCTCCCCACAGCTGTTGTTGCCACAAGTGGCCTGTCTCGATATTCAAGGGAATTAGCTATGAGACAGAGGAGGCCGCAAGGATACAAGGGATCACACCTATATATACCAAGGTCCAGTTCAGTATGAAGACTCCAGATTTAAAGAGTGTTCAGTAGTTTTACTAAAGAATATCCCTGCATACAATCACACTAAGCAATCAAAATATACACACAATCCAGAACTAAGAAATAAAGAGGTGATGATAGAGAAATTTAGGAGCAGTTATTGAGGGTTGTGCTACCTGTCCAGATGTCTGTGTAGAAGAAAGCGCAAATGGCCAGTGTTCCACACTTAGAAAGGAGACCCAAAGTAGAGGCTGTGGGGGTGTACCCTATAGTAGGCACTATCAGAGTACACATTGAGGCAGGGCTTACTCTCCATTTTTATAGGAATTCAAGGGGTGGTCTCTCAGGACTTGACTTGATGAGATTGATGGTCTTACTAGGGTAGGTTGAATGAGTTTGATGACCGTTGATGGTCCTAATGAGGTGGGTTGAATGTGTTCCCAGGCTTAGACAAAAGGGGGAAATGGGTCTCTGATAGATGTCAGGAAGAATCATTGATAAATTTAATGTTCAATCAGTTTGTCTCAGTATCCTGAGGGAGGGAGCAGGAAGGGCAGGTGTTGGAACAAAAGATTTCCACATAGGCATCAGTATCACATGGGGATATAGAGATAGAGAAGGTTTCACCAGATGTCTAATGAATGGCTTTGAGAATGCAGATACTTTACCTGAAGGAACTCATGGCTATTTCATATGCATACCTTTGCTGGGTGGAGGGAGATATGGAGATTGCCCTCGAGGGTGCCTTGTGCAACCTTAGACTGAAACCCTTTGCTGAGCTATGGCTAGTTCTTTGGCACAGGTCAAGAGTGTCCTCTTTGGCCTGGCTGTGTGGGTCTCTGGTTCAAGTCAGAAGTGGGGTGCCCCACTATTGGGGCTACCCCACGAGTAAGGCAGCACCTCTGAGCTACACTGTCACCTTGTGAGGTAGGTGAAGCTAAGATGGTTCTGTGAGAACTGTAACTGGCCAGGAGGCTTCATGCGGAGGAGTGGGGAATCAAACCCGGTCCCCCAGATCAGAGGCCACCGCTCTTAACTACTATATCTCAGTGGTACAGGAGTGTTCCAGCCTGGTTACCCCTTTTCAGGCGCAGTCCCTGCGTACCTTGTGACTTTGTTTACACACAAGTCCTGCACCCTCCAGCACCAGCATTTGAGAGGTCTCAAGGGCTTGTAGGAAAATGTGGGAGATGCAAAAGAATTGCATTCATATGTGTCCATAGGGTCCAAGACCAAGTTATGGAACCTATAGTAACGGTCCCTCTGCTGCATACAATACAGTGCATTTTTTCACTTTTCTTTTTCTACGGAAAACTAGAAGAAGAAGAGGAGAAGAGATTGGATTTATACCCCACCCTTCACTACCCAAGGGAGTCTCAGAGCAGCTTACAAACTCCTTTCCCTTCCCTTCCCCGCAACAGACACCCTGTGAGGTGGATGGGGCTGAGAGAGCTCTGACAGAAACTGCTCTTTTTCAAGAACAGCTGTGCCAGAACTATGGCTTGCCCAAGGTCATCCAGCAGGTGCAAGTGGAAGAGTGGGGAATCAAACCCGGTTCTCCCAGATTAGAGTCTGCACACTTAACCACTACACCAAGCTGGCTAACTATGTAATACAACTTCATCTGTGGCTGCCATTCATACACAACAGAGTCGATTATTTTCTAGCATCCTTTTTCTTCTTGGTTTTTTTTGTACTCTCAACTTATTCCTCATTTTCTTGGCCTTCATTCCACTGGCATCAGAATCTGTTTGGGCATGGATCTTCCACATATCTCTCCCTTCCCCCACATTTTCACAGTTGTGGAGTCAGTTTATTTTTTTCTTCACATGTTTCAAATAATCAGGATTTTCAAGGGAAAGTGCTATCATCATAGGTGGTGTCACAGCATTGTTCCTCCTTTTACGTAATTTTTTTTCACATGCTTATATCAGTATTATGGCTGAACTAAAAAAGATTGAAAATCAACACACACTTGGGGGCAAAGAGAAAGAGTGGAGGGCTCCAGTGACACATGCAAGGATGCTGAGGGGGGATAGTATTCCCTGCTGCTGGCTATTGGGGAGGATTGATCATGTCCGTTCCCCCCCACCACCCCGCCTACCTATCTTTGCATGGGGAAGCTTAAAAAAGGAGCAGGTCTGCCACCCATCTGTTTATGAATCATATGTGAAGTGCTATGTCCCTTTAAAACCCTGCCACTTTTTTTTTCAAGTGCAGGAAGTAGTCACAACCCACACATTTTTAAAAAAAAATTAGCACTTAAATATTGTTTTTTAAAAGAATATTTTATTATATTTCAAAATTAAAGAAGAGAAAAAACAGTAGATAACAACACAAACAAGCAGAAAAGAAAAATCCACATACAACAAACATGAAGTCTGTATTCATCATAATAGTGGAATCTGTCTATTGTGCACATACAGTTTAAATTTTCAAGAATTTGAAGAAGAAGAAGAGATTGGATTTATATCCCGCCCTTCACTCACTTGGAGTCTCGGAGCGGCTTACAAACTCCTTTCCCTTCCCCTCCCCACAACAGACACCCTGTGAGGTAGGTGGGGCTGAGAGAGCTCTGAGACAACTGTCCTTGAGAGAACAGCTGTGCCAGAGCAATGGCTTGCCCAAGGTCATCCAGCAGGTGCAAGTGGAGGAATGGGGAATCAAACCCGGCTCTCCCAGATTAGAGTCCACGCACTTAACCACTACACCAAACTGGCTCTCTAACCTTATATTCCAGTGTTTAAATCTTCCAGTTTTTAAAGCCATTTGTATAACCTTGACCAGTTCTTACCAAAAGTTTCTTCACTTTTACCTTGTAACTGTAATGTCAGTTTATCCATTTCTGCTGTTTCAAGTAGTTTATAAATTATTTCTTCTTTTGATGGTACTTCTTCTTTTTCCCAGTATTTTGCATGTAAAATCCTAGCCATACAATCATATACAATTATGTATATATCTGGTTTTTAAAATGTGTCTGGAATAATCTCTTTTATACATAATTTTCTGTTGGTGGTGTCACGTTCCTGAAGATTCCACACGCCACCCCAGCCTTTGGTCCCCTGGCCTGTCAATCAGAAGCTGTCCCTATCCACTGGCTGTGAATACTCGCATGCCATTGACTGGATCTGCTCCTCTTCCCCGCCCACTCCTTCAGCCTCTGTGCCCTGTCAGAATTCCAGGCAGATTGGCCTTCTCCAGGTTCCCTCCTGTGGGGGGATTAACTGTTACCTCAGCGGCTGTTGGTAGGTGAAACGAAATGGCAGTTACCTGTGTTTAAAAGACGGCTGCTGTCTGTGGCAAAAAAATGCAGGAAAAGAGGGACCCTCCCAAGGGGCGGGGCACCATCAATATAGACTCCAGCCCATCCAGGGAGGATTGTGTTTAACCCCTGTGTTATTCAGTTGTCCCTCATTCATTTAGTGTTTGTGTGTGCCCCATAATTGTGTAGATACTAAAATAAATTATTCTGTTTGGACCAATAATCTGTGTTGTGCTCTAACCTCATAGTCCCCCCCCCCCCCCCAGCCAATACCAAAGGGAGGGGGTAGCCCAGGGAAGCTAGGAAAGGCCAGACCCTTTCCAGGGATCCTCCAAAGATCAGGGATTCCATCTCCAAATAGGGAGATTTGGCCACAGGGGTCTCACTGTCCCTCTAAAAAGGCATTGACACTTCAGTGACTGGTGGCAGGGAACTTAAGAAGTGAGATATACCCACAGGACGAGGGTGGTAGGCGAACAGCTGAGTTGTAAACTGGAGCCCATTCTGCCAAAGTAGGCAACCAAGCTTCATTCAGACAAAGGAAAGAAACCCTTCACAGGCCTTTGTGAAGAACTCATTGGGCCCAGTCCTGACTAGGGTTGCCACCTCCAGGTAGGGAGATTCCTGGAGATTTTCTGGTACAGTCTATGGAAGCCAGGGTTTGGGGAGGGGAGAGGCCTCAACTGAACAGAATGCCATAAAGTCTACCTTCCAAAGCAGTTATTTTCTCTGGGCAGGAGAGATCTGTCGAGAGTTCAGTTGTGATCCCTGGCGATCTTCAGGCTCTACCTGGAGGTTGGGTACCCTAGGCGTGGCAATCAGTGCTTCAGAGCAGGGCCTGCTAGATCCAGGTTCTTGCTGTTGAAGCTGAGTGGGTGATTGTGAACCAGTCACAGATTTTCAGCCTAACCTCCCTCACAGGATTGTTGTGCAAGTCAAAAGGGGAGAGGAGAAAAAAGACCACTTTTCCTCCTGGAAAATGTATTTATTTAAATTTCTATCCCGTCCTCCCAGCCAAGGAAACCATTGTTGCCAATCTCCAGGTGAGGGCTGGAGATCACTCAGAATTACAACTGCTCTCCAGATGGCATTGATCAGTTACCCTGGAGAAAATGGTGGACTCTGTGTTCTTATACCCTGCTGAGATGCCCCACCCCCTCCATGACAGCCAATGTGATGTGGCAGCCAGGGCGTCAGAGGACGGTAGAGGCTGCAGTTGTGTGTGCGGGGGAGATGAAAAGCTGAAGAGTGAGGGGGAAATTAAAATAGGTTGATGCTTGGCTGGGAAGGAGATAGGGTTGCCAGCTCCGGGTGGGGAATTCCTGGAGATTTGAGGGGTGGAACCTGGAGGGGTGAGGTTTGAGGAGGGGTGGGGCCTCAGACAGGTACAATGCCATAGACTCTGCCCTCCAAACTAGCTATTCCGTCTTGGGGAATTACTGTTGCCAATCTCCAGGTGAGGGCAGAAGATCACTCAGAGTTACAACTGCTCTTCAGGAAGCAGAGATCAGTCCCCCTGGAGAAAATGGTGGACTCTGTGTCATTATACCCTGCTGAGGTTGCCACAGCAAATTGGCGCTGAGTGTCCAAGGCCTTGGCATTCTCCCAGAGCCTCTTTCTAGAGCCCATTGTATTTATTTCCACAACGGGCCTTATTCCTAGTATTTAATAAAAACAGTTCTGGTACAAATAGAATAAATGTATCTATTATCTTTTGCAGTATCTTATGGATCCACATCCAGTATTTTTTATTACATTACATGTTCACCACATGTGAAAGAAAGAACTAGTATTTTGTTTACATTTCCAACATACATTCGACATATTTGGGTACCGTTTCACAAGATTTTCTGATGTCATATGCCATCTATAGAACATTTTATAAATATTTTATTTAAATGGAATAGCTTTTGTAAATTTTATGTTTGATTTCCAGACCTTGGCCCACTGGTCTAGCTGAATATTATGCCCTATATTTTGTGCCCATCTGATCATTTATATTGTTATAGCGATGTAATGTTGCAATGATAAGTTTAGCAGGTTCTCTGAATTCCCAGAAAGGCATATCTCCACAAGGGAAAGAGCCTGGCCCTAGAGACAATCCAGAAAACCTGCTAAACCTCTCTCTCTCTCTCTCTGTATATGCTTATATCAATGTAAAAGCTATATTAGAACACTAAAAACCCAAACTACTTATCTTGCCGGGAGGGGGTGGGGTGAGTTAGTGGTTTGACAATGACAACAGTCCAGTCATCAGAAAGTGGGCTGGAGGTGGGTGAAAGTGGGCAGGACAAAGACAACCATCGGAAACATAATGTACAAGGAAAAGGCAACTCAGAGTTGGCTTCCAGAAAAAAATCAGGTTAAAAGTGGTCTCAAAAGAAATGGGGGGAAAAAACAGGGAGGCAACAACAAACCTGACATGAAAGCTAAAGGCACAAAAATATGTGCAGAAATCAGGGGATAAACAAAACCAGTATGGGGCCAAAACCAATGGAACAAAACCCATGCAGAAATCCCCTTGACAGAGGGCAACAGTTTTCCTATTACTGCATCCTTGTGTGGTATGAATTTGCCTGCCATACAACTTCTAAAAAATACTGTGCATGGTTAAAAAAAAATTGACAGACCTACAGAAGAACAGCTTGGAGGCACATGAATCATGGCTGCTATTGATATTGCTTCAGAACTCACTTGTGGTCTACAGTGCTCTGCGAGTAAGGAACATCCTTGTCTCTTGCGCCTGTTAAAGAGGAAAAGAAGTCCTGAGTGTTTGGCCAGTAGCAGCAGTAGTTAGAATGGAATGCCCTGAGAATTGCCAAGGGAAAGGTCTGTGCTCTCTGTTGCCTTCACTGGTGCAATTTGATTGGTTATAGGGACTCATGGTGAACAAGGTCCTGCTTTCTGCATAATACGTATTGACTGTAGTATGTTTTGTAGTGTTCTATCTGCAGCTGAAATGCAGTAATGTTTCCTGGTGGATGGCTATGCGGGTTCTGAACAGTGAGCATTAGTAACATGCTCTTCCTGTATTTGCTCTCGGGTCAGGCTAATTAGTTTTTGTGCCAAGTACCTTCACTGTGTTACCCGACATCAAAGCCTTCACTTGTATGCTCAAATTCTCTCTGCACAAGCCAGAAGAGAGATAGTTCCATGTTATGCACCTTATCACATGAAAGGGTTTATACAGTACTTGTTGTGTGGCATGATTGAAGCTAGTCAGAATTCTCTTCTCTGCAGTGGTAGTGTACATGGAACAGGTAATAATAGTGGTAGGGGAAGTCACTTTTGGTTTTGTGTGGAGTTCCATGGGTATGTTTTTACTTACACTGTTATAATGACACCATCACTGAGGGTGGAACTCTAACTGAGATCTAAGAATCCTGACCGGGGGCCGCTTTGTCAGTCTTGGCACCTCACAGCTTTGACTCCTGCATTGGTGAATTTGTGGCAACACTGGGATTGTCTATGCATAAACTTTGTAATATCTTGATCTTGATCAGGTCTTGGAAGCTAAACGGGGTTGGCCCTGGTTGGTATTTGGTTGGGAAACCACTAAGGAATTCCAGGGTTACAATGCAGAGACAGGCAATGGCAAACCACCTCTGTTAGTCTCTTGCCTTGAAAACCCTCTGGGGCTGCCATAAGTCACCTGAAACTTGACGGCACTTTACTCAATGCATGTTGATGAAGACTACAATCATAGTGGGCTTTTGCAGTAAACTCTTACAGGGGATATAGCATTTTAAGGCCTTACAGTTAGCAAAGAATACACCCAATAATATTAGCAATACAGAGCTTTCTTCCACTGTCTTACCCATTACTTGCAGCTGGGCAGAAGCAAGTTAAATGCTCCATCTGTCTTTTGCGGGTGAAGGGGGGAACCAAAAAGTCATTATAAAATGCTGGAAAGCTGAAAAACGCTGTATATTTTAAACTGCTTCTAACTGTTAAGACCATAGTAAATGGTACTAGCTAGCATTTCCATATTGCCCAATGTTTCTGGTATTTGTCAGGGAGATTGTTAGATTTGCTGTTTTAAGCAGCAAATATGGTTTCTTTTCTGCAACACCGATTTTCAGCAGAGGACAATATATTACCATAATGGAATTTTTTCTCCATCTCTGCCATTCAATGGTTCAGCCTTTTATGTCTGGGTTTAGGTTGGTATTTCTTTTGCTTCTTTATGCTGCTGAGGTTTTGTTATATATATTTTGAGCTGTGTCTTTTTAAAAGTTGGAACACTGGGGCCTTTAGGCAGGCTTGTAGGCTCGGAATTTTTGGCTGGTGGGGCAGGGGCTGGTTCGCTGGGGAGTGGGGAGCAGGGAACTTAATTAGATTAAGTGGGGGTAGCAAAGGAAAGAGAGAGAGAGAGAGAGAGAGAGAGAGAGAGAGAAGGCATGTCTTGTCTCTCTCTCTCTCCTTTCCCAGCCCACCTGAATCAGTGGGGAGGCTGCGGAAGGAAAGAGAGAGAGAATACATGCCTTCTCTCCCTCTCTTTCCTTCTCCAGCCCCCCTCCTCCCCCAGGCTGGGGAAGGAAAGGGAAGCCACCCTGCTGCTTCTGGTCAGTTTTACTTCCCTCCAACCTAATAGCTGATGGAGAAGTAAAACTGACCAGAAGTGGAAGGGCTCCTTCATGTCCCACCATGGCCACTGGCCTCCCTTTAGGGAGGCTGCAGCTTTGCTCCCCCCCCCCCCCGGCTGTCTGTTTTATCTTCATGGTGGAATCATTGCTAACTAAAAAGTGCACCATAGTAACTTATTCAAGAAGATTATCTGGCTTCAAGGAATCTCATGAGTTACCTATTCTGAAAAAGTAATGAAATTGGTGATTCAGAAATGTAGTTCTGAAGTTTTGTTTTGTTTTTTAAAAAAACCGATTTATGTTACTCATGTAATTACATTCTTAACATTTAAACATTGTCAAATTGACCAAAAGCAAAGCATGTGAATATTGAGGAACATGGTTTTGTTTTCCCTTTAATTCCAAGACCACAAATGTTACTGATGTTTTATTTATTTTTAGCCTTTTAACAGAGAAAGAAACCCTGAAATATCATTTGCTCACCAGCTTTATAGAGTGTAAGCCTCATAAATTATTATTATTTACAGTCTTTTTGGAGGCTGCTTTTGTTTTGTTTTCACAGCCAGAAGCAGTAAAATAATCAATCATGCAATAATGTCATGGATAATTATCATGTTACTTAGTGTGCTTTGAGCTGCAGGTGTCTCTAGTGCTGCTATTGGATACATTTAAGACTCAGGGAGTGAAATGTTTATGGAATGCCTCCTCATTTTCAGGAAGCATTTTTATTTGGTGCAGGACTTAACCAACAGTTGCGGTCTGTAAGAAGGCAAATAAGCACTTGATTCTCTGAGTAATTTAAATTCATAAACTCCTGGATTTTACCTAAGTGCTTTCTACACTAAGTATTGGTAACAGGTACAGTTCTAATATGTGCAATTGTTATCTAAGCAGTGAGTTTAATGCCATAAAAATAAATAAGGGCTTCTAAGCCTGTTCCCAAAAAAAGTAATGTCAGTTTGGTATAGTGGTTAAGAGTGGCAGACTCTAATCTGGAGAACCGAGTTTAATTCCCAACTCCTCCACATGCAGCTGCTGGGTGACCTTGGGTCAGTTACAGTACTCTCAGACCTGTTCCCTCAAGAGCAGTTCTCTCAAAGCTCTCTCAGCCCCACCTACCTCAGAGGGTGTCTTTTGTAGGGAAAGGAAGGGAAGGAGATTGTAAACCGCTCCAAGACTTCGAGTGAAGGGCAGGGTATAAATCCAGTTTCTTTTTCCTCTTCCTCCTCTTCCTCTTCTTCTTAACCACCTGTGTTTGACTTTGCTTCCTGTAAAATTATTGAAATACCCTGCATGCTCAAAAAAGTAGCAAGCACTGGTCTTGGTTGGATTATCTGTGAAGACTGATAGGAGAAGAAGCTGGTTTTTTTTTTGTAAAACTCACTTCCTCAGTCCTTGTTAGTGCTAACAACGGTCCCACTAGATGCGTCTGGCAGAGTTTGTGTCTGGTGGGCTAAATGGTGAGTTGAGTGGCATCCCAATAAATATTATAATGTGGAGAAAGCAAATATAGCCAAATTACATCAATATGCAGCTTAGAGCAGTTGACCCTTCCAGTTGTCTCTGCAGCCCTAGCTACACTGAGTATGCTGTGATGGCCTCTCCTCATCTGGCATTTTATTAGTGCCAAATAGGTGGTTTATACAGCATCTGCTATCCAAATGAATGAGGTGGTTGGCCTGATCTGTATTGCTGAGACATGACTGATGTGAATGTGTGTGGGGGTGTTACTGTTGTTCATTCCAGTCTGCAAAAAAACACCAAGAGAGGCGGAGTTGCTTTCAAGGACTTCATTTCCCCATTGAGTCCAGCTGTTCCTTGTCTCAGTGCCTGTAAGCCTCTGGTCTGGTAGGAGCCCAACAGAGTAGCGAAGAGAAAAGGATTCCAAGTGTGGCTTGATTTCAAGAGTTTAGAAGTTAGTTAATTTGCATGAAGAGCCTTCCATGTGGCTTGGACTGCCTTTAATTCCTGGTTAGTAAGGCTACCTGTGAGGGACTGGCTAGGTTCTGCCTCTCTCCAAGAGCAACCAATGAGAGCTGACAAATGTTGAGGAAGGAAGCTTTGAAAGACAGCAGTTGAGGAGGACAGGAGCAGCAAAGAGAGGATGACATCTTAGAGGCTGTGGTGAAAATGTAGTCAGGGTCCGACATACCTGAGGGACCACCTTTCCCCGTATATATCCTAGAGAGCACTTCGGTCAAGGTCACAAAATCATTTGGCCCTCCCAGGTCCCAAGGACGCCAGGCTGGCTGCAACCAGGGTAAGGGCTTTCTTGGTGGTGGCTCCACATTGGTGGAATGAGCTCCCGGAAGAGATCAGGGCCCTGGGGGACCTTTTGTAGTTCTGCAGGGCCTGCAAGACAGAGCTCTTCCACCAGGCCTTCAATTAGGAGCTGCTACCATCACCATCACTATTATCACCATCATTTCAGTGGTAACATAAATTTGTAGAGCCTGGTGCCTGGTCTATTACTGACAGCCTGTACCCCCTGTTCAGAAACGAGATGATCAATGAGCCGAACATTCAGACAATCTATACAATGTATAACGCCATCTATATGATAGCAGAACACTATTGCTAGCACTTTATCTTGTTATAATATGGTTTTTATTGAATTGTTTTGGAAGTTTTATGATATTTGAATGTTATTATGTTTTATTGTGTAGGCCACCCTAAGCTTGCCTAGGTGGGGAGGGCAGGGTACAAATTTGAAGAAATAAAAAAAATAAGTAAATAATATTTTACTTTCATATCATAAATAAAAGCTTTCTTGTTCGATTAATCCTGTGGGCTGCGTGTCTAAGGGAAATAAGCACACACACAATTTAATATCTCGGTCTACATACATGTATCATAGGATATGAATGAATGCTGACAACGAGCGATTAGAACAGTTTTTGAGCTCTGTATGAGTGAGAGCCAGTTATTAAACGGGGCTGGGCTACCCTGTCTGTGTATGTCTCTGGGAATGAGAAAGGACCTGAGGTGTGAAATGGCTATGACTCTCTCTAGATTTTAAAAGAGATAAGGAGGGTGGCAGGTGTGGTATCCTGACCTATGTATAACCCTCCTCCCATAATTTGCTGTAAAATGTTGGGTCAGTGGACTACTTGGATCTATCTGAAAGCAATGAACTGTATCATTGGGAAAAAAATTATAGGCTCTGGTCTCCATTCTTCTTATTGCTATACCATGTCAGGACACTGGGAAATGGTTTTTCAGAATGTCATCTTGTTTTAAGGGGTTAGTGATTTTTATGTTTTTATTGTTGTAAATTTTGTATGTTGTAGCCTGCCCTGAGCCTGCATGCGGGAAGAAAGGGATAGGAAAAATAAATAAATAAATAAATTCATGAGGATATTATCATGTGATTAGCTGAACCCTCAGTATATTCCTTCTAGCAAGCCTTTCCCATTCCTGTAGTGGTTTGAAGGCCAGGCTAGTTGTCTAAATAGCAGCGAGTTTAGCCATTACCCTGAATGGAAGGTCCATTTGTCAAGAAGTTTTGCCCTCTTGCTCAGACAGCTCAACAAAAAACAACTAAGAAGTCAACAAAAGATTGAAGAATAAGCAGGAATCTTATGGCACCTTAAAGGCTATCTTAACTTTTATTCAGCCTAAACTTTCATAAGTTAAACTATCAGATGCTGACATAAAATTTAGTTGGTCTTTAAGGTGCCACAAGGTTCCTGTTTATTTTTACTGCAATATACTGACTGCTGACCTGTTGGAAGAGTAATCTGCATTCCAGAAATGGGTAGCGTGTCTTAACTTTTTGTTCTGCAGAAAATTCCTGCCCTCTTGAAACTGGTCGTCTTATTGCACAAGTTATTAAATCCCAAATATAAAACTAGCATTTACTGAAATACATATGTTCTAGTTTTGTTTTGTTTTTAAGTTTCTGGCAGTTAATGTTGTACAGTGGTTAAAGCTTTGAATTAGGACAGGGAGACCCAGGTTAAAAGCCTCATTGGGTGACCTTGGGTCAGTCCCCTGAGTCAGCCTGCTCGCCCTTCATGGGGCTGGTGTGAGGATAAAATTGAAGAGGAATAACAATAGAAGTCACCTTGAGCTTCCTAGACAAAGGGTGGGATGAAAAAGTGAGAGATGCACCATTCAGGCATTAAATGGTTGAAAGTAAATTGGAATAAAGGTAATTTGACTTATGAGAGCAAGGTTTTGGTGACATGCATCTTATGACTGCTTATGAATAGTCAAGGAAAACTTAGCTTCATAAAATGACTTTTGTCACTAGTTGGGGCCTGCTGCTTCTTCGACAGAGAGCTGGCTTTTTTTTTGAAAGCTGGCATTACTGCTAGATTCAAAATCCTTGAATGAGGCTTCATTGCGATTTAGGTGTACATGATGTAATTTGGCTCCATTCGTGATGATTTTCATGCTGCTAACTGACCATTACTCTGAATTCAAAATGAGAGGAACGCAGAAGTGTTTTCTTCAGTGAGAATAAAAATAAATAAATCAACACTGAAACCATTAGCTTTGCTTGTTTAAGGAAGCAAAATGCCTGTGTGTGTATATATGTTTATCTTATAATTTAAACAGGAAGTCTTCAGCCTTGCCCATTTGGCCTTGTTTTTATTTCAGACAAGAACTGCAAGTAGCAGAGACAGTGGAGGTCCTATCCGTGCATCACTATGAAAGGGATGTGCTTGTAGCAGTAACTGCCTCTTTGTAGACATTTCAACACCCTTTGCCGTTTTTTGATGTCTGTTGCCAGGAGCTGCAGATGTTGGGGGAGGGAGGAATTCCAGTGAAAGGCAGTGATTCAGCAACCTAAGTAGCTTGCGTTTCACAGCCAAAGTAATTGGATTGGCAGCTGAATTACAAACCTACAGTGGCTCCTTTGTCTGAGGAGTTATAGACGTTGATAATTGACGGTATGCCAGCAAGAGTGCAACCAAGGAAAATATTAGTGAGTTGGAGGATATTAATTTGATGGGTGAGTTAACATATTATCGTGCATTATAGCAAGCAGTCTTTTCCAAATGTTGTGGTAAACTGAAACAAAGTCTCCAGATTTGAATATTGTCACTCCTGCCTCTTTATCTGTACATTTGTCTTTGGTATTGGTATTAGAACTACTGACATTATCCTCCCTCAGTCAAATTCTCTGACACTACGTAGCATGATATAGCGACTTATTTATCTCAGTTATCATCCACCTTTATTGTCAGTTACAAAAAATGCGTTGACTATTCTTGTGGCTTTTAAAATTATAACAAATCATAACATTTAATAATATTAAGTAGTGTACCTATAAATGAGACCTTCAGAAGTTCTTCTCTCTGGCTTTTATCCTGAGGAGTTTCCGACCCCCCCCCCCCCAGGTACTGTTTTGGTGTGAGAAAATGGCTTAGGAAGGGGAGGAAGAGAGGAGCCCTTATTCCCTAGTCTGGCCGTGGCCGCCAGTGGACAACCGGTCAGTTCTTTCATCATGAAGAAGTGTGCAGTTACACTAGGTGACCAGTGGAAAACTGTCTTTTGCTAATAGGTGGGCACCTGACTGCTGCATGCCCAGGACCAACTCAGTGCTTCAGAATCCTTTTTGATTGGGGATAAACAGACTGTGTAGATGTCAACTGTACCATTTTGATTAAAATATATTTTGATACTTACTATTTCATTCAGCTTTGTTTCGATTTTCCTTTCCTAATATTTTTTAGCAATGCCTTTACTTTTCCCCTCACTGCTGTAGCATATTGAAGTTTTCCATGAGCTTTCTGCCATGGTTTCAAAAAAATTCTGGGGCATTGCATCTAATTTAGACCCCCCCCCCCCCATGTGAAATTGGAGCGAGTGCTATTGAGCAGGTCCAATCTGTTGCAGAATGCAGTTCACTGGTTCAACTGGGTGTTAACTCATCATTTCACTAATTTGCCCATATAGAGATGGCTTCTTTTTCAATCTGTTTTAAGGTGCCCATTACTGATTTGATCAGGGGAACTGATAATGCCACGAATGCACTAAAACAATACATTCAAACACATGATGAGTCTGGGGACTTTTATGCTGCTCTCTCTCTTTTTAAGGAATCCTTTGCCTGACTATTAAAAAGAGACAAAGAACAGGTCAAACAATAGTGATTGGTCTGTAGCAAGCTGTGATTCTTATTCCCTGACTGCCACTAGTGGCCTAGCCTTTCTCAGGATCCTGGGCATTTAGCCTGTTCCATTTTGAGAAGTATAGCATAGTAAATACAATGGCTGACTTTAACCCATTCTTTTATTATTCACTACCCTAATGAAAAAGTATTTGGGATAAGGTCACTAAGTCGCTCACACTGGCACCATATGATGAGCTCTTGCATTACATCCCAGTGGAGCAGAAACGATTGGCAGGGATGTGCTGAGAGAGTTTCAAACTGACTGATTGGCAAAATTGCTTTTATTTCATGCACATGCTTAAACTGTATAGTTGGAACTTATGTGCTAAGGTACCATGTTGTTGAGCACGCTGCTTCACACAGAGTTGTAGAGATTGCATGGTAATGGGATACGTTTCCTTCTTAGTTTCTGTTCCCACAAGCTCTCGTGAGGTAGAAGAATTAATGTGAATGGTGGCACTGCACCATGCGCCCTGCTGACTAGTACATGCTGTGCAATTATTGAATTTGCCTTTTACACAACTAGCAAATACCTTTGTTAGCCCAACCTCACAGGAGAGCATAATGAAATGTAACTACCGTATCAAATTTGGCCATCAGCTCATTTTCGTTGCTTAGCACTAAAGGTCAGTAGTTCATTTTACATACTGGCCTATTTGTAGATTTTTATGACCACTCTATAAATCAATCACTGAAGAAATAGCGCAACATTATTCCAAAATGCTATCTTTCAGATAAAAGTTTGGAAAGGATAATGTCAATATGTTGTCTCTGGGCTTCCATGTGGGTTTATTGTATTGATTGTTTAAGTCTGAGAGATCCTTTTTGTGTATGTGTCAGATTTTCAAAGAAGTTTATTGACATTCTGGCTGCTAGTAGTGCAATCCTATGCAGAGCTACTCCAGTCCAAGTTATTGGGTTTACAATGGGGTAACTCTACATAGGGTTCTTCTATTGCAAATTCCACAGAGGCCCTGGTAACCTTTGCAATTGAATGATGTTTGATGGTAGTTAATCAGTTTATATGATTCCATAAAGAGATCATTATAGTTTGGTTTCAAATATTAGTAAAATTGCCTTCAATATCACAAACACAAACACAGCCTTTGATGTGTAAACCACTGGTATCCTCTCACTGTTCACAAAATTAGGCATGCATGCAAGTCCACTGTGGTGGAGATACTGGTGACCCCCCCCCCCCCCCCAGTATGAGAGTTGAGAATGTGTAGTGTAGGTCATGTTAATCCATTATATAGAAAGCTGTGGTTGTGGAGGTTCCTTTATTGGTTGTTTGCTTGCTTTGTTTAGTACATTTTTATCCTGCCTTTTCTCCAAGGTAGCAGAGGTCGCCAGGTCTCATCTTCTTCCCGGTGGGGGGAGGAATTGAGGGGGCAGTCTGGGAGGGGGTGGTGCCATCTTCAATATGATGATGTCATGCAGAGTGATGTCAGGGATGCAGTGTCAGGGATGCAGAGTGATGTCAGGGATGCAGGGATGCAGTGCACGCCCCCTACTTTCCCCCAACCATTTAAAGGGAAGGTTCCCTTTAAATGATTGGAGGGAAAGTGGGTGCTGCACTCACCTGCCCTGCAAGCCATGAATTTATGGCTTGTGGGGCAGGAGTGTGCAGCCCCTGTTTGAAAAAAGCAGGCAGCACACACACCTGCCCTGCAAACCACGAATTCACAGCTTGTGGGGGCAGGTGTGCACAGTGCCCACACTTTTCAAGCAGGGCCATGGATGATTGTTGGGGCGAGGCTTCCACCACCAACTGGCTGGCCGGCATCTGGGGCAGCACCAAAATTTGGGGGATCCCTATTAGTCAACAACAGGAAAATATGGCTATATTTTTGAAATACCTATAAGTACAGAAACTATTACTGTTTTAATGGAAGGCAGTAAATGTTCTTTGACTTTGATGGTTTATTGATGAGTATTTTGTAAAGATCTGTACAATGTTAAAGTTCCATTATGTTCTGCAGCTCAGAGTGTGGGATTGCATTGATTACCAGTTAGAAAAATGTCTAGGTTGAAATTCAGAGATGATTATAATCAAAGGTGAATGTTCAAAGTCAGAATACCTTTTTAAAAAGGTAATTTTAAAGGGAGAAGTTTGAAATGACATGTCTGTTTCCGATATATAATTTGCAGAATGCAAAGAGGATCTTTCAAATTGAACATAGACTATTCATACAGATTTTTCTGTTTGTACTTTCTTTGGCTTGTAATTATCCACTGATAAGGCACATCTGGAGGTAGGTTGCTTTGCCAGAAATAAACATACTGAGCACGTGGAAGCCCTGCACAAAGCTGCTATTTGGGGGGGGGGGGGGTTATGAGCAAATACTTTTGTCTCTTTCCATCTTGATTTGAGGGTTTTAAAAATCAGTTAGGAATGCAGGAGGGTGGGAGCTGGGAAATAACCACCCATTCTCCTGTTTGACTCTAGGATTCCACCAGCAAAAGAATAGGGCTTGAAAACACAAGAAAAGACACTGAGTTTTTTTATTTTTAAAAGCTGAGTTTTCTATTAAAAATACTAATTTTAAAATGTCTGTTAAAATCTACAATATTTATTTAGAAGTCATAGTATGGATAAGCAGGGGTCCTTTGGGGCCGGAGCGAGGCAGAGTGCTGCTCTGCCAGCTCAGGAGTGGGCAGTAGGGCAGCCATGGGCTGAATCAGATTCTCTGATCTGATTTGGCCTGCTGCTGTATTGCTGCGGAAATTCGGTGGCGGCTTTAAAAGCGGCTTTAGGGGAGGGGGTTTGAAGGAGAGGCTCCAAACTTGCAGGGTAGCTTCTGGGACCTCTCCCCCAAATACCCACCAAGTTTCAAGAAGATTGGACCAGGGGGTCCAATTCTACAGGCCTCCAAACAGGTTCCCCCCATTCCCTCCATTGTTCTCTATGGTGGGAAAAAAGTAACGTTTTTTTCCCACCATAGAGAACAATGGAGGGGATGGGGGCAACCTGTTTGGGGGCCCATAGAATTGGACCCCGTGGTCCAATCTTCTTGAAATGTGGTGGGTATTTCAGGGAGAGGTCCCAGAAGGTACCCTGCAAGTTTGGAGCCTCTCCCTCAAACCCCCTCTCCTCCAGTCCCTCATATACACTATGAGTTTTTGCCATTGGCTTCAATGGGTATAATAGGGCTGAAACTGACATTCGGCCAGTTATGCTAATGAGTTATGCTAATAGGTATGCTAATGAGCTCCTGCACCTCTTTTTCTACGAAATGACCCCTGTGGATAATTTATGTTGATGACTTCTGCGTACTGATTTCTATGCCATTATCAGTTAATTTATCTGTTAGTTAAGTACCCCAGCAGTGGGTTCTGTATAACTGGAAGGAACCATCAGCCTTTGGGCTTCAAGAGCATCCTGCTGATTCTGCATCAAGTTCCCAACCTACGTTCCATTCGTTCTCAGTATAACTCTGAGTTCAAAAATGGATGGTGTTGCATTTTTTCCTGGTTCCTCTTTTCCATTATCAGGCAAGAAAAGCAATGAGGTTCCAGTGTAATATAATGAGACTTCTTAAACAAGTAAAACACATTTTGTCCCTATCCAGATTTCGATGTAATGACACAGTTGCTTTGGAAATTACGCTTGCATGTACAATCCACTGTGTTATTTCCAGGGCTATTTCTGGGCAGGAACACACAGGAACGGCGTTCCGGCTGGCTTCCAAGTTGGCCACACCTACAGCCCCACCCCAGGTTCCCCAGGCACCTGGCAAGCCACAGGGCACCTGGGGAAGCCAAGCTGATCCAGGGAGGAAAGGCAGTTTAAACTGCCTCCCCTCTTCAGGTTCCCCAGGTGCCCTGCAAGCCGCAGGGCACCTGGAGAAGCCGATCCTGGGAGAGAGCTGTGCTGTCAGGGGTGTGGCCTAATATGCTAATGAGTTCCTGCTGTTGGGTGTGGCCTGTTATGCTAATGAGTTCCTGCTGGACTTTCTCTACAAAAAAAGCCCTGGTTATTTCTAAAGAAAGCAAGGAATTTGCATTTCATTTATTTGTGGTACATACTGTAAGGAACAGACAGTTGCAAACAATTTGCTTTTGGTATCAGTTCCCTTGAATGTGGGTGCAACAGTTCTGCACAAATAGGGGAAGATGAGGCAAGATAAAAGAAACCATCCGTCCATTCCACATCGTTCATCTTGTATGGGCCCAGATTATAGCATGCTGAACAGCTTCTTTGCCAGTTTGTTTGGAATATTTCTACTCAAAAGTCTTGATCATCTAAGAATAACATGTATGTAGTACAGGGTAGTAGTGTAGTACTTTTTGAATTTGCAGCCATAGGAGGGAGAAAGATTAGGAAATAAAAAGAGAAGAAGCAATGCTCAGGGAGAAGGATTAAAAATAAAGAGTGCCTGAAGAGGAATCAGTTCTCCTGATCCTCCAGTAGCTACTATTGCAGCCATGGAAAACCATTTCATTTGAATGAGGACAGTCAGTAACAAGCTCTGACTTATAGTGGCCCCACCCACTTCCTAAGAAGATCTGTACAGCGCCATGGTGCCTATGGATACTACTCTAGGGAGCCCTACTGTAATACCATGAATTGTGCACCAGTTAGAACTCCTTTCCTTCTGACTCCTCAACTGGGGGTTCCCTTCCACTTGGTGATGAGAAGTTGAAAGGAATTCCATTGTGGAATGGATAGAAAAATTTCCAGAGAAGCAGTGTTGTTGTTTTTATTTCATTAGTAAAAATATACACCGAAAGTATACTACTTTACAGTGTCCTTTGAAATCATTGTATCAAAAATACAACTTGCTTAAAAACTTGCTGTCAAGTGCATAGGCTAGAGGCTCGTCCACTAGTATCCTGATATAAAGAAGGGTTACAAATGTGATCCCAGCCCTAGGCCATCGGAAGTGCTGCACTCTCATTCTGTTGCATGTGCAGGCCCAGGCCTTTCATGACCAGGATGTTTGCAAGAGCCTAGAACCACAGAGTTGGAAGACTCAGGGTAGAGTCCGGAGGGTAGAGTCCGGAGAGGAGAGGAAGCCCAGTGGGGATGCAGTTCCATATAGTCCACCCTCCAAAGCTGCCATTTTCCCCAGGAGGACTGATCTCTGGAGATTAGTTGGAATTCAAAACCCACCTGGAGCCGGGCAACCCTGGGTAGTGGTTAGAGTGTTGGACTAGGTTCGTATTTGAATCCCCCACCCTGTCATGGAAGTTTGCTGGATGACCTCAGTTGAGTCACATATTCCCAGAATAACCTGCCTCACAGGATTGTTATGAAGATGAAATTTAAGGAAAGAAGGATGTTGTAAACTGCTTCTGCATACCATAGTAGAGAATGTAAATGAAGTAAATAAAACAAAATAATCTAACCAAGCTTGCAAGTCAAAATGGTGAGAAACAAATAAATTACATGTGACCTAGGGTCTGATGTTAAAATATTTGTGTTTTTCACTTAGGGGAAATGGAGATACCAGATTCCGATGATCCATTAGGTCAAATGGATGGGCATGATAGACCAGTTCCAACACACAAAGGTAATAATATTCTATCGGTCTTCTGTTATTTTTGATACGCAATATGAAGGGCAAAAACTTTAATACTGATAGGCAAATATCTCCTGCAATTCCAAATTTTGACTCTACCTACTAGCTGGCCACTATTTGTGATCCCCACCAACCAACCTTCTCCCCAAGTTTTCCGCTTGCGCCAGAGGACTGGAAAGAAGGAGACCATCTTCCTTTGCGCAAAACGCAAGTGCAATGATCTTCCTTGCCTCTTACACCTTCTGAAGTAGTGCTTGGGGGAGTGAACAGAGGTGTCATACTTTTATAGCTTCTTGTCTCAGCTTGGCACATGACAAGCCTTTTCCCCACATCCTTTGTTCATGCCAGAGAACGTTACATTGGAGGCATTTTTGTTTCTGTATTCTGCAAATTTAGCATGAAAAATCAGAAGGCAGCTTTTCTGGACAATTCACAGAGAATTTACAGGCAGGTTTAATGCTCTCTCCACCAGAGAGCTGGTGGAACCCTGAGCATCTCAGCTTGCAGGTAAACTAACACAAGCCCTGACCGGGGCTTGCCAAACAGGCACAATTTGAGTAAATAGTGTAATAAACTGTCTTTTTTACTTCGAAAGCTGGGGTCAAGTAAGCTCCAACACAAACAACCTATTCCAAGCCTCCTAGAGCGTTTTTACAGAGGAGTGCTGGTTTCTTTATTTATTGCTGAATTTTCTCTGGAATTTGTTATCAAGCCAAAAAAGCTGTGCTCTGTGCCTCAGGAAAAGCATTCCTCTTATACCAAGTCTATTACTCTGCATTTGGGTCATTTTTATGTAGACGTGGATGTTCTGAGTTGCTCCAGTGGTCCAGGGTAGGCAGTTACAACTCATGGTTAGAATCTCCCCCTGGAGCGCCCGGCAGGATCATCAATCTTTTACTGACTCCTAGTGGGCGGGGCTTCTCCCATAACCCCCCGTTTCAGACCTGTCTGACTTGCAGACAGGTGGCCATCTCACTGCGTTCACTGCTTTTTCTCCACAGCGTTCTTGTTTATTCTTCTCTTCTCTGCCTATCTTGAAGGGCTTCATAATCTATTGCTGCAGGAGTAGGGCTAGGGATACCTTTCTGGCATATCCTTCCACTTCAAGGGTCTCTCCCTAGAAGGGGAGGAATGCTGTGTGGCTGCCATGCTTTGGCCCTGAGTTTCCCCTGTAGTTCCCTTTGAGGCAATGGAGGAGCATTGGCAGCTGCAGCTGAGGTGCCTGTTCCACTGGACTGGACAGAGGAACACTGTGACCACCTGACTTGGGTCCAGCTGAGAGTGCTTTGAGTCCTCATGATGCTTTCCACATCCCCCAAGTTTCCCAGGAGCCTACGGCTGAGCATATTGTCTTTCAGCAGAGTTGTTCAGCGTGGTAGGCTGAAGGGTGCTCATTATAGCAGTGGGACCAAGAGAGAGGAGGTCCCTCACCCTTGGTCTCCTTCAGGGACAAGGTGGAAAAAGAGGGTGGCAAGAGAGTGACATGTGTCAGGCTTGCAAATTTTGAGCCACAGCTGGAGGAAAGTGGTCCTTTCTCTTTCCAGTTGAGTCCCTCCCCTTCCAGAGAGCAGGACTGCCTCTCCTTTAGCTAGGTCAGGCCAGCAGACTTGCCTGAAAATGCACAAGCAAACATCCTGGCTTGGATCAAGGGAGAAATGCAGGAGGAAATCAGCTCTTCTGTCACTGCTACCCTAACTGAAGCTCAGCATGGTGTGGCCAAATGCAGTTGCCGTCCTAGACACTGAAGCAGGCCCCATTCTATCTGCTATTTTGCTGAACAAAGCTGAGAGGAAGAAGCAAGTTTTTCTTACCCAATAATCCTCCCTCCCCACAAGAATCCCTAGGTCATGGCAGCAGAGATTATCTCCCAGTATCCATAGTAGAGAACATAGTCTTTTGTTGGACCCCAGCTCAGAGGTCTCAGGCCAGTCAGATGCCTCCTTGACCAGAGAGGAGGGTGAACTCTCTGAGAAAGAAGAGCTGTTGGTTGTGACCATGCAGACTCATCTTCTCCGCAAGACCTCTTTCCAAAATCGCTGCCTAAGATCCTCCATTTTCTCAAGATTCCACAGGGCAAAAAAGAACTAGAAGCACTAGATCTGGCTAGACCAGCAGGCTAAGCTGTGGCTTTCCCACATGCAGAAACCACTTCTTGTTACCTTCTCTTCCCTTTGGTTTTTGACACGGTTGTCAAGTCAGAATGGGAGGCTCTTGCAGATAATCATTAGATTTATTTCCCAGCTTCCCATGGCCGACACTTCCATAGCAGACCTGACCCCCAGCAATGTTATTTTGGATTCCAGTGGTCTTCTCAGGAATCCCTGCAAAGTGAGGATCAACCTGGCTTTCTACAAGAACTTTAATGCATCCTTGGCAGGTGTGCAGGTTTCCTCGGCGAACTCACTATTGGCTAGAACCATTTATCTGTGGATTTCCAAACTCTCCTCTGCTGACAAAGATGTTCCAAAGGAGTTTAGGAACAACTTTAAGAAAATCTCCCTAACAATAGCCTTCTTTGGTGTAGTGGTTAAGTGCGCGGACTCTAATCAGGGAGAATCGGGTTTGATTCCCCACTCCTGCGCTTGTGGCTGCTGGATGACTTTGAGCAAGCCATAGTTCTGCTGTTCTTGAAAGAACAGTTCTTGAAAGGGCTCTCTCAGCTCCACCTACCTCACAGGATGTCTGTTGTGGGGAGGGGAAGGGAAAGAAGTTTGTAAGCTGCTCTGAGACTCCACGTGAAGGGCGGGGTATAAATCCAATCTCCTCCTCCTCCTCTTCTTCTTCTTTGCAGATGCATCTCTGGATGCCATCCAGTTTTGGCCAGAAAAGGTTTTCAGTCCTTTTGGGACTCCCAACCGAATTCTGGCATTAGATCTTACAGGCCTAAAAGCAAATGGCAATAAGCCAAACCCTCAGCCTGTCCTAGCAAGCCTTCCTCCAGTGCTGGACAAGGAGGAAAGAAATCCTTCTCAGCCTAATTCCAAACAGTCATCAACCCCCAACAATATCGGGGGCCATCTGCTATGCTTTGGATACGTTTGGGAATGCTCCAAGACCAGTGGTGCTGGACACACTCTGCAGCGGCTGCTCTATGGAACTCAAATTTCTGCCTCCTGACAAACTCATCCAGGTCTACGATATCGCCATTCAGTCAAACACCATCTCATTCTCCAGGTGATAAACTATCTCCTCTATATAGGAGCTATATAGAGCCATTACCAAGAGGACATTTGGGTTTTATTCTGTTTTTTAATTGATTCTCAAGAAACACAGAGATGTGAGGGCAATCCTCAAACTGAAATGGTTGAACAAATGGATCAAAGACAGAAAGTTTTGGAGAAAGACCTTCAATTCAATAATGGCAACTATCTACAAAGGAGACTTCTTTGCTTTGGTGGAACTATTGGAGGCTTACCTGTACATCAAGTTCCTGCAGGCTCATTGGTGCTTTCTGCACTTTGCTTACTCTGGCCTCCATTTCATGCTGAATTCAGCACCCCAAGTATTCTCCAAAGTGCTGGTTTCCCTGGTGACATGTCTGCATACACAGGAATCTCAGACTTCCTTTACCTGGGATATCCCCCTCCTTTCTTCAGACGCTGATGGATGTGAACCAGACCATTTCATACCTTCATATTCATGGCTTTGTAGTCAACCAGAAGAGCTGCCTCATTCCAGCACAACAGATCGTCCACTTAGGAATGGTGCTGGAAATTTCCCTGGACATGGTCTTCCTGTCCCAGGAGAGTCAACACAAGATGAGGGTGCTAATATAGGAAGTGGAATTGAAATTTGAAAAGTCCCTCTGGACTCTGGCAAGCCTCCTGGGCATGCTAGTGGGCTGCCAGGACATGATCCATGGACATTACCTACATCAGATTCTGTAGCCTTCCCAGGAGAAAATTGCACATTCTGTTCCCCTTTCCAGCCAGCTGATACAGGATATCCAGTGGTGGATATCAGAAGGCTCCAGCTGGGATCTCCACAGAGGACCCCCCCCCCCCCCCGGAATCTTGATCACAAACAATGCCTATCTCCTGGCTTGAGGTGCCCACTCTATGGACCGAGTGGCTCAGAGATTGTGGTCTCCAACACTGGCAAAATGGAGCATCAGTCACCTAGAACTCTGGGTGATTTTCCTCAGTCTCTGTGCCTTTCAAGAATTGCTAGAAAAGAAATATGTGGTGATCCACACAGATAACATGATGGTGAAAGTCTACATCAGTGGCTAAGGGGCACCAAATCAAAACCTCTAAATTTAGAGGTGAGGCAGCTGGTAAATTGGGCAGAGAATTGTCTGGCTTCCATTGAGGTTGTACATGTGGCCAGGACAAAAATGTGGTGGTTGACTGGTTAAGTTGGAAAAAGCTGGACCAGTCAGAGAGGAACCTGAACCCAGAGGTGTTTTTATTCAGTGGGAGCTAAAAAGGGGTGCAGTTTCTCCTATCTTCATAAAAAGTTCCTTAGAGGAGCATCTTTTCAGAATTCACCAGTAGTCCACAGGTTTTCCACATGGAACTTAAACACAGTCCTACAGGCACTTCCCAAGGGTCCCTTCAAGCCCATGGCCTCATGTCTCCTGAAGGAACTTACCTTCAAAATGGTATTCTTAGTGGGCATTACCTCCAGTCCAAGGATCTCTTGAGTTTCATGCTATTTCTGTGCATGAGGACTTTTGTGTCTTGTACAGTGATTAAGTGATATTAAGAATGGACCCTGCTTTCATCTCTAAGGTGAATCAGTTTCCACAGGTCTCAGGAAATTATTGTACCATCCTTTCCCCCTAATCTTAAGCAGTCGCAGGAAAGAAGTGCCATTGCCTGGACATTCAGAGGGCCCTGAGTGTACACAGGTAGAACCAGGGCTGTAAGAAAATCTGATTCTCTTTTCGTCTCTTTCAAGAGGCCTTCCATGGGTGCCAGGGTATCTCCCTCTACTATAGGAAAGTGAATCCAAGGCTGCATAAATCTGGCATACAAAGACAGAGGGGTGGAAACCTCAGTGGGGATAACAGCACACCCTGTAAATGGGTCTGCTACCCTAGCAGCCTGTAGGAGCTGCCCTTTGCTGGAAATGGTGTGCCCAGCAGTCACTTGAAAGTTGGCACACACATTTACTTGGCCCTACTGTATTGATACAGAGGTCCCAACAGGCTATAGCTGGATAATTAAAGGGCCCTCCCTGGAAGTTGCTGCTTTTGTAAATCCCATGAGTCATGACTGCCTCACCCTGGACCACAGGAGGAAGGGAAATGTGTTCACTTACCATGAAGTTCCCTTCTGAGTGGTCCTACACTGAGGCAGTCAGTCCCTCCCTACTGGGTGAGTGGGAGAACCTTGGGAAATAGCCTTTTGCCATCTCTCCTGTTCTTTACTATTTCACAGGACATACTGCAAGTTGAAATGCTACAAGTGGGGAACTATGATAGTCCCGGGGGGATCCCTTCCTCCTTTTAACTTTAATCCCCTTCCCTCTCCAGACAGTGCCAGCTAAGAGAGGGAATGCCCTCCGCGAGTATCATAGCTCTCCCCCATGTTGCAACCACTGCCGCTGCACTGCTGCTCTCCCCCCAATCCCCTGCCATCAATCTTGGAGAGCCCAGTGTGGCTCCAGGCTTCTGCTTCTGGGCCCGCAGTAGCTCCTGAAGTCTCTCCACGTTCAAGGCTTCTGCTGCTGGGACGCCGTGCTCCTACCTCTCACCCCAGCCATCTATCTTGGAGAGCTCAGCCTGGCCCCAGGCCTCTACTGTTGGGCCTGTGGATGCTTCCTGAAGCCCTTTAACCCTCAAGGCTTCCGCTGTAGGGATGCCACGCTTCTAACGCCCACTTCCCATCATCAATCTTGGAGACCCCAGTGTGGCTTCAGGCCTCTGCTGCTAAGCCCATGGGACTCATATGTGTGTGTGTGGGAAGTCCCATCTCCTCCCCCCACTGTCTCACCGACATCGCCCCCAGCCTCTCCTGCAGCCACCTCTGGGCCCAGCACAGCCCCCAGCCTGCTTTGCTGCTTCTGCCAGGATGTTTTGCCAGTGCCACAGAATGTAAGCAGTAAAGTACTGGGGAGGGGATTTAACCCCCCTGTGCAATTTTCTTAACTTTTCAGATTTTTCTGCAAATTTAGGTGGTTACCTAAGTTTGCAGAAAAGCCTGTTTATTGCAAGTGTGGCCCTGATCCGTGGATTTAGATATCCACAGATGAGGGCACACCTGGGAAATAGATATATAGATACTGTGGGATATTCTTATAGTTATGTTTTTTGCCAGACCACATTCCTTCTGGTAGCTTGATGTACGTTTGGTGTACATTCAGAAACCACTGGGTTGACTAAGTCAGAATGTGCACAAGCTTGGCTTGTTGCCACACATGCCTCTCTCCACCATCCTCATGTGGAAGATTCAGGGTTAGAAATTAGCTTCTATTACCTATAATTGCAGAATGCAGTTAAGTAAAATGTCTCCCCTTTGAATCAATGTTCTAAACCAGAGTTTAATCCAGGATTGTCTTGGATAACTAACTCCAGGTTAATCCATCTACATTTCTGTGTCATAGGTAAGCAGAACTAATCTCTAACTGGAATTTTTTCATACAAGAAAGGAAGGGAAAAGTGAGGCATGTACATAGGCATGACAATAAGCCTGGTTCATACACTTCCCAGTTTAATGTTGGCTTAGAGTGATAATGTGAATTTAGCCACCATTATTTACAGTAATCTTTTACTGCCAGTAAAATAATGTAGTAAAGGATAAACACACACATTTTGAGATGTTCTTCATTAAGTTGAACATTAATTCTGATTGTATTGTGGAACTTCTGTATTTTAATTGACAAATGTGGTAGCTTTCACTGAATCGCTTAGACAGTTGGATCAGACACACATTGGGTACCTGCTGTGCTGAATAAGTACTTGATGGGTTTTATATCCATCTTTCTCTTACATAGTTCATTAAGTATGTAAACAGCTTGTAAAATACAAGCAGGCTACATCAGGCTTCTTATTAACAGTAACAACAACCAAAAAAGGCAAAAACTCTTAATGCCAAGTGCGTATGTGTTGCCTTGCAGGGATCATTAGCTATACGTAACCTACCTCATGGAACATTTATGAAGTAGGCTGAAAACAGTAAACGTAATGGAGAAGTTGAAACACATAAGGAATGAGACTTCAGAAGTAGCTCTAGAGCAGCCCTGTACAACTGGATCCCACCATGCTGAACAAAGCATGCCCACCAGGTGGTTTTACAATCCTGGGCATGTGGTGAAAACAGGAGATTTAATTTCTTCTAGGCTGACTCATGTGGCTCATTGGCTGTCTTTGGCTTGGTGACTTACAAGTTGTGTATGCCTACTTTAAAGTTTCCAGGTCATCTCTCAGACAGTGATGTGAATTAAAAGAATGCACAAGCACAACATCAATAGCAGAGCAGTGTCCATGTGTTGCCAAGTTTATGCGTTGCCAACACCAATGACAGCTAATCAAATGCCACTTTTTTTTGTTTTTTGCTACTGGACAGTGAGGGATGTATGTCACTTCAGTATTTCTGTGTTGATGCTCATTCCCACACTTTACATCCCAACCTTGTGCTAAGGTCATCAAGGCTTTAGAACTCAACTACACACCCAGGAGGACAGGGATGACCCTGGTCTTCCGGTGGGATCCACCAAGGCTATCCCCAAACCCTCCACAAAGTCACCAGGGGTACCCATTCCAGCTGCCTTCTATGATATCATAATAGCAGAATGGGACCACCCAGCAAGTCCAAAATCTGGCAACACTCTGTTTCATAAGTTTTATTCCCTTGTCCAGAGGCAAACAGGAAACTAAATCTGCCAGCTGTAGATGACCCAATTAACTCCCTAGCGTCCAACTCCATCCTACCCATGGACTCAGATGGACTGTCAAAGGACAATAGCAATAAAAGAGTTGAAAAAGCACTACGCAGAGACTTCGACGCTTCAGCAGCCTCATTAAGGGCCTCTGTAACAGGCTCCCTTTTTGCCTGGGCTGCTTACACCTGGGCATCGGATCTAACCTCGGCAGGGAGTGAAATCCCTAAGAGGCTCAAGGACAAAATCAAGAAGATTGCATTAGCTACCGCATTTGCAGCAGATGCTTCCCTGGATGCCATGCAGCTGGCATCAAGATCCATCGCCTGCAGTGTGACAGCGAAAAGGAATACATGGCTGAGACACTGGGAGGCCAATCCAGCGGCAAGGGCCAAGGTAGCGGCAGTTCCTTTCAAAGGAAATCACCTTTTTGGAGCAGGTCTTGATCACTACTTGATAGAGGACAAAGACAAGAAAAAGGTCTTACCCTCCAAAAGGAAGGATGGAAAAAGCAGGCGTAGATTCCAGTCCTTTCGAGACTACAGGCGGGAGGAAAGACCCCAGCAGAGAGCTACCAGAGGCAGATGGCAGAGCAAGTTCAGGGATAACCGAACACATCCCTTCCAAGGTAAAGGCATCCAGGGTGGCAGAGGCCCCAAGAAAGGTCAGACCGCATGACTATTCCATGATAACAGGAGGAGTGGGAGCCAGGCTCCTCCTCTTTTCTGACCAATGGCACAGGACTGTGACAGACAGATGCGTACTGGAGACAGTAACCCAAGGGTACTCTCTGGAGTTCTTAACAGACCCATTACCAAAGTTCTTGGAAATGCCCAAGAAAAAATCACGAGAATATCACCAGACTATGATGGCAGCCATTCAACACCTGTTAGACATTGGCACACTAGAGAGGGTACCAACAATGGAAAGGACTCTTGGAGTCTACTCAGTCTTCTTTACGGTGCCCAAGAAAAATGGGGACACCAGAGCCATACTGGACTTGAAGGCTCTCAACAAGTGCATAAAGAAGAGAAAATTCAAGATGGAAACCCTAAGGTCCATTCTAGCGTCCATACAGACAAGGGACTTTATGGTCTCCATAGACCTGGCGGAGGCCTACCTCCATATACCCATCAGGCCAGATCATCGCTGGTTCCTTCAGTTTGCTTACAACAGCAACCATTTCCAGTATCGGGCGCTTCCATTCAGACTGACATCCTCACCCCATGTCTTCACCAAGGTTCTAGTTTCGTTGATGGCAGCTCTCAGACGAAAGGTAGTAGCATTGTTACCCTACCTGGACGACATCCTAATCAAGGAGGACTCAAGACTCCAGGTGAGCCAGGACCTCTACATGACCATACAATTACTCCAAGACCATGGCTTCATGATCAACAGGGACAAGAGTACTCTCAACCCAACCCAGGTACTTATCCACTTAGGAGTGACAATTGACACAAATTGGGAAAGAGTCGTCTTGTCCACAGAGCGGAAGGACAAACTGGTGATTCTGTTACAGCAAGTCCTAAGTTCATCCAAACAGGAAGTACTCATCCTAGCGGCCCTGCTAGGGATACTTGCCAAGATTTGTTGCCCTGGACCAGGTTCCACACTCGACCGCTGCAGAGATTCCTGATCAGGTTCCAGACAGCAATTGCACACAAGCTACCCAAACAAGTGGAGACCCCACAGTTTTTGTGGACAGAGCTGCAATGGTGGCTCGATCCACAGCGTTTTTCGAAGGGTATGCCGATTCGGGAACCATAGCGGCTAGTTGTGACCACAGACGCCAGTCTCTTCGGCTGGGGGGGCTCTCTGCCAGGGTCACATGGTCCAAGGAACTTGGTCAGAGTCGGAGAAGGCCAGAAGCATCAATCTTCTAGAACTACGAGCCATCAAACTTGCACTGATCCAACTGCAGTCACAGCTCGCGGGCTCTCATATACAGATAGAGACAGACAATATAACAGCGAAAGCCTACATAAGCAAGCAAGGAGGCACACGCTTCAAACGCCTGCATCAGGAAGCAGTCCAAATAATGCAGTGGGTGGAGAAGCAGGTGCTATCTATCAAGGCAGCGGGAACAGAGAATGTAGTAGCGGACTTGCTGAGCAGACACTCAGTAGACCAGACTGAATGGAAACTGCACAGGTCCACCTTCCTGGAGATCTGCAAACGATTTGGAAGAGCAGAAGTGGACCTCTTCGCTTCAGAATGGAATCAGCAGACTCATCATTTTGTAGCCAAAAGACCTGCAGCAGGGACACTGGGAGTAGACGCGCTGACCCTCCAGTGGCCAAGAGCACTTCTCTATGCCTTTCCTCCACTGCCGCTCATCCCTCGAGTCATACAGCGAGTGATCGAACTACAGGCAGATCTGATCTTGGTAGCCCCCTTTTGGCCAAGATGGGCCTGGTTCCAGGACCTCTTGAGACTTTCGATAAAGGACCATTGGCGAATTCTGGTCAGAAGGGACCTTCTGATATAGGGGAGGACTGTTCACCCAATACCAGAAATGCTACAATTAACTGCCTGGAGGTTGAGAGGAGACAGTTAGAGGACTTGGGCTATGAGTCAGGGATGGTCTCCACGCTCTTGGCTTCCAGAAAGTCCTCCACTAACAATATGTACAGTAGGATTTGAAAGACTTTTTTGATCAGGTGCGAATCCAAAGGGGTCAACCCACTTAAAGCGCAGGTGGGGGTAGTCCTGGCTTTTATCCAGCAGGGGTTGGGGAAAGGACTGAGCACCAGCACACTTAAATGGCAGGTTGTAGCCCTCGCTGCAGTCCGGGGGGTAGGAAGAGGGAAATCTTTCTTATCTCACCCACATGTCAAGCGTTTCTTAAGGGGAGTATCACTATTGAACCCACCACAGGCTCACAGGTTCCCCACGTGGAACCTAAATATGGTCCTCAAGGCATTATGCCAGAAACCTTTCAAACCTATGGGGTCGTGTCCCATCAGGGAACTTAAACTATTTTCTTTTCTTTTTTTTAAATATTTTATTAATTTTCCATTTTTATAAATACAAACATGGTGGAGCCATCAATACAAGAAAAATAGCTAATCATACAAATGGCTCATTATTATTTATTCTGAGCTCTATTTAAAAAATTAAGATTCATCCAATTATAAACTTTATCCCAGTTTTTCCAGAATTTATCCTCAGATTTATTACAGCATATCACACTTAACCTGTCCATTTCTGCAATTTCCAAAAGTTTGTATTTTAAGTCTTCTTTTGTTGGGGTATATAAAGATTTCCAATTTTTAGCTATTAAGATTCTTGCCGCAGTGATAATATAAGTTATCACATATCTGTCTTCTTTAATACTTTCTGGTAATAAATTTAATAAAAATGACTCCGGTAACATTTTTAACTTCACCTCAAATATTTCTGATATTACCTTCTGCACCTTTCTCCAGAACATCTGTATTTTATCACACCTCCACCACATATGAAAGAAAATTCCCACATTGGATCCACATTTCCAACAATTGTTTGAAGTATTGGGAAAACACTTTGCAATCTTATCTGGGGACCAATACCATCTATAAAAAATCTCGTAGATGTTTTCCTTATATTATATTGATCTCATAAATTTAGCTGATACCCAAATTTTAGACCAAGTATCTGTCTCGGTTGTGTGACCTATATCTTTCATCCAAGATATCATCGGTGATTTAATTAGTTCATCTGCCAAGACTGTTCTCCAAACTAGTCATCAACCCTGTGGTGCAACTCAGAAGTCTCGGGGTACATGTTCATCCGTATCTAGACAACCTGCTTGTTTGGGCCAGTAGCCAGACGAAAGCCGTCAAGAACACCAAGGACACGATTTGTTGTCTCTAGGATCACGGATTCCTGATCAACTTTGAGAAGAGCGCCTTGACACCGACAAGGCGGATCGAGCATCTGGGTGCTGTGATCGACATCACTTGCAATGCCCTGATTCTTCCCGCTCCCAAGGTGCAGAAGCTCAGAGAACTAGCTGCGAAGGTATCCCACAGCAGAACTTCACCCCTCATGACCCTAGCCAGACTCTCAGGACTGATGATAGCCTGCATAGACATGGTGCAGTGGGCTCGACTCCACACCAGGCAGTTACAGGCGTTTCTTCGTCCCTACCAGACCTACATAGTGGAGAAGCAGAGCGTTGAGTTACAGCTATCTCTTGGAGACAAGAGCAGTCTGCAGTGGTGGCTAGACTCGACCAACCTCTCCAAGGGCAAGGTCTACTATGTGAGTTCCACCCTAGAAGTGTTCACAGACGCAAGCTTGCAGGGCTGGGGGGCAACCCTCTTGGGAGCACCAGTTCAGGGGACCTGGCTCCTCCACGAGAGGAGGTTGCCCATCAACCTACTGGAGCTGAGGGCGATTTGTCTGGCGCTGGCACACTTTGCCCCACGGCTGCTCAACCAACACGTGCTGGTGAGAACGGACAACATCTCCGCCAAGGCGTATATCAACAAACAGGGCGGCTCACACTCCCACTGACTGCACCGCGAAGCGATGAAGATACTCGGCTGGGCGGAGAGGAACGTCGCCTTGATAAGGGTGGAACACATAAGAGGAGCTGAAAACATGCAGGCAGATTGGCTCAGCAGGGAGGCCATCCTGGAGGGAGAGTGGACTCTCCATTCCAGGCTATTCACCTTGATTGTTGATCACTTCGGTAAGCCAGCAGTGGATCTGTTCGCATCACCAGCAAACCACATGGTACCACGATTTTTCAGCAGGCACTACCATCAGGAGGCAGAGGCCACGGATGCTCTCACGACGGCCTGGCCCCAGGGACTGCTGTTTGTGTTTCCACCATTCGTACTGATATCCAAGACAGTACACAGAATACAGGAAATATAGGCAGAGGTCATTCCAGTGGCGCTGAAGTGGGCCCGACGCCCATGGTTCTCAGCAATACAAGCAATGGCTCTGATTCCGCCGCTGACACTTCTGGTGTCTCCGGACATGTTGTCCCAGGGTCCAGTGTGGCATCCTGACCCAGAATGGTTACGTTTGACCGCTTGGAGATTGAGCGGCACAATCTCTCCAAGCTAGGATACTCGGCAGAGGTCATGGACACCATGCTTGCTTCCAGACGACCGTCCACAATCTGCATCTACAACACCACATGGAAAGCCTTTGTGAGATGGTGTCAGCGTAAGAAGGTCAACCCTCTGTCACCCTCCATAATGTCGGTTCTTCCCTTCCTCCAGGAGGGTTTGTCCTCCGGGCTGCGGGCTGCCACTCTTCACAGACAAGTCGCAGCCCTGAGCACCATGCTCCCCCGGTGGGGGGTAGCAAACTTAACAGACACCTGCATAATTCAGCTCTTCTTGCAGGGAGCCACGGTAAAATCTCCGCCACAGGTCCATCGTTTTCCAACCTGGAGGCTCAACACCATACTCAAGGCCCTCACCAAGGCACCCTTCAAACCTCTCAGAGAGGAGGTGGAGCTGAAGTGGCTCAGAATAAAGATTCTGTTCCTGGTGGCCATAACCTTCACCAAGAGGGTTTTGGAACTCAGAGCATTGTCCGTAAAATCATCACTCTGTATCTTCCATAGAGACAAGGTGATCCTGCGACCCGATCCTACCTTTCAGCCAAAGGTCTCCTCCTCCTTTCATTGCTCACAAGAGATCTGTCTGCCCACCTTCTGTCTGAAGCCCACGCATCCTAGGGAGATGGAGTGGCACTCTCTGGATGTGAAGACAGCTCTCAGGATCTACATCAAGAAGACGGAGGGGTGGAGGAAAACAGAGGCTCTGTTCATCTGCATTGTCCCGCCTCACAAGGGGGAAAAGATGTCCAAGGCTGTGATCAGTTCGGTCCTTAAAACCTGCATCTCAGAGGCCTACAGGGCCTCAGGACAGGAGATTCCAGGGGGCATCACGGCGCACTCCCTCAGAAGCGCAGCCACCCACGGAGCCTTCAACAACAGAGCCTCGGTGGAGAAAGTATGCAGGGCTGCCACCTGGTCTTCAATATCCACATTCATAAGGCATTACAAAATCAACACAATGGCATCCACGGATGCGGTGTTCGGAAGAAGAATCCTGCAGCACGTCGTATTGGTGGAGGAAGATGACGACCCACCCAATTAGGGGACACTGCTCTGGGAGGTCCCATGGAGATGTCCTCCACCTCATAGGGAGAACGACCAGTGGTACTTACCGTGAGGGGTCCTTCTCCTATGAGGAAAGGAGGACATCTCGGCCCTCCCGGGGTCATCTTTCTCTCCATCTTTTTTCTCTGAAACTAACTGTGCTGACTTCTTCTCCATTTCTATGCCTTTGATTCCTTTGATTCTTACTAAATGATCTGTGTGAATAAGTTGCCATTAATGTTTTTTGTTTAAGTTATGTTCCTGATATTGGACAAGTTGTTGTAGTGCTAATAGACCTGCACTGCTTTCGGAGTCCCAGAACTGAGGGATGGGTTATTCTGAGAGCACCTACAGGAAGTGGAAAAAACTATTTCCTGCCTCCCTAAAGGCACAGTGGGAATAACCCATGGAGACGTCCTCCTTTCCTCATAGGAGAAGGACCCCTCACAGTAAATACCACTGGTCGTTCTCCAGCACTGATACTGTGCAATGCCAGGTCCATTAATAATAAGACCATGACCCAGCGAGATTATATTGCAGCTCAGAAGGTGGACCTGGAAAGATGCATGACTGAGACAAATGGGTGAGGGGAGGGGTGCCGATACTCACTCTAGAGTCTTTCTCCTTCAGGACACTCCCTGCCCCAAAAATCTCCAGCACTGATTGTGTGGGCCTGGCCTGGGAGGCTGAAGAGAGTTTGCCTATCTGGCTGGTGTACCAACCACCTAATGCTCCAGCAGATACTCTGCTTAACTTGCTGGAGGTGGTATCAGGCTGGGCCTTGGAGTTCCCCAGACTCTTAGTTCTGGGGGACTTCAACGTCCACACTGATGATGCGATCTCCTCGCAGGCTGCAGACCTAGTGTTATCTATGGCAACACTGGGACTTTCTCAGTTTGTATCAGCTCCCATACATTGAGCGGGCCACACACTGGACTTGATTTTGGGGATGGGGATAAATGTGGATTTGAATGATATTGAAGGAGTGCCCTGGTCAGACCACTTTGTCCTGAAGCCCCAACTGAATGTCCCATCTCTCCCCCTCCCCCTGGTTAGGCGGCAAGCTAATTCATGCTTGCCTGCAGAGCCAGATGGATGCAGTTGGTTTTCAGAATGTTCTGCGGGATCCGATGCCCCTTGGCAACTCATTAGATGAGCTATAGAGATTTGGCGTTGCCAACTCCCTGAAGCTATCGACAAAATCGCTCCCCAACACCCTCTTCACTCCCATTCCAACCTAGCTCCTTGGTATACTATGGAGCTACAGAGGATGAAAAGGGAGTTAAGATGGCTAAAGAGAGTGTGGTGGCGTACTCATGATGAGGCTGCAAGAGCATCTTATAGGACGTCTATGAGATGGCAGTAAAGGCCACAGAGAAAGAATTCTATGTAGCCTCTATTGCGTCTGCAAGCTTATGTCCAGCTCAGTTATTTAGAATAATTAGATCCTTAACCTCCCTCCCACAGGGGAACCAAAAGGTAGTAAACTGGCTATTAGCTGTGAGGCTTTTGCAAGCTATTTGCGGATAAAGTCTTGTCACTCTGCTAGGACCTGCTGCCCACTCTTGATGCAGTAAGTCAACTGGAGGCTCCTTGGCCATCATCAAATCCAATAGTGGACCAATTCAGTCAACTCTCTCAGGATGAGGTTGATAGGATCCTGGCTGCTGTGAAGTCCACCACTTGCCTCCTACACCTGTGTCCCTCATGGCTGGTTAAGGCCATCAGTGATGGCATACAAGTCCCGCTGGGAAATACTATCAACTTATCTCTGAGTTCAGTTTAAAGGAGGCAGTGATGAGACTGCTCTTGAAGAAACTAACTTTGGATCCTATTGATCTAGCCAACTACTGCCCAGTGTCAAACTCCCATTCCTGGATAAGGTAATTGAGAGAGTGGTAATGGAACAACTCCAGGCTTTCCTCTATCCTAGGTCCATTTCAATTCAGCTTCTGCCCTGGCTAGGGATGGAGACAGTGCTAGTCACCCTCACAGATGATCTCTGGTGACATCTGGATCAAGAGAGGTCAGTGCTGCTGTTGTTAACTTGACTTAACAGCAGCGTTTGATTCTGATCTTTTGACTCACCACCTCACTGACGTGGGGATAAGAGGGACTGCCTCGCAATGGCTTATTGTTTTTCTCCAAGGCAGGGGACAAAGAGTGGTGCTTGGGGAGAGGGTTTCACCATGTTACCCACTGATATCAGCGCTCACCCCCAGGCAGCGATCCTCTCCCCTATGTTATTTAACATCCATACACACCCTCTTGCCCAGGTAGTCCAGAGGTTTGGGCTGTGTTGTCATCAGTATGCTATATCTGTTGATGGACAGCCACCCAGATACCACCCTGGAGGTTCTGGCTAGGACACTGGAGGCCATGGCTGATTGGCTGAAATGAAGTTGACTGAAATTAAATCCATCTAAGATGGCGGTCCTGTGCCTGAATTGCGGGGGGATGGAACTGGGGATCTGGCTCCCCACCCTTGCTGGGGCCCTGTTAGCACCAGTGTTGATGGTGAGGAGTCTGGGTGTGACTATGGACGCCTCACTATGGATGCCTCACTTTCAGTGGAGGCCCAGGTCATGAATGTTGCCTTTTACCATTGGTAGGTCAGGCAATTGGTCTAGGTTGGGGGGGTCTATTAAAAAGGGGAAATTCCTTAAATCCTTGGAGGCAATTTGTACCCCGAAACTCGTAACTGCAGATCTTCCAAAATAGCAGAAAATGTTAATGTGTTGTTTGTCAAAAGGTTCTATTTCTTCAGTGTTGTATTGTTGATGTACAAATGCTTTTTAGAGGGTTGAAAATATCATAAATATCATTCGCATTTCACTAGCAAGTACATTTGAGTGCTTTCCATTTAAACATATGTTCTGTTCTCTGCCTTGCTTTCCACTTACTCTGTGTCTGTGAAAAGAATGGTATGGAATTTAGATCTATTATGTGTGCATTAAAATAGAGTCTTGTTGAATGGTATATCATGCTGTACATTTCAGACTGTTGTAATTCAAAACAGATTTTTTAGTATACTCTTGCAGTGACAATGTAAGCACAAAAACATTTTAAACCTCATGAATTAGTTTCAGCTGAACAATATCATCACAGTTGTAAATGTCATCTATCCCAAGTATTAATAAAGCCTTTGGGAGTCAATTATTCAAATATGAAACATTTTAAAAAATTCTTAATGTATCATTCATACTTTTTCTCCAGAAAAAGCAATTGTTAAAGAATTCATTGAAGGGAAATGACTTTTATTCAGAGTCTATTGACACCTGCAACTCCTTTTAATATCAGGGGCTTTGGGTACAATGTCTGAAAATAATCACATTCATATAAATGTCATTTCCAGAACATGTATCTCCTACTGACAGAAATGATCATACTTAATGATAAATATTACAACAAATTCTGAAGTTCTGAAAGCTTACACATTTGACTTATATGAACCTAACATATTTTCTAGCTTAGGATTTAACTTGTCTTGTTAATGATTGTAATGCAAAACTGAAACCTATGCTCCATAGTTTTCCAAATGGAAATAGGACTGTACCTTTAACACCTCTATTCTTGTATTTGAAAAAAACACTGTGTAAGCTCCACCCACTTTAAAAAAAAAAGAGATCACTTTACCTACTATGGTTGCTAACCTCCAGGTGGTGTCTGGAGATCTGCTATTACAACTGATTTCCAGGTGATAGAGATCAGTTCATCTGGAGAAAATGGCCACTACAGTGTGGACTCTATGACACTGAAGTCCCTCCCCACCCCAAACCCCACCCTCCTCAAGCTCCATCTCCAAAATTTCTACATATTTCCCAGCCTGGAACTGGCAACCCTAGTGCCTGCCCCACCCTCTATACTGTAATACATTGTTAAGCCTCTCCACAACTGCTTGTGATATGTCATATACATTTACTCAACAATGGCCTGGCTCACACCAGTTTAAATGCATGGTATTTGGTATTTTGGTTAAAAATATGTATTAGGAAAACATAATCAGCCTGTAATCTGTTGGGATGGATCTGCTTTTTATTCAAATAGAGCAAGCTTGCAGATGGAATAATTGCCACTTTTACCTTTCTTATGTAGTCATTGAAAAGCACTGGTGAGGTTTTGGTGGCGGGGGGGGGGGGGGGGGAAGACTGTGTGAAATTTGGTGTGAGGTACCAGCAGGAAGGGGGGAATTGGCAGAAATTTCCCTCCCATGCTCCTGTATGTGTAATATACGTTAATTGCTATCTAGTGGCTGAGTGGAGTTGCAAATACTTAGCCCTGAGCAGTCAGATTTGGCATGCTTCTGAGAAAGGGGGCTTTAGTTGAGGCCTGATTTCAAGACAGATGCCTGGCTAAGGCTTTGTATGCTGCATAAAGCATGTTTAGAAGAGAAGAAGAGAAGAGATTGTATTTATACCCCGCCCTTCACTCACTTGGAGTCTCAGAGCGGCTTACAAACTCCTCTCCTTTCCCCTCCCCACAACAGACAACCTGTGAGGTAGGTGGGGCTGAGAGAGTTCTTTCCCAAGCTGTCCTTGAGATAACAGCTGGTACAGAGCTATGGCTTGCCCAAAGTCATCCAGCCAGATGCAAGTGGAGGAGCGGGGTTCATACCTTTGACCTGCTGGTGCAAACTCCAGACTTTATAGGATGAACACTGTAATGTCTCCAAATGGAGCAAAAATCCACACAAATCTGTCTCCCCTCCCAATTTCTGTTTATTTCTTTATGCTGCGCGCGCACACACACACACACACACACACACACACACACACACACACACCAGGCTGTGTTGGGAAGATGAAAGCAGCAGATATCTATTCCACAAAGATCTCCTGTACAGTCAGCAGTTCAGCATGCTGCTCAGCAGTTACCCGGTATCAAGTGGCAGACTGTGCAGTGCATGTTAAATTATTTTTCATGTACATCCATTGACATGGACAAGCATAAGAGACTAGAAGCATTAATCTACCCTCTGAGTGATTTAACTTCTAAAAACCTTGGAAAAAGTCTCAGTCCTGAAGAATTACTGCGCTAGCACCTCCTGTTAACAAAATCTGATAAGGCGTTCCAAAAGACAATAAAGGGGCAGTGGTGTATTGGAACAGGTCTCATGAATAGGGGATAGTTTCAGAGGGTAGCTGTGTTGGTCTGCAGTAAACAGCTAGATTTGAGTCCAGTAACACCTTGGAGACCAACCAGATTTTGGGGGTATAAGCTGTTGAAAGTCAAGGATCCCCATTATCTAATGAAGGGAGTTTTAACTCTTGAAAGCTTATTACCCTCCCCCATCTTGCTGGTCTCCAAGGTGCTACTGGACTCAAATATATCTATAAATAGGGGAAGAAGAAGAGATTGGATTTATATTCTGCCCTTCACTCACTTGTAGTCTCAGAGCGGCTTCCAAACTCCTTTCCCTTCCCCTCCCCACAACAGGCACCCTGTGAGGTAGGTGGGGCTGAGAGAGCTCTGAGACAGCTGTCCTTGAGAGAACAGCTGGTACAGAGCTGTGGCTTGCCCAAAGTCATCCAGCAGGTGCAAGTGGAGGAGTGGGGAATCAAACCCAGTTCTCTCAGATTAGAGTCTGCGCACTTAAGCACTACACCAGACTGGCTCCCATAGTGTTTATAGTAACATTTGGGAACAACTGGAGCATAAGACTAAAGTAGATTTAATGTATGCTTGAATTTAATGTCTGCACTAAGATCTGGGCGTTCATGTATGGTTCATATCGGACTGCTTCGAAAAGCAGCTGGCTTCCCTTATACTGCTTTAAAAACTTGTGTTCGTCACAAGAGTTTGAAGCTAGCAGTTGTTGGGTCCTTGATCACTTGTTTCTCTTATTGGCCCCATTCCCTGTTGCTCATGGCAGAAAGTGATGCACATGATTATATGTGCCTGTTATCACCTGATTTATGCTGCAGCTTGAGGGGACTGTTCCAAGCATCACCAGGAACTTTTCAGCTAACTCAACAATCCAAAATGTATGCAAGTGAAGGATCAAGAAAACACATACCACATTTTGGAACATGGAAAGAAGCAGAAAACAATAGGCAGAAGCAAGCCAAAACAAACTGAAATTACCCGCAGTGTAAATGTGTTCCTAATTCAGAGCGTTTCGTGGCCTGGAGATGGAAGAGCGAGCTCTTTGGTCTGGGGTCAGGCTTTGCCTTGATTGGAATCAGAAGAGCTCATTGCTGCTACAAAGTTTAAAATATTAATGCTAAAACCATTGTTTGCACTTTCTAGTATTCTGCTAAGCTTTCCAACAGAAGTATCTATGGCAGCAAAAAGAGAGAGAGAGAGAAACCATTGCAAATGAATTCCAGCTGGGGACATCTTAGGGAAATGTTTTTAGTAGATATCTTTGCTACCCACATCTGTAAATGCCATAAATAGTGTCAGAGCATTTAGTTATACTGTCTCTGATGATGCTTATGACAGTTTTTCATTTCAGTTTGAACACATATGGTGTGATGTCACTCTTTAGCTTGGCTAAGAGCTGAAACTGAACAAACCCCTCCCATGGCTGCTAGTGTTAGTACAGTTATAGTGCGTTGACTTTTTGGCCTAATGGAGTACAGAAATCAGGATCCCTTTCTGGATGTAAAAAAAATATGAATTTACCAGATGGAATAAAAAAGAGTACCATTATGTACATGGCCAATTGCCTATCATAAATGTTCTTGTACTGCACTAAAGTTCTAGTTGTAACATGATTGTGTTAAGGACTCTGTTCTGTACTTTAGACAATCCACTAGGAACAAAGCTAGCAGCAAAGCAATCTTTTTTTATAACACCATGTTCTGTTTTTTTAAAAAATATGTGGGCTAATCTGTTAGGATTGATTTGAGGTTGGATCCAGACTAAATCTGCAATGTTCACTAATTCCTCCTTCCTGCTGAATTCCCCACCCCCACATTGTTCTTCAGGGTCCCCTGTCCTCTAAGAGCAATATTTCATGGAGATCAGTGCAGGGAGGAGTGTGAACGTGACACTTATAAAAATTGTAGTTCTTTAATTCTCTTAGGCATTGCTTGTTTTTCTTTGGTAAACTTAATAATACCTTAACAAATAAGAGGTAGAGAAGGTAAACCAGAACTCTCCCTGAGGAACATATTTTGAGCGCAAGCAGGGCTCATTTCGTAGCAGGAGCTCCTTTGCATATTAGGCCACACACCCCTAATGTAGCCAATCCTCCAACAGTTTACAGAGCTCTTCTTACAGCTGCTACTGTAAGCTCTTGGAGGACTGGCTAAATCAGGGGGTGTGGCCTAATATGCAAAGGAGCTCCTGCTATGAAATGAGCCCTGAGCGCAAGGACCCCAATCAAAATTACTAGCATTCCTGTCATTGAAACTTTGTCACAGTCCAATAAAAATACACTTTTGTTGTGAGGAATTCTGATCACATGACATCAAATAAAAATACAGCTCAAGAGTACAGAATTATTTTAGGGTAACTGTTGATACTAACCTGGCACCTGAAGAACTATGTATGTGTACAGAGTGTTCTAATTAAAAAACTGAAGCTGTTTATAAATTAGTATACATAGGCAGTTGAGTGTTCCAACTCACCTTTGATCTTTTCTGACCTTTTACCTTTTTAGGTTATTTTTTGACCTTTTTGGAACCAGTAAACAATATCACCATAGTCCAGGGCCAGACAGCGATCCTTCACTGTAAAGTAGCAGGGCATCCATCGCCTAATGTCAGATGGTTGAAAAACGATGCACCAGTGGTTCAAGAACCAAGAAGGATCATCATAAGGAAAACAGAGTACGGCTCCCGATTAAGAATCCAAGATCTTGACACAACTGACACTGGCTACTATCAATGTGTGGCCACTAATGGGATGAAGACAATAACTGCAACAGGAGTTCTCTTTGTAAGGCTGGGTGAGTCACTTTGTTTTAAAATGTGGCTTTTATAAGTAGCTTTGTTGCTTTATAGACTCACAGCTAGTTTTCACAATAGCAAAATGAGAAATTAATTCACTGGGTTTTTTCTTTTAGAAAATAAATTGCAGCATGAAAGAAAATCAGTCAAGTCATTGCCTGAGGCCCCCTCCTCAGCACAAAATGCCTGGGTTGAACCTGATACCATTTACTAGTAATAAAAGAAAGTAGATACAGATGGAATGGTCTGTAAATATGGAGTTCAGAGAACAGAATAAATCTGAAATAAGCTGTAGCTGAAAGTACAAAAAGGCAAACTTTCATTACTTCACATTTCACACTACCACTCATTCTGTTCTTGTTGCCCAGCAGCTTTCCATATGGTATTTATAGCTTTTATCTTTGTAAGGTTACACATGGCATCTGCAGTTGCAGGAACCTGATATCTGCCCAAAATCAAGACACAACTATTATCTTACAACAACAGTGATGTTGTAAGCCTCCTTGGGCTCCTAATGAGGAGAAAAGTGTAGTATAAATATCCGACTAAAATAGATACATTCTCTATAGGAAGCATTCGTTGCTTTATTCCAGAAGATTAGACGCCTGTACTTTAAAATTTAACATAAGGAAGATAAGCAATGGGAAGAAGAGATAATTTAGTGAAGTCCAGAATGCACATACTTATGCCTAGATTCAGTAAGGGTAGGGGACTAAGAGATAGTATTATGAGAACAGGGGAGAACATTGGTATGTTTGAGTACATTGGGGAAGGAGCCACAGAAATGGCACAAGTTGCATGGTGGCAGGGAGAATGCAGGAGGTTATACGGTCAAGGAGAGGTCAGCTAAAACGTTAGTCAATATTAAATACATATTGGGCCCATCTATTGAAATGTGCAGAGAAACTATTAAGCTACATAGACAATTTTATACTTCGTAGTTGATCAGCTTTTGAATTTCTGAGTTGTCAGTTAACCTCAAATGGTACTAAACTTTATGCCGTCCATTCTGTACATATCTGATTTTATTATAATTAATATTGCCACTGTGTGTAAAATATTCAGTAAAGCACAGGACATTTGTTTGTAACAGAAGGCCACACAACAGTGAATATTACTAAAAATGTTGATGTGTCTATCTTTATATGGTTCAGAAAGAGGTTGGTTGTGAAGTTCATGTCGCACTATCAGTTGAAGAGCTAGGTCTGAGTCATATCTGACAGAGGAGGCTTTGACTCTTGACAGCTTACACCTACCTTACAGGGTGTCTGTTGTGGGGAAATGAAGGGAAGGAGATTGTAAGGGTGAGATATAATGCCACTCTGAGACTCTGAATGAAGGGCAAGATATAAATCCAATCTCCCCTCCTCTTCTTCCTTGTTTGTAAGGTGCTGGACTCAAATCTAGCTCTTCCAATTAGCTGCAGGCCAACACAGCTATCACCTGAAACTATCCACTGAAATATGAGTTGCATTTGTTTTATTAAACAAAGTATTAATTTATGCTGTTGAAAATAACGTGATGTAGTGCAGGAAAAACAAAACATTTGTTTGACATAGCACAAGTGTACTTCTAAAATATTGTAATAATTTTTTCAAAACTGTTAATTTATCGTTTTTATGTTTGTAGGTCCAACACACAGCCCGAATCACAATTTTCAGTAAGTACTAGTTAACAGTCATTTCTTGTATGTATAAGAATTTGTGGTTTTTTAGGAGGGTGGTGGGTTTTGGTTTTTTTGCAAAATATTGGGTAATAGAATCATTAAAACATGCCTGAAATTACCTCATGTCTTTGTCAACCATTTAGTTTGACTGAAAACTTTCCCTTTCAGAATGATTGCAGGGCTCGTCAAAAATGGAAGTGTTTGTATTTTTTGTGTTTGACAAAAGGTCTATGGATGTTTTTCTCTTCTATACTTTATGTTTTAGAAGGACAATACAGCTTCACATTATGATGGTTATAATTGCGTGCATTGTCAGATTGTGTGCATTCTCAGTATATTTTTGAGCAACAGCAGTTATAAGCAGATCTTCAACTTTATTTCTGTACATACACTCTTACATAATTTGCTGGGGTCATTTTGAGCAGGAGCTTGGGGGAGCTTAGCTCCAAGAGTTGGTGCCAGCCCCCACCCCCCCATGGCTGTCATGGCTGCAGCAAAATGACCCCATCCCCTGGAAAGGTCCTTGTTTCTCCAGCCAGCCTTCTGAATGCTTCAGCCACCACTGAAGCTATCCTCCCAGAATACTGTTATTTCTGAGGCTTGGATTAGTAGCTGTCCCCTCTACCAGCGTGCTCTCTCTCTCTTCTTTCTTTCTTGCCTTCTGACTTACTTTTGGTGATGTCAAGGCGTGTGGCATATGCAAATAAGTTATGCTAATGAGCTCCTGCACCTCTTTTTCTACTAAATGACCCCTAATAATTTGTATAGAAGTCTTAGAGGTGACAGCTATGGCATGGATCATATTATAAATAGAGCCCTTTTAGAAGCAAAAAGATAGTTGGATGTGAGCATAATTTCATTTATTGAAATGGCCTGAAGTACAACTAGAACAGTGTTTTAGATACGACTTCTTTTTCCTCAAATTTCACTGAGGCTCTGTGAAGCACATATTGAGAAGAGTTATTGTGAAATGTAGTACAGAATCTGTGAATATAAATAAATATCTGGATTGTCCACTGTTCTGTTTTTGTCTAAAGGTTGCCTCTTGTGATTCATTTTTTAACCATTTAGTTCCTGAATATAATGTAGTATATGAATAGATGCATGAAGAGCTTTGGGAATATAGGCTGTTGGGTGGACCAATGAAACTACTCAGTTGGCATACTCGGAGGAGTGTGTGTAGTTAGTGACTGAAGAAAAAAAAAACTGAGTAGTGTGTGGAACATGAGGCCTAGTCATTTTTCTCTCCAAGGACTGAATTGCTGAAAGGCCTCAGCTGAAGAAGTTTTTGTCTGGTGTGGGCCCTTCCTTTATGGAAATCACTTCTTGTGGAGTTTAGCCCCCGAGACCATCAGTCTTTGAACTGAATATGAACTCTTCTCTCGGATGGTAAGGAGGAAGGCCCTGAGAACTTTCCTTCCCACTGGAGGCCTGCTTCTGAGGGACTGTGGCTGGATCAGCTTCAACAAGAAAACAGTACTTCTGGGACACTGAGTATGGGACCTTTGGTTTGGGAAGGGGAAAGGAGTCTGGGGCTGGAAGCTACCATACCCTGTGTGCAAAATTGCATTTTCCCATTGTAATAAATAGATACTTTGCTTAAGCTAAGGAGTTGGGGGGGGGAGCTTTAAGAAATGAGGCCCTGAACCTTGAACTTTCCCTTATTCCCAATGCCTGGGTTGCAGGCAGATTCAGTGATGATGGGATTCCGTGTATGTTAGAGACTGGTGAAATCATACAGCTCTGCTTGGGACAGATTTTCCATCTGAATATGAAGTCAATTTCCAGTAGCCCTCCCATAATCCATTTTGGATTGAGGAAGTTCCATTTAGGCTGCATGTACATCAGACTTCAAGAGCACATACCAATGGCAAATTTTTGCCACCACAAAGACAAACCATATCAAATGGTTGTGGTGATGTAAAATAAAATATGTCATCCATGCTTCTGCTGTGTTAGTGTACATTTCAGTGCCTGATGATGTCCTCATGCTACAACAGCATAAAAACCTCAATGTAAACATGATAGGTTATATTACAGCTGTGAAGCCTTGTCTATTTCAGTGTTCTTTTGCCATGATATATTCTGATGTTGTGCTCTTGTGCTTCTGCCTTCTGAGATAAAGAAGACAACCCAAAATAGGACCTAAATGTTGGGGCACCTAGACTTTGGCATTCAGGCCACAGTGGTTACCTGGTACCAAGTTAGGTTTTTTTTGAGCAATTCTGCTGAAGTGTGTGTATACATATCTACTCAGCCAGTTTGCTACTATAGTATTATATTGATTTTATTGATGCCTCTGTTTATTACTGTTTGGCTCTTGATATTAATGTGCTGTTTGTTCTTAGATTTTCTGTGCTGTGCTTTTACATATAGATTGTTTCTCTGTGTCATATTTGACTGGTATGTGTTTAATCCATTGTGTACTGCCCTGAGCATTTCAAAAGGAGAACCAGGATGCAACTATTTTAAATAAGTGAATAGAACTATAGGTAGTACTGTTCATCTATATACTAATTCCCAGAGGGGTTTTTTCTGTGTGGATACTTATATCTGCCAAAAAAAGAGCTCACTCTCCTACTTTCCTACATAGTCAGGGGCCTTCCTCTGACACCGTTGAATTCCCCCCAATACCTTTTGAAATGGCATCAACTGTGAGAGATTAGTATGTTCAGGGGAGAGGGAGGCTTTTAACTGTTTCTGTCAGTAAAAGGCAGGTTTTTTACTGTCAGCAGTCTAGGGTTGCCAAGTACCCCACCCGGCCACTGGCAGCAGATCCAGGCTGGGAAACTCCCAGAGATTTGGAGGTAGAGCCTGGGGAGGACAGGGACCTCAGTGAGGTACAATGCCATAAACTCCAAAGCATCCATTTTCTCCATGGAAAGTTATTTCTATAGTCTGGAGATGAGCAGTAATTCCAGGGGATCCCCAGGTCCCACCTGGAGGCTGGCATCCCTAGGCAGCACCCTCTGTGTGACTTGATACCACCTGATTTGCATGACTTAATTAGGCCCAGCTGCTTTGCTACTGTTCATCAGCAGCCACCCTATGAAACCGTTGTAATGTAACCGTTGTGATGTAACCGTTAAAGCTTCAGACTGGGATCTGCAAGACCCAGGTTCAGATCCCTGCCTTGCAGTGGAAGCTGACTGGGAGATTTTGGACCATTCACATACTTTTAGCCTAACCAACCTCACAGGGTTGTTGTGCAGATAACAAGGAGGAAATAATAATGTAAGCTGCTTTAGTCTCCACTATGGAGAAAGACTGTAATTTTCCTCAGTAGAGACTGCAGGGGAGGCGGGGTGGAGATGGAAAACTGAAGACAGATAAAGGTAGGTTGGCTGTTGGGTGGGAAGGAAATAGGGTTGCCAATTCCAGGTTGGGAAATTCCTGGACATTTGAGAGGTGAAGCCTGGGAAGGGTGGGATTTGAGGAGGGACTACAGACCACTATAATGTCATAGACTCCCCCCCCCCCCCAAACCAGCCATTTCCTTCACTTAAACTACCATTGCCAGCCTCCAGACAAGGGCTGGAGAGCACCCAGAATTACAGCTGTTGTCCAGGTGACAGAGATCAGTTCCCCTGGATAAAATGTCTTCTGTCACGGGCTGGGTGCCAGTAGGTCAGGAGCCAAGCCGAAGTCCGGGACAGTCCGAGGTCAAGCCAAATCAGGAACGAGTTACCAAGTCCAAAACACAAAGCCAAAAGCAGAGTCAGTCCAAGCCAGGGTCAGAGAGGGAAACTCACGAGCAAACCAGTCCAAAGAGTCAACAAAAGCCGCAGTCAAACAGAGCCGGAGTCACAAGCCAGAGGGTCCAGAATCTGGTTAGCTATTGCAAGCCGAGCGGGTGCAGAGCTTAGCCAGAATGACTTGTTGCTAGCACAAGTTGGTAGTCTCTGTGCTGTGCGTAAATACCCAGCCACTTCCTGTGCTTGTTAACAGCTGGCAGTGAGGTTCCGGCTCCTTCTAAAACTCAGGACTGAATGATCTGCGACCACGCCTGCTTGCCTCTTTTCTCCTAGCAGCTAAGTCTTGCCTGTATCGGGACCTTAGACGTTCCACCCGAGGAGATGAATCAGGTGGACTTGAGCTTGGCTGTGGCTCAGCTGCTGGTGGTGCTGGGGTAACATCCTGGGAGGTGCTTACTTGAGCCTCATCTGGTTCAGGTGGAGGCTCCTCTGGAGCTGGGAGCTGATCCTTCACCTCACTTAGGTCCGCAGGTAGGCAAATCCGCAGAGGTACTCACGACACCTGCTTTGGAGGGTTGCTGAGGCTGCTTGCCTACCCAAGGCTCCACCCCCCAATTCTCCAGGAATTTCCCAACCTAGAGCTGGCAGCCCTAAGGTGAATTGATCTCTGCAGATGGGAGATCCATTGTGATTCCCAAAGCACTGCCACTGTTGCTGTGGGGAGAGAGGAAGCAGGCAGGAGGCTGGGAGAGTGATTGGGGCAGAAAGAGAGTGTGATGGAGTGGGGGGCAGAAAGAGAGTGTGATGGAGTGGGGGGCAGAAAGAGAGAAAGTGATGAGGTGGGGAGGCAGAAAAACAAAGAGAATGATGACGGGTCAGAAAGAGAGAGGAAGTAACATACAGGGGAGGAGAGAGAGAGAGTAAGAAAGGGGGGGCAGAAGGGAGAAAGAGTGTGAGAGAGGTAGGGGGAGAAGGGAGGAAGCAAAGGTGTGAGAAATGGGATAACCATCCCGCAAGTTTCTTGCAGGTCTCCACTTGTTCTCTCTTATTTCTGGAACTCAGGATTGCAGTCTTAATGTTCAGAAAATGTAGCTTCTTTCTCAAAAATATATGCACAGGGAATTCTGAGTGCCAAATGTATTGTATAAATTGGTCTTATAATTGGGGATACAGTTACAGTACAATCCTAAACACTGAACGTTCAATCCTAACATCCTTCAATGGACTTCAGTGTACTAATAAGGTTGTAACTCTGTTTAGGATTGCAGGGTTAGTGTCTGGACGTGAGATCACAGAGCTGAAATACTTGCCCAGGACCTCAGGAGAGGAGGAAAGAAGATCTGTCAAGGCAGCAACCAAAGAGATCCTTCTCCTGGCCCTGGCTGATGATGTCATCAGCCACCAGTACCAAGGAACAGGCTGCTTGCTTAAGGCAGCCTAGAGAATCACCTGGAGCTGGTGACTTACTGATTAAAGATGGCAACCTGGCCCAAGGAAGCAAATATGGCCGGCCTTGACCCAGGGGCAGGGGCAGTTGGGTTAATGGGGAAGGGTAGCTAATTGGCTCTTCAAGAGTGGAGGAGATGGGATAAAGCCAGAAGGGAAAAATGAAAGGAGGGCTCCAGAGGCAGGCGAAGGAGGCAGTACAAAGTTGGTTGGTGAAGCTGAGTGCTACTCCAGAACAGGAAAGGAAGGACTTGTGGAATGCAGCTGACATCCTACCAACCCTTACCAAGAGGAACTGAGTGGGGAGAATAAAATGATAGAGGGAACAGGGGATGAACTCTCACAAGGGGGGTGCTGCTCACTATATTTTCTGAAGAGCAATCTTGAAACAAACAATAGGTTTTGGTAATGTTTGTCAATGAAATAAATTTAAAGAAATTAGATTTCTTTAAAAAGCAGCTTAAATCCTAGCCCTTTCATCAGCTACGTCATCTTGTAGGGACACAAAATATGCAGATGAACATAAAAGTATTAATATCTGAGACAGAAGGATGATTGGTCTTCAGAGAGCTCTTTCATATTTTAAAACAGTGGTGATTTGAAGTGAAATTGATCCATGACCTTTTTGTAGGTAGCACATGCCTATGACCACCTTTGAAGAACTGTTTGGGGAACATGCAGGCACTGTTTCAGTGTTATGTGCCATAAAATCTTTACATCATAAAATGAGCTATATTTTAATTTTGTTGATTAAGATGCAGGAGAATTATAATAGTCTTGATGAATGCAAGGTTTTACTAGTTAAAACAGTAAACCAAATCAATCAAACAGGAAATGGCCTAGTATATGTCTGTGATTTAGGCTTAAAGTTGGCTGTATTCTGTGTAATGAGATGAAGGCACTAATCTATGCATGTAATCTGAATACCCAGAATGCAGAGAATCTGATATTGGTAATTAACTAAGAGTAATTTATTCCCCAAACTTAATTGATTTGATTTGCCATTTCATTGCAGGGAAATTTGTGTTGTGAAAGAACATGACAGCATTTATTTATATTCATCTGTGAAACCAGTAATTATTGTTCCACAAATAGGAGGTTGGGCCACCAAAGTTGAGGAAGTCTCCCACATATTAAAGCTAAACAAGCAGCACAATAGTTGCAAGTAAAATGAAACCATTCCAACATGTCTCAAACAGTAATAACTCTTCAAAATAAAAACAGTAACGTAGGTTAATGTAGGGCTCATTCATGTGCTGTAACAACTATTTTTATCCATCTCTTGAGCACAGGATTGTATGGAGAAATACTTGTGTGACCCATGCCGTACATGACTCTAGGCCAGCAGCCTAGTTGGCAGTAACCAGCAGCCATTTCCCCAAACCACCAACAGAGTCAGGAAGCAGACGTATTGCTTGCAATAAACCACATAGTCCCAAATGAAGTTAAATCATCTATTTCAGAACTAATGCACTTTAAGCACTCGTGGATAAGCTTGGTTTTTGACTAATGGAAAGATTGCTGTGACAATTCCAATTACCAAATGCTGGTTTAAATTTGGAAAGAAGGAACAGATCAAGGAATGACTTTACCACCTGTGACAGAAACTGAAGGAACACATAGCCTTTTATGATTTGGAAGGGCCAGACTAATTTAAATGACACCTTCCCCCACATCTCTTCCCTAAAGTTAAAATGGGCAGTAACATGAGTATTACAGACGGTTTGCTGCTGTGAGGTCAGGTTTGATATGTGATAGCAGGGAACTGAAATCTCTGAGGCAGGAGTTTTAAAAGAGCAACAACTTTTTTGTGTGAAAGAAATTTAGATGAACACTTTAGTAATCAGAGGCTTCTACACACAGTCCAGGAACAGGCTGGCTCATACTTATTCACTAGTTGCAACTTCAGGTTGGAATTTCAGTTCCCTTTAATATAGGCAATCACAAGCTTAAGGTCTAAACCACCAGTGTATCATAGTTACTCCATTCTGTCAATCAGGGGCTTTCCCTTAAAACAAATTGTTTTTGACAGGCGTGTCAGCCTAAACACTAGGTTAGACTGCTAATACATGGGAGTTCTAACCACGCCAATCTGCCCTTCCTTAGAAGTCAGACTAAATGATTACATGTCTGCTCATCACCAGAGACAGGCCTAAAATGGTCACCCTGTCCTTTTCCAGAGGTAGTGGTAACCCCAGACTGCACTCCTATGCTGAGACAGAGCTCTGCTCTATACTTCTACTTGCTTGCTGAGACAGACCAGAAAGTTTCTGCTGCTGCCTTCTGCACACGTACCTCCCAATTCAATCAGATCTATAAAATGTGATTGGAGATTAAAACAGTATTCAGATTGGCTGTTTCACCTTCAGGAGCTAAACAGCCTCTTGTCCATCACAGTACCCTTTGGGCAATGAAGCGATAGTTTCAGGGATTGTTGTACATGTACTGAAATGATGCACCTGGGGGAGGGAAATGGAAGAGTCCTTTATTTTTTCTTTCGTGTATCATTTGGTTTTACTAACAACATTTGTCAAAGAAAATGAAAAAAAATATTTATTTCAAATAGATCTTCTTCGTGGTCTCTGTGCATCACACCTCTGGGATAAAGTGCGCCTGCGCCGATCCCGATCGGTAATCTTCAAAGCCTAACGGATTTTCGCGCCAGCTCCCCGGTCACGTGCACGCCCCACTGCGCATGACCCGGGGAGAGGCACGAGGATCCCGCCAGTTCTCTTCTGACCGCCGCGTCGTGAGGACCCCCTCTCCGCTCCGGTCGGTAGTTAACTTTCGTTTCTTTTTCCAACTTTGGAAAGGCCTTTCGGACTGATTTCTTGGACTTTACTTGACCTACGGACTGTTTTTCCTGGACTCTCTTTCGGATTCTCCTCCTTCTACTCCCCGCCCGGCCTATGGCCCAGCGGTGGGGTTTCTTTAAACGCTGCCTTAAGTGTGGGAGTAAAATCCCCCCCCCCAGACAAGCACTCCCTCTGCTTGCTGTGCCTAGGCGAGTCGCATCGCGTCGACTCCTGTTCGAGTTGCGCCGCGTTCTCCAAACAAACTCGGAAGAACCGGGCGGCCTGACTCCGAGTGGCTCTCTTGGAGGCAGCGTTGTCACCGAAGATGTCTGCAGCCGACGCCTCGGCAACATCCCCATCGGTACCGACGGGCCCGACGTCGCCACCGATGCGAAGCCCTTCCGGCACCGAGAAATCGGCATCGAAAAGACCCCTCTCACTGCCACGAACTCCCGCTAAGAAGCGTAAGGAGGGCAAAGAGGGTAAGGGCAAGCTGAAGCACAAAACCTCGAGTGCTTCGTCGACGCATCCCGCGTCCGACATGACCCAGCACGGGTCTCCACAGCTTGACCCTCCAGGGCGCGAGCGACCCCGGGGCAGCCCCGTCTCCCCGATGCCGCGACCCATCCAGCTCACAGATTCGGAACCCGACATCGAGCTGACGCAGATCCCTCACAGCAGTCCCGAGACAGGGCCTGACCCGATGCCGGCACCGAGAGGCGAGCGAGACTGGCGCCTTCCCCCATCTTCGATGCCGTGGGACGTCCGTCAATGGCGATACCTGTATGGTTCCTCCTACCCGCCACCTCCACAATGGTACCCAGCGGAGTGGGATCGCCAATCGACGTCGTCAAGAGTCTCCCGATGCCGAGATCCCCCAGCCCCGCCTCCGACTCCGATACCGTTACCGAAACCCAAACCGATACCGAAACTAACGATACCGATACCCACATCACCCGATATCGACCTCCCTCCTTATCAGCCAGATCCATCGACCCCTATGTCTCCCTCCGAACATTCCGACCATTCGATGCCCGAATCTCCCGAATCATCCGATGACGAATCTCCCATCCAGCCATCACCATCCCCTGATGTGGCTGAAAATCTACCAATCTCCCCCTCCGAGGACGTGAAATCCTATGGAGAACTTATCAAACGAATGGCACATTCCTTGGCGCTTGCCACGGTCCAACCAACGCCTACCGCTACCGATGCCATCTTCGATATCGTACAGATGGACACATCCACCGCGGTAGCGTTGCCACTAATTTCGGTGCTCTTGAGCACTGCCAAAGAATCCTGGGGCCACCCTTCCTCAACCCCAATTTCCAACAAAAGGTTGGACCACATGTACAGGCTCCAAGAGCCAGGGGCAGAATTCCTATTCATCCACCCCAAGCCCAACTCAGTCGTCGTGACCCCCTCCACTAGGGGACGTAGCGGACATTCCTCCCCCTTGGACAAGGAGGGATGGAAGCTAGATTCTTTCGGAAGACGATTTTATTCAGCCGGTGCATTGGGCATAAAAACGGCAAACTACACAGCCTGCATGAGCAGGTACCAGTACTCCCTATGGGAACAGATGACACCACTTCTGGCTCAGCTCCCTGAGGATAAGCAACGTCTTGCTAGGAAGATCCAGAGGGAAGGCATGGTGCTAGCAAAGCATCAGCTTAACGCATCCAAGCATGCTGCGGACGTCACGTCGGGGGTTCTACTCCCGCTACTTCACGGTCCCAAAAAAGGATGGCGGACTTCGTCCCATATTAGATCTACGGAACCTCAATGCGTTCATCACCTACAAAAAATTCCGTATGACCACTCTACAGACCATCCTACCGCTACTAGAAGCCAACGCGTGGATGGTGACGCTGGACTTAAAGGACGCATACTTTCATGTGACGATCCACCCGTCACACAGACAGTACCTACGCTTTGCGATCGGTCCGCGTCACTTCCAGTACAAGGCCCTACCCTTCGGCCTCTCTACAGCTCCTCGTGTCTTCACGAAGCTTATGGCAGTAGTAGCGGCACATCTGAGACTCCAAGGTGTCCACCTTTACCCCTACCTGGACGACTGGCTTCTAGTCGCCCCCTCTACGACGGAACTACAGAACCACATCTCTACTACCCTTCACACCCTAGAATTACTAGGGTTGACTATAAACCTCAAAAAGTCCATGCTTATCCCTTCCAGACGGGTTCAGTTTATCGGAGCTATCCTGGACTCCTTGCAATGCAGGGCATTCCTACCCCCCAACAGAGCAGCGGATATAGTCTCCCTTCTCCAGGCTATCCTAGAGACCAAGGAGGCTACAGCCAAACAAATCCTTCGCCTGCTAGGCCTGATGGCCGCGACAACGGCAGTAATTCCCTTCGCCAAATTGCGAATGAGACCACTGCAGCTTTGGTTCTTGAGGCGTTTCCGCCCCAAATTCCACTCCCTCTCCAAACGTTTCCAGATATCTACCCAGGTCCTGGAGACCCTGAATTGGTGGCTTGTGCCCCAGAATTTACATTCAGGTGCACCTTTCCGGCTTCCACCCCCCTCAGCGACCGTCACCACGGACGCATCCCTATGGGGCTGGGGAGCTCACCTAGAAGGTGTAGGTGTGGGAGACAGGTGGCACCCCTCTGTGGCACACAACCATATCAATTTCTTAGAGCTGCTGGCAGTTCTCTACGCAGTGAGATCTTTCCGCCAATCCCTAACGGGGAAAACGGTGACTGTCCTTACAGACAACACCACCACTATGTTTTACATCAACCGCCAGGGCGGGACGGTCTCCCGTGGACTTTGCCGGTTAGCGATAGGGCTGTGGAACGAGTGCCAGGCGCTAGATGTTCACCTGGTGGCGACTCATCTCCCAGGACTACTCAATGTCCAAGCGGACTTCCTAAGCAGAGGAGGAGCATCCCTACACGAGTGGGAGCTGAACCCCCTCTACCTGACTCCGATCTTCGACCATTGGGGACATCCATCCGTGGATGTATTCGCCTCTCGGGAGAACAAGAAGTGCCATCTATTCTGTTCCAGAGCAGGAACGGACCCGACCTCTCTCGGAGACGGTCTCCTCTTCCGGTGGACAGGGAAACGGTTGTACCTATTTCCCCCAATCCCTCTCATTCCGAGAGTAGTCCACAAACTATTGACAGAGCGACCGTGGGCAATTCTAGTTACCCCATGGTGGCCGAGACAACCCTGGTTCCCCACGCTCCTCAGCCTCTCACGGGGGATGTATCTCCATCTCCCGACGGACCCGGACCTCCTCGGGATGCGCGGGGGCCGAGTACTGCACCACGATGTGCCCAGGCTAAAATTGACAGCGTGGCTGATCCAAACTTAGGGTTAGAATCACGCATTGCTCAAGTTCTACTGAACTCACGCAAACTCTCCACTCGACGTTCATATGAGTCAAAATGGACTAAATTTTTAACTTTCCTGGCGTCTATAGGACGACCCTCAGTCCCCGCTGGACTTAAGGATGTTTTTGGTTTCCTCCTGTCATGTAAGGACAAGGGACTGTGTCACTCATCTATCCGAGTCTACTTGTCAGCCATCTCAGTCAATCATCCTAAGATTGATGGTTATTCGGTGTTTTCCCACCCAACAACGAAACAATTCCTCAAGGGAATGAATCGCCTCTATCCCCCAGTGCGGACACCAGTCCCGGCATGGGACTTGCCCCTGGTTCTCACTAAGCTGATGGGAAAACCCTTCGAACCCATGGCCTCATGCAGTCTTCAGCTTTTGTCATGGAAGGTTGCATTTTTAGTGGCCATCACGTCTACTCGACGCGTGAGTGAGCTCTCGGCGTTCCGTTGCGACCCACCGTACCTCACGTTTCATCATAATGCCGTCACTTTGGCTCCAGATGTCGCTTTCCTGCCTAAGATAGTCTTGGACTTCCATATAGGGGCAGATATCACCTTGCCGGTATTTTTTCCTGATCCCCAGGACCCAACGCAACGTAGTCTACACACTTTAGATGTCAAGAGAGCCCTGTCTTTCTACTTGCACCGGACAAAATCCTTTCGCAAGTCTCCAGCTCTCTTCATTTCTTATGCCTTGCCCAGGCAGGGACAGAAACTGTCGTCTCAAAGACTCTCGAAGTGGTTAGTTGAGACGATAAAACTCGCCTATCTTCTGGCCAAAAGGCCACTGCCGGCGTCCCTCCGGGCACACTCTACTCGAGCCGTGGCTACTTCCACAGCATTCCTCAAGGGCATTCCCCTGGGAGACATCTGCAATGCTGCAACGTGGGCGTCCCCTCACACGTTTGTGAAGCACTACGCCCTAGATGTCCGTGTCCATCAGCGTACTGTGGTGGGCCGTGCAGTCCTGCAAGCAGCTCAGATGTGAGACCTCCAGCACCCACCTCCAGGTATGTGGTGTTTATTGCTCGCTATTCTCCCAGAGGTGTGATGCACAGAGACCACGAAGAAGATATACAGGTTGCTTACCTGTAATTGGAGATCTTCGAGTGGTCATCTGTGCATTCACACCACCTGCCCTCCTTCCCCTCTGCTTTCGGTCTCCCTCACTTTTTTCCTTGGGGGCTGTTAGCAGCGGTCAGAAGGAACTGGCGGGATCCTCGTGCCTCTCCCCGGGTCATGCGCAGTGGGGCGTGCACGTGACCGGGGAGCTGGCGCGAAAATCCGTTAGGCTTTGAAGATTACCGATCGGGATCGGCGCAGGCGCACTTTATCCCAGAGGTGTGAATGCACAGATGACCACTCGAAGATCTCCAATTACAGGTAAGCAACCTGTATATGTCTTAGAGAAAACTAGCTGAAACAAATATCTAAATTTAAAGTGTATCTTTAGGTGCACTTTCTTACAATGCTTGTTTTCTTCTGTGATGAACCTCTGAATTTATTACTGAACTAGGAGTAAGGCCCGTTGTGAAAAGAAATACAATGGGCTCTAGAAGGAAGCTCCAGATGAGTGTCCTGGCTGTGGCTGGTGGGGCGGCAGAGGGAAGGGGCAAATAGAGGGAGGCAAGCCATGTTTATTTCCTTCTGCTTAGCTATAAGGCAGGGCTGTCTCAAGTCATTGTGCTGCCCCAAGCGGGTAGTATGGGAGGACAACCTCATAGTAACAGGTATGGTTCCCTCTGCCCCTGACTTACGTTGATTTGGGGTTATGCAGTGGCAGCTAAGGTAGAAAAGCACCTCCTCCCATGTGATGTCTTCTGGGTTCCAAGGGTCTGGAAAGCAGTTCCATAGCCAGGTACAGGGTTTCCAACTCTGGGTTGGGAAATACCTGTAGATTTGAGGGGTAGAGCCTGGGGAGGGCCGCATTTGGGGTGCAGAGGGACTTCAGCAGGGTATAGTGCCATAGAGTCCACTGCCCAAAGCAGCCATTGTCTCCAGGAGAACTGATCTTGGTCATCTGGAGATCAGTTGTAATAGCTGGGAAATTTTCTGTAGGGGAAATGATGTGCTGTGGCTGGGGAACACGGTGATTTCTGGGAGATCTCCAGGTCCCACAGGGAGATTGGCAACTTCAGTGACTGTTTAAGGGGAAGATTGGGATATGGATTTTACCTCAGGACACATTCAATGATTCCCAACAGCAACATCAAACTGTTTAGAATGTTAGAGGCAAAGGCCAATCAGGCCGCATATGCAAACAATCTCTGTGTTCCAACTGATTATGGTGGGGAGAGGAACAGCAAACAATTTAGAATGTTGGAAGTGAGACTCAGGCAACACAGCCAGTGGATAGGGACAGCTTCTGAGTGACATCATGGAGCCAACTGATTTAGGAGTGTGTGGAATGTTCAGAAAGTGCCACCCCACTACTCAATTCTATATATGAAGGTTGAAATGTTCCTCCATTGGTTTCTGAGTATTTCCATTTTTATTGTCTGTATTGTGTCCATTTATTTTATTATCTGACCTGTGTCCAGCAAGCCCTTTTCTTCTTTTGGATGTAACTGACTAATAATTATCTCTATGAAATTTGTCATTTGTGGCAAGGCTGTTTAGCAAGCACTGGCCTAAACTGGATAAACTCAGGAACAAGATAGAGATTTTGTAATTAGTTTTATAATTAGTTTTTGTAATTAGTTTTATGGACTTTGTCTTTGGTACATATACTTAATAGGGTTAACATTTGAAATATGCTCCAGCTTTTTAGATATAGAAATAGTAGCCTAGGTTATGTTTAATCAATGAAGTGGTCATTTTTTAAATGGCATATTGTTCATATAACAGCACTATAATTTTCCTATCATAAAAGTCACTTACTGAAAAATTCTTTTTAAAAGAGCCTCTGCTTATTATTTGTGTTGCATGGTCTTAGCTATAAACTGTTTAGAAAAACATATTGTAAAGTTAGAATAGTCTGATACAGTACCTTTCCTGGGATCAGGCTGTTGCTGAAAGTACTCTTCATCAAGCGAGTTATGTTTTGCTTTTAATGGGAAGAGGTGGGGGGTGACTTTTTTCTTGCTTCCTCTCCCCCCCCCATCCATTTTTAATGAAAAGTTCTTCAGAACTTGAAGGCTTGCTCACTGTTCAGTGTTATTTTGACTGGTCTTGATAAAAGGTATTACATGGTTTTTGTTTTTGGATTTTGCTGTCGATCAATAAGACTATTTCCCCCCCTCTACTTTGGGAATATCAGAATTTGGCCAATAGAGAAGGGACCCTTCAATGGGAAGGAGAAAATCCCTGGGAAATTGCATTAACTTAAAATAATACTCAGCATTATTAATATAACTAGGAATAAGGCCCGTTGTGGAAATAAATACAAAGGGCTCTAGAAAGAGAAAGAGTGCCTTGGGCACTCAGTGTCAATTTGCTGGAAACCTCAGCAGGTTATAATGACACAGAGTCCACCATTTTCTCCAGAGGAACTGATCTCTGCCACCTGAAGTGCAGTTGTAATTTTGAGTGATCTCCCCTGGAGATTGGCAACAATGGTTCCCCAGGAGGGAATGGCTTGTTTGGATGGTGGAGTCTATGGCACTGTATCTGTCTGAGGTCCCACCACTACTCAAACCTCACCCTCTCCAGGCTCCACCCCTCAAATCTCCAGGAATATCCCACCTGGAGTTGGCAACCCTATCTCCCTCACAGCCAACTATCAACCTACCATTATCCCTCTGGCTTCAGCTTTCCATCTCCTCCCCACTCCCTCCTAGAGGGCAGTTGTAATTCTGAGTGATCTCCCACCTCCACCTGGAGATTGGCAGCAATGGTTCCCCAGGAGGGAATGGCTGGTTTGGAGGGTGAAGTCTATGGCATTCTACCTGTCTGAAGTCCCACGCCTCCTCAAACCTCACCCTCTCCAGGCTCCATCCCTCTTCTCCAGGAATTTCCCACCTGGAGTTGGCAGCCTTATCTCCTTCCCAGCCAATCATCAACCTACCTTTATTTTTCCCCTCAGTCTTCAGCTTTCCATCTCCCTCCCACACACTTGCAGCCTCTACCGTGCTCTGAAGCCCTGACTGCTACGTCCCATTGGCTGTCATAGGGGGGCCATCTCAGCAGGGTATAAGGATGCAGAGTCCACTATTTTCTCCAGGGGAACTGATCTTTGCCATCTGGAGAGCAGTTTTAATTCTGAGTGATCTCCAGCCCCCACCTGGAGATTGGCAGCAATGGTTCCCCAGGAGGAAAGAAGTCTTTCTCTGCAGTGGGGACCAAAGCAGCTTACATCATTCTCCTCTCCCCCTTTTGACTTGCAAAACAACCCTGTGAGGTAGGTTAGGCTGAAAGTCTGTGAATGGTCCAAAATTACCCAGCTTCCCCAGCAAGACCTGGGTCTAGCACACCCTGCTCTGAAGTGCTGACTGCTATGCCTAGGGTAGCCAACCTCCAGGTGGAGCCTGAAGATCGCTGGGTATCACAACTGAACTCTAGACAACAGGTCTCTCCCCCTCCCCGGAGAAAATAACTGCTTTGGAAGGTGGGCTCTATGGCATTCTGTTCAGCTGAGGCCTCATCCCTCTACAAGCCCTGGCTTCCATAGACTCTATCATAAAATCTCCAGGAATTTCTTTACCTGGAGCTGGCAACCCTTGTCAGGACTGGCCCCAATGAGTTTTCTCCCAAAGGCCAAAATAGGTGTGGAAAGGGCCTTTTACTGACAGAACCAAGTTTTGTTGCCTAGCAACAGGCACTGAGGGGAAAGTAGGGTTACCAGCTCTGAGTAGGGAAAGACCTGGAGATTTGGAGGGCGGATCCTGTGGAGGACAGTTGTGACAAACTCCAGGCTTGAGATCAGCCTGCAAGAAAAGACACCTGCAGTCACATGACTGGCAGTGGTGATTTAAATCTGATTCAGAACTCGGGGGAGGGTTTTAACAAAAAAACCCCCACTCTAGACAGTTGGAGTTTAGCAGTTGACACTGTCAGGGTTTTTTGGGAGTTGTTGGTACTGTGCCAGGGGACTGACAAGTCATGTTGAACATCTCTGAGTTCGAGGAGCAAACGTGCCTTTTCTACAGATTCCAATATTAAGGGAATCTGAGAAGAGCCAAATGTGGGTCTATACTATAGTGAAAACTAAGGAGTCTTAAAAGGAAAATAAGCGCCTTGTGGTTAAACAAGAGATTCACATGCCTCTTACATAGGCTCTATACCCTGCTAGAGAGAGAGAGAGTCAGGTTTAGTGGATGTAGTGTGTGCCAGGAGAGTTTAGTGGACTAGTGGGTGTCCAGAAACCAAGGCATAGCAGAGGTATTTCTCTGGGGAGGTGGAGAGTACCTGAGAAATCCAAAAGGAAACCAGCAGTCTAGAACAGCACAAGGGTAGAGATTAGAGAGGGTGTTTTGTACTGAGGCATCTGAAGTGAATGATTATAAGTGAACTGACCTAAGGCTGAACTATACCATTTGAAACAACGTATACACAAGCATCAGCTTTTCCTTATATACATCCTGCCTGCCTGTCCTTGTAAATAAAATCTTCAGTTAGTTTTATTGTTCAGTGTTGCGTGTGCCTCAGTGTCTGACAGAGCTCAGTATATGACAAAGTTAAACAGTAAGCTTCATCCCAGAAAAAGGTCGGTATTCATGAAAAGCCACAGAGATTAATATTTATAAAAGGGTCTCCTCAATGTGGCTTGGTTTGTGACAGAAGGATGAACTGTGTGGGTTCCTTCTTAAAAGAGGCTGGCAGACAGTGTCAGTGGAAAATAAGACTGCTCTAGCCTGTGAAAGGTTAAAGGAACAAAAACCCACATACTCAGAAATAAGGGGGTTCATCATAAGTGGTGGCAGCGGTGGGATGCTAAGTCAGTGTGGAGAGGATGGTCAGCTGCATCCCATCCTATATCTAAGCCAGAAACTGCTGGACAGAGAACAACATCTGTCAGTTATAGAAAAGCAGTGTTTAGCTATTGTATGGCCTGTTGGTAAACTAAAACCCTACCTATAGGGAAGAAAGTTTACATTATGCACAGACCATTCACCACTGAAATGGTTGAATCAAATAAAAAGCTCCAATAGCAACTTGGTAAGATGGAGTCTGCAACTCCAAGATTTTAATTTTGCCATTGAGCACATCCCAGGGAAACACAGCATCATTGCAGATGCACCAAGAATAAAATGTAAATGAATGCATGCTAAAAGGTAGAGAATGTTTGCTATGATATTGTTTTATTGTTATTTCAAATGATTTCTGTAGTACATATAAGATTTGTATCCGTAATGTTGGAATACTGATATAGCTTATATAATATACGGTTTGAACCCATTATATGTACCAATTGCTCAGGAAAAGGCTGAGACCTTTCCCCTAATGCAGTTGTCCTGAAGGGAGGGACATGTGATGGACTCTGGGCTTGAGATCAGCCTGCAAGAAAAGACACCTGCAGTCACATGACTGGCAGTGGTGATATAATTCTGATTCAGAACTCAGGGGAGGATTCTAACAAAAAAAAAGTCTTGACAGTTGGAGTTTAGCAGAAAGGCTTTTAGAGAAATTAAAAAGAAGCCAAGTGAAACATATTCCCAGTTGGGATGTTGCATGGACAGTGCCCTGAATAGATGGGTTGAGGGGAGCTAAGTAAAAACATTTGATGAGCTCAAACAGCTGATAGGTTTGGAGCAATTTTATAAACAAGTTCCCACCCAGCTCAGATGGTTCCTGAAGGACTAAAAACTGTGGATGAGGTCACCACTTTACTAGACGAGACAGACAGAGACTTGGGAGGATCGGTATTTCTACCCCCTATCAAGAAAACCAAAGTCTGGGTTCCCTCAGAGAAAATTGTGCCATCAAAAACCAACCCTGAGAGGCAGGCCAGTTCTACACAAACTAGAAGGAGACCTCTAGTCTAGACTAGTCTATTATCACTGTCAGGAAGAGGGTCGTGTAAGAACCCATTGCTTTAAATTAGAAAAAGAAAAGACCCAGACTGCTGTTAAAGAACTTAAAATAGTTAACAGGGCAGATAAAGACACAGATGTAATCTCGGAGTCAACAGAAGAGACCAAAACAGACAAGGCAGCTCGCATACTACAAATATGGAAAATGCAGGAGGACTTAAATAGAGAATACCTTGAAACTGTGACTGTTAATGATGAAGAAATTGAAGCTTATAGAGATATAGGAGCACAAGTTTCTTTAGTCCAGAAAAAACAGTATTTGCCTGGACAAGCATATACAATTAAAGGCATCAGTAGACCTGCATTTAAAGTGTCTCTAGCCGAGATACCTATTAAGTATAAGAACTTTGAAGGCAAATGGATAATGGGAGTTCTGAAAGATATGGACCTTCCTGTTTTATTAGGAAATGATCTAGTATCACAGGTAACAAAACAGAAAGAAGTCTCAGTGAATGTTGTCACCAGAAGACTATCAGCACAACAACCTGCGATCTTAGCTGCACAGCAACCAGAGACAGAGACTTCTAACAATGAAGAAACAGAGACATTGTTACCAAGCATCATTTTTTCCCCCATATATACCTTCCTTTCTTCCCAGTGGAGAACCAAAGCAGTTTATGTCATTCTCCACTCCTCCATTTTATCCGCACTCCATCCCTGTGAGATATGTCAGCCTGTGACTGTGACTGGCCCAAGGTCACCCAGTAAGCTTTGATGGCAGAGTGGAGATTCAAACCGGGGTCCCTCAGATCTTATTTTTTTTTAAAAAAACAAAAACAGCAGCAGCTTTTTTTTAAAAAAAGATCTTATTCAGAAACTAGCCACTACACCGTGACAGTGGTTATTGGACAGTGGGGTGGTTGCTGTTGAACAGGAGTAAGCATACAGGTCTGGGTTAGTATGCAAGCTGCATGGTAGTTGCCTGTGACTGCTGTTGGCCCTGGCCCTTATGAACCTTCTCTCAAAGGCCAAAATATCCCTGGAAAGGGCCCTGCCCACCCCACCTCACTTTTACAGACAGAAACCAAAGCTTGAAAGGGGGTTATACTGTAAAGGTTGCCTAGCAATGGTTATTGAGGGCATTCATTCCTTAAAGCTACAGGTGCTGCTTCTGTTATATGGTGGGTTAACCCCCAGTGTATCTTTTTAAAGATTTCAGATTTTATTTGCAAACCTGGGGCCTTTTCAGGTTTGTAGAAAGATCTGTCTTCTCTGTCCATGGACCCAGTCTCTGGATTTAAGTATCCTCAGATGGGACCATGTGAACTGGCAATATTGATTTTTATATATATATATATATATATATATATATATATATATATATATATATATATATAAATAGTTCAATCCAAAGCTGAGACATAATTCAGCTGATACATTCAGTTTTGTGCTAGGGGGAAAAATTGGCATAAGTTTAACTGGGGAGAGAGAAGGTTATGTACTGATTACTTTTCTTTGTGTTTATCTATGTCATAGTTCAGAATTATGCCATATTTTAATTATAACTTGGCAAGACCAGTTTTGCTGTTCCCTGCAGGAAATAAAGAATTGCAGGAGGAGGTGGGAGAAAAGAAACAACTGCTTCCCTAATTGTACAGCCTGCCATTAAATGTCAGCAATGTATTATAAGTTGCAACACGATACATATTGCTGTCTTGGTAGAACAGCTTTTTAGTAAAATCACCTGTCACATCTCATTATCATTAGCATAGGATTTCTACTATGATTCTTGTTTTTACTTTATGGAAATCCCCCCTCTTAAAAAAAAATACTGGTGCCCTTGTTGCTTCAGAAGCACTGTTAAGTAAAAAAGAGGTCAGAGAGCAGTGTCTGGAGGAATAAAAAATGTCAGATTTACCATATCTCTTCCCTCTTCCCCTGGAAAAAAATAGTTATTTAAAATTCATCAAGGACAGACTGACATCTGCAGATATACTCACCAAGCTTTCAATTCATCTTTTTGCAGGGAAGATTACCACGAAGATGGGTTTTGTCAACCATACAGAGGAGTTGCTTGTGCTCGAATAATTGGAAACCGAACCATTTATGTGGACTCCCTTCAAATGCAAGGGGAAATTGAAAACCGGATTACTGGTAAACCTGCATACCTCTCTTCTCTTCTTTTGTATTTTCTGCAGACTCTTAAACTCCATTTTAACACCCTAAAAAACAAAAAAAAATGGCATTTAAAAGTTGCAGAGTAGGGCAAGTCTGTTGTTTTCCTGTGGTTGAGTTGTAGTTGCAAGTAGTCATCTGGTGGAAACCCCCACAGACCCTGTTTGTCTGGAGAAATTTATTGTGCAATGGTGCTCCTGTAAGTTCAGTTCTGTTGCTTCAAGATGTGTTTGGGGAATAGTTTCTCCTCTTGCCTTAGTTCTTTACTCCTGGGCATCATAAATATAATTATATCTAGAATGTTGAATTCACCATGTGTGCGCACATTTGTATGTGTGTGTGTATAAATATTCCAAGCCACACTGTACAGTAGAGATATCCTCTTTCCTTTGTAAAATATATCATTTGCTAAAGTATTTGGAGATTTCAGATTTGCAGACACTTCTGTGAAATATGTATTGTTCAGTCCTTCTGGTACACAGCAGTACAGTTTGTAGGTTGATCATTAGGAAATGGATTGAGGTATCAAATAATCCTATTTATGTGGAAGGAGTTTGTCTGGTCTCTCTGCATCCTACAGCCTTCATGGCAGATAGCTGCAGCCAAGCATTTCAAGATGTAACTTTCCAGCTGGTGACCTTTTGCTCTATTAAATAAGGTGGAACTGAAACCAAGAAAAGTAAAAAGAAACAAACCTATTTAACTAAGTGGCCATGAAAACACACCATCCTGATATGCTCCCAGTGGTTTTCTAGCTTTAGCAAAGTAATCTGGCCCATTGCTTTGGCTGGATAATATGAACAGGTCTCCACCCACCATATCAGGTCTTTATTTCAAGTTCTTGCACCACCAATGTGTTCTAAAGAGTAAGGTTTGAGGGGAAAGTCTCCGAGTTGGAAAGATTAGACTCTTTCAGTGACTGACCCCGACAGTGTACTGGTGCAGTTGGAAGGCTATGTGACTAACAGTGCAATCCTTTGCAGAGTTACTCCAATCTCAGACTATGTATTTGGAATAACACTGCATACTATTGCCATATAAATGTAGCTATGCACAGTTGTCCACATGAGAGTTTAGTTAGTTTGAGATATAACCCATTAACTTGCTTGTGATGCAAATAAGCACTTAGTGGGGACTTTCTATTCATAGATATTGGTTTCATATGATGAAAAGGAGTTGAAAATGAGAGCTAAAAGGGGCAAGGCTTTCCCATAATAGTTGTAGCCACCGTATGACTGGGAGAATGAACGTGCGAGATATAAATATCCTAATAAATTACGAATAAAATTATATACAAAAGAAACTTTCTCATGATTCTGAAATCCTTGAGTTCTTGTATTTTTATTGTCCCAACATTAACTGACAATTAAGTTATTTATTTCAAACCCTGTATTGCATTTTTTCTGTACTTACTATACTCTTCCTGCCACTTTAATTAAAACCTGCTGCTTAGCTGTTGTATATTTGTGCAGCCAGCCCATGGCTACGAATGTTATGATAAGAAGCCCTGAGGGTATGGAGGGTAGCAGCAAGCTATATTGTAAGTCAAGTCTAAAAAAGCTAAATGTGTCATTCTTAAAAGTTATTTACAGTGCAATCCTAAGAATAGTTTCCTGGGAGCAAGACCCCTGAATAGCTCTCCTTAGGATTTCTTTTGTACTGGGCTTTAAATGTCAGTTGTTTAAATGACGCTATAGACTTAAAATTCCAGCTTGACCATTAACTGATATTCGAAACAGAGAGATTATGAGTACGATCAGACAGCAGTGTGATCAGACAGCAATGCTCAATCAGACAGCCTACCGTCCTGCAGTCATCAGCCTCCTGTGTTCACCCCTGACGTTCCCAGCAACACAGAAAGTCTGGTCTTTATGGCTCCTACCAGTTTCACAGGGCTCCTGTGGATGTCTAATTGCTGTCTTATGGGGTGAAGCGTTTTGTCTTATGGGGTGAAGCGTCACTTCCTGTTTCACCACCTTTTTCTCCCTTGAGTTACTGATGTGCGCATAAGTGTCTATGTGCTGACAAGCAGTACATGTATGTTTCATCACCCCTCCCCCCCACCTGCTGCATTCACCTCTCTCTCCCCCCACAGGCCCATAGCTACCATGGGGCCCACAGGGCCTGCCTCCCTGATTTTTACGGGCCCCTCACCAGTACTTTTATTGGCAACCTCACCAGTGCTCACCTGGGCTTGTCTTTCACCCATCCCTTGCACACTGGGTTTTACAGTTTAGCCCAGGAGGACGAGAGAACTCTCAGTCTGTGCCTAGACTGGCTCTTAAAAGGGTCTGAGGGGACGTTTAAAAGGGCAATGCAAGGGAGGCCTTAATTCAGAGGGGTTGGCTCCCCACCCCCCACCATCACTGCCTCCAGCCAGGCATTTAATTCAACTGCTGTGTAAAAACTTCACGGGACTACCTCCATAGTATTTTTCTCCTCCCTAGAACTCCCGCGCTTTGTCCGGCGTGGCCCTTTAAAAGCTAGCCACTCATTCAAGCAGCCGCTGGGTTAGGAGGCGCCCGCCCATTCCCCTGGTATCCAGTGGAATAGCCCAGCAAACTTTTTTTCCTCCCCTTTTTTTAGAGCCTTTTGGCCATTTCCTTCTTTGGAAAGTTGAGTAAGTGCCGTCAGGCCAATGAGAGGCATCGGGGCTTCCTGGCAGATCTTTGCCAGGGAGGGGGAAGAGTGACTTTCCTGTTTTGGCAGAGTTACAGTGCTGGAGTGGTGCAGAACAGAAGGCGACAGCTGTGGCGGGACACGAGGCCAGGCTGGCAGCTCCTCTGGGCAGGGATCCTTGCACTCACACATATAATGGCAGCCTCCCCCCGAACAAAACATTGCCCCCCCAGCAAAAAGTTGTTAGCTACAGGTCTGCTCCCCCAGCTGAACTGGAGAAAGCCCCCTCCTTCCTCCAGAGCTGCTACTTCACCCGTCCCTTCTCTGAACTAAGGCAGCTGTGTGTATGAGTCAGTTAGTGAGGTAAGCATAAATGCATATTCACACCTCTCTATCGGTCTCTCTGTCTCTCACAAGAACTTGTCAAAAATCTATTCTCTTCCCTCAGCTTTGAAATGTTTGAAATAATAAATTTATCAGAAGCAGTTTTCAAAACCCTTCCCCATGCTGGACTACATAGCCCAGCAGCCTCCTCCAGTAATCCCAGGTGCCACAGTTGTGCCAGGAGTTTGAAGTGCTGCTTCCCATAAGCACTTATGCGCATGCGCAAAAGACAAATGATTTTTAAAATGCCCACTGCCTCACTCCATGGTTGCTGTGTCTGATCAATCAGCCATGGGATGAAAGCACATTGAAGAGGGTTAAGGAGAGATGTCTGATCAAAACTCTCCATTACAAAAAAAACCCTGGATCAGTTAGAAGTGGAGCTACACTGGATCAAACTGCATGTCTGGCCGCAGCCTATATCTGTCCTGCAAAGCATTATCTGGCAAAAAGAGTTTTGCAAACTCCAGACCACAACATCATTAGCAGCAATAAGAATAATTAAGCCAGCTACATAATCAGTAACTGAAAAGTCACCAAACAGCTTGGGGCAGTGACAATAGTATTGAGCTGGAAGGCTGTTGTTATGAATTCTCTCTCAAAAGTCACATCTGAGAAGAGGTCAGTTGTTTAGTGAAAGGAAAGAAAGCTGGAAGATGGTGAACCAAACACGACTACAGCGATAATCCAGCTATGCCTTATCCAATATGTAAAATGCTGTTATGTGTTCCTTGTGAACCTTAATCTCATGTTTTGCTATTTTTTAAATATTTAGAAGTATTAGCTGTACCGTGGGAACTCAAAGACAGAACACTTAATTAAGACACCACAATGTACAGATGTGATTTGGCGGTTTGGGATGCTAACATACATACCAAACATCAGTAGCATGGCATGCCATCAGCTATTCAGCAGTGATTTGTTTATAATCATGTGAGATACCTCTTATTTATGTCTCAAGAGAGAAACCTGAGGAACAGTGTGGAGTAGGATTCAAAGCTACTTGGGAAAGCAGGGTGCATATACAGAGTGGATTTACTGAACTAGTTCTTGAGTTGCAGACACTACAGTTGGCAGACTGACACATGCGACAGTCTAGATGCTTGTCAGGTAGTGACTGGAAGATAATCTGTTCATATCCAGGAGTACTTTCTTTACCTGTTTTGAACCAAGGTTTTTCCTTGGTTCAAATGCTTAGAATTCATCTGACGACTTTTTGTCTGTAATGAGAAGTGATGGAGTTTAAGACTACTTGGATATGATATTATTTGGCTTTTTGATTTTGTGTGGGCATATTTCTTTTTTCTGTAGTGAGAGATTCTGGGGTATTAAACCCATATGGGCATTATGCCACCTTCAGCTCTTTACCTATAATTCCAGATAGGAGGGGAGGAAGGCAACTGGAGACTGATTCCTTTGTGCATTCAGGCATGTTACAGCATGGTGGCTTGCAATGAGCCATTCAAGTTCCAAGCTGACTAAACCTGGGTGCTCATTTTTCCTCCCGTGGCCCTAATCTTTTCCTGAAGCAAAGGGTCCAACCCACAAATGGCATAAACGTAGCACAGGAAAGCAGCATAGGGTAGAATATTATGAAAGAGGGTATATCTGATATAAGCATGGCCAGCAAAGGGTTAAACTGATTCAAGACAAAAAAGCAGCCCTGGGCCTTCTTGAAGCCTTCCTGCTCCCATCTTTTGAGAGGCAACCAAGTAAAAGAAATTACTTGCACATTTCCCCATATCTTTGTAAGTAAAAGAGCAAGACTTGTGTTTGATTTTGAAGGGAGATTTGGGGACCACTCACTGGATAAATGTGAGGTTTGTATCACTCTTTCAGCTCTGCATGCGTTGAAGCAGGGAAATTATGCAACACACATGTAAAGAAAAATCAAGTGTATGTTGTACATGATTGTATGTGTTCATTGTAATTTAAGAAGAGGGTTACTGAAAGTGGGTGGGGTACATATTTCGTTTATCAATAGGCTTCCATGGCTTAGTAGCAACCCTGCCTTTTCCAGACATCTTTTATCTTCAGCCTGTGAAATCTGTAATTCTGTCAATGGAATGTGGTGACACCTACTGTCCAACTAAGAAATTTCTTTTGAAAACCATTTCTCCTCTTGATGCTATTTTCCTTCCTCTAACTTTTTCTGTCTTAAAAAATCTTTTACTTTCTCCTTTTCCTGATTTTCTCCAGTTGCAGCATCTGACGTCAACAGACTTAAGTAGGTTCAACCTGCATTGTATGTCTTCCCAGTTTCAAGTTATCTTACTCTTTTTCTTGCTACAAGATCTCTGGGATTGGTCTTAAAACAACGTTATCTGTATTGCATTTCTCCTCATTTCTCAATCCCCCCAGTATAGGACTTCATACAGCAAGTCATTGTCTCATGATACCTTCACAGGAGGCCCATAAGATACCTGGTTCTGATGAATTTGGTGCCCAGTGGTGGTGGGGTAGTGTGCATTGCAAGAAACGCTGTTGCCTCTAACATGATAGCTTGCAGCGGAAGTTAAAATTGTTCTTTAGATTGTTCATTAGCCCTCATATGTTTTCTGTTGTGCTGGTAATTGTTTCCTGTTAATGTTTCAATATATGTGTTTGTGGCTCTGGACACAGTGCTATTATTATCAAAGGCTGCCAGCCACCAGGTATCTCCATGCATATGCGATCTGGTACTTCGAAGATCTCCAGTCATAAGCAGTTGTGTCTGCTTAACTTGTGGCTTCGGCCAGAAGAACTTGAAGAATGATGGGCTAAAAGTCATGTGTGGATGGGAGAGTTGTTCTTAGTGCATGTCCCGTCAAGGTGTTCCGCAGCTCTGTGTGTTTTGTAGATCCACTAAAGCAGAATAAGTATGCTGACCTGATGTAGAAAGATTGCTAGAGTTATTCACTCAGCCATTACTTTTGTCTGTGGCTATTGAGGGGTCAGGTCCAGGATGTCATGGGATAGTAGTGGCTTCTTCTGATGACTTGGTCTATGCTTCTGACAGACTCTGTTTATCATTCAGTTTTATGATCTGCTGTGTTCCTAGTTTTCTGGATTCCTTGATGTGTCTCTTGGTGTGTCCTTAATGGTGAAGAATATATTTCTGTAGCCATGAACAAAAGGAGATGTGATGTAATCCCCCAAATTCCCTTGAAAGCAGCAGCGTATGATACACTTTGCTGTTCCTTGACAGTAGGTAACTAGCTAGTGTATTCAGTGCATTGTAATTGCACACAGCCTTCCATCCTAAATCGTGAGGCTGTGGGAAATGCAGAGATCGGCCCTCTGTCTGGCTGATGGTCAAGGTGTGTGTTCCTGTACAAAGTCTCATCTGGAACTACCATACACAATGCACTTTATGTTGAACTGAAATACATCTAATAAGCAGACTTCAAAGTAGGCCAAGGCTGCACTGAACTCCCTCCATGTTTGCAGTCCAGAAACCATTTCCCAGTGTCTATTTCTTCTTCTTCTAAATCTGTCACTTGGGCTTCTGATTGAGTTCTCTATTGCTTTGTTGTCATCACTGGTGCTTCTGCTGTGTCCTGTTTTAATCTCACTTTCAGTGTCTGGTTCTGCAGTCCTCCTCCTTTGTATTATGTTACACTGAGACTGTTCTGAATGTAGGCTTACCAAGTCCCCCCGGGGGGCGGGGAAACCCCTGCTCCAGTGGCCCGCGGCCTGCTGACCAGGATCGGGCCACTGAGGGGAACCCCACCCCCAAATTGGCAGGCTGCAGCGACGTGCCTGGTGCAATGACATCACCCGGAGGTGACATCATCGCGTCGGGCACATTTTGGGGGGATGCTCTGTAATTTGAGGGAAAACTCTATGGTTTTCCCTTGAATTACAGAAGTCCCGCCTCCAACATGCCCAGTGCGATGATGTCACCTCTGGGTGACGTCATCACACCAGGCACACCAGAAGCCTCCCGGACAAAAAAGGACTCCCCCCCTTCAAGAAGTAAGTACTTGGCAACCCTATCTGAATGCAATCTGGGGTTGCCAATTCTGGGTTGGAAAATTCCTGGAGATTTGGAGGCAAAGCCTGGGGAGGGCAGGGTTTGGAAAGGGGAGGAATGTCAGTGGGGTATAATGCCATACAGTCCAACCTCCAAAGCAGCCATTTTCTCTAGGAGAATTGATTTCTGTTACCTGGAGATCTGGAGTTCTAATTCCAGGAGATTCTTAGGCCTCACATGGAGATTGGCAACCCTAATACAATCTCTGGTGGTTGTCTGTATACTATTGCAGGGACCTGTTTGTTTTCTTGTTCTCTTATCTTCAGCATTTGTTTCTGTTAATCACATTCTGTATATTAGCTTTAGGGGATTTGTTAGTCCTGTTCCCTCCGGGTTCCATTCGTGTATCTCTCAAACTCTTTTAAAGGTTAATGTCTCTTTGTCTTTTCTGTGCTTGGACGCTGTTCTTCATACTTCATATGCTTAGTCTCAGGAGTCTGATTCTTTGGGCTTCTAATAGCAAAGTCATGCTGATGATATCCAGCTCTGTCTTTCCTCTTTTCGTTCTGTTCTAATTAATCTTTTCAGTTGACACAGCTATTTCTTTTTAAAAAAAATATATTTTTATTCATTTTTTAACAGAAAAATATTACATATCATCTAACATATAATTATTTTGGGCCTCTATATTTATCTAACCAAATATAGAACTTGGACCAAATATTTATCGAGTCTTGACATTTATCAGTATTCATCAAATAACTTAGTTTGTCCATTTCAGCCAGATCTAACAACTTATCGATAATCTCTTCATTACAGGGCATTTTAGATGATTTCCAGTGTTTAACTCTTATTATTCGAGCTGCAGTTATGCTCTGGTTTCTCTTCAGATCGCATAAATCTTTCGCCTTTGACACAGCTATTTCTGCCTGTATTGTTTCAAGCCCAATATGTAAAAGACAAACTTCAGTCTGTTTTCTTCTAAACCTTTACTTTACCCTTCTGTTTCTCTCTCAGCTGGCAGCATCACCTCCCAGTCTTCTCTGCAAACTAAGAGCCTGGGTGTTTATCTCTGATACTTCTCTTTCTCGGCTCACACAGTACTACTCTATCTAAGGTTTGTTCTAATATTTCTAAAATTATCTTTATTCGTCACCTATTTTCTGCCATGTTGACTATTGTAATGTTTGGCTCGCCAGTCTATGTGCCTCTCAGTTAACACTTTTCTTGTTCACAATGATTCATTCTATATACTTTGATCACATTAAGCATCTTATGTTCTTCATTAGTTTCCCGTTTTCTGTCTGTCTGTGTCTGTCTGTCTGTCTGTCTGTCTTTCTTTTCTTTCTTTCTAAATATTGTATAGCTGGCACTTCTTTTACTTCTTGTAAGCCAGCAGGTAAGAGACCTGTTTGATTTTTATTACTTTACTGCTCCTAGAGAATTATTTTTAGTTCTCTAAATAGATTATCAGAAAACCCAAACAACTCCAGAATGATCAAGAGAAGCCAAGGGCAAGGCCACGGCCATCTTTTTTAAGCAGGTTAGCCACTGAATTAACTTGGGTTGTAACAGTTTTTAAGCAATGGATGATGAGAATAAGGTAAGTATATGAACTTCTCTAACCCGTCCAGAGAGCATATATAGTCATCCATTGTCAGGACAGGTATTATACAAAGAAGTGTAAAAGTAACAAAATATCTGAAAACCAAAATAAACATCACGCAAGATAAAACAAAATCCTGGCCATAGACTAACCCAGAAAGAAAAACCTTGGATTATGAAGAAGAGAAGAAGAAGAGATTGGATTTATATCCCGCCCTTCACTCACTTAAGAGTCTCAGAGCGGCTTACAAACTCCTTTCCCCTCCCCTCCCCACAACAAACACCCTGTGAGGTAGGTGGGGCTGAGAGAACTCTTTCCCAAGCTGTCCTTGAGGGAACAGCTGGTACAGAGCTATGGCTTGCCCAAGGTCATCCAGCCAGGTGCAAGTGGAGGAGTGGGGAATCAAACCCGGTTCTCCCAGATTAGAGTCCGCACACTTAACCACTACACCAGACTGGCTCTCTGAGGTGTAGTTGGTGAAAATAGCTAATTTTCAGATGGCTAATATGAACAAACAGCTGACATTCATGATGTTTACTTAACTTGGAGTGTCAGAATTACTAGAATTAAACTCTATGGTCCTTCCCTTAGCCTATCGGGTGGTCAGGGATCTTCAACCCAGTGCAGTCATTTGACCTTTTCACACAAGTCTGTGTCAACAGTTGGAGTTGCTCTCTATAACTGGCTAGATCTCTATAATATCCCGTACTCCTGCATCTCATTTGAATGCTTCAACAGTTGCCAAACAGAATGGTTCAACAGTTGAATGCTTCAACAGTTGCCAGTTATCTTGACATCATCTTCTTGCTTTACATTTAGCAGTTTTTTTGCTAATTTCTGTCACTCGTCATAGTATAAATGTTTAAATGTTTTCAGTTTAACCAGTTCTCATAGGATGTTCTGTACATCATCAGTCTCAACATGTTCCTGCTTGAACAAATTCAAGTGTGAACCTGGTAGTACACATCGATATAGCCAGGCAGTGACTTCCTGTCAGGAAACCATTCAAGATGCAGGGCCAGAGGCAAGAAAGCTGGGTCAGGAAATGTGAGCTGAGGTGGGTGAGGTCAAGTTCGAAGAAGGCAGGCTGGTTTAAACAGAGGGACAGAGCTCAACCTGGGGTATATGGAAGCTGCCTTACACCAAATCAGACCATTGGTCCCTCAAAGTTAATTCTGTCTGCTCAGATTGGTAGTGGTTCTCTAGGATCTTAGCAGCCTGAAGTTGTCCAGACTGAGGATGTACTTTGCAATCCCAAGCCTCATAAGGCTTTGTGATTGGCTCTTGTCACAGATTATAAAGCGCTGGGCCTGCCTGATAGAGGTCTTGGTTAAAGTTCCACCTTTGTTCCTTACTGTTGCATAACTACTATTGGCTGAGCCTGTGCATTGCAGGTACATGCTTACATTTCTTTGTGAGCCTGTAGCTGTACATGACCAAGGTGAGCTGTGGCTGCTCATGAGTTCCCAATCAGGCCCAGCACAATAAGACAGAGATTTCCCTGTATTTGATCCAGGTTTACTAAGTGGGTAAATTTCTGGCAAAAGAATATCACAGGTATGACAATTTCTTTACTTCTGTGTGTTCTCTTGCATTGATTTCTTTTGTGGTGGGTTCAGTAGCTTCAGTTATCTTGGCATTACTCTTATCTGGCATTCTTTCTAAGCCCCTCTTGCTCAAATTTGCCTGCAATTGATTAAAGTGTTTAGTAATTCACCATAATCTTTAGTGCAGATTACTGAAATAATCAGCAAACGTCAGATTCCTTGTTCACTTTTCATTCTTTTTTTTGTTAGTACAACTATAACCATTGCAAACAGAAAAGGACATTATGCTGAATCTGCAGACCAGGCTTAAGTGAATATTCTTTGTTTGTGCTCCCATTTGCATGCTTAAGGACTGTTCAGTTAACCTTCTGTTGAAATACATTTAACCCTACCGCTTGTTCCCAAGAAAAGTCACCAGTTCTTGTTACTAGTGTATACCTGAATACAGTGTAATCCTGAGATTCTCAAAACTGCTTTAGTTGTACCCATTAAGTGCATCTAGTCACTGCAGGTGTGCCCCATCAATAGTACTCTTGTTTGCAGTTTAGGTCAGTTGAACAAATACTTCTCCATTGACTTGCATGGAGAAATGAAATCATTCTGCCGGTATGGAAACCAATCAGTGTGGGTATATTTGCTCCTTGGCCAAGACTCAACAGGTAGGGAGGAGTTCTCCCGCTGCAGCAATCCTTTATAGCCCAACCTGTTTTGCTGTTTCTTCTCTCTTCCACTTCTTCCGATCTTCTCTACTTCCACCATATTCTTATGCAGTCTTCTGGAAGGTCCCTGATGGCCACAATTGAGGGCCAAACTAGACATGATGGCAGTATGTTTAAACTAGGATCTGTTGCAAAAAGGAGGGGGTGCTTATCCCTATTCAAGGAGTGAATAGAGCATGGAGGGTAGTAAACTCACACAAGCCCATGACTGACTGACTTATGTAGCCCTATGGTTGCCAGCCTCCAGGTGGGGCCTGGAGATCTCCCGCTTTTGCAACTGATCTCCAGCTGACAAAGATCAGCTCCCCTGGAGAAAAATGGCTGCTCGGAAGGGTGGACTCTATGGCATTGTATTATGCCGAGGCCCCTCCCCTCCCCAAACTCCACCCTCTCCTGAATCCACCCCCAAAGTCTCCAGGTATTTTCCAACCCAGACCTGGCAACCCTATGTAGCCCTGTTCCCTAGTGCTTTTCTTTCAGCTGAGCTTTCTTCCAATATTGAAGAACTATATAGGAGAGCTGCTGAGTCTGGGGCTGCAGAAAGGTAAACCATGGATAGGGGGAAAGTTCTGCATTTTTCACATGAGTGCCTGTTTTTTGACCCTGAAATGGAATTTCTTTAAAGCAGTTCTGTCCCACCTTTGTCTGCAAGCACACTCAAGTGTGTGCAGGAGCATCAGCAGATCTGGATTTAAATTAAAGTGCTTGCCCTCTCTACTCTACTCTCCACCTTTCTGCAACCTCCGCATACTCATCCTAGCACCCAGACATCTCCCAGAAGGAGAGCAATCTGGCTGCAGAGAAGAGAGCATACAGCTATCCCCAGCACTGTGGCTGCCTCCCAGGAAAACAGCAAGCTGAGGTGGTGATGGTTTTATGCCTCTTTCTCCATGACTCCCTTGCACTCCTCTGGGTGCTGTGGCAATCTCACTCTCCTGAGCTGCCTCATGCTGAAGAGGGAGTGGGAATGCAGAGATGCACTCCGAATACACAAGGTTCACCAGTGGTAAAGTACTTTAAAATGTTGTAGCTATATATTTTATATTAAAAGTTATATATCTTATATTATTGTATATTTATAAATGTTGGGTATAGTACTGTGTGTTGTCCTTTCCTTAGTATTTATAGTATAGTATAAATGTTGGGTATGGTACTGTGTGTTGTCCTTTCCTTTTAAGAACATCAGAAGAGCCCTGCTGGATCAGTAGTCCGTCTAGTCCAGCTTCCACACAGTGGCCAACCAGTTCCTCTGAATGGCCAACAACAGGGCATAGAGACCGAGGCCTTCCCCCTGATGATGCCTTCTGGCTCTGGGATTCAGAGATTTAGTGCCTCTGAATGTGGAGGTTCCCCTCAGTCACCATGGCTAGTAGCCATTGATAGACTTATCCTCTGTGAATCTATCTAATAATGTTGTTTATTCCCACGGCCATCACTGCATCATCTGGCCACATTTTAATCACTCTTTGTGTAAAGTAGTATCTCCTTTTGTCCATCCTGAACCTGCTGCCCATCAGCTTCATTGGATTTCCTCAAGTTCTAGTATTTTAGGAAAGGGAGAAACAGTTCTCTTTGAAAACTTTCTCCTCCCCATGCACAGTTTTATAAACCTCTGTCATCCCTTGGTGCAAACCCAGAAGCTGCAGCTGGTGCAGAATGCTGCGGCCAGGGTATTGATGGGTCTCACAAGGTGGGACCACATCCGGCCTGTGCTGGCGGCACTGCACTGGCTGCCTATAGCATACTGGTTCACTTCAAGGTGTTGGTACTTACCTTCAAAGCCCTATATGACCAGGGTCCAACATACCTGAGGGACCACCTTTGCCCACACATACCCCAGCGAGCACTTCAGTCGAGGTCACACCATCGACTCTTGTGTCTCAAGCCCCAGGGAGACCAGGCTCGCCAGAACCAGGGTCAGGGCCTTCTCGGTGGTGGCTCCTGTCTGGTGGAACAAGCTCCCGGAGGAGATCTTGGCCCTGCGGGATTTAATGCAGTTCTGCGGAGCCTGCAAGACGGAGCCCTTCCGCCAGGCCTTTGACCAGGAGCCACCACCGGTAGTACCATCCCATTATGAGTAACATCTGGGATGAGGGCCCCCTGAACACTTGAACACCTGAACGCAGCGCAGGCCATGAGGGACCGGACTCCAACCCTGATAGAGCCATCTGAATATTGATGATCACTATGGAAGCACTTTACTGTAATTTATAGTAATTTATGTAATTACTGAAACTGTTTTATTATTGTCGTTGTATTTTAACTGTTTTATGATGTATTGGGTTGGCACTGTGTGCCCTTGTAAGCCACCCTGAGCTTGCTTGCAGGGAGGGCGAGGTATAAAAATGAAATATAAATAAAATAAAATCCCCCCCCCTTAGTCGTCTCTTTTCTAAACTGAAAAGTCCCAGACTCTTCAGCCTTTCTTCACAGGGAAGGTGCTCCAACCCCCTAATAATCTTGGTTGCCCTCATCTGCACTTTTTCCAGCTCTGCAATGTCCTTTTAGAGATACAGTGACCAGAACTGTACATAGTATATACCAAACGAGTCTGGAACATATTGCTATACAGGGGCATTACAATATTGGCTGTTTAATTCTCAATCCCTTTCCTAATCATTCCTAACATATTCCTAACATATAACATTTTCACTGCTGCAGCATATTGAGATGACACTTTCATTGAGCTAGCCACTATGACCCCAAGATGTTTTCCCCTTTCAGTCTCAGCAAGTTCAAATCCCTTTAGCCTATTCTCGAAGTAGATTTTATTTGTCCCAGTGTGCATCACTTTACACTTACAGCACTGAACTTCATTTGCCATATTGTTGCCCACTCACCTGGTTTCTGGAGGTCCTCCTGGAACTCTTATTTATTTTATTTATCTAATTATTTTTTTAGGTTGCCCTTTCCTGCAAGCTGGGCTCAGGGCAGCTTACAACAGATAGGAACATACCATAAATAAACAGAACTACCATAAAATACATAGTGCAGACATTAGCACATATTAAATCCATTCCAAGGTGGTGAGAAAATCTCAGATTTCACATGCCTCCTAAGGGGGGCTTGCGGATGATGGAGGGTATGAGAGTGCCAGACTACATGCTGTCTTGTCGCTGTCCTCACTCAGCCTCTTGAGTGATGATTTAAGCACACTACCTCCGATTGAGTCAAATCCATTGCGAGTTTCAGAAGTTATAGAAAAGATAAAAGGAGGTGTCAAGGAAAATGCCAGACTTTAGGGAAAAGGCTGTTGTACTGGTGGCCTTAGGCAAAGAAGCTTAAGTGAGAGGAAAACTGAGAAATTAATGGTTTCCTTTGTCTACCCAGACATTCAATGTGGTATGACAAGTCATTCCAAGTAATAAAACATGTTAAAAGATCTTGGACAACCAAGCTAACTGCATACAACAAGTGGCGGCAGGAAGAAAACATCTTCCATTGGGCAGATGCCAAAAGCAAAATTAATGAACTGGGGTCAGTTCTCTCAGAACTCTCTCAGCCCCACCTACCTTGCAAGATGTCTGTTGTGAGGAAAGGAAGGGAAAGGTGATTGTAAGCCACTTTAAGACTCCTTAAGGTAGTGAAAAGTGGGATATAAAAACCTCAAAATAATGTGTAAACTGAATATGACATTTTAAATCCATTAGAAATCCCCAGTATTTCCTTAAAAAAATGTAATTTTTTTTTGCAAGTGAAGGAATAATAATTTTGTAAAAGTATTCAGCATATTGAGAACATTATAAATTAACTGGGAACAGCCCTCACCAGGTCTTAATCCTGAGACTTGTGTTCAGAGTTGAACTAACAAAAATTATGGAATACCATTTATTTGATCTTGTGCATCATGCCTTTTTTATATGATTCACTATGCACTTCTCATCCCAAAACTTCCTGGATTATCTGAAAGGCTATCCAGGCCCTGGGTGTGATTTCCAGACTGCCCACATTTGAGAAATTAAAGTAATAAAAAGTTTAATTTAACAATGCCGATTGGAACTGGAAAAGCGTTTCTTTTACAATAATAAGAACATAAGAAGAACCCTGCTGGATCAAAACCAGTAGTCCATCTAGTCCAGCATCCTGTCTTACATGGTGGCCAACCAGTTCCTCTGGATGGCCAACAACAGGGCATAGAGGTTGAGGCCTTCCTCTGATGTTGCCTCCTTGCTCTGGAATTCAAAGAATTAGTGCCTCTGAATTTGGAGGCTCCCCTCAGTCACTATGGTTAGTATCCTCCATGAATCTGTCTAATCCCCTTTTAAAGCTGTTTATTCCTGTGGCCATCACTACATCCTCTGGCATTACATTTTAATCACTCTCTGAAAAGTAGTCTTTCTTTTTGTCCTTCCTGAATCTATTGCCCATCAGCTTCACTGGATAACCTTGTCAAAAGTCCTTGCCCCAACCCCAGGTAAGGACTTTTTGGTACAAAGCGGTTGTAGCAAAACAAAGTTACAAAATACCAGAGAAACTAAATCTCACCCTAGTCTTGGTAGGTCTATCCCAACAGCCCAGGAGGGAAAGGACAAGTCTTCCGGCTTCTCCGGGAATTAACAAGAAAAGTCAACCATGCAGAGTGGGACTGCAGACTGAGTTTTCAGACACAAAACAGTTAGCTGGTAGGTGGTCAGAGGCCAAGGCTCTGAAAAAAGGCTTTGAGGTCAGTGAAGGCAAAAGCCACGTCAGAATAAAAATATAGTTATTTAAAGTGCAAAAATAGTCAAATGAGACAAGACTGTGAAGGAATAAAATAATTAAATCTAAGCATATCCAGCATAGCTAATACATAGAGTCAAGGTTCCAAATTACTGTTATGGTTCAGTTTAGGCAGTTAGCTCCAGCAAATCAAGATGTTCAGGGCATAGCCCTTCCAAGCAGCAGTCAAGATGGATACTGGTCAAGGGAGCTGTACAACCACTAACATGCTTCAGTGCCAAGTGGTCACAAAGTCCAGCCATATAGCAAAGGCTAAGTAGATTTATGGAGAGGGTATCTGATTGACCTCATGTCTGTTAGGCCAATCAGAAACCAGAGAGTTGATGTAGGTTGCTAGGCATCTGATGTCCAGGGATGGACCAGAGGGGGGAGAGAAATGAAACCATACTGCAGCTAGGTCCCATCCTTTTCCCACACAGGTGCCCCATTACTTCAGTTGCCTGGAATGTGCTAATTGGGAGGACTGAGGCAAACAATTTAGCTGGCAAGGTCAGCTACCCTGTGTTCTAACTAACTGTCTCTGGGAGGATTACTGTAGGCCCCTCTGCAGCCTGAACCAAAGATTTTATTTTTCAGAGCAAAGCAAGGAACCATTTTTCTTTACAGCCCTTGACTTCTAGTATTCTGGGAGATGGAGAAAAATGTCTGTTTGTCAACTCTCTCCACCCTATGCATAATTTTATAAACCTCTTTCTTGTCTCCCCCCCCCCCCTGCCCCAGGTAATCTCTTTTCTAAACTGAAAAGTCCCAGACTCTTTCCTTGTAGGGAAGATGCTTCTAACCATCTTGGTTGCCCTCCTCTGTACTCCCCCCGCACACACACACACAAAGTAAGAGCCTTATGGCAGTAATCCTCACTTGATATTTTGGGAACTACTAGTAGTTTATGACACATTATAAAGAGAGGTTCAGGAGCTGCAGAAGAGCTATGGAGAAGGTGACTTTTAGAACCACATATTTGCTGGACAGTCTTGCTGCAGACACGGAGGAGATTTTAAGTGGTAGATCCTCAGAGCCATTGTGTAGTGGTTAAAAGTGGTAGACTATAATCTGGAGAACTGGGTTTGATTCCCCACTCTTTCACATGAAGCCAGCTGGGTAACTTTGGGTCAGTCACAGTTCTGTCAGAGCTGTCCTCAAGAGCAGCTCTCTCAGAGCTCTCTCAGCCCCACCTACCTCACAGGGAGGGTGTCTGTTGTGGGGAGAGGAAGGGAAGGCGATTGTAAGCCGCTCTGAGACTTCTTCGGGTACTGAAGAGCAGGGTATAAAACCAACTCCTCCTCCTCCTCGTACTTGGGAGTCACTGTTGATAGGGCGATTTTTTTTAAGCTACAGAAATAAGAGTATAGATGTATACATTACCAACATGCAGGGGTCCATTGGGGCCGGAGCGAGGCGGAGCAAAGCTCCACCAGCTCAGGACTGGCCAGTAGGGCAGCCACAGGCTGAATCAGATTCTCTAATCTAATTCATTTCGCTGCCGAATTGCCGCTGAAATTCGGTGGCAACTTTAAAAGCCACTGGAGGGAAGCGGGTTTGAGGGAGAGGCTCCAAACTTGCAGGGTAGCTGCTGGAGCCTCTCCTCAAAATGCCCACCAAGTTTCAAGAAGATTGTACCAGGGGGTCCAATTCTACAGGCCCCCAAACAGGTTGCCTCCATTCCCTCCACTGTTCTCTATGGTAGGAAAAAAATTAACATTTCCCCCTCCATAGAGAACAATGGAGGGGATGGGACAATCTGTTTTGGGGCCCATAGACTTGGACCCCATGGTCCTCCTTCTTTGAGGAGAGGCCCCAGCAGCTACCCTGCAAGTTTGGAGCCTCTCCCTCAAACCTCCTCCCCTCCAGTCCCTCATATACCCTATGAGTTTTTGCCATTGATTTCAATGGCCCATAGGATATAATGGGGCTGAAACTGACAGTCCCTTTCTGACACACTTCTGGTGATGTCAGGGGACGTGGCATATGCTAATGAGTTATGCTGATGAGCTCCTGCACCTCTTTTTCTACGAAAGGACCCCTGCCAACATGTATGGTTATAGAAGTTTGAAGAGAGTGCATGGAGGCTAATTGGGGTTGGCAACTCTGGTTAGGAAATTCCTGCAGATTTTGGGTGGAGCCTAGGGAGGACAGGGTACCAGGAGAGACCTCATCAGGATATAATCCCACAAAGTTTGTCCTCCACATCAACTGTTTTTTTCCTCATGGGAACTGATCTCTGTAGCTTGGAGAGCAGACGTAATACCAGGAGATCTCCAGGACCCACCTAGAGGCTTGCAGCCCTAAGGTTAATTCATATTTTAACCAAGCCTGTGCTAAAAAAACCTAGTTTATGCCAATTTAATTGCCACATCTTCCTTGAGAATTCTGGAAATTGTGAAATTAACAATGGATTATTTTATTATAAATCAGATCTTAATTATTGGCTTTGCTTTATTCCTTTCTTTTCAGCTGCATTTACTATGATTGGCACATCCACCCATTTGTCTGATCAGTGCTCTCAGTTTGCCATCCCATCTTTCTGTCATTTCGTGTTTCCACTGTGTGACGAACACTCTCGGACACCTAAACCAAGAGAACTCTGTCGGGACGAGTGTGAAGTTCTGGAGAATGACCTCTGTAGGCAGGAATACAACATTGCTAGATCTAATCCACATATTCTGGTGCAGCTTCAACCCCCTAAGTGCGAAGACTTGCCATTACCAGACACTTTAGAGGCTGTCAATTGCATAAAAATTGGAATACCTGTAGAGCGGCTCAACAGATGTAAGTTTGGCCAGCTTTTTTACCTTGTTTTACTCTGATAAAATATCAGATTCATGTGGGATAATGATTAGTTAGTGATTTTAAAACTATTTAATTTTTTAACCTGATTTGTTGCTTGAAGCTGTGTTTCTATGTGCTGTTGTTGTACCTACTGCCCAAATTGTTGAACAAAGGAAGAATGTTAAGTGTGAAATAAGATTTAGCTTAATAAACAAGAACCACTCTATTACCATTACAAGGAAAGGACATCTTTAATATTGTTTATCAATTTTATAACCTTACATGTAGAATATTTCTAAATTCTAGAGGCAAAAATGAACAGGTTCATATTCTTTTAATTCTGTAGATAGTGTTGTTTTTGGTTTGATCTGATTTCTATTTTTGTTTATGAAACATGCAATATAGAAAAGTAACATAACTCTAATAGTATCCAAAGATTTTGTTTGGCCTGTCTTTTTCATCTTAGAGAAGGTATGAACGTCTAGGGATAAAACCTATACAAAGAATTTTAAAAAGATCTTTTCCAAAAAGTTTTTTCCAGTAGGAAAACTGGAAACTTGAGGGAGCACTGAGAAAAAGTGAAATAGTTTCTCCTTTAGAATGATGGTGCTTTTTCAGGCAAGGCTTTACTGACAATGCGTAGTGCAAATATTTTTATATGACACAATCTGCAACGTCAGAAATTAATTCCTATGTATACTGTACGCATACATAGCACATTTTCTGTCTACAATTTTTTGTTTGCATTATGCTGATACTATACTGAAGATTTTGAAGTTTTCAATGCTATGAAGCTTATTTCAATATCCAAATATACGACTAGTCCTATTGTGACTCAGTGAGGCTGTTTATCTTCCATTTAACATACTACATTACAAAAATTTGGGTGTTCTGTTTTCAAATTTTATGTTTTACTGCCTCACAAATAGCAAATATAAAGAGATACGATAAGGGTCACATAAGATGTGTTAGGCAGTCTCTTTGATTCCTTAGGATTGGGTTTATTTGTAGTTTTGCCTCTAGAAAACTAAATTTAATAAATATACCAAATGCAGCTCTTTAATATGAATTATAAATGGTGCATTTTATGTTGTTAATGTAATTAAATTTGGTATTATGTATTTTTAAATTTTTACCAAAAATATACTTGCAGGATGCATAAAAAAACAAGTTTTATGGGGTGTTTTTTTTTAAAGCACTGAATGCTGGAAGGTGGAATTCCCTGTATTCCTTTGTGGTCTAAAGTAGCAAGAGTAAAGAGGGGTAGGTTTTGAGAGAGCATATAGAGCTCTGATGAGGAAGGTATTGCTTTGGGGACAGGATACAAAGTAGCTAATTAAATCTGATTTATGTGGTGAAAAAGATACCTGATTTGGGCATCTTGTTTCTTCTGTCTTAACTCCCTCTGTCTTGAAAAGAGAGAGACAGTCTAAAACTGAGATGTTGAGCTGATGAAGTTTTTTTCTCTGGAGGAATACATGCGTGAAATGTTCTTACCCCAAAATTTATATGGACCTTGCAAGAAAATCTGTGAGCAACAGACCAGAGTCCTGCCTGCTCCTAACTGTGGATCTTTTCTTCCAAGTCCACATTAATTTTTCATTCCAGTATCATGTTTTTCCATGTGTATCCCTTTATGATGTAAATCATGCTGCAGTTGGCTCACACACACTCTCAAATGCCTGTAGCTGACTTGGAAGGGGTGCTGTATGGTGTATGTGTGTGGGGAGACGAAACAGCAGGTGTAAAATCTCTCTACTGCAGCCTCTTTCTGCATGATGTAAACGGCAATTGCCAGAGGAATCCAGATTCTGCCCTAGGCACCTAAGCAGCTGCCAGACCTCCCTGCCCTCATATTTTCTGAACATTTTCAGCTTCATTGTTTCCAGCAAAATGCAATGTGTACATAATGCTGTGGCATAACCTTTGTGCTGCTGTAAAGTATTTGAGGTGTTAAGAATGCACAGAGGAATACGCCTGGTGGAAGAGTGTAGGAATGACATATCTGGAAAGGTTTTCTCTACCCCCAGAATGACTCGGCAGAGGCAGTCAGCCAGTGCAGATCACCTTGTGTGACTGGGGCAGTTTTTAATGAGATACGTGAAGTAAGCCAGAACATTTCTATTTAGAGAAGTAAAGCAAAACCAGACAGGAAAAAAAAAATCATGAATAGTGATTGGTAGATAACTGCAGGAAAATAGGTCTTTTTAAAAAAAAAAAAGGCTTGGAAGGGGAAAGAATACTAGAGGAAAGGAAAAGAAAGAGGACAAAAAGAATGATGCTGAAAGAATACAAATTTTGTGAAAAGTTAAGTGGTCTAGACATAGGGTTGTTTGCATCTCTGCTGTAATCCATTTGCTTTGGAATGCTCAGATCTGGTGAGAAAGCCATACATTCTGTATTACTTTGGTTTCTATTTGCACAATCAGATTTTTCCCCACATCACTTTTGAATCAATCATTTAATCTTCTGTAAACATCAGAAGAATGACCTATGAAATATTTTGAAGCTGAAGAGTTTACTAAGAAGTGAGGATACGTTTTGCCAGTCCTGTGGTGCATCATTTTGGGGATTATTATCAAAAATCATTACCATCTTATATCTAATAGTCAAGTGTGCCCCAATCTGCAGATACTTAAATCTGGGGTCTTTTACAGAAGTACAACTTTTCTACAAACTGGAGGGACCCCACCAGGCTTGCAAAAAATCTTAACACTTTAATGGAAGGGGGATTAAATCCCCCCCCCCCCAAACACAAGAGTGTTGACTGTGCAAATGCAGGCAAAGCTCCACTGTGCCTGGCAGACAGGGGAGCTGCCGCTGCAGTTGAGAAGGTAAAGTTAGTGGCCAGACACCTAAGTGAGTCTCTGCCTCTTCTCTGAGGCAGCAAAGATGCAGGGTGGGCACCCAGGTGGGCACCCAGGGAGGAGAGCCGCCACCACCACTTGGGGGAGCCACCGCTGCCATTGAAGCAGTGGGAGCACTCAGGGTGAACAATACACCTCCGTTGTCTGGTGGTATTCATCCTTTGTGGTATGTGAAGAGCACAGGTGGGGAAGGAGCCACTGCTGCTGCCTGCCTCATTTCTTCAGGCAGGAGGGGGAGGGAGCAGAAGTCTGTGCTTTCCCCATCCCCACTACTGAGTTGCCAGAGCCACAGTTAGTCAGGAAGGCAGACCAGGAACCACCACCTGACTGGCAAGCATGGGGAGGATGGACAGGAGGTCAGGGGAGTAGTGAGAGCTACTGCCCCCATCATTACCATGTAAGTTGTGGAGGGGTAACAGTGCAGGCTGGGGTGGGGGAGCTGCTAAAAGTGACACTCCACCACTGGGAGTGGATGAGTCAGGTGGGCAGAGCAGATGCGGGGGAAGCAGCAGTGGCAGCATTGCTGGTGGGTGCTCTGCCTGGCAAGTAGCTTGCCGAGCATAGGGGAGGATGGGATCCCCACACACGAGTGATGTGGATCACCGCTTGTATATTCTAATATTAAACTGTGGCCCCTCTGTGGATACATAAATCTGTGGATCAGGACCTGACTGACAGAAGGCAGATTTTTCAGGCAAATAGTCCCCCCCGGTTTGCAGAAAAGTCTGAAAACTGAAAAAAAAAAATGAGGTGGGGGTTCAATCCCCCCAAGTATAAGAGCATTGTATATACAAGTATAGACAGAGCTCCTACTCCTCCACTGTAGCTGAGCCATTTAGGTAGTGAAGGTAGGATTGGGTGGACTGAGAGAAAGCCCCTGCCATTGAAGCAGCAGGGCTGGGGAGGAGTTGCCACTGCAGTGAAGCTGCTGAAGTGTCAAGGCTGTTGGGATTAGGGTTGCCAGCTCCCCGATGGGAGTAGAGGAACTCCTGCTTTTGCAGGCTTTTGCCTGCCACCAGCCAACTGGCCGGCGGGGGGAAATCCTACCCCCAACTGATCTTTTCAGGCCTACTTCCTGTTTTGGGCCTACTTCCGGTTGGGGGTGACATTCTGGTTTTGGGGCAAAACTGTGTGGTTTGAAGCCATATTTACCATAGAGTTTTGTCCAAAAACCAGTGTCACCCCCCCCCCCCCCCAACCAGAAGAAGGCCTGAAACTGGAAGTAGGCCTGAAAATGCCCAACATCACTTCCAGTTTCCTGGAAGGAATTGGGAGACCCCTACTGGCCAGGTAAATTGACCTGGCAACCCTGGTTGGGATATGGGCTGTGGGGGACGACAGCAGACAGCACTGTGGAAAAGCTGGAGGAGCGGGCTGGAGGCGGGGAACCCCACTATTAAATTCTCTTGGGTCCTCACTTGTCCCATCATATTTTTTTCTATGGTATATCAAAAATATAGTAGAATTTGAAGGAAGGAGGGAAAGGGAGTGGCCTCATATTAATCATGCATCTTCTGTAAAACCCTTTTTGCAGATCACCAGTGTTACAATGGCTCTGGAGTGGATTATAGAGGTACTATCAGTGTTACCAAGTCTGGTCACAATTGTCAGTACTGGGACGCTCAACATCCCCATCCCCACAGTTTGACAAGTACAGAATTTCCTGAGCTTGGAGGAGGACATGCGTATTGTCGCAATCCCGGCGGCCAGATGGAAGGTCCCTGGTGTTTTACACAAAACAAAAACGTACGCATGGAACTGTGTGAAGTACCTTCTTGTAGTATGTATTATTTTTTCCCTGCTTCTAGTATTACCCTTGCATGTCTGAAGTAAAACTTGTTTTAAAATAATGCACTCATAAGAGCCTTTTTGTTATACACTTAAATGTTATTTTACAGAGCAAAATTAGTCTGAAATCTGTATCAATGTATTATTTATTCAAGGTGCCGACGCCAGTGGAATGTGATATGATTATGGTCTAGCTTGTCACTGCTGTCTTTTGATGAAAGCAAGATGTGCCTTAAGCACATCACACAGATCTATAACAGGGGGTGACAACATTTTTATAATGAGCTTCCCTAGGTCAACAGAACAAGTGTTCCCCAGATATAAGATTGGTACTTACATGTAATTAGAAACCTTTACAGTGACCATTTGAGCAGTTCTTGTTCTGACCTTCAAGTCTGTGGTGCTAACACTCCAGCATAAAAGGTGGAGCTGGGATGGGTGAGAGCACAGGGATCATGTTTCACAAAATCATGTGTGATATAATTGCAGATGGAGGATCAGATCACCTTTTTAAAATGTTTTCTCTTCCTGACTTGCCAGTCTATCTACTATGCAGGTTTGCTCTTGCTTTTTAAGGTGGGAAGTATCCAGCAGTGTCATCTCTTAATTACACACTGACATGCTGTAGTTCTGGAAAGGTCTCTTAGCACATAATTTTTGTGTGAATACTTTATACAGTTTTTCTAGAAAGGATTTTTTAACATTTGCCTTTTAAATAAGGGTTGTTGTTGTTTTGGCTTTGGAAGGTTCATTTAAAAGGCTATGTGCAGAACTAGTCAGTTGGTAGATCTCCCATAGCACTGGAACTTGGTAGGCAGCCAGTGAAAATTCTGGAAGATTCAGGACAAACAAAAGGAAATACTACTTTACTCAACAAGTAATTACTGTGGAATTCACTGTCAATGGATGTAGTGAACATGAGCATAGATTGCTTTAAAGGGGGATTAGACGGATTAATGGAGGCAAGGTCCATCAAGCCACGATAACTAAAAGGAGCCTCCAGCATCCTGAGGCAGTAAACCTCTGAATACCAGTGCTGGGAGGCAACATCAGGAGAAGGCCTTGCTTCTATGCTCTGTTCATTGGCCCTCCAGGGTAAGAGGTTGGCCACTCTGTGAGACCGGATGCTGGGCTAGATGGACCACTGGTATGATCCAGCAAGGCTTTTCTTATACTCTTGTGATACCAAGAGTGCACACTGAGTGAATCCATGGAATCTCATATTTTAGATGTGTATCAATTCTTTAGGATTTATTTACTGTTTATTAGAATCAGGAAACAAGTTTGTGACAGAAATAATTTGTGGTGCTAGTTAGTTATATTTAAAAAAAATTGCATTGCTTTTGGATGTTTAAAAGTTCACTGAAAACATGAAATATTTTCAATATAAACAGGTCCGCGTGACAGCAGCAAAATGGGGATCCTCTATATCCTGGTTCCCAGCATAGCCATCCCTTTGGTTATTGCCTGCCTTTTCTTCTTGGTATGCATGTGCAGGAATAAGCAGAAGGCATCTGCTGCCATTCCACAGCGTCGCCAGCTGATGCCATCTCCTAGCCAAGACATGGAAATGCCTCTTATAAATCAACATAAACAGGTAACATTTTTCATTGTAAGTCACTCTGAGACTCCTTCGGGTAGTGAAGGGCAGGGTATAAAACCAATCCTCCTCCTCCTTCCTCTTCCTCCTCCCCCTCCTCCACAGTGATTTTAAAGTCTTCCCAAATTGGAATGAGTTTAGAGTGCCAATGAATTGTAGGCTAGATGTAAGTGTGTTTGGTAATGATAACATTATTATAAGTTGCATTGCCAAAGTGATGATCCTTTTCATTAGTGAAATAAGATAGTTTCTTTTACATTTATTAATTGAATTATTCCAGACTTAGAGTATTGTTTCCTTTATGTTGATGTGCCTTTCAGTTAATGACTATCAAGGGTTGTCAAACACAAGAAATATATATGAGAGGGAAGGTTGGGGTGTTGGGTCCATTGCTGCTGTAAGCAGAGTGAGATTGTGGAAGAGACTTTCATGAACCTCCCCTCCTCAAGCAGCCACTGTACCCCCAAAACCTACTGCTGAGGGCTGGAAACCCTCCAAAATGGAGCAAGAAAGAGGACCTCACAGGAATCACCTTCCCTCTTCCTTACACAAGCAGAGCAGCTCTGTGAATTTAAGGTTCACCTATGCAAGAGGGAGGAAGGGCAATTTTAGATTTCTCAAACCAACTGTAAACAAAAAATTAATTAACTGTAAACAAAAATCTGTATTAATATGAATTAACACAGAAAGTCTCTTTTATTCAAACCTTATTTTTGCAAGTGACTTCTTGTAACTTCTCCCATAAATATAGAATTAGATATTACATAACCTCTATCTGTTTATTTTCAGACTAAACTAAAAGAAATCAGTCTTTCCACTGTGAGATTTATGGAGGAACTAGGTGAGGAGAAGTTTGGAAAAGTTTATAAGGGTCACCTGTTTGGTACAACTCCAGGGGAACAAACTCAAACTGTTGCCATCAAAACACTTAAGGATAAAGCAGACTTAACTCTTCGTGAAGAATTTAAGCATGAAGCAATGATGCGGTCGAGATTGCAGCACCCAAATATAGTTTGCTTGCTAGGAATAGTGACCAAAGACCAGCCCATCAGTATGATTTTTAGCTATTGCTCCCATAGTGATCTCCATGAATTCCTGGTTATGAGATCTCCCCATTCAGATGTTGGCAGCACTGATGATGACAAGACAGTGAAATCTACGTTGGAGCCAGCAGATTTTTTCCACATTGTGACTCAGATGGCAGCTGGAATGGAATATTTGTCAGGCCACCATGTTGTCCATAAAGATTTAGCCACAAGAAATGTACTGGTGTTTGATAAGCTCAATGTGAAAATATCTGATTTAGGTCTTTTCAGGGAAGTTTATTCTGCTGACTATTATAAGTTAATGGGAAACACTCCACTCCCTATACGATGGATGTCCCCAGAGGCAATCATGTATGGCAAGTTTTCAGTTGATTCTGACATCTGGTCCTATGGAGTGGTGTTGTGGGAGATCTTCAGCTACGGTTTGCAGCCTTACTGTGGCTACTCTAATCAGGATGTCATTGAAATGATAAGAAACCGGCAGGTTTTGCCATGTCCTGATGATTGCCCCGCATGGATATACTCACTGATGTTAGAATGTTGGAATGAATTTCCTAACAGAAGACCCAGATTTAAAGACATCCACAACAGACTGAGAACATGGGGAAACCTCTCTAATTACAACAGCTCTGCACAAACATCTGGTGCAAGCAATACAACACAAACCAGTTCCCTCAGCACAAGCCCTGTTAGTAATGTCAGCAACACAAGGTATGTTGGGCCAAAGCAAAAAACACAAGCTTTCCCTCAGCCACAGTTCATACCAATGAAAGGACAGATAAGACCTATGGTCCCGCCTCCTCAGCTGTACATTCCAGTCAATGGTTACCAACCAATGCCAGCCTATGGAGCCTACCTGCCAAATTTTTACCCAGTCCAAATCCCAATGCAAATGGCTCCTCAACAGATGGCTCCTCAGATGATTCCAAAGCCAGGATCCCATCACAGTGGAAGTGGTTCCACAAGTACAGGATACGTAACTACAGCCCCCTCCAATGCCTCTGTGGCTGACAGGGCTGCTCTGTTGTCAGAAGGTACAGATGACGTACATAATGCAATGGAGGATGTTGCTCAGAGTCTGGTTCAGGAAGAGGAAGAGGAGGAAGATTCAGTGCCTGAGACAGAATTATTGGGTGATAATGACACTGTTCAGATGGACGAGACAGAGTTCCAGTCAGAAGCCTAAGTTAGTTGCCTTATGACACACAAAACTGGACATTTCTTCAAGATGGCTGGAGACTGTAGTCCTAACTTGCATAATTCATGTTTTCCTTTGCTCTCTTAGGCACGCCTACTAATCCAAGGCCACTTAAAATGCAGCAGTAATGATATACCGTGTTTACGCACCATTATTTCCAACAGATGTTTGTAAACGTGAAGATATAGAATTCTCATGTTGAAATCTATAGCTGACTACAGTTCTTGCAGGGAGGCTGCTTTTATAATATACTGTTGCTGTGCAACATATAGTTGAAATGCATTGCACATCATGTATATCTTGATCTTTGATTGTAATTTTTTTAATGAATTCTGGTTAAATCAATAACCACCCCCCCCCCCCAAAAAAGCTATTCTTCAGTAATACCGAGACTGGTTCTGCTTGACAAGAGGTGCCCAGGATTCAATGCCTATATGGATATTATCTACCTAACAGAATATTTATCTCACCAATACAGAAATATGCAAGGGGGTGATTCAAACATAGGAAAATTCAGGTAGTCATCAGGGCTCCGTTGGGGCTGGAGCCAGGCGGAGCACCGCTCCGCCAGTGAAGATGCTGGGGGGGCGGGCACATTACAAAGCCCCGCCCCCCAGCATGGCCACGGCTGGATCAGACCCCCCCCCACTCAATGTCCCCGAGCCGGCGGCAGGCCGCCGGCCGGGGAAAGAAAAACCCTCCATCCCACCCCCGCTCAAAAACCCTCTCCTACCCCCCACCCCCACAAAGAAACTCTCTCCCTCCCCCCCCCGCTCAATGTCCCCGAGCTGGTGGCAGGCCGCCGTCCGGGGAAAGAAAAACCCTCCAACCCACCCCCGCTCAATGTCAAGAGCTCGCTGGACCTCCACGACTTCGACTTGTGCAGCCACCACCACCTGAACCCCGGTGACAGCCTGCTGGAGGAGCGCTTCGCTGACTTCAGCCCTTTCTCCGGCCGCTCCAGCCTGGCCTCGGTGGTATTCAATTGCTCCGCGGATCACCTGGAGCGGGACCGCTCACCCCACACGTGGGGGGGGCCGCTTAGTGGTTAACAGCCGGCTGCAGGTGCCCCAGAGAAGCGGCTCGAGGCTCCTGAAGCCGGAATTGCAAGTTTCCCACCACCCACCCACCCACCCCGCGCAAAGAAAACCCCCCCTCCAACCCCCCCCTCCACTCAATGTCCCCGGCCTGATCGCCCGAGGAGGAAGGCGTGGGCATGTCTACTCGTGAGCAAGAAAGAGGCGCCGCCGCCACAGCAGCGCCTGCCCGCCAGCCCCCGGGGCTTGCCACGCGTGGGCGGGAGCAGCAGAGGGACAGAGGTGGTCCCACGCACGGCCCGGGAAGGTGGGGCGCTTCAAACCAGGTCACTCCAGCAGAGCAGCCTTCTCCTGGAAGGCAAAGACGGACAGGCTCAGGTGGGTCTCCTCAGAGTCTAACTGCAGTCTGTTCTATGGGGCTCATTCCCCGGAAAAGTGTTTTTATCAGGGCTCGATTTCAGCAGGAACGCCGTTCCGGCTGGCCTCTGAGCCTGCCCCGCCCCCTCCCTGCCCGACCTGAGCTTTTTATACTTGAAGGGAAAGTTCTGCAGAGAGCCAGCAGGAATAGGCTCCACTGGGTGCTTTCCCTTTAAGAACAAAAAAAGCCAGCAGGAGAAAGCCCCGCCCAAAGATTAAGCACAGGGGCTAGGCTTTCTGCATTTGGCTTGCCGACGATGTCGCGTGGCTTTCCCTGCACCAGTAAGTTCTCTGTTCTCTTTTCCCTCTCTCTCTCCCTCTCTCTGTCCCCCCCCCCACTTTCTTTCTGTCTTTCTGTCTTTCTGTCTCTGCCCCCCCCCCTTAAAAAAAATTGAAAAGGGGGGTGGATGTAAAAAAGCAGAGAGCCCAGGAAATCCTGGTTTTGACAATATCTTTAATTTTTGAGAATCTCTTTAGTTTTCTCATGGCATCTTCTGCTTAAGAAAAGTAACTTTGAAGCCTGAGTTCAGTAGTGTCTTGTTGGGAATGGCTTGCAAATATATGTGTGTTTAAAGTCTGTATTAAAGTGGTTTGGTGCTTACTGCCATGTAAGAGAAAACATCTGAAAAAGTAGCTTCATTGTTGTGTGTGTTGAATAGAAACCAGAATAGAAACCACGCACTTAACCACTACACCAAACTGGCTCCTAGCGTTGTTCTGCCAGTGAACTAGGGTTGCCAACTCCAGGTTGAGGAAATCCCTGGAGATTTGGGAGTGGAGGGTGCAGTTTAGGGGAAGGAGGGACCTAAGCAAGGCATAATGCCATGGACTCTACTTTCCAAAGCAGCCATTGACCTGTAGTTTGGAGCTCAATTGTAATTCCAGGAGATCTCCAGACCCCACCTGTAGGTTGGCAACCCTAAAAAATCATATTCAGTGTACTAGTTCTGCAGGAAGGCAACCTGATTTCCATGGGAACCTAACCCTTAGGAATTGATTCAGTTGTAATTCCAGGAGATCTCCAGTTGTAATCCCACCAGATCTCCAGACCCCACCTGTTGTACTTCAGTTGTAATTCCAGGAGATCTCCAGTTGTAATCCCACCAGATCTCCAGACCCCACCTGTAGGTTGGCAACCCTAAAAAATCATATTCAGCGTACTAGTTCTGCAGGAAGGCAACCTGATTTCTATGGGAACCTAACCCTTAGGAATTGATTCCAATCCAGAGTGGGAATAATTGTTGGACATAAGATATTGGTTCAGGCAAGATTTTGTATAGATGGGACAGAAAATAATGTTTTTATTGGTTTTGTCAAAACTATTTTGACAACAAGGTAAACAGAATAAGAAGCAAAAGGTGGATGTGGCTGGATGACCACACTTCTGGGAACACTGGGTGTGTCCTAATATGTTAATGAGCTGTGCTGTCAGGGGTGTGGCCTAATATGCTAATGAGTTCCTGCTGGGCTTTTTCTACAAGAAGAGCCCTGGTTTTTATGGTTGTCGCAGGAGCAGTGTTCCCTCTCAGCTGGGTGAGTGTGAGCCAGCTCACAGTTTTTTAGCCTCCGGCTCACACACTTTTGTCTTCGCTCAGGAAGGAAGGCTCCAGAGCAAACTGCTTTCTGCAGGAGCCAAATCGCCGGCTCACCACTTTAACGCCAGGAGCTCACAAAGTAGAATGTTTGCTCGCAAGACTCCCCAGCTTAGAGGGAGCATTGCTCAGGAGGTGGGGAATAGGAAAGAACAGGGGGCCTCTGGGCATGTACAAAGCATGTCCCTTCATTGCTTGCTCTGGGAGGTTATCTGATAATTAACACGGCAAAACAGCATTAAAAATATGGTGGTGGCCGTTTTCACAGGTGAATGGATTCAAGGGCAATGTGGCACTCCAGGAAACTTTTACATCTCAGTTTGTAGTGTGAACGGGGCTTACTAAGGAATGGAAAGAAAATGTAGGGCGACTCCAATGTAAAAACCAGTCAATTCAAGTTACAGATGGACAGAAATGGGGCTGGTGAGTGAAGCTTTTCAGAGTTCTGTACAAAAAAACCTTATTGGGTTGGTTAGTAGAAAAGCCAGAGCCCAGCAGCACCTGAAAGACTAACAAAAATTGTGGCAGGGGAGGAGCTTTTGTGAGAGAAAACGCTGCTGCGGTCTAGGATTGGTTAGTGGGATATACATTTTCTGCTTCTTGCAAACAGAAGCATTCTGAAAGTTATTCATTCTTGGCTTCGGTTTCTACGTCTGCCTTTTCATCCTGTGCTTTAAAACGTGGTGGGCCAGGAGTAGTTCAGGTTGCCAGTCTCCAGGTGGCGGCTGGAGATATTCTGACATTGCAACTGGTCTCCAGGTTATATAGATCAACTCCCCTGTAGAAAATGGCTGCTTTGGATGCTGGACTCTATGGCATCATACCCGGGTTCCAGGCTCACTTCAGTCGTGCTGTTTCTGGGCAGCCAACCTATGCCAGAGCTACACATAGTTCTGTGCTCAGAACCTTCCAGTGCTTACTCGATTGGTGGCTCATAAGCGCTGCTGGGTCTTGGTGGAATAAAACTAGATTTCAGAATTTCACAACTGGCTCCTCTGAGGTCTCTGGCCTCCTTGGTAGAGAAGGAAAGAGTGCTGATTATCAAGAAACTTTTAAAACAAGACTGGAGTCTTTCTTTCTATCTGTCTGTCTGTCTGTCTGTCTATCTATCTATCTATCTATCTCCCCCCACCTACCTACCTACCTTCCTGTTCCTTCCTTCATTCCTTCCTTTTCTTCTCTCTCTCTCTCCCCCACCTACCTACCTACCTTCCTGTTCCTTCCTTCCTTCCTTCCTTTTCTTCTCTCTCTCTGTCCCCACCTACTTCCTTCCTTCCTTCCTTTCTTTTTCTTTCTTTCTTTCTTCTCTCTCTCCCCCACCTACCTACCTTCCTTCCTGTTCCTTTCATTCCTCCCCCCCTTCCTTCCTTCCTTTCTTCTAACACACTTCCAGTGATGTCAGGGGTGTGTGGCCTTCTGACACTTCCGGTGACATCAGGGGGTGTGGCATATGCAAATAAGTTATGCTAATGAGCTCCTGCACCTCTTTTTTTACGAAAGGACCCCTGGTAGTCATATTGATCCAAATTGGAAATAAAAAGCATACAGACAGAGCTCAGGAAAGAAGGCAGAGTGACTCAAACATGTTTCTGTTAGTGACCGAGCACTGCACAACTTTCCTATCAAGATCAGTTATTTCTTTATGAATGAATGGAAGTCCTACATATATTTGCTGTCCGGATGAAAGGTATGGACACTATGCACTAAGTCAGCCTCTTTTTACAGTTGGTGTTCAAATTGTGGAAAAGGACTCAAACATACATTAGCATGTTGTATTCCTTCATTGATCATTAAGAATTTTAATCCCAGTTTGGTTTGTGTTAAGATGGTGCTAGAAGTGTACACACAAAGCCTTCTTTACTTTTATCTTTGTTTAGTGATTGACTGTAGATTGTTAAAGACCGAGATAAGCAATATTGTACAGAATGTGGAGTGTTCAGTGTTTTTTTCTTGTGAGATGAATCATGTACAGACTTTGAAATGTAATTTATGTTTTCTTACATTTTTATATACCTTTTTTGTTGAAACATTTGGATCTTTGAAGATAATGCCTATGTAATTTAACCGTTTACATTACAATTTGTAATATTTTTATTGGTACTGGAATTTGTATGCCTTGGTGTGGTGATAGAACTGGTCCAAACATTTCATAGCCATTGCTACAATACAAAGACTCTGGTGTCACTTTCTAGTGTAGCCACACATCACATTTTATTCCCCAGCCTATTGATCTAACCCAACATGGACTGTCTATTAAACCAGCACAGAAATGTTTGACTAATCTTAAGGTATTGTAAAGTATAAGTACACTGTAAAAATGGAAAGTCCTGAATTTCTCTTTTGTTATGTTTTACAATGTAAACAGTGCCTTTGCTCTGTACATTCGGATTCACTTGAGCTGTCTCGTGGCAGTCTGCAGCCAATGTTACTAGTGGTAGGAGCTACTTTACTGGTTTCCCATTTCTCATGAAAATAATCATGCACTGGTGGGTGAACATTCAATGGCTCTCTTGTTATTATAAACATGAGTTGGAGATGGTTAATAAATCATATGAATAAATTTGGTTTATTTTCTTTGTAAAGGGCTGGGGGTTTTTGGCTTGCTTTGAGAATGTTAATGCATATTTGTTTAATTTTCTGTTCTTTCATTCCTGTTAGCTTGCGAAACCAAAGAAGTGGCAGTTGGGGGGGGGGACCACATATATGGAATCTGAAGGAGACTTGTTCATCAAGATTTTTAATTCATTGTTGTTATGACCCCAAGAATACCCCTGTGACAAACTGTACTTTTAAAGAGGCTTAGAAGTACTGTATCAACAACTAAAGCACTGTAAAGGGTTAGTTCTTAACAGAGCCAGAGAGGCTTGAGTGACAGGCTGCTCTAATCAATCTGATTGGTTAGCATCAGCTGAGCAAAAAAAGGCTTGAGACAGCTGGATGCTGAGGAGATTCAGTCAGATTCCTGCCTTAACTAAGACCATCTGAGAATAGCCGTGACAGAAAAAAGGTTTAGTGCTGACACTGTCAGATTTCAGCCTTGACTGAATGCAGTCTGAATTTAGCATTAGTTGAGAGTAGTTTGAACTCAGACAGAGAAGACTCCCATTCAGGCCAAAGGAAAAGGGATAGATCTTCTAGGGAGAGAAGAAAATTCCCTATTCAGTCAAACAGGGAGAGTTATATCTGAGGAATACAGAATTCCCTGGTCTGGTGTGGTTAGAAACTGCCTGTAGAGACCTTAAAAGTCAGTGAACAACTTGAGAAGAGTACTAGTATTCAAAGAGAGAAGGGGTTTTGGTACTGGGAAGAGGGTACCAGCCTTCTGGGCACCAAAAGAGTCAGTGATTACTCAAATAGTGAACTAGAGTGTTAGGGAAAACATTGGAACAAAAGCCTCTCAATATAAAGATCTAAGTAACTGAATAAATTATGAACCTCTCTTTAGCCTGATATATAAGGTCAAAAGTCTGTGCTTGTTCTAGTACTTAGTAATTTCAACCCCTGATTTCACCTGACCTTTCCCCTCAATGTTAAATAAAACCTTTTGGCCCCGTCCACATGAGCGAGATAAGCCAGACGGGAAGTGACACAAATTTGTGCCGGCGCAATTTGCGCCGCTTTTGCGGGATTACACAGGTCCATGGACCTGTGAGGGCGAACCACCACTGCGTGATCACACGCAGCCGCGGGCGAGTTGGGTTTTTTTTTCCCGGCCGTTTTCAGTGCGCTTATCTGCTTCTACAAGGGATCGATGACTTGCCTCTCCACCCTCGGGGTCATCCGATGATGCACATACCAGGATGGGAGAGGAAAAAACAAACAAAAAGCCCGCTCCCCAACGCCACTTGTTTGCGCTGGCGCGATCACACAAGGAAAGGTCAGTTCTGGGCCGTCGCAAACCATTTGAGACTGCCTTTTCACTGGTAGCTAAATAAGTCGATTCCCCACCGACTCAAAGTGGTTTGCGACACTTTGACACCGGTTGCAGGATGCTTCCCAGATGTGCTTGTGTGATCACGCCACTTTGAGCCAGCAGGGAATCGTCCTTCTTGTGTCGCAAATGGGTGCGTATGATCGCGCCCTTAGTTCTTTTTAATTTTAGTGTCTCAATTGCCATTTTCAAGAGTTTAAGTTAAAGGGCGATCCTATCTCTTCTCTCAGGTTCTTGGGCTGAGCAATTAGCCAAAATATACCTTACTGACAGGGTGAGACAGCCAAGGTTTCTTCAGGGGACAAGAATATACATTACCAGGGCTGCTTAGTCAGAGAAGGGAAAGAGAAACAGAAGGAAAATCAAGCCTCTGGAAGTGGAAGGTACGTCATAATACCATTAACCCTGTCCTTGCTGCACACAGATTTTACTTTCTCACTCTCTGTAACTCCAATCCTAAATTAGAACATGAACAAGAAAGAAGAAAACAGAAGGGCCGGGGAGGAGATTAGAATTATGAATGAAACAAATTGGGGGGGGGGGGGGCTCAGCATTTTAAAGGCGGCATCTCATTTTCATCTGTATCCCTATGACTAACTCCTGTATCTCCCCAACTGTCTGGCAGATTTTTTCCACCAAATCCTCAGTTCCCCTCAGAGCCTGAGTTGCCCTACAGTAGCATGTATATATATATATTCTTTATCATAAAAGACTTGACTGTCCCACCCTATGTTTGAGATTTTTAATTTAGGATTTTTCTCAGCTCAGGAACACTACTGAAAATACTAGAGCTGTCCAGGTTTTTTTAATCCCTTGAGAAATGGCATTTGATATGAATTAACTTTCAAAAACAGAATAAAGAATTTATTAAACAGGCAGGAAATATATGTATAAATGGAATAGTCAAGGTTTTGTGGTTGCTGAGGTAAAAACTCTTAATATCTACAGAACTGAATTCTTAGAATGATCAAGAGAGTGTATTTGTAGTTTTGTTTCAAGGCTTTCTATTTCTTTCTTTGAGAGGTATTTTGTTTAGTATATTTCAGCACAACACAGTTCTTATTGATGTTTCTAGATTTCTTCCTTCAGATATTCCAGGTTTTCCTTTGGATTACAGTTTTTCATTAACTCCTGTCTAAGCTATTCTCCTTTATCGCAGACCTAGGTTCTCTTCCCAACCCCTTTCACTGGCAGGAAGTTATTTTCCTTGTCCCTAAGAAGCAATAATTCCTTTTACTATTTGGCTTGTCTGGGAGTTCTCTCTAACTACCTAGACCTTCTGCCATATCCTTCTCCAGTATCCTTGTCTGTGTAAGGTTGTACTGTAGCTTTGCTTATTGAGAATCTAAGTTCTCCTTCAGAACAGTGTTAATATATTTAGACAATGAGGGATCTCTTCTTTCTGTAGAAGTACTTTTCTGACTATTACCTGTCAGAAAACACTGACTCTCCAAATGTCTCTTCCCTCTGAAGCCACCCTCTGGCTAATGATCCAGATGTTAGAAAGACTAAACAGGGCAAGACCAATTTGCAAAAGACCAAATTGTGAAAAACCACCTTCCTCCACAACTTCTGGTTTACCTTTCCAGGCAGCCCCCACAGCCTCTCCCCTTTTCCTACTTCCTTTTTGCCTCCCCATCTACCAGCCATCCTATCTTCAGTTTTCTTGCTTTTGTACCCCTGGCTGCTTCTCCACAGGAAGACTATGGCCAAGGTATGTAGTACTGGCTAAACCGAGACCAGTTGCATGATAGCCTTCAGTGCTAGTCTGTTACCAGATATGTAGTGGTCACAAATAGCAGGCCAGGCTAGTCCCAGTTGAGAAATGGTCACTACTAACACCAAGCTGGGGCCAGTTGCTTCTGGGCCTGCTTCCTTTTCTCCTTCCCACCCACCAAATTACCTTTATCTGTTCAGTGTCTTCAGTTTTTCCTTCTTTCCTATCCTGGCAACCTCTCCCCAGGAAAAGTCTTGAGTTGCGTGATTGCCAGCACCAGGTCAGCTTGAGTTGTATGGTGTCTGCCGCTGGGCTAGGCCAGTCCCCTCCAAATTGTGTGGGTAGTGAGTTTTCAGTAGTCCCTAGGGTTGCCAAGTCCCCGCGTTGTGCTGGCAGGGGGATTTGAGGGGCATTCCAGCGGTGGGTGGGAATGCTGCGCAATGTGCTGTCACCTGGAACTGATGTCAGCACACTGAGGACGACGCTCTGCTTTTTGGTCAAAACAGTACGGTAAAAATGGCCACAAAATGTAGAGTTTTGCCCAAAAAGCAGAGCATCGCTCCCAACATCACCAATGCAGTCAAGTCTCTTCCAGGTGACATCAGCGTGTCACACACAGTGTCAGGGTAGGCAGGAGCCCACAAAAATGGGGGATCCCCCACCCAGGGAATGGTATCCAGAGTCCCAGGGATTTTCCAGAGTCACTGCTGGCCTGTTTCCAGTGAGTTCTCCTCTCTCATGGCAAGGTGACTGTGGAGCAGGGTGTGACCTTTTCCATGACTGTCTTAGCCTCCTAGTCCACTCCTCCCCCCTCCCATGGCTTTGCATTACACAAACCAAGACTTGCAAGGCTTGGTAATATTGTGGGTGCTTAGCAACCCCCAACAGCCACCGAGAGTTTCTGTTATTTGGTGGGGATTTTAATCTAATTTTTTTTTTGGTATTTCAGATTTTTATGCAACCCTGGGACTTCCTTCAGGTTTGCAGAGAAATTCCTTCAGTCTAACCTTAGCTCCATATTGTGGCTCCATCCATCATATACTCTGTGGTGCTATTCAGAAATAGATATATTGGTTAATGAATCCTTAGTCTGCTCATGATACATTATGTGCTTCATTATATTCTGTTATTTAAGGGTCTGTATGAGGGCATGCTAAGTCAAGCATGCCTGCTGCCACTCTCTCAGAGTGGGTAGGGATTCCAACTGTATCTCATAATCTGCTGTTAGCAGGACTTTTAAGATAGACTTAAGATACACAAGTCTCATCAAGCATCTTTTGAGTGACTGTTTTATAGGGAAGATTTTCCAGAGTTTGAATCTTGTGACTTAATAAGTTTCCATGTTCATGGAAGAAATATGTTACCAAAAGATGACAGATATCACTGTTGCCTTTGGTACATTGCTTCTACAGTGACAGCATTGTTCATCTATCCCTGTGTAAACAATTCTTTAAGGAGTCCAGTGTACTCTCACAACACTGTCTTTCATTGACTCAGTCTCAGGCATGAATGTAAGAAGGAGGAAGAAATAGACAAGGGCTGTCTTGCATTGCTGGGATGACACATTTGTTAGACTCCATTTAGCCTGTGGAGTCTAGCTGAAAGTCTTATCTAGGTGAGTATATCAGAACACTTCTGGGTTATCTGCACAGCTCCTTTGCTAGGATGAGCATAAGGTTCTAGAGGCATACATCATGCACTCTTGCTGGCATCTAAATCATGCTTTGTACAATTGAAAAGTATTTATTTCATCCAAAATATTCACTAAATGTAGAATTCATACTTAACTCACTTGGGTTACAATCAATGCTCCTTCTAAACTGTGGAGTCTTGTGGCATGTGAGCAAAAATTCTGCTTTGTGAGCTACAGGCATTAAAGTTGTGCATGAGTGATTTGGTTACTGCATGAATTAGTTTGCTCTGGAGCCTTCCTTCCTGAGCTAAGGCAAAGATGTGTGAGCGGGAGGCTAAAAAACTGTGAGCTAGCTCACATCTAGAGGGAACACTGGTTACAATGTACCATGAAGCACTGAAGGTCACACCATTGTAATAACGAGAATTAGCTCATTTTGCTTGTGTTAACCTCTGTCTGACTTGGCATAATAGCCAAGCTCACATGCTTAAATTAAACCAAGGAGTGCTGTATTTATATGCCTTACACCCAGTGTTTCTTCACTTCATAAGAACATAAGAGAAGCCAATGTTGGATCAGGCCAGTGGCCCATCCAGTCCAACACTCTGTCACACAGTGGCCAAAAACACCAGGTGCCCTCAGGAGGTCCAGCAGTGGGGCCAGGACACTAGAAGCTGTCGCGCTATTCCCCCCCCAAGCACCAAGAATACAGAGCATCACTTGCCCCAGACTGAGAGTTCCTATCTATACTTTGTGGCTAATAGTCACTGATGGACCTCTGCTCCATATGTTTATCTGATTCCCTCTTGAAGCCGTCCAAGCTTGTTTCAAAAAATTTCATGGAGTGCCCACGAGTTCTTGTATTGTGAGAAAGGGAGAAAAGTACTTCTTTCTCTACCTGCTCTATCCCATGCATAATCTTATAAACCTCAGTCATGTCACCCCTTAGCCATTATTTCTGCAAGCTAAAGAACCCCAAGCACTTCAACCTTTCTTCATAGGGAAAGTGTTCTAACCCGTTTAGTTGCCCTTTTCTGCACTTTTTCCAATGCTATATCTTTTTTGACGTCTGGCGACCAGAACTGAACACAGTACTCCAAATGAGGTTGCACCGTCGATTTATACAGGGGCATTATGATCCTGGCTGATTTGTTTTCAGTTCCCTTCCTAATAACCCACAGCATAGTGTTGGCCTTTTTCATTGCAGTCGCACACTGTCTCGACATTTTCATTGAGTTATCTATTGTGACTCCCAAGATCTCTCTCTTGGTCAGTCTCTGCCAGTTCGGACCCATCAATGTGTTTTTATAGTTAGGAATTTTAGCTCCAATGTGCATCACTTTGCACTTGGCCATGTTGAACCCCATTTGCCACGTTGATGTCCACTCGCCCATCCTCGACAGATCCCTTTGGAGTGCCTCACAATCCTCCCTGGTTCTCACCACCCTGAACAACTTTGTGTCATCTGCAAATTTAGCCACTTCACTGCTTACTCCCAACTCCAAATCATTAATAAACAAGTTAAAAAGCATCGGACCAAGTACTGATCCCCGTGGTACCCCACTAACTCCACTGAGAAAATTGCCCATCAGTCATAGGACCTCCTCTCTTGTCACCTCAATCTGTCTCAGGTCTTTCAACACCCCTCCCAACATCAGTGGTTCTGGAGTGGGCAAGCACAATCATCTTCCACAGTAAAGACAGAGGCAAAAAAATGCATTCCACTTCTCAGCCATTTCCGTATCATCCTTCACTATACCTTTTACTCCTTGGTCATCCAAGGTCCCCACTGCATCCCTGGCTGGTTTCCTCCTTCTAATGTATTTGAAGAAAGTTTTATTATTGGTCTTTATGTTTTTTGCGACATGCTCCTCATATTCCCTTTTTTCCTGCCTGATCACGGACTTGCATTTTATTTGCCACATCCTGTGTTTTCTTTTATCAGCCTCACTGAGACTAGCTTTCCACTGCTTAAAGGAATCCTTCTTACCTTTTACAGCTTCCAATACTTTGTTTGTTAACCATGCAGGCTTTTTTCTATACTTATTTGTGCCTTTCTTAACCCGCGGTATATATTTTCTCTGAGCCTCTAGGATTTTAATTTTAAATAGTCTCCAAGCTTCCCCAATGGTTTTGATCCTTTCTAGTTTTTCCCTCACATGTCCCCTCATATCAGGGAAGTTACCCCTTTTAAAGTTAAAAGTGGTTGTGTCAGTCTTTTGGGACAACTTCCTATTTATACAAATGTTGAACTCAATAAAATTATGGTCACTGTTCCCAAGCGGTGCAATCAGTTTAACATCTCTCACCAGGTCTTGGGCATTACTTAGGACCTAATCCAGGATCGCCTTTCCCCTGGTAGGTTCTGTGACCATCTGCTCCATAGCACAGTAATTGAGAATGTCTAGAAAATCTCTTTTTCCCGATTTGAACACATATGAACCCAATCACTTCCTGTAAACATGTTCTGCAGAAAATTGTTTTTCAGTGAGGAAAAATGGTAAAGTTGATAGATGTGTTCAGTAGTTGAAAACAATCTATACTAAACAGATACATTATGGTCCTGGAAAAAGTGCATATAAGTTGTAATTATACTGTTGTAAAGTAGTTAATATTCTGTTTTCAAGAAATACTTTCCAACATATGTGCTCCAGATATATATGCTACATTTCCTTTTTGTGAGAAATAATGTTGCATTTTATGTACCAATATATTATACTAACACAGAGATATATCCTATTTTGATCTGTGTTGTATTTCCTTTAAAAGAGTTTCCAGTAATATGATTATGCCCATGAGGCTTAATTTTCAAAAAGTAATTGAGCATTGCAGCTGTATATATTAGCAAGGATGTGCTTTATATAGCAACATGTATTTTGATAATGCAGATACTGTGTTCTTAAATTACATTTTAAGTGGAACAGGATTTCTAAAGATGCATGGCTTTCTGGTAGTAAAAACCTACTTAAATGAAATACAGGATTTAAATTGTGTTTTGTGGGGGAATACTTCCCCATGAGAACTCAGTGGGTGCGTTTAGACGCACAGATATGAGCCGGTTCGAAACTCTTTGAGCCAGCTCAAATCTGCACGTTCAGACAGCCACAGCTGCCTCCCGTCCCCAGCCATCACCTACTGCACCAAATGCTGTCTCAAATCGTCGCATTTTTGAGACCAGGTCCTAAGGTGGTTTCTCCCGTCCTCTTCCGGCTCAAGCCGCCTTCTCCCCGTGTGATCGTGGAGCTGTCGCTGAGCTACTTCCGAGTCTTTAAGGGTCCCCCCACGGAAGCCTCTGGCTTCCACTTTTTGACCATTTTTTTTTTACCATCGGCGATATGCGCATGAGCACTTCTACACCTTTGAAAAAAAAGTTTTAAAAAATGGCCACTACTTCTCCGTTCCGGATGCCACGGAGACCAGTTTCGGGGTAAAAGTTTAAAGGGAAGTGTTCTCTCAGCGCAAGGAAATCACGGAGCTTGGGTGAGTGAGAGGCTTTGCTCTCCTCCTTTTGCGCATGCGTTAGATTGTATTTTCAGGTGATTGCTTATACGCATGCGCAAGCAGTGAAAAAAAAAAGCCCAACCACGCTCCCATGTAGACACTGGGGAGCTACTTGCATGCACTTCGCGCTGGTCCGGAGTGGGGCGTTTCAAGCCAGCTCCAGCTGGCTCCAGCACGCTGTCTGAACACACCCAGTATGTCTCCTAAGACTTCACACTTTTAGTCATTACAGTTTAGTTTATACATTCTTCTACCTTTTGACAGCATGGCCTTTCAAATGGCTGTCATCAGATTTTAAAAATACAATACAACAATAAATGTAAAGCAAATTTTAGATGTATTTATTCATTAAAACAATTTTATTCCACCTTTCCCAAAGACTCAAGGCAGCTAATAACCAGTGCGAAACCATAAGGAAGGCCTAACTGTAATAATAAAAAACAACAGGATTAAATAACACATGAACATTTTTTATTTATTCCCTGTCTTTTGATCTATTAGTCCCCAAAGGAATTAGCACCTGTAAAAAGACAATATATACAATTCATTAGAAAATTGTAGCAATAAAACCATCAAACCAAATAATTTAAAAGCATGAAATGAAATTAGCTCTCATCTAGCAGCTTGTGTCATTTTCTTCAGATCTTCAAATCAGGCTTTTGATCAAGCAAAGCAAAGTACTTCCAGGATCTTGTTCTCAGTTCCACAAAGGTGACATCTGCAACAGCCTTCGCCGATGGTCTTCATTCTGATGCCTATGTTTGTTGTTTGTTATGGAGGGTCCACCTGCCTGAACTGGTTATTCCTTTTGCACACCAGTAGGTCATGTCAATCTATATATTATTAGCCATGTGTGGCCCCCATTTATGGGTAGCTAAATCTGCTGATCGGAGCCACATGGAGGCTCAACATATTTTTCTGCACACTTGTTTGTGTGTACACTGTACATCAGTTTGGTGTAGTGGTTAAGTGCACAGACTCTAATCTGGGAGAGCCGGGTTTGATTCCCCACTCCTCCACTTGCAGCTGCTGGATGACCTTGGGTAAGCCATAGTTCTGTCAGAGCTGTTATTGAAAGAGCAGATCTTGAAAGAGCTTTCAGCCCCACCTACCTACAGGGTGTCTGTTGTGGGAGGGGAAGGGAAAGGAGATTGTAAGCTGCTTTGAGACTCCTTCGAGTAGTGAAGGGCAGGGTATAAATCCAATCTCTTCTCTGAATTTTTTTTTTAAATGAAGGATTTTTAAATCCCTCAAAACAAGACAACACAACTACTTACCTCCTCCTCCATGGCAGTGACAGTTGCTAGGATATAATGCTGGCTTGGCAACAGCAGCAAGGGGTATCAGATCTGGTGGCAGCAGCGCTGATGGGAAAGGGAGAGAAAGCTGGGCCTGGAGGTGAGATCAGTGGCACCAATTGGGGGGAAGCTGTAAGGGCCTGGTGGCGGCCGCAGCTGCAGTGATGGGGGGGAGAGGAAGCCACACTGGCCCGGAGGCCAGTGCTCTGATGCAGGGAGGAAGAAGCTGTGGCAGTGCAAAGCCAGAAGCTGTGCTGGAGCCACTTGAGTTGTTGAGGGTGGTGTTGGGGGCATCCACAGGCCTGTTATTGGAGGCTGGAAGGTGTTCAGGGGCAACAAGGGTTGCAGTAATGGGTGAGAAGGGAGCCACAGCAACCACAGCATCGGCAGTGGCAATGGGATGAGGAGAAGCTGTGGCAGGCCGAAGTCAGGAGCTGGGCTGCACCTGCCTGCGTTGTAGCTGAAGGGGGGCAAAGGTTTTGATGGCCTCGATGCAGTGGACTATCTTCTTTCATACCACCATCTATCTCAAAGCTGTGTGCTTCCATCTAAAGAGGTGAGACTTACAACAGATGTAAAGACACACATAAAGTATTATTCTATCCACAATTTAAAATTATAAAACTGCCTAAACCTAGAAAACCCAGATATAGTCTAATCTGGAAAATCACGATTTCTATTGTATTTCCTTTTAAAGAGTTTTCAGTAACATGATTATACCCATCAGGCTTTGGATGTTGAGACTGTCCAAGTTAGCAAGGATGTGCTTTTCTGTCACAGTGTCTATTTTGATAATGTGCTTTATCACCAAGATACCAAAGGAGAGCTACTTTCAGTGGTGGTGCCATGTCTGTGAAATGCTGTCCTCCAGAAGGTTTGGCTGGCACATGCCTTTAGGAGCAGGTAAAGACAAATTTACTTTCACAGGCTTTCAATTAGGTTTTCCTCACCATTTTTCCATCTGTTTTTGGTGACTGGAAAAAAGCCCACGTAAAAAAGCCCACAGAAAAAAACTCATGGTCATAAATGCTCACAGGAAAAAAACCCACACGGAAAGAAGCCCGCACAGAAAAATACAATGTGAAGCACCATAGGTATTTATAATTGTGGATAACCATTAATCTCCATTTAGGAGAATGAACAGGTATTACCTATATTTTATATTGCTATTTTAGGATTGAAACATGTCATATTCACATGCAACAATTTGTGTTGTGATTTTATCAAGTATAATTAAATAATTTTGATATGTTATTAGTAAAGTACTTCATTACTACACAAAAGTAGCTTGTATGAAGAAGGCTTTAATGCTCTTGAGTGTAAAGGTTTGGAAGGGAAAATACAGGAAATAAAAGTGACCATTTTGTTATCAACAAATTTTATTAAGAAGGAAAAACAATAACAACAGAAATTAAACTGTATATAGAAATACTTTAAATAAAATTAAATACTTTTACCATTTGTCAACCTTTGTAATGTTGGTATGAAGTAATTTCTAAAGTAAAGACAGAAAGATAGACTGTCTAGTATACACAGCTTTTTATCTATATGGCTTAAAATTCTTCAAATAATATTATTTACTTTTGTTATTAAACAATGTCAATTTCCTAGCTCCATTTCCTTTTACTTGTATTTTAACAAATACAGTGTGGTATTACCCAGTGACCATGATAAAAGACTACCTAACCCTAATAGTAAAAGCAACAATTATTTAACAACATTTAATAACAACAATAATAACAATAATTTAATAACAATAACTCAGATAATTCTTCCTTGCAAATTAGCCAATCTCCTTAAGTAATTAAGTTTATATACTACCTGATCATATTGCTGTACAGAAGTGCCAACCATGTCCCAAAGTGCCTCATATTTACTCTTTTTCACCTCTAGACAACTTCCCTGTGCATTAGTCCATGTTAGTTTGTGGCATGCCACGTCCCTCTGCAGTCCATCAAACAGAGACCACACACTGGGATGACTGAAGTGGAATAGGGAATTAAGAACACTACATGACATGGTTGCCACTTCTGCTATTATTTATTTGTTTGTTTGTTTGTTAGATTTTTTACCCCACCCTCCCAGCAAGGCTGGTGTTATCTTATGGTTTTGTTATTTTACAGTTTTAATTTTTTTTTTTTGTAAGCTCCTCTGAGTTTGTAAGTTTGTAAGCTGCTCTGAGACTACAAGTGAGTAAAGGGCGGGATATAAATCCAATCTCTTCTCTTCTTCTCTTTTTCTAGTGAAAGACACACTGCTTTTGCATGGGCCAGATGTTCTCATTTGACAGAGGATTCATGCAGTAGAGTAATCAGAGAGCAACCAGTTTATATAAGAAGCAAGTAGGGATGGTTGTGAAATCTTATTGGGATGGATTTCATACTCAAGATTATATAAGTAGTCTGCCCTGACTGCCCTGGAAAAGCGCAGGCAAGCCTGATCTTGTCACACCTCAGAAGCTAAGCAGGGTCAACTCTGGCAAGTACTTGAATGGGAGACCTCCTTGAAATCTCAGAGGTGGGAGGCGGGGCTAGGCTTTATTCATCCACCTCTCTGAATATCCTCCAGGCCCCCAGTAGGTGTCAGTCACCAGAGGTTGCCATGACTTCCAGGTGCGCACACACTCACACGCATACACACACATGCACATATAAAAAATACCAAAAAGAGAGAGATTATATAAGAAGTCTGATAGGTTCATATTTCAGGGGTTACATCTATGGTTGCCAGCTCAGAGTTGGGAAATACCTGGAGATTTTGGGGTGGAGCCTAGAGAGGGTGGGGTTTGGAGAGGAGAGAGACTTCAGCTGGGTATAATGCCACACTTCAAGGCAGTCATTTTCTCCAGAGGAACTGATCCTGGTCATCTGGAAATCAATTATAATAGCAAGAGATCTCCAGGAGCCACCTGGAAGTTGGCAAACTTAGTTACTTCCCTTCAATGTTTGGGAATAATGGGTATCCTGACTATAATGCATGTGATCAGTTTGCAAGGGAGATACAAAAGTGAAAGCAATGGGCATTTGTGTTATACAGTGAAGTGTATGTGTACTTCCAATACGGTAATGAAGACAGGGTTGAAAACTGTTCAGCCCATGTTTTCTTAACTTTAATTACTTTGGAAATGAATTTTCTGTTTAAGCAAAACATTGGAAATGGTGCTTTGATGCATTGATTAAAGTTATCCACTTTTCAGCTAACACATACATTTAAACGTTGTATAAAATGTATTTTGGTGATCATCCAAAGTGATTTAATTCCCATTGGGTTTGGTGCACTTAGAAGATGTTAAATTACACTTCAAATTACAATTAAGCAGTCGTGTACTGTGGCACTAATCTGTTCCTCTGCAGAATGCAAGAGGTTACAGAATCACAATGATCTGAGAAAGTGTTGCTAAACCTGTTAATAACAGGAAGTCATCCTACTGGTGAACAAAACTGGATTAACTGTGTCAGTGGGATATGGATAAAAAACATTTTATTTAACACACCTTATAGGGAGACTAAAGGCATAGCAAGGAGAGGTGATACTTTAAAGAATTATGACTGATTTACATGTTACTCTTTTAATAAAGATCCACATTATAGAAACATCCAGGTTGCTTCACATGGCATGCTTTGAGAAATTCCTGTGATAACTGATTATCTGTCTAGTACACAGTGCTTTATTTGGTTTTTTTGAGGGGGTGGGTTTAAAGGTGCTGGTACTCCTATAAGGTTGCACTGATTTCCACCAATTCTCCCCTCAGGACTCAGGAGAGCCTGCCATGAAAGGTGCCAGTCCTCGATACTGGTGAGTACTGCCACAAAAAAGCCCTGCTGGTAGGTATTTCTTCCCCCTTTCCAAGGAACTTAGGACATAGTTCTCCTTTACCCACTTTATCCTCCCAACAGTCCTGTGAGGTAGGTTTGGCTGAGACTGTGCCTAGGCAGGGTCACCCAGTGACCTTGCCTACCTTTAAAGAAGGTAGTAGAGAATTTCTATAAGAACCTTTATCACCAAGAAGAAATCAAACAAGAAGAAATCCAACAATTTCTTTAAAAACATGGAGATATGAAATTTTCAGAAAACCAGAAGAAAATCTTAAATGAGCCAATATTTGTGAGATAATTGAAGCATTAAGAAATCAAAAAGAAGGAAAAACACCAATTGACCAGACAGCATACCATCAGAAGGCAGCCAAGAATAAAATTAAAATTTCTAAAAGATAGGAAAGAAAGGGGCAGCCTCGCTTTATCTGATTGGACTCTCTACTACAAGGCAGCAGCAATGAGTTGGATCAAAGAGTGCATCACCTTGGATAATACACAGTTACTAAAACTGGAAGGTCACAATCCTTTGATGGGTTGGCATGCCTATTTATGGTATAAACAAGCAATCCCAGCTGGAAATTTTAGACAACATATAATAAGAGATATACTTTATAGAACATGGGAAGAAATTAAAAGAGAACATTATATCCAGATACCTAAATGGGTTTCCCCAATAGAGGCTTTTGTAAAACCTACACTATTTGTAAAATATCCCAAGTGGAGATACCAAGACCTATTGGATAATAAATTTAATCTAATCCTAGAAGATGTATTTAAAAAAATAACACTAATTTGACCTGGTGGGAGATGATGCAACTAAAATCAAGATGGATAAAAGATTTTAAAAAATAGCTTCTATGATAAACCCACTGGTTTAGATGAGATATGGATAAATAATAATGACAAAATTATGAAGAAATTATATAACTTTTTGTTAGAGTATGAAATGCAAGATGGATGGATAAAACCATCAATGATAGCTTGGGTGCAGGATATAGGTTATAACATCGAATTAGCAGAATGGTCTAAAGTATGGTCAAGGAACATAAAATATGTTTGGATGAGTAACTTCAAAGAGAATATAGTAAAGATGTTCTATAGATGGCACATCCCCCCTGTTAGATTGAACAAGTATAATAAAAACATATCAAAAAACTGTTGGAAATGTAAATACAATATGGGTACTTTTTTCATGTATGGTGTATGTGTAAAAAAGCAAAAAAAATTACTGGATCTTCATAAAAAGGGTTATAGAGGATATCTTTGATGTTGCTTTTCATTTAAAATACCATGGATTTCTTCCAGGATAAAATGCAGAAACCAAAGAAGTTAAGCATTGGTTTGCTCCTAACAAACATTGAACTTTATCAAGAAGCTGATACCTTTCCATACAATAGGACTACTCCTGAGGAAGACTGGGATGAAATGAGCTTATATCCGGGTGCTCATTGAATATGATGGACTTTCCTTGTAATATTGTAAACTTTTATTGAGAGTATAATGAACTGTTCCTTGTAATTTTGTAAAGTTTGATATAAAATGTTCTAGTCATTCATGTCACAGTGTTTATTTCTTTTAAAATTTTGTTAAAGCCAGATTTTTTCTTACTTAATATAATTCCTGATTTATTTAAGAAACAAGACGTCTATTTACTTAAGCAAATTTTGACAGCTGCAAGGATTTTGTATGCTAAATTGTGGGGAAATGAAAATATACCAACAAATGAAGAGTATATCAATAAACTATTAGAAGTTGTAGAAATGAAGAAATTAACCTTTACTATACAAGATAAAACTGAAAATGTGTTTGATAAGTATTGGTCACAAGTGTATAATTGGTTAAAAAATTAAAAATGGTTTAAATGTTGATGAAAGTTTATGATAAGAACAGGAAGAAGCTCTGTATTAAGATATATTGAAATACAAATGAACTTTAAAGAGGAAAATATAAAAATAATAATAATAATTTAAAAAGAGTGCGTGGATTCAAACCTGGGTCTCCCAGTTCCTAACTATTACACTACACAAGATTATTACAACATTCCCCATCAGATAAGCACCACTATTCATGCCTCAGCAGTGCCTATCTTATTCTGGTACAGAATCCACTGAAATTTGTAGCCCCAACAGATTTATATTGCTGCTACCAATTTTAATTGTTTATTGTCTTTATGATTTTCATGTGATTTTATTGTAACAAGCCTTTGACTCAATTTCTTGTCATCCACCCTGAGTCCATTTGGGGAGGGTGGAATTTTAAAAATCCCTAAATAAATAAATAAATAAATAAATTCCCTTTCCCTGTATGGTGTTCTGTGTGCTTATTCTTGAGCACTGAGGAGGGCAACTTCTATCAATACTATTTACATTAACGAGAGGCTGCCATGCTCCCCACTTTTTCTCCCACTGGCACTGCTGATGAAGGGGCCCAGACTCTGAAGGAGCACTAGGGCATTTTCAGTGTTCAGATTTCCATGCTGCAGCCTGGTAGGGTGTTGGAGATCACTCAGAATTACAACTGTTCTCTAGCGGGGAGGAGATAGAAAGCTGAAGCCAGGGGGCAGATAACAATACATTGACAGTTGGCTGGGAGGTAGGGTTGCCATCTCCAGGTTGGGAAATTCGTGGAGATTTGAGGGGTGGACCCTGGAGAGTGTGAGGTTTCAGCAGGGGTGGGACCTCAGACAGGTTCAGTACCATAGACTCCACCCTTCAAACCACCCATTCCCTCATGGGGAACAATTGTTGCCAATCTCCAGGGGAGGGATGGGGATCATGCTGAGTTACAACTGCTCTTCAGATGTTAGAGATCTTCCCCTGGAGAAAATGGTGGACTCTGTGTCATTATACCCTGCTGAGGTCACCACAGCAAATTGACACTGAGTGCCCAAGGCCAGGGCACTCTCCCAGAGCCTCTTTCTAGAGCCCGTTGTATTTATTTCCACAACAGGCCTTATTCCTAGTATCTTAATAATACAAAACAATGAGTCTGTATGGCCATCTGTTGGAAAACATGATTGTGGCCCAACTACAATTATAAACAGAATATTTTGTGTTCCACAGTGGGGAAGTTTTTCAGTAATCATGCTGCGTACCCTCTCCCCACAAATCAAAATAAAGAAAGATTTTAAAATAGTTTGTTGCAAATGCAGTGGCTCAAATTATAGCCAAGTAGCTGATTCACAGAACCCATTCAGAGAGCAAATAAGGGTGTCTGACTCATAGTCACTTCTCACTGTTCTTTCAAAAAGTTCCCATTCCTTATAAGTCCCAAATATAAGACAAAACCCCAGAAAGAGCTTCTGAAATGGCACACTTGCTTTTCAAAATGCATCAGGTATTTGATCATTCCCATTTTACATTTCCTGACATGTGAGGGAACAGTGATCCCAGAAGGTATAAGTGTGATTCTGAAGGCTGTAAGCTGCTCTGAGACTCCAGGTGAAGGGTGAGGTATAAATTCAATTCTTCTTCTTCTACAAGAAGTTCAGTGAAATTCTATCCATGAACACCCTTCAGTCATCCTCTCATACTACTAGAGTATCCGTTAGAGGAGACATGTTATGCATGTGGCTTTCCTACTTGTTCCTTCCAAGAATTTTAAAGGGGAAAGACCCATGTACAGAGCCTTCACAAATGATCAATGTACATTTTGTCATCCCTTGCACTGGACACTTTTTAAATCAATTATCATGGCTTTTTCTTGATAACAGTAATATGGGTAAGTATTATCTTGGATAAATAATAAGTGTTCTGATAAAGAGAAACGGCACTGGAAGTAGAGGAGAAGGAGTTGTCCTACTGTGGTAGCCTCTTTACAAACAGGCAATTAAAGACTAGGGTGGTGCTCCTCAGTAAAGAGAGCAGTTGCTGAATCCCCTGACTTGTATCAGTGACAGCAAAAGGAATTGATGTTAAGAGACTACCTTTTCCAACATGAGCCTACCTGAATCTATATCAGCCAAAGAAGCTCAACTGTGTGTTCCACCACTGTCAGAAGAGTGTCACTGGCGTGGAAATCCCTTCTCCTGGATGAATGTTTGCTTTTATCCCTTTCAAGCTTTAGAAGGCTTGCACACTTTTGAGTGTGTTTGTGTCTGAGTTGGGTTAATTGCAAAGGTGGTTGAAATATTATCCTGATTTTGGGGCTTCATAGATGCCAGATTTTGACTCGGATTATGTCACTTTGATTTTGTTTTTGTTTTTATAGTTTTATTTACTTTGGGGGCTTTGCCATTGTATTATGATCTGTGCTTTCTAATTCTTGTACACTGATGTTTTTGATTTCCTGTTATAAATTGCATTTACAGTATTACTTGAAATACACTTTTGAAATGTGTACATGACAGCATAAATTAATGAAATAACTGCTTATTCCACAAGATGGCGTACTTAATCAGTCCTATCTGGCACAATGTTGTTTTCTGCACACCGATTCTGATGGACAGGTATGCCCTCATAGCAAGCTAGGAAATAACAAAGCAATTACAAAATAATGTTCCCAGCAGAGGATATGGCATTTGTTGTACATTAATAACGGATAAAACATTTGGCAGGGATGGGTCCCCCTCCCCCGTCTGTTTATTGGAGGCTATATAACTGTTTATTTTGCAGAATGATTTTCAAGTAACATACATGAATATTCATGGAACTCATATGAATTAAATTATAAAAGCATCTGTTACACCATGAGGAACTTACTGCTAGACTGGTCACTTACTGCTCAGTTGGAAAGCACAAACATGTGGGAACTCTTCATCCAGATGAAATGCTAAGTGTGATGTTCAGTTTCTGCTAGAGTCCATTGAGCTATAAATGAGCTTTTTTTATTCAAACACAGATGGGTACTTTAAAAATATCATGAGTAGCATGAGCCACTTACAGAGGCCTCTGAAATAGTGTCTAATAATAGGATGCCATGTCTAAAATTGATGCTCATTATAGTATTTGAATGCTGCCATCGGAAGAAGCTGCTGGAATATGAGTGTTTTCGGTCACAGTGTGTACTGAAGATAGTAACCATGTCCTAAACTGAAGGGGAAGAACATAAAATAAACCTTTAGAAGGGACATACTGAAAACCCAGGGCAAAGAGACAAGTTTCCTGATTCAATTCCAGACATTCTCTAGGTTTCTTCAAAAACTGGAGTGCAAAATCTTAGTTTCTCAAATATGCCCATTTTGCGGTACAAAAATAAAAGTGGGAGCAGATGGAAAGCAGGGGTAGGTGGGAAGAGACAAGTTGGTAGGAATAGCACAATATGGGTAAACTATAATTAAGGCAGAAGTACTGTTGGAGGTACAATTCCCCACCCACTCAGAACCAGGGGGATAGATCCTAGGAACATAACAAGAGTTGTTACAGTGAAAGTGAGAGAAAGTCCTGCAAAAATGGAATAAAGGAGGGCTGAGGCAGACCCATAGAATGGATCCCAATGACAAACCACTCTGTAGTTTCCCTTTTTAGCCAGAGGTTGATGGGGGCTACATAGGCTGAATTCTTATTTAATATCTGTTAGGTTCCAGGTTCAGCATCCTGACATCTATCCAGGAGATAACTGTTTTGAGAAGGGAGAATGCACCACTACTCACAGGCTTTCATAACTGCAGAAACTTCATATTTCTGCAAATAAGTCAAATTTCATATTATGAAGGAGATTTGTGATTGAATTACTCAACACAGTTGTAAGCCCATGAAGAAGTCATTCACATCTAAATAAACATAGAACTCTGGGGTGAGTGGTGACAACCACTGCTCCCCCCCTTTCTTCACTGTGTTCTGTTGATTTTAGCATTTTTCCTCCCTGCTTTGCCCACTTTTGTTATTGGATCCGGGTGGAAGAAGAAGAGCTGGGTTTTTTACCCCACTTTTTTCTACCCCGAGGAATCTCAAAGTGGCTTACAAGTGTCTTCTTTTCCTCTCCCTACAACAATCACCTTGAAGGATTTCAGACAGCCTCTCTATTCCGTTTCAGGAACTGGTTACTAACATTTTTTTTTCCTGTCATTTCAGACAGACCTGTTTTAGTAACTGGTTCCTAATGGAATATATTTACCTGTTGAGTCAATGCTGGTTGTCTCCCATTTGGGAAGCATGTTTGAGGCATTGTTGATGGAAACTGCTTTCCTCAGGTCTTCAATCCCTTCTTCCAGATCTGAATTGCTACAGTGAGCTGTGTAAAATGCCCCGTAGCGCTTACTCCAGTAACAGGTTTTTTGCGCCCCTTCCCCCCGGCATGCAATCTCTCCTTTTTTAAAAAAAGTTATATTGGGAGCACTATAACAAGGATGTCAAATCAGCGTCATAGCACTCCCAATAAAATGTTTTTTAAAAACCTCTCAGAGAGATTGTGCATGCAGAGGAAAATGGCGGGAAAAGAAAGCAGCACTCTGTAGTTTCCCTTTTTAGCCAGAGGTTGATGGGGGCTACATAGGCTGAATTCTTATTTAATATCTGTTAGGTTCCAGGTTCAGCATCCTGACATCTATCCAGGAGATAACTGTTTTGAGAAGGGAGAATGCACCACTACTCACAGGCTTTCATAACTGCAGAAACTTCATATTTCTGCAAATAAGTCAAATTTCATATTATGAAGGAGATTTGTGATTGAATTACTCAACACAGTTGTAAGCCCATGAAGAAGTCATTCACATCTAAATAAACATAGAACTCTGGGGTGAGTGGTGACAACCACTGCTCCCCCCCTTTCTTCACTGTGTTCTGTTGATTTTAGCATTTTTCCTCCCTGCTTTGCCCACTTTTGTTATTGGATCCGGGTGGAAGAAGAAGAGCTGGGTTTTTTACCCCACTTTTTTCTACCCCGAGGAATCTCAAAGTGGCTTACAAGCGTCTTCTTTTCCTCTCCCTACAACAATCACCTTGAAGGATTTCAGACAGCCTCTCTATTCCGTTTCAGGAACTGGTTACTAACATTTTTTTTTCCTGTCATTTCAGACAGACCTGTTTTAGTAACTGGTTCCTAATGGAATATATTTACCTGTTGAGTCAATGCTGGTTGTCTCCCATTTGGGAAGCATGTTTGAGGCATTGTTGATGGAAACTGCTTTCCTCAGGTCTTCAATCCCTTCTTCCAGATCTGAATTGCTACAGTGAGCTGTGTAAAATGCCCCGTAGCGCTTACTCCAGTAACAGGTTTTTTGCGCCCCTTCCCCCCGGCATGCAATCTCTCCTTTTTTAAAAAAAGTTATATTGGGAGCACTATAACAAGGATGTCAAATCAGCGTCATAGCACTCCCAATAAAATGTTTTTTAAAAACCTCTCAGAGAGATTGTGCATGCAGAGGAAAATGGCGGGAAAAGAAAGCAGCACAGTTTGAAATGGCCACAGTGCTTCAGATATAGCTCCTTACCGGAAGGGAAATGCTGTGTGAAACAGCTGTCCTTGTACCGGTTTCCTCCATGATGGGCCAATAATGGAAACCATGCGGTTTTAAAGGTAATGTGAAATCGACCCTTGTGAGGCAGGCAGGGCTGAGAGAGTTCTGAGAGAACTGTGACTGGCCCAAAGTCACCCAGCAGACTTCATGTGGAGGAGTGGGGGATCAAACCTGGTTCTCCAGATTAGAGGCCCCTGCTCTTAACCACTAAACAAAAGTGTGGAATGATACAGAGCACCATACAGCAAAGGCATGCAGGCAAGGGGAGTGAAGCCCTTTGGCTTACTGTTTCCTGCATGCTCTTTTAAAAACAGGCTTTCCCCAAGCCCAGCTTTACGCAAAAACAGATTAATTGATGTACGAAAATAAACCTGGATCTACTGACCCATATTTGCTCTGCCAAGTTGCTTGAAGAAAGGTGGAAGCTTCTGCAGTTACAGATGAAAGCAGAGCTATCACTGTGATAGCCTGTAGATTGTTCCATGATGTCTGCCACTTGGGGTGTATGGCAAAATGTTGTAGTGTTTAGGACTGGGCAGACCCAGGATCAAATCCCACTCTGCCATGGCACTCACTGGGTCAGCTTATGCCAGTCCTTCTGTCACAGCCTAACATACCTCAGCATTTCTGTGAGGGTACAGTGGGGAGGGCAGAGGAAAGATGGGATTAAAATGGATTTATTTACTTCATTTGTACCCCCTTTCTCCCCAACAGGGATCCCAACCAGCTTAAATTGTTCTCTGTTCTTCCATTTTATCTTCACAGGTAGGTTATGGTGAGAGCAGGTGACTGGTTCAAGGTCACCCAGCAAGCTTTCAAAGCAGAGAGGGGATTCGAACAGGGGACTCCCAAGATCCTAGTCTGCCACTCTAATGGCTACACCATACTAAATCTATAAACCAGTCCATCAAGGCACTGTATCGTGGAGTCATTCTTGAGTCTGAATTTGGGTACCTAATAATCTCAGTTGAGAGTCACTTATCAGGTAGCTCAGTGTCACTTGCTATTTAGGAAAGTTATATGTGGGAATTGAGTGAGGTGTAGACATATGATCTTCCAGTAGTTAAAAGAATATGAAACCCCCTGAATTTGTAATTCTCCAGGATCTTCCAGTCTTTGGCTACTTCCTTTCCCTGTCAACATCCTCCCAAAGATACTTTATCTTCCCATTGCAGGCAGGCATTCATTTTCAAAGTTAGGCTATCCTTTGAAAATGGACATGTGTTACCAGTTTACATTTCAGTGTATATAAAGAGTGTCTCTTAAATCATCTTTAACTAGTTGAGATGAGGTTTAGAAGCATTAAGCACTACAGGTTTAAACTGATTTAACAGTAACATTCTGTCTCTCAGGAACACTCAGAATTGCCAACATGTAATATATTTATATCCATTTTCAAGGAAAACTCTACTCGGTTTCCCTCTATAAAAGAATACTTGCCCAGAATATTTGGGGGAAACTGAGAAGAAAAACCACAGCTTAGTTTATGGACATACGATGGGAATGAATAAATAATAGGAAGATTAAATAATTTAAACACATTTTGGGGTGTGGGGGAAATGCTGTAAACAACAATTGGAAGAAGCCATAGGGGAAAGCTTAGTTTTTTTCTTCACACATTCCATGATCATTGCACTAAAATTTATTTGATTCAGAAGTGACTGCATGAATATGCTTATGCTAGATGCATTTATTGCCTCTCTCTTCACAGTCCTGGCTCATCAGAGTAATGTGTGACTTTGGCATGTACAGTATATTGTCTGCTTCAAGGAGGCTGTAACTTAAAACAGCTGCTCTCCAGCTTCTCTCTCCCACCTTCCTGTTTCTTTTTATTAATGCTGTTTTAGGAGAGACACCCTTGAAATCAAACTGTGTCTTTTCACATTTAGTGCCCAAGTAGATATTAGATTCTATAATGCAAATGTATGAAACATGATTTTAAAAAATCAGCATTTTGAGCAGTTTTACATATGCTGCTTTGTGAATTTCCAAGTTATTCCAAATAACATTAATATAATAAACACAGACTGTCTCTCTTCAAAAATACAAAAAGATTTATCATTTCTTTATTACTTCTAGGTTGAGATCAGCAAAAAAAAAGATTTATGTTTTCAAAACTGGTGCTCTAGCAAGTTAGTTTTAAGAAACTTTTTTTCTGGTCTATGTCCTTCCCCAACTTTTTTGTGGTATCTAACAGGAGGAGATGCAAAGAAACTGATAATACAACAGTTAATGTGATTGATTTGCATAATGTGCAGTTTGAATAATGTGCAACTTCTGTCACCTGGATTTGGAGGACTGGATTATAGCAGCCCTTTTGCTGACTCAAGTTTGAAGTTTTCTGGCCTGCTTGGATTATGTACGCCCCAGGGTCATCATGACAGGCAGGTCATCATGCACTATTAAAACTAGCAACTTTTCATTACATGACAGCCTGTATGGTGTAATATTTAGAGTGCTGAACTCAGATCTGGGAGATCCAGGTTCTAATCCCCACTGCCACTCTCAGCATAACCTACTCTCCACTCCTCCACTTGATTCCCCACTCCTCCATTTGCACCTGCGGGATGACCTTGGGCAAGCCATAGCTCTGTACCAGCTGTTCTCTCAAGGACAGTTGTCTCAGAACTCTCTCAGCCCCACCTACTTCACAGGGTGTCTGTTGTGGGGAGGGGAAGGGAAAGGAGTTTGTAAGCCACTCTGAGATTCCAAGTGAGTGAACAGTGGGATATAAATCCAATCTCTTCTTCTCTTCTTCTTCTCCTCTAGGATTGTTGTGAAGAGAAATGGAGGAGAGGAGAATGCATGTTGCTAGATTGATATTGGGACTACTGGCAGCACAGACACATGCATAATCTTCACCCATGCTAAGAGCATGTGAATGTATTCCCTCTACGTCGACACTACTCTGAGTCCCAGGGAAGAAAGGTGGGATATAAATGAAGTAAATAAATAAAACTGTGTGTTCTGCTTTTGTGCCTGCACTGTCAGTGGTTTACACCATCCTGGCACATCCTCAAAACTTAATAGATTGCACTACAGTTCTCAGGCAGCAATGTGAGAACTTGTAAATCTGATTAATCGAAATGAACACAAACATCCTTGCCTTTGGAAATCAAGCAGGATGGGACAATGGGCAAAATGGCGCACTTGAGAGACAAGCCATTTGCTTTACAAATGTTAGGCGATGTGATGCCTTTGAGGATTTTTTTTTTGTGCTTAAAATGCAGCAAAGTTTAAAATTAATTTACCTGATACACAGCCTTCTCACTGAAAGAATGAAGACTTCTCATTTAGCATGGAAGTGTAGTGCAAAAATATATTGTATAAAATTACAATTAATCTGGAAGACATAAATTTTTCAAAAGTGCTCAGTCACTTAAAATTCCCAGTGTTGTTTAACAGAAAAATAACCCTTTTCTTGCAATAAGAAAAATCAGCAAGCGCTAAACAGTTGTAGCTACAGTTATTGAAACCAAGATAAACCAAGAAAACCAATATTGTATGTTTGTGGCCACCTTAATTTCCTAGTTTTTCTCAAAACAGCATCTTTGTTGTAAGTTCAGGCACTAGTGCCTTTTGTTTTCTAGTACTGGAAGATGAAGGAATCATAGATGATATATTATTTTTAACTCTGCATTTGTCTATGATCCTTGTTTTTGGAACAAGTCTTGAATGACATATCCACTCACTCCAAAAGCAGCCTTAGAAATTCTGCTTGAAATATTTTCTATCATTGCTGATCTCTGGCTCTGACTAGCAGTATCCTATATCCGTAGCCATTAACAAAACAAAAATAATTTGCCTGTGAGGTGAATAGAACTCCAGGCTTATTTTTTTTCTTTTTCTTTTCTCCTCCTTCCCTCACCATATGTTGTTTTCCTTTGTTTACTGCAGCTGCTGTAAGCCAATTCTGTTGTGTTCATTTCTTTTGAGAGAAATTTGGCTGAAGGCCACCATATCAAATACACTGTGCTATGAGAGCACCTACCACTTAAAAGGTGTCAGATAGTCACTGCCTCTCAGCAGAAAGTATGCATGAGTTGTGTTTGAAAAGCTTCTTCTGCTGTCTTTTCAGCAAGGGAAAGAAAGGCTTTTGTATGTGGTATGTTTACTGATGAAGGCTCCTTTTTTGAGATTTTTCAAGATTTTTTCTCTCTCAAGGATGTCAATTATTCAGAGACAATTTTGTATACTCTCACTGGCAACCTAAATGGGAACGCTAAGTGCTAAGCTTTACTTCTCTGAGAACCAAAACATAAAGATGAAGGTCCTTTAATGGAGGGATTCCAGTTTGAAATGCTGGGTTTCATTACTCTTTCTCTCGTCTGCCTCTCATGAGGCAGGGGAAAAATGCTTTCATTTCAAAGTTTGGAAGCAGTAATGAGATATATGTTGCATAGGACCCTGTCATCTCTTGCACACCTAAATGTTTTTGTTCCATAGAGGATTTCAGTTTTTCCAGGTGAATATTGACAATCACAGTCAAATGTTATTGATATAAAAAGCTAACACACTACACCTGTGAATGCCCGTAAATGTTATTGACAGAAATCACTCATATATGTTCAAAAAGTGGAGCATTGTTGGATGTACACAGAATGCATCTTAGATTGTCAGTAAGGATGGGCATGAACCAGTTCATGAGCCAAAATCTGGCATGCTTGGCTCAGTTCAGAGCCCACGAACCCAAGTTTGATGAAGGCCCCAAACATTTTCCAGACTTTTATCTGGTTCAGTTTGGCTGTTTGGGACATTTAAACCTAATAGCTGAGCAGCGTGGGTCCACAGCTGACCTGTAAGGTTTAAATGGCCAAAAGCCATTTCACTAGTCACTTTCACTTCCCCTCACTTCCAAGCAGGGGAAGCAAAACAGAGCAGTGAAATGGCTGCCAGCCATTTAAACCTAACAGCAGGGCAGCTCCACCCAGCAGCTGTTAGGTTTAAAATGGCTGCAAGCCATTTAACCTTTTCTGGGTGATTCCCCCTTTATCTCCTGGCATGGTAAGCCACAGCATTTTTGACTCAGTTCAGTTTGGTGTTCAGTTTCGGAGCTGCCCCGAACCTCAAACTGAACTGGAATTTTTAGGTTTGTGCCCATCCCTAATTGTCAGCATTCTCATATGCATGTCAACATTCCAAGAGTAAGTTGAATAGACTCATTCCTTCAGTTAAATGGCTGCACATCTAGGGTTACTAACTCCAGGCTGGGAAATATCTGGAGATCTGAGGGTTGAGCCTGGGTAGTGCAGGGTTTGGGGAGGGATCTCAATGGGATGTGCCATAGATCCCACCCTCCAAAGCTGCCACTTTCTGGTGATTAGCTGTAATTCTAGGAGATCTCCAGACTCCATCTGGAGGCTTGCAACCTTACTGTTTCCCATGTTACTTATTTCTCCTTGAAAGTAGTCAATACAGCTTACTTCCTGGCAAACATGCATAGAATTTTAGCTGCAAGTGACTTGACATTTATCAGTAGGCCTTATGCCCACCACAGCTGTTCGACAAAACTATTCATGATTGATATAACTCTTATTTGAGAATGCGGATGGGGTTGTGACAATTGGTGTGACATCAACAGCATGACTTTACAAATACCATTTACAAAGGTAAATGTCATGGATTACATTCATATGGAAACTTTGTGGTATTTGTACCTCTCCAAGTTTGCCATGATATACTTGGATCTGGAGTCTGGACCCAGGCCAGGAATGAGTTCTACCCATCAATTAAACATACTGTTATTTTGGCTGGCATACAGAGTCCAGCACTTCACGGTTAGATGTAACAAGTGGGAACCTGTGAGAAACTCAAAGTGGCTTCTCTGACACTCCTCACCCTTCTCTACCCTTTCCTCCCCCGTATTTTTACTTCCACATCATAACCATTATCCCTGCTTACCCCCAAATTGGTCCCTCTCCCTCAGTGCCCCCTTGCATGCTCTTTCCTCAGTCTGACCTCCTTTGCACCAATCCCCTGTTCATCTCTTTGCCTGCCCACCCATTTATCCCCTTATCATCAGTTTACCTCCTCTCCCTTGTCAAGAGACTGGCCCTTTTTACCGTCTCTTGTCAATAGTTTAGGCTAAGGCAGGAAATCATGGAAGGTTTTCTTCTTCTCTGAAACTAAGGTCAAGCTTCTTTAAAAAAATTTTTAAAGTATTCTTTTCAACACAAAAATAACTACAATCATACAAATAACACAATCACATTATATATAAGATAAGCATAAACATCCTGAATAATCTTCTGCAACTGTATCATCTACAGTATCTAATCATACATATATACAAAGACAAAAACTACAAATAGAAATAAAAACTGCCCTAGACTATTTATTAATCATGACTTACTTGAATAGAAACTTACTTACTCAGTAATTGGTAGCATTGTGTGGTGTTGAGACAGCACAAACAAACTAGTTATGTGCAAAAACTGTCACGGAAAACTTGAGCAAAATATAGACTGATGCATCAAGCAACAGAGCACTTCTTTTACATGGTTTGATGATTTTAAATTGTTTAAATTGTTTAAATTGTTTTATGACACCTATGGCTCTGTTAGCTGCCCTGAGCTTGCCTTGGCAGTGAGGGTGGGGTATAAACAAACAAACAAATAAATAAATTTGCTTCCAATGTGTCTTGCAGATGAAAGCACTGGCAAAAAAACCCAGCAGCAGCTACATTTCTTCATCAGAATACTGAAAAATTGCCATAGGGCTACTGGCACACATATCTGCTACCATGAATACTGTTAGCCATAAAGCACCACTGTTGCTGAAAACTGCAGGAAGAACCAACGGGTAGTATTAAGCAGAGTTTGGAGAGATCTGAAAGCCATTTAGAAAGTTTGAAATTACTGGCAGTTCTTCATAGCTATCCCACAATGAGTAATTAACCGCATCAGCTGGTTAAAATTACAACCTAGGTTCCAAGCCAACTTGAACACTTTGAAAGGCAGGACAGAAATGCTATAAACCAATGAATAAAACCACTGTCATTTCTCACATAACAGGTATAAGTAAGTGAAAGCATCTAATCTTTTTTTTTTTAAAACACCCTGAATATTCTAGGTATTCTGACCCTAACAATTCATAGACACTAAAATACGAACAACTGTTTAGGCTAGACTGGAGGTAGTGGGTTATTTCAGTTGATCATTCATAGTCATTTACAGCTTGAATAACCACTTGATTACAGCTTGTGGAAGTTTCTTCTACTTATGACAAAAAGATGGTTTTCTTTTTGTCTTTGATACCAGAGCTGGAAATATAGCAGCTCTACCCAGCCAAAAAGGTTGACTACATGGAAACAAGGATCAGGGACTGGACATTGCAAACTATCATTGGTCCCCTCAGAGCCCTGTCTGACCCTGCAAAGTTTATTCCTGGGTTCATGGGACCCCCGTGGACTAAGATTCATATGGATTGGGCAGTTGCAGTGGGGAGGAGGATAGAAACAAGACTTCCATTTCCAGTTCTTGTTTGAGCAGAAGAAGAAACAAATGATTTTGCCCCCATTCCACTCCACACTACAGCCAGTCCATACGGCTGTTGGTCCATGTGAGTCTTTAAACCCCAAGAATAATCTTTCTTGATATGGAGAAGGGGGTTGGGGGGAAGGGGGTGGCAGGAAAGATCTCACAATTCTTATACCCCTCTGGATCACAGGATCCAATCCCTGGAAATCTAAGTCATAAACCCATTTAATGACTTAACTTGATGCCAAGATGCTTTTATTTCACAAGGCTGAAGTCAAATAAATTCAGGGCTTGGCATACTTTAAAAAATTTAAATAGATTTGTATAGATGGGCTGTTCACTGGCAGCAACCAGGCAGCCCTGTAAAGTACAGGCTGTTTGGCTGTTAGCAACTTGTTTGCATCTATTCACATGAGCAGGCTACTTGGAGCCATCAAAGACCAACTCCCAGCTAATGAGGGATCAGCTGGGAGTCAATTTTAGATCTGCTGGGAAAATTTTGCTCTGTACCCACCAAAGGTTTTGTAGGGTGTGCAATCAGATGGAAGTCAAGTGGTTCCTATCTACTATTATGGAAACTTTGCTGAAATGCAGCAAAGTGCATGCCCTGACCAGAATGACCCAAGCTAGCACAATCTTGTTAAATCTCATAGCTAAGCAGGGTCAGCCTTGTTTAGCATTTGAATGGGAGACCATCTAAGAAGTCCAGGGCCACTATGCAGAGGCAAACAATGGCAAATGGCCTCTGAATGTCTCTTGCCTTGAAAATCTTCAGGTTTCACCACAAGTCAGCTGTAACTTGATGGGACTTTCCACCACCAACATATCAGAAGCCCAGCTGATTTCCCTTTTCTTCTCCCCATACCAAGCTGTCAGCTTGGGATGTAGAGAGAAAGACTAGATTGTTCCAGTTCTCTTCAGCCAAACCTCTCAGTTTGGAGTGGGAGGAAAGAAACAGATCATGTCTTTTCTTCCTACTTGATGCAGTCAGCTTGGGCTGCAGAAATAAAAAGAAAGAAATAAGTATTCTCCTTTCCATTTTACAATGTAGAGATCAGAAGCCAATCATTTCTGATCACCAGTTTCATTGTATTTTTCAAGGGTGGGGGTGGGTCAGAACCTGACTTTCAGCTGATCATCAGGCAGATACAAACTTGCTCAAAGGCTGTTTGAGTTGCTCAATGAACGCTGAACATTAATTGGCTCACAGCTTTGCAGCAAAATTTGTGGGCTGCCTAACTTTCTAACCTTTTAATACTTGTTCTTGTTCCAGCTATAGAATTGTAATGTCATCAACAAGATTCATATTTTTATTTTATTTATTTGCCTTATTTGCACCCTACCTTGCTTCCCAGTTCTCACAATCACCCTGTGAGGTAAGTTAGACCAAGAGTGTATGACTGGCCCAAGGTCACACACAAGAAGCTGCTTTATACTGAATCAGACAACTGGCTCATTAAGGTCAGTATTGTCTACTCTGACTGGCAGCTGCTGTTATAGGTCTGTCTTTCACATCACTAACTGCCTGATCCTCCCCTCCCCCCAAAAAAGTAGAGTTGTTGGGTATTGAAGCTGGGACCCTCTGCATGCCAAGCAGATGTTCTAACACTGAGCCACAGTTTCTCCTCTCTATAACAGGTATCCATGGTAGAGTAGAAATTTGAACAAAGACCAGTAGATCATACTGACTCTCAATGTTGATATCAAAATAAATACACAAAAAACTCCAGCAATTTGGGGATTGTTCAGTAATGAGGAAAAATAATCACAGTATTGTAAAAATAAAGCATTGTTTGTATGAAAATAGTCATCCAAAAATAGTCTCTCAAATCACTCTCTGATTAAACTTCATTGTTATGATGAAAATGCATTAGACTTGACACAAGTTTTCTCAGCCCTGTGGGATGTTTTTAAAAAGATGTTTAAGCAAGCAAATGTGTAAATCAGATCTAGGAGCAAAAGATTGGGAAACTGATAACATATGTAATAAACTCTTTCTGGCTAAGGGCTGGCACATTATTGTCCTGATATTGATCTGATACTTCCACAGGCCTAACAGCAGGACAGGGAGTAGAGCAATTAAGCATTGCAAACATGTTCTGTACAGGAACACCCACTCTTTTTGCAAGAGTTCATGAGAAGAACAGTCACTTCATAGTGAATATTTACGGTAGATTTACATACTGCTTTTCTTTATATGACAAGTCATACTGCTGTACAAAAAGAAGTTTTAAAATGTGATCTGGGAATTGCCACAAAGACATAAATTGCAGTCTTGCTGCACAGACTGAGAAGGTGAAAATGACATTGCCTTCCTGACATTTGTGTAATATCTCTGTTAGAGAAAATAATGTTTATAGGTAACATGGAACAAAAGCATATGACGATTTGGGCTGGGGCTAGAAAAGTGTATTGAAATAGCAGAAAAATGAGAAAGTTTTGTACATTACACATGAGACACATGGTCCATCAAAGTTAGTATAGTCTACTCAGACTGGCAGTGGCTCTCCAGGGTCTCATGCAGAGGTCTTTCACTTCACCTACTGTCGAAGCCTTTTAGATGGAGATGCTGGGGAACTGAACCTGCGACCTTCTGCATGCCAAGTAGTTGTTCTACCACTACTGGATCTCCCCCAATAATCCTATTGGCCCTTGTTTTCTCTCAAACCAGTCACCCATTGAATTCCAGTTTAATTGCTTCCAATGAAAACTGTTTTTAGTTTTCTTAAAGTGAAGTCCAATATTTAACTATTAAATACCAGATACCCTGAACAAATTTCCTCCAGCATTCAGATCTAAGTTAATAAGCCAAATCTGACCATTTGCTGGTAGTGCTGTTATACCTGAGGCTGAGCTGCTGTTTCTGTTTCCATTTTGCTGTGCCAGGGATGGGCATGAACTGGGAAAATGGAGGTTCATAGTGGTTCATGGTTTTTGGGGTCTCATGAGTGACAGTTCACAAACCTCCATGAATTTTTCCATTTACGAAACCAGTTTGGATTTGTGAGGTTTGTGCAGCTTTGGCCGGGGGGAGGGGGGGGGAGTGAAAAGGATTGCTGAGCTGGCTTGCATCTATTAGATGCAAGCGAGTTCAGAGATCCCTTTCACTCCCCCTGCAGAAGCTGTAGTGACTCTCACAAGTGAACTCAGAAAGCATCTGAATGCCTTCTGAGCTCACTCGTGTCACACCGCCACAGCAGCATGACTCGCACGTGAACTCCAAAGGCATTTAAATGCCTTCTGAGCTCACTGGCAAGTTATGCCATGGGAGTGGCATGGCTTTATAGGGTTCTCAACTGTTGCCTTGGGCGCCAGCACATCTAGCCCATGAACCCTCTTATGAACCAAACAAACCATGGCAAAAACAATGACAGTTTGCAGGCGGTTTGCAAACAATGCAATTGCATGAATCATGGTTCACAATTGCATGCACCAGCCCAGTTTGTCACAAAATTCAGTTCATGACCATCCCTATTTTAACAGAATTTTCAAGGGCTGTGAGCATAGGGCAAAGAAAGAAAGTGATTTGGCTGATATGTGCCTAACAGGTGCACCATCCAACCTGAACATTTCACAGCATCATTTTTATTGGCATTTCTGTGCATAGCATTTTTCCTAATCATATTGTTGATTCACTGGCTTGCTGATTGGTCTCTTAAACTTGGTGCTTTTTGTTAGAGTTGTTCCACAATTGAACATTAATTGAAAGATCTGGCCAATCCTTGACTTGTAACCAGTGATAGAAGGGGGGGGGGGCGTTTCAGACGTTTCAGCTCCATTTAGCTTTCCCACTAAGTCTGTTGCATAACTGCCTCTGTCAAAGAAGGAGGCAAAGGCTATGCTTGTATCCTGCATAAGGTTATAAGTGTTGCCAATGGCTGCAAGGGGGAGACAGCCAAATGACCACAGTTCCGCCCTCCCACACAATCTGTTGCACCCTTTGTCCAAGAAATTCAGTGCAGTAGCAGCTCTTCCTCTGGAATGGTTTTTCCATCTGCAGTGGAGGGAAGGGAAGTTTTTTTCTGATTCCTACTCCCTGCTGAAGGTTCACAATTTGGTTCCCCCATTGTTTCACCAGGTCCACACAAGAACAATTTTGGAGTGCAGCATATAAGATTGCAATGAGACGGGGGAGGTTTGAAACTCTACTTGGGCTACTTTGGATCCATATCATCCTGAATAAATTTGTGTTATTAGCAGGGGTCATTTAGAGCCGGAACATGCCAGAGCGCTGCTCTGGGATCCTAGGAGCAGGCACAAATGGCGGTGGTGACAAGCCCTGCCCCCAGCTCCCCAACCCTGCGCTCCTTCTCCCTAGAGTCATGCTGCAGCAGCAGTGCAATCTTTCCATTGTATATGGCCCCATAAAATATAACGGAAAGATCGCGCCACCACTGCGGCATGACTCTAAAGAGGAGAAAGAAGCCCCACAGAGCCCCTTGCACTGTTCCTAGCTCACCCATCAAGGTGCATGAGCTAGGAAGGGCCCAGGGAGTGCAGGGAGGCATTTAAATGCCTTGTTGCCTGGGGAGTGCAGGGAGGCATTTAACCAGGCCTTGCTGGTGGGGGGCAGCAGTGGTGGCTAGATGGGGGAGCCATGGGAAGGTGGCGGTGGGGCCTTGAATGGGGGAAGGGGAGGGGAGGCCTTGGCAGGCCAGCTGGGAAAGAGGAAGGGAGGCTTTTGAAGATGCCTCCCCCCCTTTTTGCTTTCCCTTCTGACATCACTTCTGGTGATGTCAGGGGGCATGACATATGCTAATAAGTTATTATGCTAATAGTCTATTAAGAACATAAGAACATAAGAGAAGCCAATGTTGGATCAGGCCATTGGCCCATCCAGTCAAACACTCTGCATCACACAGTGTCCAAAAAATTCCAGGTGCCATCAGGAGGTCCACCAGTGGGGCCAGGAAACCAGCAGCCCTCCCACTGTTGGCTCCCCAAACACCAAGAATTCAGAGCATCAAGCACCAAGAATACAGAGTATTAGGTATGTTAATGAGTTCCTGCAGCTCTTTTTCTATGAAATGACCCCTGGTTATCAGTAAACTTGGCCACTACACTACTCACTCATCATTTATGAACAAATTAAATAGTAACAGCCCTAGTACTGGTCCTAGCTTACTTCCTTCCATTGTGAGAACTGTAATTTATTCCTACTCTTTACTTCCTGCTTTTAACCAATTTTAATCCATAATAGAACCTGTCCACTTTTCCCGTGACTGCTAAGTTTACTCAGGAGTCTTTGTTGAGATACCTTATCAAAAGTTTTAAAGTCCAAGTATGTAGAATCTACCAGGTGACTACATCCTTATGCACTTTCTCAAAGAACTCCAAAAGGATGGTGAGACAGGACTTCCCTCTGCAGAAGCCATGCAGTTTTCCACTCAGCAGACTTTGTTCCACTATGTGTTTAATAATTCTACCTTTGATTAGTGTTTCAACTAATCAAGACAGATGTTAGGCTAACTGGCCTGTAATTTCCTGATTTCTAGACCCCTTTTTAAAAATTGGTGTAACATTTGCTACTCTCCAGTCTTCTGGTACAGCAGCTGAATTTAGTGATAGATTACATATACAGATTAACAGATCAACTATCGCACATCTGAGCTCCCTGAGAACTCTTGGGTCTATGCCATCAGGACCTGGAGACATTGGTTTTTAATTTCCCCAGTAGGTCTAGAATTTCATCTCTGGTCACCTCAATTTGGCTCAGTTCTTCAGACTTCCTTCCTGAGAACAGTGGCTATGGGATAAGTACATGCCCCAAAGTTTCCACAGTGAACACAGGAGCAATGGCTTCCCAGCCATTTCCCCATCTTTCTTTAGCAATCCCTTTACTCCTTGGTCATCCAAAGGCCCAATTGCTTCTCTATCTGATTTTCTGTTCTGGATATATTTAAAGAAGTGTTTATTGTTTGTCTTAATGCTTTTTGCTACCTGCTTCTCAAATTATCTTTCTGTATGCCTAATTATTTATTTATATTTCTTTTGCCAGAGCTCTGACTGAGTTTTTAATGGGTTGTTAGTTTTAATGTTTTTATGCTGTTTTTTTAATGATTTTGTGAGCTGACTGAAGCAGGTCTCAGGAGAGGTTGCATATAATTTTTTAAATAAAATCCTCTTAGCAACGCTGTAAGGTGAGGTAGGTTAGGATGAAAGAGAGTGACTGGCCAAAAGTTACCTAGAAAGTTCCATGATAGAATGGAGATTTGAACTGTTATCTCCCACACAGGGGTGCCATTTGCATGGTGGCTGTGGATAACTTGCCACCCCCATTTTCATTCTCCTGTCCTCACTCATTTTAATGGCAGGAGAAAAAACTGCATTCAGCACTTCCAGGTGACACTCTAGGAATTCCCCTCTATGGTCAAGACCATAGAGATTGGGAGAATTCCTAGAAGACCATGAAAGAAAAGATATCTCCCTCCTAAACACCACTCTTCCACCCCAAATTTCTCCCAGCTGGCAACCCTACCCCCAGATCCCAGACTAACACTATAAATACTGAGAGTACTGCACTGGTCCTTAATATGCATTCAACCTGCTTTGCAGCAGGCAGACGAAGGCTTCCACTCCATACAGTTTTTTTTCCCCAGGGTGGGAAGAAAGAAATACATAAACAGAGCAAGCTGAGAGAAGTATCAGATCTCTTTGACAGGATATGTCTCCTCATCTGAAAATAATCCTGGTATGGGGACACCATTCAGTTGTAAAGCAGTGGTCTATTTTTCTATGTAATAAAAATGGGGTATATGAGTGCAAGGAAGTACCACCACCACAACCCTTGCTTATTTCACTGTGCTGAGCCACAGCTGTTGATGCATCTTTTACTCCTAAGCTATTTTGTAAGTTGTAACTTGCTTGATTAAAGACCTCTTTTTTCCCCTAGGTTTGGGGTGCAGGATCACTTGGGTGACACAAACAATCCCTGGGAATTTGTCCCACTGGGAGGAAGACAAAAATCTACAGGAGGAAATGTATTTCCCATTGAAACCAACATGGAACAACTATCCAAGTGAAGAATCCAAACACATGCCATAACAATGTTAAAGAATCTAAAAAGAAAAAAAGTTAAAAAACAAAATAGGCCTCATCTAAATCTGAACAAAATTCACCAGATCAAATAGTATGTACACATACACACAAATTTCATACAAGTTTAGTTCTTGGCAAGACCTGGGCTTCATTTCAAGACTTCATTATCTTGTGTTCCTCCATTGTATACCAAATTTAAGACTGGGTATTCTACAATATGATGGGAGGTATAATTTTTTGGATACTGGAGATGTTTGGACAGGTTGTATAAGTCAAAACTAGGTACATTAAAGTCACTAGAGTATTATGAGGCTTAATTTTTGCAATATGATTGTGAAGTGAGAAGATAACTGAAAGGCAATTTTGTCTGAAGTTACAGAAAGCATCAAGCATCTTATAGAGTAATGCTCAAGCAGTTCATTGCTTTTGTAACCAATTGGAGAGTGCCATGCGTGTGCACGCCAGCTGTACCTCAGTTTATCCAGCTGCAATTTTTTTGTATTCTGAATTAGGTTTTACTCGCTGTCTCATTTTCATTCATGCGAGAAATTGCAATCTGCAGACTGAAACTAATCTATAAACACTTATTTCAAAAAACAAAACTGACATAACTGAATAGGGAGGGGAAGAAGGGAAATTAAACGTTCCACATATTTATGTATTCTGTACAACATACATGAACCAATAAGGTAACTGACTCTCTTTGACTTTTAGAAAGCGAAACTGACCTCATTTGACAGCTATGACATATATACTCTGCCTATATTTATAATACTTAGACCTGCTGGGATATGTGTGTGTGCATGATAGCATGATATGATTCTTCTATAAGAACTATGTTAGCCAGACAAGATTATTTCTATGCTGGATTTGGCCCCACACATCTAGGCAAAACATTTATGCAGTCATACTGATGCAGCTCCTGGGGCACAAGTGAACAAAGGCAATGGAGACATGGCCAGATGGGTCAGCATCCTAGTCTCACATTCACAGCTGGAACCAACACTTGCACTGATGCAACACCATGTACACAATATCGCTGTGAATACACGGCCATGTAAGAAAATCAGCATGAAAACAGAACTTTCAAGGCAAACTATGTGATAAACACAACTCAGCGACATGCACAGCCAATAAAATGTGAGTCATTGTACTCCAGCACTCTATAGTTCTGGATAAGGCAGTTTGAACACAAAATGTGAGTGAATATCTATCAGGTGATACACTGAGCATCTGCCAGTTCTTTTTAAAGTAAACCTGTTTTTATTGGTTTTCTAGTGCTATGCATGAACCTAGATCCCTGGGGGTGGGGAGATAATTGTTTCCATCTTCCTGAGCAACATAATTGTCTGCAAATGAGAGCCAGCTTGGTGCAGTGGTTAAGAGCACTGGACTCTAATCTGGAGAACCAGGTTTGATTTCCCACTCCCCCACATGAAGCCAGCTGGGTAACCTTGGGTCAGTCACAGTTCTCTCAGAGTTCTCTCAGCCCCATCTACCTCACAGGGTGTCTATTGTGGGGAGAGGAAAGGAAGGCGACTTTGAGACTCTTTCGGGTAGTGAAGGGTGGGGTATAAAAACAACTCTTCTTCGTGTGCAGATCCATTCATGGGCTCCTGTGTAAATTGTATTCATTCAAATGGGACTTGCTCAAGTGACTTCTCTGAAGCATTGAGAACTTAATGCTGACTTGTAGTGTGTTTAAAAAGCAATATATTTGCTGATGCTGAAATAGCACTTCCTTCAGTATATTGCTTTCCCCCCTCATCACAGGGGAATGTTCTGTCCATCACTCTCCACCCACCTAAGAACTCTCTTGAGGGAGAGAGCAGTTATCTGATTCATGCTTGCGTCAGCCATGTTGTAAATACTATGAAATTACCTTTGATTACAGAGGTGCAGCTTCTTTTTATTTTGGTACTGTTTGGTATTCCCAGCTGTGGTTGGTGATGAATGTCAAGGCTGGGAAAGGAATTTTCCTACATGCAAATATCTGGGAAAGTTCTTTTTTTTTAATCCCAAAAAGCAGTATGTGGGTCATTTAGAGAAGGGCTATCATGTTAAGGGGGGGTATTGATTTCCTGTCTTACTCAAACGGCTATAAATGGAAAATAAAATAAAAATGAGCTCTAGTCCAGGTTTCTTAGATTTATCATGCATCTCTCTCCACCTTCACTCTAACCAACTCTGTTGTCTTATCATAGCCCACAAACCCTTATTAAACCAAAGGGCTGCCCAGGCTGTAAGACCTGAGAGACGACACCTAGGAGCAATCCTACCAACTGTCCTAGTCATTTCCTCAGTCCAGAGGTCAACCAGGCATCAACTTGCAAGCGGCAGTAGCCTGGCTGCCATAAGAATTCTGAAGGATCGTGCGATCTTCTAAGATGCCATATATCATGTCTGCAGGACAATAATCTATCCTTTCAGGATTTCCCTTACAGTACAGACTTCACAAGAAAGTAATCAGATGCATGGGAAGGACCATCTCACCTTCTGACCCATTAAGGAAAAGTATTGGTCATGTCTCCTACCCAGGTAATTCAGTCATCTCAGCCAAACCTACCCCTTCTTCCCACTACATCACTTAGATTGGCCTCTCCCATCAAAACAAAAAATCTTCCATTGATAGTAATGTGCATTTCATCAATCATAACAGCCCAATAAGGGACTCCAGCCAATAGTATCAGTCTGCAGGTACCCAACATGGGATCTGAGACCTCCTTGACCCACCTACCTTCTAGAACATGCAGTGTATGATCTCATTTCTTCATTCTAGTTTCCCAACTTTTAAATATCATATCCTTCCTTCCTTCCTTCCTTCCTTCCTTCCTTCCTTCCTTCCTTCCTTCCTTCCTTCCTTCCTTCCTCACCTCCTAGCTCACCTCACTTCCATGCTCTACCAGCTGCTTTTACAACACTCTGGCTTCCAGTAAGTAAAGGTAAAGGTTTCCCTTGCTCGAAAGCCAGTCGAATCTGACTCCAGGGGGTGGTGCTCATCTCTGTTTCCAAGCCAAAGAGCCAGTACTCTCCGAAGATGTCTCCATGGTCATGTGGCCGGCATGGCTAAATACCAAGGTGCATGGAATGCTGTTACCTTCCCACCAAGGCAGTACATATTTATCTGTTTGCAATTTCTTGCTTTTGAATTGCTAGATTACAGGAGTTGGGGCCAGAGATGGGAGCTCACTCCGTTACGTGGCACTAGGGTCTCCCGGTCTGCAGTTCAGCTTCTTAACCTCTGAGCCACCATAGCCCCTCTGGCTTCCAATAGTCCCTCCCAACCGCTTTTCTTGCTAGGGACCCCGTTTCCCTTTATCCAATCTCTCTCCTGCCCTTTGTGTTTTTTTTGCAATCCCTACATCTTTCTGTAGTGCTGTTTCTTTGGAGTAACCATCAGGGAACAACATATGTTGGGGTTAAACTGTAACTGGGAGCTAGTTTTAAAAATCTTAGTTAAGACCAATGTTCCCTCTAAGCTGTGGGGTCTTGTGCGCAAAAATTCTACTTTGTGACCTACTGGCATTAAAGTTGTGAGCAAGCAATTTGGCTACTGCATAAATTAGTTTGCTCTGGAGCCATCCTTCCTGAGCTAAGACAAAAATGTCTGAACCAGAGGCTAAAAAACTGTGAGCTAGCTCACACTAACTCAGCTTAGAGGGAACACTGATTAAGACACTAGGATTTTACAAATTAAATGGTTTATTGATTTGCCAGAAGTAAATTGCTACTGTATTTTGTCATTGAACAATTCAGTTTCACTCTTATATTACATTGCTGTCATTTTACTTCTGTTTACTGTTCTGTATCTTTACTAGGACCATAAAATTACACTCTTAAGTATCAGTCTCTTCTTTATCCCCACCCTGATGAATGTTAAATGATAAGCCCAGAGCTCAGTAAATAGTAGATCTAAAATATCTCCTGGGATCTAGGTTTAGGTCCGGCACTTGTGGAGACACTCATATCTGCATATCCTGATCCTGTGTCTGTTGTGGTAAAAGTTTAGGTACATTCATACAGGAGGTACATTCAATGGCTAATAGCTACAGTAACTAAAGGGAACCTCTGCATCCAGAGGTAGTGAAATTCTGCATACCAGTGCTAGGAGGCAGCATCAGGAAAAGGCCTTGTCCTCTAGGCCTAGGGGAGATGGTTGACGGTGGTGGTCGACAAGACACAGGATTGCCAGTTGCTCTCTGGGATGAAAAATGCCCATTGGTGCAATGGTGTTACATCATTTTGGGCAGAAACCCAGAAATGATATCATTCCTCTCTAGGTAAAACCACAGTGTTCCCAACAATTCCTAGAGAGGTGTCACATCAGTTCTGGTTTCCACCCAAAATTTCGTAACACCATTGCACTAAAGGTCCCCTCCATGTGTGTACCCTTCCAGGCTCCTGTTGGTTACCAGCTGCTGGGTGGTGATCCTGGTGAAATAGAATGCTGGACTAGATGAATCACTGGCCTGATTCAGCAAGGGTCTTCTTGTGCAAGGTCCATGTTCACCTACTTTCTAAGAGTTTTGTATGTTCTTGTCATATTTAATGTCCTACTGTAAAATGAAATGTTATTAAAGGCTATTCTGTACAACTAGTTAAAGGTTTTGTAATTTCTTATCTAGCTTTTTAATCTTTATTGAATTCTGAAACTATTCCCTTTCTTAAGGAGTGGCAGTACAAAGACAGAAAAGGCATCTCTGTAAACAAGAATAACTTTAATCACAGTTGTTATAAGCTAACAGACAATTTAGAATAGCTGATTCTGCACAAGCTATGCTTTCAGGTCAGGGGGACCTGCTTGTTTTTTCTATTTCACGTTTTACAGCTAGTATACACTTGAGCAGTGTATAAATAAGCAACGTTTGCTCATATATATTTAATAATAGTGATGTACTGCCATAATAAAAACAATATTGCATTAAAATAGAGAAGAGGTTGGCAGTTTGTATCAATAATTCAAGGATCATGAGTGCAATTGATCCAAAAATATATACTGAATATTCAGCTTTTGAAGGGTAAATGTTCCAAAAATCTAGTTGTGTCGTAGTGTTCAGCCAAGGTGCAGACATATCCACATGACAACTTTGTGTGTTAACAGGCTTGCCACAACCTCATACTCTTCTTGAGAAACCAGTTGTGTAAACTCAGCAACCTACTTTGGTCTCTAGGCTGCAAGAGCTACCAGAGCAAATGTGGACAGAAATAGCCTCCAAATATAGACTGGGGATCAGAAGCATTGAAATATCTTCATTACTCTCCGTGTAGTTAGTTCTCAGTCAGTAGCTAGCCTTTCAGGGCAAGGAGGTCCTGATCCTCTTTTCAAGAAATTAAGTTTTCCAGGAGCTATAGTCAAGACTTCTCAGCCTCAATACCTTTTGGAAGGGCAGCGGGCTTTATGGCATCTGAGGGAAAAGTTTCCATTGGAAATGAATGTGTGACTGTGCAGCTGAAGGGCGCAGTCCAGTGGAGACTGTTTGTCCCCTGATCTGGAAATGACGAGACAGACAACTGTAAGTGGTATCAAGCAAGGGCCACTTTATTAACTATTTAACTGTAAACAACAGGTAAGGGAGCTAACTGAGAGCAGAACAGGCCAGGCAGGTGTCAAGTCAGTAAACCTCCAAGGCCTTATATATGAGCAAGCCACGAGCCCCGATCCGCGGCCATTGCTCTGGCTGCACCAATGGCAGCCCAGCACATAGGTCCCCCCTAAGGGGCACCTACCCCCGAAGCCCTAAAGCCTGCAGGGAGGCACTTACCTGAGAGGTTCCCAGAGGTAATCACATTCCCAGCCCCCGAGCCCTAAAAGCCAGGGGGGCATTCCTGATGACCCCCTTTCCCAAATGAGAATGGGCTGGAAGTACTTACCGGTTCTGCTCTTCTTATCCTGTAACTCTGCCACATGCAAGGCCACGCCTCTGCTTCGGCTGATGCGGCCACCTAACAGCCCAAGGCTGCCCTAATCCCTTGCCGTATATCCTCCAAAAACAAATAGTTGCCCTTGCTTGAAAGATGGATACCATCATCCCTATACAGGTCGACCAATTCTACCCGTATTCTGGGATGAGGCAGATACAATCCAAAACCACCCTCCATGGCTTTGCGTATCTGCCGATTCACCTTTCGCCGGGCCCGATCCAAACCCTGAGGGTCCCCCAATCCACGCCATACCCGTCATGGCAATATTGTGGACCAAACCAGCTGCGTATCCGGCCAATGTGCCTGGATCTGGGCCAAGTCGGCTTTAACTTGTAGTACCAATGCAATGCCTTTCAACAGGCCCAGGTTGTTTCCACCAAGGTGCAAAACTAGAATATGCAGGGTGGGGCCTGCGCCCTGCCCCAAACAGTAGCGTGAGGAGACCAGGCCATCTCATGCCTCTCCTACCCAGCCACTCAACTTCAGCCCACTCGCTGAGCCCCAACTGAGAACCCACAGGTGTTCTCTTGGCTTGGTGGGTGGCCCAAAAAACCATACTGTGGCCACAGACCAGAACTCTTCATCTTGCCCGCTGGCCACCCAAACCTGAAAAGAGAACTATATAATTATAGCTGTTCAAAACTTACATTTCCAAACGTAACCCTTATAACAACGAGAATGCCAGCGGCCGATGTCACGAATCTTGGCAGTAGAATACCCCATGGCAGCCGCTGTGGATGCCGTCCCAATACGGAAAGAGTGGGTCCTGAAATGAAAGGCCCCCAAGCCCAACTCCTTCAGCGCCTTCTGTGTGAGCAACCAAAACTGATACTTTGTAAGGGGGGAGCCATCATGGTGGCAGAACAGGGCGCCGTCAGTAGACCCACGCAATGACAAATAATGGCAGAGGGCCCAAATAGGGCAAAGCTCGTCATCCTCACACTGTTCCAAGTCTATCACAGAGCCCTTGCCCTTCTGGTCTGTCTTGGACTGGCGTATAAACACCCTAACCCCAAGCCCCATGAAAGTGAGATCCCGAAATTGGAGAGCTCGGCCAGAGCTGTCCTGCTTGGAAACGGCCACCAGCTCACTAACTTGGAGGGCTCTGAAAAAGGCGACCAATGCCACCACATGAAAAAGGGCAGCCTCATAGTGATTTGTACAAAGGCTAGGCCATAGCGCCCTCATGCCTTGGAGCACTGCCTGGGTCAGTGGCTCCCTGGTGTCTGTCCTGGCTGGGTCTTCATGGGACCAACCCTCAAGGATCTTCCTGATGCTGAAATCACCGGTATGGTCAGCATGCCCTGCCACCTTACTGGCATAAGCCAAGGAGGCCAGTTTGCCACATATGGAGCCAACAGATAATCCCTTCTTTTTCAAGAAGACACAAAATTGAATAAGGTGAGGGACAGGGATAGGCCAAACTTGTGCCAGGCCGGCTAAATGCCTAAATGAAACAAAATCCTGACCTGCTCGCTTATAGCCCTACGGGTTGACGGTGCCAGGGCTAAGCCAGTTGCCCTGTTTGCTTCAGCCCGTCAATCTCAAAAAAACTCACATGCATCCTTACTGGGGCCGGATCTGCATCCAGGGCCAACTGGCAGAATCACTCTATCTGTTTACGGGAGAGAGCGTCCGCAACCCCGTTATTCGCTCCTGGAACGTGCCGTGCTTTAAACAAAATATTATGCTTTAAACACATCAAGGTGAATGCCCTGACAAGTGCCATGACTTGCACCGACCTAGAAGTTAGGGAATTGATCACCTGGACGGTGCCAAGGTTGTCGAACCAGAAATGGACCGTGTGCCCCCAAATTCGGATGTCCACAGTCCCACCACTACGACAATCAGGAAAAATTCCAAGAAGGTCAGGTCCTTGACCCAACCTGCACGGAACCAATGCACCAGCCAGTCCTCAGTGCACCAGTGTCCCCTGAAGTAAACACCAAAGCCAGAGGTGTCTGAAGAGACCTGCAGCTCAGCTTCTACCAAGAGTTTCTCGCGCCAGAAAGAAACCCCGTTATAAGATTCCAGAAAATCCTGCCACATTAGGAGGTCCTCTCGGATCCCCTTGGTAATTCTGGTTCTGTGATGAGGCTGGTGAAGGCCTGTCATGGCATCACAGAGGCGACCTACAAACGCCCTGCCTGGGGCCACCACCTTACAGGCAAAAGTTAGGTGGCCTATGAGGCGCTGAAGTTCAATCAAGGTAATCTTCCTGAGAGGGAGCACAGAGCCTACAAAGCGTCGCAAATCCTGGAGCTTATCCACTGGCAGCCTGAACAACTGTCGCCCTGTGTCGATTTCTATTCCCCAAAAAACCAAAACCGGAATAGGGCCCTCAGTCTTTTCGTGCGCCAGTCTTTTCGTGCGCCAATGGTCAGTTTGGTGTAGTGGTTAAATGTGCAAACTCTAATCTAGGAGAACCGGGTTTGATTCCCCACTCCTCCTCCACATGCAGCCAGCTGGGTGACCTTGGGTCAGCCACAAGTTCTCTTAGAGCTGTTCTCTCAAGAGCAGTCCTCAAAAGAGCTCTCTCAGCCCCACCTACCTCACAGGGTGTCTGTTGTGGGGAGGGGAAGGAGTTTGTAAGCCACTTTAAGACTCCGAGTGAAGGGCAGGGTATAAATCCAGTCTCTCTTCTTTTTGAGTGGGCTGTTCTAATGCCAAAGGGATCAGTGCTTCAGCATAGGAAGAGCTGCTGCTGATTGCCACAGGGTTGCCAACTGTGGCCACAGGATTGCCAACAGACACCCAAATCTGCCGCTAGCCACATAAAAGACTCAAGGAGAAACTGGCAATTGCCGGTACCTGTGCGCCCCACGAACAGAAAATCATCGAGGTAGTGCACTGTACTTTGCTGGCCAGTTCAGAAGCGTAGGGCCCATTCCAAAAATGAACTAAATTTTTCAAAGGCAGCACACGACACCGAGCACCCCATTGGGAGGGCCCGGTCCATGTAAAAAGCCCCATCAAAGGCAAAACCTAACAATTCAAAATCCCCAGGGTGAACAGGGAGGAGCCAGAAGGCAGACTTGATGTCGCACTTCGCCAGCCCTGCACCCTGCCCACAACTACACACCACCCTCATGGCCTGATCGAATGAAGTATACTGGACCGAACAAAGCTCCTCCGGTATCGCATCATTCACTGAGGCACCATGGGGGTAGGACAGCTGATGGATGAATTGATACTCACCTGCGGCCTTTTGGGGGACGACACCCAGTGGGGAAACCCTTAAATTAGGAACAGACAGGGTCACAAAGCGACCCAAAACGCAACCCTCCACACATTTTTTACAGATTTTCCGTCGCACCACCTGCTCCATCCCCACTAACGAATGTAGGTTGGGGCCAAATAAGGCTTCCTGTCACCCTGATAAGGAATTCTGAATCCAGACTTGAAACCCTCCAGTAAATAAACCCCATCACTCTTCTTGGGGTAAGCTTGCAACATCTGTTCCAGCACTATCATGTTAATGGGACTAGGTCCCTTTGTCAGGTGCACCTTGCTAACCACCCCCTCCGGGCAGGCGCTTCCCTCCCCAAGTGCCCAGTCTGGCCCTGGGCCTGGGGCAGCCGGACAGTGCATGGGGGCCTGAACACAATGGACATTCATGCCGAAAGGAACATACTTTCCTATTACACACCCCCTGGGAAGTAAACTCCCAACACAGGGGGCACTTCTGAAAGGACTGGCTCGCTGCTCCCTTTGTGTTAGATGGCCCTGGAAGCCTATACACCATATGCCCACTGCTGGAGTGATCTCCAGGCGCAGGCTGCACCGAAGCCACGTGCTGCAGCCATAGGGGAGGATGGTTCTGATCCCACTGCAAGGAAGGGTTTATGGCAGCCCTCATGAGAAAGCCCTCATCGTACTCCAACCAGCCAAACCCTGAAAATCCTGTGTATGCCTTGTATATTATACCCATATACTGCAGCAGGGGTGAGGCTCTCCAAGGCTGGGAATGGACTATGATTCCAGTATAAATCAAGAAACCCGGATACCAATTTTGCCAAGCCCGATCAGCTCACCGTTTCTTAATGCGCTCCTTATCCCTTTCATCAAGGTCCTCTTTATCCCTCTTTTCCAACTCCCGGAATAAGAGGCTAAAGACGTCAATGAATTCACCCCTCAAGATTCGGTCCCTGGTGGTGGGGGACAGGTGGTCCCCAAGAGGCAAAATCAGATCCCCACTGGGCAGGGCCTTGGCAGGGACGTGCTCACATGCGTGGCCATAGTGCGCAGGAGCAGACCACCCCGACCATCCCATAGGGGGATAAGTATAAGGCACAGGCAGATTGCCATAGGCCCCACCTTGAGTGTGTGGACCCAGCCAGCCGCCACTAGGCAGGGCTGAACCCACTGCGGGCTGCTTCCCCGAGGAGCCGGGGTGGCAGGAACCCCATGGCCAACAGCTCATGTCCTCGTGTGCCTGGCCGGACTTATCTCCTTGAGGCATAGGTCCTTTGTACAGTTCCAACTGCTGGCCTACTCCACTGCCACACTGTTGCTCGCCCGGAGGCTGCAGGGAGGATCCACCAGGACCTTGACCATCCTCCAACATAGCTAAGCGCACCAACACCTTTGCCTGAAAGGATGAGACCTGGTTAGTTTTAGCTTTCTTGGCCCTGTCAGGAACCACTATCGCCCCAGTGGGCTTCTGTTGTTGCTGCTCAAGTGCTGCCAAACATGCCAGGATGGCTGCGTTGACCGGGTCTCCTTCATTGTCAGATGACCCAACCTCCACCGGCTTAATGGGGGGCCGCCGGGGAGCAGGCCACTTGGGAGCAGGGCCCTTGCCTTTCGATGCTCCTTGGCCCTTCTTAGGTGCCATAGCTACAAAAGTACAGGGAATCAAAAAAGGCACTGGCGGGCACCCTATGCTCCACTACAATCACTTGGAAGAATGCAATCAAAAGGCCAGCAAACCCAGTTATGCCAACACACACCACCACGCTGCCGCCAGAAGATGAATAAAAAAGGGGGGGGGGGGGTTGGCTCAAGAGGCCCAAACCAGAAGAAATGAAAGTGAAATCGCAGGTGGGGGGGTGTCGGCTAATAGGCCGAAACCTGAAGAAATGAAAGTGAAAGCACAGGTGAAGGGGGTGGTTACCACAAATTTCACCACTCTGCTGCCCCCCCCCCCCGCGTGCTATGGGTTCCACCCGGGCGCACTAAGCCAGTCCAAATAATGCCTAGAGGGCAATAGCCACTCAAGCTGCCTCCCCGAAATTCCCAGATTACTTAGCCACCACTGCTGCCTCCGCTCTCTGAGTAAGAATGCCCCCCAGGAGAAGGCCTAGCTCGGGGAGGCCTCCTGCTGTAGCCGCGGAGGCCACCGGTGCCACCGTGAAGTCCTTCGCTTCCTCGAAGAGGTCTGGCAGCTGGTGGCCACCTCAGAAAGGCCTGCTCCCGTTCCATGGACCACCACTGCTGAGGCACCGCAACCATCCTAACACCGGCCTGCAGCCACTGGGAGACCTCCCCATCAGCCGTGAAGGCCTTCGCTGCACAGGGGTGCTGAAATGGCCAGCAAGTGGGCCGCTGCTCAAAAGGTGCTGCAGGCCGCTGCTGCCACTCCAGAAACCGCCAGCCAGGAGCTCTTTGCCACCACGCCGCCCCGTGCCAAGTCTCAGGTCCAGGTAGTCCCACACTGCTCGGCTGCTGCACGCTCGGAGCCAGCTCTCCAAGCACATGCAAGAACTGGCTCTGTTGGGGGCGGAGCTGTGCCTATAAGGCCAGCCCCGCCCTCGACATTGCAACACAAAGTGTCGCAAACAGTTGCCCGTCCCGCCCTCCTTCTGGGCAGCAAATCCTCTCCCATGCTCCACGGCTTCGCCGGGAGCGCAGGATCTCCATAGTGGTTAGCAACAATTGTGGACTAGTTTGCCTTTGTTTCTGGCTCTGAAGTGAACATGTGTCCCCAGTCTGCTCCTGAAGTTTCAGCATAGCCCAAGAAGTCAGCATCTAGCCATCAAATGACAGAGACTGGTAACAGGCATTCTGGGGTTTGGCATCTGGCAGCAAACCAGACTTTCTCCTAAATGAATCAGCCTTTCACAGAGCTGGCATTCACTGCCTTCCTCAGTCAGTTTGACTCACGAGGTCATGGAAACCTTGTGCAAGAAAGGTCTTGTTCTGTTTGGCAAATATTGACTTTTCACCGACTGCTTCATTTTTAGCCCCAGCCAGTAGTGCCATGGATTTTAATAGTTTTCATGTATCACATAAGGAGAATGGAGGAGGACTGATTATATCAATTCAGTTATGCTAAGGAGGAGAGCAGCCTGTCACAAATGCAAAATTACAATCCCAACCTGAGTATTTATGAGCTTCTTCCAGTTTGGGATGCTGTACTTTCTGGCATGTTATGCAAGTTGTTTGTGGCCTCAAAGCCCATTTGGCAGCTGGTAAGTGGCACGTCTCTTTGCTCACTGGCTCTGATCCAGCAGAGCACATGTGGAGAAGCCAGGGCTACATATGCAAGGTAGTTCTTTGATATGCTAAACTCTTGCATAGCCCCACATTTGCAGAAAAGGATCTTAAAGGGGGGATTAAATAAATAAGACTGCTTAAAAGTAAAGAGATTTCGCAAGACTACCTTAGAAACTGTCCTTCTGGGCTTCCTAGGTGACCTAAAACAACATTTCCGAGCTGCCCCCCATGCCTTATGTAGAAGGAAAAGAAAGAAGGTGAAACAGGATAAGTGGTGGCAGGACGGATGTGTATGTAGGAGGGAAGGGAGTTGAAGAATGGTAGCAGCAGAGAATTGGATCAAGTACCATTGGGAGAGAGGATTGGAAGCAAGTGGAAAATCAGGTATGTGGACAATTGCTAGGTGGAATGTAAGCAGAGTTAAATCAGGAGGTCATATAGCCTTGTAGCACAGAGGAGCTGGAAGGCACTGGCACTGAATCAGGTTTCTAGGGTCATCTAATTCTTATGGTCAAACAGATTTTTGTGCTATGGCAGTGGTATCCCAATTTGAACTGACTGCATATGATTCTATCTGGCTGGACAGCACAAGGTGTGAGGGAACACGCACCTGCACAGAGAGGGCTCTCAGTTTGAACACCCTGGTGCCTGGCAATGGCTCAAACTGTATAGGTCAAAATCGGTGCATTGAGATTTACACCAGCTTTTTACTGAGTATGTAGACCACAATTTAGAATGCTGGTGTAAAATGCTCCCAGGTGACCAGTTCCCAGAAACAAAGGCAAATTGCCATGATCTGCAACCTTTGAACAGACAATAGATAAAGCAAGTGAAAAGACCGTAAGGCCAAAAGTGACTCGTACTGAAGCATGATATCTTGTCTGGAGGTTTATTGTGTGTCTGGCACTGCACAGAGCAATTAGTGTGTTTTTTGAGGCTGTTTCTTCCACATGTTGAAGTATTTTAGCAACAGAAAGCAAAAAGGATATTGGAGACTGAGATCTGGAGTTAGTCATTCTTTGATTTAGGAGGAGAACACAGCAGGGGTAATTTTATTCAGGCAGTTTTTGTTCCTCAAATACTCTTTCATTAAAAAAAAGCATTATTACATTATTCCCTGTTTTTGTACTGGTGCTTCTAATATCATACTGACTTATCTGAACTGCTTTGAAAATGAGCACAGCCTCCTCCTGAGTCAGATTCAGGCCTCATTAAAATTCATTCACAGTCAGTCAAAAGCTCTGAACGCTTTGCTGATGCTGAGAAATGGAAGGGTCCTTTATCCCCCCCCTCCCTTGATAACATTATTATTTCAAAGCGTGTCCACATTCAGAGGCACCTTGGGTTTTGGTTGATAACAGTTTGGGCTTGCTATCAGAAAAGCTGGGCTTTCATTAAAGCACTGTGAGACACACGCTGGTCAACACTGTTTCACATCAGTACCATTTCAGTACATAATTACATTGCTCCAGTCTGGAGGGGGTACATCTTGACACTTGTTAATCTGAAGCCTCTTTTGGCATAAAGTGTAGCAGATGCCAATCTGAAGCAGTATGTGAAAGCCTGGAACTGTGGCTGCACATGGAGAAAATGTGAGATTCAGATCTGCTTTTCTTGAGATTTTTATTGGTCTCGTAAAAATAGTTTGAATGACAAATTATAAAGAAGGCCAAGAACTGATCAGTCTAAGGGACAGAGCTATGGCTCAGTGGTAGAGAATCTTATTGGCATGCAGAAGGTCCCATGTTCAATCCCCAACATCTCCAGCTAGAAGAATCACATAGTAGATGATACCAAAAAAAAAGGAAAAAGCCTAAGACCCTGGAGTCTAAGGTTGTGGTCATATGGCAAGCTTATCACAATTTGTTCCCACTGTGTATTTGATTGGGGATATTTTTTGCAGGTTTGGATGATCACACATCTCTCCCCACCCCCCTTGCATCATGCAATGAGGCTCCAGGCACCATCCAGATAGCTGCACTGCCAAGCAGTGGCACAGTGCGAGTTTTAAAAAAGTTTTCTTTGCACATGTGCATGGCCAAATCGCCACTTCCACTTGGACACACTGTGCTCCCTTGTTTTTGCAGTGTTCCCCCCCGAACAGCAAACAAAATGAACCACCGACTTACAACTGAGCACTGGAGTCTATATATGTGCACTTGAATGTTCATGCATTGAATATATTCAGCACATGATTGCTCATGCTCACAACGGCAAAAGCTGTAAAAAAATTCAGTGTGAGAAGGACATTCAGACAACCTAATCGCATTTAGTGAGAGATGGCGGTCCATACTGGTGAAATTGCGGATTCACAGTGCAAATATTCAACAAGTACTTGATTTTCCCAGGGTTGGAAAAATTGCTAGAAAACCGAGAGGATTGCAGGGGTGAGTCCAATTCGATATGGGAGACAGATGCAGCCATCTGATCAGCCCTTTAAAATGTGATAGGGAACAGTGGTGAAACCCAATAAAAATGACCACATGACTACAACCTAAGTCTAAGATCCCAGAGGGCCACTTTCAGTTGGCAAGTAGACATTACTACTCTTAATAGACCAGTTGTTAATAGAACTTGAGTTAACAAGGACAGGATCCAGCATAAGGCAGCTTCATGGGAATAAAACAGCATAAGGTGGCTTCATGGGAATAAAACAGCAGACAGGCAGATAAAGTAAGAGGTAAGAAAGAAGAAAGGAGTGAGCTCTGAAGAAGACAAAGTATAAAGGAAAAATCAAGAAGAGGTGCAGAAGCAAACACACACACACACAGAGGAAACACATGGAGGCTCAAAAAGAGAGAGAAAACCTTGCCATGTAAATTTATTTAGGTTTACATCCCACCTTTTCCCCTCTGTAGAACTTGAGAAAGCATGCATAGGGTTTTCAAGTGGTCTCCCATCCAAACCAGATCTCCATAGCATCAATAATATTACTTTAGTATCACTTTTCTATCCATACCCTTCTCTCCCAGGGAACTATCTAAGGGGTGCCCTTCTTGATTATAAATGGTCTTTTCCCTCAGCCCAAAGCTTCAGCACATTGCTAGACCAGAGATCCACCAACAGAGAAACCTGGGATTTCAGGATTAGTTTATGGCCCTTTTGGGTCAAAGATGCTGGTGAGACTAAGGTTCCATAAGAGGACGGGGCTAACTATTGTATGTTCCTGTCTGGTTCCCCAGACACAGTTTCTAGCACATCCCCCATGCTTGTTAGCATCTCTCTTTTATAGGGGATTGAAGTTGAAGGTATTTTCTGTTGGCCAGCAAGGCACTGCAAAGTGCTCTTATGGATTTTAATATTCATAAGTTTGAACTTGGGTTGCTATGCTGCAAGGACTTCAGGCATTCTCCATTGCTGGGAGAAGCTCCAGTCCACTCCAGGAGGCTGGCAACCTCTATGGTTCACTAAGACAGAAGCAAGGACCCCCTTGCAATAAGGGTTCTTTCTGTTACATCATGCTGGTCAACCCCTGCCCCCTCCAACATACCTGCACGGATTATGCTAAGTGAGGTTACCTGGCAACTAATCTTCCGCCCATCAAGTGGCCGGCTAGGGTCATTAAAGAGACAATAGACTGGACCCGGTGATTCATCGGACTTTGCCCAGGTGTCAGTTCCTGTTTTTCAATATTGACCACTCCTCTGCATCCCCTCCTCTTTTTACCTCAACCAATGGTAGGGTTAGAAGGGATGGACCACCTGAAAGGTGTGTCAAGGGGATGTGGTTAGCGCTGCCCACTCCCAAGACTACCTAATAAAAGACCTTGCACAGCAGGCAATCAGTCTCTTGAGCTTCCACGACCCCTATCTACTTTTATATACCTCTCAGGTCCCACTTGCTGTTCTAGTACCCTTCCTCCATCTTTAATCTCTGGTCTGGCCAGACAGAGAAAAGTGTGTTTCTGCAGGTTCAGAACACGCTCCCCATTTTTCCTTTTCAAACCCCTCAATCTTCTGTTGGAACGAGGATCCATCTCCAGGATAGGTGACGTATCACCCCTCAATGAAACTCCTGCTCATGCAACCGTGCTATACTCTATCTAAATTTCCTTAGACCTGTGTGTTTGCGTGTGAGATTCTGTTTTGTGTATGCTTGAACAACATTTTATAGTAAACATCATTTAAACTTGACCTCAGCCTCAGTGCCTCTTTTCTGGAGAACTCCCAGGAGGGGTGGGACCCTGGTATAGTTGGCTGTGAACCGATAATTTGCCAATTGCTCATCTTAAATTAAAGCAATTTGGCTAACATTTCTCATGACACACTAAAATCGGCTTGGATTCTCTGTTATATTTTATATCATACAAAGCAGGCTGGACTGTAAGATGCTGCAATTGCCCAGATAGATGCTGATGGTTCTCTTAGGCCAATTCCGCACTAGTTGTTGCTCCGGCTTCACTCCCTGTTAACATCCGGGGCAGAGCAACAGTTCCCCACATGTTGCTCTGGGTCTGCATTTGTCCCGAATTTAATACTTGTTCTCCCTGGATCTTTCGTTTCCTGGATTTTCCGGGGGGGGGGGGTGCCCCAGGAGTGAAGTCGGGGCATTCAGGTGGGGAACTCCGAAATTGGGCTTTATTGCTCCACCCCTTTAACGCCCCTCTGCTTCTTTCTCTCCCCTTTCCCTCCACTTTCCCGCCCTGGCGCAAACAGGGTTTTTTTTGTTCCCCGCTTTGTTGCATTACAACAACACAACACAACATTGATCCACCGTTGACTGGCATTTAAATGTCTTTTTTTAATGTAGTTTTATTGTTGATGTATCCACATTTTTGTGTAGCATTGTTTGCACAAAAGTCACGCCTTTGTCATGCCACTGTAAAGATATGTATTGATGGCTTTAAGATGCAGCACGAGCTGGTTCTCCCCCCCCACAACATTGCATTACAACAACACGACATGGCATTGATCCATCGTTGTGTGTTTATTTGTTCGGGGCCAATGTATTGCGAGCGGCGTGGTGGTGTGGACACTTTTTTTAACGGGGGGAGCATGTGTAGTGTTGTATGATCCCCTTCCATTTCCCATCACTTCCCCACTCTCCAATTCCTTTCCAACCCTGGTGCAATTTTTTTTTTCTTTTTGCGGGCATTTTCTAATGGTGAAAGTGATCAGAGTTGTTTCATGCACATGCGTGGAGGATCCTTGCCGCTCTGTGGAATGGTTCGTCACAATGAAACTCCACCTACATTTAAAAGGGGGGGGGGTAAGGGGCAGGTGCATGATGTACTTTCCCGGGAATTATGAAAACCCTTGGCCAATCATGACCTTGTTGCATCACAACGTTATAACGAAACTCCGCCTACATTTTTTTTAAAAAAATGGCAGGTAGGGACTCAAGATTTGGGGCAAGGACAGATGCAGAAATGAATAACCAGCATCAACCCGGATCAGATTCATGTAATGCGGAAACGCGCAGACTGATTTGGACCAATTAAACCCGGGAGAAAAGGGAAGCAAAGCCCTTGTGCGGAATCGGCCTTAATACACATATAGTAACTTTATTCAAGAGAAATGAATAAAAGAATATAAGAATAGAGTCTTTCATGGCTGTTCTTCTAGTCATCTTATCCAGATCTCTGAATAAAATCTGGACTGGAACAGCTCCAGATTCTAGTATCCTGGAATTAACACAAAACATGAAATTTATTAATATCCAGGGGTCATTTCATAAAAAAGAGGTGCAGAAGCTCATTAGCATAACTCATTAGCATCATTTATTTGCATATGCCACACCCCTTGACATCACCAGAAGTGTGTCAGAAGGCAACACCCACTGCTCAGGCTCCCCTCGCCCCAAAAATCTCCAGGTATTTCCCAGCTTTACACTTTGACTAAAGACACTTCAGGTTTTCTTTGCTCTTGCAGGGAAGCTACCCTACAACAAGCATGAAAATACAGATCAAGTTAGTATGCTTTTGCTTTTTTCCACAGCGCATCACCATATGTGCCCGCTCCTGGGCTTGTTACTCCCGGAACAGCATTCCTGCACATTCCTGCTCAAAATGACCCCTGTTAATATCTAATGTACATTAGAGTCAGTGTAGCTTTTCCATTCGCGAGTTTGTATAAATCTAAATAATCCCATGCCTCAATGGTAAGTACAGGTCACATTAACTTTTAGCTGGATAGGAGTGCTTATGTTTAGACTAGCAGCATCATGCACCGATAACTTTTAGAATTCTGCTCTTGCAGTGCTTCCTGAGGACTTAGTGTGCTAAAACTCAGTGCACATGCACAGCAGGAATGGAGAGCTGCCAGTATAAGCAACTGCTTCCAAAATAAAGGGATGTTTGAGAATCAGCAACTAACCAAAAGCCTACTTGAAATTCATTTGTGAATATGTCATCATATACTGTTGACTGAGGAACTTGTAAACAATATCAGTGTGAGATAAAAAGCACTATTACAAGTTACAAAAGAATAACTATTACAAGATCAAATTATGTTGTTCAGTCCATTTCACATGGAAATGCAGAAATGAATTAAAGTGCTGCATATAAAAATGCTTTAGTGGATCATTCTTTTTTTCAAGCTGGAATGGTCTTAGGGCAAAAGTGTAGGATAATATCTCTGAGTTACTGCCCCCTAGAGGGACAAGCGTGGGGTAGCCCTCACCCTGTGTGAGGTGGGAAAGAGCCAGTACTGCTGCCAGAAGCGACCTGCCCAAGGCCCAAATGAAACAGGTGCAAGTGGTGGCAGTAGCCTGCTTTTCTTCTTTTCCCCCCTTCAGGAGGGCAGAACTGTGAGAGGTCAGGGCCAGAAGTAGCTGCCCCTGTTGTCCATTGGCTAACACCAGTCCTGTTTCAAGGCCATTGTGTGTGTTCACAACCCAAGGTCCAAACAGGGCTGCTGAGAGAGGGAGATGGGGGACTTCTAGTGTCCTGGCCCCACTGCTGGACCTCCTGATGGCACCTGGTATTTTTGGCCACTGTGTGACAGAGTGTTGGACTGGATGGGCCATTGGCCTGATCCAACATTGGCTTCTCTTATGTTCTTAAGTTCTTATCAGTTTGAGGGGCGCCAGCTGGGTGTCTCCAACAGCCAACACAGTAGAGTTTAGCTTCCCCTGCAGTGGTTCTGCTCTTCCCCTTCTTCTGTGATCTCCCTCTCTGTCATACACACCCCCAGTACAGAGTGAATGAGAGTTGGATGCTGGGGGTTGGCTTAGTTTCCTCTGCCTGCTTCCTTCCTGTGCCTGAGTAGCCAGGCAAAAAGCCCACCATTTGCTCCATTCTGTGTTCCATTTCCAGAGCTGCATAAAGAAGTTTCTCTTCCACAAGAACAGGATTGTCATCTGGTAAATGAGCTGGAAACAGTGAAAGAGGTGGAGGGAACTTCTCAAAAATATGATGGAGGAGACAGCAGGGCTGTTAAGACTCACATTGTGATGCTTGAGAGGCAAAAAAGTTTTCAGGCAGTTGCTCAGAATGAGCATCACAGGAAACATATCTCTGCCTAAAAAAGAAGTGGGATTGCCAGATAAGGTTATCAACTGACCAAGAAAGAGGGTTGGTTTGCACCTGTGCCTTTAATGGTAGCCTGAACTATAGAAATCAGCAAGAGAGCTATTGACAGAACAGAGCAAACTCCTGTTACCTGGCTTGTTCCTGCAGTTCGAGCTGTTGTTAGATACACAGAAGTAAGAGCTAGTAAGAAAAAAAGCTGGCAGCCCTTAGATATGGGTGAGGATAATTGCAGGGGATTGCGCGGGGGGGAGGGGGGGATTTGGTGCTGGTGAATGGAAAGGATTGGATGCTGGATGGATTTGGGGGTGCAGGAATCGGAGAAGAAGTGGGGGAGGAAATTTAAGGTGGCAGTCCTGCTGTGCATATTTACATGCAAGTAAACCCATCCCAGTCACACTTTGAATTAACAAGGGACCTGGTCACACATGCCAGATAATGTGGAAGACAGGCGAGGCTATTTGGGCCGTCGCACTTTGACCCACCACTATGCGATCAGACACGATGGTGGTGAATTGGGGTTTTTTCTGGCAGTGCGAGTTTTTGGCATGCTTCAATGACGGAGCAGGAGCGCACTGGAGCGATCACATGGGAACCTTCATCTGCGGGCCACTGCAAGCCCCTTTAATACTGGACTTTCGTAGGTAGTTTTTAACTGCACTTTTTCAGTGGGAAGAAACAGGCTGGCAACGGGTGCAGGATGCTTGCCAGATGTTCTCTTGTGATTGCGCCGGTAAAATCTGCCCAACATTCATGCCTATTGCACAGCTACTTCTCCGTGTGATCGTGGCCAAGGACAGGATCTAGTTAATTGGAACAGGGAATGTGCTTGATTTTTTAAAAAATCAGAACTCTTACACTCTGGCTGGGAGCAGAGGATGGGGTGACAACAAGGAGGCAACAGCAAAAGGGGAGGGGATGGGAGAACTGGTGCCAGTTGGATTTTGGTTCCCAGGGCCTAGAGTTGCTTACTAAGTTAGGGCAGATGCAGGACTCTGATCACCTGCCAGGACTTTGTTTCGGAAAAGAGATGCTTTGGGAGAAAAAGAAAGTGCTTGCTAACAAACACACCTATGGGTGCCGTGGTGCCCATGAGTGTCAGTTGCAAAAAACAATATATCTATTATCTGCCATCTTCTCCCTCTTTTCCAAACCAAGTCAGTGAGACAACGAGAGTGGGAGCTCGCAGAGTACTATGAACTAGATTTTGTCTCTTCTCTTTAATGTTGACATGAGTTAGGTGGTTGTTATTTGAAAATGTTTGAGGTTTTTTGCACCATACCTTATTGCAATGGGCATTGTGTAAATAAGTTAAATAAAATCTGCTTTTTAATAATCCTGCCCATTTTCTTACCTAATGGACAATTATTCTATTCATGGATGGTAACAGCAAGCTGATCATATTTGGTTTTGATCTGGGTCACGTGGGGGGGAGAGTTGGAATCTTTTTCTGGGGGGCCATGGTGGCTCTCAGCAGCCCTAACATGTTGCTCATTATGCCACAACGGTTCTTGTCCTTTCACAATCATTCTGATTCAGGAGTCTGAATCTCAGTATTCTGGAGTAGAATGTTGTTGTATTAAATGGTACTGCAGTAGATTATTATAGTACCCAAGGATCTTTCCCCCGAGAAATTAGACCTATTCAACACCCAAATTGTAGAATGAAATTTGCAATTTATATCTATGGTTGGTTCCACCCTAGCTATTTTCTGGAACTGACATCATTCACTTATTCTCAGAGAGAGAATCGAGATAATGTTGTTAACTTGTTCTTCTGCAGCATTTTCTGAGCAGTACTTTTAGATTTGATTTACAGCATCTTTACAAATCACTTAAAATACAATTACAGTGCCAGCCATCCACTTGTGGTCTGATAAAACTCTATTGACGCTTGTGTCCTTTAAAATCTTGCCTGTTTTTAAGGCAGTTTATTTTTCTTAGCCTAAATAATTAATTTTTATGTTTACCTACACAGCATTCCTGACTAATTCTTAATCAGTTGTTTCCTGGAAGGAGGCATGGATACTTTAATAACTGCCTTTCTCTTTGCATCCAAAGTGATCATTTTCCCTTTTTATGATCACAAGATTGTAATGATGGTATTATGTTGAGCAGAACCACCATTTGAATTCTGTTGCAGCTACTTTGCTAGAACTTCGCAAGAAGTTAATGTTTAGGAGACCTGAATTAGCATACTGCCTGTTGAATTTTACTAATTCTGTTTATCATGATCCTTTCACTTCTTCATACAGAAGAATGAGGGGGAAAAATGCTGCTAATGGAAGTTGTAATCATAACAAAACATAAGCATTCCAAGCAATGGAGGGGAAAGTTTACCATAAGTCCCAGTAAAGGGTTAATTGCTTATATCATTAAACAAGTCTGAATTCTTCCAGCTGATTCTTCTTGGATTCATAAACTGACACATGGAGATTCTTCACTCAGGAGACCAGATGTAGATGTTTAACTCAGGTATTTATTTAAATGCTTGACCCCTGGCTTACTAAGATCATCACTTTTTTGGGACTATTTGTTGTACAAATGACCTGTTCTTTTGGCTGGCAGGTTTTTTGTTTTTTAAAAAATAACTTTTGTAACCACTGGAAATGGACATCATGCACAGTACAAACCTGAACATTCACTAAGTACTCAGGACAATTTCAACTGATCTCCACTCAGTGTGGTGTTCTGTTTAGTTGACAACATGAGAAGTTCAAAGGGGAAAGATCAGAAACTGTTTGCCTTGGAGGGTTAGTTTGAGTCTCTCTGGTGCAAGATTGCTTGCTACCTGTTTCTTACATAAGCATTGTGTCAACACAACCAGGTTTATCCCCACAGTTTTTTTACTGTTTTGATTTCCCAGATAAGGAACTGAAGGGTCATGTGTTGCTCTAGTATTTCCCTATCTCATTCCCACACCCTGCCTCCAACCTCTCAACCAACCCTCAAGGCTGACTGCCATTGGTGGTAACCAAGTCAGGAGCTGTGAATACCTGCTTCTCCTTCTGAGGAGCTATGATTTCCACTTATTTTGCTTTTGAGCTACAATGCAGCAGAAAGTTTTATGATGCATCACTAGCTTAAGTAGTCACCCTACACCCATGCTTGCATACAGCACATTTACTTCAGCTTGTCTTCTATTGCACATTAGATATGCACAAGCAGGAGCACCTGTGATACTCGGGGGGGGGGGGGGAAGAGAAGGAGCTCCACATCCAGGAGGAATCACCCGCAGGTGAGCCTCTTTCCCTCCCTCCCCTGCCTTCCCCGAAAACGGCGGTGATGGCAAGGCCCGCCGCCCACCGAGCCCCCCCCCCAGCCAAAGCGTTCTCTGCGCGTGATATCCGCATGGAGGGGGCCACTTTGGTATTAGATATATAGATTGTGTGTTTAGCTCAGTTGTTTAAGAGGGTAGTGTCCTGAGAGGGTAGTGGCTATGCCTTTAATTAACTGTCTTTAATTAGCATTGGTTTCCCTTAAAAGTAAAGTATATTTTGCATTTTCCATATTTTCAAGAAGCATCCATATGAATATGCAGCTTTCTGGAATTAACAGAGAAAATTCGAGAATAACTAACACATTAAGAAAATTAACTATTGTGAAGAAATATTGATGAAAATACAGTCTCAGATTTCACTTTGTGAACTAAGAGAAATGAATACAGAAGTGTGTATTGAACTAGGGTCAGAGGGACATAAAACAATATGACAGTTTTTATGCAGCAGGTATGGCCTAAGGTACTTTGGTACTCAGGGCATGAAATCCAAAGTGTCACACCTGTGGCAAAAAAACAATAATTACTGAGTAATGCTTTGTTGTTCTTGAATGATACCCCCAAATTGCCAACTGAATCCACATATCTAATGACCAGGCTTGCTGCCTAAGAAACCATAGCTGGGTAGTTTTCTTGCACACACAATATAGAAATGTGGATTGGAGAGATTTATTAAAAGTGAATCAATTTACAGTGCAGTAGCACCAAATCTAAGATGCCCAGTCAGACTGCAGGTGGTGCTGTGTGGATGTTCACTGCAGACTTGTAATTTTGGTCACAGCTGTTGGTTGGTAAAGCTTGAGTACAGACAGACCTTGACACAACCTGTGTCCTGCCAAGTCAAATACAGTCCACCAACCATACACCAAGCACCTGCCAGATACTTCATAATGTCCTGCAGTTCTAGACAGGCATCAAAAGCAGGAAAATTATCAAGCCGCTAGTGGGCAAAAACACATATAGCTAGTGGTATGAGGGTCACAAATCATAAGGCCCTAGACACTAAGAAAGCATTTGCTGATTTAAACTGGACTTTTCTGTTCAAGATTTTTGAAGATGCAGATTTTGGTAAGAATTTCAAAAAATGGGTGAAATCAATTTATACTTCACAGATGGTAAAATAATTGTTAATGGAGATTTATCAAAATTTTATGAAAGTCAAAAAGGAATATGACAAGGTTGCCCACTGTCTCCTTTTTTATTTTGGTTCTTGAAATATTGAAAAGAGATATAAGATGATGAGAGGATTGGGGAAGTTAAAATTTAAAAAGAGACTTAGAAGTTAAGAGCCTTTGCAGAGGATCTGGTCTTAATTTTGAAGGAACCCTTAAAAGGGATTGAAGAATTGATGGCTAATTTGACAGGATTTGGTGCATTCATGGATTTTAAAATTAATAAACAAAAAACAAAAATGTTAACAAAAATATGAAAACAGAAGATCAAATAAAACTGATTAAATAAACAGGTTTTAAGGTTGAAAAGAAGGTAAAATACTTGGTATTCTGTTGACAAACATGAATTGTATGCTATTTCAAAATAACTATGACCACACATGGAAAGAAGTTAAAAAGATATGTTAAAATGGGATAAATTGCAACTTTCTTTGTTGGGGAGGATATCTGTGATTAAGGTGAATGTTTTACCTAGAATACTGTTTTTGTTTCAGACAATACCATTTTTGAAAACTGACATAACATTTAAGCAATGGCAAAAGGATTTTTCTAAATTCATATGGCTGGAGAAAAAACCAAGAGTGAAATATAAGGTACTACAAGATGCAAAAAAAGAGAAGAGGACTGGGATTAATTGATTTGAAATTATATTTTGCTGCTTGTTGTTTAATGTGGATGAAAGAGTGGTTGTTGTTGAGAAACAAAAAGCTCTTGGAGTTCGAAGGATATCATTGGAGATTAGGGTGGCATGCATATTTGTGGTATGACAAAGTTAAAGTTAATGTGCATTTTAAAATCATTATATTAAAAGTGCCATTCTGAGAGTATGGAATAAATATAAACCTAGATTGTGTCAGAAAACACCCTTGTGGCTCTCAACACACAAACCATTGTATAGGCTTGAAATGTTAACTAAACAAAAGTGGCTTACTTATCAGGGTATACTAGACTTTTCTCAATGGGACTGTAAAATGAAGTTAAGTGAAGACTTGATAGCCAAAGGCTACATGTATCAATGGGCCTAGTATAGTCAATGTCTATGTAAGAGAGAAAAATAGTTGCAGTCTTATGGAATCTTCATTCACAAATTCTGTGCAGAATCCAAAAGTTAATAAGGAAGGAAAGAAGCAATTCTAAACAACAAAATTCCCTGTTGCCTGTATAGAACAAAGTTTGAGTCCAGTGGCACCTTTAAGAAAAACAGGATTTAATTCAAAGAATAAGCTTTTGTGTGCAAACACACTTTGTTCTGCTGCTTCAGATTAACAGGGCTACCCACCTGAATGTTGCCTTTATAGTTATAGTTGGCTAGGAGGGATTTGTGCAGTAAGGGCTGACTGTTGCAGAGCATAATTGATCTGAGGTAAGTTGCTAAGGTGCCAGAAATAGCATCAAACAATTGCACAAGTGTTTTATTTTAAGTCCAAGATCTGCTATTAGCTAGTGAGGACTAAACCACTGCTAGAATATGGCCTAGCAGCTCCAGCTCTAAGACCACTACACTGAATGCCATGCCATCTGTTTAGTTTATAGTTCCATTTTAATCTGTTTTAACTATTGTGTGAATCATTCTTATGTTTTAATTCCTACTGTGGAACATTTTAACTCTTACTGATATTATCTGCTCTGAGTCTACTTGCAGGGAGGACGGAATATAAGTCAAAATAAATAAATAAATAAAATATGCAAGAGAAAAGGGTAAGTGAAAAATTCTAGTTTCCCTTGGCATGTGCCACTGTTTTGAGTTTTGTATGTCCTTCCTTTTATGGATGACATGCTTTGTGCTTATCTTAAAAATCTCCTAGGTCCGATGTACAGAAAACATCAGGACTAGTTCTAGTATATTAAAATCATACACCTCTTTAGGAAAAAATAACGAAAACAGCATAATTGCCTTCAAAGACCAAAAAAAGTACTAAGAGATCAGTGCTGGCAGTGTATGGTGATGTAGGGATCAGACACATTGATCAGTGTAAACCATGAGTAGTCAACCAGAGACACAGGGTCCACAACTGGCCAACCTTTTGCAAAAAGGCTTGTTTTTGGATTTTTGTGGAGGTTTTTTGTTCGGGGGGGGGGGGGGGTTGAGCGAGAGCTTTAGACTGCAAGTGAAAGCTGTATTTTTGTAGCTTTCATAAGGCTACTGGATTTACTGATTTGCCCACTGAACTGCTTTTAAAATCTATAAGTGCTAACTTTTTAGAAAATATGTTTTGATAGACTTATTAGTGTTAATGCTTTTATGAGATTTTATAATGTGCCTAATCATAGGTTTTAAGTTGCTTTTAGTACCTTTATTGCAGAAAGCTGATCTATAATTCTACATATACATTATTTTTCTGAAAATTAAATAACTAATCAGTGTACACATGTACATGCAAGACTAATACGTTTACAGTGTAGACTAGGAGGGTTCAGCTCACTTCCCAGCCAAAATGTTGGTCGATCTTGGGCCAGTCATTCTCTGTCAGCCTAACCTACTTTGCACAGTGGTGAAGATAAAATGACCATATATGCCATCCTGTGGAAGAAAGAGAAGGATAAAAATGTAATAGATTTGTTACGCTGGAATCTTGGATAATACGAGTTGTATTCAGAAATTCATAATAAAGTAAATTAAACAGAGTCGGGCCGGGATTCACACTGCACTGCAGCAGGACTGTGGTAGACAACAGATGAAGCCACGCCATGCACTGTAAGGAAGGCACAATACATACCTATTCTGGCACACTCCAGAGATACGCTATCAGATCATTTAGAAGAAGAGGAGGACGAGGAGGAGGAGATTGGATTTATACCCCGCCCTTCACTGGGATTCTCAAAGCGGTTTACAAACTCCTTTTCCTTCCTCTCCCCACAACATACACCCTGTGAGGTAGGTGGGCTGAGAGAGCTCTTTCGAGAACTGCTCTTTCAAGAACAGCTCTGACAAAACAATGGCTTAACCAAGGTCATTCAGCATCAAGTGGAGGAGTGGGGAATCAAACCCGGTTCTCCTAGATTAGAGTTCACACACTTAACCACTACTCCAAACTGGCTCTCCACTGACCTCTGTTATACCTTTGATATAAAAAATAACTGTTCATGCTCGTGCTTAGACATATGACCGCTCATAGAGGTTTTTGGTTAGAAAAATGCAGTGACCCAAAACCTCTCAGTGGAATGTGATGTATTTGTAGTAATCAGGGGTCATTTTGTAGAAAAAGAGGTGCAGGAGCTCATTAGCATAACTTATTTGCATATGCCATATCTCCTGACATCACTGGAAGTATGTTAGAAGGAAGGAAGGAAGGAAGGAAGGAAGGAAGGAAGGAAGGAAGGAAGGAAGGAAGGAAGAGCTGGCAGAGAGGGGACAGCTACTAATCCAAGCCTCAGAAATACCGCTATTCTGGGAGGATAGCTTCAGTGGTGGCTGAAGCCTTCAGAAGGCTGGTCGGAGGAACAAGGACCTTTCCAAGGGATGGGTCATTTTGCTACAGCCATGACACAAGCAGGCATTCCCCTGTGGCGGGGGTGGGTGGGCTGGGGCTGGCACAAACTCCCAGAGCTGCGCTCCCCTGAGCTCCTGCTCAAAAGGACCCCTGGTAGTAATTATTAAATTATGATATTGCCCGTTGTTTCTTCATAAGTGTTTGTTTCTTTATGTATTCAGGGAGTCTTCAGATCAGGATTTAATGTGCATTCCCCACCTGGTTAAACCCAATAAATTCTTGCTTTCATTCTTTGAAACCTTCATATAAACTGGAATCATCCAGCCATACCTCAACTGTGTAGTTATGGTCATTTATCACTATTATTTTCATTCCAGCAAATAAACCAGGTGGTTTTGTCATTTCTTGGAAACCAGCCAAGTTATCTAGTTCTAAGACACTATATGTGAAAACAGTCTATTTTCTCTGAAATGTACATTGATTGTGAACTGCTTTCCCAGTTAAAGGTCTTGAGATACTGTGCTCAGACACATATCTGTATCTCCCAAGCACACACTTCACCATTCATTTGTTTCTCTGTTGCTCATTCTGGGCACACAGCTGGGGTTTAAACCACCCCCTGCATGCGCGCACACAACATGGGAACATGGCTGGCATATCGAATGAAAAACTATCCTCCTTGCTGTAGCCTCCAGTTTGCACATGGTGGAATTCTCCAGACAATAGAAAAGAAAGGACATGGCCATTTTGGTGTCTTTTCTCATGAGAAATGTGATCTTTCTTAAACAGATTCATGCTGTTGTAGATGATGTGCAAGTCCTCTTCAGTACCCCACCCACAATGCATTTTTGCTTGACTGAGGGTAAAGTTTAAGCTTTTATTATTGCATTTCTGTGGTCAGCTTTACAGTTCTTTTAAAGGTTTGGCACCTCAGTGCTACGCTGAAATGATGTCTCATTTAGGATTCAGTGGTTCCCTATGCAAAGCCGGATACAAAATAGGTGACTAGCCATTTAGTGCCTGACTTACATTGTTGCCACAGTGTTTCTGATGCAGCTCACGAAAGGACGCTATGAAGTTCAGTTAGGAATGACTAATTCTTTCTGTATTATAGTGACTCACTATTTGTTCTGAGAAACAGCCTTTCTTAAGTCATGGTGCCCACTCAGTTATTTTTCTCCTCATTTCAAATGTACTGCTTATCAACCCAAGCAGAGAGGAGGCTCTCTTAAATTTACCTCAGAAAATCTCCTGCATTTATCTTTCTCTGTGTTTTGTTAAAACTGTCATTTCTCACATAGCTATGTGAGTAGAACTGGTTTTCCACACAGTTCCACAGGGAATTTTGTGTTGGATCTGGCATCTCTAACAGGTTTTGAATTCCTGAGCATCTCAGGCTGCGGACATACTGGCAATCTGCCGCGCCTCCGCAGTGCGGCAGAACAAGGCGGGGGGAATTGCCCCCGCCGCACGGCGTTCGCACACCACCGCAAGGAAGCTGCCTGCAGTGTCCAGACTGTGCGCGGCTTCTGGTGGTGGCGTCCAAATGCCGCGTGGCTCCCCCATCCGGCGCGCGTTCACACCCGCTGGAAGCAGGTGGAACGTGTGCCGCAGCAGCCGGGACACCACTTTGAAGTGGTGCCTGGCTGCTGCGGGAGGAGCGTGGCGCCGGACGCGTTGCGTCCGAGCCACCTCCTCTGGGCAGATGTAGCAGTCTGAATGGCCGCTCTGCCTCCGCTTTTAAAGTGGAGGCAGGGTGGGCCAGACTGCCAGTCTGTCCTCAGCCTCTGTTGTGTATGTATGTATATACATAAGCCAGTGTGGCACAGTTAAAACTAAGGCTGTGGTCACATGGTCATTTTGATTGGGTTTCACTGCTGTTCCCTCTCACATTTAAAACTGCTGATCAGATGCCTGCCTCCACCTCCCCCACCAAAGTGGGCTCACTTGCACAATCCTCATGGTTCCCTAGCAAGTTTTCCTACACCTGGAAAATCAAGTACTTTCCTGGTATTTGCGCTTTGAATCCATGATTTTGCCAATCTGGACAGCCATCTCTTGCAATGTTCATGATTAGGTCATCTGTACATCCTTCTTATGGTAGTTCCTCCCCCGCCCGGCTTTCACCATTCCTGTGCTGAATGTATTAAATGCATGAATGCTCAAGTGCACATAAAACAGTGCTTGGTTACATGTCGGTAGTTCATTTTGTTCATGGCAATGCCTGCACAAAGAAATTTTTTTTTAAAAAAATTGTGCCGTGCCACCACTTGGGTGGTGTGGCTGTCTGGACAGTATCTGGAGCCTCATTACGCAATGCAAGTGATTGGGCAAGGGGTGTGTGATCATCCCAACCTGCAAAACAATATTCCCGATCAAATCTACAGTGGGAACAAATCGCAGTAAGCTTGCCATGGGACCACAGAGTAAGACTAAGGCAGGGGAGACTGGGTTCATATTCTTAATCTGCCATGAAGTTCACTGGATTTAGTTGAACCAATCATTATCCCAGACTAACCTACCTCACAGGATTATTTTGAGGAAACAATGGGGACAGACAAGGCCAGTGTACACAACCATGGTCTTCTTGGAGGGAGGATGGGATAAAACTTAATTCTAGTCTTCTTGCATTTTGAATATATGCACATAGCAAAGTGCAGACTATGGTTTTCACAAAACAGAAGCTGAATATTTACATGATGCATTATTTGTTAGAACTAGAATTGTGATGTATAACTTTGAAATATAATGCAAGAATCTGTGGTTGTCTCTAAATCTGACTAAATAAAGATTTGTGTTCTCTAGAAACTTTACAAAGTAAGCAATCCTCTCTATATACCCTTAATGTTCCTTGAGCCTCCATGTTGCCCACACCACATCTGTCTCTTTTAGTCCAACTATCTTTTGAATGATAGAACTCGTATTGCATAGTGCACTGTTTAAGGAGCATTTTGTGAATTCTGATCTAGTTATGCATGCACCTGGATTTGTGAATTATAAGAACAGTCACCAGCCATTCACTAGCTTCTTAATGTCCTCCTCCTTCACCATTGTATGCCATGTTCCATTGTAGAATGACTGTCATTAGAATTGGCCTCCCTCTCCTGTTGCTTTTCATATTGTCTTCTGCTGCATATTTGAATATCTTATAAAAAGGGAAAATGCAGACACTTGACTTCCAGCTGTGGAATGTGCAGTGTATGACTCTCTTTCAGTTCACAAAGGTAGCAGAGGTATTTGAATACATTATCCAATTGGTAGGGGAAACTGAACAAATGTTTTTATTTTAAAAATGGCATAAATAAAAGAAAAAAAATATTAGGGTGATGAGATTAATCAAAGAACACGGTAAATTAAAAAAATATCTTAGGTTGGTTGCAACCCTGCAGTTTGATAAGTTTTCTAATAAGTTTCCCTTCAAAACCAAAGAAAGAAAAGACATTTTTCTTCATAAAAAAAATGTATACAACTTCATCTGCTAACTGTAGGAGGGTGATCTTTATTTCTCTGTGCTTCTGGTGTACTTTCTTCTGGTGTTCTGCAAAGAATGTCTGTGTCTCTTCTCAAATGACAGTTGAGCTCTGATGAGTGATGGATCAGAGAGGGAGGTGGAGTAACAGAAGACAGCAGTCCCTGACTGCATATAAGAAATTAAGGGCGGGGATGGGCATGAACTGGCTCACAAACTAAAGTTTGTGATGAATTTTGGCCGGTTTGTAGTTTCTGAAGTAAAGTTCATGGCAGGTCAACTGGCACAAACTTTCCAAGAACATTCCATCTGTTCATGGAGTTTCTTGCAGTTTCATGAATGGATACATCTCCAGACACAACTTCAAAGCAATTGGGGGGGGGGCAGAACTTAGAGGGCATGTAGAGGAGCATTTGGGGGATTGGCAACAATGGTTCCCCAGGAGGAAATGGCTGGTTTGGAGGATGGAGTCTATGGCACTGTAGCTGTCTGAGGTCCCACCCCTCCTCAAACCTCACTCTCTCCAGACTCCACCCCTCAAATCTCCAGGAATTTCCCAACCTGAAGGTGGCAACCCTATCTCCTTCCCAGCCAACCATCAACCTACCATTATCTGCCCCTGATCTCTGCCACCTGAAGAGCAGTTTTAATTCTGAGTGATCTCCAGCCCTCATCTGGCAGCAATGGTTGCCCAGGAGGAAAAATAGCCTTTCTCTGCAGTGGAGACCAAAGCAGCTTATATCATTCTCCTCTCCCCCTTTTGATCTGCACAACAACCCTGTGAGGTAGGTTAGGCTGAAAGTCTGTGACTGGTCTGAAATCACCCGCTCAACTTCCACAGCAAGAATTTGGGTCTGGCAGACCCTGCTCTGAAGCATTAACTGCTACACCTAGGGCAGCCAACCTCCAGGTGGCGCCTGAAGATCTCCAGGTATCACAACTGAACTCCAGACAACAGAGCTCCCTTCCCTCCCAGAGAAAATAACTGCTTTGGACAGTAGGCTGTATGGCATTCTATTCAGCTGAGGCCTCTCCCCTCCCCAAACTCTAGCTTCTGTAGACTCCACCACAGAATAGCCTTTGCCTTTTTACTAACAGAACCAAGTTTGGTTGCCTAGCAACAGCCACTGAGGGAAAAGTTAGTGCCACAAGAGCCAAGTAGCAGAAGTGTCTTGGTCAGGAGAGACAGCCGTTTTGACAGGTTTTCTTTCTGTGAGGGAAGAGTGTCCAGGCTGGCAGTGGATGGGGGAGAGGAGCAGACCCAGCACTCAGCCGATGGCACACAATTACTGTTGTGTGGCGGTTGATGGGCCAATGGCTGATGGAGCACACTGCACAGCCAATGGGAGAGCTAGAAATGGCCAATACATAAGGGAATTATACTTAAAGATACCCCACCCTACCCTGCAAATGGCTCAGGGCGGCTCATAGCATATAAATGTAACAATATAATAAAAATTCAGCTTCATGGCCAAAGGCTTAAATATGTCAGCAGTATTATTTTCTATAGGAGCCCCTTTCTTGTCACTTGCTACAATGGCTCAGAGGTAGCATAGAATTTTCATACCCAATAACTCAAGTTCAATCTTGAGCTCTATGGAACATTAATGCAGGGCAGCTGCATATGTTCATATAGGGTGTATATCTTTTGTGCATCTCTGCTGAGTTTTAAATAAGATGCTCAAAGCTTAGTGTGATTTTCCATGTTAGGAAATGACCAGTGGGGGACTCACAAGGACTTGTGAGAGTCACTTCATTTCTCTCGGTATCTCTGGTCCTTCACCATGGTTTTCCTTTTTCTCTCCTTCTGGCAGCCTCCATATCCTTCCCCACTTTCTCTGCTTCCTTTTTTCCTTTTCACTCATAGATCAACCAACTTATTGTTTTTCAGCTTTATGATTTATTTACTTCACTTAAACCCCACCCAGGCAGTTTACATCATTCTTCTCTCCTCCATTTTATCCTTACCATGCTCCTGTGAGGTAGATTAGGCTGAAAGTCTGTGACTGGCCTCTGGTCACCCAGCGAGCTCCCATAGCAGAGTACAGATTAGAATTTGGGTCTCTAGTCACTACACTACACTGGCTCTTTGTTGGCAGCTTCTCCCTGGGAAAAGTTGTATGGTAGCAAGCAAGTCACTCAGATGAATTGTGTCATGGCCACTCCAGGGCCCAGCAAAGACTTGCTTCTCCAACCCCAGTGCCTGAGGTTGGCAGCAGCTGTGGAAGGGTGTTGCTGCTTGCAACCTTTGAAGCCACAGGCAGAAGTGATTCACCTCCTGAACTGGCAGGGGGTACCCTGTAGGAGATTCTCTGCAACCTCTTGGAGATGGCAGCACCAGTGCAGAGGAAGGCCTATGCTTCTTTCAGAGTGTCTGCAGTCTGCCTTAGGGGTAGAGAGGTGCACAGGAGAAGGTGCAGACCCCCCACCCTTTCTGTTACTGCTGCCGAGCTCCAAGACAGACTGTTCAAAGCTGGGCCCAAAAGCAGCAACAAAAGGGAGGCAATCCTCTTTCTGTGCTGTTCTCCTATCAATGGAAGGTGGACGAGTTTAGCTAGCTGTGCTCACAAGAGTTGAAATAACCATCTTCCCTCTTTCCCTTCATCTTCAAGTGCCATAGCAGTGGGGAGGAAGGACTAGCCAGATACTGTTGCATTCTCCATGGGCTTTTGCAGAAGACAGAGGCAATTGTTGGCAGAGTGTAGAGATACAGTAAAGCTGAAGACAAGCTGTTTAAAGAATAAAGTTGGTTTATTAAGAAGCGAACAAACTTTGTAAGAAAGAGGAGAGAGAAAGAGAGGTCTGTCTAGCTAGGAGAGAGCCAGTAACTAACAAGGTCAGCAGGAGGACCTGGCAACCCTATTTTATATTGCAAGAAAAAGTTTTGTATGAACTGGGCCTGTAGAAATTGATAATATAGAAATTTGCTTATTTCAGAATTGCTTCTCACCTTATCTTTGTTGCCAATAAGTAAATACTTATCAGGAATCTGTGGCCAGTCCATTTCCTGATGAATACACAGGAATAACATACCTATCCAAACACAGATTAGTGCATTTTGCATTTTTCCTGTAGTTATACAGCATTTTGGGTGCATCTTAAAATATAATTTATGATCCTGTTAAACTTCATTCAGTTGGTGTGATTTGTTTATGAATAGACTTTGTAGGGTTACCCTTGGGGCAAAAAGAATAAACCACTAAGAATAATGTCAATGATATAATTATACAGATAAGGATAATGAAGGCTAATCAAACACAAAATTATGGTGTCAAACACAGTTTAAATAAACAAATGATAGTAACTGATAGGGTTGCCACCTCTGGGTTGGGAAATTCCTGGATATTTCGGGGGTTGGCACATGGGGAGGATGGGGTTTAGAGAGAAAATTCTACCCTACAAAGCAGCTGTTTTCTTCAGGGGAACTAATCTCTCTGTGAGTTGTAATTCCTGGAGGTAGGCAGCCCTAAATTCAATTCAGATTTTATAAACAAGACTTCTGGAAATCCTCAGACTTAAATATAAAAAAGAAAATGTAGGGGCTCAGCACATAGCAGTCCCAACCCATTTCAGGAAATTTTTATTAAGAGACAATTTGCATTAAGAGCTGATGCCATCTATTTAATGTCCAAGTACAAATAAAGTCCTGTAGCTTTTCAGTGCTGGATAAATTTCACTACTCCTTAAATTTTGTGTGTGTGTATATTTTAAAACCCTCCTCAAGTTTTTGGGGAACCAGTGCTCTAGCTGACTTGTTCCTTGAAGAAGTTGTGTGTATTCAACCATCTGCCTGCTCCTGCAACCCACTGAGTCCCCACCCCCATTTTTTTCCTGGGCGTCAGAAGATCCTCAGGAGCAGAATAGGTGGCAAAGTCATGGTCTGCAGTGGCTAGACAGAACTGGCAAAATTACCATCAAATTCACAAACAGAAATGCCATTCTGTTGAAGGCCCTGCTCGGCTGGAGACATGCCACTGTCTTCAAAGTTCTGTCTTCAAGTGATAAAAAATTAGTTTTCTTCCCATTTCTGGCTTGTGATCACCTCGCAGGTTTGGGGGTGAGGAAGTAAAACAGTCTGAAGAGGAGAGTGGGCGGGGGGTGCCAGCCAGGATATAAATGATCACTGCCCTCAATCAAAAGCCTGGCAGAACATCTCTGCTTTATAGGCCCTACAGAATTGCATAGTATCCCACAGGGCCCTGATAGTGTTTGGCAGAGTGTTCCACCAGGTTGGGGCCAAGACTGAAAAGGCCCTGGCCCTGGTTGAGGACATCCAGATGTCTTAAGGGCCAGGGATCACCAGCAGGTTGTTATTCAAGGAGCGTAATGCTCTCCTGAAGACATATAGGAGGAGATGGTCCCACATCTTTAAAAGATAATGTTGAGTGAATGCTAAAGTACAAATTCCAGTTGTGAAAATAATTTGAAACCTCATTGCTTTCTATGCTTGTGATAAATAATCCCATTTGACTGGCACTGAAGCTCCTATCACATCCACTGATATAATATCAATTACTTTGTTGACTACATCCATGCCTTGTAATATGTTTCCTCTTACACGGGCCTTCCAGTATGAATCTGTCTGATCCCTGTTATTCAAGCAGTTCGTACAGTTTTCCAGTTTGTTTGCCAGAGTATTTAGATGTGGAGAGACTGGTGGAAAGATTCTGATTTTCCATGCTTTCAAACAGACAACAATATTTTGCTCTGTATATAGTTTGTTTTGGCTGCCCTGAACCTAAACCATGCCAAGAGCTCTAGTTAGTAGTGAGGGTGTGTGACGGTGTCTCGTTTAGCCTGGAAGATATCAAAAAACCTTTGGATAATTGGGTTTGCAAAATGGAACTATTTACAAAAGGCAATATTGGGCTAAAAGTGAAATAGAGTGGATTTGAATCAATGAAGACTTTTATTTAATGGATATATGCCATGGTACATATCTGCTTGTGGAAATGGATGTGAGCGCTTATCTTCTAGAGATGTATACACTACCTAAGTGAAATTTTTAACTCTACTGCCAACACATTTTGTCAAATATAAGAAATACTTTACAGAAACGAATGAATGAGAGATTTAGTTGGGCAGATACACTCTGTGTGTGTGTGTGTGTGTGTGTGTGTGAGAGAGAGAGAGAGAGAGAGAGAGAGACTGCTGAAAATGAATGACCCTTGCTGTTAATGAAATCAGTTTTGTTCTTTTGCCTCCATGTCATTTACCATTCTCTCTCTGTTGCTTCAGTATATGTTGAAGTCATGGCTGCTTCACTACCTTTTCAGATACACATCTCTTTGGAAACTGGATGGCATTTTCCCCTCTCTCTGTTTGTTTAGCCTCCTAAATGTTGGACTTGCCTAATGACTTTGCTCTGAATGTGACTGATAGTTGCCAGACACTGATGAAGCAGCAGGAGAACTTGTTTAGAAAACGCCAATAATATGGCATTAGTAACCTTAGAAACACAATGCTGAGTAATGCTTATGGTCACTAAAATAAACTGCAGGCTCTATCCTCTGTAAAGAAACACAGTTTAGGAGAGACAGTTGATAAGAAAGGGCAAAAGGGGACCTCTAAAAGGATACAGAAGAACACACTGGTATTTGACTCAGAAGCACCAGCAATTAGTAATTTACCATAGTTCATGGGAAGTGGGACTTTTGTCTTTTGGACTTCCAGTGAGACGAATTACAGGGGAGGGCTGAGGCTGTGTGCTATCACCATGGCTGTCTGACTGACTGTAAGAATTACTGTTGTTGTCATAGCACTGCTTGGTGCTTTACCGAGTAACAGAAGCAAAATAAGTCCCTTCCCTGAGGTGTTTCAGAGTAGGAGTCCTATTTCAGTGGCTGAGCACATGTTTTGCATGCAAAAGGTCTTAGGTTTAATCCCTGTCATTTCCAGTTGAAGGTTATCAGATAGTAGTTGGTGGGAATGCCTCTAGAAGTCTCAGAGGTAAGATTGGGGAGTTGGAAATCTTGGTGTTGGGGGGAAAGGAAGGAAGGGAACCAAATGCCGCACCAGCCTCAGGTGGTAAAAGGCTGATTTGGCGGTGGCTGCTACCTGGGCCTCCATTGACAAGAAGGGATCCAGGAGCAATCCCAAACTCCTAACCACTGGCGAAGGCACCAATGGCGTCAATGGCGCCCCGTCGAAGGCCGAGAGTGGGAGCCCCGACCATGGCCTACCCCGCTTCAGCTTCAGCCTACTCAGCCTGAGCCATCCAGCCACAGCATGCAATGTCTGGTCAAGATCGTCCGGTCCCGAGCCAGACCGGCCACCCAACATCAGATAGAGCTTGGTGTCATCAGCGTACTGGTAACAACCCAGCCCCACCCTCCGGACAATCTGGGCAAGGGGGCGCATATAGATGTTAAAAAGTATCGGGGACAAAACAGCCCCCTGAGGCACTCAGCACTCAAGCAGGTGTCTCCGGGACTGCTCATCCCCTAGCTCCACCCTTTGTCCCCAACCCTGGAGAAAGGAAACAAGCCACTGTAAGGCAAGTCCCTGAATCCCCACATTGGCGAGGTGGTGGGTTAGCAGCCGATGATCACCCATGTCGAACGCAGCCGACAGGTTGAGCAAAAGCTACACCGCCATGCCACCTCGATCCAGATGTCTCCAGAGATTGTCAGTAAGAGCAACCAGAGCTGTCTCGGTCTCAAACCCCAGGCGAAGACCTGGCTGGAAGGGATCTAACACTGAAGCATCATCCAGGAAACCCTGCAAACGTATCACCACCGCACTCTCTATTAGTTTGCCTAAATAAGGCAAGTTAGAAACCGGCCGATAGTTTGCCAATTCGGCTGGATCCAGAGTTGGTTTTTTCAAGAGAGGACGGACCATCGCCTCCTTGAGTGCACTCGGGAACTGCCCCTTTGAGAGGGACTGGTTGATAATTTCCCTCAGTGCACCTCGAAACCCCTCGTGGCTCACTTTAATTAGCCAGGAAGGGCACGGATCAAGAAGACATGTGGTTGGGCGCACGGTCATGAGTAACCTGTCAACTTCGTCAAGGCTGAGCAGGCTGAAAGAATCCAAGCCCAGCATTGCAGACATGCAAGGGGCCTCAAGTTCACTCATTGTGTCAATTGTGACAGGGAGGTCGCGGCGGAGCGCCAAGACTTTATCCGCAAAATAGCTTGCAAAAGCCTCACAGCCAATCTCTAATTCCCTACTATTTGGCTTGCCCTGTGGCAATGCTGTTATAGACTGAATTGTTCTAAATAATTGCACCAGGCGTGAGCTAGTGGATGCAATCTCGGCCGGCCGCCAGCAGCAGCAGCAACCCAGCAGCGGCCTCACGCAAGCCGCCGGCGGCAGCAGCGGCCTCACGCGAGCCACCAGCAGCAACCCAGCAGCGGCCTTGTGCGAGCCACCGGTGGCAACAGCAGCCTCGCACGAGCCGGCAGCGGCGACCTCGCAGCAGCAAGGGAGCCTTGTGCCCAGTATTCGCACCATAAGGCGCACACACTTTTCTCCCCACTTTTTTGGGGAGAAAAAGTGCGTCTTATGGTCCAAAAAATACGGTAATCTTTCTTGGCAGCCTTGACTGCCATCTCATAGGCTTTCATAAACGTCCTATAAGATGCTCTTGTAGCTTTATCGCAAGCATGACGCCACTGTCTCTCTAGCCATCTGAGTTCCTGTTTCATAAGCCGTAGCTCCTGGATGTACCATGGAGCCAGCCTAGTATGGGGGTGCAGAGGGCACCTGGGAGCAATCTCGTTGATGGCTGTGAAGAGTCAGCCATGCCAGTCCTCCACCAGCTCATCCAATGAGCCGCCAGGGGGTCTCGAATCCCTCAGAGCCACCAGGAGCTGCCCAGGGTCCATCAGGCTCCGAGGGCGAGCTAAAATATGCTCACTGCCTAAACAGGGTTGGAGTGGGATGCTCAGGTGGGCCTTCAGAGCATGGTGGTCTGGCCATGGTACTGCAAAAGCAGTAATCTGGTCCACTGTTACCCCAGCTGCCAAGATCAAATTGAGCGTATGTCCAGCCTGGTGGGGGGAGTCATAACAAACTGGGAGAGTCCCAGCACTGCCATGGACGACACCAGGTCCGCTGCCTGTATTGAAGCCGTGTCATCAGCATGGACATTGAAATCACCCAAGACTATCAGCCTAGGGTGTTCCAGCACCCAGCCTGCTATGGCCTCAGGGCTGGTAGGCTCTCAGCCGGTGCATTAGGTGGTCAGTACACCAGCCAGATCGCCATACTCTCCCCGGCCTCCAGCAGCAAGCCAACACACTCTGAGCCCATGATCTCTACACGTGGGAGCGCTCTGAAGGAGTAAGCCTCCCAGATGAACATCGCCACCCCTCCCCCCGCCCCCTAGTCCATGATTGGTGCAGGACCGTAAATCCAGGTGGGGTAAGTTGGGAAAGAGCTACTGTTTCCCCCTCCTGCACCCAGGTCTCGGTCACACAAGCCAGATCCACCTGTTGTTCCACCATGAAGTCCCGTAGGACCATGGTCTTGTTATTTATGGATCTGGCATTGCACAGCACCAATGCTGGAGGAGGGTTCTCAATCCTGGCCCCACTGCTGACCACCTTCGGGATGGGTCTCAGGCTGGAAGGATGCTGAGCTGACTTATTTCTTCGCATCCTTCCCTTCTGCTCATGCCTGGACCCACTGCTATTCTTTCCTCTCCCCAGGAGCACTGGTATCTGCTAGCCAGGCATCACTGCCCTATGATCTCTGCATGCACCTCAGTTCGTTGGGTTCTGCAGTTCCTGGTGATTCCTGGTTATAAATTATATCGGAAGGAGGGGGGAAGGGTTGGAAGTGGGGTGGCTCTGTATATCAGAGAGGGTATACAGTCCAGTAAGATTGAGAGGGTACAAGAATTGGATTCGCTTTTGAAAATGCTATGGGTTGAATTAGTGGGCCCAAAGGGAAGCTTAACACTGGGACATCAGATCAAAAGATAGAGAAGGATTATAAAATGAATGAATCAAAGATAGCGGCTAGACGAAATAACTGTGTCATAATGGGTGATTCTAACCAACCACACACTGATTGGGTCAAAATGTGTTCAAGTTGGGAAAAAGAGATTGAGTTTTTAGACACTCTCAATGGCTGTGCTATGGAGCAGATGGTCACAGAACCTACCAGGGGAGAGGTGATCTTGGATTTGGTCCTAAACAGGGCTCTTCTTGTAGAAAAAGCCCAGCAGGAACTCATTAGCATATTAGGCCACACCCCTGACAGCACAGCTTATTAACATAGTAGGACACACCCAGTGTTCCCAGAAGTGTGGTCATCCAACCACATCCACCTTTTGCTTCTTATTCTGTTTACCTTGTTGTCAAAACAGTTTTGACAAAACCAATAAAAACATTATTTTCTGTCCCATCTATACAAAACCTTGCCTGAACCAATATCTTATGTCCAACAATTATTCCCACACTGGACTGGAATCAATTCCTAAGGGTTAGGTTCCCATGGAAATCAGGTTGCCTTCCTGCAGAACTAGTATGCTGAATATGATTTTTTAGGGTTGCCAACCTACAGGTGGGGTCTGGAGATCTTCTGGAATTACAACTGAGCTCCAAACTACAGAGATCAGGTCAATGGCTGCTTTGGAAAGTAGAATCCATGGCATTATGCCTTGCTTAGGTCCCTCCTTCCCCTAAACTGCACCCTCCACTCCCAAATCTCCAGGGATTTCCTCAACCTGGAGTTGGCAACCCTAGTTCACTGGCAGAACAACGCTAGGAGCCAGTTTGGTGTAGTGCTTAAGTGTGTGGACTCTATTCTGGGAGAACCGGCTTTGATTCCCCACTCCTCCCTTGCACCTGCTGGATGACCTTGGGCAAGCCATAGCTCTGTACCAGCTGTTGTCTCAGAGCTCTCTCAGCCCCACCTACCTCACAGGGTGTCTGTTGTGGGGAGGGGAAGGGAAAGGAGTTTGAAAGACGCTCTGAGACTCCCTTGGGTAGTGAAGGGCGGGGTATAAATCCAATCTCTTCTTCTTCTAGGTTTGTGGATGCACTGGATGGGAGTAGTTTGTGGACTATTTTATTCAAGGTACAAAATTTTATTCAAGGTATAAGATTTCATGTGCCACTCACACTTTTTCAGATGGAAGACGTGTGCATGCACACAAAAGCTTATATCTTGGATGAAACTTTGGACTCCAACTTTGTTCTGCTGCTTCAGACCAACATGGCTACCCACATGAATTATTACACTATAATACTTTTTACAAGCAATTATGTACCAGTGGAGTGGTTACCATGCAGAGTCTGTCCCACAGGTAAAATTAGCCTGTGAACAGGTGGTCTTTACCACATAAAAGTATCACTACCATCACAAGATCACCAATTGTTGGAACTCCTCAGAAGTGGAAATCTCTCTTATTAAGAGGTTTAAGAACATCAACTTTGCTGGCCCATTAAAGGCAGATGTCAATCCATTGGCAGGAGAAGAGGGACAATCATCTTCTTCAGAAACTCTGCCCACTTTTTTAAATGTCACAAAACAGGCAATCTCCAAAGTGCAGGTGACCATGCTCATTTTTAGTTACAACTCTGTTTCTCTGCAGATGTCCCCCAAAGATGTCCCCCATGCAACAGTCAAGTGTTCTGACAACACACACAACAATGAAGCTACTTTTTCAAATGTTTTCTCTTACATGGCAGTAAGCACCAAACCACTTTAATACAGACTTTAAACACACATATATTTGCAAGCCATTCCCAACAACACACAACAATGAACTCAGGCTTCAAAGTTACTTTTCTTAAGCAGAAGATGCCATGAGAAAACTAAAGAGATTCTCAAAAATTAAAGATATTGTCAAAACCAGCATTTCCTGGGCTCTCTGCTTTTTTACACACACCCCCCCTTTTCAATTTTTTAAAATAAAAACAGAAAGAACGGAAGGAAGGAAGGAAGGAAGGAAGGAAGGAAGGAAGGGGTAGGTGGGGAGAGAGAGAAAGGAAGGAAGGAAGGAAGAAAAAGGAAGGAAGGAGGAAGGAAGGAAGGTAGACAGACAGACAGACAGAGGAAGGAAGGAAGGAAGGAAGGAAGGAAGGAAGGAAGGAAGGAAGGAAGGAAGGAAGGAAGGAAGGAAGGAAGGAAGGAAGGAAGAGGTTGGTGAGGGGAGAGAGAGAAAGGAAGGAAGGAAAAGGAAGGAAGAAGGAAGGAAGGAAGGTAAACAGACAGAGAAAGGAAGGAAGGAAGATAGGTAGGTGGAGGAGAGAGAAAGGAAGGAGGAAGGGAGAGAGAGAAAGAGAAAGGAATAAAGAAAGGTGGGGGGGCCAGAGAGAGAAAGACAGAAAGAAAGACAAAAAGAAAGGTGGGGGGGCCAGAGAGAGAAAGACAGAAAGAAAGACAGAAAGAAAGAAAGTGGGGGGGCCAGAGAGAGAAAGACAGAAAGAAAGACAGAAAGAAAGAAAGTGGGGGGGCCAGAGAGAGAAAGACAGAAAGAAAGACAGAAAGAAAGGTGGGGGGGCCAGAGAGAGGGAGAGAGAGAGGGAAAAGAGAACAGAGAACTTACTGGAGCAGTGAAAGCCACATGACGTTGGCAAGCCAAATGCAGAAAGCCTAGCCCCTGTGCTTAATCTTTGGGCGGGGCTTTCTCCTGCTGGCTTTTTTTTGCTCTTAAAGGGAAAGCACTCGGTGGAGCCTATTCCTGCTGGCTCTCTGCAGGAACTTTCCTTTTAAGTATAAAAAGCTCAGGTCGGGCAGGGAGGGGGCGGGGCAGGCTCGGAGGCCAGCCGGAACGGCGTTCCTGTGCGTTCCTGCTGAAATCGAGCTCTTGTCCTAAGTAATGCCCAAGACCTGGTGAGAGATGTAAAAGTGATTGCACCACTTGGGAACAGTGAGCATAATGTTATTGAGTTCAACATATGCAGGGCTCCGTTGGGGCCGGGGCGCGCTGGAGCGCCGCTCCGGGAGAGACGCAGTGGGGGGCGGGCACTTAACAAAGCCCCGCCCCCCGCTGTCATCCCCCGTCAATGCTTCCCGGGGCTGGCGCTCCGCCGGCCCCGGGAAGGAGAAACCTCCCCCCTCCCACAGCTCCCGGGGCCATGGCAGAGCACTGCAGGCCCCGGGAAGCCTCTTCCCTTCCCCCCTTCAATTGTCCCGGGGTCGGCGGCACTCTGCCGGCCCCGGGAAGGAGAAACCTCCCCCCTCCCACAGCTCCCGGGGCTGCGGCAGAGCGCCGCAGGCCCCGGGAAGCCTCTCCCCCCCACCTTCAATAGTCCCGGGGCTGGCGGTGCTCCGCCAGCCCCGGGAAGGAGAAGCCTCCCCCCTCCCACTGCTCCCTCCCCCCTCTCACTGCTTCTTCCTTTCCCGTCCTTCCCCTCTCCCTTCCTTCCTTCCTCCCTCTCTCCCCCCTTCCTTCCTTCCTTCCTTCTTTCTCTCCCCCCCACCTACCTACCTACCTACCTTCCTGTTCCTTCCTTTCCCCCTTCCTTCCCCTCTCCCTTCCTTCCTATCTTCTCTCTCTCCCCCACCTACCTACCTTCCTGTTCCTTCCTTTCCTCCTTCCTTTCTTCCTTCTCTCTCTCCCCCCCACCTACCTACCTACCTACCTTCCTGTTCCTTCCTTCCTTCTCTCTCTCTCTCTCTCCCCCCACCTACCTACCTACCTTCCTGTTCCTTCCTGTTCCTTCCTTTCCCCCTTCCTTCCTTCCTTCCTTCTCTCTCTCCCCCCCACCTACCTACCTACCTTACTGTTCCTTTCTTCCTTCCTTCCCCCCTTCCCCTGTCCTTCCTTCCTTCCTTCCCTCTCTCTCTCCCACCTACCTACCTACCTTCCTTCCTGTTCCTTTCCTTCCTTCCGCCACCCTCCCTCCCTCCCTTCTTGCATTCTGACACACTGCCGATGACGTCATCGCTTCCAGTGACGTCAGGGGTGTGGCATATGCAAATTAGTTATGCTAATGAGCTCCTGCACGAAAGGACCCCTGAACATATGTATAAATAGGGAGTTGCCCAGAAAGACCGAGACAACCACTGTTAATTTCAAAAGGGGTAAATTCTCTGAAATGAGGGAACATGTGAGGAAAAAACTGAAAGGAAAAGTAGAAAGGGTCAAAACCATTGGGGAAGCTTGGAGACTATTTAAAATTACAATCCAAGAGGCTCAGAAAAAATATATACTGCAGGTTAGGAAAGGCACAAAGAGGTATAGAAAAAAACCTGCATGGTTAACAATCAAAGTAATGGAAAGAAGGATTCCTTTAAGCAGTGGAAAGCTAGTCTCAGTGAGGCTGATAAAAGGGAACACAGGCTGTGGCAAATAAAATACAAGTCTGTGATCAGGCAGGCAAAAAGGGATTATGAGGAGCATATTGCAAAAAACATAAAGACCAACAATAAAACTTTCTTCAAATACATTAGAAGCAGGAAACCAGCCAGGGAGGCAGGGGGGCCTTTGGATGACCAAGGGGTAAAAGGAGTACTGAAGGATGATAGAGAAATGGCTGAGAAGCTGAATGCATTTTTTGCCTCTGTCTTCACTGTGGAAGATGAGAAGTACTTGCCCGCTCCAGAACCACTGATTTTCGGAGCGTGTTGAAAGACCTGAGTCAGATTGAGTGACGAGAGAGGGGGTCCTACGACTGATAGACAACTTAAAAACTGATAAATCACTAGGCCCAGATGGCATATAGCCAAGAGTTCTGAAAGAACTCAGATGTGAACTTGTGGATCTCTTGACAAAAATACGTAATCTTTCATTAAAATCTGCCTCCATTCCTGAGGACTGGAAGGTAGCGAATGTCACTCCCATCTTTAAAAAGGGTTCCAGAGGAGATCCAAGAAATTACAGACCAGTCAGTCTGACATCAATACCAGGTAAGTTCATGGAAATTGTTATTAAGGAAAGCATTAGTAGGCACACTGATAAACAAAAACTATTGAGGCAGACTCAGCATGGGTTCTGTAAGGGAAGATCTTGTCTCACTAACCTGTTAGTGTTCTTTGAGGGAGTGAAGAAACATGTGGACAAGGGGGACCCAATAGATGTTGTTTACCTTGACTTCTAGAAACTTTTGATAAAGTTCCTCATCAAAGGCTTCTAAGTAAGCTCAATAGTCATGGGATAAAAGGCTACAAGTGTGGATGTCTTCAAGAGGGAATTGGATAAACATATGGACAGAGGTCCATCAGTGGCTATTAGCCACAAGGTATAGATAGGATCTCTCAGTCTGGGGCAAGTGATGCACTGTATTCTTTGTGCTTGGGGGGGGGGCAACAGTGGGAGGGATTCTAGTGTCCTGGCCCCACTGCTGGACCTCCTGATGGCACCTGCTATTTTTGGCCACTGTATGACAGAGTGTAGGACTGGATGGGCCACTGGCCTGATCCAGTATTGGCTTCTCTTACGTTCTTATGTTATGTTCTCTGTCTACCAGATAGATTCAGGTGGGTAGCTGTTTTAGTCTGAAGCAGCAGAACAAAGTTTGAGTCCAGTGGCACCTCTAAGACTAACAGAATCCCATCTTTCCTCATGATTCAAGGCAGCTTGCAGGATGATGGAAGATGGTGCTCAGCTCTTTGTTCTGACCTACTGCAGGACCTCTGCTTTAGCACTGCTCAGGTCACACTGTAATGTTGCCTTTAGAACATCAGTACATCTGTCATGGCCTTGGCTGCCACTCTCCTGCCTGCCTTGCTTTTCCTTGATATTTCTGTTGGAATGGTAGGGGGCATGAGCTTTGGTATCTGTGCTCTCTCTTTGGGCTTTCTGGAGCATCTCATTAGATGCTCTACATGATGCTAGACTAGATGGATGTTTGTCTGATCCAGAGGGCTATTCTTGGGTTCTTGTGACTCTTTATCCCAGTGCATACCATTCCCAATAATAGATCTCTTGGCCTAGTAGCAGCAGGGTCAGTTCTGCCAGGTAAATCGTGTAGCCAAACACAGCATGCAGCCAAGAATCAAATGGACTTGCTAGAGGATGAGATCCAAATCACAACATTTGGTCAAAGCCTGGTCAAGATCAAAGTTGGGGAGGGGTTTATCCAGAGAAGGGTTATCAGTAGAGGATGAGCAGAGGAACAAAAAAATGTAGAATGCAGGAAAGGATGAGGTCAGGCTGGCCTAAATCAAGCTAGCAAAGAACAGGAAACCAAATGAGAACAAAGTGAGCCTGGAAATACATTTAAGTCTTCAAGAATGTTGCTGTCCAGTGAAGTAAAAAAGAGGTTTATGCCTCCAAAACTGGATTCCGAGGCACATTTACCTGTCTTGTGATTTAAAAAATGGAGGCACAGTCCAGTATTATGTTAGAATCTGAATGACATCTGCAGTTTTGCTTGTGTCTTTGGTTTACAATACAAGGTCTATATATTGTGCTGGTATCTCACTCAAGACTGAATGCTGTTTTAATCAAAAGAATGGAAATTACTAAAATGGACTTAGAGAGGAGAACCATAGACTGTGACAGAAATGAATCACATGTAAAAACAATGAAAAGTCTTGAGATGCCACAAAGATGAACAGATTTATTGTGGCATAAACATTCACTGGTTAGAACACATTTGGTATTATCCCCAGCTAGCAGATGTGGGAAATACTGTGGTCCAAAGGGTATGACCTGCAAGGAGTCTAGCAGGTTCATGACTCTTTATGCAAAGATGAAATATAAACAAGATAATAAGAAGGTGACCCATCCTAAATGGCTGTCATAGTAATAATAGGTAATATCATAGTTAGAAGTCTGACTAATTATGCAATGCTAATTTAATGCCAGTGGCAGAAAGGTCCATTGTTCTCTTAAGTGAACAGAATCAAATTTGCTAATACATTCTAGTCCAGCAATGGAGTGTGATTTTTTTCTGGTCAGTTCAATTTTGGAAATTCATCCTTGGATACACTGGGAAATATATATTAAATATTGCAGCCTTCCCTTCCCTTGAGTTTTTGTTATACAGGACATGTGCGTAGTATCAACAGAAGATACACTGAAGCAATCCTGGAACCAATGTTCTCTCTAAGACAGGGGTGTCGAACTCATTTGTTATAAGAGCCAGATCTGACATAAATGAGACCTTGTTAGGCCGGGCCATGTGCGTCATAAAATGCAATGCCAGGTAGCGGAGATAAAACTTTATTAAAGGACAGAAACACAAAGGGTTTTTTAAAACTTAAAATAAAGACATGCTTAAAACATTAGCAATCTTGCAATATTTTGTTGATTTAACAGTATCTGATAACTGACACCTCTTGCTCTGAATCATTGCATCAAAAGGTCTGTGCTGTTGCTGTCTTGAGTATGCTGTTCAGGTGTGTATCTGTAAGCTGCAAACCCACGATGACGCAGCAGCAGCAGAACTGGAAGAAGAAGCAGAAAACAGCTAGTTTCACTGCAAGCCCCCCGGGCCGCATGTTTGATACCCCTGCTCTAAGCTGTGTGCATGCATGGCTGCTCAGTAACACAGGAAGCCCCGGTCAGCTCAGCAGTGATCCAGAGCTTCACAAGGTCTTGCACTGCCCATTGCTCATTTTAAGATCACAGCAGGTGTATTCTGCTCCGTGCGGGGAAAAATTAGAGGAAACATTGTCTGGAACCATATGTAGATGTGAAGGTCAGGTGCCACAGAGAATAGCCCTCTGGTGTTGTGTTTCTATTCATCCTCTTAAGTACTTGAGTTCATACCTTTGGGTCTATCACCTGTTCATATTGGAGTGAATTATAGCTGAGTGATTACTCTAGAGTAAGGCCAGTCTTTGTATTAGGATTGTTGATACATCTTGGATCTGCAATGAGATCAACATTCAATTTTTAATAATACTCCAGGAAGCAGTCAGTCACAAGAATTTTTCATTCAGAAGAATTGCAACAGGAAAGCACCAATAGAAGTTACTTTATGGGATCAGAAATGAACACAAAAATCTACTGTAAATGTGTCACATTTTAATTTTTTTGACAATGCTTTCTTACTCTTTAGCAAAAGGCATCATGTGTATGAACCACTCCATGCAAAATGATATGGTCTCATTTCCATTTGTTAATATTTCTGACATTCATAGTCTTCAGTACAGGAAAAACTTTAATTCACACCCTCAGAACTCTTGCTAAGAATGAAAGAGAAGGTAGAGAAGTGTTGTTTTCCTGTGTTAGGCACCTGAGATATAACAGGCTTGAAATATTACTAATGCACTTTCTGACACTGTGTTTCAAATCTAGAATTATTAGCTCTGATCAGGCATTGAGAAGGATAAAGAAAGTGAAGGACCCCCTGAACTGATGTCAGACTTCCGGGGCGGGGGGGGGGGGATGAATTCAGGCATGAAATTCATGGAAACAAACTGGACAGGGTACTTCAACAGCTACTTTAGGCAGCACCTAAGTTTTCAGGCTTCATTTATTCACTTCCTGCTTCAATATGCAGCAACAGCTGCACTACAATCTAGCTGTGTAACTGTAAAGTTAAAATACCCTCCAGAAGTTTGGTAGATTATATTATGCCGCCTTGTACTTCATATTCAAGAATCAATGGGATTGATTGATGGCTGCCATGTCCAACAAGTGGGATTAACACCTTTACAAACTCAAGTGCCACAAACCAAAACAATTCATTACACCTTGACATTGGAGAAGAAGAGCTGGTTTTATACCCTGTTCTTCACTACCCAAAGGAGTCTTGGAGCGGTTTACGATCACCTTCCCTTCCTCTCCCCACAACACATACCCTGTGAGGTAGGTGAGGCTGAGAGAACTCTGAGATAACTGTGACCGACCCAAGGTCACCCAGCTGGCTTCATGTGGAGGAATGGGGAATCAAACTCGGTTCTCCAGATTAGAGTCCACTACTCTTAACCACTACACCAAACTGGCTCTCTGGTAAGGCTGTCTAAGACATTGTTACAGTATCTCCAGAACTCTTGTTAAAATGGCATATTTTATGTGTAATAGCAGCACTTGGCACATCAAAAGTTGCCTCATATATATATATATATATATATATATATATATATATATATATATATATATATATAGTGATCATGATCAAAATTACTAATATTGTGATTTGTGATCTTGTATATATCCTAAACATTTTTAGTCACTGCCTTGACTTTAAGGACCAGGCCTCTAATATGCGTTTGCGAAGTGAATAATAAAATTAGCATTTGCAGGTAAAAATTCTGTGTATGTTATAGGCGTTTGCTTAGCATAAAAAGAAATAACTCTTTTCAGGAATGTGAAAGAGGGTGTTGTGTTTAAAACTCTGAGATGGATGTAAATCAAAAATGGGGAGGGAACCTTTGTCTTATACAGTATTGAAGGAAACTGAATGTACTATTTGTATATTTTTAATCAAGATCAGGATTAACAGGGAATCTTCGCAGACTAGTCTTCATCTTTTTGGCTCTGTGATGAAGACAGCCCAGAACAGAATTGCTTGGGATGGGCACATTTTTGCTGAAATAGGTCAAAGGGCAAAATCTGAATTTCCTCTGGTTTTCCTTGTAAAAGGGAGCCACAACATATTTCTGCCTCTGATGTTTATTTTCTCTCGGGAAATTTTGTTTGGATTATAAAAGTACTCTACAGAGCATGCAAAGAAGCTGTAGCCAAAATACCTAGGATTTTTGTTGTTCTGTACTTGTGTTTTGCATGTTTAATTTGGCTTTAAAGTGTAGGATAATACAATGATTCCTTGCAAATAAAAGAAATACATTTTATTTTTATTACAAGAAGGATGAGATCAAGTAATACCATAAACGGACACATAACAAAGCCTTAAGATTGTGGACAGTTGTGATGAGTCTTCCAAATATAAGTATTATTCAAGCTATCTGCTATTAGGACTTGTTTGCATGGGATTTGGATGCTAAGGATTCAGACTAGGGGGTGTGCAGTTGGAAACTTAGGACCTGATCCAAACCATGCCCATATGTCTATATAGTGCATGCTACAAGTGAAAACAGATTTTCAGTGTTCAGAACTGGATGGAAACCTTCTAATCTGGTAATTATTCTGACACCTGACTGTCTGGGGTCGCATTCAGATGGGCCCTGCCTCTAAGTGAGCCAGATGGATTGTCTTTAGGACCAATGGGAGTCTTTATTCATCAGCCAATAGGACATGGAGCTTCAGGATACCAGAGCCCTTTCAAGATATTGTTGCAACAATAATCCAACACACAAAACACAACACTCCTCCCCCCTACGTTTAAACAACAAAGTCCCTTAGGTGCGGGGGCGGTCGCCTGGTCCGCCGGGACTGGCGCGGCAAAGGTGGACCTGCTGGAGAACGTTCTCTTAAGTCTGGGGACACCATGAGCTGTGGCGGTGGACTCACGGGGGAGCTGTCTGTAAAGTCCAGAAACTCTGAGAGTTCTTGAGTATGACCCAGCTCCGGCAGGGGGCCTACCTCATTCTCAGCAGACAGTCCTGTTGGGATGTCCTGGGCTGGATTTGGCAGAGGGCTGCCCTCCATCAAGCGACTTCCCCTGGTGCTGGCATCTTGCTGTGCCGGGAGATCTCCCAGGCTGGCCTCAGGAACCAGGGTGCATTGTCCCGTTGCAGGAACTGGGGGGGCGTGGCAAACTTTGCTCCAGTTCAGGAACTGGGGAGCATTGCAAACGTTGTCCTTGCTCAGAAACTAGAGAGCGTTGCAAACAATCTTCCTGTGCTGGCCACCAGCGTCGTAGCTGGGCCAGATGTCTGCGACAGACCTGCCCCGTGTCGTCCCTCACCTCATATGAGATCGGGCCTATTGCATGCACCACGACTGCTGGAACCCAGTGTGGACCTGCCCCATAGTTCCTGGCATACACTGCGTCTCCCTGCTCAAAGGACCGAGTGGACCCTGTGGCGATAGGGTCACGATGGATGTCTGGTGCCAGGTCTGGGTGGAGACGGCTCATGCGGGTGGACAGCTGGTGACCCATGAGCAGCTCTGCTGGTGGCTTCCGGGTGATGGTATGCGGCGAGGAGTGCTGCTGCATCAAGAAACCGGCGAGCTTAGCCTGGAAATTCCCCTCACCCAAACGACGGAGTGAGTCCTTGATCGTTTGCACCATTCTCTCAGCCTGTCCATTTGTTGCAGGGTGGAAAGGAGCCGAGGTGACGTGCCGAATACCCCGTTCGTCGAGGACTGGATTGTAAATTGCGTTCCATTGTCGGACATGAGGAGGTCTGGCAGGCCAAAAGTAGCAAAGAGACGGTCTAAGCAGTGGGCAACAACGGCTGATGTCATGGAGGTGACAGGGATGACCTCCAACCATTTGGAATACGTGTCCACGACAAGCAAGAGTGTTCGGCCCTGGAAAGGCCCAGCGAAATCTACGTGAATGCGGGACCACGGCCCCCTCGGCTTCTCCCATGGGTGAACAGGAACCTCTGGAGCCACTGGTCTTGACTCCTGGCACTGCTGACACATCCGGACCCACCGCTCAATCTGCTGATCCATGCTGGGCCACCAAACATAGCTCCTTGCAATGGCCTTCATCTTACAATGCCTGGGTGTCCTTCATGTACGGCGTCCAGCACCCGTTGGCAAAGTGGGGGAGGGACGACAACTCTGTTTCCCCACAAAAGGCACCCCTTGTTTACCGACAGTTCAGAGGATCTTGACAGGAATGGCTGAAAATCGGCATCGAATGTCCCTGACAGCCATCCCCTCCACACATAGTTGTATACTCTACTGAGCATTCGATCCCGGCTAGTGTGGAACGCTACATCGGCAACGGAGAGTGGAGGCTGTGGTAGCTCCTCAATCAACAAAACTTCCTGGAGCAGGGCCTTGGCCGGTCCCGATGACAGAAGCGGCAGCCGGCTAAGGGCGTCAGCATGCCCAGTGGTTTTGCTGGGCCTGTGGAGGAGACAGCAGGAGTAGGCAGACAGAAGGACTGCCCATCGCATCATCCGGGGAGACAGAATCTGGGGGGTTTGACGGTCAGCCATGAAGATGCCCAGCAGCGGCTTGTGGTTGGTGACGATGTCAAATACCCGCCCGTAGATGAAATCGTGAAACTTTTTTACTGCAGCAATTATTGCTAGTGCTTCTCAATCTATCTGGGCATAGTTCCTTTCAGTGGAAGATAGTGTTCTGGAATAGAAGGCAATGGGGGCCTCCCGGCCAGATGGCAAGCGATAACTGAGTACAGCCCCTATTCCGTAAGGTGACACATCACATGCTAGGATGAGGGGCTTCTTCTCATCATAATGCATGAGGACGGCATTGGAGGCAAGGAGGGCTTTGACGGCTTGAAAAGAGGTGTTTTCCCGGCGACCCCATGCCCATGGAGCTGACTTGTCCAGTAACTGATGGAGTGGTTCTGCAAGAGCTGCTTTGTTGGGCAAGAAAGCATGATAGAAGTTCAATAGTCCTAAAAAGGACTGCAGCTCTTTCTTAGACTTTGGCGGGGGTGCGTTGCTAATTGCAGCAACCTTGTCTGAAGCAGGGTGGATGCCATCTGCATCTAGGTGGTAACCCAGGAATTGCATGGTAGGGACGAAGAATTCACATTTCTCCTTCTTCAGTCGAAGGCCAACATTCTGTAGCCGATGAAGGACCTCTCGCACTCGAGCAGCCAGTTCAAGATCAGAGGTCCTGGCAATTAAGACGTCATCGAAATAGGGTACGATGCCAGGCAGACCTCGAAGAAGGTGCTCCATGAGTTCTTGAAAAATGCCGGGGGCGACGCTTATCCTGAACTGCAGCCGGTTTACTTTGAAAGCACCTCGGTGCATCACGATAGTCTGTGCTTCGGTTGTGGCTGCATCAACTGGCAACTGCTGATATGCCTGGGTGAGGTTGATTTTGGCGAACACCCGGCCTCCAGAGACTGAGGCCAGGAGGTGGCTCACCACAGGAACTGGGTATGCATGTGGCTGTAGGGCCCAGTTGATTCTACACTTATAGTCAGCGCACAAACAGATGGAGCCATCAGGCTTGAGGGGAGTGACATGTCTCCCACTTGGCATTGGGAACTGGCTTGAGGATCCCTTGGGCCAACAGTTTTATCTATTTGCTCATCAATCTTGGGCTTGAAAGCGATGGGGCAGCATCTGGGCTTGAGGCGGATTGGTGATGCCACAGGATCTAGGTTAAATGACACGGGTGGACCCTTGTAGCAGCCTAGCTCAGCCTTGAAAACCTCCGGAAACTCTGTCTCAAAGTCCAATAAAGGCTGCGGTTCGACCTGGTGCCAATGTCTATGCCCAAGGCGGCGAACCAGTCCAGTCCAATCAGGCTAGTGCGGCGACCCTCTACCATGAGTAGGTTCAGACGGCCGGAGAATTTCTTATATTTGACTTGGACTGTGGCGATACCAATGACTGGAACTCGGTTCCTCTGGAAGTCAAACAGCTGTAAGGTGCATCTTTGAAGGCAGTGTGCAGCTAAATGCGGGCAGACTTGTTGGAAAGTGCTCCACGAGACGATGGACAATGCTGACCCCGAGTCTACCTCAACCTTCAATGAAAATGGTGGCTTCGATCTTTGGACACGGATGTATTCCCTGGTGTATAAACAGGTGGTTGGTGTAGTCCTCATACACGCTTGCTTCATGGCTGTCTCTTTGTCTTTGCCCTGGCGGTCGAGATGTCTTGGAACGATACGACCGGCTGGGGGCATTCACAGACCCTCGGGTATGCTGGAACTCATCCTTGGCATCATGATCCTGAGACGAGCGACAAACTTTGGCAAGTTTCCCCACATTTCCTGCTTTCCCACATGCATGACAGATGGCATCGCGGAACTGACAGTCTCGATGCTCATGCGTACCTCCGCAACCGGCACAGCCGTTTCTTCACGGCCTTTTTTGAGAGCGGCGTGGGCTATTTTGAGAGCGGCGCAGGCTATTGCGATGGCGACGCAGCTTCTGGTTGGCTGTTGCATTGCAGACTCCATCATCGGACACATCGGATGGGTCGTCCCAGGTGTCATCGGACTTAGAGGTATTGCTCTGGTGTACAACATCAGAGCGGCCTGGCGTGTGGCTTTGGGGAACCAATCGCAGTTCGCAGAGGGATAGGTTGGCGGCCTCTACTCTCAGGGCCTCTTTGAGGGCCGATTCATATGTAAGAGTCTTAAGTAAGAGTAGGGCTCGCCTGATGCTCTTGTCTCGGAGGCCGCAGAGTAGTCGATCTAGGAGGACGGACTTCAAATCAGTGAAATGACAGTCTCTAGCAGCCCACCTCAGTGTGGTGAGGTACTCCGTGACAGACTCGCCCTCCTTCTGGTTCCTCTGATGGAATGCACATCGGTGAGCAGCAGCCGACATCTTTGGGGTGAAGTACTCGGTCAGCTGGGCCTTGATGATGCCAAGAGGGGTCTCGAGTAACTTAGAGGGAGCAACTAAATCTCGAACAATGTTGAATACAGCCTGGCCGCAGGTACTCAGGAAAGTGGCGCGGCAGACATCGTCCCCGTCAATACGATTTGCTACGCGGTAGCATTCAAAACGCTCGAGGTATGATTCCCAGTTCCCAACTTTTGGGTTGAACAGTTCGATATGGCCCTTGGATGCCATGCCCACAGTGATTTAGCTCTGGGCGCCCTTAGTGATTTCAGCTGGGCAGGCAGAGTGATTTCAGCTGTTCAGTTAGGACTGGGATCCCATCCTCGTCGCCAGTTTTAAGTATTGAGCGGGAGGCTATGAATTCAAACAACAGGCTTTTATTCAGTGAAATCGCTCAGCTCCAAAGTCAGCTCTATGAGAACGGCACCTTAATTTATGCTGTTCCAACACATAACTTTCAACAAAGTAACTATATACAAGCAATACTATTGGACCTAAGCAGGGCTCAGCGACTGGGTATCTGGATTGTCTTTAGGACCAATGGGAGTCTTTATTCATCAGCCAATAGGACATGGAGCTTCAGGATACCAGAGCTCTTTCAAGATATTGCTGCAACAATAATCCAACACACAAAACACAACACACTCTTTCTCCCTTCTGCCCCCTCTTTCTTACTCTCTCTCTCTCTCCTCCATGTATGTTACTTCCTCTCTCTTTCTGACCCGTCATCATTCTCTTTGTTTTTCTGCCTCCCCACCTCATCACTCTTTCTGCCTCCCACCTCAAATCCCACCCTTCGCAGGCTCCACCTCTCAAATGTCCAGGAATTTCCCAACCTGGAGTTGGCAACCCTATTTCCTTCCCACCCAACAGCTAAACTACCTTTATCTGTCTTCAGCTTTCCATCTCCACCCCCCTCCCCTGCAGCCTCTACCTAGGAAAATTACACAGTGGGGACACAGTTTCTGCACAGTGGGGACTAAAACTGCTTAAATTATTATTTCCTCTTTGTTATCTGCACAACAACCCTGTGAGGTTGATTAGGCTAAAAGTATGTGACTGGTCCAAAATCTCCCAGTCAGCTTTCACCGCAAGATGGGGATCTGAACCTGGGTCTCACAGATCCCAGTCTGAAGCTCTGTTACATCACACTGACTTTCATAAGGTGGCTGCTGATGAACAGTAGCAAAGCAGCTGGGCCTAATTAAGTCATGCAAATCAGGTGGTATCTGTTGGAGAAATGAGCATGTAATGCAAGGCCTGAGAAATTCAGTCATTATAGGGTTAACTATGCAACTTGTTTGTTTACCTATGTTAGCCTGGAAGCAATACCTGGCAGCTGGCCAATTGACTGTAGACCCGGGAAAACTAAAGGTGTACTGTCTTGCTAATTGGTCAATGATATCAGGTGTTTCCTTTCAGGGGTCAAGAAGAAGGAGAGATCCTCCATTGCAATCTCTCACTCTCTATCACTATGTCTTAGTGTGAAGACGGAGCACAATGCAGCTCCTTAGAAAGCATGTTTTGTTTATTTGTAGCTAATCCCGTTTACCTTTTCCCTTTAGTAATAAACTTCTTTTAAACTCAAAGAAGCAATCTCTTCTTTCCAGAAAAGCAAGATTCATTACTCTGATTTTTCTGATTATTGGACAAAAGTCCTAACAAATGGTAGCAGAGGATGGTTCTTAAAACATGGTTCTTCTAAAAGCTTTCTGGATTGATTGAGAAAGAGAAATAGGGAATAAGAGCTAGAGGCTTGGATTTTTAAAACGACCACTTTTTTTCCTTCCTGCTCTCAGAGCAATCTTGCAGCCAGAAAGGCCCAACCCTGTTTCCTTGCTGATCAGGGGAAAACCTATGCTGGATTGTAGTTTGCCAGGAGCAAAGGATCTTTTTTGACTGGATTAATTTTTGCCTGCTGTAAGTGGAGCTGAGCACCGGAGCACCAGAGATGCTGCTGCCTGGAGAACAAAGGAAGGCGAGGCAAAGGAGCTTTTGAACTTCGCGCTGCTGCAGAGAGGGGAAAGATTAACCCTGCCAGCTCCTGGAGAAGTAGATGAATGAGCCAGAACCTGTGCTTCTACCTCAAATCCAAAGGGACGTGAGTAAAAAAAAGAAAATGGCTTTTAATGCCCCATCCCAAGAAATGCCAAACCTCAGACTTACAAAGGCTAACTATCAGTGGTGGGAGGAGTATTTGAAGAGTCGCCTGCAGACTCACAATGCCCTTCAAGTATTAACAACTGAAAATCCTCCAGAAACTGACCCTGATAAGACACAATTCCTTATGATGGATGGTTTTGCTAAAGCCCTGATTTTAGGGAGTATTACCTACACAGAGGTACCAGGATTAAGAGGGCTAGCCACGTCCAGATTGATGCTTCAAAAGTTAAAAGACAAATTTGATAAACACAGCAAGAGTAAAATCTATTCCCTCAAGGGAAAGATTTTTGATTTCAGGATGAAGGAGGGAGACTGCCTTCCCAAAGAGATGGACAAATTAATGGGCATTTACACACAGCTTAAAGACCTGAATGAAGCACCCTCTGATACAGATATGATTTCTTCAATTCTCAAGGGTCTGCCTGTTTCCTATAAGTCTGTAACCAGTATGATTAGACTGAAAGATGATCTGACTTTAGAAGGTCTTTTGTCTGCACTAACTGAGGAATATGATTCTAGAAATTTGAAAGAAAGTTTGTCTGATGAGATGTCTGTTTTGAGTCTAAAGCATGGACAGAGATTTAAAAGGAAAATAGAGTGTTTTATATGTGGGAAAAATCATCTTGCAAAGTACTGCTCTTCTAAGTATGTGTTTAATGATGAGCCCCAAGAACAAAGAGCCACAGGAGCACATGGTTCCAGTAACAAAGAACCAGCCAGTGGAAGGGGAAGCCATTATGGGAGGAGCAGAGGTCACGTTTCACACACACAGCACAGAGGAAAGAAGTTTGCAGCACAGACACAGAGCAAAGGCAATGCTTTTAGGATCACTGATGATTTTAACACAGATGATAAGAAAATATTTTTAATCGATTCTGGCGCTTGTACACATGTGTGTAGAGAAAAGGCCTGGTTTAGTAACATAGATGTTGAAAACAAACCAAGAATTTACCAAGCTAACAGACAATTATTGAATGTACAAGGCGTTGGGACTGTAAAATTGCGATTGTCCACTACAGATAATCAATTAATTGAAGTTGAATTGCAAAATACAGCTTATGTGCCTGAAGCTGTTGAGAACTTAATTTCAACAAAAAGTCTCATGAACACAGGACATCATGTCCTGCTCAAACCAGAGCAAGGAAGCAAGGTCTCTACCAAGGATGGAGAGCTTGAATTTAAAGTGGAAGTGAAAAATGGCTTTCATTACTTTGTAGCTTGTGATGATGAGGAGACAGAAACTTTTGATGTTGATCCTGATGAGGAAATAGAGACTGTTGATGATAAGGAACAGATTTGCCAGACTAAGGATGCTTGTGATGATGCTTGTAAACATGAAAAATGTTTATTTTCGTGGCATATTAAAATGGGACATAGAAATTTGAAATCTGTTGAGCAGTTGTTAAAGCAATGTGGAATACCTGTTGTGCATTGTGAAAAGAGTGAAACTAGATGTGAAACATGCCTCAGAGCAAAGGGAGATGCCCCAAGTTATTCTGGGAAATCTCCAGCGCAAAATCAAGAATTTTTGGAAACTGTATACAGTGATCTTGTTGGGCCTTTACCTGCATCCCTAGGTGGGAACAAATATTTTGTGACTTTCACAGAGAATAAAACAAAATACACTTATGTGTATATGCTGAAAAGCAAGGATGAAACACTGCGTAGATTTAAAAATTATGTGGCTATTGTTAAAAATAAATTTGGCAAAGCACCTCAAAGCTTACTCACAGATGGAGGTGGTGAATATTGTAATGCTGAATTCAAACAATTTCTACAAGAGCAAGGAATTCAACATAAAGTATCCATTGCCTATTCACCCCAGCAAAATGGAGCTTCTGAGAGATTAAACAGAACACTGCAAGGGATGTGCAGAGCTATGCTAATGCATTCTGGACTGCCAAATGGTTTATGGGCAGAAGCCCTGAACACAGCAGTGTACTTACACAACAGATTACCCTCAAAGATTATTGGAACCTCCCCTTTTCAGGCTTGGTTTGGAAGACAGCCTGGTCTAAGACATATCAAAGCTTTTGGCGCAAAAGGGTATGCACACATACCAAAGGAAAAGAGGGGAAAGCTTGATTCCAGATCTGAAACTGGACTTATTGTAGGCTATCCTGTTGGTGGGAAAGGGTACAGGATATACAATCCCCAAACCCACACAGTAGAAGAACGCAATGTTGTTTTTATTGATGAGACTGTATTGCCTAGTGTTTCCACTGCAGCTGATCCAAAGATGCCTGGGACTGCACCTGATGAGTTCGTTGCTTGGCTACCTGTAGTGACTGCTGGTGAACTGGCCGGGGAACTGGCAAGTGAAGCAGCAGGTCCACCTTCTGAGGAAACTACTGAAACAGAAGGGGAAGCAGGGGCCACACCAGAGGAAGCGGCTCAACCCACGGCAGAACCCACAGCAGAACCCACACCCGGTGTGAGGCGATCAGAAAGGAGCACTAAGGGACAACCTCCAATGAAGTATGGATTTTGTGAACTTGTGCAACCTGCAAAGGAACCCAAGAACTGGAAGGAAGTTTGCAACTTACCTGCGAGTGAAAGAGGCAGATGGCTTGAAGCAATGGAACAGGAGCTGCTATCCATTAGCGAAAAAGAGGCCTGGACTCTCACTCAACTACCTCAAGGCAGAAACCCTGTTGGATGTAAATGGGTCTTCAAAATAAAGCACAAGGAAGATGGAACTGTGGAGCTATACAAAGCACGCCTAGTAGCTAAAGGCTACTCGCAGCAATATGGGACTGACTATTTTGAAACTTTTGCTCCAGTTACTGACCAAGCAACATTCAGAACACTTCTAAGTGTTGCAGCATCTAGGAACATGATAGTAGAGCATCTTGATGTAAAGACTGCTTTTCTCAATGGAGAACTATCTGAGGAGATCTACATGGAACAACCTGAAGGTTTCAAGGTCAAAGGTCAAGAAAACTACGTCTACAAACTTAATAAAGGACTCTATGGCCTAAAGCAAGGAGCAAAGGCCTGGTATGACAAACTTACTGAACTTTTAAAGAAGCAAGGCTTCAAGCAAGGGAAAGCTGAACCTTGTCTGTACACTAGAATCAGAAATGGACAATACCAGTATGTTCTTGTTTACGTTGACGACTTGATCGTGGCTTGTCAAAACAGAGGAGACATCAAAGCAATAGCTGATGGACTGAATAAGGAAGTGGAAGTCAAACAGCTAGGAGATGTTCAACAATATCTCGGAATGCAAATTGAGAGACTCGAGGATGGAACTTTTCTTTTATGCCAGAAAAGAAAGATTATGGACTTTATAGAATCTGTTGGCATGAAGAACTGCAAAGCTTCAACAATCCCACTTGAACCTGGATATCTGAAGGAGAAGGACGGCACACCACTAAAGGACATAGGAGGATACAGAGAGGCTGTCGGAAAGCTCTTGTACCTGAGCAAATCAACACGTCCAGATATTACAGCGGCAGTTGGATTTCTAAGCAGAAAAGTAAGTTCGCCAAATCATCATGATTGGAGCGCAATAAAGAAGATGGCACGTTACCTAAGAGGAACAATGGACTTAAAACTAAAAATTGCACCAACTGAACAACCAAGACTAGTTGGCTACATGGATGCCAGTTGGGGAGAAGAGATGAACAACTACAAGTCTACCAGTGGATACCTATTCTTTTATGGAGATGGACTGATAGACTGGACTAGTAGAAAGCAGACTGTTGTAGCGCAATCCACAGCAGAAGCTGAGTGCATTTCAGCAGCAAGTGCCTGCAGCAGACTTGAATGGATCTTTGAGATGTTGAAAGATTTTGGAATAATTGAACCTGTACCTATACTTATGTTAGAGGATAATCAAGCTTGTATAACTATATGTAAGGAAGAGAGCACGACTGCTAGAAGTAGATCTATTGGTATTAAATGTGCATTAGTTAAAGATTTGTACCAGAAAAGGTTGATAGAGATTAAGCATTGTCGTACAGAAGAGATGGTGGCTGATATTCTGACTAAGCCACTGACCAAAGACAAGTTTGAAAGACTTCGTGAAATGTTGAATATGCTTGATGCTAATGCTGGATAATGTTTTGTGTATGCATGTATAATGACTTGCATTTCAGGCCTTGAGAAGGGGTGTTGGAGAAATGAGCATGTAATGCAAGGCCTGAGAAATTCAGTCATTATAGGGTTAACTATGCAACTTGTTTGTTTACCTATGTTAGCCTGGAAGCAATACCTGGCAGCTGGCCAATTGACTGTAGACCCGGGAAAACTAAAGGTGTACTGTCTTGCTAATTGGTCAATGATATCAGGTGTTTCCTTTCAGGGGTCAAGAAGAAGGAGAGATCCTCCATTGCAATCTCTCACTCTCTATCACTATGTCTTAGTGTGAAGACGGAGCACAATGCAGCTCCTTAGAAAGCATGTTTTGTTTATTTGTAGCTAATCCCGTTTACCTTTTCCCTTTAGTAATAAACTTCTTTTAAACTCAAAGAAGCAATCTCTTCTTTCCAGAAAAGCAAGATTCATTACTCTGATTTTTCTGATTATTGGACAAAAGTCCTAACAGTATCAAGTCACCCAGAGGGTGCTGCCTAGGGATGGCAGCCTCCAGGTGGGACCTGGGGATCCCCTGGAGTTGGTGCTCATCTCCAGAGTACAGAGATAACTTTCCATGGAGAAAATGGATGCTTTGGAGTTTATGGCATTGTACCTCACTGAGGTCCCTGTCCTCCCCAGGTTCTAGCCCCAAATCTCCAGGAGTTTCCCAGCCTGGCTCTGGATCTGCGGCAGGTGGTATGTTAAGGTACTAGGCAACCCTAGGCTGCTGCCAGTAAAAACCCTGCCTTTTACTGATAGAAACTGTAAGAAGCCCCCGAACATTCTAATCTCCTCACAGTTGACACCTGGAGCTGATGCCATTTCAAAAGGTATTGGGAGGAATTCAATGGTCCCTGAGGTTTTTTTTTTAACTTTCTGGATTTTTCTGCAGACCGAGAAATGGGCCTGACTATGTAGGAAAAGCTGTTGGGGGAGAGTGAGCTCTCTTTTGGCAGATATAAGCATCCACACAGAAAAAAAACCCCTCTCGGAATTAGATATATAGATATTGCCATTTATGATTCTAACCACATAAACAGAAATCAACCATGAATATATATTCATATGTTAACTTTGGTTCATTTATGGCTATTGCTTAAAATGCATGCTGGGAGAATAAAAAAGTGCTAACATACCACTATTCTGCTAAGGCGTATGGCCTTGACTGCCCAACTATTCCATGGGGTTGCTGTTGCTGTTGTTGTTGGAGCACTGCTGAGTAGCAGCAGACTGCCAATTGAAAGTTCTGCCTCACTTTTAAAGACATTGCCTCCCTTTCTTCCACTTTCCCTACATAGTGACAAATGGGCTAATTAAAAACTAATCTTCCAATCACAGTGGGCATCATATAGAGGTGCTGAAGGTGCTCATAGGCCTGTCAAATTTGTTTTGCAATCTGTCTTCTGAAAATGAAACAAATGTTTCTTCAAATGGCAAGCCAAATGGGGTGAGTGGGCTATCGTGGAGGGAAGGAGAAACCCTTGACCTTTTATCGAAAGGGGGAAAGGTATGTGGCACAGTAAATTGTGCTGTGATCTGAAAAGGAAACAGCAAGTTCAAGCCACTTGCAAAACAAGTTTAAATCACCATACAGTCACCCTGTGACATACAGCCTGGTTGCCCTTCAATGAACAAACAGATCCTTATGGTGTGCATGCTGACAGACAGGCAAAACTGCAAAGACTGGGGGGGGGGGGGACCAGGAATTGCTCCTCCTCAGCAACAGGCAGCCCACTGCCCTGGATACTGATGAGGAGGGCAGTAGCCTGACACAGCAAAAGAACCAGCACTTTGAAGCAAATCAGCAACTAGTGGAGTTCTTCATTCAGTACAGTTATGATCTAATCTGTAATCCAGGCAACCAAAACTTGCATCAACTGAAACTTCTAATCCTGTTTGAAAAATGACAACTTGAACGTGATTTTGTCTATGTGCATGTGACCTATGTGTAGGTCAGAATTATCCATACTCTGCAAACCAAATGGAAGTAATAATTTGTGCTAATTTCTTATTAATTTTGTCAAGAGACTGATTATTCTCTTGATATTTACTTACTTACTTGTAGTGGATTATATAATGTAAGTCAAATTCAATCAATAGGATGGGACATCCAATAAACAATGCAATAGGGTTTGGTCTACAGTAATATGAAAACTAACAGAAATCTAAAACAGAGCTGAAACAAACAATAGACATTTAAACATGACACGTTAAATCGTGTAGAAACTACATAGTCAGAGCATACTTATGGTGATAGACAGCAATTCAGTAGTATAGGCCTCAGTCCCTGTCCCTTTACCAATAAAACTTTCTGAACCATTACAATCTTATTACCTGTGCCAAAAAAGCCCTCTTGAATAATTCTGTTTTGCATAATTTGTAGAAAGCCAGAAGAATGGGAGCTTTCCTAACATCACTAGACAGGTCATTCCATAAGGTGGGGGCTGCAACACATGAGTATGGGAAGTTATTGATTTTGCTTATTTGTGGGATGGCATCTATAGAAGACCCTACTGAGATGAGTAAAGATGTTATGGAGGAGAAGAGAGGCAATCCTGCAAATATGGACCAAGACCATGGAAGGGCTTTGTATATGATAGTCAATACGTTCAAATGAGCAGCAAAATCAACAATGGAAGTGGAAAGTATTGGAGTCGGGAGGCGAGTGGTAGTGATTTCATAGCAAAGCTCTTTATTGAGGGTCAGATGGAACATGGAAACCCCGGGCTCAGAGCCCTCTTTTATGCCGGTCGGAGACAATGCCCCGACCTCACCCTCAAGTCCTGATAGGACCTTAAGTCCGTGGTTGCAGTTCATAGGTCCCCCAGCGGGAGACCTAGGCACGTAATTGGTGGTCGCTCAGGATCCAACTGGCTGTTGTTCTACCTGGCCGAAGCTCAGGTAGATTCTGACCTTGTGCGCTGACCATGTGGCGGTCGCCATTGCAAGAGGCCAGGCGACCGCAGTCTTAGTAGACAACAGAAAGGAACTCAATCCACCTACTTTGAGCCAATGGTATGTTAAGGTATGGGACCACTATATATAGTGGATAAGATCTCAGCAGGATTGAATGTTCAAAATTCTTATTCAGCCTATATGTATTTATATGGCAAATGGAGTTCAGTAATAGAAAGAATAGATAAGAATCCTAGTAGCAAATCTTCATATGAAAATCACAATGGTTATAAATTAATGTCATCTCCATAATTTTAAGGAATGGAGAAAATTCTTTAAAGCTGAATGTTTAGTTGTATGTTTAGAAAACAAAGCATTATAATATACCCTGTTTAATTATTGTTGACAAATTTAATTCTAAAAGCTATTTGTTTGTATTATATATAAAAAATAATAAAAATGTTTATTTTTTAAAAAGTGAGCCAGGTCACTGATGGATTGCCAGTGGAATGATTGGAAATGATATGCATGGTCTGCCTATCTCACAATAATATATTTAGCTTTAGTGTTCTGTACTTCAAGGGGAGACCTACACAGACTGCATTACAGTAGTCAAGATGTTATGATCATGTGGTGCCTCCTGCTCCCATATGAATTTGTCTGCTTGTTTGGGTCTTTGGCAAAGGCTTTGCTTTTGTTCCAGTTTGGTGTAGTGTTTAAGTGTGCGGACTCTAATCTGGGAGAACCAGGTTTGATTCCCCACTCCTCCACTTGCACCTGCTGGAAGACCTTGGGAAAGCTATAGCTCTGTACCAGCTGTTCTCTCAAGGACAGTTGTCTCAGAGCTCTCTCAGCCCCACCTACCTCACAGGGTGTCTGTTGTGGGGAGCGGAAGGGAAAGGAGTTTGTAAGCCACTCTGAGATTCTAAGTGAGTGAAGGGCAGGATACAAATCCAATCTTTTCTTCTTCTTCTTCTTCTTCTTGCTCTGTGTACCACACTTTCTGATTTGGTATGAAATGCAGAATTCAGTATCTTGAGAATTTAACTTTCTCATTGTTAAGCATCATGAAGAGGAGGCTACCCACAAGGTATATAAACAGGAAACTTTATTGTTAAGGGGAAAAAATTGAACTAGGGTTGCCAAGTCCAGGTTGGAAAATACCTGGGGACTTTGGAGGTGGAGCCAGGAGAAGGCAGGGTTTGGGGAGGGGAGGGGCCTCAGCACGGTACAATGCCATAGAGTCCACTCTTCAAAGCAGCCATTTTCTCCAGGGAGCTGATCTCTGTCAGCTAGAGCTCAGTTGTAAAAGCAGGGGATCCCCAGGCCCCACCTGGAGGCTGGCAACCCTAAATTGAATTTAGTAGAATGAAACCACTCTTCCTAAAAGGCTTAATTCCAGCAGCTCTGGCTCTGGCAAGCTGGGAATGCTAATATGTACCATAACTCTGGGGAAATCTGGACCTTTCCAACACATCCCCTCTTTTGATTTTAACTATCTTTTTTTCTGAAGAAGCTATAAGGGAAAGTATGCAAGTAGCTTCCACCCTTTTGCTGCTTATGTGCCTCTGTTTTCCAGTTCTGGCCAACCAGAAGCAAGAAACTGGGGGTAACTGACAAGAACCAGACATTTATTTTAAATGTTTTAAAGGTAAATGTTATTGTATTAATTTAATACAATGAAATGTATTAAACAGCAATGTATTTAAACAGAGTGGGTTGCCTGTATTTAGGTTCTGGAGGCTTGTGCTGATTCACTCTCCCCCCCCCCCACACCCCCCCCAGCCTCTCATTTCTGGCTTTAGGCCCACTCAGCTTTCATTTTTTCTTTGGCAGCCTGTAGCAAAACCAGTTCTGACTTACTGCTGAAAATAGAAAGCTTCTGTCTTCTTCTGATAAGAGAGGCTTAACATAAAAGCCAGCGGTGAAGTTTGCAACTGAATAGTTGCATTCCGAGCTGTACAATACCACAAAGCACAAACAATAATCCTATGAAATAAGAGGGTAATCATGCTTTCTCTGGTTTCCCTTTGAAGGCTGATGTCATCAACAGAAATTGTTGGTTTCATTGGATCATAGCTAAAGCTTTAAGGCTTGCCTCAGAAACATAATTTGTAAAGTGACGGAAGCTAATTGTCCTTTGAATTTGCCCTTCATTGTTGAATTTTACGAATAGGATTTTATGTGAGTCTGAACCGCTGCAACCTTTTGAGCATGTCCCCTGATACTTCTAGCATTATTCCCTTGTTTATTTTAAAAAAATTCTTAGGAAAGTTCCTGCCTCCATTGCTAGCTGTTTTGAAAAGATGATTTGACTTTGGAGATTAAACAGAATGCAGTACAGAAAATACTCTTTTTCTGTTGTTAGGTTTTCCTGAAGCTGCTGTAGCCTCTGATGACTTTGCAAAAAACTATTTCCATTACAAAGACTAATATCTGAGCTATTTTTTTAATTAACCATCTTTGAAACTGTAGTTATGGAAATAGCATAACACATTAACACACTGCATCTGAGTGAGATAGACAGGCCAGTACTATTAACAAGAGATAGCATACTATATGTGTAAATTGGGGAGAAATGGTGAAAATTACCTGGCTTCAGTATACACTCTTCAGCAACTTATAACTCTCATCTACAATTTCAATATGAGTGTCACACCCCCAAATTCTTTGGTTTATATTGTATGAGCTACAGAAAAATCTTCATTAGGGTTGGGCACAAACTGGCTCACAAACTAAAGTTTGTCACAAATTTTGGTCAGTTCATGTTTCATGAAGTGATGTTCATGGAAGAGCGACTGGCATGAACATTTCAAGAACTTCCATGCTGTTTGTGGTGGTTTGTGAATGGATACATTTGCAGACAGACTGTCACAGCTCAATTAAACAGACTACAAAACATCAAAGCAACAGGGGGCAGAATTCTGCAGCCTTGGGAACACCAATAAGAGCCCTCCAAAGCTTAACAGGCCACCAATAACAGAGTTACCATTCTGCTCTATGGGATCAGAATGCTATATATCAGCTCACCCCTGCAGCCTGTCCTCTGTGGGCTGTTGGCAGTTAGACAGAGAGGCAGGGAACTTGTTAAAAGCAGGGTTTGGGTATTAGCTGTCTCTCTGCTCTGTCTCTCTGCTGTTTGAAAAACTGGTGCTGGAAGTTTCAAGAGGGAAATGAAGTTTTCAATCTGCATACTAAAAACTCATGAACTTTTAAACATTTTAAAAAGAATTTTGTTGAAGAGGTTCTGGAACTCCATTCTGGTGCATTCCCCCAAGGAAAAAAAGCCCTGCCCTCGGTCACAATGGCTAGTAGGGGATATATCTAGTAGGGCTAATAGGGGATCTATCTTTTAAAGCTGTTTATTCCTGTGCCCATCACTACATCCTATGATAGCAAATCCCACATTTTAATCACTCTCTGTGTAAAGTAATATTCATTGGATGCTGTGACGGAATTAAAGATCTGGGACCAGCAGCCTGTCAACAAGTAACACTGCTGAGTCACATGATTGAGTGAGGAGGGGGCCACTTGGCTCGGAACACTCAGTGACTGACACTCAGTGGGCAAAACTGACAGTTTGGGTCTGACAGTTGGAGAGAGAGCAGAGAGTGAGAGTCTGTGAGGGAACAGTCTCTTAGTAGCTCTGTGAGGATTCTGAGTGTCTCTCTGTAGCTCTGTGTGAGCAGCCAAAAATACCAGTTAAAGCGGATAACTGGGCGCTGGATAGTTTGGTTCACAGGACAGTGAACAGACTAGTAAAATCAGAACACATAAGCAGTCACAAACCTAAAATACATCACTCCTGAGGAACCTGAGATAGGAGGTTAAGGGAGGGCTGAGGCAAAGACTGGCAGAGTCTGGACAGCTGGTTGGTGGCCAGTTGGGACGTAAGGGCCAGGAAACCAAAGCCAGAAGGCTAACCCCTAAGCAGGACAGGAGAGTGTACTGAGGAAGGTGTTGAGTGAGTTTATGTACGGTTAAGGAAACAGCAAACAATATAGCCTACTGCCTAAGTATCATCTAAGCGAAACGTGCCAGCCTATACAGAAACAAAGTGTCCACTGTATATACATCCTCCATCCCCTGTTTGGTTCTGGAAATAAAGTACTGTTGTGTTTTGAACCAAAAAGCCTGAGTGCCTGACTCTTAAAAACAAGGACAAAGATATCTAGCAGTAGTCCTCAACTTACGTATAAAGCAATTTAAAACAAACCCCAAAGAGACGAGTAAGAGTGAGGAGGGAGCTGGTCAGAACACTAAAGTCGAGCCTGATCAGTCTCCTCAGAGAACGCCACAAAACGGCAGATGAGAAGGCCGCGCGTCATAGATGCCCTCAAGTTCTAGTATTTTGGGAGAGCAAGAAAAATTCTCTTTGTCTACTCTCTTCCCCCCATGCATCATTTTATAAACCTCTATCATGTCCCCCCTTTAATTGTCTCTTTTCTAAACTTTTCTAAACCAGACTTTTCAGCCCTGCTTCATAGGGAAGGTGCTCAACCCCCCGAATCATCTTGGTTGCCCTCCTCTGTACTTTTTACAGCTCTGCAATGGCTTGTAATGCCCTGTCCAGATTTTCTTTTTCTTTTAAATTTTTTATTGTTCTTCTACATACCACAAACCTAAAATCACTAAATCCTACAAACTAAACATAAAAAGCTAAACAAGGATCATAAATTTACTTTTTTTTACAGAGTTTAAACAAAGTTCCTTTATTATTAAAAGAAAAGATATAAAGAAGCGTGATATTAAGCTTTCTTATTTAAGCTGGTATTGCATAAGTAAAATCAAGCGCCAGTTTAATTTTTTCAAACTTTCAAATTAGGTACAGTATTAGTTTCCCTTCTTCCCTCTTCATTTCGATTTATCAAAGTCCCATTTGACTGCCAGATGCTTTGGGGCAGCCGCCCCTTTTTCAGATTCAGAGTCCTCTGAAGAACTACTCGTTGTAGTCTCAGAACTTTCCCCGTCATGTATAACGCCTTCTTCTTCTTCTTCCTCTGCTGTCATAGTTTCTTCTGTAGATCTTTGTTGCAATTCCAAAAAAGTCTTTGCACTTTTAGGAGAGGTAATCTTTTGTTTGTTCTCTTTGTAGTTGAACACCAGTCCTTCAGGGAAAATAAGGAGCACTCTTTCTGCCAGTCTTCATCCGTATTCTGCTGTGTGAACAGAGCTTTACCTCTTGAAAGGAGTCTCCAAGTCACTTGCATTTACACACATATCTTTTGGCACGTCTAAGCCATCCCCTTCCTTAACCTGACCAAGAACACACTATTGCTATCACACCCACAAGGAAACAGATGTATATGTCTAAAGACAATGATTTCAGCATCCTTTCTGATCATACTTACACTAGGCATGCTCTGTGTGCGTGTGTTTGCGCACACACATGTGCAGTTCGGGCAAGAGTTTCCTCACAAACGGCTGCATTAAATCTTGCTATTAGTGTACTCAAGATTGTATGCTAGAGGTTGTGTACTAGAGGTTGTGTGCAGACAGAACTTTTTGTTGTGTTTGTCTGTTAACTATCCCTTCTTTGCCTACTATTTGTTGTATGTTGCTGTTGGGTAAGTTTTTGATAGGGAATTGCAAATCCAAAGAAAGGAAGGTACGTGCAAGTACCATAATAAAACACAACTATAGCCCTCTCCCTTCCCATGGCACAGTTGTTGGGTATCTTGTGGCACCAGACCAAGAGCTTTTTTTTAACCATCTGGATTTTAATTGATTGTTGTAAAGTTTTTTCATTCTCTCCCCACTCCTTATGTTGTTTTTCATCTGGCCTCATTAATAGGCTGGTGCTTGTTTTTTGTAACTGCTAAATAAAATAAGTCCAGTTTATTTACTACTGTTTTAGTGCTGCTATTATTTTGAATTTTCTTTTAGTATTTGTATTGTCTGGTTATTTTCTGTACTGATTTTCTCTTGATTAGATTGTGATATGGCCTGTTTTAATTGGACCATTCTGTGGCAAACTGCCTTGGGCAGTAGATACGTAAACAGTTCAATATAAATAATAAAATATCTTGCAACCTACCAGTAGGTCAGTTAGTCCTTTTCCAGTTGGCAGATAATCACCCATTTTAAACACAGTCAGAATATGCTTAAAGCTATGGTCTGTCTTTCATGAATAGATAAAATGCTTGCTCAGAAAGATTATATGTACAAACCAGTAGGCGCAAAACCACATAAGATTTGACTTTTGATAGGAGATTTGTAAGAGAGTCCCTGGTACACTGTGTACTAACTAAGAGCAGTTTACAGAAAAGAAATGTCTAGACTATTGTCATCATACAGTACCCTCAGTGTTTCTGTCATCCTTCCTGGTCAAAGCATTGCAAAATAGCAGGGGTGTTTAGACTGCAACCTGTGTGCATGCACTTGAAAATCAGAAGGTCTTACAAGTAAATATGTCTCAGATTACCACAAATAACATACCGTTGTAAACATGTTCTTTGACTTCCATAGCACTGGAGACCAGGGCAAAGTCCTTATTTTAAACTGCTTATGTTTAAAATAGTGAACAATGTGAGCAGGTATCAGTTCTGGGGCTGGGATTTTTTTAAAACTCCTGATTTGGAGCCAAATTTTTATCTCAGATCAACAGCACACATTGCCCTGCATCCCCACAAACCCTTTCCAGGTATACAATGATGTGTTCAGTTCACTGAAGACTGCAATCTGACCCACAAAGAACAATTTGCCCTTGGGAAAGACAAGACAAACAAGTAATGTTACGAGGAGAAAAAACAGCAGCATTCCTCTTGGTATGCTGAAGGACTCAGGTCTATGATACTTGCTTTCTAAAAGGTTTGTAGCACTGTTCCTGTGTTGTCCCTTGGAAGTTCAGGGAAGTTTTTGTCAAGTGATTTCCACAGCAGAGAGAACACTTGAGGAGACAGTTTTATAGTGTTGATGAATATTTGGTTATCTGCAGTTTTAAAGGTTGAGAGGCAAAACGGTTGTGTCATGGGAGTCTCAGTTGCTTTCCACACAACAGATTGTCATGGTTAGGCTACCTAATCTGGAATTATAGAAAGTTCCTTGCTAATCTTCAATGGAAAGATTTTACATGTCCAAAGGTCTCCCTGCCTGAACTGACAGAGACATTCTTGGACTTGGCACTGAGGACCCAGAGGTTTGTTGTTTGGGGGGATCTCACTGTTCATGCTGAGGCTGCCCTAGTAGAAGCAGCTCATGACTTCATGGCTGCCATGACACCCATGGGGCTGTCCCAGAACATTCTGGTACCTATGCATACAGCCGGTTATACTCTTGATTTGGTTTCCTCTTTGGATAAGGTATGGGATTTGGTAAGGGGGGGGGCATTTCCACTTTGCCTTTGTCATGGACTGAGTATTATCTGGTGAGATTTAGATTCATGGACACTCAGAACATCTGCAAGGGTGAGGGGGACAGTTAGGATGGTCCACCCTAGGATGCTGATGGATCCAGAGGGATTCCTGAAGTTTCCTGAGAACTTTCCAGTCAGTGGGGTTGTTTTTTCTGTTGCAGCCCCAGCTGACCTGTAGAATATGAAGTTGACCCAGGCTGTGGACACAGTTGCTTCTGAGTGCCCTCTCTCCTTCCATGGAGATTGGAATTTACCTTGGTTTACTGAGGAGCTTCAGATGATGAAACAGTTGGGCAGACAAACTGAAAGTGGAGAAAACTTGAAGCAGATGCAACCAAACACAGGTGAGAGCACATCATGCCTGTTCTGTGGCAGTAACAGTTGAAAAGTGGGCTCACTTTTCTGCCAGATGGCATAATGCCATCTGGCAGAGTTTTTCCAGGTTGTAAAAGAACTTTTGTCTCAAGCCATGGAGAACATTGACCCAAACTACATACAAGCCTGCTATAATTCTTTTGCAATGCATTTTAAAGATAAAATTGCTTGCATCTGCAGTTACTTTGATACTACAGTTGGACTAGTTTAATCTCAGGATGTTATTGAAACTCAGTCTGGTCCTAGTTTACAGGTGACTTTCAGTTGGTGAGGCTGATGAAGTGGGCAAAATGCTTTGAAATGTGTAGTAGAAGCTGTACATCCACCACATCCATTCTCGACCCTTGCACCTCATGTCCAATAGTATCATGCTGGGCTGAGCTGGTTGACTAGGTCAAGGAGGTTATAAATGCCTCTCTTGGGGGGGTGTAGTTCAGACCTCTTGATAGAGGCAGTAGTGGAACCTCTCCTGAGGAAGGCATCCCTTGACCCAAATGACCTAAACAACTACTGCCCAGTGGCTAATATTCCATTATTGGGCAAGGTGCTTGAGTGGGTGGTGGCTACACAGCTTCAGGCTGTCTTGAAGGTGACACGTTACCTAGACTCTTTTTAACTGGATTAATGCCTGGCTTTGGAACAGATCACCTTGACATATGACCTTTGTAGGGAGAGTGACAGGGGGAGAGCACCCCTGTTTGATTCTCGTAGACCTTTCAGTGGCCTTTGGTATCATTGACTATGGTATCCTTCTGGACAGACTGACTGGGCTGGGATTAGGGGGCACTGTGTTTTGGTGGTTCTGCTGTTACTTGACAAACTGGTTCCAGAAGGTGGTGCTAGGGGACTGCTGTTTGGCTTTATGGCATTTAGGCTATGGTGTTCTGCAGGCTTCCATGCTATTTAATGTCTACATGAAACTGCCGGGAGAGGTCATCCTGGGATCTGGAGTGAGATATTACCAATACGTGGATGATGCCCAGATCTATCGCTCCATAATAGTTAAACCAGATCGGTCTGTGGAAATCCTGGATAGGTGTCTCAGGAAGGAAATGGGATGGATGATGTCCAATAAACTGAAGCTCATCACATTTATATCAACCATGGGAGAATTACAGAGCTTTCTCACTTGATTGTGAGATTCTGTTGGGAAAAATTCATCCTCATTGTTCCCTTAAGTCACTGGACCTTTTCTGTGAGCTGCCCAGAACAGCTCATGGCAAAATGCTATTTGCAGACCATTTCTGATATTCTTTAAAACTAGGATTGATCATTGTGATGCACAGTTTCAAGTTCTGTGCTCCCGGAGCCTCAGCTAATTATTTTTCAGATGGTGGATTAGAATGTTGGGGGGTAAGGAGGAGTTTGGCAGTTTAACTGCTAGCCACCTGACAAGGGTTGGGAGTGGTTGAATGTTGATAGCAGAAGGTTTGTTGGTTGGACTGGGAGTCCATTAGGGGCCATAGGCATTAAAGATAGGCAGGACTTGAGTTCTGTTTCTGTCAAAAACAGTTGAAATTAAAAGCCTTTCTCTTCCACACTTTAAGTCTGAACCAGTCAAACAAGAAAGCTATGTAGAGACTGTTATACTTCCTCATGCCCCAGCTGTCCAGTAACTTTGTTACTGTAATGATGAGAGGGCTGGAGAAAAGGGAAAAAAAGAAACAAGCAAGCCACAGACCACTGAAACAAACCTGGTTTTTAGTAATTTTCATCAAGCCTACTGAGAAGTTTTTTCAAGCCCCTAATCCCTTCATAATAGACCAAGTGAATGCCAGGTGGCACCCTAAGTCCAGACACTGCCCTCATTGAGGACTGCAAGACTAAGTGGTCACAAAAGCCTCATTTATAAAAAATAAAGTATAAAAACAAAATAAAAGAAGTTAGTAGGGTGTGAAATTTAAATCCCTAGTTTCTATGTCTAGAGACAGGGTGTCGTCACAATCATTTTCAAGTAGTCTGGGTTATGTTTGTTTATTTGCATAACATATCTGTGTCATTTGAGAAGTAGGACAGTCTGAACTGAAACAGAATAAATCAACAGACTCGCCCAGGTACAGGTTTTGCAACACCATTTTAAATGAAAGGCTACTACTCTTTAAGATAATTCAGCACTGACTGATGAAAGAGTGTAACAGACCTGAAAACCAAAACTTTTGGAGGTTAGATGCAGCATAAGGAAAACCAGTAATCCTACTTTTGCCATAATAGTGCTAATTAAACAGACTTAAGTTTGTAATGCAAGTGTACTTTAAGAGAGCCATGGTGGAAAGGAAATGAATATGCTGTGACACCACATTTGTGTAGGGGCTGGAAAGAATGGGTTGCATTTAATACATGCAAACTTTTGAATCAATTAAATTGGATTTTAAAAGCAGTATTATCAGATGGACGAAAATCCATCTGGTGACAATCCAGTGGCTGGTATTTGGTGTATTAATGGAGTTGACAGGAGGGTTCAAATGACCATTGAGGAGAATAATTATAACTTGAAAACTATACCTTATGATGGCTTCAACCACAGGTAAAAACAAGGCTTCCAACAATGATGTATTATAGCTGTTTCTTGTCTATGTTGCTTCAGGCTGCAGGCTGCAGGTGAGTGCTCATATTATTGAATGTTCTTCTACTGAAATGCTTTCCCTGATATCTAGTTTTCTATATAAAAAGTTTTTTTAAAATGTGGGGGTCATCATAAGTTAAAACAGTCCAGGAAAAAAAATCCTACCTTATTTGTTTTTTGCAAGGAACTACCTTACTGTGTTTGCATTACCACATTCCAATTATTCCTTTGAAATCTAGAATACCAGATTGCAGCTCCAGCTTTTAGGTGGGTGCGGGGGGGGAGGTCCTGCCGCCATGTATCCCCAATCCAGTATCACAAAAGCAGACACACACAAGATTTGGAAAATTTGTGGAATGAAATGGCCACAACTTTATCGGTTACAGCTGTAAGAAGCATTGGCACAGCATGGCCCCCCCCAGATCTGGTGCTTCAGCTGGCCCAGCTCCAGTTGATGTACCCCATCACACCCAGCCAGCATAGAAAATAGCAGTGTTAGCCACATTACCTTATTCGGGGCTATTTTGGGGGCGGAACGCACCAGAATGGCGTTCTGGCTGGCATCCAAGCCTGCCCCACCCCTCCCCTCCCCACCGGCAGGAAAGGGCCCCGAATGCCAGATCTCTGCCCAGAGATTGGGAGTGAGGCCTGGCCTCCCGGCTCCCTGCACTTAAAGGGAGAGCTTCCTTTAAGTGTAGGGAGCCGGCAGGAAAGGGCCCCGCATGAACTAGGAGAGCTAGGAACTGAGGGTGGGGGCTCTGCTGGGCTTCTCCTGCATGCCTGCCTCCCCACTGAACAGAACACGCATGCCCCCAGCCTACTCCCTCTTCGCCAGCAGCACATGCAATAGCCATGTGGGGCAAGAACCAGCATTTCTCCTGCTCCCGGGGGCAGCTGCTGACTCAGGCAGGTAAAGGCACTCAGCCCCCCCAAGTGCAGGAGTCTCTCAGCTGGAGCCCAGGCCTGATAGGCATGAGGTGAGGGGGAGAGAGAAGGCACTGCTGGCGGGGTTCTCTGACTCCCTGGAGCATCGGGCGCCCTTTGCCCACTAGCAGAGAAGCGGCACTGGAAGAGCACGTGCAGTGTGGAGCAGAGCTGGCTTTGTGTGGGGACCGATCTGACCCTCCATCGCCCTCTGCAGCCCAAACGGGGCTGTCACTCCTGCGTGCTTACTCCTACAGGTTATCCCAGGAAAGTGGCTGAGAGCATGCCAGTGGCGTTGCCTGTTGACTGTGGAGTGGACAGGAGGTGTCGTCACTCCTCCACCTTTGTGCATGAAGCCAGCTCATGTGCCCTCTGTGTTCCTCACCAGGTATGAATATAGCCTAGTCCGGCAGGTTTGTGTCAGGGTGCCCTTCGGATAGACCTTTCTGCATGTGGTGCTCCTCTTGCTTTCTCCAGATTTTGTGTGTATGATCTGGTGAAATGTGCCTCCCCAAGCATGTCTGTGTGAGACAGAGACCTGCACGGGTAAACGTGTCATTGTTTTGGGTGAGTGCATGCGTATTCGGCCATGTGTTGTGCGCAACATAGTGTGCATGTGTGTTGCATGCATACCGCAGCCATGAAGCAAGCATGTGGGCTGAGCGCAATTTTCGCCTGCTTCTGTGCACGCATGCCCTCGCTGTTTGTATGTCACATTGGGATGGGGCAGGTGTGATAGTCGGTTTACATTCCTGGTCAGTTGTGGCGATGCACCTTTTACCTGTGAGCAGCCCTGCGTATTTTTTTACCAGCTCCACGGCTCGGGTTGGTTCCATTGATCAGTTTGCAGCCAGGGCGCCAGGTGGGTTTGTTTCCGAGGCAACTGGTCTCTGTTGACAACCCCCCTTCCTTCCCTCCACCCGGGCCTGTCTTTCCCCCTTCCCAATGAATCACAGTGGCTGGTCGTGCTACACAAATGATGATGACAAAAGCCTCTCTCCAGCTGGCAACAGCTTTATACCCAGAATTAAACTTTGTTGGTCTTTAGAGGTGCCATTGGACTCAGAACTTTGTTCTGCTGCTTAAGACCAACACAGCTACCCACCCTTTAAGTGCAGGGAGTTGGCGCAAAAGGGCCCCGCATGCCCAATTCCCCCACTTGGCAGAGCACCCCTCCCAAGGCCCAGGAATGATTTACAGGAGAGGAATCACTCACGTCGAGTGGCTGCCCAAACACCATGCCTGCATCCCCATCTCTTTGCCCTCTTTCCTTCCTTCCTTCCTTTCCAGATCTGCACATCCCCCCCCCCCCCAGCTAGCAATGCAAAAGAATCCAATGGCACCTTTAAGACCAAGGTTTATGCAGGTGCAGACTCTCCCTCCTCTGTGAGGGCAGATCTGCACTGTCAGGGGTGCAGCCTAATATGCTAATGAGTTTCTGCTTTTGGGTGTGGCCTATTATGCTAATGAGTTCCTGCTGGGCTTCTTCTACAAAAAGAGCCCTGGCCTTATTTATTAATAAAAGTGGGCAATTATGAGTATTAAATGGCAATAGGCATTAAATATGGGACTATTAACCTTTGTATATGGGAGTTTGATTTCCAAGAGCCCAGAAATAGACACTGAGGCTAGATTACTAACGAAGTGATTCTTTACTAAAGGATTCTCACACATACAATATAAAATCAAGCATACACACAAGCAGTACAAATCTAGGAATTCAGAGAGAAAAGTACAGAGACGGTTGAATTAACAGGAAGTATTGTTGATGGGGGTGATACATTACCTGTCCAGCAAGACAAGTTGACTCTGCAGCAAAAAAAGGGGTACAAGTAGGGGAAAGGGATGTGAGTTGGCCAGCAACACACATGGGAAGTTTCAAACAGCGTTAAGAATGGAACCAGAAAGATAGGGTGGGGTTAGGAAGGTAAAAGTGAGCGAGCGAGAGAGAGAGCAATGGCTGGATGCTCTCTTTTTATACCTTAAATATAACCTTAGGCTACTGCCTTTTGGTCACCTGGTCCCCAGGAAATATTAAAAAACTTAAACTGTTAATGGGTCAGAAAAAGGGATTAATTGTTGGGCAAGTGAAACAATGGCTTGGCTAACAGTGACACCTCTTAGCGGAAGGGTTTAGAGTTTAGACAAAAGAGAGAAAGAAAGGTGACATTCCTGCTGCATGGCCGGTACTCGGGCTTAATGGCTAGATGTTTAACAGCTGTGCTATCTTGATGAGTGGCAGGAACACATGATGGCTTGTTAATGCATCATGAGGCACATCATTTTGTTTTAGGCTTTGTTTTAGTGCTTTACCTGGTGATGTTAATAAGTGTGGGGGGGAAATGCCTGTGTAGTGTAGAAGGGAATTCTTCATGGTGTCTGTGCAGGAATCTCCTGGCTTATTTGCAGAGTATGGCTTCCCTTTGTGATCTGCTGCTGGTTTTGTGTGTTTACGGGTCAGGGCTGCTCGTCTGCCTGCTGGTGCTGGCATAGCTGCAGAGATGTAAGAGTGAGAGGCATCTTGTAGTCCATGGATCCACATCTGGCTTGGCACACTGCTTAAGCGCAAGGTTCCCCTTGGCTAGAGTACATGCCTTCAGTCCAGTATAAGGGCAGTGCTTCATGGCTACAGTTCTGTCCATTGCCTTGACACACTTATTTCACAGTTCAGCTTCGCAGTCAAATTTAAGTGTCTTTAAAAGTGCCTTATAAAGTGGCTGCTTGGCAACAGCAGCAAACAACATAATTTGGCAAACAATTGCAAACTATGAACAACATTCAAAACAGGTTGATCCCAGACTGCTATCTACTCTTTACACTGACAGTGTCCAAAGCTCACTCCGTAGAGTGGGATGGGAGGGCAAACTGCTCCATGGCCAAACAAAGGATGGGAGCCAGAGGTGAGTAACCAGCCCCTTTCCCCTGTGGCAGCCTAACCCCAGCAGCCTTAGGACCTTGCGAGTGGTCCCTGCAGGCGGGGGAAGGCCCAATTTCCCCTCTGCTCCATGCTCAGCCCTTTCCCTGTTCAGCCTCCAGCCGACTCTCATCCCCACACCTGGCACTGCAAAAGTCAGGCCATGGCTAAGTCAGGCCCTCCCTTCTTACGGAAAGTGATATTTGAATCAAATAATCCCTAGACTATTTATGGCACTGAGGAAATTTCTGTGGTCAAGCAAATGTAAGTTATGGTCTGTATTCATTCCAGGAATAGGGAGATGGTTATTATTTTTTATCAAAAGTAAAAATTGGTCCATTTGGGCAATGAAAATGAAGGAAACACCTATGAAACACATGAATGAGTGTGTCCCCATCATTGCTGCACTTCCTATGCTGGTTGTGGCTGTTACTGCTGGCTAGGCTTTCTGTGGCAACAGTTGCCCAAACAGATAGCAAGCTAGGTGGTTGGTGGGCAGATAAAAACTGATGTTTCTGATATGCCTCAGAAACCTTGGACCTGTTAGAAACAGCATCTGAGGTGCTAGCAGGGCATGGAAGGGAGAGATTCTCTCCACCCTTTTCCTGCCAGCTGGCTTGCCTTCCAGCTTGCCTGTCTGCCTGATACTACTGCAGGAAGCCCATAAATGGTGAGGGAGAAGAAGAGGTGGAGAAAAGGGATGGACCCACAAAGAGAATGAAAATGACTGTGCCTAATTGTAAGCAGAACAAAAACAAATATGGATCATGAAGCCAAGCTGAAACAAAAATGGAACACCTCTGCTGGCTAACTTAAACTGAGACTACCTGACCTGAATAAGATTAGGAAGGACATCCAGCAATCAGCAGGATAGACTAGAAGTCAATCAGAGCTTGGAGATCCTGTGAATTGGGAAAATGCAGGGGTCCGTTGGGAAAATGCAGGGGTCCGGGAGTGAGGAGCCCAGGGGGTGGGCACATGACCAAGCCCCGCCCCCTTCTCGGCTTCCCCGAGCAGTGCAGAGGTGCAGCGCCCCGGGGAAAGCCCTGCTAGGGTCTTTATTGTTTCTAATGTTTTGTTTTAATATTGATAATTTTATCATTGTTCCTTTTATGACTGTGTGCCGCTTTTCCAGAGACTTGCTCAAGGTGGCATATAAATTTTCTAAGTATACCATTTTTTATCTGGGCACATGGCACATAAGTACTGAAGAAATTTCACCAACCCTTCAGCAGCTTCCACCCCATCAGTTTGGTGTAGTGGTCAGGAGTTGTACTCTAATCTGGGAGAACTGGGTTTGATTCCCCACTCCTCCACATGCAGTTGCTGGTGTGACCTTGGGCCAGTCACAAGTTCTCTCAGAGCTGTCCTCTCATGAGCAGTTCTCAAAAGACCCCTCTCAGCCCCACCTACCTCACAGGGTGTCTTGTTGTGGGGAGGGGAAGGGGAAGGGATGGGTGGTGCACATGTCCTGGGTATCTCAAGTCTACTTGAAACCTGGTGGTTTCAAGGGAGCAGGAAGAGAATGAAGGTGTGTTCTTTACGCTTATTTTTATTGCACAAAGTATTGGATGGGGAAGGGAATGGAGGAAGAGCAGGTCAGTTTCACTCACCTGGGGAGTAGAGCCTGAGGGGTGGGTGTTGCCTTCTGACACACTTCTGGTATGTTAGGGGGTGTGGCATATGCAAATGAGTTATGCTAATGAGCTCCTGCACCTCTTTTTCTACGAAATGACCCCTAGGAAAATGTAATGCAGAATGAGGCCTTTGCCCTTAGGTCTGAAGCATTTGGGTTGTATTGCTGCCAGCCCTAAAAGTCGCCTCTCTCCCTTTTTCTTCCCCTCTCCCTCCCCCCCCGCTTAAAATTCTCAGCTTTTAAATATGTACAATGTATTCAGAATCTTGTAGTTTTCAACTTCTGGAAAATGCCAAACTTTATTTTTTAAAAAATGGAAGCAGGGTCACTTGCAAAGATGTGTCAAGGTGGGTAGCCAAGTTAGTCTGTCTGTAGCAGTAGAAAAAAAGCAGGGTCCAATAGGACCTTAAAGACTAACAAAATTTGTGGCAGGGTATGAGCTTTCATGAGGCACTGCTCATTTCTTTGAGCAGTAGCTCAGAAAAGCTCATTCCCTGCCACAAATTTTGTTAGTCTTTAAGGTGCTACTAGGCTCTTGCTCTTTTCTATTGCAAAGTTGTGGACAGCCTCAGAATTGCAGGGGGATTCCTGCTTAAATGGGGAATTGTAATGGCAGTTAGATGGCCGACCTTAGGCCACCATAGGAAGCAGCCAAACAAAGGTTCAGTAAAAACCATATAAGGTAAAACCAATTGTTAGGTCTGTGAGGACGGGGTAGTTCCTGCTCATTTGTCATACCTGAAATCTTTAAATCAGGAGTAAGCCATGATCTGCTTTGGGAGTGCTTGGATGGAATCATAGTGTAATCAGTTTTCTTCTTCATTGAGCCCAGGCCACTCTGTACAGATCTTATTAGAAGAGGAAATATTTTTCAGTTTCAGTAGTTGTTTTTTCATCAGTTTTCACCTGCAGACCTATCTATGGCAAACCATCATTTGACACTGGCTGGTTATGTCGTGCCTTTGCTCTTGAGATCACTGCCATACATAGCAAATAAAGTACAAAGCCAAACTTGTGACTTTTCCAAAATGTCACCAGCAGTCTAAAGCTACAAACAAAGGGCTGGCATGAAAGATGCTGTGAGATACACAACATCAAACTATTGCATGTGTGCCAACAAAAGCAGCACCCTGCCAGAAAGCATACATTACATCAGTGTTTGTTCAGTGTTTCTAAATATAAACATTATTGGGCCAAAGCCAGCCCTGAGGGAAACAGGCTAAATTCCAGGGATATTAGTCGTTTTGCATCCATTTTCACCAGAATTGCATAATGCTGCCATGTGTTTAAATGGTACACTGATTATCAATAGGTTATACTTAGATTGATGCTCTAGTCTTCACTAACACAATTGAATCTTGGGTGTGAATCAAGAAAGAAGTGCCAGCTGCAGTTCTTAGTATAACAAAAGCAGTATGATAAAACACAAAGTAACTACACTCCACTTCAAATCTGCCTTTCAATCATAAGAGATTTAACTGGGAATGATCATGCGCAAATATAATATCTTGCCAGGACTCAAGGATCTGAACCAGGAAATGTGTACTTTGATACTGGGATGCTGTTCAGGCGTGGAAAGAATTAAGGCTGCACATTATCATAGTGTATTCAATTGATAGGCAGCATGAATCTTCTGGATTAGCTAGTCATAGCGTCAGCCCTGGGAACTTGAGCTTCCAGGCCAATGCTGTACTGACTGCAAAGTCATCCCTGAACAGCCATAAAAAGGCCATAAATCTGTGCAGAAGGTACCATAAAACCTGATGATCAAAGAAAGTGAGAGTGGCATGCAGTGTAGAGGGTACCATAAAATCCAATGGTTGAAGGAAGTGAAAGCAGCATGCAATGCAGAGGGGAATTTCTGTTGCAGTGTGGGTTTGCCAAAACAACAGAGGGAAAAGCCAATGCAGAATTGCCCATTGACTGGACCTGATAGGATCAAATAGCTGAAGTCTGTTGGTTATTTCCCCCCATCAAAGTAGAGTTCCATGCTTTTTTGACGCAAAATCTGTTGTATAGGAAGAATTCCTACACATTTTCCTAAAGCCAGCTAGTTTTGTATCAGAAAGTAAACACAATCCTGTTTTTTGGCTTCCAGGGTGAAACAATCTGCCTATGTGCATATATATTTCTCCACAGTGCACACTAAGATATATAATCCATTCCACTGTCAAAGGATAAGAAAGAGACAGAAGCAGGTCTGGTTATTTCTGTTGGGTGTCCCTCCTTGCTAGAAAAGCAGAGGGGGCACAAACTCAGATCCTGAGTAAATACTGCTGAATTCAATCTCATGTGACAAGGAGTATAGCTGGAAGACTACTAAAACAGGCTTGCAAGCTGGTCTACTTCCATAGGTCCTCTCTTCCACTTTGCTGGCAATGACTGGAATTTCTCATATGACTGAACGTTATTTTCCTAGTTTGCCTTGCCAGGTAGGTTACACAGACCCACAGAAGAGTGGAAAGCCAGCATGGTGTGGTTGTTGAACTATGGCTAGCAAGGCATAGGTACAAATCCCCGGTCTGCACTGGCATGGGTGAATTTGGGCTAATCCCTCTCTCAACCTAATCCATCTCATGGGGCTGGTGTGAGGTTCAAATAAGGAAGAGACAAACTATGTATGCCACTGTGAACTCCTTGGAGGAAGGGCAGGATAAAAATATGATAGAAGCCTGTATTGGTCATCTCATCCAATACCACACTCATAAAAAAATAAAATCTTATTTAGAAAATCAAACACAAGTGAATACACTCAGAATACTAAACTCTGGATTAAGTATTGCCTGGATTGTAGTGAGTCACAACTAGACCACAAAATGCACTACTTAGGAGCAGAAGTATGTTTGTGAAAGAGAAGTTGCTCAAGCAACTCACAATATTTCTTAAGAATGCAAAGCTTGGACGCCAACAATGACGAAGGACTTTTCTGCATGGTCAACTTACTCCTGATTTCCTTGGGAGTCGATCTACAAGCACTGGAGTCAGTTTGGCTATGGTTGTTCTGCACGTGTAACCTTCCTATATGTTTTCATAGTTATGGAGTCAGTTTAATTTCTTCTGATGCACCTGCAATAATGAGGATTTTCAAGAGAGGGTGTTGTCATCATTCGTGGTATCATTAGTGGCATCACAGCACCCTCCCCCCCTTTTTAAAAAAGCACTAAATTATTGATAAATCACTGGAACATTGTAACTATGGCCTTTGGAGGTTATCTGAATTCCCAGTTTTCATTTTTTTAAAAAAAACGAAGTCTGTACCCCTTTTCCTCACAGAGGTATAAGGACAAAGGCATATTTCCACAAGAGAAAGGGCTAGACGCTTACTTTTTAAAAATGAAGATGTGATATTAAAGAACTTCCTAAACCTATTGTTATAATGCTCCTGTGCTATACTGATATTTTAGTGCCTTTTTAAAAAAGGAAATCACTCTTCTTCAGGGTGGGGGGAGGGGAAGTGGTTTGACAATGACAGTCCAATCATTGAAAAGTGGGCTAGAAGTCAGTTGGAGTGGGCAGGACAAAGAAGACCAACAGGAACGTCACATATGAGGAAAAGGCCAATTCAAAACCAGCTTCCAGGAAAAGATCAGGATAAAAGGGGTCTAAAAAAAAAGAAGCAGCAAAAAAGCTGAAGTGAAAATTAAACATGCAAAAATGCATGTGGAAATCATAGAATAAACTGAAGCAGTACAGAGCAAGAACTCACAAAAAAAAATGTGGAAAAATCCAGGGGTCATTTCGAGCAGGAGCTCGGGGGAGCTCAGCTCTGGGAGTTGGTGCCAGTCCCTCCCCCCCATGGGGGAATGCCTGCTTGTGTCATGGCTGCAGCAAAATGACCCTGTCCCCTGGAAAGGCCCTTCTTCCTCCGACCAGCCTTCTGAAGGCTTCAGCCACCACTGAAGCTATCCTCCCAGAATAGTGGTATTTCTGAGGGTTGGATTAGTAGCAGTCCCCTCTCTTTCTCTCTCTCTCTCTTCTTTCTTTCTTGCCTTCTGACGAACTTCCGGTGATGTCAGGTGGTGTAGCATATGCAAATAAGTTATGCTAATGAGTGATGCTGATGAGCTCCTGCACCTCTTTTTCTACGAAATGACCCCTGGGAAAATCCATCAAATGAGGTGTGCATGTGGACGGGTAACTTTTAGAGGGGCTGTTAGGAAATTCCTACCATCTTAAATAAGGTGTCAAAGGAAAGCTAAATCCATCTGTTCAAAACTGAACTTAGATTACCTTTTAGTATTAGCAATTTCTCTGTTTATTGATTTCTTTTCTTCCTTCTAAGAACAGTAAAACACCATGAATGAGACTGTGGTAAACCACATGGGGTTGCAAATAAGTTTTAAAGACATGTGGGCAGTTTATCATAATGAGTCATGCAGGTAACATACTTGATTAAATTCATGAGTTAATACATTCACAACTGTTTTGCAAGGTATGTTTCTTGCACAGTAAGAAGTCATATCTATACTCTTAAATATGAAAAGGCTGGGTTTTATTATTGTTTCACTCCATACAATAGTTTGCTAAAATGTTCACAATATATAACAATTGTTTCCAGTAAGTCAAGAGTAAAATATGGTTTGATTTTACTCATTTGGCATTCTAGTTCCAAACATCATCATCATTGTTTCATTACATTTCATAACCAGCACAAAACAGTCCAGACATATCAAAAACTGAAAATTTGGAAACTAATGTAGAAACAGAACAAAACTGAAACATTTACAAATAATTAAAATGAAATATCATACAATCTGTATCACACCTTTACATACTGTTTATGACTTCTATAGGCTGCTGCTAAAAAATTGGCACATGCCAATGTGATCTCTGGGTTAGAACCTGATCAAAGCATATTGCTTATTACAATATTTGAGAAACCTGAAAATCTTTCCTTTATAGGCTGAATAAATCTAGCTCATATTTGATTGTAATACCCACAACTAAGTAGAATATGTGTGATCATAGCCACTTCTCCAGTACCGCACAGGCAGACATGCTCAACCATTGGTGTCTTTCTGTAACGTCCTCGTACCACTTCCGAGGGAGAAATATTACAATAAGGGGGAAATATTACAACGGGCCATAGAAAAGGCCCTTTGATAAAATGGAATATCCAGTTTTGACAAGTATGAAGATCGGGAGACAATATATTTTGTTCGAGGTGGGGCTAAAAAATTTGAAACCCTGCCGATGTCATTCTGCCTCTCTACATCAAATATTCTCTGCTTGACTAGGGCCCTGGCTTGATTTGCAGCCATTATTTGCAAGGACTCAGGAGAGAAACCAAGCATGGGCTCTAATCCAGCAGGAACTGTGCCTATCCTTCAAAATTAGGGAAGTAAGATCTGCTGGACGATGATTTAGCTTGAGTCAGGTGACGACTGAATTGAGGCTTATCCTAGCCTCTATTTTTATCATTCCCAATTCTAAACATGTGATGGCTTAGAGACACTTTTAGGAAATTGAAATATAGCTCTCAAGAATTTTGATTGTATTTTCTCAAGAGGAGAAAGACTTGATGATACTGGACCCAGTGTCATCCCATACAAGAGTTGGGGTACAGTTTTAACAAGAAATAATTTGAGGGCCACTAGTATATATTGCCTCCTTTTTGCATTAAAAAAAATCTAATGATACCTTGTGAGGATTTATACTCAGAGTTTGTGACATACTGGTGGTGGACTTTTTTTGTCCCCGAAGAATGGATCATAACCCCTAGATATTTATAAGTTGCTACTTGTTGTAGCTTATAGCTATTTAAGATCCATTCACTAACTTTAGATTTTGTACCAAAGGCCATGATTTTTGTTTTATGGTAATTAATCTCTAGGTGGTTTAACTCACAGTATAGGCCAAATTGTTTTAATACCCTTTTTAGGCCTACAGGTGTCCTGGATAGCAAAACTATGTCATCTGCATACAATAAAGCTGTCAGGTGGCGATCCACTAGGGCAGGGGAGTTAGTATCTACCAGTTCCAAATTGCCAATCAGGTCATTAATATAGATCGCAAAGAGAGAGGGGGCTAACCCCTTGTTTAACTCCTTTACTAGTTGGTATAAGATTAGTAAAAAGGCTATGCTAATTGCAGTGTTTGTATATAATGTTTGGATCAGGAAGAAAAGTCTCCTGTCAATGGAGGTTTCACTTAACTTTCTCCAGAGATTTTCCCTGGAAATAGAATCAAAAGTTGATTTAAGGTTGATGAATGCTGCATAAAGAGCAGTAGTCTTATTGGAAGCATATTTATCAATCAGGTGTGCTAAAATTAAATTGTGTCCCATGGTAGAACGCTCTTCCCTAAAGCCTGCCTGTTCATCTCTTAAGAAATGTTCTTCTGTTAGCCAACTTTGTGGTTTCTCTAACAAATGGGTAGCATATAATTTACCCAGGAGGCTCAGGAGGCTCATAGGTCTACAATCAGCTGGCTCCCCTCTCTGCCCAATTTTATACAAGGGAACAATAATGGCTTATCTCCAGATTTCAGGAACATCTCCCGTTGAATCTATATGTGTAAATACTTGGGCCAGAAGGGGGCCCCACCTGTTAGCATTGTTTATTATTAATTCTGGAGGTATAAAATTCGGGCCTGATGCTTTCCCCTTTCTAAGTCTGCCAATCAAAGTCTCAATCTCTTTGGTTGTCACTGAGGGCCAAACTGGCAAATCCAACGGTGCCTCTTGTTTCAGTGAGGATAATGAATAGTTGGTATCAGAGTAGAGCTTGTGAAAAAATATTTCCCATTCCGTAGGGGAAATGCAGGTGTCAATTGACAAGAGTTTTTGAGAAGAATGGATTGATACCAGTTTCCAAAACTGAGTCAAATTCTTCTCATTGGAAGACTGAATTACTCTTTTCCAAAGCTTCTTTGTTTCCTCACTTTTTTTGATATGTCTCTTTAATTGTAAGAGGCGTTGTTGGGCATATAAGATATCATGATCCAAGGAATTCTTATAAGCTATGTAAGCATCTTTCAGGTCTCTTTTAGCTCTTTGGCAGTCTTTATCAAATCAGCTCTTTGTATAGTTCTCTGTTACCTTTCTTTGAGCAGAAGCATTCTGTATCAAGAATGGTTCTAGAAACTTCAATACAGAGTCACTTCTAATACTGAATGTATACATCCCTCCCAGCAGAAACAATTGAATATAGCAAGGTGCTGGAATGAACTTGAATCTTATATTGAAGATCTTTTAATAAACAGTCCAGCAGACCTGATCCTAATAGGGGGGAGACTTTAATGCTAGACTTAGTCCAAATGGTAAGAGTCTTATTGACAAATTTGGATCCTTTGTGCCTGATGAGGACATCAACCACAATGTTACACATTATCAACATTTATCAAAAGACCTTAAAGCAAACTTTGCTGGACTATGTCTATTGAATATGACAAGGAAATTTGATCTAGCCGTAATAAATGGCTCCACAATTGGAGACCACCCTGGAGGACTCACTTTTTTGGCAGGATCCAAAGGTAGCACTATCAATTGTTTTATAGCCAGTTCTGGATTTCTGCATATGATCACACACCTACAGGTTCTGCCAGAATTTGATGGTGATCACCTCCTACTCAAGCTTAAAATGGTCCCTGCAACTTCCTGGACTCCCTACAAACCTTAACCAGGTCCACATTTGCTATTAGATTAACAAATGGGATGCCACGCCAAGTGGTTAGTACATCTGGGGCAAAGGATAAAGGGGATTTTGGAAGATGAAGAAGCCAGTAGGTGGAGAGTGGCAATTAAAGAGTGTCCATGTGATCAAAAGCCATTTATTCCATTAGGTCATATTCTTCAGCTCCAAACTTTAATCCCTTCAGGTTAGATGATATCTAGTTCAAGTGTTATTGTCTGAGGTTATGCAGCCATCTTCAGGTCTTACTTTTCACAAGAGGAAAGAAATAGCAACATCTTCTTGCTCCTTCCACTGTAGATGTGGAAGAAAGGCATTGGTAAACTTGCTCTCATTCCCACCACCATAACATTATTGGGTAGGAGGTATGGTCCACAGTCTGAGCTGTCCATGTAGCTAGCAATTTATTTATTTACCTCATTTATACCCCACCTTTCTTCCCAGTGAAGATCCCAAAGTGACTTACAACACCTTCTCTCCCCCCAATTTTATTCTCATGACCACAGTGCTGTGAAGTAAATTAGGCTGAGGTCACCAGTGAGCCTCCATGGCAGAGTGGAGATTCAAAGGGAGAGCCAGAAATTGGTAAAAATATCCCAGTACCATTGTATTTCCTTAGCAAGCCAAACTGTGATGATATGGTGATATGATAGCCATCTTCATGTATTTGAACAGCTGTCATACAGAGGATGGAGTGGAGTTGTTTTCTGTTGCCCCAGAAGGTCAGACCAGAACCAATGGTTTGAAATGAAATCAAGAGTTTTTGGCTAAACATTTGGAAGAACTTCCTGACAGTCCGGTTCCTTAGTGGAACAGACTTCCTCATGAGGTGGTGGGCTCTCCTTCCTAGGAGGTTTTCAAGCAGAAGGTAGACCAGAGGCGTCGAACTCATTTGTTATGAGGGCTGGATCTGACATAAATGTCACTTTGTCAGGGTGGGCCATGTGTGCCATAAAATGTAACACAAGGTACCAGAGATATAAACCTTATAAAGATGATTTCAAATGCTGAATAGCAATAGCAGGCATGATTGGATTAGGTGTGATATGCAGAGGAGTGGAGATATCAGCATTGGTAATTGGACAGGAAACCTAGGTCTCAATTTGGTACAGGAGGATTCAGTCCAGGAAGAAGCGAAGAGGTCAGGCAGTACATGCCACCTGTATACCCCTTAGGGGAGGCTCTTCGGGGAAGGGGGAGGGGAATGAGGGTGACCATCGAAGTAAGAAAGGATAGATATGAGCAAAGATATAAGAAATGTATAAACGGAAATGGTTGAGACAATAAAATTATTATCATTAAATATAAATGGTTTGGCTTCAGATTTAAAAAGATATAGACTAAAAAAATGATTAAAAATATGGAATAAATATAGTGTGTCTCCAGGAAACCCACAAAGCTAAAAAGGACAAAAAACCTTTGATAAATTCGCCAGTTTGGGAAATAAAGGTTGAAGCAAGAGGATCTAAGAAAGCAAGAGGGGTGGCGATCCTTATACATTCTAGTTGGAAGATAGAAGTGTTAGATCAAATATCAGACTTAAAAGGAAGATATGCCTTTTTGAAATTCAAGATGAATAATAGGAAGTTTACAATAGCTTCTATATATGCACCAAGTACAGGACAAGTAAGATTCTTGAATAAGATATTTCAGAAACTGCAGAACTTTTATGAAGGGGAATTGGTAGTGGCAGGAGATGTTAATTATGACTTTAAGAAAAGTAAAAATTTGAAGCTTAAGAAATGGAAATTAAAGGATGCATTTATGTACGGAGGGAAAACCTTACAACCGACATACTTTTCTAATATATTTAAGAACTTTTCATATATATACTGTTTTAGTAAAGGAAACAAATGAGATAGAGGTGGTGAAAACAATAACTGAGCCTATACAGATTTCAGATCATGCTCCCTTGATAGTACAATTTAAAATAAGTGATGAGTGAAAAGAGTTTATTTGGAGATACAAGGCTAATATGCCTTTAACAGAGAAGGATCAGATGGATTTAAGAAAAGATATAGAATTTTTTTTTTAGAGAGAATAGGAACTCAGCTATGGAAGAAGTAGTTCGGGATGCAGCTAAAGCAGTTATAAGGGGAACTTATATTGCTAAGGAAATTAGAATTAAAAGGGAAAATAATAAGGAAAGAAGCAGGATAGTAAATGAAATCATATTAAAACAAAACGAACTTCAGGGGAACTATAGTAGGCAGACTCAGGAATTATTAAAAAATTTAAAAAAGATTTAGAGAACCTAGACTTTTTATCTATGTGGAAAAAAGAAATATTGATAAAAATGAATATTATAGAATTAATATGAACACAATGAAAAGAATGGCCAATTATTTAAAATTAAGAAAAGAAAAACAAAATATAGGATGTGTTAAGGGGAAGGGGGGGAAACAGCTTTATAAAAATACCCAGATAAGAGAGGAATTTGCCAAATTTTATCAGCATCTATTTAAATCCGGAGAAAACCAAAAATTAGAGGAACAATTAAATAATAAGTTAACGTTAGAACAGGGAGAGAGACTGAATGAAGAATTACATGATAGGAAATAGTAGAAGTACTAAAAGGTTTTAAAAATAGGAAATCTCCCGGATTAGATGGGTTTACAGCAGAATATTATAAAGAAATGGCGGAGATACTGATTCCAGAAATGCAAAGTTTATTTAATTATATTCTAAAAGAAGGTAAAATCCCAGACTCATGGAAGAAAGCTGAAATATTACCAATATTAAAACCCCAGAGGGACCCTTTGGATATAAATTCATATAGACCAATTAGTTTGATGAATCAAGATTATAAATTTTTTACAAAAGTATTGGCTAATAGATTGGAAAAACAGCTCCCAAAATTAGTTAAGGAGGATCAATATGGATTTGTAAAAAATAGATTTATAGCCCACCAATTGAGAAATATATTAAATATTTTGTTTTGTAAAAATAAGAAAACATTAGCCTTATTAAAATTAAATGTTTACAAGGCGTTTGACACTTTAAATCATAATTATTTAATGCAGCTATTAGAAAAATTTGGCTTTAAGGGATCGTATCTGAACATTATAAGGGAAATTTATAGGGAGGTAAAGCAGTTATTAGAATAAATGATGGACATACTAGAGAAATTCTAATTGAGAGAGGAGTAAAGCAAGGGTGTCCATTGTCCCCTATGCTATTTGCATTAGCAATGGAACCCCTAGCAGATAGGATACAAAATAGTGGTAGAATTCAGGGATTCCAAATAGGCAAGGAAGAACTTAAATTGAATCTCTTTACGGATTATATATTGTTGACACTAAGTAATCCACTACAGGCAATAAGAGAATTATTAATTATTTTAGAAGATTTTAAGTTAAGCTCAGGGCTTGGAATAAACATTAAGAAATCTGAAATAATGTTTATTAATGTAGATAGAGAAACAAAAAGAGCGATATTAGAATTAACAGGGATGAAATCAGGAGTTAAGAAGATCAAATATTTAGGAGTATATCTAGACAAAAATATAGAATGCCTGCAAAAAATTAACTATAATAAGGTTTGGTCAAAGATAACAAAGAAATTGAAGGAGTGGAAAAATAAGAATCTGAGCATTCTAGGGAAAATTAGAGCAATAAAAATGTTTATACTTCCAAAGATGGTATATTTACTTCAGGTGCTCCCAATAGAACTGGATCAAGCGGTTGTAAGGAAATGGGATGAACATATTAAAAACTGGGTGTTTGGATGGAAAAAAGCAAGAATTTTTTAAAAACTAGTATATATGCCCCAAGATGACTCAGGATGGGGGTTACCATGTATACAAGCCTACTACGACGCATTTCAGTTAAAAGTATTGATGGAGTTAGAATGGAGGAAAGGGGATAATTAGGTAAGGCTTGGATCTGAGGTAAATAAGGGAGTAGGAAGCTGTGGAATTTATACTAGGGATCTGTGAAAAGAAATAAGGCAAGCAGAGGGACCACGTTGAATAGCCTTACTTGTTTGGAAAAGATGGGAAAAGGTTTTGATACCTCAGATTTCGAAATGGACTCCACTTAGGTATATATGGGAGAAGGAGGTGAGCCCAAAATTTTGGGAAGATCTGCAGGAAGAATATTAAGAGTGAAGGATATGTATAATAGCCAAGGAAATTTATTAACACTTCAGGAGTTAAATCAAAAATTAGGAAATAGACACTGGCTAAATTTAATGGGATTATATCATTTAATTAAACAAGATAAATACAGAGAAGCGATTAAAATGAAAGACAATAATATAGAACAAATACTATATGTGAAAGAAATAAAGAAAGGTTTGGCAGGAAAGATTTACTCAGAATTGGTGAAAGATAAGGAATTTATGTCCAGAAACTTAAAAAACAAATGGAATAAAGAAAAACAAATTACTACTGAGGAGGTTAATAGGTTAATGGTGAATTTGAAGGAAATCCAGCTAGAAAAGTATAGAGAACTTGAAATAAAAATAATTTTGAAGTGGTATAGAACCCCTGCCCAACTGGCATATATGATCAAAGGGATGAAACCTAATTGCTGGCACTGCAATGCAAAAGAAGGGTGATACTCTCACTTATGGTGGGAATGCCCAAAGGTGATAGATTTTTGGGAAAAGATACGGGGGAAAATAGCAGTATTATGTAAAGTTAACCTGGATATAGATGTAGATTTATTATTTATGGGTGTATTGGGAAACCATAGAATTGAGAAACAAAATCAGAATATTTAAAGGCAATGTTATTAGCAGCGCATGAAGTGATTGCATATGGTTGGAAGGAGAACTTAAAATGGACTTTAGAAAAATGGAGTGTATAGATGAATATATACAATCAGACATATTGGAATGTTTAAAGCAAGATAAGGTATGGACTGTAAAAATGGAGGAGATAAAAAAGAAATGGTCGGTATATTTTAAATGGGTTTATAAAGGGGAAGCCAATATGATTATATTTGAAAAGTTGGAAAGAATATGCTCGTGGTTGAAAATGTAACTTGAAAATTATGATGGTGGCCACCTTAGGGGGGGAGGGAAAAACAGGAGTAAAAGAAGTATCAAAAGAAATTTGGAATTAAATTGCAATGTAATAACAATATTGGGATACAATAAAAATAAATTTAAAAAAAAGGAGGATTCAGTCCAGGAAGATGCAAAGAATAAATGGAAGTAAGTCTGAAGAAGTGAACAGTGACTCACAAAAGCACATAAAAAGGTAAAGGTTTCCCGTGCACCTACAAAAGCACATTTAAAGACTCACAAAATTGTGGTAGGGTATGTGCTTTTGTACATAACCTACCACAGTTTTGTTAGTCTTTAAAGGTGCTACTGGACTCTTACTCTTTTTACCACTAGTAGAAACCACAACATTCAAAAAACAGTGGGGGAACCTTCCAGGGCATTCAGTTGCTAATTTAAGATTAGCAGTTCTCTTACAAAGGAATTTCAAAGGGAGATTAAAGAGAGAGACTGCTGAATTGCAAATGATCATGAAGTTCAACACAATGCAAGCTTCTGGACTCAACTGAGACCTAGGTTTCTTCTCTCATTACCAGGGGTCATTTTGTAAAAAAAGAGGTGCAGGAGCTCATTAGCATAACTCATTAGCATCACTTATTTGCATATGCCACACACCCTGACATCACCAGATGTGTGTCAGAAGGCAACACCCACCGCTCAGGCTCCACCCCAAAAATCTCCAGGTATTCCCTAACTCAGAGCTGGTGAGCCAGCTTAACACTTTGACTAAAAACACTTTAGGTTTCTTTTTGTTCTTGCAGGGAAGCTACCCTACAACAAGCATGAAAATACAGATCAAGTTAAAATGCTTTTGCTTTTTCCACAGCGCATCGTCATATGTGCCAGCTCCTGGGCTTGGTACTCCCAAAACGGTGTTCCTGCACGTTCCTGCTCGAAATGACCCCTGCTCATTACCAATGCCTGCTATTGTCTTTTGGTATCTGAAATCACTTTACTCTCTAAGATATAAGGACAGATGGACTCACGAAAGCTCATGCCCTGCCACAACTTTTGTTAGTCATTAAGGTGCTGCTGTACTCTTGTTCCCTTTCACTTATAAGGAATGCAGGCTGTGCTGTTAGGTTCTCCCCTCCCCCAATCTGTTAGAAATGGAAAGGGGGATCACTCCAAGTGCCATGGGATGGACACACTCTCTCTCATACCTGGAATAAAAAATGTTTTGGTCTTAAACACAGGACTCTTCCCCCCCCCCCCCTGCAATAAAACATTTTTTTGGTCTTAAACACAGGACTACCCCCCATACCTGGAATAAAACCTTTTTTGGTCTTAAACAAAGGACTCCTCCCCCCCCCCCATACCAGGAATAAAAACTTTTTTTAGTCTTAAACACAGGAACCCCCCCCCCCAATACCTGGAACAAAATCTTTTTTGGTCTTAAACACAGGAGTCTCTCTCTCTTTTTCTGGTGTGCTCCCTCCTGCTCCCTCCCTCCCTCTCTCTGTCTCTGAAGAAAAAGTGTGCTTATACCTAGAATAAAACATTGCTGGTCATTTTAGAAGTCACACAAGATGCCATTTCTCCCTTCTCTCTGGCTCTATCCTTCCCCCTCCCTCCCCAGAAGAGGGGGGAAGAACCCTCAGCCAATTGAGGGAACACTTTCTTTCTATCCTCTGAAGTAGGAACTTGGAGATACTGGCCAGAAGGAGGTGTGATGTAAAGAACAGGAAGCAGGAAGCAGCACACAGTCAGCTGCTCTCTGGCTGGATTGCAGTCCTTGTGGGCCAGATCTGGCCCGCAGATCGTATGTTTGACACCCCTGGCCAGTAGACAGCCATCTCACAGCAGTGCAGATTATGTGAAACTGACAGATCATGAGAGAGAAGGGATGAGCCAGTACTCTGCTCTTGTGGCCCTTTCTTACATGCCCAGGGTAATGCCGATCACCACTTTGGGGTGAGGAAGGAATCTTCTTACAGGCAAAATTGACCAGGGATCCTGAATGATTTTTGTCTTTTTCTGGAGAGCAGTGATCACTGGGGGAGTGGGAGCGGAGGTAGTTGTGAATTTCCTGCATTGTGCAGGGAGTTGAACTAGAGGACCCTTGAGGTCCCTTCCAGCTCTATGTTTCTATGATTCTCCCTAACCTTTTCAGACCAGGAAACTTACATGGGAAGAAGGCTTAAATCTCCTTTCCTTTGCACTGGAGTCCAGATTTGAAGAGGCAACTGGGTTTGTTGAATTTTACAGAGAAATCATTATATCTATTTGGACCCTGATCAGAATGTTTGGGGGGGGGGGGGGAGGCAGAAGGCACATTGTTCAGCATCTGGTGAAAGATCAGTGGTTGGCAGGGGTGATTGGATAGGGAAGGAAGCAGAGCTAAATTAGGTGGGGTTCAATTTGAACTAGTGTAACGTCATTGCAGTCGCAATGAAGACTACTAGTGGCTGGGGTGGCTTATAGCACCTTCTGTCTTGCTTTACTGGGAGGGCAATCAGGGTCACCTGCTGCTGTGCTGTGCGGCTGTGCATTTACCCCCATGTATAGGTGAAGCTGAAAACTCAGAAACTACAATTGGGTGGAAGGCTGACAAAAATGCTAGTACTTGAAAGGGAATTTCAATGCACAGTGTGTCTGTGTTTAATTCTGCTAGTCATGAGGAGGGAGACATGCAAAGGCATATTTGCATAATTGATGCACTTTGTACTTTTCAACTTTGTTGGGCAACCTGGGTATGAGGTTTTGATTTTACGCACAGACTATGCACAGCCCTAGTTGTGGTTCCTTTTACTTCAGATGCAGGCAGATATCCCAAATAGACTTGTGTGATTTTGAATTATCATGCTGTTGTTTCAAACATTCCTTTTGAACAGACTTTATGACTGTTCTGTATGTGGGATTCAGAGCTTGACTGTGTGCCAGCATGCGGCTGTCTTGATAAAAGAAGAAATACCATAAATAAGAAGGCTTGATTGTGCTCCTTTCTCTTGCTTCCCCCGCCTCATCATCTTTGTATGAATCAGACTGGATTGACAACATGTCGGAAACAGAGATAATGATTTATATTAGCCGTGTTGCTTGCCCACAAGCAGTATTAAATGATACAATATTAGATACATGTGTATGGTACTCATTTTCCCCTTGCCACCACTCAAGGGGGGAATAAAAGAAAAGGGTGGGGGGTACTTTGTGGTGTACTGGAACAAGCCCCTGGTTTATGCAGCAGATGTTCATCCAGCCACACAGTATAGATGATTTCATGGATGAGGCAAGTTTACTCACCAATCACACGCGTGGCTTTGCTGCCCCCCCCCAACACTGAGTCATCATCGCTCCTTGACTGTGTGTTTTCAGTGGCAAGAGCAGAATGCTGCAAAAATAGTTATGACCTTTTACTGTCTTTTACTGATATGGTTTCTATGCCTCACTTCCAAGCTAAACTTCGTCTGTTTTCTCAAATCTGGGATTTTTTTAATAACCTGCTTCACTTTAATCAAAAGAAACATATGATTAGCAGCTGAATGTTTTTTTTTCCTTACACACATTATTTCCTCCCCGATGCCCTTTACTCATAAAAATGCAAATCTAAAGTGATGACGACAGCAAACAAAAAAGGCCTTTTCCAAAATCGGAAATGAAAAAAGGAGTTCTTTTTTTTGGTCTTTTATAGCTAATTCTATTTTAAAGAATTTTAAATTGGGAAGAAATTGCTTTGCATAGATACTGAAGCCACTGGGGTGGGCAAAGCAATTAAAATTTTTCTGCTCAGTCTCCGTGATACAATAGGCATTGTTTTGCTCTCTCTGCCCACAGCAGCCTGTGGATGGCAACTAGCAGTGTTCAAGCAGAACATTATAAAACCCAAATTGTAAAAGCAGGAAAAATAAAGTTTCCAAAACAGGTAAAAGAGCATCCAATTTTTCCTCTGTCTAGTGACCATACTTTCTTAAAATGTACAGGTAGGGAACTGCTGATTTTTGCATGCACTGACAGGAAAATACAGCAACAGGAGGTATAAGCCAGTTTAGATCCATTCTTCAGCCTAAATGAGCCACTAGAATTTGTTTAACTCAGCCATGGAGCTATGGAGGCATGGCATATACATCACTGTTTGCAGTTGGTCTGTCTGTGATGATGTATGTTGTTTGCTCCTGCTTTCTGCTCCTAGGAGGGTCATGTGATTTAATCTGGGTGCGTTGATATGTAAAAGATTCTACCTTGAAGTAGGTGCAAAGAGTTGGTACCCTTCTGGTGCAAGTGTATGTACATACAGAGATCAGTATCCCAACTGGGGAAAAGCTTTTGCTCCATTCAAGAATATGTGCTTTTGTATCTTGAAGCATCAGTTTTAATTCTCTGGAGTCTCCTGTTTGCAACCCAAAGGAAATGGGGCATTGATAGAATGCTAGCAACTAAAAACTACTTCCACATGAAACAGGGCTGCATACTAGCACAATGTTTACAAATCACAGATTTTGGGTGCTATTTTGAGGAGAGCATGCATGCTAGTGGCAATGGACTCTGGAAAGCTGCAGCACTGGTAAATGAAGGTTCCAGTGATAGCTAGGGATTCCAGTCTCCAGGTGTGGCCTGGGGATCCCTTGGAATTACAGCTGATCTCCAGAGATCAGAGGAAATTCCTGCTTTGGAGCGTAGACTTTATGGTATTGTGCCCGCTGAGATTCTCCTCCTCCCCAAACGCTGCCCTCCCAAAGCTCTACTTCCAAATCTCCAGGAGTTTCCAACCCAGAATTGGCAACCCAACTGACAGCATTGAACCTTGTGGTCCATAAGTTTCTGTTGGCTGCCATACTGCTAATGTCACATTTGACATGGATCTTGATCAAAATAGCTTTAAGGAAGTTTTGCCTAGAGAACTATGGCATCTGCATTGTTTCTCCCTGTCAGCCTTCCAGAACACTTTTTCAACTTGAGTTAATTCAGGCCACTGATTCTTATCTGAGGTAGCATGTACAACTTTGTTTGAAAGTCCTTCGTTACATGGACTATTGTTCTGATTCTGTACAATGTGTCTCGCCATGTAACTAGGTAATTTTAAACTAATGCACATAGTTTCTCTGTGTGGTGACCACTTTTTTCAGCCTTGACAGCTTCCTGTTTGTAGGCAGAGGTGCTTTGCAGAACATGTGGTTTTGCATGTGCAGTGCACACTTGGGTGGTTGTGGACTGCAGTATATTCAGAACTTCTCCTTAAATAGAATTTGACTGAGGTTTAAGGAAAGAAGTTTGTATCCAAATATGTACAGTTTTATCTTCATGTTGGCACTCTGGCCAAATTAACAGAACTATTCCTTGCTAATTATTGATGCCATTGTCCTAGAAGATGTTTATTTTATTTTTCCCATACTTTCATGCTAATGTTATACTGATCCATATTGTACCTTTTTAAATATTGAGCTTTCATGTTTTTAAAAATATGCACACCATTTTTAATGTGGCTCAGCCCACCCCCTCAGGAAGAAAAAACCTGATGCTTTATTTTTTCTATGGCAAAAGATTATTATCAGCAAGACAGCATCTGTTCACAGAAAAACACATCTGTCAGATCATAGAGATTAAATAACCATGTTCTAGTGACTGTCATTCAAATCAAAATATCTTTTTTCCTCCCTGAACACTCCTGTAACTATACTGATAAGTTTTCGAAAGTGTTTAATAAAAATGCCTCAGTCTAACTTGGGAGGTCCCTGCATGTATTCTGTTGTTTCATTTTGGGACAAGTTGCTTGAGTGAGTGGCGGCTATGCAGCATCAGGTGATTTTGTAGGAAATAGATTAGACTCATTTCCATCCAGATTTAGGCCTGGATTTGTGATGGATATAGCCTTGGTAGCCCTGACAACCTATTTGATGGTGCTCCCCTGCTGATTCTTTTGGACCTTTCAGAGATTTTTGATAGCATTGACCATGGTATCATTCTGGATAGGCTGAGTTCACTATGGTTTGGTGGATTCACTATTGGTTGGCCAGTTCCAGAAGATGGTACTGTAGGACTGTAGCTTAACCTCCTGGCACTGGGAACCCACATGCCATGACTGGAAGAGGTCTTTCAGTGATTTGGAGTGTGGTGCCACCAATATGTGGATGACACCCAGCTCTATTTATCTTTATCAGCTGAATCTGTAGAAGTCTAGAACAGATGCTGGGAGAAAGTAATGGATGGATGAAGGCCAAGAAAGTAAAGATCAGTCCAGACAAGACTGAGGTACTGGTCAAAGGAGAAGCTGTTTGAATATTGCAGTCAGCCTGTACATATAAAGGTGCTTTGAGAGCACATACTCAGAATCCATTTGCTGACAAAAAGTTCTGGCTATATTGCCCTTATACTACATAGTCCTGCTTCATAATTCAGCTGAACAAAGTATTGCAATTCCAGCTTCTCCACAGTGCAGGCATAGCCTGAAGTGTGAACCAGTTCTTCTGCATTAATGCCTGGTTCTCAAGGCCTGGTTTGTCTGGACTTCCCCTGGTCTTCTGTGAAGCAAGAACTATGCAGACTTGGCCTCTGCAATCAGCCATGAACGTAGAGTCCAGTTTAAACATCAAACTGTGTGCATAGTGGATCAGAAGGCCTTGCACTGCTCTCCTCTCATGCTATTACAGCAGGGGCGTAGAGTTTGTAAATCCGGGGGGGGCTCTCACGTGCACGCGTGCAAAGCGCGCGTGCGCGGGACCGTGTCCCCGCCGCTCCTCCTCCCCCCCGGCCCCAGGGAGGCAGGCTCGAGGCGCAGTCTTGGCGGTGGCGGCGGCAGCCAGCTGGCCGGCTGACTGCCGGCCACGCACGCGAAGCGTGGGAGAGCATGTCCCCGTCGCTCCTCCTCCCCCCCGGCCCCAGGGAGGCAGGCTCGGGGCGCAGTCTTGATGGTGGCGGCGGCAGCCAGCTGGCCGGCTGACCGCTGACCGCCGGCCGCGCGCGCGAAGCGCGGGAGAGCATGTCCCCGCCGCTCCTCCTCCCCCTGGCCCCAGGGAGGCAGGCTCGGGGCGCAGGCTCGGCGGTGGCGGCGGCAGCCAGCTGGCCGGCTGACTGCTGGCCGCGCGCGTGAAGCGTGGGAGAGCATGTCCCCGCCGCTCCTCCTCCCCCCCCGGCCCCAGGGAGGCAGGCTCGGGGCGCAGTCTTGACGGTGGCAGCGGCAGCCAGCTGGCCGGCTGACTGCCAGCCATGTGCACAAAGCGCGGGAGAGCATGTCCCCGCCGCTCCTCCTCCCCTCCCGGCCCCAAGGAGGCAGGAGGGCAGGCCGGGAGTGGGGGGGAAGGAGAGGCGGTGACGGCAGCTGGCCGGTTGACTGGTCACCGGCGGCGGGCGCTCCCTTTTGCCGGGGGTGGCTGAGCCCCCCCCCCGGGAAATTTCGGGGGAGGCTCAAGCCCTCGAGCCCCCCCGTAGTTGACGCCCATGTATTACAGGTACTATCCCCACAGTATAATGAACAGAGTTTCCAACTTGTGGAAGGCACAAATCTGGCCGGGGGAGGGCTCTCTGAGGGTGGGAGCTGTCCCAGGGCCACTCACACAGGATTAGTGGAGTCAGGGGTGGAGTTTGGTGGGATCAAGAAAGAAAGCTGAATGGGATGGAGAAACAGACAGGGAACACAACCAACAGAAAATAATAATTTCTCTAAGGTCCTTTTCATAAAGGCTCTCTAACCCACTTCAGCGTCTGAAGGCAAACAGATTCTTTTCAAGGTTTCACGCATCTTAATGGTCAGATTTGGCCTTCTAGGGATAGGAGTCCAGGATGGGTGCACCCTCCTCCTTTTTTTGGCACATTTCATGCATGTCTCAGCATGAGGGGGCAGGGCTACAGCACCCTCAGTGCTCTCTCCCCGGCACTTAGTCCACCCTCTGACTGCTTAGGTGTAGCTGGTCCAGTCCTCCCAGACTGCCTTGGGGTTGTGCCTTAGGGCTGCCAACCTCCAGGTCACATCTGGATATCTCCTGGGATTACAACTGATTGCCAGGGGAGAGAGTTCAGTTCACCTGGAAAAAATGGCCACTTTGGAAGGTGGACTCTATGACATTATACCTGCCAATGCCCTTCAGCTAGGGGTGGGGCCTGGCTCATTCCCACTTTCTGAGCAAATGGACCCCGTCCCCATGTTCTCCTCCCTCATCAGCAGGGTTGCCAGGTCTCCTTGTTACTCCAATGGGGGGATTTGGGGAGTGTTCCGGGGATGGATAGAGATGTCATGCGATGTCCCTGACACAATGACATCACCTGGAAGTGACATTATTATATAGAGTTTGCCCAAATAGAGCATCCCTGCATTACATCCCTGACACAATGACATCACTTCCGGGTGGTGTCATTGCATCAGGGACATTGCACAGCGATGTCCCTGTTGAGGGGCAGGGTTCCCAAACTGGCCAGCTGGTCTGGGGTGGGGAGAAGCCCCTGAAACTGGCAGATTCCCTGCCCAGACCTGGGGGCTGGCAAGCCTACTCATCAGCCCCACCCAATCTGTACAGCTGCCAGAAGGGCTTTTAAAAAAAAAGTGCCAGAACTCTCAAGAGGGAAATGAAGTTTTCAATCTGTATACTGAAAGCTCATGAGCTTTTAAACATTTTAAAAAGAATTTTGTTGAAGAGTACCGGAACTCCATTCCGGTGTGTTCCCCCAGAAAAAAAAACCCTGGATGGTGGGGCTTGGGGATCTCCTGGAATTACAGCTCATCTGCAAGCTGCAGAGGTCAATTCCTCCAGAGAAAATGGATGCTTTGGAGGGCGGACTCTGTAGCATTATACCCCACTGAGGTCCCTGTCCTCCCCAGGCTCCATTCCCAGAACTCCAGGAATTTCCCAACCTGGAGACGGCAATCATACACCTGTTCCTCACCAGTGGCCAGGGAGACCTGGCAACTCTCCCAACCTGAGACTTCAAAACAACCTCCTGCTGGCTGATGCCAGGAAGTCACTATCCTCTACCTTTCCTCCTGTGGCTCCTGCCCCTGGTCTGCTCCAGCCCACTTGGCTGTCCCTGGGCGTGTTGGCAAGGCATCCTTCCTGCTTCTCCCTCAGGCTTTTCCTGGCAAATGATTCATCCTGGGCTGACCCTGCTCACCTTCTCCAGCTGTTTCCATCACTTTGCTGCAGCAGTGGCCCACTGGCCCTCCATCACTCTTCTGCCACACCATATGGATGTGGGGAGGGTTTTTTCAGCCCTTCCAATGTTGCTGCAGTTGCCTAGCCTTGTCCTGGTGCAAATGGTGGGCCTGGGGGAAGCTCCTCCATCTTTGATGTCAACATGGCCTCCAGAGCTGCAGATAAGTGCAATGAGGGCTTTTCCAGCCCCAGACACCCACTTGGCTTCTGAAGGCAAGCAGATTTTTATTAGGCTTTCACATACCTTATGGATAAAGTAGAGCAGCAACAACAAAAACATTGGAACAAATCAGGTTTTGGAAACGTGGTTTAAAGCATATTTAATTGTGGAAGGACAGTGTTTATCTTTAAGCTGTGTGAAACTTTAAAACATCTGTTTGCCTTCAGAAGTCAAAGTGAATTAAAGAGTATGTATGGAAGGGATTCTTCCTCTCCCCCTCTCTGGCTGAAAAGAAATCAGGAAAGAAAGGGAAGCCAAAGAGGCATGAAAGACAGCTGTTTTAAGCTGCATTTGAGGCAGAGAAAAGCCTGGGTAGAAAAAGAAAGTTAAAGTTGGCTGCAAGTCTAGTGCTGTAAAGATCTTGTAGAAACAAATTCCTGTGATTTAGAAGTTATTATACAATTTTGTTCTGCTTTTAAACAGCTTCTCCTTTATTCTCTCGACTGTATGAAAAGAACATTCTCTGGTAGTTGGGCAGAAGAGGGGAAACTGACCATGCCAGTTTAAGACTGGCCAGCTGGCAACCCATATGTTGGGATACAATCTGAACATACGTCAGAGTATGAGAACACAGTAAAGTTAGATGCTAACTCAAGTTAGATGCTAACTCTTGCCCTGCCTTTGGGCAAAGGATTGGACAAGGGAACTTTGATCTTTTCCATCTTTCTGACTGTGACTCTCTTCCAGCCTTGTTTAGAACCACACAGTTCCTGAGAACTAAGGTGTAGCTTTATGCTTATTGCTTTCATAGTATATAAATCATTGTCTTGTATGACCTAGTGAACCTCAGCAATGTACTCTGAACAAGTACACAGTTTAATTCCTTCCTGTATTGCTGCATTCCTTTGGAGGTCTGGGGTGATGACATAAGAGGGATCTGGCTTATGATCTAGACACGCATTGTGTCTGCTCCCATGCTACAGTAGCAACTGGAAGAACAGCCTCTTCACACTGATCCCACTTTCCTAGTGTACCAGGAACAATTTGGAGAACAAACGCAAATGTGTAATGGTACATTTTATTATCAGACCTGAAGCAGGTTGATCTTGATGACAGTGTCCTGGAAATGACAACATATGGTGATTTATATTACATTTCTGACTTTGTGGACCTCTGGAGGGAAGTTGATAGGTATTGAGGAACATCTGGTGCAAAATGACTTATCCGTTAGGGATAATGCTATAAATGCACAATGTTCTCAAAAGTGATAGTACAGAAACTGGCAATAACAGTATGGAAACGAAAAGTGCAGATATCCAGACAACTCAAATACCAAAGAAAATAATAACATACACAAATACATTTGCAGTTCCATCGTAAGCAGAGTTATATTCTTCAAAGCTCGCTGATTTCAGGGATCATAGACACGTGTAACTCTGCTTAAGACAGCACTATCAGTAAAGCATGAAATGCATATATGTAAATGCCAAACCTTCCATGCCAAGATGGGTGAATTAGAGTGCCTAATACTAAAGAGTATTGATGTAGTGGGTGTATTGGGACCAACTAGATTAGATTATCAGTGATATGTCTTCTCGGTATATTTCCATAGAAAAAGACAGCATAGAGTGCATACTGAAGGTGCATTGCACAGTAGAAGAAAGAAAGCATACATTTCAAAAGGTTTAACATCTGATAATGAATAAATATAACCTCAGAAACCACAATCCCACACATGGTTCAGCGTGCTTAAACCACAAGGAAAATCAATGGGCCTAAATACTTCTAACTGTCTTGGATTATGACCAGGAATTATTAGAAGCACAGATTTCAGAACAACTAAGCAATATATTAGGAGCGTGCTATCATCCATCTGACCAATATTTTTACACGAGATGCAAGCAGAAACCAGGAAGACAACAAAAGAAAATGCAACATCAGAGAATGTAGCAAGTACTTTTGAAATTTCTGCATAAATGTAAGTTTGGATCATAACAATTCTTTTTTAGGTACAGTAAGTGATGGCACCTTGGGGCAGTTATTTACTGAGACATTGGCCGTGGTCACATGGCACCCGATTCCCGGATAAAATCCCGCTGGGGTTTTATTGTTTTTTTTCCTTTCGGGTTCCTTCATCCCAACCCTGGCGGCAGCGGCTGGTGGCGGGGGCAGGCACCCTTCCTGCTCACAGGAGAGCACTCTACACCCTACTCCGCCACTGCCAGCCACCAGCACACCAGCACACCTGGCTGCCTGGCTTGCACCGCACTCTGGTCCGGGCCCCGAGCCCCGCAGGTCACCACCCAGTAAGTTTTTGGGTTAGAGCATGCGGGGGGTCCTGGCAGCAGCAGCCAACAGGGCTTGGGGCCAGGAGTGGAGCATGGGGCAGTTCCCCACCCCTTTTTGCACTTGGGTGCTTGAGTGCCAAGCGCCCAAGTGCAAAAAAGGGGGAAAAACCTGGGAGGAAAAACCTGGGAGGGATGATCAGTCAGCCCTCTCTCACAATCATTGCGAGAGAGGGCTGTCCAGATCGGCTCAATCGCGGGTTCCTCGCGCAACCTCCCGAAAAATAATTGATTTTCTGGGGGTTGGAAAACACTCGAGGAATGAGCGACTGAGCCCGCTTTGGTGCGGGAGTTGTCCCGGCTGGTATGAACAGTCCCTTTAAATGTGAGAGGAAACAGCAGTTCCTCCCGCTTTAAAGGGCCGTGTGCCCGCACCCATTAAGGAGAAGGGAGACTTTTGGTTTAATCCCACATAATGCCTATAATGGGATGGAAGCCTTCTTGAACCATTTGGATATAACTATGCTAAATGCAACAGATATGTGACTGGAAAATTATCCAGAAAATATAACTGTGTTATATTTAATTTCTAAAGAGGGAATTTCTTTTTAAGAAATGATTAATTAAAAGGAAGCTGCAGGGTACAATATTAGTTTTTATGTTTTGAGCAATTTGTTATCATAGATTTACATATAGTTTGACACTGTGTGTCCCTTTTTATTTTCCTTGGACAGGATTTCTACTTTTTAAAGCCAGATTTTTTGCCTTTATAGCCTTGTAGATGCCCTCAGTTGAGATGCCCTCAGTTGAGCTTTCCCAGAATTGCATTAGATCTACAGACTACAGAGATCCTTGGAGGAAATGGCAGCATCAGCGGGCAGACTCTATGGCATCACATCCCTGCTGAGCTCCCTTCCCAAATTCTGTCCTCCTCCCCAGATATCACCCTCCAAATCTTCAGAAATTTGCCAAGCCAGAGGGTAGAAACCCTACCTCCACACATGTGGTGTGCATATATACTGCAAACCATTCTCTCCCCCAAATTAAAGAAATAAAAAACAATATTTCAAAAGTAGACAAAGAAGCAAAATCCCAGCCAAAGAACCGTGACTCAGCACTAAGCATGGGAAGATTTGGAGTGGAGTTTTAAAAACATAAATCTGATTCTCAAAAAGTGAAAAGTAGAGGTTAGCTGCTTTCACTAGTTTCAGTAGAAACACAGTATCACTTCTGTTCCCACTATGCAAGTGAAGTAAAATTCTAATCAATTGGACCCCCACATCCCAGGGAATCTCACTCCTATACTTCAAACAGACAGAAAAAGACATCCTTGGACAATTGGAACTCTTGCCTGCAGAGTGGGCACAGGTGAATTATCATATAAGGAACTTTCCCCCTCCTCTACCAGAAATTCAGAGTGTTTTCATAAAAGCGAGGGACCCTGAAGTGTCTCCTTCTCCCCTTACTTTGTTTCTTGCAGCCTTTTTCTCCCAGCCCAGCTGACTTGTCATATTGGAGTGTCGTTGGGAAAAGAACTGGAATAAGCTGAGGATGTACTTGGTTTACCTCACACTGATGTGGATGTTCTTGATCAATTTAAAAATAGATCACAGTCTCTTGCTTTCATTACACATGGATGGGTGGCAGTTCTCCCTTAGAGGGGCTAATTAAGTTGGCCAAGTCCAGGTTGAGAAGTTCCTGGAGACTTTGGGGGAGGAGCCTGGTAGGGTGAGGTTTTGGGAGGAGAGGGGCCTCATCGGGATATTAAGTCATAATCCACCCTCCAAGGCAGCCATTTTCTCCAGGTGAACTGATCTCTGTAGTCTGGGAATCAGTTGAAACTCTGGGGAAGCCATAGGCCCCACCTGGAGGTTGGCAGCTTTATCGATAACAGCAACCAGAGTGCGTTATATGTGGCTGCTTAGTGCTTTTATGGGAACGTACAGCTATGGAGAGATCCTGAATCAGTCCTGTCCTATCTCAAAGAGAAAAGTAATGAGAACCGTAGTCATCAGTAATCTCTCTCACATCTTGCTTGGTTTGCTGTGTGTGTGCATGTTGGAGAGAAGCCTTAGCCTCTGCCTTCCCCCACCAGCTGTCTGCAGGTCTGGCAAACAGTTTATGGAGGGGGGAAAGTAAGGCAAAGGCAAGATAGTTTAATGGATTCCACCTGTATCTGGAGCCCTGCCTGCCTCCCAGCTACTGCAAATGAAGTCTACTAGAATTGCATAACTTGTTTACTCCTTAAGCTACAACTTGTTCTTCTCTATTTTACCTCCTTATCAGTAATTCCCATGTACGTCCCAGTCCATATCACGTCAGACACATGAGAGTCACATTTTGGCACACTTTGACACAGAAAAACATAGCTCAACACATTCTTTACATATTTGTCATAGAAATGAACAGGTGTTCATTTCTACACTCAGTACAGTTTCAGGGATTTTCCATGTATCATGCAGTTTTTTGGGACTCAAAAGATTATAACAGCTATCAGCCGGGTGTAACAGTACAGCCTACCTACTGTTTGGACAAAGGGAGGGGGAACACTGAAGCCCAGAGCTTCTGTGCTTGTATCCCTCCCAACTACCATGCAAAACCTTTCTTACACCTGACTAGCACATGCACAGAGGACCATCAGAAAGCCCTCCTCCAGCCTCAAGTTAAAAATGGAAACTCTTGAGCCCAAAAATATCTATTTCCAACAGCAGAGCCCTAGGCTGTGATCAGACAGGTGGCTCAGCGCAGTCTGGCTGCACCTCTAATTGGTCTGAGGTTTTTTGTACCAGGAGAGTCGTGATCAGATGTTGTGCTGATCAACAAGGCCACCAGCAGCTCCTCCATGGCATCAAGCCTGATGCTTCCAGTGCTTTCTTGCTGGCCTCCCACTCCAGCCCTACACGTTGGCCTCGCCTCTCTTCATGCCTGCCCTACCACCAGACATGAGCAGGACTGGCCGCTTCACCTACCAGGCCCCCATGGGCCCGGTGCTTGGCCCTTCTCTAGCAATGTCATAACTGGATGCAGCCTGAGCCCCACTGCCAGCAGCTGCACCTCCCCATCTGCCATCCTGTCCGTCCTTGCCTGCTCACTCCTGGGCTCACATAAGTGGTTTTAAATAAGCTTTGAGCTCATAACCACTTATCTGCTCATTGCTAAAGACTAAAAAAAAAAGAATGGCGGCAGAACAGGAAGTGAAAGATCAGATGTCCCAAAAGGCTTCACCCCACAAGAAAGCAATCAGACATCCACGGAAGCACTGTGAAACCAGTAGGATCCCTAAATACTGGACTTTCTGCGGTGCCGAGTAAGTCGGGGTGAGCATTGGAAGCCAATGGCTGCAGGACGGAAGCCAGATGTTGCTGTATGATCGAGCACTTTAAATCTGTTTAGGAGGAGAAATGACAGTGGATCAAAGTGCTCGTCCGATTGCACCCCTAGTGGAAATGACAACATTGAAAGAAAACAGGAAAATGGTTAAAAAGACATTAAGTGAATTCTTTGAACCACTCTTCCCTGTAGAAGATGGAATAGCCAAGCTGAAACATTCATTTCTGGTATACAAGAGAAGGTGACAAAGGGTAAAGTTTGAGAATGAACTGACATATAATATAAATATATTAAATAAATATAAAACACACACTTAATACCAGATGGCATTTGCCAGAGAGTTCATAAAGGCCTCAGATATGAAACTGCTGAATTGTTAATTAAAACATGGAATCTATCACTGAACATTTGTGTTATATTTGCCACTACTGGTTAAGGAGGCTGATTTCAGGGGTGTTTATCTTTTAATTAACGATTTCATAACATCATATTGGAGTTCTTTACAAACTCAGGTGTATAGTAACAGGCCAGTTAGTTCTTCATCTTTGCCAGTTCCATGTGACATAGCTCCTCCTACTGCACCAGCAGAAATACCCCCCCCCCCCCGTTTTGTTCTAATCTAAGGACACAGTTTCTTAGGAGGTCAGGCAGTAGCCTCTATAGAAAATGCATGCCATTCAAGGCATCAGGGCAAAGTAAATCATCCTGGGGTGCCCCATGATTAGAGCTCTAGGAGAGGGGAGAAGGGTGCCAGCGAAAAAGAGGTTGAGACCTCCTTTCAATTTTCCTTCCAAGTTACCTGCAGAAAGGAGGTTTGAGACCCATCATAGGTAGAAATTAGATGTGTGTGTGTAAGGGGAAAGATTTAAATAGGAGAATGACCACCAATTATGAACAATTTTAGAACTCTTGATGAAACTGTTCTGGGAGTTCTTTGATAGTGCTTATGACTTCTTGGGCCCTTTCTTATTGGAGCTTGGGGAAGTTTGCCCATCACTAGTCATTAGGGCTGCTAGCACAAGGATGGCAACTGGTGGAGAAGGTCCTTCCCGGCAACATAATAACTTAGCTGGTGGCAGGCTGACATCACTTTGAGCCAATCATAGAGTTCTGACTGAATGCTAGAGCTTCACCAATGATATGCTTATGTCACTTCCAGTTGCATTAGAAGTGATGTCAGTGAGTTGGGACACTGACAATCACTTCCCCACCCATCTTTCTCCCACCTCACAGCTGAGCGGAGATGGGCAGAGCCCACTGAGAGTGGGAGATCCACACCCACCAGGGAAATGGCAGCCTTACAAGCCGTGGCTGAAAAGAAGTAGGCATTGTGCAGTGGAGGATTTTTGTTTTTTCTGATTGAGAGAGAACTTGATAAAAATGGTTTTCCAGTGACTTTCTAAAAACAGACAAAAATCCAGTTACATAATGGTTACTTAATGCAACAATAAACCCTGCTCTAAATGTGGGATTTTATTTCAAAAACCTTTCTTTGAAAATAAGCAAAATAAATTGCCAGATTGGTACAAGGCTCCTAAACACAATTTACTTGGAATTAAAGGGCAATCCTTTGTACACTTACCTGAGGGCAAGCAGCACTGAACATAACGGAACTCGTTTCTGAGTCAACATGCATAGGATTGTGCTACAAGAGCGCTGAGGATAGTGAGTTCTTTTATGGTATTTTTTCTGGTTTGTCAATCTCTTTTTTTTAAAAAATGAAATATTGATTGATATCCTACTGCCTATTGCCTTTCCTTCGTGTTTAAAATGGAGTGTTGTCATTATATGTTTGAATGGGTATCCTGCTTTAATGTAAAATGTTAGCTCTGTCAGAAAAAAAATTGTGCTTGTGATTTGCATTTATCAAGTGTCTTCTATTTTGGGGGCTTGGATGACTTAAGATATTACTGCAATATAAATTTATAAAGGGCTTTTTATTAATGTAAATCCACAATTAATGATACTGAAGAGCAAGGAAGAGTATCCACTATCCACTGCAGAGAAAATGGACTGAAACTAAAATGCTAGGTCTACATTCTCTTTGTCATTCTAAGTGTGGCGGGGGGGGGGGGGGACGACGACAATGAATCTGTCTCAGCTGCCTGGTTTTTTCCCACTTCTATCCCTATGAGTCACAGATTTAAAAAAAAAATGGAATGAAGACACTACATTGCCAGCAAAACACTGAACAAAATTAAATGAATCAGTACAATCACAAAAGAAAACGAGTCTGCCAGAACTCTTTTGGATCTATTGCAGCCTATTCCCCTTCTTTCTGGATTGCACTCTGCGTTTGTCTGACTGCTTCTCCTCAAGATTTTCCTTCAGACCCATTTCTTTAGACACATTTTGTATGGAGTACCTTAGTCTCACCTGTTTGTTCACACACATCTGACTTGGCCAGTCCCAATGCCACCAATTGTGTGTCGTTTCTGAGGACTCTCTTCAGTGCCTGACTTGTCTGTCTGCAGATCGCAGCCTCTTTGTTGGAGATTATGCTGCTACTATGTTCTATACACAGGACCTACCTACCATCACCACCACCACCATCATCCCCTTGTTTAGCCACTTTCCACTTCTCAAAAGGCAATGAAATCAGCCTCAGTTGGAAGAAATCAAGCCTCTAACCCAGAAGAATTTCTCCCAGGCTAGCCCAATCTTGTCAGATCTCAGAAACTAAGCAGGGTTGGCCCTGGCTAGTATCTGGATGGGAGACCTCCAAGGAATACCAGGGTCCTGACACGGAGGCAGGCAATGGCAAACCACCTCTGAATGTCTCTCACCTTGAAAACCCTCAGGAGTCGCCATAAGTCAGCTGTGACTTGATGGTACTTTTTACCACCCTGTGTATAAGCTCTGATGCAGCCTCCAGTTCAAAATTGCCATTCATCAATATAGTAAATGTTTGAATCCAAACAAAATCAGTTCTGGCCTTTCGGTGCAGTTCAAAACCTTCTTATCATCAGCTACCAAGGCAGTAGGAATCATGGCAAGGAGAGAGTATGTGTCTTGGCAGATATGTACCCAACAGGAGTGTTGTCCTATCAGACCAGTTTACCTTTGATCACTCATGATTATTCTGAATTGTGTTTTTATTTTTCTGCCAGTTATTGCATTGATTCACTGGTTTGTGGGAGGGCTTTTTAATTCTAGATAATCAGGGCTCCTGCTTGTATGAACTATTTGGTTCTTGAGACTGCACCTGTTATCTGCAATGAAAGAATACAAACTTTGCTTCCTCACATTATTAAGGAAGGTCAAAGGGCAAAGAGAAGCAGTGTACGTTCCTCCAGTCCCATCCCCTTCTCATGATAAAAAGCTCTCCTACAGGAAGTCAAGGCAAAGATTTGGCTTGTGTAACCTGGCAGTCAGTCAGTCAGTCAGTCAGTCAGTCAGTCAGTCAGGGCTGCATAGGCCCAAGTCCCCGTCCCCCCCCCCCCCCCCCGCCAGCAGACTGGGAGAGGACAGAAGCAAAGGCCTAAGGCTCCGAGAAAAAACACACACACAGCTAGGAGATGCCAGAGAGATAATTGATGGTGAAATGTCAGATCATCTCACTGTGCAACTCAGAACTACTGACTCAAGATCTAACAGACATCTTTATTGTATTTAAAGTGCAGCAGCTGATATGCACATGTTGACCCACTGTTGCACAAAGAAGGAGGAATAGGCAGACGGGTTTTTTAGTAAAGCTAGAGCTAATCTTTCTCCCTCCCTCCTCATCTACCTTATCCCACTGCATGCCACTGCTTGAAGCATATTTTCTCCCACCCCAGTTCAACATGGAAAGCTGAGGGAAAGGGCCATGGCAAGAAGCCCCAGGTCCAATCCCTGGCATCTCTAGGTTAAAAGATCAGGTAGTAAGCAACACTGAAGAGTTGCTGACAGACAGAGTAAACAAGAGGAACTGGATAAACCAACTGTCTGAGTCAGTAGAAGGCAGTTTCATGTATTCATGTAGGGTGCAATGAGGTAATCATGGGAAGGGACAGTGTTTAGATCACCTCAACTGTATGCTTAATTTTTGTAAAAACAAATATCTGTCTTCCGTTCCTTGTTTGAGGCTCCAGGGAAAGGAGGGAAAGCTCACTTACATTCCAGTTTATGCCTCCTCATGCCTGTTGCGCAAGTGAGAATTTTTGTTACCTGTAGAATTAAGACACTTTCCCTTATTTAGCTGAAATTTGAGAAGCAGTATTCCTTGGGACAAGGCTGCAATCTGTGAGAACTTCATCCTACTGAAACTAATGATAATAGGTATTAAATTCTGCTATTAAATTTTCCAAACTCAAGGGGATTTTGTTTGTTAGTAAGAAACAACAAATTACCCAAATCTGGTGCTGAGTTGTTGTTTTTTGGGGGGGGGTTACCCTTAGCAAAACCAAGTTCTTAGAGCAAGACCTTCAGCTTAGGTGAGGTGTTGTCTGGGGAACTATGGGTGTCAGAAGCCTCCCCTTCAGACCCTCTCTCTAATAAATCAGAAGAAGCAGACAGTGGGGGTGGAGGCTGAATTGGAATCCCAGTGTCCTGTCTCTGCTGCTGAGGTGGTGGAGGAGGCATAGATACCAGTTGCTTAGGAATTAGTGGAGTAGCTGGTCGATGTTGAGTGCCTGTCGGAATTGGAGCTGGCCTCAGTATGGGGGCAGGTGGTACAAACGGGGGTGGTGAGGGATGTTGAAGGTCCGCAATGCAAGAGTCAGGTGGCCTGGAGAGGGTAGCAGAAGAAGGAACACGGGACGACCTCGGGGAATGGAACCTGTGTGTGGAAAAATGGTCCCAGTCCGAATGGCCTGCAGGAGTCAACGAAGGCATGGTCGCAGACAAGGGATAAGCTCTGTAAGGGTACTGGAAGTGGCACTGGTCCCAGGGTACCATAGAGTGCAGTGGCGGCAGATAACCCCACTGAGAAGGAACTGGTGACCTATGTCGGGGCGATCGATTGCGACGATCAGGGTGCCTGCCCCTGTCCAGCGGAGCATAGGTTGGAGGCTCATCGATATCGATAGGCCAGTGTCGAGGTGGGTGAAGCTTGGTACCAATAGCCAAATAGGAGCGATCGGGAAAAGGTGATTTGAAGAGGGAGCAATTGCAGTGATAAGAATGGGTGAAAACCTCTATGCGCTTGACCTCGGAGAAATCCTGGGTTTCCAAGATTTGGTCCGGCATTGGAGAATCTAGTTGCCTTAATGGTGGGTCCAGCAACTGTATAGCAGATGGCGCTGTGGCCATCCTGGGCACATCCGCAGCTGAGGCCTCGAGGGTGGGCAGCGTGGTGGAGGCAGGAGGCAGCGCAGAGGCTGCAGGTCTGAGCACCGAGCCCTTCTTTGGGGCTTATCGGTGGTGGACATTGAACTCTTGTGCCGTTTATCAGTCTTGCCCTTCTTCTTTTTAAGACGTGTGGAGGACGTAGACTGTGTCAGCACCGGATGCTTCAATGTCGTGCGGACAGTATCAGAACCCATCTTCAACATCGGTGCTCCTGTAGGGTCTACCGTTGACATCGACACAACAGCGGTTGATGTCGAGGACTTAGGAGAACAATCAGAGTTCATGGGACCAGAGGCTGGAGCATCAGCAGGGAGCAAAGCCGATTCCAGGAGGGCCACCCGAAGATGAGCCGCCCTGTTCTTGTGTGTCTGGTTCAAAAATTTAGAACAGTGCACGCAGGACTCTGGACGATGGGTTTTACCAAGACAAAAAATGCACAGGGAATGTCTGTCCGGTGGGGCAAGTTTGCTGCCACAAGAAGTGCACCTCTTGGGGAAAAAAAAAACCTTTTCACCATGCAATGCGAGTGAGAAAAACGGGGGTGGGTGGGTGCCTGAAGGGCGGTAATTGAGGTAATTCCCCCCTCAAACTAAAATACTTTTTTGGGGGGGAGGGGAAGAAGACAAAGAGCTCTGGCTCAATTTAAGGTTGAATAGTAAAATAATTGTCCTATAAAATTTCTCACATCAATAGCATCGCTTCCAGTTCTAAGCAAAGAGAATTATATGCTTCTGATGAATGTTATACCAATGTTAGGGTCCGTGTGATATTTGCCACCCAGCAAGAAAAAGACTACTATGGCACAACTTTGAAAGATAAGGCTTAGGTGAAATAAAGCACAGCACTGTACCTCCAACCACTTAGTATATCACTAAATCTAACTGGAATGGACTCTACCTATATATATAAAGTCAGATTAATTACATCTGCAAACATATATATATATATATATATATATTATTTTATTTTATTTTTTATAGTCCATCATTCTCACTGGGACTCAAGGCAGATTACACAGAGTTGTGTGAATCTAATCAACACAACTGGATATTCAATAAACAATGAAATAGGATTTGGGTTGCAAGACTTACCAGAAATCTAAAAATCAGGATTGAAACAAAGTGTAAGTGTTAACATGACACATTCAGTGATGCAAAATTACATAGGATCCAATTTACAGGAAACTACACAGTTGTACAGACCACAGTCCCTAATAATTGGTCCAAGCAAATGTATAGTTTTACTGTAATGATTTCATGTTTTGGTGTGTGTGTTTCTTTAAATGTTTAGTTTGACTGCAGTAATGTAAGGAGAGAGGAGTGTAGCTGAGGAAAGAGAATGTGGGAGAAGGGGTGTCTCGAAGGAGATTTGGTGTGTTTGAGAGAAAGGAGGAAAGGGTGTTTTTAGCCCATATGGCAGAAGAAGCAGTTTGAGTCTATCCTGTGTGACTAAGACAAACTGTTTAGCCTGTGTGGCTAAGAGAGGCAGAGTTCAGCCTGAGTGGCTAAGGCTGTTAGAGTGGAGTTTTGGTGTTTTGAGAGGCGGTGTGTGACACTCAGCTTTATCAGTTATAAGTTCCTTTCTTCAACAACAGTTCAAAATACCTAGAAAAATATTTTATTCCTTTATAAATAAATCATTATTTATTTGAATTTATCCCAGCAGTCAGAACAGTCTTTCCTCAGGGCCATATAGTCCTCTGAAGTGCCCAGATACAGGGTCATTCTACCAAACTAGAGAAATTTGGATTTTTTAAATGCCTGGTGGCAGCAGTAATCTACCAAGTTTATGTGAACATAGTGTATTTTAAAGGAAAAACAGTCTCCCCAATAAGAAGGACATCACAGTTACCCTATTGCCTGTACAGAAAAGCCCTCCTGAATAATTCAATTTTACATAGCATATGGAAAGCCAGGAGAGTGGGAGCCTTCCTGACCTCCTCAGCCAGGCTATTCAACAAGGTGGGGCCACAACAGAGAAGGCATGCATGGACAGTTGTTGATTTTGCCTTTTTTGCAGGTTGGCACCTGTGGAAGACTCTGCTCAGATAAGCGAAGCTGTTGTAGTGAAGCATAGGGGGAGAGATGGTTGCACAGATATAAGAGTCCAAGACCATGAATGGCTTTGTATGTGATAGCCAATACTTTAAATTGAGCCCAGTAACTGATGGGCAGCCAGTGGACTGACTGCAGAATGGGAGTAATATGCATGTTCCGTCTAGCTCCTGATAACAGCAGAGCTGTGGCATTCTGCACCAACTGGAGTTTCCAGATTAATTCTGAGGTGAGACCAATGTACAGTACATTACAGTAGTCTAGTCTCATTGTCACCATGGCATGGATCCAGGTAGCCAGATCAGCTGTATCAAGGGTAAGGGGCCATTTTTTGAGCTAGGCTGTTGGAAGAAAGGCTTTTTTGCAACAACATTAAATTGCTTCTCTAGCATTAATGTTGGGTCCAGTATAACCCCGAGGCTCTTAACTGCGTTGGCAAGGATCAGATTAACCCTTTCAAAAGTAGGGAGCATAACATCCTTCAAGACCTCTGCCTTCTCAACCATCATTACTTCTTTCTTTCCAGGCTTTAGCTTAAATTTGTTCACTCTTAGCCTTTTAACCACAGCAGCCAACTAGTGGTTTAGGACCTCTACTGCACCAGGAAATTTGGATAAGAATATATATATAGCTGTGTGGTAGGGACCTAACAGAAGCAGAACAGATTAGGAAGAGGTGGCAAGAAAACACAACTATAAAAGAAGGATCTCAATATCCTTGACAACCATGACCATGTGATCGCTGACCTCAAGCCAGACTTTGATATCTAGTTCCTCTACCTCTTTGAAACCCAGCTTGTACTTCTGGCAGTTCTCTATCCACATACTGCTGAAGCCTAGCTTGTAGGATCTTGAGCATGACCTTGCTAGTGTGTGAAATGAGTGCAATTGTGTGATAGCTTGAACATTCCTTGGCATTGCTCTTCTTTGGAACTGGAATGTAAACTGACCTTTTCCAATCCTGTGGCCACTGTTTCGTTTTCCAAATTTGCTGGCATATGGAGTGCAGCACCTTAAAAGCATCATCTTTTAGGACTTTGAAGAGCTCAGCTGGGATACTGTCATCTCTGCTAGCTTCATTGTTAATAATGCTTTCTAAGGCCCATTTGACTTCGCACTCCAGGATTTGCCAACATTCGCTGGATTATGGAGAAAGCAAGGGAGTACCAGAAAAAATATCTACTTCTGCTTCATTGACTATGCTAAAGCCTTTGATTGTGTGGATCACAACAAACTGTGGCAAATCCTTAAAGAGATGGGAATACCAGACCACCTCACATGTCTCCTGAGAAACCTGTATAAGGGTCAAGAAGCAACACTTAGAACTGAATATGGAATAACTGATTGGCTTAGCATAAGAAAATTAGTGCGACAAGGATGTATATTGTCACCCTGCTTATTTAATTTATATGCAGAATACATCATGCAAAATGCCAGCCTGGATAAATCTCAAAACGGAATTAAGATTGTCAGGAAAAACTTCAACAACCTCAGGTATGCAGACGATATCACTCTAATGGCAGAAAGTGAAGAGGACCTCAAAAGCCTCTTGCTTAGGATAAAAGAGGAGAGTGCAAATTTGGCTTGAAACTCAACATAAAAAAACTAAGAAGAAGAAGAAGAGATTGGATTTATATCCCGCCCTTCACTCACTTAAGAGTTTCAGAGCGGCTTACAAACTCCTTTCCCTTCCCCTCCCCACAACAGTCACCCTGTGAGGTAGGTGGGGCTGAGAGAGCTCCTTCCCAAGCTGTCCTTGAGGGAACAGCTGGTACAGAGCTATGGCTTGCCCAAGGTCATCCAGCCAGGTGCAAGTGGAGGAATGGGGAATCAAACCCAGTTCTCCCAGATTAGAGTCCGCTCACTTAACCACTACACCAAACTGGCTAAGATCATGGCATCTGGCCCCATCACTCCTTGGCAAATAGAAGGGGAAGTCATGGAAACAGTACTAATTTATATTGTTTGTATTGATTTTAATGTTGTGAGCCGCCTAGAGCCGCTTATGTTGGTCAGGCGGGATATAAATCTAAACAAACAAACAAACAAACAAACAAACAAACAGTGACAGACTTCACGTTCCTGGGATCCAAGATAACTGCAGGCAGTGACTGCAGTCACACAATTAAAAGATGCCTGTTCCTTGGGAGGGAAGCTATGGCAAACCTAGACAGCATAATAAAAAGTAGAGACATCACCCTGCCAACAAAACTCCGTATAGTCAAAGCGATGGTCTTCCCAGTAGTAACGTATGGCTGAGAGAGTTGGACCATAAGGAAGGCCAAGCACTGAAGAATAGATGAGTTTGAATTATGGTGCTGGAGGAGACTCTTGAGAGTCCCTTGGACTGCAAGGAGATCAAATCAGTCAATCCTAAAGGAAATCAAACCTGACTGTTCCTTAGAAGAACAGATACTGAAGCTGAAGCTCAAATACTCTGGCCATCAAATAAGAAGGGAGCACTCACTGGAGAAGACCCTGATGCTGGAAAAGATTGGAGGTAGAAGAAGGGGACAGGAAGGGATGAGATGGTTAGACAGTGTTATCGATGCAACAAACATAAAGTTGGGTGGGTGATGGCAGAGGACAGGAGAGCCTGGCATGATGTGGTCCATGGGGTTGCAAAGAGTCAGAATCAACTGTGCAACTGAACAACAAAAATTGTCAGCATATTGATGACAGCCAGCCCCAAAACTATGAATGAGTTGGCCTAAGGGTTTTATGTAAAATCAAAGAGCATACGGGATAGGATTGTGCCATGTGGGACTCCGTAAGATAGGTCCTGCACTAATGATAACTGGTCTCTGAAGGCAATTCTTTGGGTCCGATCTGTGAGGAATGATTAAGAGCACACTTATTTATTATTTGAAACTACTTTGGTTTTTCTAATCTATTATTACTGTAATAAGAAATAATAAATTAAATATTACATATTTTTCTAGAGATGTGCAATTCAGATTTGGGAACCTTCAGAGTCACTGATCAATGCTATATTCAGAATAGTTATGAATCTGAATTTTATATCTGGAATAATTCCTAATTTTTAGATTCTCATTACAGAAAGCAGGCTATGCTGGTTGTGAGAAGAGGAAAGTGAAACCTATTCCTCAGGCAGCCTAGCCTGCAGGTGTTCTCTCAAGTAGAGGACATTGTCAGTCCACACTGTTCACACCTGGAATCTGGATATGTGGAGTAATTATCATTCAATAAGGAAACCTACCATTAATGAGCTTCCCTGATCTGCCATTCAAAGTAAGAGAGAATGGCATATTCCTAGGGTTGCCAGCTCTTACCTGGCTGCCGGCACGGGGTGGGGTGAGGTGTCGCTTTCTTGCTCTGGGATTGTAACTTTTTGCTTATTTTAACTCATATTTTAGTAAAATATAGAAATTTATTTTATTTACTTAAAATATTTTATGCTGCCTTTTGACCCAATCAGAGTCCACAAGGCGTTAACATAACATTAAAATTCAATTTAAAAACACATAATCAAACAACACTAAAAAGAGGGCCAATAACTGTTATTGGAGGTATGCCAAATGAAACAAAAAAGTCTTCACCTACTGGTAAAACACTGATAGAAGGAGATAGACAAATCTTCCTGGAGAGGGAGTTCCAAAGTTTTGGTGCCACTATGGAGAAGGCCCTTTCTCAGGTTGCCACATGTCTAGCCTAAGATGGCAGAGGCAAACCCAAGGATAAACAGAAGGAGTGGGTAGGTTCATATGGGAGAAGGCAGTAATTAAGGTATGTTGGCCCAAGGCCATATTTGTCTTTAAAGGTTAAATGCCAGCACCTTGAATTGTACTTGGAAGCAAATTGGAAGCCAGTGTAGATGGAATGAGACTGGAGTGATATAGTCCCTATGATTCACTCTAGTCAGCACCCTGGCCACAGCATTCTGTACCAACTGTAGCTTCCAGACAGTCTTCAAGTGCAGCCCCATACAGAGCACATTGCAGTAACCTAATCTAGATTTATTTATTTATTTATTTATTTATTCTTCACATTTATATCCCGCCCTCCCCGCGAACGGGCTCAGGGCAGCTAACAAGGGCACATAGGCCAATAGATACATAAATAGATTAAAACAGATAAAATCCACTAAAACGTTTCCAATAGATAAAATACATTATAACAGGCTTCCAGTATAAAGTATTCAGTGTTCAGATGGCAACCCGTGCTCCCTTGCCACTAGGCCTGGGCTACATAGGGCCAGCTACACCACAGATAGCGTATGTGATGGATGATATCCTTGGTGGTGGCTCCTATTCAAAGGCCTGACGGAAGAGCTCCATCTTGCAGGCCCTGCGGAACTGCATTAACTCCCACAGGGCCCTGATCTCCTCTGGGAGCTCGTTCCACCAGACAGGAGCCACCACCGAAAAAGCCCTGGCCCTAGTTCTGGCAAGTTTGACGTCCCTGGGGCCTGGGGTTACTAAGGCATGCACCACAGTGGCAAGATCTTTCCTGATCAGGAAGGGCTGCAGCTAGTTCATTAGCCAAAGTGGCTGAAAGAAGAGAAGAGATTGGATTTATATTCTGCCCTTCACTCACTTGGAGTCTCAGAACAGCTTACAAACTCCTTTCCCTTCCCCTCCCCACAACAGACACCCTGTGAGGTAGGTGGGGCTGAGATTGCTCTGAGACAACTGTCCTTGAGAGAACAGCTGGTATAGAGCTATGGCTTGCCCAAGGCCATCCAGCCAGGTGCAAGTGGAGGAGTGGGGAATCAAACCCGGTTCTCTCAGATTAGAGCCCGCGCACTTAACCACTACAGCAAACTGGCTCTACAGTGAAAGGCACCACTGACCACTGCTGGCCCGTGTTTATCCAACAGGAAGCCTGGGTCCAGGAGCATCCTCAAGCTACAAACCTCCTCCATGGAGAAAGCAAGCCCATCCAAAACAGGAGATAACTCATTTCCTGGACTGGCGGAAGTAGCACCAGTAGCACCTCTGCTTTGTTCAGCTTGTTAGCTCTCATCCATTCCAAAACTGCCCCCAGTCACCTGTAATTTGTTCACTGAACTGTTAATAGGCAGGTGATTTATGAATCTACAGCTTTACTATTACATTTTTCCACGTGTTCTCTCTCTTACAAGAAATATAGAGAAATGTCTTATTCCCCATTATAGCCCCATTTTCATAGTCTTTTTAGGAAATACATGAATTACAAAAATGAACAACTTGGCTTAAGTAAGGGGTGTTCATTCTATTGGCTCTAAAGTTAGTCTGAGCCAAGTAGGCGACAGTTTTCCTACAAATGGTCCAGGGACTACTGATAAAGTAGAACAGGTAGGAAAGATTTCAACTGGAAATCAAATATTAAAGAACAATTATGATGCCTGAAAAAAGAATCCAGCCTAGCACTCCACTGCTTTTCTCTTTCTTCAGTCTCAGATGGCAACTCCTGTGTGTGTGTAGGGCTGCCAGGTCTGGGTTGAGAAATACCTGGAGATTTTGCAGGTGGAGCCTGGGGAGGGCAGGGCTTAGGTAGTGGAGGGATCTTGGCAAGATACAATGTCATAGGATCTATCCTCCAAAGCAGCCATTTTCTCCAAAGGAACTGATCTTGGTCATCTGGAGATCAATTGTAATAGCAAATCTCCAGGTATCACCTGGAGGCTGGCAAACCTGGGGGATATTAGGTGCTCATAAAGCAGTTGACAGAAAACGTGGGAGTTCTTTCATGAGTTGTAGTACAGTGGTTTGACTCACAGGATTACAGTGACCTACAGGTGAGATCTCAGCTATAAGGTCCCATACATATATATCTGCTGGTGGTCATATTCTTCTGTAAAAGAGATTATCATATTTCAACAATTCCATTCCTTCAGAATTCTAAACCAGTGATTCCCAATATGGCACCTTCCAATGTGTTTTCAGATGCCCAGTTGCTTCCTTGATGCCCTGTTCCCTGACTCTTTCCATGTTCCTTCCTTATATGTTTTCAATTTGCCTTCTTCACTTCATTCTCCTTTGGCCTATTCACACACTTTCCTTTTCTATTCTTTCTTTTGTCACTTTTCACATTCCTTGTGTTCCCTTTTTTCTGCCTTTCTTTTGCTTTGTATTTCTTTGTCCTTCACCTCATGAGACTTGGGAGGGGGGACCCAAGCTCCAGACACTTTCTGCAACAAGTATGAGAACCTAAAGCTTGGCTCTGCTTGACTTCATTACAGATCTGTATGTATGTATGTATGTACAGCATTTATATGCCATCTCTCTTCAGAGGCATATTTGAGATAGCTCACAATTAAAACTATACAACAAAACCCAAAAAGCCATTCAAAGCAAGCCACTGTTTGAAACTACTTCACCACAACAGCACCACCACAACAGAAAGGAAGGCAGAGAGGTATCCTCAGTATAAGAAGGAATTCATAGAATCATAGAGTTGGAAGGGACCACCAGGGTCATCTAGTCCAACCCCCTGCACAAGGCAGGAAATTCCACACCCACAGTGGCCACTGTTACACACCCAGAAGATGACCAAAAAAACCTCCAGGATCCCTGGCCAAACTGGCCTGGATAAAAATTGCTTTCTGACCCCAAAGTGGGAATCAGCATTTCCCTGGGCATGTAAGAAAGGGCCACAAGAACTAAGCACTGAGGCAACCCTTCCTGCCCTCCCTCTCATAATCTGCCTAAGTTTACAGAATCCGCATTGCTGTCAGATGGCCATCTAGCTCTGAAAACCTCCAAAGAAGGAGAGCAACAGAAAACAACTCTGTGCCATCCTCTATATGACAACCCTTTAAGTACTTGAAGATGGTTATCATATCACCTCTCAGTCCTCTCGTCTCCAGGCTACGAATCCTAAGATGAGCTGAAAGAGGAAAGTGAATGTAGGATTCACACTTCTTCCATCTCAGCTAGGGCAACCCACACCACCTTCCTAGCCACTGCCACATCTAGAATACCTTCATATATACATACCAAACAAAACCCATTGTACACAGGTTTATGTATTTCCCAGTACTGGCTTCATTTGAGCACCCCACTGGAATCCTTGACTCCACAAATGTAAAGGTTATGAAATTATCTGAAGTCACTGCTTCCTAAGCAGATAATGCAATGGCTGTTACTTGATTCCTTTTCGGTGCTCATGTCTCCTCAGTGATCACTAATGTTTGGAAGGGTTTTTTCCCCCCCAGTGATGCATTAATTTTGGTAGCTGTGTCCCTACCACTCACACACAACTAAGCATGCTCAAGTGGGGTCTGAAAAGAAATGGCAGATGTAATGTAGCTAGGAAGAAATAAACAAATGGCTGAAAGAAACAGTCTGCTCTTGATGGCTGCTGCTTTCTTGGGGGGGGGGGATTGATGCTGCTTTGAAAGTGATTCCTGTCCTGACTGACTACTTGTGCACTCCCACAGAGTACAGCCCTAAATAAACAGGCTCCAGTAATTTCTTGTCCTCACACTCAGAGATGTGAAGAATCAAAACAAGACAAACAAGCTCCCCCCCCCCCATCTTGTACAGTTGTTGTGCAATATTTGGTGTTTCTCCACACAGCAGCTGCAGTAAAGATTGCATCATGGAAGTTGGCCTGGGTTTCATTTGGCTTGGTGTTAGTAAATATGAATTAGACTGCAAATAGTACCCTGTTGGTTCTACCAGATTCAGGAAGCTGCTTTATGGCTCTGTCAGGCATTTACAGTGCAATCATAAGAACACTTTCCTGGGAGTAAGCCCTGAAGAGACCAAAGTAGGATTATCTAAGCAGTCGACTGACTTAGCATGGTTCACTTACAGCACCATCTTCAGCTTAGCACATCCTTCTAAGCCCACTGAAGAACACTGAAGTGTGTGGACAAAGGACAGTTGCATATGATTGCATGGGGAGAGCTCTAACCTGTGACCCTGAGTAGGACAGGGAACAGCTTGCCACCATGATTCTCCCTCCATGTGTGTCTGAAAAGAGCTTTTGTTTAACACTTTCAGTGAAAGAATTCATAATGTATACTAAGTCTACTTTTGATTTTATAAGTATGGCTGCAGTACAATTTAAAACCAACTGAACAGATTGCCACAAACTATAAAACCCCATAACAATTAATTACCAGGAGGGGAAATACAAAAATAATCTATCATCAAAGCACAGTGACCAATAACTCTCATCCATTGAGTCACTCAGGAGAATGGTGTCCTATGAATTGATGGGCAAGTTCAAATAGAGGTCCTTCAGAGAGACATTGGTTCTATCCCCTCTAAAAAACATTTAGGGTCTTAAAGGTATCCTTTGTACTGTTCCTGGAAACAGACTGAAAACTAATGTAGATATGGTACTCAATGTGTTCACTGCTATTCAGTTTTCATGTTTTATTGGGGGGGGGGATTTTTGCACTGTGTGTGTGTGTGCGTGCCTGTGCCTGGAAGTCATGGCAACCTCTGGTGACTCCTACTAAGGCATGGAGGACATTTAGAGAAGTGACTTGATAGCCTGCCTCCCAGCCCTGCTATTCTCTGGAGGTCTCCCATCCAAATACTTGCCAGGGTCGGCCCTGCTTAGCTTTTGAGATCTGATGAGATTGGGCCTGCCTGGGCTATCCAGGTCAGGGTTTCATGTTTTATGTTTTAACCTGTTGTGGATATAAATTGTAAATGGAAATCAAAGGACATCAGGAAGTAATCTGTGTATTTACATCTATATAACAGATTTTTAAAAATAAAATAAAGGAAGTATTCTTCCAGGTTTATGATGGCACAATCTTTTCAACAGGATAGTTGGATTTGACCTTCAGCCTGGTAAATATTTGCAAACATGCTGCATTGCATAACATACTCAATTGCTGAAGGAAGTCAAAAGTAAACCTTACATAGTATATTTATCAATACATTTTGTAGGCAACTTCAGAACGGGTTCTAGCACAAGAGTATCCGAACATATGAATGCAATTAATTTTGCAGTATATACTTATAAAAACTCTGAAAAATATTTTGACATCATTCTGTATTGTACTGTGGACACTAATAATACTAGTAGTGTTGCCATTAGCTGCAAGGTTGGGCAGTGTGGGGTGGTGTTGTCAAGGCACAAAAGCTGAAGGTGGAAGGTACATTTGGCTTAGAGGGAGACTCTGGGAAGCCTGGTGCCTGCTCCTCTCTATCAAAAGTTAAAGAGATAACCAGCACTGGCCAGCTGATCTACCCATGCAGCAAACTGAATGGTTTCAGACAACAGCTCACGTTTTAGAAGCTTGCAGCTGGCCTTGAACTGGGATGGCAGACAGAGATTCAACCTATGTATCACCACCCTCCAGCTCTGTGGCTATTCCAACCCTTTCCCTTTCTGTCAATTTTCCTATCAAAAATGCCACCACTTATTCTTTTTACCCACAGTTAATAAAAGAAAAACTACAACCCATGCAGTTTCCCAACAAAACTAAAAGTAGCTTGAAGGTGATGGTTTTCAGAAGAGAAATTGCATGAGGCTAAATAACTCATCTTCTCTGTGCTGGTCTCCTCTTCAAAATAGCAGCTCCAGGAGCTGAATTGAGTTTTGGGAAATGGTGGGGGAAATAATCAGATATCTGATATAGTTCTGGCATAACACACTCAGCTCCAAAACTCCCAGGATGAATAAGCAAGTGGCTATGACAATTACTTGGTCCTCTCGTGCTATAGTGGTCAGAGTGTCCAATGAGGATCTGGAGACCCAGGCTCAAATCCCTACTCTGCTATGAAAGCTTGCTGGCATACTTTGGGCCAGTCACACACTTTCAGCCCAACCTACCTTAGAGGGTGAGGATAAAATGGAGGAAAGGAGAATGATGTAAGCTGCTTTGTGCCCTGTGGGGGAGAAAAGCAGGACATAAATGAAATTAACAAAGAAATAAACACAGCTATATAGTAAGCCTGGTTTTGCTGCAGCAAGGCTAATTCTCTCCCCTTGCCCAACATTTGGAAACGATCTTGCACTCTTCCAATGAAAGGGACTTTTTGAAGTATAATGCAAAATCTATACCATCATAGAAAACTGGGACATACTTTGATTCATTGTGAAAAAGGTCTTATAGATCCATCAGAAAATGTTTCAGAAATGTTTTCAGATTCTTATTCATCAAGAAAGATACAATCACTAATTTAGTTTACCAGAAAGAGAAAAATTATTTACTAGTCAAAAGATCTGAAACAGTAATTTATTGTCAGTAGTTTTGGGGGAAGGAGCACTGTTGCGACACTAGCATCTTGAACTATGCAAATGATCTGTATCATATTTATGCAATAAAATTAAGACTAAAAAACAGATCATACATCTCCAGATTTTTAGTGTGTTACCTGGCCGGTTTGGGAGAAGAGGATATGCTGGATCAAGCAAAGTATAGGCTCATAGTCTCAGGGTTCTTCTGGACTTTCTTTCAAAAGACATGTGTCAGAAGTAGCCAGGCACAGCTTTTAATCAGCTTGGGTTGATTCTTCAAATATATCAATTCCTGAAGAAAATAGACCTGATAACTATTGTGTATACATTGGTAACATCCAGGTTGGATTACTGCTTCACAGGGGGCTGTCTCTGAGAACAATTCATAAGTTTCAATTGGTACAAAATTATGTTGCCAGCACTGGTAATATCTCTGTAAGGCAGAGTTCAGTAAGGAAGAACATCTATTGTTAGAGTGGTAGCTCTGAAGATTAATTCACAACTCATACTCTCACAACAGTAATTCTTTAAAAAATACTTGCAACTTAACTAGCATTTGAGAGGCTGAGTGATTGATCAGACTCAGATAAAGTCTAAACGTCTAAAAATTGCTGCCTTAGAGTATCACTCTAACATTATAATGTAAATATTTATGAATTGCATGTGTTGCTTTCTCCAGATTGACCCCTAGGGGGCTGTTACACACAATATGATTTCTGTGATGATCCAGTCTTCACTAACACCCAACTCCCTTTATTTCACATGTAGTCTGAGGTTCTATGAATCTCTGAAGTTAGCTCACTGCTTTGTGGCTTTTTATTGGTCTTCACATGCTGTTGCTGCAGTCTGGATTTAATCAAATGATGGTGGAATCTAATTCTGAACACCATAAACCCAGAGCTGGAAGACTGGGTGGGAGTGGAGGATGTGTAAAAAAGGTAGCTGTATTAGCCAATATTTATGGATGTTTCAGAACAAAAATATTTTTTTGTTAATGACTCATGTCATGTATGTTAGATCAGAATGGTGTGTGCATGGTTGTGTGTGCATACGTGCTGTGTTACAAGTTTGTAACAGACCCTGACAAATGATTATCTGCCTGCTTGCAGCTGCACGTCTTCCTAAATTTAAGACCAGTGCAAAAGGGAGAAAAGTCATACATTTTTAACTCTCTGCAGCTCGTGACATTCCTTCTTACAGGTTCTTTCTGTGACCATTGCCCGTTCTGATGCTTCCCTCCTTGCCCCTTTAAGTTCCCTCTACAAATATTTTCCTTGCTACCTCTTGTTCTCCCCAGCCTCCTGTTCGCCCCCATATTTTCCCCAGGCGCTAACTGACCTTTTCACTCCATCATGGTCCTCTTCAGAGACTCCCTGACATCAATGTATAGGCCATATTTCTTCTACCGGTACCTTTTCTAATTACATTTCACCACTTTCCCCTCCTTGAATTTCTGGAACTAGTTTATATTTATGAATTAGTCATTAACAGAATAAGTACGAAATCTATCATACAATGCCTAGTTGTGTAAAGGAAGAAAAACTCCCCACCTTTGGATGTCTTTTCAGTTTAATAATATTTGAGAAATGGATTTCTGCCTGATATAAGGTATTTTCCAAAATGGAAGGTAGACAAAATAAAATAAAATTAAGCTGTAATCATTTAAATATCAAGAAAAGAATGCAAGATACAGCAAGTATTTGGAATCAAGAACTCAGGCGGAGAAATGCTTCTTTAAAATGCTTCTTCCCTAAATGGTCTGAGACCAACTTATCTATGGCTATGGGACTGCCTCTCCTGGTACACCCCCCAAAGAGCATTACACTCCGGGGAGAAGAACCTACTAGTGATCCCTGTAGGGCTGCCAGCCCCCAGGTGGGGCCTGGGGATCTCCCACTTTTACAACTGATCTCCAGCTGACAGAGATCAGCTCCCCTGGAAAAAATGGCTGCTTTGGAGGATGGACTCTATGGCAGTGTACCCTGCTGAGGCCCCTCCCCTCCCCAAACCCCACCCTCTCCTGGCTCCACCCCCAAAGTCTCCAGGTATTTTCCAACCCAAACTTGGCAACCCTAGATCCCTGGCCTGAAAAATATCCGTCTGTCCTAAGCCAGTCTTTATGTTTTCAGCCCTGGCCCCGACCTGGTGGAACTCTCTGCCAAATGACATTGTGCCTTGCGGGACCTAGTGTAGTTCTGCATGGGCCTGTAAGGCAGAGATGGTCCTTCAGGCCCATGGCTGAGGACAGCAACAGTTTTCATCTAGTTTGGCACTCCTATTTCTGTCCTTTCCCTAAGGGGTAAGGTTATAATTTGGCCTAATTTTCAGCATCATCTGAAAGTGTTCTATATTTTATTGTTTTAAATGTTTTATTTTAATCTCTAATTGAGGCTATTGGAATTGTTGTACACCACCCTAAGCCCTGTGCACAGGAGGGCAGTCTATAAATTGAATTTATAAATAAATTAATTAAAAAATTAGGGGAGGAAAAATTACTGTGCAAAAAGTAACAGTGCGCACTCATTTTCCAGCTCAGCTATGATAATACACTCCCATTTGCAGAATTTAATAGATGAATCGAGGAGAAAAATTAGGTCAGTGGAAGTAAAATTAACAGAACCCTTCATCCTTGAAGTTCATTGAACGAAGACACTAGTTCTGCTTTCTTGCATACATTATGTACTTTGTAGCCTGCAGCACAAAATGCCAACTGGCATAACAGCAGGAAACACACCCAATTAATAAGCCAGGCTATCTCCAGTAGACTTCTTTGATAACCAGTGAGTAAACATAATTCATTAGAGGATCACCCTATGCTAAGGCAGCTATGCATTAGGCAAGCTCTGCAAATGCTCTGAGGTCTTACATAAAATTTGTCAGTAATATTACTGCCTTCATTTCTTATGTTCTTTGCAGACACATTACAGTAGACAGCTAATTTAAATGTTTGATTTTTTTTTTAAAAATGTTTTCTAATTAGCAACAGATAACTGTGTGCTAATCATCAGCTGATAATTAGATCTGGGAAAATGCTTTGAAAAATGCTTGAAGTAAACTTTTCCCACAAAGGGAGGCAAAGCCGGCTCTCATAAACATATCAAAAAGACCCACCTGGACAGCGCAACCCGCACCTATACACAGCAGGTTCTGTTCTACGCACTACTTTTGCAGTGGGCTTTTAACCGTGCAGTCCCAAGAACACTATCCTGGGAGTCTGAGTTGCCCTGTTTAGAATTGCTCTTTCCCCTTGCGCTCTGAAAATATACGTGCCGTCCTCGATTCCAGATATAATTCTCATTTTCCTCACGGGTAACCCGTCCCCCTTGTGGTTTCTTTCAGACTGTGGTTCGAATGCGTGGGGCTGCCGTGCGTGAACCCAGAGCCCGAGCTGCCGCCTCCCGACCTTTTTTGCAGCCCCCATTCCGGCAGCCCGCTCGCCTGTGATGTCAATTCGGCAAGCTGACTAAAGAGCACCGAGCGCGCTGCACAGTCTGGGCACAGTCTCCACCTCCCCGCTGGCCTCGCGGGCTCTCCATTGGGCCATTACGTAAATGTCAGCAGCCGTCTCTTCTCTTCTCCTCCCGCTCTGCCTAGTTATGCAATACCTAACGCATACATCTACTGTACCACACACACAGCTCCAACGGGACCGGGGGGGGGGGGGGGGGGGAGAAGGAAAGCGGGGAGGGTGGGGGGACGGAGTTCAATTCAAGTCTGGTCCTGCCCTTGTTACTTCCCTCCCGGAATCATCCATTGGCTGCTCTCCGGAAAGCCCTGAGCTCTGATTGGAGCTGGGCGACCGCCAATCATTGCATAGGCTGGCATGAGGATTGTACGTTGTGAGGAGTGTACAGTATTGACCTACTAACACAGATCCCTCTCCAGTGGCGGCGGCGGCGGCAGCAACTGCATTAGCAGCCCCGGCAAAAGACACGCTCTCGTCTCCTGCCTGGTTTAGCTGACACGGAAGGGGTTTGGGGCTGCCAAGAGAAGGCAGAGCGCTCATTCAGAAGGGGTCTTTAGGGGGCCTTCCCCTCGGGCTTCCCAGCCACCAGCAGCCTGGACACTTTTCATCGTCGGCTCCACTCCAAAGTAATCCGCTTCAGCGGAAAGCAGGCAGATGCCAAAGGAATCTTCCGAGACGGCGTAGTCCACTCCACCGGAGGAGATTGGCAAGGTATTGAACGAGATATTGCAATGCATCACCGTGGGGTTGTTTCCCACTGGACACTTTATTCTCACTCTCTGTATTATCACCCTTTTCTTACCTCGCTATCTACATGCATGTGCTTCTGTTTTTTTTTTAAAAAAATACCGCCTCTGCCTGTCTGTCGTCTAATCTCTCTATAATCCTAGTAACTTTTCCCCGCAACCCTTTGGCACGTCAGCACTGGGACTCGCCACCTTAAGGTGGCTGCTTTGCTTGCAGCGCCCCTTTGAACAGCTCGTTGACTGGGAGCAGTGGCTGCTGCCGCTTGTTCACTGGCTACATTGTTGCATAATATGTCTCCTTGTTTGAGGGGAATTGATGTTTTGGAGGAGAAGAGGGCTGGGGGGGGGGGGGGGGGGGAGTGAAGCCTGACTCTGAGCCAGGGCTGGGAGAAGGACGCTTGTGGACTGAGGAGGAGTGTTGGAGGAGATGAATAAAAGAAAGTTGGCATTCTGGATTGTCATTTGGGGGTAATGGCACTTTTCTAAACTGTTGGGGGAAAATGCCTGCTTTCAGAGGGTGTGTGTTTTTTAAAAATAGACACGCACACGTTTCCCCCTCTGAATGTCTAAACAGCTCGAGGGGGGTTGATGGGACTTGTTCTTTCAGAGATTGCATAATCTGTCCACTGTGAATTACGGGTAAACGTTTGATATTCTGTGAGCGTGCAGTGCTTTGTTAATTTTGGTGCAGCGTTCGAGATTTCAATCTTGAGCTACCTTTATTCCAATTACTACTTCATGGCTCAGAGAATGTGCTCTTGAAAAAACCGAATGATTGATGGGTTACACTTTTCAAAAACACACTTTTAAAAATCGGTAAAATCACCACTCATAATAATCGCCTTGCTCTCCCGGTTTGGAATTTGTTTTGTATGTGTTCATTCTTATCTAAATTCAGTGAGATTCCTCTTTCTCCCGATCGGTGACTGGTTTAAAGCACTGCGTTTCCTGAGCGTTCCTGGAAATTTTGCATTATGTAACCGCAGAATTTGCTGGCAGTCGAGCTAGGAAGCTACTTATACGTTTTTATAAATCTCGCCACAAAGAAAATAGAGCAATCTCAGTCTTTAAAATGTCAGACTAACAGATTTCCAAAGTCGTTCTTCTCCTTCTCCTCCCTCCCCCCGGCTCCCCGCCTCCTCAAGAAAAGCGGATCGCTGTGTAAGTGGGGAGGCAGCACGGCTTTTTGAATGTGTGCCATGTCCCTTAAAATGAAAATTGCGCACGTCTATATTTAGCCCTATCACATTTGAGCAATTGTGGCTTCATGGGCTATTTCTGGTCTTTTCTCCAGAGCGGTGCAAATAGACGTTCAAGGACATTTGCTTGCGTTTTGAACTCCACGCCCTCGGAGACGTTTTGATAAGGCTGGTATTTTTAGGAAGGCATTTCGCCCAGACATCAAGTGGTTTGGTAGGTGTTGGCTTTCTTGTATGATTTTCCCTCCCTCCTCCCCTCTTGCTCTCTGCAAAAAAAATAAGACCTTTAGGAGATTATTACGCATTTCGGGAAAAACGAGATCGTGTCTGATCTCATCGCCAGTGTAAACTGCAATGAACAACGGCAAAGTCAGCCTGACAGCAAGGGTGTGTTGTGCTTGTGTTCTTATTCCAACGTTGTGATCTCTGTAATACACGCCTGGAAAAAAAGACTGATCTAGGTCAGTATTACATGTCGAATGACCCTACTTCTCATGGAAGAGCATAACCTAGGTCGCAGTATATTCTCACCCCTTCCAAATGTTTGCCTTACTTTTGTTAACAGTTTGGCCCTGCTGAGGGGTCGTGGCCCCGATCCGGAGTCAATCCCAAATCCAGTTAGAACGCTCCCGGGGAAGAGGACAGAGAACCGGATCCAACATGTTTTGTTTTCTATAGCTGAACTCTTTTTATGGGTGCAGGTGTTGAATTCCAATCCAAACTCTTTCCGAGGTGTGTCACACAGGCCATTCCCCGGATTTAAAGGACACACTGTGACCCCCTTTTGGAATCGATCTGGCGGCTGGTGCATAAACCGGGCGGGGGTGGGGGCGATCTGTCGGCGGTGTCCGATGGAGGAAAATTGCGCTTCGATTCGCGAGCGCTTCTTTTTTTCCCTCGGGGCGTCCGTGGGGGAGAGGAGGGGTGCGGCGGCGGGACCCGAGGAGAGGGCTAACCGGAGCCTCTGAGGCGTTGGTGGTTGTGACTGGGAAGGGAGCTTGCGCTGCCTGGCTGGCTGGCTGGCTGGCTGGCTGGCAGAGAGGGCTGGAGGGCGCTGCTGCTGCTGTTGCGCTTCGCATTCCTTTGTTCTGGAAGGGGGAGCGAGACGAGGCAGCGCTCCAGCAGGGCGGGTGGGGGGGGGGGGGGAGCGGGAGGCAGGCTGGCTCGAGCAGGGCCGGCCAGAGGAGTAAATAAGGCAGGAGAACAGTTGTTTTGTGTCCTGACAGGGAGCGAGAGCAGAACAAGCCGGCCGGAGGAGGGAGGGATGCGTCTCCAGTCACGTAGTGTGTGTACTCGCTGTTTGACGCGGGGACGAGGGAGGGGAGGACGGGCGGGCGGGCAGAGCGCTCCTCTCTCCCTCTTTCCCTCCGCCCCCCTCTCTCTCTGCCCCTTCTGGCTTGCGGATGGAACTGTGTGGAGCCAGCCAGGCTTGGCTTTGGCAGCCTGCAAGGCTGTGGCCGGCCAAGACTTCTCTCAGACTTGAATGCCCTCGGCTTGCGTGCCTTTACTTTTCAGGAGCCCAAGCCTCGGCTGGATTTCTTTTGTTTCGGAAAATATAAACTGTGTGGCAGAAAGCCCCAAATACTTTGGACTCGGTCGAAGGGAGGCCTGTTTGTCAGCTTCCTCCCGTGGTGCCGTTGCTGCTTCTTAACAAAATTTCAAGCCCCTCCAATTTTCCCACTGTTCCCTTCCAGGGCTAAAGCTTTTCTTCAGATATGTGAGATTTGTTAGTAAGTTGGTAGAATGCCATCTGGGGGGGGGGGGGGGTGAGAGAATTTCTGTAGCATAAAAAATGTGCAACTGGACTCAAACTTTGTTCTGTTGACATGACAAAGTTATTGCTTTGAGGGAGTGAAGTGACAGGAGTCTTGACTGGGACACATTGCCAAACCCTGGTATTTTCACCATGTACACACAAAGAGAGAGTTAACTACCACAACCACAGGTGTTATTAGTTCGGCAATATCCAGTGCTTGTACATACAAGTTTGGGGATCCCTCCCCCCCTCCCACAGTAACTATAAAATAATTGGTATTCCACTGGTGTTAATGTTGCCATGAAAACGAGTCTTAGCAGACTAACAGGAGGAGTCCAGGCATGTTTCTTTAGATGTCCCATGGAGCTCCATGGGACTTGCTCCCAGTTAAATGGACACAGAATTGAAGCTTAAGCATGACCCCAGTTGTTAGCCATGGTGGTAATAGCTAAAGGCAGAACAGAAATATTGTCATGGTTTAAAAATGAGCACATTCTACTGGTGGCAAGAGACAGTTATAACGTATTGCTCCCACTTGAAATGCCAAAGTAGTTATTATTCCCCTGTGGAAACAGAATATAACCACTCAGTGACAGCGTACATAGCTAATGATAAAAATCTCAGCAAGAGTATACTTATGGCATTTTTATTTAGTATCCTTTTATATTTTTCCTTTGGTATATTAAAACTATTTGAATACTTCTGGTTATTTTTTTCCTTCCGCTATCTGACCTTTGCTGTTTTTATAAGAATTTCTGATACTTTCAGTTTTAGTGAGTTCGCTAATTTATTCCAAATATGGTTGCACTTAACATTTTTAAAGAATGTCAAGAAATCTTTGCCACGGACTTCCCTGGGTTGCCCACTGAACTGAGCAGGCAGCTTTGCTGTTCACTTCATTGTTCTAATTCCAGGCCAACAGCAGCCCAGTTATATAGAAAAACACTGAATGTTGTATTGCTGGCAGAATTTGGACAAATATCCCTGGAAGCAAGAGCATGGCTCTTTGCCTTCAAACTGAGACTAAAATTGTTCTGTGCCAGGCCAATGGCTGCAGTTCTGAGTCAGGCCCCCAAATGAGGACACTGGAACAAATGCTAATATATTACTATTTAAAGACATTTAAGTTAGGCCTTTAGGGCTCATCCCCCCCCCCCCCATTTTTGAATCATGAGGAAAATTGAGGCTCTTGTAGTCATGTGAATAAGAATGCATTCATTTGTTATGCTTTAAATTATACACATAAAATGTTTTAGCATACTTGCTTCCAAACACCTGTACCATACATATATGTTCTTCTGGGATTTGCTAAGGTTTGTGCCTCCCTGAAAAAAAATCATAATGTTTGACAGGCTCTTAGAAAAGCAGTGAAGTGTCAAAACAACATTGCTTGAATGGGACTTTCCAGGCAAAGATTGACCTTTCATTCTACATCCAGAGTTTGGCAGGAGTCAAGAATAAGGAAGGAAGCATATTAGTACTCCCTCCTCAACCTCACACATAGTTGGGGTGGACCTGTGATGCCAGCTAATCCATGCAGAAGTTTCCTCACTGCTGTAAAATGACAGGCCCTTGGTCTTATTGTCTTGCCTTTCTTGTGCTTTTGTCCAGTGCTTGCATGTCTGCCTGTTCAAATTCTGTCAGATATTTTCACCCATTGGATTCATGAGGCCTCCTCATGTCTGTTTCCTTATCCATATAGTACAGTGTATAGCCTTTCCAGAATTATGGTCTCTGTTCTCTAGAACTTTAAATTTTTAATTTTAGTCTCTTGCTGCCATTTTTCACATTGCCCAATATTTACAGCCTGTAAATACACATGATGATAGCGTTTGAGAATACACTTTAAAATTCACTTTAGTTCGAGTTTGTTGTACCATAAACAAATTATTAGCACATGTATCATTTATTTTGTCCCTATTGTAAGATGGCAGACTGTGCAAGACTATAGCTTTGGCTCAGTCACTGTGACCAGGTTTTTTCAAATGTTAATCAGTTGAACTGGGAACACTGTGATACTATATGATATAAATCAATTTTCTTCTTTCCTGACTTCCACAGTAAACACAAATTAAGGATTCTTCATGTATAGTTCTTGGAAGGTCTCACAGATAAAAGCTCATTAGCAAGAGATAATGGGCAGCAAGTTTCCCTTAAGTGGTACCCCCCCCCCCCAAAGCTTCACACATGACAGTGCTGCTGAACATTATTTCTGTCGTTCTGGGTGACTGTTCTTTGGAAAATGCGACATGGGCAGCAGACTCTTATCACATGCAATTGCATGAAAGCACATCAGTCGCTTAGGACATATAATGTTATCTGCCTTGTTTGTGGGGGGGTGCTGCTTGAACACAACATCTCTTTGATACATCATGTAATGGGTTATGGTTACTCTAGTCATCAGCTGAATATTCGAATATATTTCCTGATATGCTATGAGTGTACATTGTTTATATACCTGCATATAAACAGTGGATTGTATAATCACTGGTACATTGTAGTTTTAGTTGGCTGTCCTGCAACTGAACTCTAAGAGAGTAGCACACCACAATGACATCACAACCTAGTTAAACTAGAATTTGCTGAATATTGAATATGTAATATTTATTGTAGCTAGGACAAGATTCATCACCCCAGTGATCCAAACAGCTGTTGGAATGTCACATTGGCAGAGGGCAGCAACTGAGAGGCATGGCTTTTGCCTGTTGTTGCATCCCTGACTGGGTTCAAGCTAGGCTGTAGAGCCTGTGAAGCATAGTAAGAGATTTGCCCTCCCTCCCCATTTGTGCGACTGAGCTCCAACAGGACCCAGAGACCCTTTGCACATCCTTGGACCTTATGGGGGTACATGATAGGACATGATCCCTCCATTTATGCTGCTGCCAGCTGGCTCCAAGGGTAATTATTTTGGAGCTGGGCAGCTGCAAATAAGTGGAGGAGTGGGTAGTCACCTCCTGTGTCATGTAGTGACTGCTTGTTGCAGCAAAAAAGAGTTGAGCTTTCCCTGATTGTAGCTGGACCTGCATAATTGTATTGCATCCATGTATAGTTAGCTGATCAAACTTGAGTTCTATTTTAAGTTACCTTTATTGGACCATAATAAACAGGACTATAACTGGTACAGTCTTTTCACTGAGTTGTTTTTGAGGCCCTCTGGCTGTACTTGTTATGTTATCCTTAGAGATACCTTCCTACTTGTGGAAAATATTTCCAAGGAATTTTGCAGGATCAGGTCTTACCTCTGGAACCAGTTCTCTGAACTTGATCTTCAGGTGTCCCAATTCGTTCCACAGCCTTGCATTACTGTTTTGCACACCCCATGTTCTGATATTACAAAGTCCCTCAGTTTTCCATGTTCCTATGTGTGTGCATTTTTGTGATTTAAGTTCCATGGCTTAAATGTCATCACGAATCATTATTTATAATTTCTGTAGAATGTTCACCATGAAAAAGGTTTTGTTTTTTTAAAGTTTGCTTCATTTCATTTCCACAAGCACCTAGAGGGAGAGAGAGACACTGACTGAGGCTGAAATTAATTATTTGCCCAATTAATTATTTGGCCAGAATTTGAACATTACTGTTGAGGTACAAACAAATAGAACTCCTGTTCCCATGTAGCCATCAAGTATCACCATATCCTTTGTTATTTCAGATCCTAATTATATTAATATCCTCAGCAAAGGTCCTTTTGGTCATTAATGTGTGATTTCCCAACAATTATTCTTTCCTTTCAGTTTTTAATTACCATCTATTTTTGGCCTTCCTTATTCTCCAGGGATTTGTTCACTAGTCTTCATAGTCTTCAGCTTCCTGGATTTGCAGGTTCAGATTTCTGCTGGAATTGTTTTTTTGTTTTTTTTAAGGGAAATGACTTGAGAGGTGTCAGAAAGCAATGTGAGCTTACTCAGGCTTCTTATGGTTTGTCTCCTCCTGTGAAGAAAAGGACTGTTAGCAATGTGTGCACAGTCCATCAATCACATTTAGCTTATTTTAAGGTGGGCTTAATTTACCAAAGGTTGTGCAAACTTCATTTATGAAATGACATTCTTTTTCCAGATGGCTGGCTTGTTACATTATCATTATGATCTGCAGTTATTATAACATCACTGTGATGCAATCACCTGAACAATAGATTGCTTTGTTATATGGTTACTGCATATTGTTAAGCAACAGATCTGACTCATCAGTTTAACATATTCTTCTAAATGACCTTGCCACGATTGTTTCAGTCTACTCTAGTATGAGAGAAAAATACTGCACGTCCTTGGGCAAAACGTTAATTGATTTTAAACCAATAATGATTTTGGTTTAAACCAGACATCAGTCAGGAAGAATTTCCAGTGAAATATTTATCACTTTAATCAACAGGATGGCAGGTTTGGCTGTCAAAAGCAAGAAACTGAACAAATAAAGGGCAAAGTGTTATTAAAAAATTGCCTTGACTCTTTATTTTTGCTTTTCTGAAAAATTACCATAATTTCTTAGCATAATAGCACAATCAGATTTATCTTAGTTTTTCCAAATTGCTTTTGTATTGCTCCTTGTCCAAGTAAGCATTACATTAATGGTCTTCATGGATGTTATGTAAGAGACCTTTGCTTTTTTGCAGCCTTCAGAACTGGGAATGGATTACATTTCAAAATGCAATAATAATGAACCACTTGAATAAAGAGGGAGTGACTGAAATCACATTTGAACTCTGAATACAGTATTTGTAGCTTTTGTAAATGATAAAGCACTTTTGGAGATTTTAAAATATTTCTGACAGCTCATAATAATTACAATTTAAATTATCGATTTCTTAATTAACAGTTTTCAGTCTATAATGTACAACTGTATAGGGTTGATCATTTTGGGAAGGGTTGACTTGTGGAAGTAAGGTTGCCAACAGGCCATGAATAGAAATCTAATTAAAAATAAATAAATGTCCTTTTAACAGGTTCTTAATGGGGGAGAAATGAGTAACTGAAGCTTAATGGCATGGAAGTAAATAACATCACCTTGTAAATAAAATCCCTCTGTTAAACCTCTGTTAAAGGGACAGGGCATCCCCCACCCCAAGCAGTTGGCAACCCTACTTAAAAGTGGTGCTGTGGATTTGTCTTTGTTTGTGTTATAGAATTGATTTAGTATTGTTCAGGTTCTACAAGTTTGGAGAGGACTTTGAGCTTTCTTTTGGAAAAGCTGAAACTAGCCCCCACAAACTAGACTAACATTTTTGTATGATTATTGAAAGTGGGTGGGATCCATACCCACATGCTCATGTAGCTTTCAAGGAAAAAAATACTATGACTTTAGGTGTGCAACTGGCTAGGAATGCAGTTGACAAGGTCAGTTTCACATATTTTGAGTTCTAAGGCAGGGGTCTCCAACCTTTTTGAGCCTGTAGGCCCATTTGTAATTCTGATACAGGGTGGTGAGCACAACTTCAACACGGCCACTGCAGGAGGCAGAGTAGGGCTGCCAGGTCCCCGGGGGAGGGGGCAGGGTTTTCCTGCCAAAACGGTGCCCCCAATCCATCGGTCCAGATCCCCACCCCCAAAGTGCCCAATTTGGGCCAACGTGCCCAGTGCGATGACATCACCTGGAAGTGACATCATTACACTGGGCACATTGCCGGCCGACGCTCTAGAAACCAGCCTGAAAACTCTATGGTACCATAGAGTTTCCAGGCTGATTGCTAGAGTGTCAGCCAGCGGCATGTCCAATGTGATCAAACTTCCAGGTTTGATATCATTGCTTTCAGTAAATAGGGTGTGCATAGTCTTAGTATAAGCAACTGTTCTGTCAGTTCTGTTCTATGTAATTCTTTTAAATAATGTTCACTTAATTATCTGACATATTTTGATGTATTTTTGTTAAATACCTTTTAAATCTATTACTCTTGTGGAAATGGAAATGTAATCAGTACATCTGATTGATTCAATCCTCATCATGAAAATTTCACCAGGAACCAGATTTGCTGGCTGCGTCATTTCTTTTTAGGGATCATCATCCACCCTCCCCTAAAGGGCTCAGGATCATGTACATCATAGTAAACACAGTAAACAAAACAGTGAATAAAATTAATAATAATTAAGGAAAAAAACAATATACAATGCAGCATACAGCACACAGTCAGTGGCATACCAATCACTTTGCTCCCCCATAAGGTAGATCTCCTATAGGGAGGTTGATAGGGCAGATAGAGGTTGTGGTCAGTAACTGTTGCTGTCCTCAACTGTAGGCCTGGTGGAACATCTTCATTTTTCATGCCCTGCGGAACTGAGCAAGGTCCTGCAGGGCATGGATTTTGTTACATTGGCCAATGAAATATCCAGGAAGGAACAGATTTGGCTGGTGAATTCTCCTCTGCTGAATGAGCATTGGATCATCTGAGTGGTCTACTGAATGCTGCATCATTTGAAATCATGAAAACATCTAATATTGCAAGTTTTGTAATCTAAGTTAAGATAGTAAAATTCTGTTTGAGCATAGAGCACAGGTTAATCTCTTGCCTACTTAAACCAAAATTATGATGCATAATGGTTTTGTCATTTAGCAACAGTATAAATATGTTAAAGGAAGAATTTAAAGTGTCACTCTCAATATAGTCAGTCATCTGAGTGTGCACTGATTAACAGTGGATACAGTATACCAGAAGATGGTTGTACACAGGCATTATGGAAATCAGCATGGACTATGAGATCATTGGTTGATATACTGCCTTAGCCTGGCCTTTGAGCTAATGGAAACACATTCAGATTAATCCAGCATGAGGCATTTGTTTTAAATAGAAATGGAACTTAACTCAAGGATCAACTTCAGAATTCTTTTATCCTTTAGATTTCTCTTCAGGAAGTTAGTAAAAAGATTTTATGAAGATGCTTGAGGCATTTAACAAAAACCTATCTGTTACAAAATAAAAATAAACATTGGAAAATAAAATCAGGAAAATCTCCACATGACTTCAGTGTGAGTGTAGGGGATTGTCACATTGATTGGTTCAATGAATATATCAGTATAAAAGATGAAGGAATTGCCTTCTAGGATCTGATATCTACACCATAATCCTAACCTTTGTTTTTGAATGGCACAGGATATCAACCAAGTCCTATGTCAGTGTAACATCAAGATACACTGTTATATCTGGAGATATGCAGGTACCAAAACACACTGGGAAACAACAGAGGCTTAGTCAGCGTCCCAACCCTCTTCAGGCTGCCCCCAGCAATGGTATAATGTTACACCAGCAATAATCCCTGTATAACTGGAAAAATCCCCACAGAAGCCACAAGGAGAGAAAATATAACTGCTTTCTTCCAGTCATTCTACCAAGTGATAGCACAGCTTGGGATACCAACTAAGTCTGTAGCCAATTATAGGTCTCACAAGCACTATATAACCCCCCCCCCCCCCCCCCCAACTAGGATATCTGTATATCTGATGAAAGGGCAAGCGGCATCTTCCTGGTTGTGTGATGCTCACATCTAGAACACCCATGGGGGGGGGTGAGCTTTTATGATGGGAGCTCTAGAGAGAACACTTTGCACAAAAGTGGAGCACTTTGAACAAATGTCAAAGGGAGAGAAAAAACATGTTGTGCCCAGGCACCTATTGTTTGCTTTGTGGTCTACCATGCAGGGAGGGGTTTTCTGTTTTTTTGCTCCCTCATTTGTAGTGTTCTGCATATGAATGGTGGTAGGCTGACATCAGGGATGTGCCCCTAGTTACATGTGCCAGTTGGCTCATTCCATTTGTGGCTGTCATGGGGTGTCATGCCACTCTGTGATTGGTAGGTTACCTTGTAGGTGCTGTGGACTTCAGTGTAGTTGCTATGATGTCAGATGTAGAGTTGGGTCTCTTTTCCCCTCTGCTGAATGAGCACTGGATACCAACTAGCTCTGCTGACACCAGTACTCATTGGGCTTGCTGGCTTGCTTGCTTATCCAATACAATTAGTCTTTACTCATGACAGTGAGTTTCTAACTAACCAACTGCTATTTTTGGCACACATTTTAATGCTGCCTAAAACATAATTTAAACATGTAGTTTGTGTAATTTATCTTTGGGAAGTATAGTTGTACTTCAGTTAATTTAGCATTAATACAATGCTTAATATACAACTCATAATGGTGAAATTACACCATGAGGTGGGTAATATGGTAATTCTGCAGTATTACATGCAACAGTTTTTTTAATTATATATGATCTACTATTATGCATTTGCTATATAATTGGTACAGTGTTTGCATGATAAATATGTTTTCTTCATATTAAAAAGACCATTGTTCTGTTTTACTTTGGTCTACAGGTTAATTATGGATTGGTTGTGTAATCTTTGAACACTTCAGACAGTTTTTGACTTGTGAGAAGGTTGTGTCTCCAGCAATACGAGACTGTTTAATAACATCAGAGACTGAATCCTAATTTATATGTTTCTTCATTCGTATTTGTGAAGTAACATCAAATTATTTTTACCATTGTGGTCATAGGATGTCCAAATTTAGGTAACTTTCATTTTTGGCCTATTCCACCAAACACCTTATAAAGGAATATGGCTGTTAAGTAAAATAGAGTTTGTTTTAATAGCTGCTTGTGTCTCCAGCTTCATGGGACACTACATTAGGCAAAATGAATCTTTCTCTTAATTGGATGTCCCTACTCATGGTCTAGCTCATGTTCAGAGCCTTACAATCAACTTTTTAAAAATCTGCAAAGTAATGATGTAAATACTTCTTTTACAGGGTTTTTATTATAGTAAAATAGAGGAAAGAAGAATGGGTATGAAGTAAATAAATAAATAAGCTAGGTTTTGCAGGATGTTTCCTAGTGGTAGAATACAATTTTAGTGAAATCTTACATTACACCTTTCTAGGCTAAAGTCAGGGGCTTAGAATGGTTAACACTGTTTTGTGTAATTATTCACATTGTGCACGTATATTGCGGGCACCACAGTGGATGCCAGGAAATGACCTAAAACATTGCATAGAATGACTGTTATTTTCATTCTAGTATAAGTTTTGTAGAGCTATCTGATCCTGTTTCCCGTGGTAAAAATATAGTAGGGAACAAGAAGGGGGAAAAAGATGCCACGATTTGAAGCTGGTGAGATTAAGCTTCAACTCTGTTATTACAAATGGCATTGTGTGAGAACAGAGCTCTGTTGCTACTTTGATACTGAATTGGGAGGAGAAGGTATGAGACAGAGTAAGTTGAAGACTATAACCAAATCCTGAGGATGTGGCTTTCAGCCTCTCTTTCAGTCATAGGACCAGTTTTGCGCTCTTTACCCCAGACATCTGAAGCAGCCTCAGTTAATTTCTTCAAAAAGCCTACTCTAGGACTCCAAGACCAATCACCTGCAGTACTGTGGAGCATCTTCACACCCAGCCACATCAAGTACCGTTGGCACCTCTCCCTCCTTGTCTCTCACTGGGCATAGTCAGGTCTTTGCCCAGAGGCTTCAGGCCATGATCATTCTAGTCACAAATAAATAGCTGCCATCTTAATGACTTAACAATTCATACATGTGGGTAGGCTTGCAACATTAAAATTACAAGGCTGGGTATTGACTGTTACGTTGTTGAAATGACACTGTTGCAAACAACTTTAATGGCATTTCTAAAAGCTCCAAATCTTTCAAGAGTGACTAATGTAAGGCAGTATTAAATGTTGGTTTTACACTACTTTATAGGGAAGTGATAAAATAATTGCAAAATTAATCATAAGGGGAAATGTTAGAATTTGAAACATAGTAATAAAAGTAATTACAGTTTATTAGTGTATGTGTAAATACTCTTCCAGTGAATTTATAGGTTGCCACCAATGTAAAATAGTTGTTTGTTTTTTTTTGTTAAAGGCATTTTGCCATTATTATCAAATGGAATTTAATTTGTTTACAGCTATCTTGGGAGGAAAGACATCATGGTATAGCCAAATCTTGTCAGATCTTGGAAGTTTAGCAGGGTTGGTACTTGGAGGGGAGACCACCATGGAAGAATGTGTAGGGGAAAGCAATGGCACTCCACCTTTGCTTTTCACTTGCCATGAAAGCCCCTTGCTGGGGTCATCATAAGTCTGCTGTGCCTTGATGGAACTTTATACACACACAAAAGCTGTTTTGGGCTGATCCATATGCACAGATTGATCAGTGAGGGCTTTATCTTTGTCATTTGGAAAACTATTGGCTCAGTCTGAACAAAACATTTCAAATTAGACATTGATAAGGCATTGATAAGATACTGAAAATATTGCCGATTTGAGTGAATTTACACAGACAAAAAGATTGTTCCAAAACATCTACCTAATATGAAAAACAAAACCACATCATGTAGCTATTGTAAATAATGATTACTATCAGAAAAGCTAACCCTGATCTCAACAATATTTTTACAAAGACAGAGGAAGTTGCACTACATGATTGTTTCCTTAATTCACATCAATTAAAAAGTATATAAGGTAACAAAAGTTTATCTCTTTGAACCAAATGTGGTCTATATTTTAAATACATATGAAATGAGGGGAAGTTTAGGAATGGGTCAAGTGTATGAAAAAGTGGTTTTGCTGGTTCTACTTTCTGGCTACAGCCTCCGTGCCATTCCTTGCCATCCCACATCATTCCCCAAGGAATGAGGATAGCATAAGAGGATGCATTGGGAAAATGAAGGCAGCAGAATTCCCTTCTGCACACTCACTTGTTCTTAGTTCTTCGGGCCCAACCACAAGACTTTAAACCACTTCAAGGCATTTGTCAAGGCAATGACAAATCATTTTGAAATCGTTACTTTGAGTTATCATCTAAACTTTCATTGTAACATTCTTGCAAACCCAGCAGAATGTTAGGTTTTCAATTACTCTGCTGCAAGAGATGAGTCTTTCTAGAAGCATCTTTACTGCTGCAACAAGTCCTGGATTTTGCATACCCTCCACCCATGTAAATTGTTACTACATCTGTCCGTTTCTAACTGGGCAGCTGTAAATTGCTATGGGAATTGTTGTAGATCATTAAAGCATAGTTCTTTTTAAAAACTCAACATGGATGATGATGAGGATGATGATCATGAACTAGCTGAAATGTATACCAGAGAGTGCTCTGGATGACCTATGTGTTAGTCCAAAAGGAAACTTCTGGCATTTGTGAGTGAGTATATAAATCAGGTTTTCTGTTGTCATCAAATGTGAATATTTCCATATGCGCCCTTTTTAATTTGTGACTTTCCAAACTGTCACTTAACACTTCTGTATTATGAATACAGTGGTTGAAGTGAGGTAAGGAAACAGCTTTTATTCATGAAGCATAAAACAAAGAATATTTATTTAGGAAATCTAACAGAGGACATCTCTCTGTCTTGCATACAAACAGTTAAAGAAATTAACATTGCCATCCTAAGAAGTGCCATCCTAAGAAGACTTCAATGGACTTGAAAGAGTGTTACCTCTACTTAGGATGGCCTTGTATATGTCATATGTCAGTGGATCTCAGACTTCAGCAACCTTTGTAAGGACAGAAGATGAGACAAACAAAGCCTTCACACTTCTCTAGGAATGAGGGGAAGGGATTGCCTTGCCTCTTTCAGAATGATGGCCTGCAGTCACCTGGCTTCCAAGGTCCCCTCAGAGCACTAGCCAGAACGCTTGGCAACTAATTGCTGAGAACCAATAGCTCAGTTCTGTGAAGTCTGATTGATTGAATGGCACCAAGGAGGACAGTCCTAATGCAGTCATCATAGTTACTTCTGGTATAAAGTTGGACTGATTTTCATTCTGTTTTAAGTGCAAAAGATTACCGTGTGTGTGTGTGTGTTAATCAATGAAACATAAAGGCAGTGGTTTTTATGCCACCTTTCCAGGGAACCTGCTCAAGGCAACCTACAAAATAAAATACAATAAAAATTAAACAGCAGCAGATAAGTATTATCTGTATTAAAACCCAACATTAAGAGCCCAGCCACAGCTAAAAACATAGACCACTGAGCAGCTTAAAATAGTAGTTTTCAGACTAAAAGCATGCTAATTAAAAACTTGAGTGAAACAGAAACATTTTGGCCTGGTACCTAAAAGAGAGCAGCATAGACACCGGGTGAGCTTCAAGGGGAAGGGCATTCCACAAGCATGGTGCAACTATTGAAAAAGCTGGTCTCTGGTTGCCACCTGCCTCACATCTCTTGGAGGCACCAAGAGCAGGGCTTATGAGGCAAATAACTGGTGGGCTGGACAGTATGGGAGGATGTGGTCCTTTAAGTACCCCATCCCCAAGCAATGTATGGCTTTATGTACCCTTGGATTCCTTGGATCCTGAGTACCCTGAGATGCATGGACCTCAGTTTAAGAAATGCATGCAGCATGATCCTTAGTGAATCACTGTGAGCATGGTTTCTGACTGATAACACCAATGCTGTGGATGTAGGTGGACAGTTAGCAACAAGATACTGGCAAAGTACTGATCCAGTTTTCCTCTCCCTTCACCACCACCTCACAGGGTCGACTGGTAGAAGCATCAAGCTTCCTCTCATTCACTTCTCAGAGGTGGTAACCGATTTCTGCTGCCCCAATTCATGTGCTGCCACTGCCACTTGATATGTTAGTAGTGCAATTCTAAGCAAAGTCATGCCATTCAAAGCAATGTTTCCTCTAATTTTGGCTGATTCTGCATTGGCTTTTCCGAAACCCAGAACAAAAATTCACCTCTGCATCACATGCTGGTTTCACTCCCTTTGATTATCCAGTTTTATGGTAGCTTCCACACTCCATGCCATTTTCAAGTTCTTTGATCTTTGGATTTTATTGAACCTTCTGCATAGATTTATGGCCATGTTATGGCTGTTCAGGGGCGACTTTGCAGTCAGTATGGCGTTGCCCCAAGGTATTTGGATGTGGTTTTGAGCTGCACTTTCCCCTCCCAGTTGAGAAAATGTGGAGCTAATGCCAGATGCAGAATTGCCCTTTGTTTTCCCTACTGCGCAGAATAGTTCACATCCTGAGCAGAATATAGCTGCTGTAATCTTAAAATGGGCAATGGACAGATTGCTGCTGATCAGGGCTTCTGGGTTAATGAGCAGCTACTCACGCTCACAGCTTAGAGGGAACACTGCTTCCAAATCTATTGAGTTCAGTAGATTGTAAGTACTCTCTATAATGGCATCCAGTGTAGGATGAATACATAATGTTTGGCAAGGTTCCTGACAGAAAGGTCATAAACTAGCAACAGCTTATGGTCTTTCTTTAGAGTTCTATAAGAACATATTGTTAGATATCTTGTATATGGTAACAGAAATCCTCCTGTAAATTTCTTGACAGTGATTACATTTGGTATGAGTTTGGATGCTTATACATCAGCCTGAAATAACCTCAACATTAAGTTATTTGTGCCCTTGTATTGTCTGGATTTAGTAAAATACTGCATTTAACAGAATGGTAATTCAGACGGAGAGCAAATGGGTTAGATTCATATTAGATTTTTGTTTATAGCAGCATCAGTTTACAGCAATGGTTCAGTGCTAAACATATATATTCTGGAGTAAAGTACAATTGAGTCAAACCACCCTAGTAGGATTGCATCATTAAGTAAATTGAAAGTGTCAGTACATTCAAGTAGAGCTTAATATTGTCATATAAAGGTACATAAGCATTATTTACAAAGTATATATAATTTATCCTTGATATTGCGTTAAGTATTTTCCCAACAATAGGTATTACATTACTATGTATCTTTATTAATATATGTCCAACAAGGTGAAGTTGCTTAGTAATTTATGTCTTGGATGTCCTTTTTTTGATTGCAGGGTAATTGACTTGTGTGTGTATTTAAAAAAATTCAGGAGTAGAAAATCAACTGAATAATTATTATTCTTTTTTGTGCCACAGGTTGGTTAGACGACTGCCAATTGAATCTGCTCAGAAGAAAATATGACTGAGATAGCTTGATACTTCAGACTATGAAACAAGCAGAAGAATGCTTATGGATTTAAAAGTATTGTATTTACCCAGTTGTTATGGTTCAAGGAATCCTAGGATATTAATTTGTTCAGTTACTATTTGTACAGCTTCTAAAAATTGCTTCTGATGCAGCTGAGAAAAATGCAGTCCATTAAAACAGAACAAGCACCTGCTGATACAAGTAGCAATGTGGACAAAATTATGGTACTTAATTCCACATTATCCGACATATCTGATGACTTAGCAAGTGGTGAAGACATGCTACTAAATGAAGGAGGTATTGTAAAAAACAAATCTTCTGCATGCCGGAGAAAACGGGAATTCATTCCTGACGAAAAGAAAGATGCTATGTATTGGGAAAAAAGGCGGAAAAATAATGAAGCTGCCAAAAGGTCTCGTGAAAAGCGTCGGCTGAACGACCTTGTGTTAGAGAACAAACTAATTGCACTGGGAGAAGAAAATGCCACTTTGAAAGCTGAGTTACTTTCACTGAAGCTAAAGTTTGGTTTAATTAGCTCTTCAGTATATGCCCAAGAAGTTCAGAAGCTCAGTAATTCAACAGCTGTGTATTTTCAGGAGTATCAGAATTCCAAATCAAGCATTAACTCTTTCGTTGATGAACATGAACCAACTATGGTGGGCAGTAGTTGTATATCTGTCATTAAGCACTCACCACAAAGCTCTTTATCTGATGTCTCTGAAGTTTCATCAATAGATCATGCTCAGACAAGCCCTATACAAAATAATTGCAGAAATCCTGAAACTAAGTTTCAAATCATAAAACAGGAGCCTATGGAACTGGAAAACTATACAAGAGATCCACGGGATGAAAGAAGCTCCTATGCATCACCCATGTATCAAAACTATATGGGAAGCAACTTTAGCGGGTATTCCCATTCCCCTCCTCTCTTGCAAGTTAACAGATCCTCCAGTAACTCTCCGAGAACTTCAGAGGCAGATGATGGTGTTGTAGGAAAGTCATCAGATGGAGAAGATGAGCAGCAGGTTCCTAAAGGCCCAATCCACTCCCCTGTTGAACTTAAAAATACTCATGCCACAGTTAAGGTTCCAGAGGTGAGCTCTTCTGCACTGCCTCACAAGCTTCGGATTAAGGCCAAGGCCATGCAAATAAAAGCGGAATCATTAGACAGTGAATTTGTTGCCGCCCAGAAACTGTCATCACCAATTGACATGTCATCTAAAAGACATTTTGAGCTCGAAAAGCACAATGTACAAAATATGGTACATACTTCCCACACTCCTTTCTCTGTTCAAGTGACTAACATTCAGGACTGGTCTCTGAAGCCAGAACACTGGAACCATCAAAAAGAACTCACCGACAAAATTCAGACTGCCTGCAAAACTGGAGTGGGTGATATTAAAGACAATTCCTACAAGGTGTCTGAGACAGAGAACTTGTATTTAAAGCAGGGCATAGCAAATTTGTCTGCAGAGGTTGCTTCGCTTAAAAGACTTATAACTACACAACACATTTCTGCTTCAGATTCTGGCTAAATTACTACTGAATAAATGCTCATTGTATTAAAGGATGTCATTTGCAGTAGATGGATATGTTTTGTATTATGCTGAATTTTCACTGGACGTGATGTCATTTCACTGTAATGTTCACATAATGTCTGATGGATAGTGTCTTTTTGTGCACAAATGACTATGAGGATTAGACTGTCATGATCACTATGCCTTGTGTATAGTCAAGTAGCCTGTGCAAAGGCTGTATATAGTGAACATTATTTTTCTGTTGTTCTGTTACTATAAATTGTGAAAGTTACCAATTCCAATAAAAAAAAATTGGTGACAAATACATAACTAGTTTGCTGTTCAGTCAGTTTCTAATAGCCTGTAAATAGAGTGACCACAATTCAAAGAACTGTTTCCATTTTCTTAGGCACGTATTACCTATGGGCAGGAGGAACCCCCACCCCCACCCCCAAACTGAATCTCCTGCATTGGCCTGGCAAACTGCTTCTGAATTTCAAAGCGGTTATAAGTGAAACACTGGAAGTGCTTACAGGACAAGGGAATAAAGAAGTGCCTGAAAGATTTTTTTGAATTGTGACTATTTTGTTTTAGAACAGCTTATTAAATTATTGTGGTCACAAAGTAGTTAATTTTAAAAAGAAAGATGAAGCAAAGTCTAATGCACAGATGAGGGGAAATCTGAAATCATATTCATAAGGAGAATGAAAACAGCCAATGACAATCTTATCAGATCTGAACAATGAAAACTCATTATACAAAAGGGTGGTCATCACCAATCTTGATGTGATCATCACAAGTCTGTCAGTCTGATTTCTCTAACTGCCAGTACTTTCTTTGAGGATTAGAGAAGGTTACATAGAATGAGATGGCATCAGACTCAGACGCGCCACTTCCACAACAGTCGCTGGGCCTCAATTTGTCTTGGAGGAAATACGTCTTAAAACATGCAAACACGCTCAGCATCCTTTATTGTTTTTCTTCATTTAGAGTCCACCTTTCTCACGTGAGTGTGTGTGTGAGTGAGTGAGAGGGACAGAGAGGTGGACTATAAAACTGCATAAACAGTGCAGTAGGATTAGGATTACAGAACTGGAAAACAATGCAAACAATTTTTTAAAACCTACCTAAACATACATAATGCAGAAGCAGGTTACAAAGACAAAAGACAATGCAGTAAAAGCAAGGTGATTAAATACTATAAGCATAGCAATTGATTACAGTCTTATTCCCTCATTAAAACTATGATGAAATAAGTAACTGTAACTTGCATTTATTTCTCATACTGAATGTAAAAAAGTTAATAACATTATAAAGGATTTCCCCCTACAGTCTTCAGTAGCTTCTAGTAGTTTATTGAAGCAGACATTTTTCCTTATGTAGCACGTAGCCCTCCCTGCACACACTAGTAGCATATATTTACATTCCTTTACATTTGTACAGATATTCTTGTCTCCAATAAACTCAGTTACTGATTTCTTTTCTCTTGCTAGACACAGAATTGAAAATTTCATTTTTTTTCTTTTATAATGATTTTACAGTCCAATCCTAAACAGAGTTGCACCCTTCCAGGATAATTGGCTTAAATGGATTTAGAGGGGTATAAACTCTGTTTAGGATTGCACGGTAATTTATTTATGAAATGTTTGTGGTGTGCTGCATACAATCTGTTTCCACCTTACCTCAATAGGAACTGATTTTGGTACAAAGTGTACTGTAGTCTTAAAAAAATCTTTTGAGCTTCCAGGAGATTTAAGAAATCTTGAACATGGATAATTCAGGGTCTAACAGCTTGGTTTATTAGTCATATTCATAGTCCATTTTCTAAAAAGGAAGGTAGATTCATCTTCCTTAGACACCTTTTGTAACTAAATGTTCTCTCATAGATTGTCCTGTAGTTTTCAAGTATGTATTCTTATGTGTGCCCTTACCTGGATAGCCCATGCTAGCCAGATCTGGGAAGCTAAGCAGGGTTGGCCCTAGTTAGTATTTGGATGGGAGACCTACAGGGAATACCAGGTTTGTGACATGGGGGCAGGGAATGATAAACCACCTTTGCATGTCTCTTGACCTGACAACCCTACAGGGTTGCCATAAGTCATCTGTGAACTGACAGCACTTTCTACCACCATTCTTACATGTATATTGGAATAATCAACCATCCTCCTATTTGGTCTGCTTTGTTAGAGGAAGGGCGCGATCATATGCACCCATTAGCCACGTGAAAGCCACAGTTCACCAGCGGATCAAAGTGGCGCAATCACACCACATCTGGGAGGCATTGCGCAACCGTCAGCAAGCCGTTGCAAACCGTTTTGATCCGCCGGAGAAGTGGAGAAAAAATTACTAGGTAAACTCCAGCATCAAATGGGTTGCTGTGGCCCACAGCCGGACTTTCCCCATGTGATCGCTCCAGCGTGGAAGTGTGGCATCGGGGATAGTCTGATCGCAGGCTATCCCGATGCCATGCTGTTGTTTCCCCCCCCCCTTCTCAGTGTGTGCATCATCGAAAGCCCTTAAGGTGGAAAGCCCTTAGGGTGGAGGAGCGATTCATCAATCCTCCATTTAAGCGAATCAGAAACCAACCACAAAAAAACCCTCACCCGTGTTTGTGTCTGATCACACAGCAGTGAGTTGTGCCAGCAGGTCCACAGACCTGCGTGATTGCGTGACTGTGGGGCAAATTGCCCCGGGGCAAAATAGCCTAGCTTCCCCTCTGGATTATCTCGCTTGTGTGGCCACGGCCGAAAAGAAGCAATGATCTGCAGTAACAGATTATAACTATTTAATGTCACCAGTTAACCCAGTTATAGCTGTAATTGTGGAATAAGAGTATTCCACACATACACTGATTTTTGTGTCAAACTAGTAAATATTTCTCATACTGTGCAGTTTGCACCTTATGTCATGTCCTTGCCCTACATAGACTCCACTTTCTAAAAATCATTCCCACATTGTGAAGTTTCCCCCCAAGATGATATTTTCTCATTTGAATTAAAAAGAAAAGGCATTCTTCTCTGTCTGCTCCTTCTTTTATGGGTTAAAACCACAAATTACTAATTCACACATTTTTAATCTAAAACTACCTTATATGGCCAAGGCAGAGGTATAATACCTCCTATGGCTACATCCATAGTCTATGACAGCATTTTGCAAATTTATGTCCAGGCACTCCTTGAGATCCCTGAGAGTACTCAGGTGGGTGGGTGTCTGGAATTCATCTGTAGGGGATGGTGGTTCCTTGAGTTCTTTAGATTCCATGTTTTTAATCTCAAAGTAGCTCAGGTTCTGTGTTTCAGCCTCTAATGCTAAGGTCTTCCTAAGAAATTTCCCTGGCTGAATAAACATAAACCTCTGGTATTTGCTTTAGATATAAGAAGCTACTTATATCTACTGGCAGAATCTGTAAGTGCAATCTATTCCCCATAGATACTGTTTAACTTCTTCCTATTATCCTGATGGTCTTTGGCTCACCTACTGCCGAACAAACCAGAGCTAATTCTTACATTTCTAACATGGCTGAAGAAATGGCTATTCTCTAATTCACATTGCCTCAAAACACAATGCATTTTATTAAAGGCCAGTGTCAGAGTTCAGCACTAGCAGGCAGGGTCCAAAGGAAGGGTCCAGCATCTACCCATGACACCACAGTGGTCAAGCCATCTAAAAGCAGTAAGCAACTGCCACATCCTCTGTTCTCTGAAACTTAGAGTTGCCAGCTCCAGCATAGGAAATTCCTGGGGATTTTAGTTAGTGCTTGGAGATGGGGGAATTTCAGGGGGTTCTCAGTGGGAGGCTTGCCAGCCATTGGTCGGCAACCAGTAGGGGGGTGGGGGAATTATATTGCACTGATGTCATCATGCTGGCATAATGCTCTAGGTTTCTGGCCCCAAATCCTATAGTTTACCACAGAGCCCCCAGAATTACAGTTGATCTCTAGAGAGATTACAGAGATCAGTTCCTCCATAGGAAGTGGCAGTTTCAGAGGACAGAGAACTTCAGTCCCTGCCTTGAAGCTGGAAACCCTATTTCTGACAGATGAGCAGAGAAAGAAAATAAGCCATATGCCATTGCTGCTACACATTCATACAAGAATGGGAGGAGGGCCTAATTCCTTCAGGGACCAACTCAGTACTGGCAGCAGTGATTTCTTGCTGCTGAATTTGAAGCTGGAACACTGCACTTTAAAAGTGTGTGTGTGAGAGACAGAGAGTCAGAGACAGACAGCTCCTTCTTGGAATCAGTGCTATCATTGACCATCCTAGTCAGAAAATGAAGGAAGGAAGTGGCAGTTGCACTGATCCCCAGGAAAGTGAAGGATGTGAACAATGAATAATGAAAGTGAAGGATGGTAGTGGAAGTAAGGAGCAGCTGTGCTGCAGCTCACCTTGTTCACTGCTTGTTTGGAGTGTCAGTGCGCTGGCCAGCTTGGTAACTGTGCGGCCTGTGAGCTTGATGCCTCTGGCTGTTGGTGGGCTTCTGAAAACACTGCTACCTGATGTCACTCTTGGGTTTAACTCTCCTCCCCTGCCCTGAGCCTGACTCAAGCTGTCTGGAGCTCTCTGTCAGCGGTGTCCCAGGTGACATGCTTGCTTATCTAACTGCTACCTAGGATGACTATATGGCTTGGGGGGAAGGGGAAAGGTCCTGCCAGGTGTGGGGCTATGTCTTGGCACTCCCAATAGGGTGGGGGCTGGCCATTGCAGATTTCTCTGGGTAGGGGGCACAGCAGAGCAATAAGCCTGCCACATTTAATTAATTGGCAACTATGCTCCCCAAAAGTGCCAGGTTATTTATTTATTTCTATTCAGAAAATGTTATCTCACCTCTTCAGGAAACATGCCCAAGGCAATTTACGAAATGATAAAAACATTAAAAGTTATTAATCCCACCAGACCATAATACTATAAATCGTAGAACAGCTTAAAATGAGTTTAACAGTTTTCAGGCTAAAAGCACACTATAAACATGGTGTTAAAAGATCAACCCTTAATTAAAAGCCTGGGTAAACAAACTTTTTAGTCAGGTGTCTAAAAGAGAGTTGTGAAGAGAGGTGAGCTTCAAGTGGAAGGGCATTCAACAGGCAAGATGCCACGAGTGAAAAAAAAATCTTGTCTCTTGTCAACACTTGCCTCACCTCTGAAGGCAGGGGCACAAAGAACAGGACCTGTAAGGATGATCTTAGCTGGTGGGTTGGACAAGACTGTTTCAGGAACCTTGGCCACAAGCCATTTAGGGCCTTAAAGGTCCCAGTACTTTGACCTGTGCCCAGAAACAAATGGGCAGCTGGTGCAGATCTTTCAGCACCAGAAAGATATGGTCCCTATATCCTGCCCCTGAGAGTAGTCTGGCTGCCAAATTTTGGACCAACTGAAGTTTCCAGACTGTTTTCAAAACCAGCCTTATTACATTAGAGCGCACTGCAGTAAACTAATCAGGATGTGATCAGAGGATGCATCACTGTGGCCAAATCATGCTTTTCAAGGAAGAGCCTTAGCTGGTGTTTCAGCCAAAGCTGGTAAAGGTGCTACATACTACATGGGAAACCTGAGCTTCCAACTGTAGGCCAGGATCCAGCAGCACCCACAAGCTATGAATCTGATTCTTCATTAACAGAGCTACCTCCTCCAGTTCAGACCTCACGTGGCTTCATCACTGACCAATGGTACCTCAGTTTATTGGCCTTCATAGAATCATAGAATTGGAAGGGACCTCCGGGGTCATCTAGTCCAACTCCTGCACAATGCAGGAAATTCACAAATACCTCCCCCTCCACACTCACAGTGACTGCTGTTCCACGCCCAGAAGATAACAAAAAAACCCCTCCAGGATCTCCAGCCAAGCTGGCCTGGAGAAAAATTGCTTCCTGACCCCATCTTCTCTGGGCACTTGTTCAGGACTTCCAGAGCCACCTGACTCAGTTGTTAAGGAGAAATGGAGCTGACTGTCATCTGCATATTGGTGGCATCACAGTCCAAATCCCCAGGTGATCTCCCAATACCTTCATTCGATATTAAACAGCATGGGAGACAAGATGACTGCCATCGGGCATAAATGGCACAGGGCTGAGCAGCAGTCTCCCAGTACTATCTTCAGGAGTTGGCCAGCCAAATAAGAGTGGAACATCTTGTAAATTAACTACATCTCCAAAATATCTGAATAGGAGTCACAGATGAAACTTAGAAATACCATAAACAAGTTAGACTATGCAAATTATATATGATGGAACAAGGACAAAAGAGGAAGGAAATAAAATATTACTGATCAAAATAAGTGGAATCTGGGGCAATCACAGCCTAACACATAGGCTATTTATTTCCCCTGAGAGTGTTGGGTGAAATGGTTTTTATGTAGAAGAGATAAGTAAATGGAATATCTGAGTCAGTCTTCTCTAGAACTGGAGCTCTATGTTTTATTTTGTTTTTTAATAATCTGCTGCTATGAGTTCATATTCTAAAAATACAGTGTCTGGGACCTAGCAAAAATAATTAGGCAATAATTATTACTTATACTGCAAGCAAATTGACACTCCTATCCTATGTAATATGTTACATTTAAGAATAATTAATGGTAGATAGTGTTTTTGTTGAAGGAATTAGATTATCACTTCACTATAAAACTAGCTGAAGTTATGCTCTGAGGTTTACTAGGAAGCTATTGCTGGTCTTGTGGATCAGTCCCTGTAACTAAGTAGATATCCACCAACAGCTCTTTGAGAGAACAGCTCTGTGTTATGGCAGATGGGGCTGCCAGATGCTGAAATTTCCCCTTCCCATTATATATATATTAGCATCATCTACCCACTACACTAATGCATCACATTTCCCTAACCACAGTACACAATATTGTCTACTACTGGGGAGATAGTAGAAATGCTTTGGTGATGAATGATGGTGGACAAGTTCCATAAAACATTATATACTGTGTCAACAAGGAATTTGGGGTGGTAGTTTTGTGTCAGTGTAATGTGTGGATATACTCAAAGCATGTCACGGATTCTGAGTCAGAAGGAACTTTTCCGTCCCTGAAAGTAATGATGAAACTTCAGCCCTTGTTACTTGCTTGTTGAAGCAAATAGGACTCCTTTCTGGTTCAAAGCCTGAAGCCAAGGGATAGAAAATGAAATGTAGCATGGCCAGAACAGGAAACTTCATTCCCATTTAATGTTATGCTGCTGTTCTTTAATAAATGGTATGTATTGTGTAAATAAAATAGATACACTCACGTGTTAGGAAATGCTGTAAATAAATATATAAATTCTTATTAGAAATATGAATTTCAAAACATTATATATAGTTCCCTCCATTAATTTTATAGAAAGTGTTTCAAAATGTTAAAATCTACAATTAATTCCTCTACCATATGGCTGCCGTGTATTTGGAAATGAAAAAGTATTGCTGGTGCTGGACTAGTGCCAGTAACATTAGTGGACTACTAAGTAAAAAAATATGGCTTTTATTACCAATATATTGTTTTAAAAATACTTTTACAGCTGATTTCACAATATTAGCTGGGTAACCACATGATTACAGCAAAACAATATTCATTGCAAAAGTCAACTAGCTTCAGTGTTCTGGTACAGAACATCATGTCCAGTGATAAAAGATATTAGGCCAAATGCTAAGGTCCTATTTATTTTTCTGTTCTGAAATAAATGGCTCATTAATAAGATATGGGCTTTCTTCTTTCTCTTTGGACACAGCGAATCCTTTTCACTAGTTACAGTGAACACACACAGAGTGTATAAGTGTATATTTGATTTTTCTTTATATGTTGGTTGGGTAATTCTTGGGTCATTTTGAGCAGGAGCTTGGGTGAGCTCAGCTCCAGGAGTTGGTGCCACCCCCCACCCCCCGTGGGGGGATGCCTGCTTGTGTCATGGCTGCAGCAAAATGACCCCATCCCCTGGAAAGGTCCTTGTTCCTCCAGCCTTCTAAAGCCTTCAGCCACCACTGAAGCTATCCTCCCAGAATAGTGGTATTTCTGAGGCTTGGATTAGTAGCTGTCCTCTCTCCGCCAGCTCTTTCTTTCTTTCTTTCTTTCTCTCTCTCTCTCTCTCTCCTTTCTTTCTCGCCTTCGACATATTTCAGTGATGTCAAGCGGTGTAGCATATGCAAATAAGTTATGCTAATGAGTTATGCTAATGAGATGCACCTCTTTTTCTACGAAATGACCCCTGGTAATTCTCAATTACACTTAACACATATGATTTAAACATTTATCCAGGTACTGGTCTCCGGTTTCATTTGTAAAGTGAACATGCAGATGTATGCATGTATAAACAGATGTTTGCACATACATGAAGAACGTACTTGCTCTCACTGTAACATGTGACCAGGGCTAGTATGGCATATATAGTGCTGGACTATGTTGGACTATGACTATGAGCATGCTAACCTGGGCTCAGGGGCCCTCTTTTATTCCAGTCAGAGCCACACCTCCAACCTTGCCCATATGTCCCTATAGGACCTTACGGTTGTGGTTACATGTCATAGGTCCCCTTGGGGATCCTAGGCACTAGATTGGTGGCAAGTTACAATCTGGCCAGCTATTGTTCTTCCTGACCCAAGCTCAGGTAGCTGGCCTGGCCATGTGCATTTGACCATGTGGCAGTCGCCATTACATGGAGCACATGGCGATCGCCATTACATACATTACAGATCTATCTATCTATCTATCTATCTATCTATCTATCTATCTATCTATCTATCTATCTATCTATCTATCTATCTATCTATCTGTTGTTCTTGTCCATCACTCAGAGCCCTGAGTACTCAGGGACTGAGCGATTCACAAATCTAAATTATAAACATACAAACAAACTCACTTTATGCAGGGCTACCCTTGAGACTGACCCAGAAACTCCAGCTGGTTCAGAATGCAGAGGCTTGTGTCCTCATTGGAATACCTCTAAGAGCTTACATTAAACCAGTGCTCTGCCAGCTGCATTGGCTCCAGGTGGAGTACCAGATCAAGTTCAAGGTACTGGTTTTAACCTTTAAGGCCCTATGCAATCTAGAAGCAACATACCTAAGGGACCACCTCCCCTGGAGTCCTGGTACATCTCCCACAGAGCTTTATGCTCAGCAGATCAAAATCTTCTGATGACCCCCTTCCCAAAAGATATCTGCTTCACCTCAACTAGAGCCTGGTAGAATGCTCTCCCTAGTGAGATCTGAGCTCTGCACAACTTAATGCAGTTCCGTGTGGCCTGTAAAACAGAGATGTTCTTCTGACAGTCCTATGGTTGAGGCTGCAGTAACCATCTGGACTGGCCTCCCCTCATGCTCTCTTTTTCTTGTCTGCTTGTCCTGCTCCTCTGTATTATTTTTAAAATCTATTGTTGCACATGATGCATTGATCAGTATTAATCTGTTTCAATGTTTTGGCTGCCATGGCATATTGATATTAAACACTATTCTTAATGTAAATTTATATTTATTGTTTAAAATGTTTTTATTATTGTTGTTGTTACCCACCCTGAGCCTGCTTGCAGGGGAGGGCAGGCTATGCATCAAATAAACCAAGCCATGGTAGAGAAGTAAGGGTGGCGGAGTGTCAACCAGTGATTTCGTATACACACCCAGTCAGTTTGTGAGTGAAGGTTTGGACTTACTGACCTTGGAGGTCTAGTACCCATCTGCGTGGTAACGGAAATAGTAAAGTCTGTATCTAGAAATTTGTTTTAGAGTCCTGGCAGGTCAAAAAGCTACTAGCGTTTAAAGACCAAATAAACGATTAATTACAACTCATGAAAGAAAGAGCAAGGGAAAATGGACATGGTTAGATGAACAAGAAGGTGCAAACAAACCTTTTCCATTTTTCTTATAGTAACCTTTTGGGTAATTTACACTTCCAGCAAGCTACGGGTCGTATAAATGCTTCCAAGAACAGAATTAGTCACTTTGTTTCTCCAAACCATTCCCATCATTTAGATTTTGAGTCTTGTAATTCTGCATAGGGCTGCAATGTATAAGTTTCCATTACAATGCTGCAAATATCCCTAAGAATTTCTAAATTATTCTGAAGGAATAGATATAGCAGGAAAAGTTATCAGTAGACGTACAAAAGTATTACTACTAGATACAGGTGTTTGGAAAAAGTGGAGAAGTGGAACCACAAGTCAATTGTACTCCCATACTTATGGCATAATGTACGCAAATGAATTATTTCTATGTGATCTGTGTACATTTTCAGACTGCAAGTTCTTTTTGTCATCTCCTCCTGCAGTGATCTTGGAAGAGGAAGCACATCTCACTTGTGCTTCTACTCCCCTATTATTTTTATAAAACATCCAAAGTTGCTCTAAGTAAAGGTCAGACACATGAATGAACAAAGAAGAGGAGAAGCCATCACTGTCTAATAGTATAGAGGCAGTTCCAAGTTAAAACCTAATTACCTGACTTTTAATGGAATAATGGAATACAACCTCAGGCTTCTCTGATGGCCTGAAAGAATATCTGTCCTGAGTGTTGAACTTGATGACAGAGCACCCAGAAAAAACCAGCTGGATATTCTTTTTCCCACTATCTATATTGGACAGTATTCCCCCCGGAAAGTGTGCATGTATGAACACAATCAAACAGAACACAATCAAGTGGCACCAGGAACAGCTATGGATGAATAGGGTTGCCAGGTCCCCCCAGCCACTGGCAGGGGATTGGGTGGGTGGGTAAAAGGTTGCCTGGTATACGTAGGGAAACTCCTGGGGCTTTGGGGTTGGAGCCTGGGGAGGACAGGGATCTCAGTGGGGTACAATGCCACAGGGTCCACCCTCCAAAGCATCCATTTTCTCCAAGCAAACTGATTTCTGTAGTCTGGAGATGAGCTGTAATTCCGAGGATCCCACCTGTTAGGTAGCTTCCCCGTGCATGGAGTACATGGTTCAACAAATAGAGCCTTTATGGGGGTGAGGTAGAGTATATCTTAGGGTTGCCAACTTCAGGTTGGGGAAGTCCTGGAGATTTTGGAGGTGGAGCCTGGGGAAGGTGGGGTTTAGGTAGGGGAGGGACCTTAGCAGGGTATAATGCCATAGTGTTCACCAAACAAAGCAGCCATTTACTCTAGGGGAACTGATCTCTGTAGCCTGGAGATCAGTTGTAATTCCTGGAGATACCCAGGCCTCACCTAGAGGTTGTCAGTTCTAGGGTACCTGCTACTTAAAGGCCAGTTTTATTGAGGCCTTATTTGCAATTCATTTGAAGGAACATGCCTGCTGGAGATGGTTTTAATACCTAAGCACTTATTGGGGAGGAAGCTCTACTGAGCTCAGTGGGACTTACTTCTGAGCAAACATTAGGCTTATCAGCTTCAAGGTGGGGCTTGGAGATCTTTCGGGAATTACAACTGATTTCCAGGATACAGAGATCGATTTTCCAGGAAGAATGGCAGCTTCGGCGGGTGGACTGTATGGCATCACATCACCACTGAGCCACCTCCTCTTTCCAAATTCCATTTTCCCCAGGCACCAGTCCTAGGTCTCCAGGAATTTCCTGAGCCAGAGTTGACAACCCTAAACTTTCTTAGGACTGCACTGCCTGGGAAGACAACAAAGCAATTGTTTACATGTAGAAAAACCTAGTCAGATATAGTTTTAAGAGAATATGGATATGTGAATATCCTATTTTAGGAACACATTATGCTTACAAAACACCACAGTAAGAGACACGAATGACAAGGAGGAGTGACTATTAGAAACACACAAATAGCAGTTGGTCCATTTGTGTTTTAGACCTGTAGCTGGAGAATGCTTAGTTATAATGGTAGTCTTTTTCCTCTTTCAGCACCTGCTCTATGATTTCTGACCTAATTTTACTTCATATTCAGCTGAAAAACTGCAAACAAAATTGCACCTTAGCCATTTAGAATGGGTTGTTAAGTACTCCATGCTTCAAAACGAAGAATAAAACATTGCCTTGAAATCCCTTCTCAATAATGCTAATTCAAATTCTGAGTACAAAACTGGAACACCCACACATAGGTACCTGTCTGTCAAGTGGTGAGTTTCAGGCATGACAACAGAACTTAACTTTTGTGTATGGTATAGTCAGTGTTGTTGATTCGTTAAGAAAAATTAAACAACATGGCAATTGTTGTTGACTAAGGTGTGGGCAGAATATGATGGTGGTGGAAGAGGAGGGGGGAAAATAACCACATGAAAAGGCCAGGTGATCAAAATATGTTTTTCCTTGGAAATGTCATGATATACTTGTCTGTCTATTTATATCATGAGAAGTTATCCAAACAATATTTCCCCATGTATAACATGCCAAATGAAGTCTAAATTGTGAGTGCAGATGTAGTAAGACCATTAAGAATGTTGAGAACTGATACGAGAAGGGGAAAAATCCAGACTTTTCTTGCTTTCCCGGGAGATTTATGAAGTACCCTGAGGAAATTATAATGATCTCTATATATATTTACAGAGTGGTTTTAAACATTTGATCTCATATGTGTTATTACAGTTGAGCTAATATATAACTCTTGAAGTGTACTTCTGTAAGTCTACCATCTGTCATTTTTCCCCTAGGAAAACCAACACTGACTGTTGAAAATGGTCTGTTGTTTTATACTTTAGCACATTTCCACAGCTTCCACTAGAGCAATGGGAATTCTTCTGTTCTGGTGTTTGACTAATTCTGGCACTTAAAGGTTATGGGAACTAAAATTCAACTGGGGGTAAACGGCAACAAACATGTAACGAAATCAAAAGAATTTCTCTCAGCATAGTTGATTAACTACAACATCAAGCTGAAAGTTAAGTAAACAGAAAGCCATGGGAAAAAACTACTGGGAAAATGAAATTCTCACACAAAAGTCGTTCATAACAAACTTTTGCATTCAGCATTTGGAACAGACTCTGTTAAACCAGCAATGACCACTTGCAGCATTAAAGGACAGGAGTGGAAGTACAGTGGAGAGTGAAAGGACAGCATGTGGATTGTAAGGCAAATGTCACTCAAATGTGGACTTTGCTTTAAGTTTAGAACACTGTCAACACATCAAGAAGAAATTTCTGATGATCTGTCAACTGTTGCAGGATCCATTTAAAAGAACAAATAATATTTTGGAACAGAAAGTGTACATCTATATTCCCACAATCTTTTTGCAGAAGTCTTGTCCTGTAAGTTTCACAGATGTTTGTATAAGTTTGTAAAGCTAGACAGCAGAACAGCATAGAATGCATTTTTTAAACCTACAACATCACAGTTAAAGCTGACATGAGTGGGGCTTTTCCTGTTTGTGAATCAAACCTAAGTACTCAGGTCTTTCAATATTTATTCATAATTTAGGAGCTAAAACTTCCCATGCTATTAGGTATTGAGGCGGAGGCAATGAATCCAGCAAGCAGGCTTTTATTCATAACATCGTTCAGCTCTAAGACAGCTCTAAGAGAGCGGCACTCTAATTTATACTGTTCCGACAAATAACTTTCAACAATGTAACTATATACAAGCGATGCTATTGGACCCAAGCAGGGCTCAGCGATTGGGTACCTAGATTGGCTTCAGGACCAATGGGAGTCTTTATTAGTCAGCTAATGAGAATTGGAACATTAGGATACCAGAGCCCTTTCATAGGCTGAAGACAGACTTGTTTTCTGCCGCGCCTCCCTGGCGCGGCAGAATGGGGCAGGGGAATTTCCCCCGCCCCACGGCGTTCCCACGCCGCCGGAAGGAAGCCGCCCGCAGCGTTCAGACTGCGGGCGGCTTCCTGGAGCGGCGGGCGAACGCCACGCGGCCGCCCCTGCCCCCACGCGTTTACACCCGCTTCGGCGACGCGACGCGTCCAGGCCGCCTCCTGGGGGCAGATGTGGCCGTCTGAATGGCCGCTCTGCTTCCGCTTCGGAAGCGGAGGCAGAGCGGCCGAGACGGCCAGTCTGTCCTCAGCCATAGGTAAACCATAGTTGTTAATGCAGCATAATCAAGAACACAAACATACACACGCCATTTATTTTATTTATACTCCTACCTGAAACTCTACCTAAAACCACTCATTTTTCCTTGTTGAACACGCAATAATTTTCAGTGAGCATTAGCTAATGTTCAACTGCTAGATGCATGTAAAATGCTAACTTGACACAGAGGTTTCTGACAAACTTCCCATAAGGGTTAGCAGTTTAAATAGAGCTTAAATTCTGACCAATGTACCCAAATATTTTCAGTTTTGGTTCATATTTCTCCCTTTCTTCATCTTAGTGTTGAGCCTATAATTATTTCCACCCAGTCCCTTGGAGTTCATCCTCTTTTTCTTGCACCTGCAACATCTGGTGAGCAGCCATGAGACCACAGGAAACCTACCCTTCCTGGTGTGATTCCTTCACTACTCCCCAAAACCCTCTTAACAGGGCTGTAACCAGGATTTTTGACTTTGGGGGGCATTTGAGTAAATTGGGGGACACTGTGTCAGGAGCGATGAGAGAGTAAAAGTTTTTTAAAAGCAATGAGAGAGAGAGAGAGAGAGAGAGAGAGATGGAGTAGGGATCAGATATGCCCTGTGACATACCTCTCCCGCAGCCAGCCAGAGGTACACTGGCAAGCAGGGCAGGGCGATGGCTCGGCTTAGCATGGCTGTAGTGCACAAAAAATAAAATAAACCAGCTGGATGGGAAGTCGGGAAGCCTGGGCCGTAAGTTGGGGGGGGGGGAGCAGCCCCAAGATGCCCCACTGTAGCTATGGGCCTGCCTCTTAAGGGTATTATGCAATTGCCACCCCCTTTAATTAACTCTCCCAAATGCCCAAATGTAAAGCAAAAAAGAAGTCTGACTGTGGGTGGGGAAACTGATGCAATCTTAATTCTTTGAACAAACAAAAGCTATATTCACTACTGAAAGACCAACACACCTTGAATATAAATATGCAGGCTATAATGTTAAGTGTCTAGTTTGTAGGAAAATAAAAGTAAAATAGAGATGGATTGCTAATCTAAGTTTAGTACAGAGTTACCTGATGTCTGTATCTCTCCCCTCCTCCCTACAGAGATGATGGGTGTATGCATAGCTTTTAACTCTTTCCTCTCCAGTTGTGACAGAGGTTGCAGGGTCAATCCACACTCTGGAGCTTGCCTTTCTTTAGCCTGCTATATGCCCCCTGACCAACCAGCTGGAGTCTCACATCAGTGTGGTTTACTGTTTTATACTCAGGATATGAAAATACATTTTTCTGGCCTCTGGTGACACCTCCAGACTGCCTGTCTCCAAATGCCATGCGTTCCCATAGATCCAGCTCCATAAACTCTCCCTGTCTTGGGTGAACATTTAGCTGATTTTATGGCTGAAGCCTTCATAGAATGGTGAGTATTTTTCTAAGGTGATTGGGTATCATGCCCTCATTCATAACAGGATGACTTTCTCTTTTCTGTGTCTTCGAATCAAGTCAGTACACAGTTCCTGGCTGTTATCGCAACAAAATACAAGAGAGCAAACACGGGACTACACTTAATCTCATTACCTTAACTAGAGAAGAATGGCTGCCCCTGGAAGAAGCCTTGCTACATACAGAGTCTGACCATCATTCATTAATCAAGGCCTCTCAGTGATTAATCAGTAACTAACTACTACAACAGAAATCTGTCCTATTAGCCTCCGTTAAAGAAAGAACTTGTTTTATATTAGCATTTCCCATGGAAGGTTTTCCTAACCATCAAGATCAAATTTGAGTAATTCAGTATGGTCCACCAAAGCTCAGCTTTTTTGATCAGAACAAGACTGTTCCCAGTAATCTCCTCCTGCCTGGATACTTGCCTTTCTTTTGAAGTTTCCCTGAAGTATCCACTGCCCTCCCCACTTTGGCTGCAGTCACACACACTAAATAATCCACTTTCAATCCACTTTCAGTGCACTTTCCAACTGGATTTTGCCAGTTCACACATGAGAAAAACCAGTTGGAAAGCACATTGAAAGTGGATCATAAGTGGATTATTTAGTGAGTGTGACTGCAGCCATTGTTTATCAAGTAAAATACCTGGTTATCTACCTGTTCAGTCTCCTCTTTCCAAAGAGACATAAAATAATAAGTTATTGTTGTTCTTGGCTGCTTGTCCCATAACTGTGACCAGAATCTGATCCCAAAGTTTTCTTTGACTGGCACCCAACCACCCATGTTTGTCCAGCTTTAGAGCACCTGCTGGAACACATCAAAGGAAGCTGCTTCACCTTCTGATTATTCATTGCCTAGATCCTTGAAACCCTAAGTGACAGAACCCCTGTTCAGATGATCACAGGCCAGATGCTCACTCTACCTCTTTTTCTTTTTGCCTCCTCCTTTGAGTAAAATAACTTGCAGTGTTTGGATGCTTGGAGTAACTGGTTCTTTTTGTTGTGGACTCTCCAGTCTTAGATATTATGGTGAATGATCATATTTTGTCTGCTTAACTTTGCTAATTGCCTAGCCTGGATATTTGTACTATTCCACTCAGCAAACTTTGGTCTCGGTCACATAAGCAAGATAATCTGGGGGGGGAAGTGAGGCTATTTGCTTTGGAGTAATTTGACCCACAGTTGCACTATCACACAGTTCTGTGAAGCTGCGTGCACAGCCCACCACTGCATGATCAGATGCAATTGTGGGTGAGTCGGGGGGGGGGGGTGTTTGCCGTTTTTTCCCCGATGCGCTTAAACAGGGGATCAATGAATCGCATCTCCACCCTGAGGGCTTTCTATGGCAGTATGCAATGATGCGCATACTGAGAAGGGGGGGGGAATGGCATGGCGTTGGAATAGCCTGATCAGACTATTCCCGATGCCATGAGTGTGTGCTGGAGCGATCACACAGGGAAAGTCTGGCCGAGGACAGACTGGCAATGTGCCCCGCTCTGCCTCCGCTTCTAAAGCGGAGGCAGACGGGGCGTTCACATTGCTGCATCTGTTCTCCGGCGTCAGCGCGGACTCACCCGTCCGTGAGGCGCCGTCCATCCGCTTCAGCCGGAGACCACTTCTAACTGGTCTCTGGCTGGAGTGCCACGCGTCCCTGCCGCTTTGCGGCAGTCTGGACGCGTCGGCAGCGCGCCGGAAGCGGGGGCGGAAGTCTGGACGCCCTTGCGTCAGCGCGCCTCCGCCCCGCCTCCGCCCCGGGACAGCGCAGCCTGTGGGAACAGGCTGCGCCGGGCTGCTTTTTGCACGGGGCTTTTGGCCCCGCGTCTGTCCCGGGGCGGATCGCCAGTCTGTCCTCGGCCTCTGTCTGTGGCCGGTAGCAAACCTGTTTGATACTGGACTTTCCCTAGTACCTTTTAACTCCACTTCTTCAGTGGAGAGAAACGTGTTGCTAATGGGTGTGGGACGCTTGCCAGATGTTCTGGTGTGATCGCGCCCTTAAAATCCGCATGGCATTTATGCCTATCGTACAGTTAATTCTGTGTGTGATCGGGGGCCTTATTTGTTTTCACTCTGTTCAGCTTCCTTCCAGGCTCTTAGGCTATTACTCACGTTATTATGTTGTAGGTTTGGGCTCAGATTAGAAAGTAAGGCTCATTTACAAAGGCACATGTCATCTGACCACACATGGTAATACCAGGGCCTATCTTTTCTGTAAATCACTGGGATTTACTTCTGGGATTGATGGAAACTTTTAGCCTCACAAATTTAATCAAAACAACAATTTCCATCAACCGCAGAAACCCAGTAAGTTCTGAGTTGTACCTGATAGTGAATGCTACCATTTGTGCAGATCTCAATTGTGCAGAGAAAAATGCACTTGAAACATACTGCTTGTTTCAAATTGCAAACAAATCATCAACATGAACAGAGGAGTTGCCAATGAGGAGACAATGGGCACAGAGCAAGGAAGTATGGTTTTTTGAGTGCAGTATTTGCAAGGATAGCAGCAACACTATTTTTTCTTATCTTTACCTTTTGATAATTTTCATCTTGCTTCATCTTTTTTAATGGATAATTCAGTCAATCAATGCTGGTTCTTACTAAAGTTATTCATAAAACCACCAAAGCTTAATAAATCAGAATGCTATAGTGACTAATAGAGTGATAACACTTTTGTGAGTTCAGATGTGGAGAAGAAAGATCAGAACTTGGATTATTTCTTTGTAAGAATATTGACTGTTGATGACATTTAAGATATTTGCTTCAGATCCAGATTACTTGAGAAAATGTAAATAAAAAGTAGGCATTTTGTTGCTGGTTACTATTCAGAGATAAACTGTACAGGTGATCTCAATTGTGGTATACTATGGTCTGGGTTCAATAGGTTCATATGTGGGTGCTGGTCACTACCTTGCTCTGGAAAACTGAGCTTCATAGCCTTCAATAAACTTCATTTTTTCTTTGTACTGTAAGAGAGGAAGGTAAATTGGCTGCATTGTAAGAAAAGCTCCTCTGACAAGAAACTACCCTTAGGGGTAAGGCTACCTTTGATTCCAATTTATTCTCAATAATATAGCCCGTAAAACACAATGGCTTGTTGGACTTAGGCTAGGTCTAATACAGACATTCAGTAAAATAAAATAAATAGATGCACACATTTCATATTCAAAAGTTTACATCAGAAAAGAATGGAACTAATACATTTTAAAAGTTAAGTAAAATACTAATAAAACTACTATCAAAATTAGATCAATTCTCTGAGCTCAGTCAGGATTGTTTCAAGATTTGGACATGATATTTTAGTGCCCATGAGATGAACTTTGCCACTGTTTCTGTAGACCTCTCGTCAGATCTCGCAAGTGGGTTAATAGATGATAATCCACAGAACAGGCTGGATAGGTAACTGGAAATGGATCTAACTTAATTGAACATAAGAGAAGCCATGTGGGATCAGTCAAGTAGCCCATCCAGTCCAACACTGTGTAACACAGTGGCCAAAACCCAGGTGCCATCAGGAGGTCCACCAGCGGGGCCAGATTGCTCTTTGCTCTGCATACTTTTTGCAGGAAAACAAAAAAAATGTGTAATGGATTCAACAACCTGAGCTCCATGAGGACAGAACCTCTGGTCACATAGGATTCCCCTAAATCTACCTCTGCTAAAAGGAACACATTAAAATGGGCTAAGGAGAACAACCTACAATAAACAGGAACCATAAGACAGTATAAAGATTTTTTGTAGGAAAGGGAAATCGAAGGCACAAACCCCAGATAACTATGTGAGCAGATTCGCTTGGCATCAGCTTTGAGCATTTGCCAGTCCAACTCTTCAAGCCTTTCTGTTACTATTGTACATGCCTTGTTTATAGGATTGCCAGTCTCCAGGTGGTAGCTGGAGATCTCCCAGTATTACAGTTGGTCTCCAGACAACAGAGATCAGTTCCCCTGTAGATAATGGCTGCTTTGGAAAGTGGACTCTATGGCATTATACCCCACTGATGTCCCTCCCCTCCCTAACCCTGTCCTTCCCAGGTTCGATCCCCAAAATCTCCAGGTATTTCTCCACTCAGAGCTGGCAAGCCTACTTGTTTAATCCCAGTTCCAATAAATAAGTCATAGAGACCTTATCTATACACTGCCTTGAAGAACTGGAATAGGAGTCAGATTGAAGCCAGCTCACCATAGTTGGAAGGGCCAGCCAAGACTTGATTGCTGCAGACCAGGCTGAGGTTGAAATTAGCTTCATATACCCACCTCTAGTTGTGAAGCCAACAACCTATTCATTCCAAAAAGAGCACATAGGAAGGCAGTCTGGGGCTCCGTATAGTAGCTGGACCATGATTTTTCATAGTTAACTGATAAGGATTCCAATTTACAGTATTTGGTGGATATTTTTACAGTTTGATGCATGCGAGTTGTAGAGATTGAAAGCAACACAGCATCATCGGCATATAAAATAATAGAAATTGGGTGACCACCCAGTTTAGGTGAATATAGATCAGTAGTAGGAAATTTCTGAGGAAGATCATGTAAGAAAAAATGCAGGGCAATGTCTCTAACTTGTAAATTCTATCACTATAGTAACCTTTCCATGGAAGGAGGTTTTAACAACAGATGGCTTCCACAAATGAACTCACCCACTAAAAACTAAGAATTATGCATCTTAGCATGTTGCACCTTAATTCATAGGGCTGCCATAGGTTGACTTGAGGGCACTTAAAATATTCACACAAACACACAGCATGTTGCAAAATGCAGGAGGGACCTGGAGGGTTAACACATAATTGTGAATCAACCTTCCTGCATGACCACTAATTGATTTCAAAAATCTAACATTAGGACATCTAAAGCTGCCTTTCTGTTTTCAGACAGGAGTAAGGCTGGATGGAACTTCACGCAGCACCTGCAAATTTGGTCTTGCTCATACAGGAAAGAGTCAAAAGCGCACATGGAACTGCCTGTCTAATAACGTATAAGGCTTGCAGCACTAGACACCAAATGGATCCCCAATAAACACGCCACCATTTTGTACCAGAGAAGGATACAGTGTTTGTCAACAGTAAGCTTTCAGGCAGTGCTTCTACTGCCAAGCTGATATACCAGAAGTTGTTGCTAATAGGAAGATTCTTCAGCCTCACCAAGGTTATCATCACTCTTAGCCTCTGCCAAAGAGCAACTGCCTCTTATGCTTTATTAGGATTCACAACTGCTGCCTTTGCTGAGATCAATTAATATTTCTACTATCAATCAATCAATAAAATATTTCTACTATAAGAAAACATTTACTCTGTAGAAAGCTTTGCTAGATACATTATGTAGGTGCTGGGTGGGAATGGCCTATAACATCTTCTCAGATGCGGAGATAAAACAGTGCAATACTCATAAATGTGATACTTTTAAGGGTGATTTATGATGTGAAAAGTTGAACTGCATAACAAAAAGTTCTTTTTAAAACAGATTAACTGAGTCAGCTTCTTAATAATGTGTGAATATCTCAAACTGTAAACTGAGAAGTTTATTTAAAAAAAAAACTGAAGTATTTGCAATCTTCTGAGCTCATTATTTTAAATAGAATTCTGTCTCAGGCAAGTAGTTGAAACTCTACAGGATGAATCACCAAAATTGGACAACAAAACTAATTAGGCCTCTTCTATTTCAACAATGCAGAGGAACTGAACAAGGTCTCATTTGTTTCATCAAGGCGAGGGAAAGCACTCATATACCTTTTCTCCTGGGATCAGTAAATCTGATCACAAGTCAACAAGACTGGCCGTTGGAGGAAAAAGTGTATAAGGTTGTGGTCACATGACAAGCTTATCATGATTTGTTCCCACTGTATATTTGATCGGGGATAAGTTTTTGCAGGTTGGAATGATCACACATCCCTCCCCAAACCACTTGCATCACACAATGAGGCTCCAGGCACTGTCCAGATAGCTGCACTGCCCATGTGGCAGCGTGGCACAAGTTTTTTAATTTTTTCTTTGCACATGTGTGCATGGCCAAATCACCATTCCCACTGGGACATGCTGTACTCCCTTGTTTTTGCAGTGTTTTCCCCCTGAAACAACGAACAAAATGAACCACCAATGTACAACTGAGTGCTGGATTCTATATAGATGTGCATGGATGTTCATGCATTGAATATATTCAGCGTAGGATCGCTCATGTGCACAATGGCGAAGGCTGGGGGTGAAATTCAATGCAAGAAGGATGTTCAGATGACCTAATCACATTCATAGTGAGAGATAGCTGTCCAGGTTGGCAAAATTGCAGAATCACAGCACAAATATTCGGAAAGTACTTGATTTTCCAAGGGAACCAGGAGGATTGCAGGGGTGAGTCAGCTTCGATACGGGAGACAGATGTGGCTATCTGATCAGCCCTTTACAATGCAATAGGGATCAGTGGTGAAACCCAATTAAAATGACCGTGTGATCACAGCCTAACTGACCAACGATCACTCAATGCAAATGGTTTCAGGATTTCAAGATTAGCTTTTAAAATATAAGAGAGTGTCTCTAAATAGTGAATTCTATCACTGCAGGAACCTTTCCATACAAGATGTTTTTAATACTGTTCACCCACACACCAGGAAGGCCAACAAGAAAAATAAGGGATTATTTTAAACTCACATACAAGTTACAGATATGGTTATCAAAAATATTTTTAATGTATCACCTTGTTTGGAGGGATCATCTTACTTTCAAGATAGTCTTCTTCTTAGGTAAATAGAAGTGATGGATCTCATTTTTCTCTCCCTATTTCCTCTTTCCCTTCCCAGAAACCCCTCATAGCCTTTTTCTGCTTCCTTCCCACTCAACAGTCAACCTACCTTTATCTGTTCCCTGTTTTCAGCTTTCCCTTCCCCTGGCAACATCTCCTGGAGAAAACTCTGTGCAGTTCTGGCCACCAGACTGGCCACCAGTTGCACAGTAGGGAACCTGCATGGATTTGTGGGGGCACCTCACTTTCCTCTTTATTGCCCTCCTCTTACTTTCATCTTTTCTTCCTCCTGGCTGCCACCCCTATCCTGACCTTCCCCTGATTCTTTTTCTTCTTTGCACCTACCAGTCACCCAGACATTTATCTACTCCCATCTTCAGATATATTTATTATTCATTTACTTCATTTATATCCCAGGTTTCCCCTGCCGGCCAGCTGGCTGGCAGCGAATCAAAGCCCACTGGGACCTGGGCTTTGATTCACAGCTTTGCCTGATTTCCTCTGTGTCTTCTCGATCCTGTTTTTGGAGGATCTAGAAGATAGGGGGGAAATCAGGCAAAGCTGTCGGTCAAAATGCAGCTGCGCAGCACATAGTGGGAAATTGACACATGCAATCAGGGAAAAGGGAAGAGCGAGGGCGGAGAAGTGGCTTGTGTGAAATCAGTCTTGGTTTTTTTTAACCCCCTCCACCCGTGTGCGTGTATGTGTGTTTACATTTCAGATTTTCCTGCAAATCTGGGGCATTGTTCAGGTTCTATAAAGATCTGTTTTGTCCATTAATGAATCCAGTCTTCAGATTTAAGTATCCTCAGATTTGGCTGACTCCATTATTAGAATTTATGATGATGATGACTGATAATGGTATTCTGATGGCAATCAATGGGCCTGCTAGTTTAGGCCAAGCCTCTCCTAGCTATCCTGACAGTCTCTTAGTGAACAACAGCATGCATCTATGCTTGTCCTACAGATTTCAGATATCTGGAGTTATGATGCATTATACTCAAAACAATCCTGTGAGGTAGGATAAACTGAAAGTTTATACAGTTAAACATCTTGCTGAGCAGGGAATTTGACCAGAGGTGCAGAACACTTTAAAAGGAAGAGGTGACAATGTTTTTTGTCTTCCCTAGTGTGAACTTAGCTCTCTCCATTCCACAAGTGATTCTGATAGATAAAACTTACCAGTAAATCCAATGCTGATTGTGACCTCTATTTTGTACCCCTCCCCCCAATACTTCAGGATGATTGTCTGCCTCTTTAAAAAAGTTAAAAATACTGCTTGCAAATGTATCTGTTTTAATGTCTGCTCAGTGCCTTACTTGTTTTCAGCGCCTCTACACTGTTATCCTAAGCACTTTAATGAAGTCAGTGGGCTGAGAAGGGTGCATACTGCTTGGGATTGCACTGTTAAATAACAGTGCAGGACTACCTGGAAGGAAGTCCATTTTATTTAATAGAACTTACTCATAGGAAAATGTTCTTAGAAATACAACTTCAGAGCCTAAGGAAGGACACTGAAAAACCATTCCTGAAGGCAGTGAATCAGAAAGCCTTGTTTTCAGGCAGAAGAGGAGAGCAAATAACACAAGGCCCAAGGGAGACCCAACAGAGAAAAAGCAGCAGCTAGCTGCTCTTCTTAGACAACTTTGTGGAGAATATCACATCAGTGGCCTTTAGTGGTTAAGCGTGATGCCTAAATGGATTCTCCGTGTCAGAAGAAGCCTGAATAACAGTTGCTGGGGAGGGGGCAATAGCAGAGGGAAAGTTTGGCTTCTGACTGATTCCTTGCTGTGGGGCTTCTGGGACATCTAGTTGGCCCCTGTGGGAAGCATGGTGTTGGACAAGACAGAGCTTCTGATCCAGCAGGAATCTTGTGTTCTGCTGAGCCTGAACTCATGTTTCCTCTTCTAATATATTTTAAGTACATCTGTATTTTAAATTGTTCTAAGTTGCTTTGGAAAGCTAAGTTTTGGCTGGGAATGAGGAAAGCATACAACAAACAAGCAAATAAATTAAAAGCCACATTAAAAATGTTCAGCTCACTAGCTGATACTGACTTTCTCATCCAAGTTTGCCTATGACCTATTTTCTTTGAAGCAGAAAACCATGCAGAATGTTTTCTTAATGCACTGCCCTTGCCATCTATGCAAACTAACCACGTGCAATTTTGTCTGCTAAAAGAGAATGACAGTGAAATTGCTCAAAAACTGTACAGCAATGCTGTCTGTTTATAAAGGTAATAGGCCACTTTGAAAAGAAAAGTTTGCACACTAACATCACATGAAAGACCTATTAATCTACTCTTATTACGTAGAGCCTTCATTAACTTTAATGAGGTGTTTGGATGTGTAAATCTTATTTGCCAACTGCTGCCAGCTCTGACAAAACACAGTATCTAATTTCTTGCAAAGCAGATACAATTTCTTTTTCCCAGCTCACATAAACTTGCCAGTTGTACCTTCCACACAAAGGACTATGAATTCCAGACTGTATATAGTGACACAGGAACAGATGCTATGTGAAAAGTAAATATTTACTTATAACTTGCGGATGACATTGACACTGAAAACAACCCTGAATATTTGCTTTTATGTTCCCTATAATAAGCAAGGGTTCAGAAAAACAGAAATCAGGGGCTTATGCATTGCCTATTTGACTTAGACCAAGTTAGTGCGATGTAGTGAATGTAAGAGTCTTTTTGGATTTGCTTACATGAAGACTCACCCCCCAGTGTATGAATGACAGGGAGGGGAGTAGTTCCTTGCCTTTTGTGACAGCCTTTTTAGCAACTGTTTTTAGTAGAGGGTCATGATTCATTAAGGCTCACTACCCTTTCCTCTGGGGGCAGCCAGAATGTCTCAACACCCAAAGGTGCTTCTGATTTGCATTTTTTCAGTGATGCATAGCTAAACACTTTTGAAACTGAGGCGAGGTGCAAACATAGTGTGTAATATGGTGAGAAAAGTTTCAGGGGGGTTTCCACGTATCTTTAGTGTACTTTTCAAAGAAACAGAAAGTCAAAAAAATCACTTGGGTGAGGGCAAGTAGCCATTACTCTTTGGATCATGGACTTAGGTAAGGAATGGGAAAGGAAGAAGACTGGATGAATCACTTCAATTAATAATTTTTAATAAAAATAGCCTATGTCTCTGAATGAAAGGCTTCAATCCTGTGTTAACAGTGCAATCCTAAACAGAGTTATACCCTTCCAAGCCCATTGATTTCAGAAGGGTATAATTGTGCTTAGAATCGCACTGTAAAATGCTGACAGGGAACAGAAGAGGCCTGCTTTTTTTGGCTTGGCAAGATTTACCTAGTAGATATTGGAGAGTAGGTATGTGAGGGGAAAACACTCTCAGTCCCTTTTGGACTCATTCCTATCAACCATCAAAGGCAATTCCTGAAGTGCCTTTCAGCACCAGGCACCTCTGTATGCAGGAATCAATTGAACAGAAAGGTTACTGCACCAGTCGATTGTTTAATATTCCAGAAAATTCCTTGATCCATTACATTCGTATAATCCAACTTCTATAAACTATAGCTGATTCTCTTACAACAGATGCATAAGATATGGTGTGGTGGGAGGAATGAAGGGTCTTGGTGACTGGAACATTCAACGGCCTTCCCCAAAAAGAGAAAATGAAGACCAAAATGGGTTCTATCTCATGAATCTGATTCATTAATGGCAGTGCTGTCCCCAGTACAAGGAGCCTTCTACCGGTGGAAGAAATTCTTGTATTAGGAAAAGGCTCCATTTGCTGGGGAAGAATACTGCCATTAAAAGAGGTCTGTGGGATCTTGGACCCTTAATGAAGTAATGCTGTGAGAAGATGGCCATCAGCTCTTCACCCACCTCCACCCCTGTCCAACCCAGTGGTCACCTGCTTTGATTTATACCAGGAGTCTGCTCAAGTTTCCCACTCCTTCTGACATTCCTTCAACCTCTCTGCTTCCATGAAGAAGGAGAAAGGAAGGAGCAACTTGCCAAGGAGAATGTTCATATGAGCAACAGAAGAAGTAGAGTTGTAGCGTGGGTGTTCAGGGACTGGGCTGTTCAGGGGATAAGATAAAGGACTTTGTTTCATGGCATCCTGTTTCTTGCTGAGAAGCACTTAGCCCTAATCACTATTGAGGTTAGCTGGTGTGGTTAGTCCAGTCACCATTAGTTAGCAAAGTGCTAACTATAGGACAGTTCAGTGGATAGGGAACTGGTTAGAGGACCGCACCCAAAGAGTGGTGGTCAATGGCATTTCATCAGATTGGAGGGAGGTGTCCAGTGGAGTGCCACAGGGCTCGGTTTTGGGGTCAGTACTTTTCAATATTTTTATCGGTGATTTGAATGAAGGGGTAGAAGAACTACTCATTAAATTTGCTGATGATACCAAATTAGAAGAAGTAGCAAATATCCAAGAAGGTAGAATTAAAATTCAAGAAGACCTGAATACGGTGGAGAAGTGGGCAGTTGCAAACAGGATGCAATTCAACAAATGCACAGTACTACATCTAAGCCACAAAAATGTCAAGCATAAATACTGGATGGGGGATACGTCTCTGGGGAGCAGTGTATGCAAAAGAGATCTTGGGGTAAGAGTGGACTGTAAACTAAATATGAGCAGTCAGTGTGATGCAGTGGCAAAAAAAAAAGGCAAAATCAGTCTTGGGTTGTATTAAAAGGGCCATAGCATCGAAATCGCAGGAGGTCATAGCCCCTCTGTATACTGCCTTGGTCAGGCCACACCTTGAGTACTGTGTGTAGTTCTGGAGGTCCCACTTCAAAAAGGATGTGGACAAAATCGAGAGGGTACAGAGGAGAGCAACGAGGATGATCAGGGGTCTGGAGACAGACCTATGAGGAAAGGCTAAGGGCCTTGGGAACGTTTAGTTTGGAGAAGAGGAGATTGAGGGGGGACATGATTGCTCTCTTTAAATATATGAAAGGCTGTCATTTGGAGGAGGGTAAGGAGCTGTTCCAGTTGGCAGCAGAGGATAGAACCGAAGCAATGGGTTTAAATTACATGCAGAAAAGTATCGGCTAGATATCAGGAAAAACTTTTTCATGGTCAGAGTGGTTCAAAGGTGGAATCAGCTGCTTAGGGAGGTGGCTAACTCCCCTTCACTGGCAGCCTTCAAGAAGAGGCTGGACGAATATTTGTCAGAGATGCTTTAGGCTGGCCCTGCATTGGGCAGGGGCTTGGACTAGATGGTCTGTATGCCCCCTTCCAACTCTATGATTCTATGGCTGAGGACAGACTGGCAGTCTGGCCCGCTCTGCCTCCGCTTTAAAAGCGGAGGCAGAGCAGGCGTCCAGACTGCCGCATCTTCCCCGCAGAGGTGCCCTGGACTTCCCTCGTCCGGCGGCGTGCTCCTCCCGCAGCAGCCGGGCACCACTTCCAAGTGGTATTTCGGCGGCTGCGCACGCATTCCACCCACTTCTAGCGAGTGTGAACATGTGCAGGCGGAGCCGTGTGGCATTCTGCAGCCGCAAGCCGCCCGCAGTGTGGATGCTGTGGGCGGCTTCCTTGCGGTGGCGTCTGAATGCTGCGCTGTGGGGCAGTTCTCCCCCACCTTGTTCTGCCGTGCTCCTGTAGCGCGGCAGAACAATAGTCTGTCCACAGCCTATGATTCTATGAAAGATACAAATGCAGGAACATCACTTTACTGGATTACTCAGCTTACAAAGCTACAGAGCCACATTGCAAGTTTAGAAGAGAAATACTTCTCTCTTTATTTGAGAAGTACACTTTGGATAGGAAAGATAGATTGATAGATTACTAATTTACTAGCTAAAGGATGGAGGCGGATGGCAAGAGGCCCACCTGCCTCATGGTGCCAAGAGAGGACCTCATGTGCCTGTAGGTAGAGAGAAAGTCTTCATTCGGAGTGAGAGAGAAGCAGGAAAAGGGAAGTTCATCCCTGAGAACACAATCTGCATTTCAAAGAGGACACTGGCAGAAGATACTGAAAGAAAGGTCAGTGTGCCTGTCTGGCTATCTAGGCTCTCTTGCCACTCAGTCTGGAGGTCTGAGACAGGGAACATCACATCTGTAACTCCCAACAATCACTGCTTTCTTGCACTGTGATGACTAATAGTCATGTTTAAGCATTGCCATAGCCCCAAGTAACCTGAACTCTGAGACTAATGAAGCAGGGCTGGCTGATGTCATATAATTTTGCAGTGTGGTCCACTTAGTTCCAATCAAGATCAGTTATGGCCAGGGGTCCGTTGGGGCTGGAGCGAGGTGGAGCAAAGCTCCGCCAGCTCAGGACTGGCCACCAGGGCAGCCACGGGCTGAATCAGATTCTCCAATCTGATTTAGCTCGCTGCCGAATTGCTGCCGAAATTTGGCGGCAACTTTAAAAGCCACTGGAGGGGAGGGGGTTTGAGGGAGAGGCTCCAAACTTGCAGGGTAGCTGCTGGGGCCTCTCCTTGAAATGCCCAGCAAGTTTCAAGAAGATTGGACCATGGGGTCCAATTCTACAGGCCCCCAAACAGGTTGCCCCCATTCCCTCCATTGTTCTCTATGGTAGGAAAAAAGTTAATATTTTTCCCTCCATAGAGAACAATGGAGGGGATGGGACAATCTGTTTGGGGGCCCATAGAATTGGACCCCATGGTCCAATTTTCTTGAAACTTAGTAGGTATTTTGAGGAGAGGCCCCAGCAGCTACCCTGCAAGTTTGGAGCCTCTCCCTCAAACCCCCTTTCCTCCAGCCCCTCATATACCCTATGAGTTTTTGCCATTGATTTCAATGGCCCATAGGATATAATGGGGCTGAAACTGACATTCCCTTTCTGACACACTTCTGGTGATGTCAGGGGGCGTGGCATATGCTAATGAGTTATGCTAATGAGTTATGCTAATGAGCTCCTGCACCTCTTTTTCTACAAAGGGACCCCTGGTTATGGCCATGCCACTATTTTAGTCATGCATCTGTGACTTACTATTATAAGACCTAAATATAAATGGCTAGATTTCCCCTGTCTCTAATGGCCAAGCTAGAGGTCGTAAGAGGATCTCTGTGTCCTCCAATTCACATCAAATGTGACTGTGTTTATATTTTGTCAGAAACCAAGCATACCAGGGATGGGAGCCAAACTCTGCCCCACTCCTGCTTTGCTTTACTGTACTCAATGGTTTAAATTATTTTTCTTCTAGCCTGGCTCATTTCTAGTCAGGAGAAAAGGTGGGAAGCAAAATCATTAAAACTAAGGAGCACAGTGAGGCAATATGTAGGAGGAAACATAATTTAAGTCCCCTCACCTGAATAGTTGCATTTTGTGAAAAACACACACCCCACACACACACTGCGTCAGAGTTGGGCTTGATGACTCCTCTTTGGAAGATGAGGTTTTAGCAACTAATGCTGTGGAGATCAAGATCCCAGAAGACCCCCTGTCTCTCAGACATGCAGGACTTATATAGGCCACCTGCGAATACCGTGGCACCAAAAACCCAAAGGGCTCCTGAACAGCAGCAGGTCGGGGGTGGGGGCACAGAAAAATCTGTCAACAAAACCTGCCCTTTGCTGGGGATCTCCGAAGCCCCTGGAGTGAAGGAGACAGAGGATCAGAGGCAGAGTGCTGGTTGGCTGCCTGGGACCTCTCCTCCAACCGCAAGGCTTGTGACAGTCAAAATCCATTATGAGGTTTTGCAGGAATTTGCTGTAATCACCTGCAGGAATTTGGCCTTGGCGACATCTATGTGCACTCACCTCCATAAATAGCCTCAGTCCTGCCTGGGTAGTTACAGAGTCAATGGTGCCAGTAGAGCTTTCTATTTTGCTTGCCTTGGTCCTTGAAGTATAACCAGGACACCTTGTTTTATACAAGAACAGAAAACATGTGTGTATCCTTGTCTTATCTAGCTGGCCTTTTAGATTAAAACATGCTGATGCCTTAAAATGTACCCAAAATATGTATTATTCAAATGTAACTTTTCTGTATATACATTTTCTTCACAATCTGAGGCTCTAAAATGTAGTTTACTTTGTTTGTGCATAAATTCAACTCTGCTTATTTTGGAGCTGCTGCTGTTATGACAAATGTGGTATTACTAATACTGTTTCTTGAACCAGCACATGTGTCAAATGTCTTAAGGCCTCTTCACATAAAACAAAGTATTGCTGTGAAAATATTCAATTAAAATAGTGTACTTTTATGTGGAAATAGAGATGATGACTTATGATGGTTAGCACATGTTCTGAGAACTTGTGCAAATGAGTTCAAGAATTCTAAAATGTCTCAGTGCCAAACAGTTGGAATGTTAACTTGACCAAAGATTTAAATACAAATAGAATAACTATATCAGTTGCTTTACTGTGTTCTTCTTTATGGCTGACTTCCCCATATGAATAAGTCATGCTCTCCCTTCTCTTCTAACCCAACTGAAAATTCCAGAAATTGTGGCAAACCAACACTAACCAAAGTTTCTAACAAAATTAGAAACCTAATGTGGTTGGTTATTTCAAATGAATATATGAAAATCTGCATCTCTACCACTGTCCTCTTGGCTTCTCTTTTCTCCTCAGCTTCCCTATTAGTAGATCCTTGGTCACACCAGGCTCAGCCTGTCCCCTTTTCACAAAAAACACGGAGCCCTACTTGTTCTTTTAACCCCCCTCCCATCTCTCCTTCCATGCTCAGCTTTTCATGCCTTCAAATTCCCATCATCCACTTTTCTTTCTGGATTCTGTTGTCTCTGAGTTTTTCCTCAGGCTCTCTTTTTGCACACTGCTGCTTCTGTCTCCGAAGCCTATTTCTTCCTCGCAAGAAAAAAGCATCCTTCTTCCTTAAAAGTAGCTGCATTGATAGCTTTCTCCAAGTGACCATTTTATGACATCACAGCCAATGGCTTGTGGGAGGTGGGTAAGGTACTAAATTTTTAGGTACAAACTAGATGTGACATGTAATGAATGTTACACATTCCTGTCTTGGGGGGGGGGAAGGAGAAAGAAACATCAAAGATAACTGGCTACTCAAAAAGAATCAAAAAGGTAAAAAAAATCCCTCTAACTCTCATTAGTTGGTATTCGGCAGAGACTGAAACAGTAAATTGCTGGAAGGACTGGTTTCTAACATGTATGTCTTCAAAATGGACCAAAATTTCCCTGGGAATGGGTAAGAGTCTTTCCTCTTTTCTTGGAAGAAGTTCTTCAAAAGAGATGCTAAGGAGGGTGAAATTTAGCTTCTGAGTCTCTGATGCAATCAGTTTATAGGGGTGAACCAATTTTAGATGCTAATTTATCTACCACTAGTGTTAACATGAGTCTCACTATCAGATGCATTTACAGTTCTTCCTTTGAACACAGATTTAGTTTATCCCATTTCAGTAATCAACCATTTATTACATTCATAGACCAGCAGAGCGAAAAATACATGAACAGAGTGGCTACAAGAATATATATGAGTATGTGAGTGTGTATGTGTATATATATATATATACACACACACACACGTGTGTGTGTGTGTTCTTGTAGCCACTCTGTTCATGTATATAAACAAATACCTGTCACTGATTCAACTCTGTACCTCCGTAGACCCTGGCAGCTGCACAGAATCTATCAAGGTCTGCCAGAAGAAAGGAGGGATACTATTCCTCCATTCTTCCCAAGACTTTTTGGAGAATAGGTGTAATAAATTATTATTATTATTGTTATTGTTGTTGTTGTTGTTGTTGGGGTTTTTTTTGTTAATTAGATTTGTGAATAGCCCAGTTCCCTGCTACTGCAGGGCTCTGGGTGATGTACAATAAACATAAAAATATCAACAAGATAAAAACAATTAAACAACATTAACAATGCATTTTAAAAGTCAGATGGTGAATAATCATTATTCTATTACAGACTGCCAGCTACTTTGTGGACAGGGGGGAAGAGGGCAAAGCAAATATAAGACACAGAAGAGGGTGCCAGCCAAAATGGAAACTGTTGCTGTCCTCAACCAAAAGCCTGGTGGAACATCTCTACCTTGCGAGCCCTGTGGAATTGCATGAGGTCCCCCAGGGGGTGTTTAGCAGAGAGTTCCAGCAGGTTGGGGTCAGGACCGAAAAGGCCCTTGTCTTTGCTGAGAATAGCGTGATGTCTTTGGGGCTGGGGACCACCATCAAGTTGCTGTCCAAGGAGTGTAATGCTCTCCTGGGGACATAACAGAGAAGATGGTCCCATAAATATGTGGATCCCTGACTGCCCTAGGCCTTATAGGTCAATACCATAATCTTGAACTTGACTCAGTATTCCACTGGAAACCAGTGTAGCTGGTGCTGCACTGGATGTATATGTCGGGACTCGTGCTGCTGCATTCTGGATCAGTTGGAGCTTTCAGGTCAGTCTCAAGGACAGGCCAGCATAGAGCAAGTTGCAGTAATCTAGCCTGGAGGTGACTATTGCATGGATTACCATGGCTAGGTCAGGATGCAACAGGAAAGGGGCCAATTTCCAAGCCTAGCACAGATGAAAAAACACCAACCTGGCAACCTGACTTGGGCCTCCATATTCAAGGAGGTGTTCAAGATCACTTCCAAGTTCTTAACGGACTGTGCCAGTATCATGTATCTAGGGTTATTATAGAAGGGATGGTAGAATCCAACTATTTTAATTTCCCCAATAGCGCAATGCTCCTGAATGTGGTACACTATGGTATCTCCCTTCTAACAAAGCAGATGGAAGAATATTGAGACGGGCCAGAGTGAAAGCCATTGTGTGTTTGGGAATCAACGAATTAGCTAGGAACTGACAACACCACTTTTTTCGTTCCTGAAGTGATGGTATTTTGCAGCAGAACTTAAATGGTGTTAAAGTTTGATGTCCCAAATCCTTTGGTTAATTTCAGATTTAGCTTTGAAAGAACCCAAGTCTATTAAACTACTAGGAGAATATCCAATGGATCATAATTTATCTGAAAGGGACCTTTTCCATTTTGACTGAAAAGTGTCAATTGTAAAGGTCCTCCTGAGATATTTGTAGGGCACATTTCAGATTTACTTCCCTTGAAATCCATGGATATTTATTCCAATCAACATGCTTATGACTGAATACTGGTAGTGCAATCCTAAACAGATTCATTGGCCATACAGAAGGGCGTAACTCAGCTCAGGACTACACTATAAAGTCATTTTGTGCACCCAAACTGTACATTAGGTATAAATGTTAAGAAACTATCACTAAAGTTGTGCTTTTGGAATGATCATAGTCCTAAAAAGCAGAGGTCTTTAGGGAAAAGCAACTGTTGTAATGAACATATGGTGTTTCATATTCTTATAAACTCAAGGTTGTACTGAACAAGGAGAATAGACAATCTGAGGAAACAGATGCCTCTGAAATACAGTAAAGAGGCAGAGTGCCAATGTGGGAATGCAGCGCACATTTCTTGTTTATGCCTGATTGATAACAATTCTGAAATATATTTCTGCCGTGGCACTGTTTAAACAAAGAAAACCAAAAAGGATGTTTTTTTTAAAAAAAACCCAAACAGGATTCAAAGTGGCATCCCCAAAGCAATAAGCTATCAGACACTATATTCAATGGACAGGTAGGTAGCATGTAAATATGAACTTTCCTATGCCTAAAAAGATGCATAGGGATGGGCATGAACCAGCTCACAAACTAAAGTTTGTGATTAATTTTGGTCAGTTGGGGAGATATGCATGAGTGGCTGCATATGAATAGCAAGGAGCATGAGTCAGAAAGTAAGCATTTTTTCACTGTTACACATTTTAGAAGCCGTTTTCCCCATCACAGTCTAGTAGCATCTTTCCTTATTATATAAAGCCGTTTTCAAGTGGCAAGATTCCATGGGGCGCCAAAATCAGTTGGCTGGAAGGACTGCCACTCAGAAGGGGATCCCTGGCCACTGGCTGCATTCTCTCACTGCTTTGCCTCAGTTCCACCCACACAGCCACTGGCCAGCGTCTTGGCCTCAGTCTAGAGGGAGCCAGCGAAGGGGAAGGACTGGGTGCTGGGTCCATTCTTCTCCTCCGCCCACTGCCAGGTGGGTCTAACTGTCCCCTCAGTGGCCTGCTTCTGTCAGTGAAAAGACAATGGACTTTCAGCATAATCCCCCTCCCCCGCCTGACTTTCTGACTTTCCTGTCAGAATAAACTGAATATTCCTGTCAGAATAAAGGCTCTTTCTCCTGCTTAGCTCCGCCATGGCTGGCTGGCTAATGAGGTGGGCCAGCGGCCATCAAACCATTCTCTTCAACCCCCTGCTGTGTGGCTGACTTCCCCCCCATAGGGTTGCCAATCTCCAGATGGGACCTGGAGATCTTCTGCTGTTACAATTGATCTCCAGATGACAGAGATCAGTTCCCCTGGAGAAAATGGCTGCTTTGGAGGGTAGACACTATGGCATTATACCCTGCTGAGTCCTTCCATCCCCCCCCCAAATGCTGTCCTCCACAGGATCCACCCCCCAAATCTCCAGGTATTTCCCTAATCAGAGCAAGCTAGGTTGCCAAGTTGGCAGTGGGTGGGGGAGGGGGTTATGCTGTAACTCCACCGTCTTTTCACTGACAGAAGCAGGCCTCTGAGGGAACAGTTAGGCCCACCTGGTAGTGGGTAGAGGAGAAGAGTTGCCAATCTCCAGGCGAGGGCTGGTGATCACTCAGAATTACAAGTGCTCTCCAGATGGCAGAGATCAGTTTCCCTGGAGAAAATGGCTGCTTTGGAGGGTAGACACTATGACATTATACCCTGCTGAGATCCTTCCATCCCCCCCCAAAAAATGCTGCCCTCCACAGGATCCACTCCCCAAATCACCAGGTATTTAGGGGCTGGCAACTTTCCCCTCAGTGCCTGTTGCTAGGCAACCAAGCTTGCTTCTCTGAAAGCCCCTTTCCACACTTATGTTGGCCTCTGGGAGAAAACTCATTGGGGCAGCTGAACAGAATGCCATAGAGGCCACCCACCAAAACAGTCATTTTCTTGGGGGGGGGGGGGGGAGATCTGTTGTCTGAAGTTCAGTTGTGATACCTAGCAATCTTCAGGCTCCACCTGGAGGTTGGGTACCCTAGGTGTAGCAGGCAGCACTTCAGAGCAGGATCTGCTAGACCCAGGTTCTTGCTGAGTGGGTGATTTTGGGCCAGTCCCAGACTTTAAGCCTAATCTACCTCACAGGGTTGTTGTGCAAGTCAAAAGAGGGAGAGGAGAATGATGTCAGCTGTTTTGGTCCCCACTACTTTTCCTGCAGGGGAACTATGATTGCCAATCTACAGGTGAGGGCTGGAGATCACTCAGAATTACAACTGCTCCCCAGATGGCAAAGATCAGTTCCCCTGGAGAAAATGGTGGATTCTGTGTCCTTATACCGGGCTGAGATGGACCCCCTATGACAGCCAATGTGACATAGCAGTCAGGGCTTTAGAACATGTGGGGGGAGATGGAAAGTTAAAGAGTGAGGTTGATGATTGGCTGGGAAGGAGATAGGGTTGCTAACTCCAGGTGGAAAATTCCTGGAAATTTGAGGGATGGAGCCTGGAGATGGTGAGGTTGGAGGACGGGGTGGGACCTCAGACAGGTACAATGCCATAGACTTCATCTTCCAAGCCAAACAGTCCCTCATGAAGAACCACTGTTGCCAAACTCCAGGTGGGGGCTGGAGATCACTCAGAATTACAACTGCTCTCTAGGAGGGAGGGGGGAGGAAATGGGAAGCTGAAGCCAGGGGGCAGATAATGATACATTGATAGTTGGCTGGGAGGGAAATGGGGTTGCCAACTCCAGGCTGGGAAATTCCTGGAGATTTGTGGGTGGACCAAGGAGAGGGTGAGGTTTCAGCAGGGGTGGGACCTCAGACAGGTACAATGCCATAGAGTCCACCCTCCAAACCACCTGTTCCCTCATGGGGAACAATTGCTGCCAATCTCCAGGGGAGGGATGGAGATCACGCCGAATTACAACTGTTCTTCAGATGACAAAGATCTTCCCCTGGAGAAAATGGTGGACTCTGTGTCACTATACCCCGCTGAGGTCACCGCAGCAAAATGACGCTGAGTGCCCAAGGCCGGGGCACTCTCTCAGAGCCTCTTTCTAGAGCCTGTTGTATTTATTTCCACAATGGGCCTTATTCTTAGTAACATATATTTACTTAAAGGTGAACTGTAGCACTCAAGTGGCTTTTGACTAGCATGGAGGAGGGGGCTTCAATCATGGAAAAGCATAGGTGGCCACAGATGTGCCAGTCTGCCCCCAGTCCTGTTGTCACCAGAGCCAAGGAAGGTGGCAAAGTCACCTTCAAGTCACCTCCTGATCCTTCTTGATTCTGATTCAGCCTTCCTCCGTCACTACTGCCACCTTGTTATTTCCTGTCTACCCACTTCTATGCCTCAGCAACCACATCAAAAGGATCTTCTAGTAGTATGTTCCACTGCGCCAAATTTGAAAAACGATGCTCCACCAATACAAAATTATTTTTAAACTTCCTTTATATCCTACTTTACTTCCCAGCAAGCACCCGAAGTGTTTTACAACATTCTCCCCTTCTTCATTTTATTTTCACAAACACCCCAGGAGATCGTTTAGGCTGAGAGTATCTGACAGACCCAAGATCACCTAACAAGCTTCCTTCCATAGCAGAGTGGGGATTCAAACTTGGGTCTCCCAGATCCTAATCCAACACTTTAATTTCTACACCATGCTGGTGACAAAACCAAGAGATTTTGCTATCTAACATACCTACTGTAGAACTGTTGAGTATGTGGTCACTTCTGGTACTGAGAGCCAGTTTGGTGTAGTGGCTAAGTGTGCAGACTCTAATCTGGGAGAACCAGGTTTGATTCCCCACTCCTCCACTTGCACCTGCTGGGTGACCATGGGCAAGCCGTAGCTCTGTACCAGCTGTTCTCTCAAGGACAGTTGTCTCAGAAGAAGAAGAAGAGATTGGATTTACACCCCGCCCTTCACTCACTTGGAGTCTCAGAGCGGCTTACAAACTCCTTTCCCTTCCCCTCCCCACAACAGACACCCTGCGAGGTAGGCGGGGCCAGGGGTCATTTCGTAGAAAAAGAGGTGCAGGAGCTCATTAGCATGACTCATTTGCATATGCCACACCCCCTAACATACCGGAAGTGTGTCAGAAGGCAACACCCACCCCTCAGGCTCCACTCCACAGGTGAGTGAAACTGACCTGCTCTTCCTCCAGTCCCTTCCCCATCCAATACTTTGTGCAATAAAAATAAGCGTAAAGAACACACCCTTATTCTCTTCCTGCTCCCTTGAAACCACCAGGTTTCAAGTAGACTTGAGATACCCAGGACATGTGCACCACCCATCCCTTTCCCTTCCCCTCCTCAAAACAAGACACCCTGTGAGGTATGTGGGGCTGAGAGAGGTCTTTTGACAACTGCTCATGAGAGAACAGCTCTGAGAGAGCTTGTGACTGGCCCAAGGTCACACCAGCAGCTGCATGTGGAGGAGTGGGGAATCAAACCCAGTTCTCCCAGATTAGTACAACTCCTGACCACTACACCAAACTGATGGGGTGGAAGCTGCTGAAGGGTTGGTGAAATTTCTCCAGTACTTATGTGCCATGTGCCCAGATAAAAAGTGGTATACTTAGAAAATTTATATGCCACCTTGAGCAAGTCTCTGGAAAAGCAGCACACAGTCATAAAAGGAACAATGATAAAATTATCAATATTAAAACAAAACATTAAAAACAACAAAGACCCTAGCAGGGCTTTCCCCAGGGCGCTGTGCCTCTGCACTGCTCGGGGAAGCCAAGGAGGGGGCGGGGCTTGGTCATGTGCCCGCCCCCTGGGCTCCTCACTCCCGGAGCTGTGCTCCTGTGCACTCCTGCTCCAACGGACCCCTGGGCGGGGCTGAGAGAGCTCTTTCCCAAGCTGTCCTTGAGAGAACAGCTGGTACAGAGCTATGGCTTGCCCAAGGTCATCCAGCCAGGTGCAAGTGGAGGAGTGGGGAATCAAACCTGGTTCTCCCAGATTAGAGTCCGTGCACTTAACCACTACTGGCTCTCTCAGCCCCACCTACCTCGCAGGGTGTCTGTTGTGGGGAGGGGAAGGGAAAGGAGTTTGTAAGCTGTTCTGAGACTACAAGTGAGTGAAGGGCAGGATATAAATCCAATCCCTTCTCTTCTTCTATTTTTGAGAGACTGCTATAGGCGGAAGGGCTAATCACAAAATGGTCATCAGGGATGGGTCTTCCTTGCAAGACTAATATACAACACAGCAAGCAATAGTGTTTCCCTTTCCAACTTCTCCTTGTCACTCCCCCCGCCCTACTTAGTGCCAAACATGACACACTCCAGAGAATGAGCATCAATTCAATCTTTTAAGTTTCATGTGTGTCTGTTAACCAGGCAGTTTATTAGTTACATGTAGTTGCCACCAATGATCCCTCTAAGCTGTGGAGTCTTTGTGAACAAAAATTCTATTTTGTGAACTACTAGCATTAAAGTTGCGAGCAAGCAATTTGGCTACTACATAAATTAGTTTGCTCTGGAGCCATCCTTCCTAAAACAAAAATGTGTGAGCCGGAGGCTAAAAAACTGTGAGCTAGCTCACACTAACTCTGCTTAGAGGGAACATTGGTCAGGGTGGGAAGAATTTCCTTCTGCTGGCCACTTGGCCGGCAGTGGGCAGGAGCCCACAAAAGCAAGAATCTCCCACCCCCACCTGGGGAATGGGAAATCTATGCACTTTGCACAGTGAACACAGAAGTAAAAAATTCAATGAGCTTCTCTGCCATCTCCCTATCTTCTTTTAGCAGTCCTTTCATTCCTTTGTCATCCAAAGGCTCAACTGCTTCTCTGGCTGGTTTCCTGCTTCAGATATATTTAAAGATTTTTTGTTTGTCTTGATGGTTTTAGCAACCTGCTCCTCAAAATCTCTTTTTGCATGCCTAATTATTGACTTACATTTCTTTTGCAGGAGCCTGTGATCCCTTCTGTTCAATATATTGGGGCAGTAATTCCACTTTTTAAAAGAAGCCTCTTTGCTTTTATAACTTGCATTGTTAACTATCTTGCTATCTTCATTTAAAGGGTGAATCAGTGGAAGAAAATGAAAGTGCAAGTTGGAAGAGGAAGCAGTAATGAATTTCATTGGCTCTAACTTTCCTGTAGTAGATGCATATCAACCAGTAACATTTCCACCGTAGCCCTACAGTCTGTTCCTATTCAATGCTTCCTTGCCCACTATCCTCTTCTGGTTAGGAGTTTACAACGTTAGCTTCAACAGTTAAGGATTTCAATAAGATACAGTATCGATTTCTTTAGCTTCAGATATATTTATAAGAAAACTAACATGCTTTTCTAGAAATGTTTTCTGCTATTTTTGCTCTGAAAATGAGTAGGATGAAGTAAAACCACAGTGAACAATGAAGCAGTCCTATATATGGAAAAGTCTTCTTTTGCCCAGATCTTCTGAGTCATACATGAAATGCCAGTGGAGAAGGCGGAGTTTCTGGGCATCTTGAAAGCTGCACTTTTACACTGAAAACAGTAAAATCCAGCAGGACTTTTCCAGTGGTTTATTCTATAACAAGGTGTTATTCAAAAAGAGAATCTACATTATTATTAAGAAATGCTACACACAAACACATTCTCACAGTGTGCTCTCTAAATGGAACCTAAGGTTAATTGACACTGAATTTTCTTTAAAACAATACAACTGTGAGCTATGGGTAAAGTGTCATTAACACTTTTCAGATGGAATATTCTGAGCTGGATTCCAACCATTTCCAACAAAAATACAGAGATACAATAATAATAATAAAGAAAAACCTGATGAAAAGTACTGGTGTCAGAGATGCATTTTCAGTGAAATCAGCACATGTAGTTTATTGTAGGAATTGGATGACATGAAATGCGGAGGTCAGGGGTCAGTTTATATACACTGTAAAGCCACACACCCCAACCTTGCCCAGTTGGCTAGATAGGTTACTTTTCCCACAGTAACATGTCATAGGACCATTCAAAAATCCTCTGCCTCCCATAGATCCGGGTGGCTATTGTTTGCTGGATCAAAGCTCCGGCTCTGGACCGGCCATGTGCGCAATGGTGGCCATGTGGCCATCCCGTTACAGACATTACACCCCTCCCCCCATAGTTCAGATACACTTAACAAACATAGTCCCCCAGATAGGATGGTGGTCGGTGCTCTTGCCCCGAGCACTGCGGGGTTGTGGACGAGGAGTTTGAATCAGGTGAGGTAGTGGCGGGTTCCGGAAGATGCACGGGCATGTTTGATTCTGGAACAAGGTCCCATGGTGGATCAGGAAGAACATGTTGTTCCACCAATTCCGGTGGTGTCTCTGGCGGCTGACTCCCTGTTGGGTCGAATGTTGTAGTTTCCTCTCGGGCCTCCTCGGGTGCGTCGTCATCTGTTGACAGGAGGCGGCAGTGCAGTTGATCAATGTGCCATTTCCAGAGCTGTCCTTCCTCACCCGAGACCTCATAAGTTAGGGGCCCAGTTGCACGAATGATGCGGCCGGGTAACCAGGTGGGACCAGTCGCATAGTTCTGTACGTACACAGGATCCTCAGGGAAGAACCCCCAGGGTGCCTTCCTATGTTCTGTCCTCATACTGTGTTCCGGGGCATGGTCAGGGTGCAAACGGTCCAACTGTGTTGTTAGCCGCCATCCCATGAGGAGCTCCGGCGGGCTGTGGCCTGTCGTGGTGTTTAGAGTTGTCCTCTGGTTGGAAAGGACAGCTTGTAGTGCCAATCACTCTTGTCCATTCGGCGCAAAGCTTCTTTCGTTGTGCGGACCATGCGTTCCGCCAGGAAATTAGTTGCCAGATGAAACAGGGCTGATCGCACATGCTGGATCCCATAGTACTCCACGAAATCCTGGAATTTCCTAGAGGTAAAAGCTGAACCATTGTCGGTTACCAGCATGTTGGGGATGCCCTGGGAGCTAAAGATATGCCACATGGCTTGAATGGCTGCTTGGGATGACATCGTAGATACTGGGGCCACTTCCAACCATTTTGTATAGTTGTTGACAAGGAGGAAAAACAGCTGGCCCTGGAAGGGGCCTGTGAAGTCCAAGTGGAGACAGGCCCATGGCTTTTGGGAGGATTCCCAGGGTCTGACAGGCACCTGTGGTGGCTCTGGCTGTGACTCCTGGCACGCCCGGCACTGCTTGACCCGGTCCTCTATGGCGGCATCCAACCCCAGCCACCATACGTAACTGTGGGCCAGGGCTTTCATTCTCACGATGCCGGGGGGCATCTCGTGGAGAGCAGTGAGAACTCGTTCTCACAAAGGAGCAGGGATGACCATCCTAGAGCCCCAAAGCAGGCACCCCTTGTAGGTGGAGAATTCGGTCTGTCAGCATGTATAGATAATGAAGTTGGGGCCGGGACTACTGGGCCACCCCCTTCCCACCCAGTTTAGGACCCGTGACAGGATGTGGTCCCGTGCAGTGTGCCGCGCCACATCCCTCACCTGGACAGGGTAATTGGGCAAGTCTTTGAGGAGGATGACATGGTGTGCTGGATCAGGGTCGCAGGAGGGCAGGGGCAGGCGGCTGAGGGCATCTGAACACCTCATGGACTTACCCGGATGGTAGACTAGGGTGTAGTTGTATCCGGCCAGAAAGAGTGGCCCACGGAGGACCTTGGGGGAGAGCATCTGAGGCATCTGCTGGTCAGGCACCAGGAGACCCAGCAGGGGCTTGTGGTCCATTGCAATGGTGAAAGGACAACCATACAAGAAGTCATGGAACTTCTTAACTCCCGCAACCATAGCCAGGGCTTCTTTCTCGATCTGCGTGTAATTGCACTTGGCTGACAACAAGGCACGGGAGTAATATGCAACGGGACTTCCCGGCCGTTGGATAGGTGGTGGGCCAGGACTGCCCCCACCCCATACGGAGACGTGTCGCATACCAGGACCACGGGCAGTGACTTGGCGAAATGCGCCAGGACCATGTTGGAAACGAGCAAGTCTTTAACAGCCTGGAAAGTTGAAGCGTGGCAGGGGCCCCAAACCCACCTGATATTCTTGTCGAGAAGCCTGTGCAGAGGTTCCGCTACCGCCACCTTGTGTGGGAGGAAGGCATGGCAGAAATTTAGCAGGCTCAGGAACGACTGCAGCTCTGCCCGAGATGAGGGCGCTGGGGCCTCCGTGATGGCATGCACCTTTTCCAGGGTAGGGTGAATGCCGTGGGCATCGACCGTGAAGCTGAGGAACTCCACTGATGAGACACCAAGCTGACATTTCTCCCGTTTCACCTTTAATCCCGTGTCGTTGAAGCGCTGCAGCACGGAGCGGAGGTGGGACGTGAAGGACGTGGTGTTGGGAGTGGCAATTAAAACACCATCGAAGAATGGCTGGACCCCTGGAATGCCTTTAAGCAAGCGATCCATCAGTTCTTGGAATACACCTGGTGACCCCAAATTAGAGGCGCTGGGCCTTAAACGGCCCCCGATGGGTTACAATTGTTTGGGCCTCCATCGTGGCATTGTCCACCGGCAGTTGTTGGTAGGCCTGAGCTAAGTCCAGTTTTCCAAATATTTTTCACCTGCTAGAGAGGCAAGGACGTGGGTTACCACCGGCACAGGATAAGCATGGTCCTGTAACGCTTTGTTTAAAGTGCACTTATAATCGGCACAGATCTGAAAATCTCCGTTTGGTTTAAACAGGGTCACAGTGGGGGATCCCACCTATCGTGAGAGACTGGTTCCAGGAATCCCTGGGTGACAAGCCGGTCCAGTTCTTTATCTATTTTGGGCCGTACTGCCAGGGAAGGTTCCCGGGCCGCTAGACGAATTGGTCAGACCGCTGGGTCGAGATACAGCGATACTGGAGGACTTGTGTATAGGCCGAGAGCTCCTTCGAATATGGCCGGAAACTCATCACAGATTGCCTGGAAGTCTGTGTTGCGGACCTGGTTAACCTCCATGACCTCTAGCCCCAAGGGCCCGAACCACGAAAGGCCTAAAAAGCTCGAGAGTCTGCCCTCCGCCACCAGGAGGTCCAAAATCAAAGTCCTTGAACTGGACCCTGAACTTGATGAGGGCCCTGCAGGATTTAACGCAATTCTGCAGGGCCTGTAAAACAGAGCTGTTTCACCAGGCCTTTGGCTGAGGTGGCAGACGTCTAAACACTTCAGCCTCCCCTGCCTATACTGCCTGAGTGAATTGCTCTTTGTAGAAATCACTATGGCATCTGCTGAGTGGGTCCTTCTTTTTGTCAACATAGGCCCAGCACCCTTGGTTCCTGGAAATTTAGATTTTCTATCATCTGTTGTTGATTTTTGAAATTTTAACTTTCTAGGGCTTTGTAACATCCTTCTAACCCATCCCCCACCTTTCTGTTGTTAGCTGCTTTTCATATAAATGGATAAAGTGTTCATGCACCTGATAAAGTGAGCTCTGATTTATGAAAGCTTATGTGGAAATAAATTTTAAGTCTTTAAAGTGCCCCTGGATTTCTATTTAATTTTAAATGGAGTCCTGCCTATTGACACATCTATAAACTAAACAGAAACTGCAGATTTAGAGATTTCATTGTTTGGGGAAGGCAGATGCCTCCAGATCCTGCTTCTTTATTTGACAAAAGCATGAGAATGACTCTGCGCTAGATTTGATTATTTCATCCAGACCAGCAGTAAGGCTCTTATTCGGTTCTTCTATAAAGCAAAGTTAAGTGTCAGGTAGAAAAGGTGGAAACGTGCAAAGAGTTAGTTTAGGGTAGAAATGAACCCGGTAGTTTAAAATCAATCTATGGATTAAAACATGGGAGATACAGAAAGTCAGGCATAGACCTGGAAAACGTTTTGGGGTTTTGTTTTGAAGATCCCAGGGAAGGAAAATTTGCTGCTGAGTTTTGCAGTGTTTGCAGTCAGGAATTTGTTGTTCATTCACAGCATTTCATTTCGTAGTAAAAGAAACAATTTTAATCAGGCCTACTTGAAAGTAAGTTAGTCCTATCTAATTCAATGGATCTTACTCCCATGAACATTTTCATAGGACTGCAGCCGCAATGTACTATGCAATAAACTGCTCAGGCTTTCACTAATACCGGAAAGGTTTCCTAGAAAGCAGCCAGCTCCTTCTATAGACACCTGTAGCTGCCTGTAAGGGAAGGCTGAGCCCCGGTCGGTTTTCCGACTGCCCCATGAGCAGGGGGAGGGGGGCTGGCGGGCTAGCTCCACGTTCGCCTTCGCGCTCAGGGAGACGGCGCGCCGGCCGACCGTTCCAGGCACACTGCGGGATGGCTCCACGTCGCCGGCCGTACGTAAGAGTCACGTGGGGTTCCACTGGAAAGCGGAGGGGACGGAGGCCGGGGGGGGGGGGGGGGGCTACCGGGCTTGTAAACAGACATGGCGGCGGCATCAGCAGCCTCGGTGGCCTTAAGCCTCCTTCAGCGCCGCGGTGGTTTGGCTGCAGCGGCTGTAGCCACTCTCTCCGGCTCCCCCTCTCCGTCCTCACTGGCGCGACGGTGCTGCTTGGCCGCGAGAGGCTACAGCTCTGAGGCGGCGAAAGGGGGGGAGGAGGAGGAGCTGCGAGTCCGGTACTTGGACGACGAGCACAAAGGTAACGTCGGCAGCTGGAGGGGAGGGGGCTTGGTGGCCGCCGCAGAGAATCCAGCCCCCCCCCCCTCCCCATACGCCTTTCGAAAGGGAGGGTCTCCTCCGCTCCCTTCGCCTCGGGCACTGCGGCGAACAAGCGGAGTCTTGCCGTATCTTGGCAGAGGAAACTCTTCTGAGGCGACGTACTCACCGTTTCCTCAAATCACAGGGAATGATGACTAATGGTCCTGGCCCTTTACATGCCCAAGGGGGGATGGGGTGTGGGAGGAGTACATGGCAATGCTGACACGGGCCAACTCGTTTCCCGCGCGACCGCAAATTCAGTGGGATTGAATTTTATTCTTCATAGAGACTCTTTTTGTAACCCCCCCCCCGGTGGAATTTCTTCTGTTTTATAGGCTGCTTGTCGCTTGAATATAGTCATTCCTCCTTTCCCCCTTTCCTTGCACGTAGGGTGGCCAGCTAGCATTGGGGGTGGGGGGTGGGGAATCTATGGAAACGCGCAGTTGACGATTTTCGTGACATAGAGGTAAATAATATCTCATTTTGTCTCTTAAAAGACACAGGACAGTTTTCTCCAGGACAGTTGGCAACCCTACTCTCAAGCCCAGATTTCTGTCATATTTATGAAGTATAACAGTGTTTAGGTACCCTTGCCAGGAAGGCTGATTGGGAATTAGTAATTCCTTGTTTTAGCACACCAGATGCTTCATATTTTACTGTTAGATCTGACAACCATAATTCAAATGTGTGTTTGGGAATCTCCTCTCAATACTGCTTCAGAGCCAGTGTGGTGTATTTAATAGAGTGCTAGAGTGAGCTCCAATTCCTAGTCAGATCCAGAGTTGCTATTTGTCTGCCTAACCCATTTCTACTGAAGTGGAACAAACCTCAAGGTTATGTGATTCCAGATGAAATTTGGAATTGTACCTTTTCATATGGCTCCAGCTTCTCAGTTTGTCTGTTACTTCAAGAGAACATCATGAAAATGACACATTAATGGCGCCTTAGCCAGGATTTACAAATCAGATATCAATGCTGGTACTGTAAAAACCATAATGCTGTTTTCATTCATATGTGGTGGTGTCTCCATATACAAAGGAGTTTTGGCATAAAAAAATTAAAATGATAAAATTTGGACTCAAAAATATTTACCATTAAGGCTGAACGTTTCACTTAATTACATGGGAATGTCTTTTAAAAATTCAGGTGATTTTCTTAACTGTAGTTACATTGGCACATCTGGTGTTAAACAAGATACTGGAAACAACTTTATTTTCTGAATATGCACTTATGGGCAGAGAAAATAAAAGACAATTAAATTAACTTGCTTACAGCGTGGTAGAAGCATAAAAAATATTGAACAATTATGGTCCTTGCTAATTAATTATTTAGGCAATAAATTCTTAAGTGTGTAATTTTTTTTATTCCCCTGTATTTATTTGTGTTAAGATTTGTGTGGAAAAAAACACAACACCCTGGGCTTCCTGGCTGGTGTCCCGTCCAAGGGTTGACCCTGCTTAGCTTCTGAGATCTGACAAGATCAGACTAGCCTGGGCCATTCAGGTCAGTAGGACACACTAAAAATGTGCCAGTAGTTTCAGGTGGTGACAGTCCAGACTTGCTAGTGACATTCTTTCAGTCTCTAAAAAAACTGATTTGGATTGTTTCCATCTGACCTGAAGTGCTTTCCTTACCATTAAATACACAGCTCCAGGCTCATACAAACCAAGTTAATTATTGTGGGTTTATGTCATAGTTCAAATGACAAAAAGATGGGCGTTCTTTTCCCTAAGTTAGGTTAATTAATTTTTATAAGTATTGGTAGAAGGTGAAGTTTTGGTTTCTGTTTGTTGAGGTGATGTGATGTGATGTAATGTTGTATTAATTACCTGAAATAAAAAGGTTGTGGTAAAGTAACCATGTATAAGGCTGAATACTAGTGACTTGAAACTCCCCACATGAAAAGTTGTGTTGAAGTTTGTAATATTTTCCCTTACATCTGCTATTGGCAAGTTATTAGTTGTATACTTTCTGTGACTAAGGGTACACAAACTGTACAAGTGATTGGTGGTGTTATACATCTTCATCTGCATAGCGTCTTATCAGTCAGTAGTACTGGTCCATAGAAGTCTCAGGTAAGGAAAAGATGTAGGAATAGAATAGCATAGAATCCCATTTGCCAGCCTACTCTTTTCCAGGTACTCTTTTCTCCTTCATAGCTTAGATGCAAGAGCTTCATCTTCCCTTTTAAATTTTATTTACTTTTGTGTTTTATAAAATAGCCTTTCTCTGTAAACAGGTAAGCTACTTGAAATATAGATATTTATTTGTTTAAAATCAACAAGGACATGTATTTGCTTTTAAGTGCTATACCCACCTTTAGATCAAATGAGTTCTAAGGGAAATTAAAAGTTGACTAAACAATTCAAGAAACACAGCTTCATATGGATTGTGGCTCAAGAGTCATCTCTTGGTAGTAGATCGTGTGTGTGTGTGTGAGAGAGAGAGAGATGTGATGTTAAAGCTTCTTGCAGCATCTCTTGTGTTCTGTTATCTTTACAGGACCTATGTGTATGGACACGAATGCTTATACGCAGAATAAAACTTTGTTGGTCTTAAAGGTGCCACTGGACTCAAACTTTGTTCTGCTGCTTCAGACCAACACAGCTACCCACCTGAATTGAAGTTCTGCAATTAGTATTGCACAATCCAGTTCTTGGATCCTAACATGTTGCTGATGTAGTGTTAGTTCCAATGCTGTCTTTGTAGAGAAGAGAAATCTCAAGGAGCTGATAGCATAGCAACTGCACTGAAAGCCATAGCAACATTGCTCACACCCATGAATCAGGGATTGCTGTGCCAACAGTGCCCTTGTTCTGTCCATATATGGAAGCAGCTAACCAATGCTGACATGCCTTGCTGATGTCAGCCGGTCCCCACCTATGAAACAGAACAAGGAAAGGACGAAGGAAATAAAGCACCCCCTGACTTATGGAGGGTTGTGGCATATTCAGCAGGAACTCTTTACTGAGCTCGCAGAGTTGTAGTATTGAGATGGAAGAGTTCAAATCCTCTCCAAAAATCATGTGCCCTTTGAGATCTGGAAAAACAGGAAAGGAAGCATGGCTATTCCAGCCATGTCTGTCAGACACCAACACAACTCGTTTGGTAGATAGAAGCTTGGGGCCTCTCCCACATGAGGGTCCAGATCTGGGGTGTGTTTCATGCAGAGAATTTTTTTTTTTGCAAAACTGAGGGAAAAGCAGGGAATAGGGCAAAGTTCACAATCAGCAACAAGTGGGGAGGAGGCAGGATTTGAATTCACACCTAACTAACATAGTGAAGAGCAGTCCTTTAACCATACAGTCAACTGGGAATTCACAGGAAAAAAAATGAGGCATTTTCAATCATCCTTTGGGTTTCATTTTGTGACTATATATAATATTGCAGAATAAGGTACAGTTGGCATTCATGTTGGCCCCAGCTGAAACCTTGCATGTGGTTAGCTACCAAATAGTCCAGTAAGGAGACCAAAGGGCAACAAAGGTTTAAACCCAACCACTGAGTAAAGGCTGATTGGCCGCTCCAGACTTCAGTCATGTTGCTTAGCACCTTCCTGAGTAGCCCATTTCTCCACTAGGCTCTTGAGGTTTTTGGTATTCTGCATCACAGCAGCCCCTGTTCTCCATCTCTTTTCCTTGTCATATAGCCTGATGATTTATCACATACTGGCAGTGATCAGGGGATTTTGAGTCAGGTGGAGCCTGCCATTCTCTCTCTTGTTTGAGCACAAATGTGTCACTATTGGATATCCCTCCAGCGTGAGTATTAAGCGAAAGACAGCTAAGGTTTGTGATGAGTAGGGGTTGGGTATAGATCCCTGTTTGTCAGACCCCAATAAAATAAACACAGTTATAAAACAATTCACAGATTTATTGAACAGCATCAGGGATGTAGTTCTAAAAGGAAGTCAGTTGAACTGGGTTGTAAGTATTATTAATAAATTACAATAACTTCATTTATAGCCCATATTTCTCACTGAGACCCAAAAGTGAGTTACAAAATAAGAAACCAATCAAAGATTTCTAAGAATACATAGCATAATAACGATGGTAGCATTACAGAATTGAAAATAATGCAAGCAAAACATTGTCTAAGATGACAAAACTGTTTAAGCCTTGATATACTGTAATGCAGGAAGGGTTACAAAAGTAAAAGGCATGGCAGTGCAGAAAAACAGGTGATACATACAGTAAACATCGTGATAGACTACGGTACTATCCCTTTATAATGGTGCCCTTCTGATCATTTCTGTTTTGTACATTTTGTGCTTCTGAAAGCTGCAGTGACAGGAGAATTGCAGGTACAGTTGTCCCAATCAGTGCATGCCCATGACAAGTGCAGCTGTGCTGGTCCTGTAACTGTCTGTTAAACAGCTTGAATGGTGTAGGACCCAAGGCTGGTGACCCCACAGCAGGGCAGGTAGATAAATTTTGATCACTTCAGCTATTTGTCATGTTGTAAGCTAAGCAGATGCTTCCACAGCTTTATGCTGTGAATGGGGTCCTTCCTGGCCTCTACACTAGTTAGAAGGCTGCCAAAAACAGCCAAAAGAGAGACAAGGACAGTAATAATGTATAGTAACAACAAACAGCATCAAGCTTTGTGCACATAAACTACTCATTGAAGAGAGTATTTGTCTTCCAGTTGCTGTGTCTCTTACTCTCCCTCTTGAGATTCTCAGACAGTCAGATTCACTGGTATTTCTCTCTTATAAGGAGTTGGAACTCTTGACTTGCAGTTTTTGTTTGTGTTTCTTCATGGGGATCTCATTCTGCAAGGCAAAAAGTCTCACGGCTGGCAGTGGTAATTGTTGGGGGGCTGATAGTCCCCCAAAATGTGGTTGTGGGTCTGTTTTCCCCACATGTATGTGGGATTACAGCTTTATGACACTGTGTTGTTGTTTGATGTTGTTCTGCTAGCATAACTCCAAGTGCCCCCAATGTTTTAATAATTTCACAAACAAAAAACAACAAAGGCTTTGGTATTTGAAGGGTTTTTCTAGTAACAATATATTTCCTAACTAGTTTAAACAGTTATTGGTATAGGTCTGTGTCATTCATGGAAATATTCTGTTTGCATGCATAATAAATAATATATGTAGATGAGGCTACATTTTTACATGAGGGTATCATATGCAATTTTGAAAGTATGGCACTAAACCTCTTCATACAGACATTTGAATCATCTTTTTTCCCCATGTGTAGGAATTGTAGTACTTGGAATAAATAGAGCACATTCAAGAAATGCACTTAATAAAAACGTTATTAAAACGGTAAGTGGATAAACCTTTTATCTTTTTGGTGTAGTGGTTAGGAGTGCGGACTCTAATCTGGGTTTACCAGGTTTGATTCCTTACGCCTCCACAAGCAGCAGCTGGTGTGACCTTGGGTCAGTCAAGTTCTTTCAGAGCTGTTCTCTCAAGGGCAGTTCTTGAGAGAGCTCTCTCAGCCCCACCTACCTCACAGGGTGTCTGCTGTGGGGAGGGGAAGGGAAAGGGATTATAAACCGCTCTGAGACTCCTTCGGGTAGTGAAGGGCAGGGTATAAATCAATCTCTTCTTTATGAATGTAGATGTTGAAGATAAGTGTGGATAACTTGCACACCCTTTCTCTGTAGCTATCAAAAGTTCTGGAAGCTTTGAAAAGTGACAAAAAAGTACGGACAGTTATATTCCGAAGTGAAGTTCCTGGCGTATTTTGTGCTGGTATGAAAATTTTAATGTTACTAATTTTAATATTACTATGCATTTGGAAATCTGTGATTGGTTGAAATGACTAATAATCCAAAAGCTGTTTCAGAAAATTCAGCTTTTGGGAAAAACTTCTATATTAAAGAAATATCTGCTATTCTGTTTTTAAGAATTTGTGAAGTAAATTACTCATAATAATGGAACTTTTGTTTGTATTTCTAAAATTACCCTATGATACGATGGACAGACCTTTTTGGAGAACATCTGTCCTCTCATGTACATCTGTTCTATCATAAATTAGTCAGAATCTGTTGTTAAACCCAAATGCTGCTTTCTGAAATTTCCTGTTATTTATGGACCAAAATATACACTTAATAAAGATCAGTAGTATAGGAATAGCTTAAAAATATATGCCTACAAGGTTTTGAGGCCAAGGGCTGTATTCCTAAAGTACCTCCACTATTTCAAATATAGGAAGGATATTGTAGGATACAAAATTGTAATGGTTGTGTATACTGATAAACAGTTATGCTTTCCAGAGTCAAAGCATTATGACTCACACACTTGAATTACTGTCATTATGCACTTTGAAGGTGAAATAAAGGTGTGGCAAGAGCCTGCAGCGCAGTCCATTTAAAGTCTCTTTATGCTTGAATTAATTGTTGTGATATGTGTAAGCAAACTGGAGACTGAAACAAATCATACTGTACACACTCTTTCTGTTAATTTCTTTGCATGTTTCAATAAAATAAAAGAAGACTGTTCTGCAGCATGATATTAATAAAACATTTGAAGGCCATATGTTTAACTTGTGGTCTTGAACATTCTAATAATTTCTTTTAATGGCTTATTTTATATCATATTATTTTGATAATATGCCTCAAGAAGGACTCTGTGGTGGTGGCATAGAAATAGTCCAAATAAATAGCTCTGATAAACTATCTTTATGCAATACATGGTTGTATTTTATTCTGCTATTACAGTACCAAAGAACTTACTTTTATTTTTGTTGAGTTAATATAATGCTGATTTATATTATAAGGGCATTTTAGCACCCTTAATAGTTCTTCCAATGGCAACAGAAGTTATACTTTGAAAAACCTATAAAGGAGAATTAAGGAATTGCTGAAGCAGCTTTTACTTTCTTCTGGCTTGACAGTTGGAAACGTTTGTCTTATTAGACCAGTGATAGCCAAGATTCTTAAAGTTAATAAACAGGTGCATCATCATCATCATCCCTCTGTACTCTCCTCCCTTTCTCTTATTCAGCCACTTTGCCAGTTATTTGTTCTTTTCCACTACTCTTATTCCACCAGAAAACCACTTGCTTGCTTCCATTTCCCAATACTACTAGTCTGACCACTCATCGTGTTGTCTTTTAAGTTTGTTTTCCCACCTTAGGACTTTGCTTGATTGTATTTATGGATGAACTGTAAGCAGCAGATTGGTAATAGTTACTGTCACAGAAACTATTCTGCTGAGGGGCTAGAAGCCATTAAAACCACATGACAAGCAATGAGACTGAAAACTGCTTGATTTGTACCACATTTGATAACATGTTTGAAACAATATACAAGCACAGATGTGTGAAATGAGGAATGGGCAAGAAGGGATAATAGCAACAAACCTTTATGTGAGATCCTACAAGGTATTATTCTGACCCCCTTTTTTCATTGTGTGCATAAAACTGGTGGACTGCTTCAGGAAGAGGAGGTTTCATAAATATTGGGGAAATCTGCTTTGCAGTTAACTTTCGTCCTGTCCAAATCTTTCCATCCTGGTGTGCCTTGAGTTTCTAGTTGTGGTACAGGACTACATTTGAACTAATGAAATGAAAGTAGATGTTTCCCAAAGTGATATGTATAACCATGGGTCATTTTGTAGAAAAAGAGGTGCAGGAGTTCATTAGCATACCTATTAGCATAACTAATTAGCATATGCCACGCACATCACCGGAAGTGTGTCAGAAAGGGAATGTCAGTTTCAGCCCCATTATACCCTATGGGGCATTGAAGTCAATGGCAAAAACTCATAGGGTATATGAGGGGCTGGAGGAGAGGGAGTTTGAGGGAGAGGCTCCATACTTGTAGGGTAGCTGCTGGGGCCTCTCCCCGAAATACCCACCAAGTTTCAAGAAGATTGGACCATGGGGTCCAATTCTACAGGCCCCCCAGACAGGTTGCCCCATTCCCTCCATTGTTCTCTATCGTGGGAAAAAACATTACTTTAGATACACTTTAGATAAACATTTAGATAGATACACTTATATACTTATATAAATATAAACAAAAGTGTACAATACAGTGGAATTCAGCACAAAAAAACCAGTTTAAGCCCTGAAGGCTGAAATATGAATCGGGCTTCTAAAATTCTAGGCTGGCTCCTAAAGCCAAAGATTTGCCAAGGCCTGTTGTAAGACAAATGAATGTACATAAGTACCTGGGCTACCTTCTACCTAGTCAGGCCACTGTTCCTTGGCATCTGTGTTGACTATTTGTGACTCTCCAGGGTGTCAAGCAGAAAATGGTATTTCTCAATACCTGCTGTGTGAGATTTTAGCTGAAGATGCCAGGGATTGAACCTGGAACCATATGTATGCAATGCATGTGCTCTGCCATTGAGCTGCAAGCCATCGCCAAATGGTGGCTGCCCCACTCATATATTTTACTGAAGTTTGTGTGTCCCCCTCACCCAGCACAGGTAGTGTGTTTGTCTTGAGCTGTTATCATGACTCAACCAAAAGTATGGTGGAAAGGGGAAAGAAAAGGACTCCTGATTGCTGTACTTGATGACTGTTGCTTTGTGGAACTGGCATTTACATTATAAATGTTTATAACATATAACTTCCATTATTTTCAATAGGCATTTATGAACTCTTTGATTAGGCCTTCCCCATGTGATTTGTCATATCCTCCTTCCATTTTGTTAGCCCACTGTGGAAGGTGTTCGATCTTACAACCTTGATTAGGAGATGAGAAACACCTAATGAGTTTATGTTGTTCATCCTCTTTCTTCTACTTCTTTGCTCAAACTGGCACCTTCCTTTGCTGGAGTTCCAGTTTGGTGTAGTGGCTTAGTGTGCAGACTTTAATCTGGGAGAACTGGGTTTGATTCCCCACTCCTCCACTTGCACTTGCTAGATTACCTTGGGCAAGCCATAGTTCTGGCACAGCTTTTCTTGAAAAAGAGCAGCTTCTGTCAGAGCTCTCTCAGTCCCGCCTACCTCGCAGGGTGTCTGTTGTGGGGAGGGGAAGGGAAAGGAGATTGTAAAATGCTCTGAGACTCCTTTGGGTAGTGAAGGGCGGGGTATAAATCCAATCTCTTCTTCTTTTTCTTCTTTTAAGAGGTAACTATGATGCAAAATTACATCACCCAGAGTTTTTGAATGATAGTTGTAATATGTTTGAAAAATATGGGGTGAGCTAGGCATGGCTAGCTTTAACACTGGTGCAGATCATGTGACACTGCATTGTGTTAGCTCCAGAAAGAGTAGGGAAGAATGAATGGATGTGGCATGGTGAAGAGACATGGGTGAATTAAGTTTATAGACTCCTATTGATCTCCTGAGCATGGTTGTAGGATGTAAACTTTATTTTCACTGAATGGTTTTGTCACATTCCTCCTTAGATTATAAATCTGTATAGAGTTTCTATTCTGTTTAGATGCTTAATAAGTTATTTGCATAAATATTTGCAGTCATTACATAATAAAAATTATTGTGGAAAGATTATCGGCTTTTAAATTTCATTGCAAATGCTGGTTTGATTTTCTTGGAGATATGAACAATGCCATTATGATTAATGTAAGTTGATATGTTAATATTTTAGAACACTATTAAAAGTTTAATATTAATATGACCATAAAACCTCACTTGTAGGTGCTGACCTTAAAGAACGAGCCAAAATGCATTCTAGTGAAGTGAGCTCTTTTGTTTCCAGAGCAAGGACAGCTATTAATGATATAGGTAAGTAAAAGTCCCTGATAATCATAAATGTTAATATCTGGCCTCAGGCTTTTTTTTTTCACTGTGAAGACCCAAAATAACAAACATTTAAATATCAGATCTAAAATAATGGATATTTGGCTTTCAGTAAAAAAGTATTTCATCCTTTTCAACTATTGTGTTACTTAATTCACTGATACATTACTTAATTTCAGAGCACTATTTGTGATTCATATCCAACAGGGAATGTGAGCTTTTTGCTCTGTCATTGTATACAGGTTATCAAAATTCTGTTGCACTCACGGTAACTATGTTGCTAGTATATTGTGGTAATCTTAGTACTACAAGAGTTTTTTAATGTAAGAAGCAAGCACTTATGAAAGGCTAAAAGGTATTCTCTTGATAAGCAGTTATTACAAGAATGGGATTTACTTTTTTTTCTTCTCTGTTGAATTTACATACTCGTTTAATGTACATAATCTTTAGGCATGGGAGCTTTCTTTTAATTAAGGTAGGTCACTGTGGTGTAATAGTTGTTGGCCTAGCATCTGGGAGACCTGGGTTCAAATCTTCATACTGCCATGAAGCTTCTAGGTGACATTGAGTTAATGTGTCTCGGCTTACTTACTTCACAGTGTTGTTGTAAGGTTAAAATGAGAAAGGGACTGCACTGCTTTTCATTCCTTGGAGGGAGACCTTCTTACCTGGTGAAAATTGGAATGCCATATACATATAAAACAGAACTGTTAAATAACACTAGTAGTTTCCTTTTTTAAAGCCAGTATTAAGAGATTGTGGTGGTGGTGGTGGAAAGTGCCATCAAGTCACAGCTGACTTATGGTGACCCCGAAGGGTTTTTAAAACAAGAGATGTTCAGAGATGATTTGCCATTGCCTGCTTCCACATCATACCCCTGGTATTCCTTGAAAGTCTCCCATCCAAATACTAGTCTGGGCCAGCCCCGCTTAGCTTCCAAGATCTTATGAGATTGGGCTACCTTAGGCTACCCAGGTCAGGATTGAAGAGAGTATGCCATTCATAAATTATTATAAAACTGAATGTAGTATTGTAGTTAGCGCTTCCTCATCTAAAACATAACAATTGAGAATCTGTGAAAATATGCTTTGTATGGATTTTTCTGGTTGGGATTGGTTTAGGTCTCTGTGTTGGAGCAAGAATGTTTAGTACCCTAAACAAGAGAGAGCTGTTGCCCTTGTCTCCCTTTTTTTATGAGGTTGGCCACTATTTGAATTGGAGCCCAGGGGGTCTCTTAGGTTCTTGTCAGCAAACTAGATTTGTAGATTAGCATGTGAATAAAAATGAGCAACCAGTATACTTATCTGAAGTAAAAGGAATGTATCTTAAAATCATCTGAGAAAGATCAAATGTTTTATATTTTATAAGTATCTTGAAACATTTTGTCATCTTATGGGCATGGAACAGGGGTCATTGGGGGTGTGGGAGAAGTATTTGTGAGCTTCCTGCATTGTGCAGGGGTTTGGACTAGATGCTCTATCTGCACAACTCTTATGATTCTATGATTTAAATTACTGAAATGGAAATTATAATATTGTGCTGAGAACATCTTCCATGACCATCATCTGATTTGGATTTCTTGCAGTTGAATGCCAGTCTTGGTACTAAAATATTTTAGAATCCCTGGTGGTATTCTTGTGGATTTTAATTAATAACTTCTAAAGTTTTGCTTTTATTATGTTTTACTTTGTAAACTACCATGGACAGGTTCCTTGGAGAGGTGACCTAAAAAATTATTAAACAACTGAACAGCCTCAAAACAATGTTGTATGTGGGCAGTGAAAATGAAGGGCTGAGGTCACTTGACTCCTACCCTTGGTACTTAATGAAAATGTGCAAACTTCCACTTGGAGTTGAGAAATCAGTGTTTAGCTTTGAACTGTAAGCCAGATGTACTATAGCTTATACCATTTTTACTAGCAAGACACAAGAAAAATTGCTTATCATATTAACCATCTGAGATAAGCAGGACATCTTAAGAGTCACATTTCCTATTAATATTTGCTGTTGAATCCTAAACTATTTACTCAGAAATGAATTTAGTAGAATTTGTTTCTTAATCACTGTGCTCACGATTTTAACTTAATCTAATACACATGCCACCCAGAAGCCACTGAGAGTTCTGTACATGGTCTTCACTTAACGCTCTAGGATTTAATCCCCCAAAGTTTTTGTTTTGTTTTTAATTCAGATTTTTCTGCACCCTGGAACTTACCTCAGATTTGTAGAAAGAATCCCCTTGGTTTGTCCCTAGCTGCATTTTGTAGTTCTGTCAATCATATCCTGTTTGGTGTAGTGGTTAAGTGCGCGGACTCTAATCTGGGAGAACTGGGTTTGATTCCCCACTCCTCCACTTGTACTTGCTGGATGACCTTGGGCAAGCTCTGTACCAGATGCTCTGTACCAAATGTTCTCTCAAGGACAGTTGTCTCAGAGCTCTCTCACCTCCACCTACCTCACAGGGTGTCTGTTGTGGGGAGGGGAAGGGAAAGGAGTTTGTAAGCCGCTCTGAGACTACAAGTGAAGGGCAGGGTATAAATCCAATCTCTTCTCCTCCTCCTCCTCCTTCTTCTTTATGATGCAGTTTGGAAATTGATGATATATTGATAAAAGGGACAGAAAATGTGTGATCTATTGCAGCTTGAAGCTGAGCTGAGTTAAAACCATGTGCTTGTTCATCTTTCCTGTAAAAGGGATGTAAGAGACAGACTGATAATTGGAGGGATCATGTGCATCTTGTGTGGCTTTTTGACAAGGTTGCATAAGTTATCTTAATGGGAGATAGTAATTTTCCCTTTTGTGAGAATGCATTTTCTTCAGTAAGGCTAATTTTCACCTGTGTATTTATTTTCTGGAGTATAGGTTAAGTATTGAATAGCTGTTGGAAGCGAGCTATTGGATTCGGAATACTTTCTAAGAATTTTGTCTTGCTTAATTTTATTTTCCGCTGTCATTCACATGTGGTGGAAGTTGTTTCAGTACTTCCGATCTGTATACTTTCTAGCAATTAATGTCTTATGTTGTGCTGCTGTGTACATTTCCCTGCATGGTTATTTGACCTCATACCTAATTTATGTTGAAATACTAGCAGTGTGCTAAACTTTAATTGGATATAAAAAGCAGCATTTGTGCTGAGTCGCAGGCTACCGATTAGAGACACTGAGAGAAGAAATATATCAAAGTCTGTTTTGTTTAGTATGACATTTCTGAAAGTAGAGATGCATAGTTTGCAGCACAGGAACTCCAAGTTTAGAATACAAAAATGAGCAGCTATCTTGCAACTTCCATTACTGAAGGAGACCTGCATTTGAGTTAAAAAGTACTTGAAACATTAATACAGTAGACTATTTATAAACTTGAGTAAGATCATATTAATTACAGTACTGGTGCGAAAGGCATACTTGGAGGCCTTGAGGGATCAAAAATAAAGCCAAGGCTGATAATGCAAAATTAGGTAAAATATATTTTATTAATTTAGTTAAATTTCCAAAAATTTCCTACACATTTCACCAACAAGCTTCATCAGGGGAATCTGTTCATCTTGCAGTCATTCTTCAAAAACGGTAAAAGTACTTGGAGGCCAGCCACATGGATTTTTAGAATACGTCATAAAAATCAAGATGACAAGTTGAGTATAATAAATGACAGCTTTGTTATTTCCCTGATTAAAATTTCTTTTGCAAAAAGTGTCCATACACATTAGAAATACAAACTAATATAAATGTTTTTGTGTTCTGGGCTGACACCTCACATAGATTTTTGTTTTTGTCTTGCTGCTTTTCAGCACCCTTTTCGATTTACAGTTCCTTTTAATTAAAATGTAGTTTAAATTATTCTTTAAATAGATGTTGACAGTTTACCCAATGACCTGTGAGATTAATACGGTTTCCTGTATTCAGAAGCAAAACAGGTGTTTGTATTTTTAAGCAGTCAAGAAAGCTGATCTTGTCCTGACCTGGATAGCCCAGGCAAGCCTGATCTCATCAGATCTCAGAAGCTAAGAAGGGCCAACCCTGGCAAGTATTTGGATGGGAGACCTCCAGAGAATTCCAGGGTCAGGAGGCCAGAAGCAGGCTATCAAGCCACTTCTCTGAATGCCCTCCTTGCCCCAGTAGGAGTTGCCAGAGGTTGCCATGACTTCCAGGCATGGGGCACACATGTGTGCTCACAGACACACACACACAACAAAACAAAAACAAAAAAAGAAAGCTGATCTTTTTCAGTTCAAGCTCATGTCTTTTCCAGTAACCCTCTGAAGTCAATAGTAGCCAACTTTTTATTAACTTTATCTTTAAAAAGAGAGCTACTGTTAGCAAACTTTCACCTCTGCTCTTCATATCTCTAGGTCACTTGGCTTTATGTCAATACCACTTGGCAGATCTAAGACTCCTCAATTACTTGTGCATATACACAGGCCCAGGAATGACTATTTATTTTCAAAATTATTCTACCATTTATTTTTGCATTGAAAAGGATTTCTGAAACACCTCTGCAATCAGTTTAGATTACCATTGAACTGCTGCATAGGAAAACCCAGGCAGCATACTTTGCCTATGAAAATAGTAATTCTGCTAAATCCTGTGGCAAAAAGCCATGTTTAAATGAAATGTCCTTGAAAATTTCAATATTACTGTGGTGTTAATTCCTGCTTTTTCTTTTCAGCTAATCTTCCAGTGCCAACTATTGCTGCCGTAGATGGCCTTGCACTAGGTGGTGGCCTAGAATTGGCTTTAGCCTGTGACATTAGAGTGGCAGGTAAGGTGTAATTTAATGAAGCTTAGAATACCACTGTGTAGATGACAGTATCTCCTTTATTTTGTTATGCTTTTGTTTGTTGGAACTACTGACATTTGCTTTTTATTAATCACTGTAACATCAAGAACCTTTACATTGTCCACTGGTTCTTGAGAAAAAAGAAATCATAACAAACAGTGAACAACTAGGGATGCCAGTACTCACTGTTTGCCTTGTTTTCTCCACTTCACTATACACTGTATGAAAAATGCCGCCCCCATCTCCATTTCTTTCTACCACTGATGTATTCTTCTACTCTGTCCTCCATAGCAGTGCATTTAAGGACTGCATAGAACATTTTAATAAAGTTTTGTTGGAAGGAAGGGAATGTTTCAACCCAGTTTCAAGGACTGGGTTGTTCGGGAGAAGTGAAGGGAACTTGAGCACACATGCATTTTGAGAGAGATGTCTGTGCAAAGGAGAATGAGAGGGCAATAAAACATAACAGAGTTTAAAGGAGTTTTTATTAATTCATTTCCCGCCTTCTTTCCTTTCCTTTAAACTTCTGTGATTTGGTGGATTTGCAAATCATTTTGTATAGATATTTGTTACACGCTCTAAACCTATAGGATTAGAGAGATTATGAATTTTGCAATTAAGGTGGCATTTTACTCATTTATGCAATATCCTGCTCTCAGGATAATTTATTATTCAAGCAGAATATAGTTCCTAGAATTTGATTTTATTTCTCAGATCTATATCCCCCCCATGTTGATGGGACTATCTATTATTGGGGGGGGGGGTTGGTAGCAGTGAGCATATGAGAATAAAGTAGGCTGAGAAATAATGATTTGACTGTGATCGCTCAGTTTATGGTCAAGTGGGGATTTAAACCCAGCCTATATTCCACACCTCATAAGGGTCTCAAAAGAATCATGAATGACTGTTTGCATGTCTTTGAAAAAGAATATAAAATAATTGTGGCCATGTCCCATGTGTACTGATTGTCACTGGTTCCTTGACCACTCCTGTCCATTCTGTCCAGGGGGTTGGACTAGAGGACCCTTCCAACTCTATGATCTTACACACACCCCTATCCAGTTCTCTATTCAAACTGGGTCTGTTTTGTTATCAGATATATGGGTTGTGGCATGCTACTTCAGCTTTCTCTGAGTTGAAGTGGCAATTGTGGCAATACCTTCTTTTTTTGTCCTGTGGATTACAGTGTATCTGTCCTGACTGCTGTCTGTCCTGAAAAATTGTGGCAAAACAAACATTTAGAATTTACTTCTGCCTAGCTTCCCCATACTGTATTGGTAAAGAACAAGAGTTCACAAAAGTTTTGTGCTGAACAGCATCATATAAAAATTCTTTTTGTAGGGAGTCCTAGTTGGGCGGTTCCTATATGATAAACTAGATGGTATTCACTCACAGCCACATTCACATCTACCATCAGCCAAAAGAGTTACATGTACTTTCAATCCTGGCATGATGTTTGCACTTCAGGAAATCTCGCAGCTTACCCTTCCCTTGGCAGCAGCTGTTTCAAGGGGGGAACCAGTTGCCAGCCACAAGACCCACTGGGCAAAGGGCCTTGCCTACTTTCCTGATGAGTACCATGTTGGAGAATGGTGCTCACAAGAGCCACAGGTGGCTCCTGAGCGTCACTGATATAACTATTCTAGTTTAGTTGGTGAACTTACAGGGTGAAGATCGATCATCCTTTAAAGCAAAGAGTTTCAGGACCAGTAGGATTCTAAATATATTTATTGTGATAAACTATTAATAAAGCTGAGATTGTTGGGCAGAATAAATGACTGGTAGCCAGAACTTTCTTGAATTTTTTTCAAAATAACTTTTAAATACCAGCAGAGCCAAAGAGAGCTAATAACAAAGAGATTTTCTGCTATGGGATATTGCCAAGTGCTCTGGTCTCAGATCTGAAATAAAGCTTATAAACCAGGCATATATAGCTAGAAATTAGGTTTCCAAGTACACAGTAGCTTTCAGTTTACAGCAGACACCTCTAGACAGTCTTTTCCAGTTGATTGCTAGAGAGTATACATCTTAACTGTTACCCACATTTAAAAGTTGTTGTGAATTTTTGGAAAGAACCTGTTACTGTATTCAAAAAAGTTACTACTTTTTTCATAGGAATCTATATACTAATAGCCAAGACGCCCCCTCTGTGTGGATATCTAAATCCACGTATCAGGGGCACTTGGGGGGCAAAGAGATTTTCCTGCACACTTGGGGCACTCCCCAGGTGTGCAGAAAAATCTGAAAAGTTTTAAAAACTATACAGGCAATACTTAAATCCCCCCAAAAGTAAAAGAGCATTCCTGTGCATGTGCAGAGAACGCTCTGGGAACTCTGCAGTGGGCCTGGTGGCTGGAAGCCACTCAGGCCTCGCTGCTGGTGCCCGGGGGCAGGGGGAGATCGGTGGGCCTGGTGGCTGGGAGCTGCTCAGGCCCCGGTGCCAGGGGGAGGCTCAGCAAGCCCGGTAGCTGGGAGCTATGTGGGCCTCACTGTCGGTGCCAGGGGGGAGAAGGATTGGGGGGCCCGGGCCTTGCAGTCGGTGCCGGGGGGTGGGGGAAGGCTCACCTGCAGCTGCTTCCTCCTCCTCCACGTGGAGCTCCTTCTCCCCCTCCGTGAGTATTGCGGGTCTCCACTTTTTGTTCATTTCTAATAGAAAGACTGGATGTACTAAGTAACATACCAAGTCCTTGCATTTTTCACCCCTGGATATGTATTTAATGGTATACTCCTCTTAGGAAACTTAGGATAAATTGCTGTTTCCTCCTTGGGGTGGCGGGGGAGTTTAAGACATTTCATCTAGGTTATCTTACATCAATTTTCCTCTTGTGTGAAAATTAATCTGCTACAGAACCTGCCTTGAATGGATATATTTGCATGCTGTTTTTGTACTTTGCCTCCATAAATAAATGGAGAGTCAGCCACTACAGCATAACTACAGCAACGGTTAGCATATTTTACAAATGTTCCTCTTTATTTTGTTAACATGATTAGTGTGGATTTCACAAGAATGAATTCTTTGTCCTTTTAGTGACTTCTGCAAAAATGGGTCTAGTTGAAACAAAGTTAGCAATCATTCCTGGAGCAGGTATGGAATTTTCTTAGTAATGTTATTTATTTCATTGGTGTTAGTGATTTTTATTGCTGATACATTAACTCTCTTTAAAATTAACACTTAATGTACTGTAAACATTTTCCTTTGAAAAAAATAAATTATTTCTGTAGTGTTTAAGCAATAATAATATAAGCTTTGGAAATCATTCTAAGCAGACTTTGTCAATATGGAGAAGCTATGTAGGAAATATATGTGGGGAGAGAAGCTGGCTTTATTTGAGAGTGCAAGGAAACATTGATGTGAAAGTGCTATGTGAACAATATCAGCTTTAGTAAGTGTTCGAAAAATACAAAAAGAGCTTTTTCTTAACCACTAATTTCTTTGTGAGAAATTTAGGCTGTGTGAATGAAACCATAGGGATCTGACCATAGTTTATATATTTGCGGTTGGTTCTGTTGATGAAGATCATTTATATTTAAACTTAGAGGACTGGCTTTCGAAAAAGAGTGGAATTCGTCTGAATTGGCCAGTCTTATATGGAGGCAGTCAATCAGTACATGGGAATTCTGGCACAGCTCTCTAACATCAGTTACTGTCACCCACCCACACAACACAACAAGGGAAGGAAGAGAGTACCCTCTGTTTTTGGGGGATGACAGTGTGCTCAGCAGGAGCACTCTTGGAAGCTCTACACATGGAGGCTGAAATTGGGCACACAGGGAAGGAACATAGCAGTTCCAGTCATATCCCCAGAGCCACAAACACGAGCTATTCACAGGTATAGTGTACCAAATGAAAAATAAATCTCCACGAAAAAATTACTAAGAAAGGATTATAAAGTTTACATTGTTTGTAATAAATAATACAAAGAGAAATTCCACATATCATATACACTATAACCCATGTTACCATAAAGTCATTCCCATATGAGTCTTATGTTACATCCGAATCTTCCTGTAGTCTATATTGCTTCCAAATATTTCTGTCAATATCAAAGTTCTTTGTATAATAAAGTTCCTTTGGAATGAAAAAAAACTTGTGTCTCAATTATTAAGGATGAAAAAAACTTGTAAGTTTCTTGATTCCACACACAATATACTTTTTCAGTTCACCTTCTTCAAATTACATTACATATAAAAGACTTGTAAGGACCAAATAATGCTGTCTGATGAACTCTGCTAGTATCTGGATTCATTTCACAAAATATTTTATCAAACATGGAACATATCCACGTAACAATTACATTGAATCTTCTCATCCGCAATAAATGTCATATGCATTCACTAAGGAACAATCTATTCTAACAAATGTATCACCAGGGCCTCTGGCTTAGGTGGTGAGGGAAGCCCTGGGCTCCTCTCATGCAAATGCTTCGGTCCGAGGGTGTAGAGCAGCCCCTGAAAGGCTAGGCAGATCTAGGGACAGAAACAAGAACACATTGCAAGATATTCTCAGAAGGCGCTGCTTTCTCAGAAGGCACTGCTTTCTTTCTCCTGGTAGCAAATCTGATAAACAGGGCTGAGGGGGCTCAAATCCCAACAAGGGGGAGGCTAGGAATGAGAGAACTCACCCTTTAGGCAGCAATAAGCTGAGTGGCACAGAAATTAAGGAAGAGGATGGACTAGAACATGCACCTCACACCCTGCAGATCATTCTTTTAACTTCACACAAAAGAAAATTATATATTGTGGGCATTTAGAATTGTCTATTGGGCCTAGTGTTTAAACCAGACGTGTATACCAGCACGAGTAAAACTGCAGATGGAGCAAGATATAGCGCTGTTCTGGAAGTGGTTCCACACTTAGCTGAGGTTTTGCACCATCAGAACCAGCCACTGTTGATTGCTGCCACAGTCGCTAATAATTTTGCTTATCACTTTCCCAAAGCAGCCATCTTGCACTGGATTCATGAGGTTCATTATCACTACCTGCTTCTATTCATCCCAGCAACTTTGTTTTCTTCCCCCCCCCCAACTGTCACCCCCTTCAGGTAGCCTCCATTGTTTTGTATAAAACACCAGCAATGATCCAGAAGGATTATGAACATGGAGAAGTCTGCCCCTCTGGCTTGCCAGAGTTCAGCTGTGCAGACAATAGACAACTCTTCCAGACCATTTCCTTTGTGTGTTTCATGATGAAGCTAGCTAAGTTTAGTTATAAACAGGAAATAAGGATCAATCTCTATTTACCAAGCCCCATTAAAATAGATACAGTCATGAAACAATCCAAACATTTATTGAGCAGCTTCAGTAAAGAAGGTCTGGATGCAAGTCATATGAACGGGTTTGCCAACCCTTTTGGTGTAGGAAGGCTCCTCTGTCTTTGAAAGCTGTTTTGGCAGACTGCAGAATCATAGTCAGAGCTTCCCTTTTACCACTAAACCATGAGAGGGACAGTTGTGATGGGAAAACAACTGCTAATCAATTTGAAATGGTGCAGGAACAATTACTAGAACAGCTAGAACAGGAGACTTGACTACTAGATGCACACAGATTACTGTAACTTGGTCACAGAGTCTGCTCTGCATAATTTCTGCATAAATACCATGTGCCCCACGAGTGGGAGACGCCACCAGCAACTGTTGAGGGAGGAAGGAATGTTGATCCAGTACACAGTAGGTACATGCTGTGGTGTAGGTCGGGAGACGTTTGCAGCTGTCAAAGTTTAAGGCAGGGAGTAGGGTGCACTGTCCAGTCGTTACCAGTTAAAGAAGAGTGCATCCAGGGTGATGTGTACCTGTGTGGTTTCAGAGCAGAGAAGTGTTAGCAGTATGTGTTCTTTTGTTGTCCTTGAATAAAAAAGAAACACTGTGCACAAACAGCCAAAGTGCCCTTTTCCCAGAGTTTTTAATCACAAAAAATCTGTCCATTTCGAGTCTGTTTGCCATGTGTCCTGTTATCTGAGATAAGGCAGGACTGTTGAGGCTTTATATTCCCCCTTGTAGAAAAAAGGTAGCAGAGGTCAGAACATCTTGCTACTTACAATACTCCCCCACAGTTCTGGGGGGCAGTCTACATGAATGCATGTTATACTGTATTTACAGTTATTAACATGGTTGATTAAACATTTTGTTTTCATTTAATTTTTCATTTATTTATATCTTGCCCTTCCAATATTAAACAACTCCCAAGACCCATAAATGAACCACTTGTTTTATGATTAAAACTGCCATCCATCCAGCCATGTGCACCATGTGTACTGCCAAGCAAGATCCTTCACAGGAAAGAACAACTCAACAGTAGCTATTGGCTCTGGATCTCAAAGCCCAAATAGTGAAAAAAGTGAAAAGCTCTGTGGTCATAATCTGGCCCTTCCCATTTCCGTACATATCAGGTGAAAAAAAATGTGCAAGTCGAGAGAAAGAAGGAAAGTATCCATCTGCTCAAATCTGCTGGGCTTTAGCAGGAGTCCTTTGTAGGCCCAGACCTCTCTATTTTGTATTTTATATATGTATTTTGTATATGTAAGCCTTCCGCACTGAAATAAATACTTTAAATTTTGGTTTCAAACTTCGCTTAAAATGAGAACTCTGGTTAGTATCAAACTTGGCTAGTGCTGGTGCAGACGTCATGTTTAACCATGGTTAAGCTGGCAAGAGAGAGGTGAGCAAAATTGTATCTGACAAAGAAAGCTGACTCTCAAAAGTTTATAGCCTGGAAATCTTGCTGGTTTTTAAGGTGCTACTGAACTAGAGTCTTATTCTTCTAATGCAGACTAATGTGGCTGCGCATCTGAAACCGTAATGGAAATAGAAGTGGAAGTTTGCATCCCCTAGCACCTGTATAAGACCTTAATATTGGGATCATTGTAATGTTTGTGAATGAACCTACATAAGCAGTTACAAAGTCTACAACTGTAGAAAAGAGCAAGAGTCCAGCAAGAGTCAGTGCTCACTTCTTCTGATTCATGAAGCTCATTCCCTGCCACATATTTTGTTAGTCTTTAAGGTGCTACTGAACTCTTGCTCTTTTCTGCTGCTACGGACTAACACAGCTACCCATCTTGAAAAGTCTGCGGCTGTTGACTGCTTCTCATGAATTGTGGAATCTTCTGGATTTTAGACGAGTGGCTCTTTTTTCTCCCTCCCCTCATTATCAGTTTTCATTGTTCATATTTGGACAGTGTTGTTGATGAAGGGTTTGTGATCTAAATATTTCAATTTGAGATAATAACAAAGTTATACTGATAATTTAGTGCCTATTTTTCATATGTAAGAATATGAAGGCTTTGTGTTATGTAGAACTGGACAAACCAGTATTTATCGGTACCCCAGGATGTTGAAAACTTAGTTATAATTTCGTTTATAATATTTGCTAATGTTTGTTTTATGTTTCTTTTGAAAAATATGGCCTCAAGAGAAATTGCTAATAGTGTAGAAAGCAGATGTTTGAACAGCAATTCTTGTTTCCGGATAATTAAACAAACTGTGCAGAGTTTTAATGGAAAGAGGTAGATTAGTTCTGCTTCTGTAAATTAAGGAAAATTCTGTTTTATATACACGTCCTTTTTTTCCTTAGGTAAAAAATAAATTGTCTTCACCAAGTGAATTTCTTTATAATTAACTTGATAAGTATTTTTAGTAATGATGCTTTGGAAGCACACTGTTAAATATTATACAGTAATTTCAGAAAATTTCAAATTACTGTCATATGTTAGAAAGTATAATCAGATGTTCAACATTATGGTCTGTCACTCAGCATAGTGAGCTCTTAATTGACTAGGGGCATGATCCTGAAATGTTGTTAGATGTAGGTTGCATTTGAGGCTTTTATTTGATTTGATTTATACCCCACTCTCCATGCCGAAGCAAGCTCAGGGCAGCTAACATAAAAAGATTAAAACAAGTAAAAACAAAATGCAAACATTTATAAAGTGCTAGTATACCATATTACATAAGCGATGGCGGAACACAGTATCGAATCAGTCATAGTGGGAGTACAGTCAGCAACAATTTTAGGACTATTGTCTCGGTCCCATGCTAAATTTCAATTTATGCTGGTGAGGCACAGGCTGCCAATGATGGTTCCAGGGCATAGGGTCTTAAGCCTGTATATTCAACGATTAGGTGCAGCTCCTCAGTCAAATGCCTGGTGGAAGAGCTCCGTCTTGCAGGCCCTGCAGAACTGTAAAAGGTCCTGCAGTGCCCTAATATCTTCCAGAAATTCATTCCACCAGCACGGAGCCACTACAGAAAAGCCCCTGGCCATGGTTGTAGCCAGCCTGGCATCTTTAGGACCATGGAGAACCAGATGATTTTGAGACCCTGAATGCAGTGCTCTCTGGGGAAAATGTGGGGAAAGGTGGTCCCTCAGGTATGCAGGTCCCTGACCATAAAGGGCTTTATAGGTAAGAACCAGCACCTTGAAACGAATTCAGTATGCTATAGGCAGCCAGTGCAGTGTTTTCAGCACAGGCTGAATGTGCTCCTGCACGGGGAGACCCAACAAAAGCCTGGCTGCCACATTCTGCACCAGCTGTGTTTGAGGAAGGGAACCAGCTGCCTGATCAGCCTAAGGTGGTAGAAGGCTAATTTAGCAGTGGCTGCTACATGGGCCTCCATTGTTAAGGAGGTATCCAAGAGCACTCCCAAATTCCTAACCTCCAGCGCTGGCACCAATGGCGCCCCATCGAAGGTCGGGAGTGGAATCCTTAATCCCTAACTCCATCTTTGTCAGATTCGATTTCAATTGGCCCAGTCTAAGCCATCCAGCCATGGCTTGTAACATCAGGTCTAGATCTTCCGGTCTTTTATTGGATCAGTTCTTACAGCAGAAAAGAAAAACACCTTTATGGCACTGAAAACACTGAACTATTCAGTAATGTATTATTGTACACATGGAAGGAAATATTGCTGGAGACCAAGATAACTCATACCATGGTACTCCCCATTATTATATATAGATGTTAAAGTTGGACAGTAAAGAAAGCTGATGGGAGGAAATGACTTATTTGAAATGTGGTGTTGGAGGAGACTTCAACGGATACCTCGGACTGCCAAAAAGACAAATAAGTGGATTCTAGATCAAATCAAGCTTGAATTCTCCGTAGAAGGTAAAACGACTAAACTGAGATTATTATGCTTGGGTTACATCAGGAGAAGACATGATGACTCACTGGAAAAGGCAATAATGCTAGGGAAAGCTGAGGGCAGTAGGAAAAGAAGACCCAACATGAGATGGATTGACTCAGTCAGGGAAGCCATGGCCTTCAGTTTGCGAGACTAGGGCAAGGCTGTTAGTAACAGAATTTATGGAGGGCATTAATTCATTAGATGGCTGTAAATTGGAAGCAACTTAATGGCAGTAATTGTGGGTACTTTTGTTGTATTTTAACAGTATACAGTTATGTTGTATACAAGCAGGAAACTCGCAGAGACTTGCAGGGGACACCTCTTCCCCCTTATTTTCCACTCCTAATACTACTTGTTTCCTCCTCACCTACCTTTTATCGCCCCTCCCCCCCCCAGCCTTCAACTCACTATTTATTTGTATCTCACCTTTGTCCCCAAAGGTGGGGATCTAAATCAGTTTGCATCTTTCTCCTCTCTTCCATTCTGTCCTGCAACAACCCTGTGAGGAAGGATTTGCTGAGTAAGAATGACTGCCCCAAGGTCATTCAACAAGCTCCCATTGCAGAGTAGGGTTTTAAACCTGTGTCTCTTGGATCCTATTGTTATAGTCTAACCACTGCATCACCTTGGCTCACCTAACCACTTGGCATCACCTAACCACTGCATCACCTTGCCCCCCCCCCCCCCCCCCCAGTCTCTACCTGAGAAAAGTCTGGCCAAGTTGCAAACGTTGTGCAGTAATAGGTTGCTCAGATGACTTGTGTGGTAGCCACCCTGGGCCCAGCCCCATTGTACAAGTTGTGCAGTGGCTGCCACTGGGCCCAGGCAAGTTATGTAGTATCAGGTTATCCAGTAGCCACTGCTACTAGGCAATGTTCGGTAAGACTGTGTTCAATGAGGCCTTCTCCCAGGTAAATGAGCTGTAGTCTTAGCTGGTGTAGAGTAAGCCTTAGTATGCATTTGTCAGTTCACATTTTCCCTGTATCTGCAGGCAGTAGAGCATGATCTCTTAAGAAGCTGTTTCTTCTGCTGACATCTGTGGTTGCTTTTGTATCTGTAGTGTTTTATCAGCAGTGTTGCTAAAGAAGAACTATTTGTGGAACAATCCAGTCTTTTTGCTTCAGTGTTGATTTTAACACAGTAAATTTTAAATCAGATTTCTGCACAACAAAAGGATTTCTGCATTCTATTTTTTAAAAAGGACTTGACTTTTACCTAACTAGATTCTTCTTTTGTCAGGGAAACTGGTATCTTAGAAACCTCTTATTTTATCAACATGCTTTTTATAACATTTAAGTAGGATCACAATTGTAATTCTGGCTTAAACCTTAAATTATAGTTTAATTCAGATGAAATTAATAGCTATATGTGTTTGTGTGTGTGCATGTGCTCATGTATGTGTGCTACACAAGGGGGGGGGAGAACATTATGAACCCAGAGATTCTCTCAGATCCATTCATGTTATTACAAGCCATATTTTTTCATTGCATTGAGTCATGCCTCTACCATATCACTTAATTAACTTGCTTGTAGGATTTGTACTAATATGTGTTCCTTCTACAATAGAAGAGTTGAATTTCTGTTCAAGAGGTAGATAAAAGATGAGTTAATTTGTAGATTTGTTTGGATTGCCTTTGAAGAAAGAAACATCCCAACCAAAACTTTCCCAATTGTCAAGTGTATCAGTGCTGTAGGAATGGATGATGACATGAGTTGGAGATGTTTTCTGGCTGTCCAGGAAGATGAGTACTGACATGGAAGTAAGCTGGTGGATGTGACTGATGAAAGACTACTGAATAGCCTGTGGTTATTTTTATAGTGAATGCAGCTAACGAAGGAATTGAGATTATCTGAAAATGCAAAGCACTAGAATTATTGAGTTGCCTTTTTCAAAGTAACTTCTGTAGCCATTATTAGATTAGTTCAGATCTGGTGTGGGAGTATGCAAACACCACTGGTGGTGTGGAACATGTTGACTTTTTATAAGGAATTAAATTGCCCCAAAGAGGAAATTGCAAAAAAATCATCGAGTGAAGGTTTTTTAACAATGCATTATCAGAATGTAATAAGGGGAACAACTAACAAAATGTTCCACTGTGTGACAGTGCAATCCTCTACAGTTACACCCTTCTAAGCCCATTGTTGGAAGGCCTTCTTTAAAAAAAATGGTGAACAGAATTGTCTTTCCAGTTCGATAGATTCTGAAGGATTGTTAAGTTGATAATAGTTGACACCTTTGTGCCTGGAAGGCTGTATTAAAAGAGATCCCTGGATAAAAGTTATCAGGGTTTAGGGTGACTGTTTATTTTACTTGGCTTTAGTGGTTTGAAAGGCCTCTGCATTTGACAAAATGGCAAAATGGCCTATGCATTTGACGAAATGACAAGGTTAAAACCATAAAGGGTGAAAGTAAAGCTACACTGTAAGCAAAAAGCCTAGTTACTAGGCAATTTGATAACTATAGCCCAGCTTTCAGTACATTAGAAGCTTTATTATCTGGTACTTGATTGTCTAGAATGCTCAGTTAACCAGCATTTCCCATATGGCAAATTCCTCCCCCTCAGCCACCATACCCCTGCGTCTTTGCGCCTGCATGTGTACCACTCCTGTCCTGTCTCTTCAGCTAGCTAGTTTGATGCCTTTGACCACTGTTTGGCTTCTGGCCGCTAGCTCATGTCATCCTTGGATTCTTCATGCCCCCTTAGCCTGCTTCAAGCTGTCTGGAGCCAGCTGTGCAAGAGGGATCCTGGGTAATTTGCCTGCTTGTCTACCTGCTATGTAGGATGGGGGGGGGGGGAACAGACCTGCCAGGTGTGGGAACTGTTGCCATGGCTATGGTATGTGATTTCCAATGGGTTGTGTTAGATCACTGCAAGTTTTTTGCGGTGGGCAGAGCTATAAGCTTGAGTGTTTGGCACATCTGATTAACCAGCAATCCCCATTCTCCATCAGTGCTGGATAACAAAGCTATTACTATATTTACGCTCTGTGTTCAAACATTAGCTTCTCACTCTGAGGAGGAGGGCATCGTTATATGGGTGATTCCTACTAATTGCTCAGGGAGGCAGGACCAACTTTAACAATTTCTTATCTCTTGAATGGGAGTTGCCCCAGCCCAGTTTGCTTCCTGCCTCGACAGGGAGTGCAGTGTCAGAGCAGAGCTCTGAGACACCATCAGAACCATTCAGCTTCTAGAGATCCACAGCTTTGTTCAGAACAAGGAGAAGAGCAGTCTTACCTGTCACAGAGGCTACAACACCTCGGCATCATCATAGATGCATGCAAGGACATGTTGTTCCTCCCAGAAGACAAGGCCTCCAGGGTATCAAGCTTAGCCAAAGATAAGATCAAAGCCAAGACTGTCCAGCTGATGTCTCTGGCATACCTTCAGGGCATAGGGACAGTTCCATGGGCCTGATTCCATGCCAGATCACTTCAGTGGTTTCTCCAGCCACATTAACTAGAGATACTGACCCCAACAAACTGAGACAGTGTCAGGCCTACCTCCCAGAGAACATCTTTACAGATGTGAGTCTGTCAGGTTGGACAGCATCACTGCTTGGCTGTCCTTCCCAAGACACCTGAACATCAAAGGAAAGGACAATGAGCATCAACGTATTGGAGCTCAAAGCTGTCAAGAAAGTGCTTACCTACTTCCAGACAGACTTCAGGGCTGGCATGTGCTTATCAGAATGGACAATATTTCAGCCAAGGCCCACATGAACAAGTATGAGGATTCTGAGTCATCTATCCCGCATGCAGAGGCCCACTTCATCCTTTCCTGGGCAGAGAAACAGTTACAGTCCATCTTAGCAGAACAAGGATCTCTGAACATCCAGGCAGACCAGCTGAGCAGACAAACCAACAATGAAAATGAATGGTCCGTCAGCTAGCCAACTAACTCAAAACAATTTATTAATGTAGTGGTTAAGTTTGGTGTAGTGGTTAAGTGCTCAGACTCTAATCTGGGAGAACTGGGTTTGATTCCCCACTCCTCCACTTGTACCTGCTGGATCACTTTAGTCAAGCCATAGCTCTGTATCAGCTGTTCTCTCAAGGACAGTTGTCTCAGAGCTCTCTCAGCTCCACCTACCTCACAGGGTGACTGTTGTGGGGAGGGGAAGGGAAAGGAGTTTGTAAGACGCTCTGAGACTACAAGTGAAGGGCAGGGTATAAATCCAATCTCTTCTCGTTTCTTGTTCTGTTGCTTACCAGCCTGAAAAGCTCACCTAGATTTCCTGCTTTATAAGTTTCTATGAATGCCAGAAGGTCCTGTGTTTGTCTTAACATACATGGGCAAAATGTTATACAGAGTTGAGACAGTAACCAGAAAAGCCTGAGACTGGGTGAGGGCCAACCTAACAACTGCACTGACAAGTAGTAAAAAATAAGATTGTGCTGTAATGATTGAAGGGGTTACATGGGTTCATCTGAGGGGAAACATTGCTTCTAATATGTGGGCCTGTAAAATGCCATGGAGGTTATAACAAAATGACAGTTACCTGTGTTTGTAAGATGGCTGTGGTTGTTTGTTTAAAATGTTCCCTCACAAGGTTTAATTGGGCTGTAGTTCCAGGGAGGCTGCAGGGGTCTCACTCACTGGGCTGAATGGAGTTTCCTCATCTGCTGGCCTATAGTTCCCAGCTGTCCCAAGGCCAAAGAGTGCAGGAAATGAGAGACTGCCCCAAGGAGTGGGGCAGTATCAAAATATACTCCAGCCCATCCAGGGAAGAGGCAGTTTTTGTCGTAGAGGGGGTTTGGAAAGGTTCCTGCTGACCAGGGTGTCCAAGCCACAAGCCAGATATGTGGGAAACCCAGGGAGGCAGCAGAAATTCAGCCATTCAACAGTCAGGACTGGGGAATGGATGGAAGTTTCCCTGCTCTCTTAGGCAAGAGAGAGAGAGAGGCTGAAGCAGAACCAGAGGCCAGTCCAAGGAGATATCCTATCCTGAGCCCACAACCTCCAGAGGTAGGGAGTATTGTGTGTAGGGAGAGAGGATTGTGTTTAACCCCTATTGATTTATGCCCTGTTGGTTCACAGTGTGTGCCTGTCCCGACAGTGTGCCTTATTCATTTAAGGTTTGTGTGCTCCACAATTGTGTAAATAGTTAAATAAATCTTTATATTTGTGCTAATAATCTGTTGGGCTCTGACCACATAGTCTCCCCCGCTCTGCACAATACCAAAAGGGGGGGGGGGGCAAGAGAAGGCCAGACCCTTGGGTTGCCAACTTCTCAGGGACCCCCCCAAAGATTGGGGATTCTATCTTCAAATAGGGAGATTTCGCCAGAAGGGTCTCACTGTCACTCTAAAAAGGCAGTGACAAGTCAGTGAGTGGTGGCACTGAGATACACCCACGGGAAGAGGGTGGGAGGTGTACAGCAAAGTTGTGAATTGCAGGGGTTGAAAACTGGAGCCTGTTTTGCCACAAAGGCCCTCAGTGAGAAAGAGAAATCAGATGAAATGGTGCCATCTTCCTCTTCTGCCTGTAGAACTTCCATTAATTTATTATTACAGATATTACTTGATCTGAATTACAGTGGTCTTTAATGGCAGTTTAATTGAAACCAAATGTGGACAATCACGATCTGCTTTGGAAACAAATACTGAGAAAAAAAATCGTGAGAGTCTGACCCACAAATCAAAATAGTCAACAAGACTTACAAAGAAAATATTTTATATATATTATTGCCAGTAAGCACTACAAAATAATCAACAAATTCCATCAAATCATAAGAAAATCCTTATGTAAGAAAGCATCAACGGTGTATCTGGGATCCATCAGAAACCAAGTAGCATGTCTGCAGCCTGAATACTTTTGAGATCAGTGTCCTACCTAAAAGCATTATCTTTCCTGATTCTGTGTATAGCACTTCATGAGCATGAAAGCTCTTGTACTACTTTGTAGAATATTTCCTGAGAAAGATCCATTTTTTGAATCGTTATAAAATCTAGAGACAATGTTGATGCTTTCTTTCATAAGGATTTTCTTATGATTTGATGGAATTTGTTGATTATTTTGTAGTGCTTACTGGCAATAGTATATAGAAAATATTTCCTTTGTAAGTCTTGTTGACTACTTTGATTTGTGGGTCAGACTCTCACAACTTTTTTTCTCAGTAATTGTTTCCAGTTTAATTCAAAGACATGTAGGAAGCAAAGCTTTTGGAAAACCCACAGCACAAATGCCATGGGTTCAAAGAATTACCCCTGACACTACCTTGCAGTACAGCAGTGTCAAAAACATTTAGAATGCTTCCTTAGAACCCCCCCTTCCTTAGGACCCCCCTTAATACGTGAGGTTCCTCAGGGGCAATCCTCTCCCTGATGTTATTCAACATCAATATGCATCCTCTTGCCCAGCTGGTGCAGAGTTTCGGGCTGGGGAGTCATCAGTACGCTGATGACACCCAGCTATATCTGCTACTGGATGGCCACCTGGATATTGCCCCACATAATCTAGTCAAGGGTCTGAAGGCCATAGTAGGATGGTTAAAAAGGAGTGGGCTGAGGCTGAATCCAATAAAGATGGAAGTTCTGTGGCTGGTGAAGGGCCACATCAGGGCTGGGGCATAGACTTCCCACCCTTGACGGGGCTCCACTAACACCAGCACAGTCCATCAAGTATTTGGGCATGGTCCTGGATGCCTCCTTAACTATGGAGGCCCAGGTCACAAATATTGCCAGGGTGGCATTTTTCCATCTACGTCAAACACAGCAATTGGCTCCTTTCTTGTCGTACCCTGACCTAGCCACAGTAATCCATGCAGCAGTCACCTCCAGATTAGACTACTATAACTTGCTCTACACAGGCCTTCCCTTGAGACTGACCTGGAAACTCCAGTTGATCCAGAATGTGGTGGCATGAGTCCTGACAGGAACACTATGGACAGCACATATACAACCTGTGCTATGCCTTCTACACTGGCTTCCAGTGGAATACCAAGTCAAATTCAAGGTGCTGGTATTGACGTTTAAGGCCTTGAGCAGTCTGGGATCTGCATATCTTCAGGACCATCTCCTGGTCCTGGGAGAGTGTTACACTCTGCTGAGAGCAATGCTGGTGATCCCTGGTCCCAAAGACATCTGGCTGTCCTCGACCAGAGCCAGGACTTTCTCAGCCCTGGCTCCGACCTGGTGGAACTCTCTGCCAACTTTCGTCAGGGCCCTGCAGGACTTAATGCAATTCCACAGGGCCTATAAGGCAGAGATGTTCCGCCAGGCTTTTGGTTGAGGATCGCAACAGTTTTCCATCATAGCTGGCACCGTCCTTTCTTCCATTCTGCTTCAGCCTCCTCCTTAATCTGCCCACAAGATAGAATAGTCCAGATTAGGTTTTACATTTTTTATGGAGACTATTAATTAAAAAATATCTGGTCTGCTGATTTTAATCTGTATTTGTATGTTTTTAACATGTTTTAAAAGGCCCAAAGCCCTCTGTAATCATGGATTGGATAAATCAAAAAATTTAACAACTACTACTACTACTACTACTACTATTACTACTGATTTCTTTTTTTACTGAGTAGTTGTTTTTCTCTTCTCCATTCTTTTTTTGTCCAACTTCCCCTTGTGATTCTTTTTGTTACCTGTTTTGAATGAGTTGAAGTCTGAGTTGTCCTATGTTGATGAAATATAAATGTCAGTTTTGTTTTGTTGCAGTTAAAATTGTTAAAAAAGCAAGAATATTTTAATGAAATATATTCCTTGTACATTTAAATAATTATGGTGCTAAACTTTCTTTCACTATATAGGTTAGTGTCTTTTAAATTTTGAATGTTACTTCCTTTACTTTTCTGATCGTGGTTGGCAGGAAGCATACATTTCTTACATATTATCATAGAAAATCTGTCATCCTATCCATTTATACTGGATTGAACCTGATTTTTTGTTGATATGAAGTACTAGTCTGTTGACAAATAATAGCAAGAATAGCTGATTCTAGATTTCTTTTTAAGGTGAACAGTATATTATACCGTGAAAACTACATGACATTCAGCAAGAGATGCGTGTTCTCATGTTGCGTACTACGTTGCACTAGTTTCAGACCAAACTACTATAAAGTCTTATGTTTTCATGTCCTCTCTTCCTACTTGCAGGGGGGACACAGAGACTACCTCGTACAATTGGAGTGTCTCTAGCCAAAGAACTAATCTTTTCTGCTCGTGTTGTTGATGGTGATGAAGCAAAATCAATAGGCTTGATCAGTCATGTGGTAGAACAGAACGAAGGAGGGGATGCTGCCTACAGAAGGGCTTTAACCCTTGCAAGAGAATTTTTACCTCAGGTAAAGTCAGGAGCATCATGTAACCTGCAACTTCATTGCAGAAGAAGACAAATATCAAGTAATGATGAAAAAATGGGAAAAGCTAAGCAAAAATTAGAATAAAACATGTTAAACCCGTTCTAGTCAAATAGAAATAAAACTCTATATGTGTAGGCTACATAGGAGTGCTGGCTGGTGCTAGGGTTATTAGAGGTGTATTTTTCTTGTGCCACCATTCTATCTACATTTTGAACCATATTTTTGTTTGCTTAACTGTCACAATGTACCATTAAAGCTAAATCTTTGAGGCTTCTATTACAATTTCCATGCTTAACCCCAGTTGTTTTTATGAGGCTACCATTAAAGCAGGGCATGCCTTTAATTCTTACCTTGGTGAATTTTCTTATTTCTTTGTCTTTAGACTTCCCCGTTCAATTTTCCATACTAAAATCTACAGATTCTCTGCATGAACAAAAGTACTGAACAGGCACTTTGTAGTTGGAGGCACAAATTCTAAACACAAGCAAATTCCATTCACTTTGATGGGATTTGTATGCATGTAAATGTGTTTAGGTATGTAGTTTTACTTTTTTAAAAAAAGTCTTATGCAGTGTTTTGTTTCTGCTACACTGTCCATTTGTTTACTGTTTGATATTTGTGTACTAGCATAATATCATTATGATATTTCACTCCCTTGAATGCTCAGCTAACATTAAAAGATATAAATGTAAGACAAAATTTAGAAGGATTTAAATTCCAAAAATTAAAGAAATGCAAAACCAAATAATGCTGTCCCCTGTGTCAAGCATAGTAGCTGTAATGTTTTATTGGCAAAGATCAGGTTCTTTGACCTTTATAGAGTATGTAGAAAGATACTTTCAGGTAATAGTTTTTGAGTATGATAGTCCATTTTGTTACCTTTTGCTGGTGGTTTCACAGCAGACCTCACTGATGTATCACATCATGGTAGTTTGTGTTACCCATTTTTCCCAAGCCCATGAATGCAAGAATATATTTCTTAAATAGGACCCAAAGCTGTAAACAAAATTGAAAACAATGCAGTAGCATTAAAATAGTCAAATGCCAACTAATAACAAATAACATCAAACAGCCCTGGAATGAGATGTTAAAAAAAGGTACAAGACAAGAAGTTTTTTAAAGTCACAGGAAAGCTACCTTTCTTAAGTCTCTGGAAGGTTGTTCCATAAACTCAGGCCTATTATAAAGGAAAGCTGACACTACACAGTGGTAGAACTAATAACTTTGCAGAAAAGCGACTGTCAGTATATAAATGTGGTAGTACTAGGGATTGTCACTTGTAGAAACTATCACCTGGAAGACTTTGTTTGATATTAGAATAATTGCATTTCCTCTAGTTGTAGAACTCTTCTCCCAGTATTCCACACTAGTTTGTGCATGCTGAGATTTATGTGTTACTCAGTATCTGCCTTCTCATGTTTCTTTTGCAGCATCTTTTAAAATGCCATGCTACTCTGGAGTGGGGCAGGGGAATATTGTTTTAATGATGGTAATTTAGATAGAGAATATTTGTAGCCTTTCCCTCTATATTAGTAATCCTTAAGCTGTGATTTGCTGCAGCATGCTTTAAGGTATTTTTTAGGTGGTCCCTGGAATCAACCAAAAATATAGAGGTAAATATCAAAAGTCTTGAAAAATACCAGATTAAAATTAAACTTTTTTCTGTTTCAATACATCTGTTCTGAAAGTACAAGTGGGGGGGGGGGGAGGTGGTCAGATATGAATCATAGAGCCTTGAATTATAGAGTCTTGAGTAACACATCTCTCAGTAACTTTATTTCAGTTGTGTCAGAGTATTTGCCTAGTTTAAATTTGGAAGCATTTCAGATAGCTTCCTTTGTGGCAGCTGCAATCCTTAGAAACTATGGAGGTGCAAACCAGAACAATAAAATCACATAAATATGTAAAGGCAGGGATTTCTGGAAAGGTTATCTTTTAGAAGTGGGGGTGGGGTAGAAGCTAGACAATATAATTGGGGAATACTGATATCTAAAGTTTTGAAGGACAAGTGTTCGAGATAATACTTTAATTTTTAAAACATAATATACATTACTCGGGACAATCTTCAGTATTATATGTAGTAAAGTAGTATCTGATTATCAACAACTGTGGAGTTAAGATTATGTTTATGAATTATTATATGTGTTTTTATTTTGGTAGCTGCCTCAGGAAGCCCCTAGAAAAAGGGGTGGCCAAACTCTGGCTCTTTCACACGTATTGTGTGGCTCCTGGCAGGGCAGCTGGGGAAGCAAAGGGGAGGCATGCCCACCTGATCGGTCTTTCCTTCCCCAGCCAGTGTTCCCCTCCCTGGGTAGGCTTGAGGTGTGTGCGGGGGTGGGGAAGCAGAGAAAGAAATCAACTTTAACTTTAAGTGCATTTTCAAAGCCCCTCTCTGCTACTAACTCAAAATCAGACATTAACTCTCTGAAAGAATATGATTAATGTGAACACTGCAGCTAAACAAACCTAAGTTCATAATTCAGAAACATAACCTAGAAAACATAAAATTCATCATGGACTTATTCCCACTTTGTAGTGTAATTTTGACAGGTGTGTGTCTCAGTATCTTAATAAAATTGTCTCAATAGGCATTGGAATCTTCCTGACTGCACCATAGCAGCACTGCTACTTTAGTTCACCTCATCTTTGAACTCCCTTTCTAGGGACTTAGTAAACTGACTTTCTTTTCCTTATACAGAACATAGCATAATTTGTGCTATATGAATATTTAAACATCTTCATAACTAGAATATTTGTTGTAATCAAATGTAGCTAAGGAATTCATGTTTATAAGCTTCTTTGTGGTACATGCAGAATTTCTAACTGATGTTAATCATTTCTCATGTTTTATAGAATCTTATCAGTCTTTTACATTGCAGACAAAATTTGCACAGTCTACAGATGAGTCAGTGTGACCCAGCATTGCATGGACAGAACTGCAGTCTTTGTACTGCAGTATGGCCGTAAAAGACTTCATAGGATAAAATCTATTTGAGAGCAACAGAATTAAAAACTTTGTAGATGATTATAAAAGATCTTTATATTTTTAGAATACAGTGTGGTAGCTGGTTTTTAAATGGCACCCTTTCAAATGTAGTGTTCTTGTTACGATTGTAATGTAATCCTGCCATTTTTTCACGTTACCTTCTCAGTGTAGCTAGGTACTGGTATACTTGGGTATAAAAATATTAACGTTTGCAAAGAATCTGGCCCACATTTTGCTGAATTTTAGAGTAACATTGGAAATAATAGCATAAAATGTAATGCTCTACCTTGATAATTAGATCAAATTCAAAATCTAGATGGGGAATCATGGCTTGGATCCAAAGAAGTAAAATAACAACTGTGTCTGTTCTAGAAATCTCCAAATGCAAAAAAAGAGTTTTTTGGAGAAAAGTGGCTCCACTTTTGTCTTCTGATTATCCAGTGGCTTCTGATTATCCTGCCTGCCTGCCTCCCTTAAGAGGTTGCATGAGAATGGTTCTCAAAAAAACATTTCCACATACAGGAGAACACCAGTAGGTCTAGCATCTTTCAGTTGTTAAAATTATGTTTAGGGATTAATTTTTCAGTTCATGCCCAAAATTGTCTTTTTATGTTCCATATTTTTTCCTAAATGGTTAATAGAATAGAAGTCTGACTAATATCTTGATTAAATACTAATGTCTGGATCTGAGGGGTGTAAATTAAGTGATTAATATTTGAACATTTTTTGTTACGAATCTTTCTTTGTGTGTGAAAATATATGTCTGATCTGTTTCTAATTTTAGGGACCCATAGCAATGAGAGTTGCAAAATTGGCCATCAATCAAGGAATGGAAGTAAGGACATTCTTAAACTCGCAGTTGATTCGGGCAAACCTAGACGTGACAGCAGCACAACTTGGCAGGGATTGTGGCATGTGGGGAAACAGCACAATATAACTGGAGGATAGGGACTGAACCCTTCCCCTAATTCTGTTGCTTCACCAAAAATAGATTCTCCCTTTTTCTCTCCTGATGGAGGTGACTTTTGGTCTCAGAGCTTCACTGGGGAAAAAGGTACTGGGGAGGGAGAAGGACCGGTAGAATAATGCTTCAGCACCACCCTACTGTCTATTTATGCAGAGCTTTAAATTTCCATCTTCCTCACTAGGTACTTAGTTACTAGTGAATTTCTAAAGCATTATAACATCCTTGGTTTTAAGCAGTTTCTGCACATTATTGTAAGAACATAAGTAGAGCCTGCTAGATCAGATGCAGTCTATACCTGCATATTATTTCACACAGATGCCAACCAATTGCTCTAGAGGGCCACCAAGTGGCTGAGACCTTCACCCAATGATTTGCTGCCTCTGTATGTGGCGGTTTAGCCATTGATGGACATCTTCTCCATGAATGTGTTACTATCTTGTGCCAAATAGTAAAGATATTATATACTTTTCAGTGTGAGCATCTTAGCAGACTTCTCGCAGGGTTATTGCTGTATTTCATATCTGTGTCTCTTGCTTAACTTTCCATAATTTTTTTGCATACTACTAGAATCATGGGCTCACATTTTTTAAAAAAAATTGTGAGGTACCAATGAATTTCTACATGTGTATAGTTCAGCAGATTGGGTGTTGTGTTTATGGTAAGACATGCATTGGCACGAGTTCAGCATAGTAAAATAATACTTTATGTGATTGTACAAAAATGGAAAATTATATCAAATCTCAGTCCATATGCCTGTGACATCTAAGCTAACCGTTGAAATACAGTGTAAGTTTCTTTCTTGTGTTTACTATGATTCTGTTTTTGAACTAATTTTCAGAATAATTGACACATGTAGAAGGTATTTTCACTATATTTCACATTTTTGTTTCATAGGTGGATATGTTAACAGGTTTAGCAATTGAAGAAGCTTGTTATGCTCAGGTATGTAATTCAGTGCAAAAAAGTCAAGACTGAGGAATGTTCACATGCTTGGTTCATAATCTGATAACATGTTTGCTAATGGAGGTCAGGAAATAACTCCTTGAGCATTACATAGGATTTAAGGCTTTAAAGATTAGAACAAGCACTTTAAATCAGAGGTGTCGAACTCATTTGTTACAAGGGCTGGATCTGACATAAATATCACTTTGTTGGGCTGGGCCATATGTGCCATAAAATGTAACATGAGGTACCAGAGATATAAACTATATAAAGATAATTTCAGACACTGAATGGCAGTAGGAGGCTTGATTGGATTAGGTGTGATATGCAGAGGGGTAATAGGGGTGGAGATACCAGCATTGGTAATGAGACAGGAAACCTAGGTCTCATTTTGGTCCAGGAGGATTCAGTCCAGAAGGATGCAAAGAATAATGGAAATAAGCTTAAAGAAGTGAGCAGTGACTCACAAAAGCTCATACCCTACCACAAATTTTGTTAGTCTTTAAGGTGCTACTGGATTCTTAAGTCTTTCTACTGTTATTAGAAACCACAACAGTCAAAAACCAGTGGAGAAACATTTTAACCTTTCAGGACATTCAGTACCTGACCTAAGAGTAGCAGTTCTCTAACAAAGCAATTTCAAAGGGAGTTTAGAAAGAAATACTACTGAATTGCAACTGATAATGAAGCTCCCAGACAGTGTATCCTCCTGGACTGAATTGAGACCTTGGTTTCTTCTCTCATTACCAATGCCTGCTATTGTCATTTGGCATCTGAAACACTTCACTCTCCAAGATATACAGACAGATGGACTCACTTTAGCTGTATCTGAAGAAGTGAATGATAGATACACTGTGCAGAATACTATGTTCAGTAGAATAAGTGTATATATATATTATGCAATATTAAAGATAAATCAATCCCAAATTGTTTGAATGATTTCCTTATTAAATATCACCAGTAACCACTCTATGAACAGAAAATTGAACTAGGGAACATATAGAATCTCATACAGTTTTACAAATTGGATACTAATAATACACAATATCAAGATCATTCAATGAAAGTCCATATATCACATACTGAAAGTCCATATATAGTAATCCTTATTGCATTAATTAATCTAATGCATGTGGTTCCAAAAGGAGATTGTTATGAGTGTGCTAGCGACAGTCTGTCTCATTTTGCTGTAGAGCTTTATCAAAGTAGAACCAATATTCCAATGTGACCAATATGTTCTGTGTACAAAATCAGGAACAATGTATCAAAAATTTCCAATGTAGTTCAGTACTTCACAAATGGCATAGCTCAAACTTTTCTCTCATCAGGGCAAAGCAGCCTGCTATTTGGGTGTGAATGCATATTGTGACACTCTATAATAAACTGTCATTTAACTTAGCTATAAATACTGGGGATAAGTTTAAGTTATATCATCTGACAAACAAAATAAACTTTTACTCTTCTTTGAAAGTGCCGGTAAACTTGGTTTTTTGTTAAATTGAAGGTATCTTTGAGAGTCAAGGGTGGGGGGAATAATTTACCTCGGGAACCAGAAGCTGTAATTCACTGATCTACAATTCACCTCAGTACTGTACATAATCAGTATGTATACATGACTGCTCACGTTTTGATCACTTATAATGCTACCATTCTTCAATAATTTCTGAGAGGGGGGAGGCCCCATTAAGATGTCTGTGCATCATAATAATGAACATTACATCTGGAACTGCCCTTGGTGTGCTAGTTCTTCAACTAGCATAAATCAGTAGCATATTAACTATAAAGCAACATAGGTGATTTATAGTAGCTGCAATTGTTGTTAATTTTCTGTATGTATTTTATGACTGGAACATAGCATCACCAACCTGTAGAATCGTTTGCATAAATGTGTGCCTTACTTGTAATGTTAATGATGAAAATAACTTTTTTCTTTGTAGACTATTCCAACAAAAGACAGAATTGAAGGTCTGCTTGCTTTTAAAGAAAAAAGACCCCCTCGCTACAAAGGAGAATAGACAAAAAAGAGGATTTTAAATGTAAATGAAATAAACATACTACTGGAAGGTCTTTTTAGCTCTCCTTTGCCTCAGAGCCTGGGATCTCACAAGCATTAAAGGACAAATAACCACTCATACTTAGAAATCTATAATGTATATTCAGTCTTAATCTTTATGGGTTTGAAGACTTCTCTGTACCTGCAAAGTCATTGGGCCATATACTATTTATATTCCATGTGTATGAAATGCATTCCCTGTAAATTAAATATGCAAAATTCTTAATATAAACAAAGGTATAACATCAAAAGTGTACATACTGTTGAACAGAATAATTTAATTCTGCATACTGAAACTGAAAATAATTGCACAGAGATTTTAAATGAATATGTAGGTCAAAAAGATCATGTTAAACTTACAAATTTCTTAATAAAGATAGCTGAATTGAGGTGAGAAAAAGTAACCACATGGTTATATGTTTTATATATAGTATGTTGGTACACAAAAACTATTGGGTTATGGTGCTGCATCATTGTATGGTACAAGAGTGGTTATCTAGGATTTTTACACAGTGCTATTTGTGGTCAGCATGGTATAAGTCAAGAAAGGGGACTTTCTCACATATGAAAGCATTTTGGAGCCATTCACACTATTTGTGTGCATCTCAGAATACTGTGAAATGAGAAGCCATTTAGAACCATTTTAAATCATTGTACCTAATCTAAGTAGGCCTACATTTGCATTGTAGGTTCAGAAGATGAAAGAAATGAGAGGGCCAACATTTGAAGCTCTAATGCAATGGGTACTTGGGTGCTAAAAGGTAAAATGTTACAAGCTGTGATGAGTTCTGCTTTTCCAGTATAGTTGTTTTTAACAGTTCACAGACATGGAGGTGTTTCCACACAGGGACAGTCTAATGTGGCTTCTCCAGTAGTGCTCTACCACTGCTAAGTTTCATAATGGACCTGGCAAGCCCTGCTGGCATTCTGTAATATTCTGTACATTCAGTTCCCCAGGCCAGAGAAATTTAATCAAAGATGTGATATCTTTTCTGATCTTACATTCCTGTTAGACTAACCTGTCTCTCAGCCTAACTCCTGACTAAGGGTCCCACTGTCAGATATTAACCCTTCCCAGTAAACAACTGCTATTGGCTGATTGGAACCTGTGTTGCTGAGTTATATTTCCTTGTTCTGCCTATTACAGGCAGTTATATTGGAATATGTACATTTTCCAAAACAGCTTCACTGTTGAGATAGACTGGTTGTCCTTCAAATTCAGATAGATCCTTCAAATACAGATCTTCTCACTGCAACTTGTAGCATTTTTGTCTCATATACCAATCTGCAGATCTAATAGCAATGTATAACTCCAGTGTGTATGCAGATTTTAAAGAATCTACAAAATGGAGCCACATATGGCTATAACATACGAAAATCCAGGTTTACAAAAAATATTTAGAAAAAAATAGTTAGAGAGAGTTAAAAATCCAAAATTACCATAAAAATGATATTTATGTATATGTAGAAATAGCAAAAAATATGTTCCTTGATACCTCAGATCTTATGAGAACACCCAGCAAGATATTGGTTGCCACTCTAGGTTGCCAAGGCAATTCACAATGACAGGGCCTTCACAACTGTTGGGGCTTGCTTCACCAATGGGGCAACAGTGACTCCAGTGATGAGGAAGAGGAGGTGGTGAGTTAGAGGGAAAGTAGGGCCAAGGAAGTACTCTGGTGGGAAAGGCTGGCTGTTGGGGAAAACAACCAAAGGGGCAATGAAAATAAGGGGATAGGAAGGTAGGGGGCAAGCTATAGAGAAAGAAGAGAACACTTGGGTGAGGAAAAGTGAAGCTGGAGGAGGCAAAGCAAGGCAGGGGAGAAAGAATGAGATTTCTCCTCTTCTGAAAGTCCTTGCCTTTTCTTTAAAACATGTTGACCTTCTGGTGATCCTTTTAAAAGTTCTAATGAACTATAGGACATAAAGAGAGTTATTAAAAGTATTCATATCCAACATCTCTTAAGGTCCAGAGTAGCTTCTAATAAGATCCAAAAGCAATTGAAGCTGTCTAATAAACAGTCACTAAAGCCTGCTTTGGCAGGGAGGGCAGGGTATAAATTTAAGTAATAAATAAATAAAACTGTAAAGTAATGCTGCAGGGGAAAAAAGCCCACTCAATTGCAGAGTGTATACTTTTGAAAGTAGTTTTTGCATCCAAAAAGCTTAATCAATGGTAAAACTTTTAATCTTATCACAGAAGGTGGCAAAAACTTTGAGGCAATTGCTCTTTACTCCATCTGGGTGCATGGAATAGAGTCTGCCCTGCAGAATACAAACAATAGCTGGGGCTGTATGAAGACAAATGGTCTCTTATTTGTGCATATCCCAAGACATATAGGGCTTTAAAGAAAATATCATGCTTGGAATTGGACATAAAAGCTAGTTGCCAACTTGTACAGAGTAGGTTGAACATTTTAAGTCCCCACAGTAGATGAACAGTAGATGAACAGTGGCATTCTGTATTACTTGAAATTATCGGTTCATAAGAGCACCCTCATGTAAAAGGTATTTCAGTCAGCCCAGAATTACAAAAGCATGGGTCATTGTGGCAAGAACCTGCTTTGTCAAGAGATGGAATAGCTCCCATGAAAGAAGTTGATGAGATACTTTTGATCATTGCCTTGTAACTATCTAGCTGCAAAATTAGGATTTAGGATTATTCTTAAATTATTAAACTGAACAGAAAAGATGATTTACTGCATCTATCACTGAAAGAACCTCCTCTCCAGTATACAGGGTGTATTGACCAGCATTATTGCTGTCATCTTTTAAAACTTCACCTGCCCAACAACAGCCTCCAAACATTGGCTATACGCAGCAACAGATGTTCCTGGAGGCTCATTTTATGAAATATACTGTTAGATAGTATCAGCATATCAGTGACCCCCAGCTCCAGATCTCAAATGGTGCCATGCGTTTGTCTTTTTGAAATATGGCTTTTTTTAAAAAAAGTATCTGTGTGTGACTGTATAAACAAGATTAAAGTTTCATTAATGTTAACCACTCTCAGGTTATTTTAATTACCTTAAGTAGCTTTGTAGTATTGTAACATTGCATATGCTTACTCTACAGCTGCATAATGATGAGTGAACAGATTGATTTAAAAATGCAAGACCTCATTAAGAGTAACCATCAGCCATATATTTATATGAAAATTTATCATATCTAGTATGGTAGATTTATCACTTTGCTGACAATAAATCAGATGAGCTGATCATTCCATGGAATATAATTTTTGAAGCAGTTGTACTCCAAGATTATTTTGTATTGTTTCAAAAATGTTAAAATGTTATTTTAGTGCAGGAATGCAGTTGTTACTAGGGATGTGCACAAACTGGGAACATGATGGTTTGTGGTTCATTTGATTACATGAACCATGAACTTTCATGAACTTTCCCCATTTTCCCAAACTGGCTCTTGGTTCATTTGGTTCATGAGTTCGGCAGGTGGTTGAACAGCCCCCTTGTGAGTTAGAGATGCCAAACTCACAGGGAGTCTTCAGCAGGCTCTCTTCCACCTGCCCTCCAAGTCTGATGAAGATTGGATTTGGGAAGTCTGAGTTATAGCCCCCCCCCAAAGCAGGTGCCCCTAGAAAAGCTCAGCCCTAGTCTCCCCTTAAATCAGCCACAAAGCAAGCATTTCTTCCTAACTCACTCGCACATGATGATTAACTCCTCTCTCTCCCTGCTGCAAAGCAAAAGCAGCTGAGTTGGGGTGTGTTATATACAAACAATCTGCTCCCATAGAGCAGAATGACAGCTACATGGTTGGCTGCCAGAGCTGCCAATCAAGCTATGGATAACTGGTATTGGTGTTTCTAGGGCTCTCCACAAGTCTACCCTCAGTGTCGCCTAGAAATTGATTAAATTGGTGCCAGAATCTGATGAACCTTTACGGGGAAAAGGTGGTTCATTTTTGGATTTGGGAACAACATAACGAAACAAACTGGTTCGAAACAAACCACAAATTGGCCTGGTTCATGCTCGAACCACATTTTGTTTCTCAGTTCATGCCCATCCCTAGTTACACATGGTTAAGCACATCAGTTAGGCTAAGCATGTGTAATTGAAGCAGAAAATAGCAAAAGCTAATATTAAATCTGTTTTGAATATCTCAGATAACGTCAACAAGACTGCAGATTGCAATAGTAAAAATACCTGTGACATCTTTGATTGTTCTGAGTGTTTTTATGTTACATTCTAATATAAGGGAAATGTTTCTTATTGTCTTACTGTAGTACTTGACTTAGACTATTACTTTGCAGGTGTAAAGCTGATTATAAAAGCTCATGACACCTTATACTGAAATAATATCAGAGGAGAGACCATACTGAAAACCCATAAAAGAATTCTATTAATGAAATGGTGCTGGATGAAATTTACAGTAATTGATTACTGACAGCATTGGTTCATAAGGAATTGCAGGGAGGATAACTGGAATTTTCCCCTCATGCTTTGGATTTTCCCTGTGGGATACTATAAACCCTTCAAGGCCAATTTCCCCTCCCCTCTGTTTTCCTTTTTTTTTTTTCACTGACATCCAACTGCTTTCAACATTCTGTGCTTCTTTGATGTCAGTTATCATGCAGGATCCTTATCAGGATGTATTTGAGAATTTTAATATTTGCAATGCCATTTTTTTTGTGGGGGGCATACCTGGGGAGTTCCCACACATATGTCAAAACCCTCCCTTGCCTGGATAGCCCCATCTTGTTCTGCTAATAGGCATGTGACCATCAAGTTTTGTGTTAGAGAAAATTAGTAGGAAGGTACGTTCCGTGTGCCTCGGCGTCTAGTCATGCCGGCCACATGACCACGGAAATGTCTTTGAACAGCTCTGGCTCTTCGGCTTGGAAATGGAGATGAGCACTGCATCCCTAGAGTCATATTCGACTGGGTTTCGAGCAAGGGAAACCTTTACTTTCCAACCTCAAAATAAGTTGCCAGTTTTCCAGTTCTCCTAATGGATTTCTGTGTTTTTAATCAAAATGTTTTACTTTCACTTCAGTCTTTGTTCACCCACATCAGACAGCTATGTCTTATGTCTCTCCCTTTATGTACTTTGACCTGTGTTCTTGTCTCAGTCCTTATGAAGAATGGAACTAATGAACTCACTTCTGTAGCATACATTTCTGTCCACTGTGGCTTAGATCCAAAGACACTGCTGTACAAATAAAAGGCACATTTGTTCACAAAATGTGTTGCTGCTACTCTGTCCTTCGTGCCCTCTAGAAGTCTCTTTTAAAGTTCCCTTTTTTTTTATTTATTTAAAACATTTCTATGCTGCCTTTCTACCCAAATAGAGTCCCAAGCTGGCAAATGTTAAAACATTTCAACATTAAAGCATCTGAGACATTAAAATTTCATTTAAAATAATGTTATATAAAATATTTAACAATTCAGTAAAAGCATATGAACACACAACCACAAATAAAACTACCAGGGTCACTAACAGTTGTTGAGCATATGCCAAACAAAACAAAGTCTTCACCCATTGCCGGGAGATAGACAAATCTCCCTGGGGAGGGAGTTGTAAAGTTTTGGTTGCATGACCAAGATGGCCCTTTCTCTGGTTGCCACCCCTCTAGCTTCAGATGGCAGGGGCACCTGAAGCAGGCTTTCTGAAGATGATCCTAGTGGACAGGTAGGTTCACATGGGAGGTGATTCTTGAGGAATACGGTCAAAACCAGCATCTTGAATTGGATGTGGAAGCATATTGGGAGTCAGTGTAGATGGAACAAGACTGGAGTGATATGACCCACTCCAGTCAACATTTTGGCCCTGGCATTCTGTGCCAGCTGTGGCTTCTGGACAATCTTCAAGGGCAGCCCTATGCAGAACAAATTCAGTAATCTGATCTACATGTTACCAAAGCATGCGTTACAGTGGCAAGATCTTGCCTGCCCACAAAGGGCCACAGATGGCTTACCAGCTGAAGGTGGTGAAAGGTACCCTGGCCACTGCTGCTACTTTCTAGCTGTTTCACTGCTGTTTCTTTCTAGCAAAATAATTCATAGCTAATATCAGATTGCATTCAGCCAACTCTTGCCTTGGCCTTATCAGGTTATGCACAATTTTGAATAGTTCAGCCAGACAAGACTGCAGAGGTAATGGCAGCACAAAAATCTTTCGTCATACTGTCACTGCCAACTTGTAGGCTTTCAAATAAACTCTATGGTATACTGTATCTGATTTGTATCAAGTTTTCCTCCAGTAACACGTACCATTCTCTAGCACTTTACTTCCCTTTGCTTATTGGTAAACGGGGAGTTGTCCTTTTCAAAAAAGAGAGATGACTTTGGGTAGCAAACCTAAGTTTTCTATAAGTCTCACTTAGGCCTCAGTTCAATCTCTGACCAGATTCTCACCATCCCCCAAAGCATTCTAGAAAGCTATTGGATCTATATAGACCAAATTAAGTGGGCTCCCACTTATTGCAGAAAGAGGAAGGCAGGACCCCCAAAGCCTTCAACAGGAAATGGTTTGACTATGACAAAGGGGCCTTTGTGACCTCCAACAGATTATGAGAAACCTGCTCAGTACAGAAAAATAGATCAGCATATGACATTTCTCATATGTTGGGCCCAAACAGCCTGAGACATGGTGGCTGTTAAGCCCTGAGCTTGCCTAGACAAGACAGTCTTGGCATGAACATCGAAGTCAGACTGGAATGGCAGCCTGAAGGTTTTGAACACCAATGGTCTCCACCAATGCTCCCTCTAAGCCGTGGAGTCTTGTGAGCAAAAAATCTACTTTGTGAGCTACTGGCATTAAAGTCGTGAGAAAGTGATTTGCCCTGCCATATCTCACCAGTCATTTTAGGAAGCCAGCAGTGCATAAATTAGTTTACACTGGAGCCATCCTTCCTGAACTAAAACAAAAATGTGTGCGCTAGAGGCTAAAAACCTGTGAGCTAGCTCACACTAACTCAGCTTAGAGGGAACGCTGGTTTCCAGTAGTTTAGCCAGAGTGTGTGCTTCTAAGCTATGTGGACAGTAAATCACCAGGATCCTCATACTATCCCTGGTATCTAACAAGGAACTTATTACCAATGGTGGGTACTGTCTACACTGGGAACCTGTGAAAGGAGCCTTTCAGAAGACCATAGCCACCCCACCTCCCTGTATTAGGCTGATGAAAGACCACATAAGTGTCTGGAGTCAATTCCCCCAGGCCTTCAATTAAGGAGCTGCTGCCAACAACAACTGGAAGACACAGAGCCCTGTCCCCCAGTTTTGCCACCTACAGCCTGTGCCTGCCGCATATATCAAGGAAAGATCAATGGGATGACTATCTAGACAGATCACCGAATGCATTCATATGACTGCTACCACCATCGTTAAGCAATTGTGTTAATATAGACACTGCTAGCACTTTATGATATTGAATTGTTTTATATACTGAATTGTTAGATGGTTTTATGATTGTCACAATTGTTGTTTATCTGTTCTATCTCTCATGTAAGCTGCCCTTAGCCTGCCTCAGTGGGGAGGGGAGGGTATAAATGAAATAAATAAATAATGCAAAACTAGTTTTTTCCCCCACGGATGCTATCAAAAAGAGGGTGTCATCTTATGTTTACATACAAGTTACAGTTATGTCCAGTTTTTTTTAAAAAAACTTCATTTATAACTTAGGGAGGGGCTCATGTTACATTCATAGTCCTCTTTTGAATAAAAACAGTATTATCCAATTCCTTAACCTAGGTTGAGGTATGCAAACCAGGTCAAAACCTTCTTACAAAATCAGGTCAGAGAGAGCTGCAATCCTATTTCTTACTGTTCTAGTGTTGCGCATTGCCAGACTAGAAAAGGAGGCATTCTTGATGCCTGAACACCCATATTCCTCTCAGTGGGAAGGGGATTGAACAACTGGTGAACTTTGCCATATCTCACCAGTCATTTTAGGAAGCCAGCAGTGGCATAGTAAGTCCACACCTTTCAGACTCCTTCCTTACCATGGTCCATTAGAACACTGTTTTCTGAACTGCTCAAGAAAAAAATCTGTTGTTTCTGGCTGACATTAAAAGGGGGCCAGAACAACAGCCTCTTGCTTAATTAGCCCTGGAGCACAGCAGTGTCACACTATTGACTGGAGATGGGGAGAATTCCCAATCTCTCCCTCAATTCTTGGGAAATCCCAGTTTGTTATAAAAAATTGTGTACAGAAATTGTGTACAGAAAGACTTCAAGGATGCAGTCTACTGAAAGGGTGTGTATGTGCTTTGTGCCCATAACTATTGCTGCAATCCTAAGCATGCTTTCTTGGCCGTAAGCCCCATTGAATAAAACAATGGACTTACTTCAAAGTAGACCTACTTAGGATTGCTCCCAGCATCCTACCATTAATGACAACAGTTTTAGGGCCTTTTCCACTTTGCCACTGGAAAAGAAAAAAAGAAGATACTGAAGAATACAAAGGGTTCTCTGTGTGCCTAACCATGTGAGGGAGTGTTTACTTAGGAGTAAATACTATTACTGTCAGTCAAACATAAAAAGAGCCCTGCTTTCAGTGGTCCATCTTGTCCAGTGTTTTTATTTGCCAAGGTGACAAGTCAGCTTTCCTGCAACACCCATAAACAGAGCACAGTGTACAAAGCCTCCCGCAGTTGTCCCTCCAGCAAGTGGTATGCTGAGTAACACTCGTTCCTAACATGAAGATGCCATATAGCCATCATGGCCAATAGCTGCTGATAAACTACCATCCATGGATTTTTCTAACCTGTTAAAGCCATCTCTTTATTTTATGGCACTGAATTGTATTAAGAAGCACTTTCTTTTGTCAGTCCTCAGTCTACTACCTGTCAACTTCATTGCATACACCTGAGTTCTAGTATTTTGAGAGGGAACGAGTCCTCACTATCCATGGAACTTACTCAAAGCTAACTGTGCTTAACACTTCAACCCTGCACAGAAAATGTTTGATGCCATTTGTGGTAGTGGTTAGGGGATTTGAAAGACTTTGATTTAAGACACTTCATTGATGCTTTCAAAAACACTGCCTTCTTTGTTGTTGTTAATTAAGCCATGTCTCCACAGGTATTTATGCAGAAGGTTACAGAACTGTCTTATGCAGCAAAACCCTTTTTATTTCTTCTAATTACAGCATACTTGTCTGAAGGATTTCACAAGTGTTCTTTTTGGTAATACTGGTAGGAGATTAAGTAAGTGCTTCTTGCTAACATTATTGCTCAAGAACTTCAAATGCCATTGTTATGTGCTGAGATTTGATGTGCTATGCATTCCTTTGGCTTTCTTTGTTCCTCTGACCTTTATACTTGTTTGGCTCATCAAGCCGTCTTGTAAAAATGCATGTGTTTTCTCTCAGACAAATGCCAGGAACCACTTGAACTACAGTTTGATTCCAGCTTTAATGGTTGGTGTTCCTAATGGACAACAGTAATATATCCTAGCCAACTTGGCTATAGTTATATGTTTACTATGGCAGAAAATATAAACTTCAAAGCTCTTTCTACTTTGGACTTGAAGACAAGTTTGTCTTCCTTCATATCATCAAACTTAATTATTGGCAATAAGCAACAGTTGGCAAGAGCAGTCCATCACATGGTTTCATTTCTTTCTTAAGAAAAGGTCAGCATATAGAGCAAACACTTTTTTCCTGTATTATGCAGACTTATGCAGACTTGTACTCTGATCACATAACACATGTCTGAAAAAGCATTATGCAATGTTATGCTCCTGATTAATGACTGCTTGCGCAAGACATTTTTCATTAGTCTGAATGCTGGGAATGATTAACTTCGTGACATAACTCTCATCACATAAATATGGAAGGATCAAACTTAGCTTCAAACTCGTGTTTCAGAAATCACTGAACACTTTCTACTTTGTAGTATACGTGATTAACAACTGGTTTCAGCTTCAGAGTTGAAAATAGAGCAGCCTATTTGGAGAAAGAGCATAGCTGATTTATGTATAGGGGCCGAAGTGCCACACGTATAATTTTGGAAATGGGTACAACAGTATCGGTGTTAGCCCCCTTCCTCAATAGATGCATAAATTCAAACCTTTTTTTTCAGAGAGTCTGACTTCATGTGTTCAGGAATCAAATTCAAGTGACAAAGATTGTTTCAACCTGACCTAGTCCATGTCAATTATAGCTTTTTATATTAGGTAAAAGAAATGCAAGTTTAGTTAACACTGATCTAAAGAGCTCTGCATCTTGCTCAGACTTGTTCTTGCCTGTGTAAATTTAGAGCAGGAGTCCCCAACCTTGGTAAGACTGTGGGCACTTCTAGAATTTTGAAATAGGGAATTGGGTGTCACCACAAAATGGCATCCACGGGGCAGTTTCTCCAGCATGCGGAATCTACCACAGATTTATTTAGATTAATATTTGGAAGAGGGTGGGCATTGTTTTTTTCTGCTCCCCTCTAAAGTATTAATGAAATGAAATGTTTGTGGGACACAACAAAGATTTTGAAGGGGGCCAAGAGGGGGGAGCAATTTCTGCCAATTCTGTCTTCGCACCTTCTGCCCCCCTTGTTGTTCCTGAAGGTTTGCTGACTCCCAGAAGTAAAAACTGTGGTGGGGGGGGGGGCTCATTAAGCTGTCGCAGGAGGAGGGAATGGGAAAATCCTGATTTTCAGAGTTCCCAGATGGTTGGACACAAGCCGGTTTAATTACGCAAGCTTACTAATATTTACCTAGTTGTGTGTGGATTTAGTTAGTATCTTCACATCTTTGTGAGTTGATAACTTAGGCAAATTCAGCTGAAATTCATAAGCTTGTGCGCAATGGATTTTATTTGGCAGGGGTGAGGAGGTATGTACACATAAAGGTATTCTGGATGTGGCAGGTGCCAGGAAGATGGTAGATTTCCCTGGCTGAAACTGGGGAAACGTAAATCTTCAGTTATCCTCTTCCTTCTCCCACCCCCCCCCCCCCCGTCTCTTTTGGCTTTTCTCATATATACTTCCACTTCTTAGAGTAAGAGTCCTTGTTTTCTTTCTTTCAGCTGGTTGTGGAATTACTGCTGCTGCAAAATAGCTTAATTTAAATGCATGCCTCAAATGAAGACAAACAGCCAAACTTCAAGCTCAGGTACCTGTTACCTGTAGACTGTACCTGCTGCCCAGATGTCACAGGTTTGTAGATGGTGGGGGCCCAATTTGGACTGAGACTGTGATGCACATGGAGAAGGGCTTCAGCCTTCCTGCTGATGCTGGTTTCCCAATGGAACAAATACAGAAAATGGCATAGGGGAGAAGCCTGACACCCATTCTCCGCGGGCCCCCTGGTCCCCATGGAAAAACGAGTCCTCCTCAAAGAAAAACGAATACTGTTTGTAATCGTGTTAGAATATATGTTATTGTTATTGCTGTTTTGTTTCTGTATAGAAGTTTTATAAGGATATAGCAGGAGGATTTCAAATTGTTAGAATGTATTTTCAGCTGGTGAAGCAAGTGACTGTTGCTAAGAGGAGGTGAAAAGAGCTGCCAAGCTTAGAATACATTTTCTATTATCAGGGATGCTTTGAGGGAGCTCCTAACATTGGGATTCCAGAGCCAATAAGAACAAGGCTTGACTAAGTGCCAGCAGCTGATTGGATGGAACCTTTCTAAAAGGATATATAATAGGCAGTTGAGCGCAGTAGTTGGAAAGCTGTTGAAAGGCAGAAGGTTACTAGCTGAGGACTTTTCACAGCTGGGTGAGAGAGAGGCTGAAGGCAAGGAGGTTTCACTATCAAGGAGAAGCAGGAGAAAGAACATAGATAGCATAGGAAGAGGCTAGAAGATCTGTGGCTGAGTCTACCAGATGAGATGAGAAGAGTGTCTGGCTGGACCAGAGCGAAGACTGTAAAGCAGCCGGGGTAGTCCTACTTCATCTTCAACAGGAAGCTGCCAGACGAGTCGGGACATTCTTCAGCAATAAGCCTGCGCCTCAGAAGTACTAGCTGGGGTGGAAAAGTAGGGAAATCTGGCCTTTTTCAGTTTAATCGAGAGAGTGACTGTTATTTATTTCTATGCCACCTCTTCAGATTTCTGCTTGAACCAGCTTCAACTGAAACAGTGTCCCAATATTAAAAAGCCATTAGACTAGGGCTGCCAGCCCCCAGGTGGGGCCTGGGGATCCCCCGCTTTTACAACTGATCTCCAGCCGACAGAGATCAGCTCCCCTGGAGAAAATGGCTGCTTTGAAGGGTGAACTCTATGGCATTGTACCCTGCTGAGACCTCTCCCCTCCCCAAACCCCGCCCTCTCCTGGCTCCACCCCTAAAGTCTCCAGGTATTTTCCAACCCAGACTTGGCAACCCTACATTAGACACAAGCAGCATAAACACTATCCATAAAAAAGAAGACGCAAACTATTACAGAGCAGATAAAATAAACCCCCAAATTAAAAGCCTGGCTAAAAAGATGTGTTTTGGCCTGGCATCTAAAACAAAGCACCAGGCAAGCCTCAAGTGGGAGGGTGTTCCAAAGGCAACGGGCTGCCACAGCAAATACCCTGACTGTAGTCACCACCACCCATCTCACTTCTGAATGTGGGGGCCCAGAGACCAGGATACACTTCTCAGTTTTGTACATGAAAGTCACAAACCAGGACTTTTAATCCATTCCTTCCAAGAGCCAGTGTGGTGTAGTGGTAAAGAAGAAGAGGAGAAGAAGAGATTGGATTTATACCCTGCCTTTCACTACCCAAAGGAGTCTCAGAGTGGCTTACAATCTCCTTTCCCTTCCCCTCCCTACAACAGACACCCTGTGAGGTAGGTGGGGCTGAGAGAGCTCTGACAGAAACGGCTCTTTTTCAAGAACAGCTGTGCCAGAACTATGGCTTGCCCAAGGTCATCCAGCAGGTGCAAGTGGAGGAGTGGTGAATCAAACCCGGTTCTCCCAGATCAGAGTCCACACACTAAACCACTACACCAAACTGGCTCACTGAAGAGTGTCAGACTATGATCTGGAAGATCCAGGTTCGAATCTGCACTTGTGCCATGGAAGCTCACTGGGTAACCTTGGGCCAGTCACATTGCCTCAGCCTCCTCTTCCACTGCCCTCCCCTTTCTTCTCAGCCTGGGCAGGGTCCCCTCACTTCGACAGGCAACCCAGACAAGGGGGACAGGCACTCCAGAGCTCTAGGCAATGCTCTCCTAAACCTTGCCTTCCCTGCCCACCCTCCAGCATGAGGTCTAGCAGCCACTGATTGGGTCTGGAGCAGTGAGGCCTGCTGCTGTGGCAGCAGTGGCAAGGGACAGAGGTGGGATGGGACGAGTTGTAGGTGGCACCATGGAGAGGGAGGTCCAGGCTGCGGTGCTCAGGTGGGAGAGGAGCCACCCTCTCATCTGACTCCCTGCAGTGGCTGGGGGAGCTGGGAGTGCTGCAGCATCTTCAGGCATGTGTCTGCCGCTGCTGGGGTTGGCCACTGCAGAATCAAAAGGGGGTGGAGTTCAGTGTGCCCCACTGCTGGCTACAGCCTTGTTCTCCCCCAAACTCATAGTGCAAAATCAATCATGTTTCAGATAAATAGCTACAACCACAGGAAAGTATTTATTTTCTCATATAGCTTTTGGTATAACATTTCTGCATAGTAGTAAAGGCTGCAGTACCACCATCTTTGACTACTGAAGTTTCATGTGAATTGTTTCATATTCCTCAAAAAGTATAATTAAAGGGTTATATTTTCACATTCCATATGAGACTTTCAGTGAGATCGATTTGGAAATAAAAGATGCACATCATTGTTGGAAGACTCTTAGAAAAACTCCCTGTTTTCTAGGGCTAGTGCTAATACACACCATCAGAGGAAAGTTGTATGCTAATTTATGTGTGTATCCTTCAAGTATGCTTATAAGCTAATTTATGTGTGTATCCTTCAAGTTCTTCTTCCTACAGTCAGCTTTTAACCCGAAAGAAGATATGCTATAACCTTTCCAGCTAAATGCTTGGCTAAAAATGGTCTGCTCCAGCAACTCTCACTAGGCTGAGTAATACTTACTCATTGGAGTTGTCCATTAGAATAAAGTGCAGCAATTTGGAAAGGTTAAATCATATGAGTAAGAGCTACAGGATTTGGCATCCATATTCTGCTGGGAGAGGCAAGTATATGACTGTGAGCATGTTACCTCATGTGTTCCATTCAACAGAATAATCTCAGCTGAAAACAGATTTTAAAGTTGTACATTAACTTTCAGTGTGTTCTTGGGAACTTGGGTACTGCATCTTCCTGCATTCTGGCTCCAGCAAATAGTAGCAGCAGCATAGGAAAGAGATTCTATTACCATCATCTACCAGCATGCTCTTGTTATAGCCAAGCGTCCTCATTTTCCCTGAGTCTACGTGCGGAGCCAGCTCGGCTTTCAGCTGTGATGACGAAATGGCATGCCTTTCTTCCTGGAATAGTAGGCAGATAAGAGGCCACTTGTTATGCTGAGGTTTCAAATGAGCTCCACTGAAGAGTTTCAAAACACTGTGTCACAATTTGATCAGGTTTCTTTAGCAACCAATTCACTACAGAAGCCTTCTAGATAAAAGAGGAAAGACATGATAGTATATTCCCCCCTTGCGGTTTAGCTGTTTTCAAGTCACAGGATATGATTATGGAGTCTTTAACTTTTACATAATCTCACACTACTGCTGTTGCAATGATCAGGCAATGCTATTTGTGCCCACCTAGTCCATAGCAGTAACACCAGCTTCTGGGACAAAGAAAATGTTATGTCTGCCCAGTATATTACTGTAAATGTTGAATTTGTAATACAGAGTTTGAAAAAAAAGCCAAACTTTTTTTAGTTATACAGAGAATCTCACAACCTAGTAAGCACGTTGAAGGCTTACATAATGGTTTTTTTGTATTTTGTATCCATATACATATAAATATTATGAAACTGGTTCAAGAAACCACAGACTGAATTAGTCAGTGACAGAATGAATTGGTCAGTGACAGACATTCTACTTCACATTTTTGTGGAACTTCTGCCAAGAGATATTAAAACAATTATATTGATTTTCAAAAAACCACTGTTTGAAGAGACAGTATGTCCCGTCCAGGGCAGTCCGGGACCTAGCCCCCCCCCCCGGGGAACACTCCCCGGAGTACTCACCCGATACGAGGGGGCTGAGAGGCTGGGAGGCGACCGGGCGCGGAGGAGTGCGAAGATGGCCAGGCACGACTCTGAAGAGGCCAGCAGAGTTGCGGCACTTGATGGGGCGGCCCTGGCTGTGCCGGGGCCAGCAGCAGCCGGCGAGGGAGGCAGCGGGGAGGAAGATAGCCGACAGCATTGGGCCCGGCACAACCCCAGGGCCCCACGACCAGGAAGGGATGCAGGAGGGCGGGCTGCCATCCGCCCAACGTCTCCGCGGCCAGGAGGAAGGGGAGCAGCGACTGGCGGCGGCGAGCCTGCGCATGGCCAGCCGACGCCCTCGCAGCTGCTGGGCGTCGGAGCTGAAGAAGGGGGGCAGGGCCAGGCTCGGAGGGAGAGGGAGGATCCTCGGGGGCCGGATGGGAAGGAGCAGGGAGTAATAAAAGGGGGGAAAGGTGACGGCCAGGCAGGATGAGCCTGCGGAGGAGTGTGCAGGGAGCCTGGCAGAGAGAGAGAAAGCAGGCAAGCCCTTAACTCCCCAACGGAGGCAGAGTGTGGGAAAAGGGTGCGACTAACCCCCCACCTCTGGCCAAATCTGAGGCCTGACAACCCCTTGACGACCCCCTCCTTCGGCTCCAGGCCACCCAGGACCCTCTCAAGTCACGGTCACCGGGGGTGGGACCCCGGGGGAGCAGGCTGGGCACAACAGGTATCAATAAAGAGCTGCTTCCTGTATGGCAAGGGAAGAGCCAATGGGTTCATCTGTTGTGCTGTCTGAAAATGGTCTTTGAATAGTGAATGTCTCAATTTGCATTTTGGGGTAAAAGCTGTGGAGTTATTATTTGTTTTTACACTCTCTGTAACTGTCAGTTGCAGTGGTGGCTACCATTTCATAGTGGAGGAACCTGTATCCTTTCTTAAGTGTGTGATGTAGTTAAGGAATTAAAGTAGAACAGAAAGGGGTTAAATTGGAAGTAAATATGATTTAGTTACTCTGCTCTGTTTGAGTTATAAACTTGTATCAAATTGATTGGAGTGGTTAACATCCTTGGGCACTGTCAGGATGCCAAAGAAGCACTGAAGCATTGAAGAAGATACCATTTTTTGGAGAGAAAACAAGATAGACTGCAGGGTTGAAGGCCACAGAAAGGTCAGAAATGGCATCATGATTATTATAGTCAACTTGCCACTCCTTCTGTTTGAAAAGTGAGGTACTAAATGCTGGGAGGGTGAATAACAGAAAGCCTCTGTTAGGGGCAGAGATCCCTTGCTGGAAAAAATGTTTGGGGGGTCAAATTACTCCCCCCCCCCAGTGGTCCATGATGAGAATTATGCCCGAGTGCTATCATAGGGAGAAGAAGAAGGCTGAAGGAAAGCAAGCAGCTTCATCAATTCCCACCACTGCCAAAAGATCCTCTTGGTGACAAGATGGAGGCTTCCTTTCCCCTTTGTTGCTGAAAGACTTGTGGTGGAATTAGCCTTGAAAGACTTGCATCTTTTGAGGCACTTTTTCTTTCCTTTTGTCATTCAAGGATCCTTTGAGTTATGAAATTATATTCACCCTTCAGCACTGAAAGGAAGGGTAGTAGTGAGGAAATTGGCTCCAGAGAATATATTTCCTATGGCATGTCACTCAACCTGAATTATCTCTTTCATCCCTACAGGGGCAAGGAAGGCTCATAGGGTTGCTACATTTTCTGACAAGGTTCCCAAACATTTAAAGGAAGTGCAACAAGCAGACAAGGTCTGTCCCCTCAGTTTTTAGCTTCACGTCAGCAAAGCCTCCTCACCTTGCATTAGTGCTTGTCGCAAAGCTGTGAAAGAAAGGGAAGTTCTGCCAGGGAAAAAAGGAGACAGCCCTAGTGACTGGTGGCCAAGAGGGTCTAGTGCTGAGGCACAAACATTTGCAGAAACTGGGCATCTCATAACATGGTTGCTTGTGCCAGCAGAGCACTTGCTGAGCTGACTATTGCCACCTTTTTCAAAAGTGATCCAAGAAGGGTCACAATTGAAGCCTGCATTGAACCAGTGTGGTGTACTGGTTTGAGATGCCAGCTTCAAATCCTCCCTCTGCCATGCTTAGTGACCATGGGCCAGTCACATACTCTCAGCCTAACCTTACTCACAGGGTTGCTGTGATAAAGTGGAGGAGAGGAGAACAATATAAGCTGCTTTGAATCCCTGGGGGAGAGAAGTGTGGTATAAATGAAGGAAATAAATATGTCAGCAAAAGCAGTAGCACTTCTGGTGATATACACACATGATTTCCCCAAGGAGGCCACATGGCAGTGGAGCTGTTTCTTCCATAGCTGAAGGGGCTTATACTGTACAATGTCCACATTACTTTTTAAAAAACCTTTTTTATTGTTTTTATTCTAAAATCTACCCAGAAATCAAAAGGGAGGGGTAAACTACAAACTACAGGAGAATGGAAAGAAACCACTAAAAACCCAAGTAGCAGTGGTCATACAATGCAAAAGTAGCTTACTGAAATACATCACTCACTAACGTTTAGATATGTTGAAGCTGATATATAAAATTCAGTTATAATCAAAAATCCAACCATCTTAACTACATAAAGAACATCCAAGTAAATCACTCAAGTTAATAAAGTTCAAACTTTAGAGATAAAATGTTTAATTCTCCCCCCCCCCTTCTCAGTTCATATCCTTGTCTGGTATCAGGGATTTTAGGGGCAGCCGCCCCAAGTTCAGAGTCTGATTCTTCAGTTGATGTTGATGATAATTCTTCCTTGCTTCGCGGGTCATTTTCTTGTTCCAACGTTTTGACATCCTCTGCTGCTGTTCCTGGATTATCTGTCTTCTGAAACTGCTCCAAAAACGCATTGGCTTTTGTAACAATCTTTCTTTCTTGTTGTATTTGAAGAAGAGGCCTTCTGGTACAATCCATTTGTAGGGAGTGAAATTCTTTTGCAGAAACAAAACCAAGTTTTTGTATTTTTTCCTCTTTTTCCTTATTTTGAATGGAATGTCTTTTAATACTTTTATTTCTTTATCTTCGATTTTTAGGGTAGTCCCATTAGTCGCCTTAAGTATCAGGTCTCTGATGTGCCTTTTGGAGAATTTCACAAAAATTTTACCAAGCAAATTTTTCTTTTTGATATATTCTGAATATGTTCTGTAGACCATATCCATTTCGCTTTGAAGATGTTCCGCTTTTAAATCCACAACTGGGCTCAAGGCATCACTTAAAATCTTTTTGAGATTTTCTCCTTTCATCTCTGGGACCCCTTGAAATCTCAAAACATGATTTGACTTTTCCATTTGTAGTTGTAAAAGTTGATATTCATCAGAGGTTTCTTCTTTTATATAACCTCCAATTGCTTTTTAAGCTTGGTTGTTTTGGCATCTACTTCCTTCATCTCTGCAGCTATTTGGTCTGTCTTTGGTTTAGTATCATTTAGCTGTGCTTGAAGAGTTGCAAAGTTCTCATTCAAAGTAGTCATCTGGTCCAGCAGAGGGTACAATACAGCTGCTATCATATTGGGGAAGTCTGTGGCTGCTGCTGGTCTTGTGACTGGAGCAGCCGGGCTGGCATTTTCTGAAGAAGGCTTTATTTTCGGCACCATTTCCCCCCTGCCATCTGCTTACTTGTTTACGTTTTGAGAAAAGTTTCAAAAGTCTCTATTGTTTGAAAACATGCTTAGTTTTCTCTTGATTGCTCCTTATTTTAGTTACTTGTTGCTTCAGAGACCATCCCCTCTTCAATATGTGCTTTACAAGGCTTTATTTTTCATGGGGAAGGCTCCACCCCCTCGCTTTCTCTAAGGGGATGTTTTGGTGCTTGGCCGTTTATCAGGATATTCATCTCACAAGAACTCATGCTTCATCATGGATGTCTCGATTGGGTAAGGGAACCACTTGGCCGACTGCCCGCTTGTCCTGGTAAACGTTCCTAAAGCCATTGCTGGTTCTGCGGTGGTGGGACTTTCAGGGCTCAGAAGAGCCTCAATCCCTTCGCGACATGTCTCAGGAGTGGCACCTCTCATGCCCCATGGCTAGGAGCATAGGCGTCAACTTCAGGGGGGCTGGGGAGCTGGAGCCCCCCCATAACTTTTCCAGGATGTGCTGAGCCTCCCCTGGAGACAATGGCCTGTAAGGTCTCTGGCCCAGCCCCAGCCCCCCCACCCCCAGGAAATTGGAAAGTCTACGCCCTTGGCTAGGAGCCCCCTACAAGGACTCCGGGTAGGTCCGGGCATGTGAATCTTCTCCCATCTGCCGTTGCACAGATCACATCCCTTGGAGTGCCCAAGGGTCATGTCTGCCATTCAGGTCACTGAAACCGGAAGTCCTATGTCCATGTTACTTTTGACTCCACCCCCCATCTAAATCCATTGAAGTCAATGAGCTTAGAAGGATGTAACTCTGCTTAGGATGGTGCTGGTAATGGGAATCAAAGCCCATTTTGACTGAGCTCTGCAATGACTGGCAATTAAGTAAAACAGCCTGGTAACATCAAATGGCATATCCCAGAGCTGTAATGGAAAGGTAAGGGAGGAATGTTCTTGCTGCTTCAAAGAGAAACACAGGGTGTGTTGTAGGGGAAAAAATGGTTTTTGCAATCTCATGCTGGACTAACAGGTAAGACGAGTACAAATTATTTTAGGAGTTTGTAGGTATTGTCTGTATCTTTTAATAGGGAAAGCACCATAGTTTACAAGTACTCTTTAATGGTGCAAGTCATGACATTCCAACATTCCAAATGAAATGAATCCCAATAGAAGGAGCAGAAAGCTTCAAGAATCTGTGTGTGGCTGAGATAAGAGATGTCATCAGACTTCTGGCAGGATAGTATGGCATAATGAAGGGAGGTCTGGGTAGGTAATAGGGAGTTAGGTTTAGGAGTCTACTAGCCTTGATATTATTTTGCTGAAGCGGAATTGTATAGTTGGGAGGGAGTGGCTTGGGTTTGAGCAGACAGCGAAGGGGTGTGAGATTCTCTTCTGGGCATCTGACGGTGCCGAGCGGCTTGTGACCAGCACGGTGCTGCATGAAGACCGTCGGCGCCGATGACAGCCGGACAGGGGATTCCAGTGCTTCTGGGGCAGGGGAAATATAGCGGTGGGAGCAGGCGGGTAGTTAAGGGAAGGAGGCAGAGAAATGGAGAAGCTCGGCCTCCTTCCAGCCTGCGTCCCATCCCAAGAGTGGCAGGTAGGGAGGCTGGGAAGGACCATCCTCCATCATTGGTGTTGTGCAATGCCAGGTCTATTAATAACAAGACTGCTACCTTGCAGGAATTTCTGTTGGAGCAAGGTGCTGACCTGGCTTGCGTGACTGAGACCTGGGTGCGAGAGGGGGAGACAGTGGCTCTCTCCCAGTTAGCTCCACCCGGGTTCTCGGTCCTCCACCAATCACGGACTGAGGGCCGGGGAGGAGGAGTGGCACTGTTCATTCGGGAGGCTTACTCCTATAGGGCCCTCCCGCCGTTGAAACTGGAGGGCATAGAGTGTGCGGGCCTGGTGTGGGAAGCCGGGGAGAGGTTGGCTGTCTGGCTGGTGTACCGGTCGCCCAATGCACCAGCCAGCAGCCTGTCCTCGCTGGTGGAGGCGGTGTCGGGCTGGGCGTTGGAGCACCCAAGGCTGATAGTCTTGGGTGACTTCAATGTCCACGCCGACGATGCGGCCTCTGTTCCGGCGAGGGACCTGGTATCTTCCATGGTGACACTAGGGCTCTCCCAATTTGTAACGGTTCCTACGCACCAGGCCGGACATATGCTCGACCTGATCTTCGCGGCGGGGGTTACGGTGGGTCAGTTGACTGCTACGGCAGTGCCATGGTCTGACCACCTTGCCCTGAAGGCTCATCTGATGGTGTCACCCCAACTCCGTTTGGGCAACGAGCAAATTTTAGCTCGCCCATGGAGTCTGATGGACCCTCAGCGGTTTCTGACGGCTCTGCGGGATCCCAGGCCTTCCAGTGACTCATTAGATGGACTGGTCGAGGACTGGCATGGCCGGCTCTCGGCGGCCATCGATGAGATTGCTCCCCGACGCCCTCTGCGCCCTCGCTCAAAGCTGGCTCCCTGGTTTACCGGGGAGCTGAGGCTGATGAAACGGGGTCTCAGACGGCTAGAGAGACGGTGGCGGCGTTTTCGCGACGAGGTATCAAGAACATCTTATAGGACGTTTATGAGATCCTATGAGGTGGCAATCAAGGCTGCTAAGAAAAAATTCTTTGCAGCTGAGGTTGCGTCTGCTAGCTCTCGCCCGGCCCAACTATTTAGAACAATTAGGTCACTAACGGAAGTGCCACAGAGCACTGTAAATGATAGGGAATTGGAAATTGGCTGTGAGGCTTTTGCGAGCTATTTTGCAGACAAAATCTTGCTACTCCGCTGGGAACTCACGGCCACAGTTGAAACAGTGTGTGAACTTGAGGCTCCATGCACGTCTTCAGGTGTGACCTTGGATCATTTCAGTCCTCTCAGTCTTGAGGAGGTTGACAGGTTGCTCTTGACTGTACGCCCAACCTCGTGCAGCCTTGATCCGTGCCCCTCATGGCTTATAAAAGCTTGCCATGAGGGGTTGCGTGATACGCTCCGGGAGATTATCAACAAGTCCTTTTCAGAAGGACTGTTCCCGGAGGCACTCAAGGTTGCGATGGTCCGCCCTCTCCTTAAAAAACCATCTCTGGACCCGGCTGTTTTGGCCAACTATCGGCCGGTGTCCAACCTACCCTATTTGGGTAAGGTCTTGGAGAGGGCGGTGGCGATTCAGTTACAGAGCTTCATGGATGACACCTCCATGCTGGACCCGTTTCAGTCCGGGTTCCGACCGGGTCATGGGACGGAGTCGGTTCTGGTCGCCCTCACGGATGACCTCCGTAGACATTTGGATCAAGGCGGTACGGCGGCACTGGTGTTGTTAGATCTGTCGGCGGCATTTGATGTCGTCGACCACCAGTTGCTGATCCACCGCCTCGCCGATGCTGGGATACGGGGGCTCGCTTTACAATGGCTTGCCTCCTTTCTGCAAGATCGGGGACAGAGGGTTGCGCTCGGGGGACAGACCTCCCAGAGGCACCCACTGGTGTGTGGTGTGCCTCAAGGGGCAGTTCTGTCCCCGATGTTATTTAACATCTATATGCGCTCCCTTGCCCAGATTGTCCGGAGGCATGGGCTGGGGTGTCATCAATATGCGGATGACACCCAGCTCTATCTGTTGTTGGGCGGCCGGTCCGGCTCCTCACCAGCTGACCTGGAACGAGCGCTGCAGGAGGTTGCGGGCTGGCTTAGACTGAGTCGACTGAAATTGAATCCACTGAAGACGGAGGTCCTGTGCTTGAGTCGGACCGGATCGGGGTTAGGGCACCCACTTCCGTCCTTCGGTGGGGCGCCATTGGTGCCAGCCCTGAGGGTCAGGAGTCTGGGTGTGCTCCTGGACTCCTCTTTAACGATGGAGGCCCAGGTAGCAGCCACTGCCAAAGCAGCCTTTTTCCATCTACGGCTGACTAGGCAGTTGGCTCCCTTCCTCGAACGCGAAGACCTAGCTACAGTGATCCATGCTATGGTCACCTCACGTCTTGATCACTGCAACGCTCTCTACTTGGGGCTGCCCTTGTCCCAGATCCGGAGGCTGCAGCTGGTGCAGAATGCGGCAGCCAGGCTTTTGATGGGTCTCTCTTTGCGGGACCACATCTGGCCTGTGCTGCAGCGGCTGCACTGGCTGCCTATAGCATACCGGATCAGGTTCAAGGTGCTGGTGTTAACCTTTAAAGCCCTGTATGGTCAGGGACCCGCCTACTTGAGGGACTGCCTTTCCCCATATAGGCCCCAGAGGCTACTGAGGTCGGGCACCCAAAACCGCCTGACTTGCCCCGGTCCAAAGGATGCCCGGTTGTCTTGTACTAGGGCCAGGGCTTTCTCGGTGGCGGCCCCTTACTGGTGGAACGAGCTCCCGGATAACATCAGGGCCCTGCGGGATTTGTTGCAGTTCCGCAGGGCCTGTAAGACGGAGCTCTTCCGCCAGGCTTTCAAATAGGGGCCGCCGCCGGGGAGAAAGCTGATTATACCATCTCCCTGGCCCTGTTGATCGCACCCCATTGCAGCTACTCACCGGAGCCCTAAGAAGTCGCCATCTTGTGGTATTTATTTAGAGTTTTTAAATGTCGATGTTTTAAATTGTAACTCTGTTTTTATGATTTTATATGTTGTTAGCCGCCTTGAGTCGGTTGTATAACTGACAAGGCGGGATATAAATGAAATAAATAAATAAATAAATAAATAAATAAATAAATAGAGGGATGGAGAGGTCTTCTGGAGAGGGAGGCTTTGACGAAAACTGGATTCAGTTGACAGATATGTGCCAAATGCTGGGAATTATAGCACCCTCATTTTCAATTGTTTGAATTGCCAAGTATTTAACCATATTTCAAATTCACCCAAAGTGCATTTTTCTTGCAAAAATTTAAATGTTAGCAGTTCTACCATTTTGCCCTTGTAGATGTCTCTGGCCATCTCTTGCATGATATTTCCAAGTGGAAATTAATCCCAATTTATAGTTACCCCCCCCCCACCTGGATTTCCCCCCCAGAGTAATCTTGCACCCTGATCCATGCACTGTATTGCAGTATAAAGTAATCCCATCTAAATTAAATTAGAAATTTAACTTAGTTTGTTGTTTGCATTGTTCTGTAATTACTAGTTCTGTTTCATTGTTCACTGGTTATCTTATGCTGTCTGTTTGCACTGCTTTATCCTGTAATCTGCCTTGAGTCTCAGTGAGAAAGTTGGACTAAAAGTAAATAAATAAAACTATTATGTTGGTAAAATAAACACAATTGATTTTGAATGTACATGTGTACAAACATGTACCAAGAAACACAACTATTTGTGTGTTTGAGTGCTTATATTTACTGGAGATGTGCAGGTATTCAGTGTATGACATACTAATCTGTTTGATCTTGCTCTTCTATTTGATCATTCCTGCAGTCCCTCTCCTGCTTGGCTTTTATCCACATAGATCCCACAAGGGTATGGGCTTTCTTGGTTTGGTCCTGTTGCAGAAATGCAAATTCTAAATACCATTTCATGAGGAAACCATGTGAATTTGTTGCAGCCAAAACATCAAAGACAAACAGATTTATCGTGGCATGACCTTTTGTGAGGCAGAGTCCACTTTGTCAGATGCATGTCATGGTACAGATCCCAATCAGACCCCTTTGCACATGAAAGGTAAGTTTTTAAAAAGCACAAGGAACTCAAGTGTGGAACTCACAGCACATGTCTGGAAAGATCCTGAGTGGTCAGAAATACACAAGGGTGCGAACAGAGAGTGGTGGGGTTATTACCACAGGAGGGCAGGAGGCCCAGCATTCCAATACATAGCTGAGAGAGATTGGTTGAGCACAGATGAAAACAAGATGCAGTCGAAGCAGTAAATGAAGCAATAAAAGTAGGTGTGTTGACCACTCCCAGCTGCTGATGCCAGTTGTCCTGTCCTGACAGACAATTACTTTCTGTTGTGAGCTGATGACTCCCAGTCCTAATTGAGCTCAACTCTGACAACTTCATAACTGTGTAAACAGTTCAAATGAACAGCTTCATGCTGAGTCTCCCTTGTTTTTTGGCTGAAGTATGGCAACATCTCTGTTGTTGAAATTCAGGGAAGCTGAAACAGACTGAGTGATTTCTCAGTGTTTCCATTTTTACTGCTTGGTTTGCATTCCATTTGTTTTCTTGCATAAAGAAAACCCCTGTGCCTTTTTGTCACATTTTTATCCCACTTTTTTTTGAGGATTCTCCACATTCCATTTTGTTCTTACAAGAGCCCTGTGAAGTAGGTTAAACTGAGAGAAAGTGACCAAGCTTTCCCAGTAAGCTTTATGGCTGACTGCAAATTTGAACCCAGGTCCTAGTCTGGCACTCTAACCACTAAACACAGTGCCTTAGTGTAAGTGGCAAAAGAGCACTGGAAGTATATGCCTAATGTCAGAAGATGTGTGGATGAATGAATCTTTGATAGTACGGCTTATGTTATTGGGCCCTATGACAGAGTTGTTTGAAGAGACACAGAGAAGTTTTCTGCATAGGGACAGGCTTGGGCAGTTTCCCTGGTGGTGCTCCAGCTGCCAATGCAACACAGCTGTGACAGGCAACGGCAGATGTTCCCAACCCTATGCCATCAGAGCTTTCTCATTAAAAAAAATCAGCAATTGAATACCATCACATAGCTGTACCAATTTGTGTATCAACTCCTCTGAACACCCAGCTTTCTTTTTTTTTAAAAGTATTTAGCCCCTTTCTTTGGGAGATATGCCTTTTCCCCTCATATCTTCCCAATGAAAGGGGTGTGGGACTTACTTTTAATATGAAAACTGGGGATTCAGAGAACCTATAGACAAACTGTTATACTGTTATAATGGTCAAAGTCATTTATTACGGTATTACACCAGCACGAACCACAGAATAAAATATACCATAGTCGTTGCCCAAAATCATTAAAAGTTTCAGTTAAAACTACAATAGACTTTGTATAATAAGTTGTAAAAAAACATTCCAATAATACATAGGGATATATTGGGAGAGAAGAGTTTTAACCTTTAAGATTTATAATTTATAAAATTATATATATACTACAGATAAGGCCTGTTGTGGAAATAAATACTATGGGCTCTAGAAAGAGGCTCGGGGAAAGTGCCCTGGCCCTGGGCACTCAGCGTCAATTTGCTGTGGTGACCTCAGCAAGGTATAATGACACAGAGCTTACGTTTTCTCCAGGGGAACTGATCTCTGCCATCTGAAGAACAGTTGCAGTTCTGAGTGATCTCCAGCCCTCACGTGGAGATTGGCAGCAGTGGTTCCCCAGGAGAAACTGGTTGGTTTGGAAGGTGGAGTCTATGGCATTGTACCTGTCTGAGGACTCCACTCCTCAAACCCCATCCTCTCCAGGCTCCACTCCTCAAATCTCCAGGAATTTCCCAGCCTGGAGTTGGCAACCCTATCTTTCCAGTCAACATTAGTGTACCATTATCTGCCCCTCTGACTTCAGCTTTCCATCTCTTCCCCCTCCCTGCAACCTGTACCTAGGAAAAGTAGTCTTTCTCCGCAGTGTGGACCAAAGCAGCTCACATCATTTTCCTCTCCCCCTTTTGATTTGCACAACAACTCTGTGAGGTAGGTTAGGCTAAAAGCCTGTGAGCAGTCTGAAATCACCCACAGGAACAACCTGGGTCTGGCAGACCCTGCTCTGAAGTGCTAACTGCCACGTTGCACTGGTTGTCATGGGGGTACCTCAGCAGAGTACAATGACAAAGAGCCCACCATTTACTCCAGGGGACCTGATCTCTGCTAGGTCCCACCCGTCCACAAATCTCTCCATGGTACAGCCCTTGTATATCCAGGAATCCCCCAACCTGGAGTTGGCAACCCTATCTCCTTCCCAGCCAACCATCAATGTATCGTTATCTGCCCCTTTGACTTCAGCTTTCTGCCCCCCCACCTGCAGCCTCTCCCTAGAAAAAATACAGTCTTTCTCCTCAGTGGAGACCCAAGCAGGAGGTAAGCAACTTCAGCAGGGTATAATGACATGGAGTCCACCCTGCAAAGCAGCTGTTTTTCCAGGTGATCTGATCTCTGCCATCTGGAGAGCAGTTTTAATTCTTAGTGATCTCCAGCCCTCACCTGGAGATTGACAGCAATGGTTTCCCAGGAGGAAAAGTACAGTCTTTCTCTGCAGTGGAGACCAAAGCAGCTTACATCATTTTCTTCTCTCCCTTTTGATCTGTACAACAACTCTGTGAAGTAGGTTAGGCTGAAAGTCTGTGACTGGTCTGAAATCACCCACTAAGTTTCCACAGCAAGAACCTGGGTCTGGCAGACCCTGCTTTGGTGCTAACTGCTACACCTAGGGTAGCCAACCTTCAGGTGGGGCCTGAAGATCACCGGGTATCACAACCGAACTCCAGACAACAGATCTCTCTCCCCCTGGAGAAAATAACTGCTTTGGAGGGTGGACTCTATAGCATTATGTTCAGCTGAGGCCTCTCCCCTCCCCAAACTCTGGCTTCCATAGACTCCACCACAAAATCTCTGGGAATCTCCCAACCTCGAGCTGGCAACCCTAGCAGGACTGGCCCAAATGAGTTCCCCACAAAGACCAAAGGAGGCCTGGAATGGGCATCCTGCCTTTGCCTTTTTACTAATAGAACCAAGCTTGGTTGCCTAGCAACAGCCACTGAGAGAAAAGTTATATATATGTAAGGTTATATATTTGCAATAAACTATTATATTTAGCAAGCCTTTAGGGTCTTTTTGGCAAGCAAGGAAACAACTGCTTGAAAGATAATCTATAGGTGCTCTCTTCAATTTATACCAATAGTTACAGAAAATTTTATGAGCATGTGCCTGTAAAGAGGGAAGGCCCAGTTCCACTATTTATAATGCTGCTGGGATGTTTGTTGGTACTGTTAGCAGCCTTTTCATTAAAAGGTTTTGGATTCTCTCCAGGCTAATGATGGTGGAGATGCTCCAGCCCCACACCTCGACACCATAAAGAAGTTGGGCAGTTGTCTTACTCTGGAAAAGCTTTAGGGCTGGGTCTATCAGAAAGCCCCCTTTCATGCGGTAAAATTTTAAGATTGCCCCTAATGAGCGGAGAGCTGTTATTTTTGTTGTTTCTACATGAGCCTTCCAAGAGAGTGTGTTGCTGAAGGTGATCCCCAGATACTTGAAGGACTGGGTTTGCTTGACTTGGGATACCGTCTAGATCATCACCTTGGTCTTTAAATAGCCATTGTTACTGAATAGTTGCTTCAAGCTGGAGGGAGGGCTGTCTGTTAGCAAGAATGAGCCTTCACTTCATGTAAGGCCTGTGAATAGCATGTTGACAATGGTCATAAGAATTTGCAAAGTTCTACAATGTAATGCTTTGTCTTTTTTAGCCATTCCCTTAAATGGGCACATTTGGATTCTTCTGCATCTCCCATCCAATTCAATAGGGGAAAGAACATTCCCAGTTGATTTTGTCTGCCAGTTGTTTTCAAACACAGTAGTAACCAACCCCAAATTCAATAGGATTTCACCATCTAATGTCACTGCATTTTATATTTTAGGTGACCCCTTACAGAAATGCAAACAAAGTTAATTACATTGGTACTTACTGGAGAGGGAGGAGAGCTAACAGTTATTTTTCTTCTGTGCATGCAATCTATTCTTTTGAGCACGGTTTTATTAGTGGAAACAGATGGTGAATTTTTTTAAAAAATCTCACTACTATTTTTGTCTTATTATTTAAAGGAATAAAAATAGTTTGAAGTTACTATAGTCTTGCAAAAATACACTGTCAGCACGTTTCTTTCCTGAGTTGCAAACAAATCTGTCAGCAATTTCTTTACGTGTCTTTCTTTCTTTAGATACTTTCTTTAAATAAAGTGTTGTTGTAATGGAGTCCATTTAAAGTGGTAAGTGTCAACAAATTACCATCTGTCTTGTAAAGGCACTCAGTTTTCTTGATGAGGTCAGCACTCTGGTTAATGTTGTGAAGCAAAGATATGAGCCTTTAAGGGCTAAGAGCCTGCAACCAACATATTGAACAGGGATACAACTGGCTCACAAATGTCCTGTGTTTATTTATTGGATTTAAACCCCGCCCTCCCCACCGAAGCAGGCCCAGGGCGGCTTACATAAAAGTATTAAAACAGTTTAAAACACATAAAATCTAAAGTGCAATACATATATATTTCCTATGTGACGGCAGTCATAATTCCATATTTCCTTAACAGGAGTCATTTAGTACAGACTTAGGTGATACAAACAATCCCAGGGAGGCTCCAAGTTAACAAGATGTTAAGTGTGGTCAAATGCCTGGCGGAACAGCTCCGTTTTACAGGACCTACAGAATTGAAGTAAACTCTGCAGGGCCCTGGTGTCCTCATGGAGCAGCAGTTATGCCATTCTGAGCAGTATTTGTGTTCTCTGAAGTGATTCAGCCCTTTCTCTAGGTTTGCCAACCTCCAGGTGGTGGCTGGAGATCTCCTGGGATCACAACTGTTCTCCAGGTGACAGAGGTCAGTTCACCAAGAGAAAATGGCTGCTTTGGAAAGTAGACTCTATGACATTATAACCCATTATACCTCCCCTCCCCAAACTCTGCCCTCCTCAGGTTCCCCCGCAAAATCTCCAAGTATTTCCCAACCCACAGCTGGCAATCCTACCTTTCTCCCTTGCTGCCTGGAATAGCCTTCTTGAACACCTTTGTGGAACTGCCTGTGTCTTGTCCTTCAAAACCTAACTTTTGTGTGAAGGTTCTTGTAACAACCCTTCAGTCCTCATTTCCTGTTAAGTCTCACTGAATGCATATTTGCCTTATCTTCTTAATCTTGCCTCCATCTTCCCCCTTCTGTTGCCTTTCCTGTGTAGATGCATTGGCAAGTGCAACAGATAGAATGCTGGAATCAGCTAAGATCAGTTAAGGGCCGGAGAGGGGCCATGGGATTGTAACATTGTTGCTCCCGTTGTAATTCCTCACAAGCATCCAGCTTGTATTTATATGGTAAAGGTAAAGATTTCCCTTGCTTGAAAGTCAGTCGAATACGACTCTAGGGATGTGTTGCTCATCTCGGTTTCCAAGCTGAAGAGCCAGCACTGTCCAAAGACATTTCTGTGGTCATGTGGCTGGCATGACTTGATGTCGAGGTGCACAGAACATTGTTACCTTCCCATCAAAGTGGTATCTGTTTATCTACTTGCAATTTCTTGCTTTTGAACTGCTAGGTTGGCAGGAGCTGGGGCCAGAGACAGGAGCTCACTCTGTCATGCAGCACTCAGGTCTCAGACTGCTAAACTACCGACCTTCTGGTCTGCAGTTAAGTGTCTTAACCACTTGAGCCACTGCAGGCCCAACTATGTATGTATATAATAACAAGTAAATTCTGTTTCCATGATAATCAGGGCTTGCATTGATAATCTTTGACAGATTTAACAATACGTATCAATTGGTTTAATTTAACAGAATCCTTGTAATACCTTTATTAGGACCAACGTAATGACACAAAACAGTGTTCAAGCTTTATTTAAAATATCATTTCTCAGGTATATTGGGGGGGGGTAAACCCTACCTTTAGAGGTGAAACCTAGAAAAACAAACTGATCCAATCAGATGAAGAAGAGGTTACAGGGAGTACCTGCAGCACTGAGGAAGTTTTGAATAAAAGTTACCCATGCTGATATAGAAGAGAATGAGTTGGAACAGAAAGAAGAAAGTGGGAGAAAACACTATATATAAAAGAAGGGAGTAGAAAAAATATGACTTAGGTCTTAATGTAGCAAGAAGCAAAGGGATTGTTTGGCATATGACCCACAACCATGGAAATGGGTGTGTAACCAACAACAGTCCATTGCTTTCTAGCACCCAGACCTATCTGAGAGGCATCAATGCTGGTAGTTGGGAAATGAGCCAGAAACTGGGGGGGCGGGGTTGGCTAGGGAAGTATGGAGAATGCTGTGGGCTTTAAGAAATTATGAAAACTAAAAGAAAGTGTAGAGAAAATAGCCAGAGAATTTGGAAAAATATCTTACTAGTTTTGTTCCAGTTCCAAAACACCTAAAGCCTGGTTTAGAATCCTTCGCCTGCTATGCAGATAAAGGGACATTTATTGTGGGAGAACCTTAAAGCAGTTTTCTGTGGATCTTCAATGTAATCATCTAAATTAGGTCTTATTCGTGTGATTCCACAATCCGTACTTGACTGTGCTCACTCTGGCACCTCTGACAAATATTTCCAGCAAAGCCCTATCCTTTATCTAAATACTAGTTATCCATCTCAGAGCCAGAAAAGGTGAGAGAAGTCACTTACAGTGATCGCCTTCAGCCTCCTCCTGACCGTCATGTTCTAGGGCATCTGCACTGATGCCTTACTTCCATTAATAATGTCCGTTTAATGAGTTCCTTATCTGTTGTATCAGCCTGGAACTGATGTTCCATTAATTTATCATGCTGAAAATTAGAAGGGTTGTTTCTAATTCTCATGGCTACAATTTAGGATGCTAGAAGAGATACATAAAGAGAGAGATTTGCTTCACTGCCAGGAATTGACCATCTTGACTTTTGTGCTGAGTGGGCTGTGCCCTTGGGCCTTCTCTTTGCTATCAAACAGTACCAGCCATATTTGGAGCAGGACTTGTTTTAATGAAAACACTGGGGGTGTGAGTTATCATTGGGCCTAGCCCAATGCCAGGTATTTCGAGACCCCATCTCCTAGAACTGTCAGATGAAAACTTGACGTTAATACAGCCAGTAGCTTGTTTCTAACTGATTTATACAGAAGTGTTACTTAAAGAAAAGCAGACCATGTAGGGATTGCAAAATTGTGTGTTTTTTTTTGTAATTGCATTTCAATATTTATGAACCGTCTAAAAGGACAAGAATTTCAAAACTTCTGTGATGTAGGATTATGCCTGGTTTATGCATGCAGGACAAAGAGGTTGTAGCAGGGATTATACCATTTCAGATGACACATGGTAGAAGAAGAAGAAGAAGAAGAAGAAGAGATTGGATTTATATCCCACCCTTCACTCACTTAAGAGTCTCAGAGCGGCTTACAAACTCCTTTCCCCTCCCCTCCCCACAACAGACACCCTGTGAGGTAGGTGGGGCTGAGAGAACTCTTTCCCAAGCTGTCCTTGAGGGAACAGCTGGTACAGAGCTATGGCTTGCCCAAGGTCATCCAGCCAGGTGCAAGTGGAGGAGTGGGGAATCAAACCCGGTTCTCCCAGATTAGAGTCCGCACACTTAACCACTACACCAGACTGGCTCTGGTAGGTGCCAGTATTAAATGTTCCTCTGTATAGAAAAAAAAAACATGTAAATGCAAAACTAGCATAGAAGGGAGACCCAAGGCTTAGTCATGGGGATTTATTGGGATACACCCTGTCTGGGTGGGAAACAACTGTGGCACTATTAAGTTTGGTATAATGCAGTGGTTCTCAAACAGCTGGAAACCCAAAGTGAGTTGCAGATCTCTTGCAGATGGCCAGAAGTCTAAGAGGAGGGGGAAGATTAAGCTGGGAGAGAAGGCTCTGGGAGGTTCAGTGGCAAATCTGTATTTGCCTCTGCATACTGTGTAAAATGGCCATGACATGCAGTCTGCTCCTCAGCATGAAACATGAAAAACTGAACATAAACTTGTTCATTGTTAGTTGATATGAAAATCCTACATTTTATGTTGGTAAAGGGGAAAGTAATGTGGAGTTACTTTGCAAGTGGCTGCTGAAAAGTACAGTAAGTTGAGATGTGGGTCATGAAAACCAGAGACTGTTTAGATGTGAAGCTTGGTAGAAAAAGTTTGAGAACCACTGGTAAAGAGGCCCAGATACTTTGGCTTTTAACCCATCTGCTGGGTATTAAATGGGAGGAATAAAGGCACACAGCAAAGGATGGGAACAGTTGTACTACCATATATAAACACATGTCCTCCTTTAATTTCTGCTCCCTTATTCTAAGATGTTAGCCTCTAATTGTAGACATATTCTGGGAACACACACACACAGAGGCTGCATTGCATAACCTACCTGCATTGCAAAGTACTCTTCTGCCAAAGTCATTATTTCATAACAAGAAAAGAAGTATTGCAGAACACATTAGTCCTGTCAGGAAATGGTTCATATGAAATATATAAAGTACAAGTATGAGCATGTTAAAGAGTAGATCAGTGTTCAAAAATTCAAAGATAAATCTGTTTTTATGAAGGAGATTTAGCTATAGCAGCAGAAAGCAGCCAGGAGAAGTAGAAAATATTTTTTTTTAAATCAATAAAATTAACATTTAGTGTACAACAAAATCTGTATATACAGCAACGTTTTTTATAAAAACTATCCAATGCTATTAATTAAAAAATATATACTGAGACAACATGAGATTTCATTATCTAGACTACCTTCCTTGCATAGCACAGCACAAACACACAACAGGTTTTAAAAAATAGTCAGGTAATAGAGACTGGATTTGGATGCTAAAGGGCTTCGTTTGTCTTCAAAAAAAAAACTATCAGCAAAGGGGACTTCTGGTTTTGGCAACCTGAATGGTGGATGCGTCCCTTCAGTGCTCTGAGGGACGCGCTCCATGACCTGGCAGCAGGGAGGGGGCTCAGACCATGGGCGTCAACTACGGGGGGGCTCGAGGGCTCGAGCCTCCCCCGAAATTTCCCGGGGGGGGCTCAGCCACCCCCGGCAAAATGGAGCGCCCGCCGGGAGCGCCTGCCGGTGGCCAGTCAGCCGGCCAGCTAGCCGGCCAGCTGGCCGTCGCTGCCTCTCCTTCCCCCCCACCCCCAGCCTGCCCTCCTGCCTCCCTGGGGTGAGGGGGGGAGAGAGGCGGCAGGGACATGGTCCCGCTCGTGCGCGCGGCAGTCAGCCGGCCAGCTGGCCGCCGCTGCCGAGACTGCGCCTGCCTCCTTGGGGCGGGGGGGAGGAGCAGCAGAGACATGGTCACGAGGGAGGCCACCGCGTTGGCGGCTGCAGCCGCGTGAGGTGAGTTTGCCCAGTGACAACCACGTGGCCACTCAGCGGAGGAGGCATGCCTGGCGATGATGTCATCCCCGACGGGGGGAGCGCGGAGAGAAGTGCAAAGCCCCCCCGGCTGCCGCCCCGGTCCCTGCAGCCGGACGGGCGCCCTCCCTCGGGCACAGATTCAGACGCATCCACCACCGCGCGTGGAAAGCGGCCGTCTGGGGCGGAGCAGAAGAGCCAGGGCGGCTCTCGTGCAGTGCAGAGGGGATAGTGGCAGGCCCAGGTTCGGATCCTGACTCCGCCGCGGAAGCTTGCCCGGCGACCTTGGGCTGGTGGCCGCGGAGGGAAAGGAGGCATGATGGAACGGGCCCCCTTGGCAGGCAGTCCCCTGGGGGAGAGAATGGAAGGGTGATGGAACGCAATACGGAGTGGGCTGCAGGCTCCGCCCTCGCCCGCCAGTGTCACACCTGAGCACGGTTTCTCCGTACAGGGTCCGATCGGGGCCGGGCCTCTGGTCAGCCTGCGTGCCCCGGCGGAAGGGGGCAGAAGGTGGGCAAGGCCCGCCGGGCAGCTTCACGGGACTCCAGTGCCCAGGAAAGCAGCTGGGTCAGGCAGGTGTCGTCTCCCCCGCCTCACTTCTGTCCTCCCGGGAAGGTGGCGACAGCCTGCTCCAGGTGAGGAAGGGAGGCCAAAGGCGTGGGATTGGCCTAAGTGTGCGACGGGAACCCATGGCTGAGGAAGGGCCTAGAGGCCCCGGCACGCTGCGGCGCCTCGTGTTGCCTTCCCCAGCAGGACTGCACTTGCCCAGGGTTCAAATCCCTGTTCAGCCGCCTGCCCGCCCACTTGTTCTCTCTCGGGGATGGTGTAGGCGCAGAAGAAGCGGACCAGGCCCTGGGGCGGGGGGGGGGAAGAGAGGTGACGGGGACATGGTCCCGCTCACGCGTGCAGCAGTCAGCCGGCCAGCTGGCTGCCGCCGCTGCCGAGACTGTGCCTGCCTCCCTGGGGTGGGGGGGAGGAGTGGCGGGGACATGGTCCCGTGCGCACGCGCACGAGACAGCCCCCCCCCAGGGATTTAAAAAGTCTACACCCCTGGCTCAGACGATTCTGGTCCCCTCAGAGCCCTTGTAGGGAACTCCAAGCTGTGGAGCTTGAGGGGTGCCTCTCCCAAGGCTGACTGCCAAGGGATTGAGACTCCTCTTTGCTCCAAAGGTCCCGCCGCTGGAGAGCCAGCAATGGCACAAGAGATGCACACCGGGTCAAGTGAGCAGTTGGTCAAGTGGTTTCCCTTACCCAAGTGGAACATTTTCGATGAAGCATGAGTTGTGATAAATCAGAAACGCAGATAAGCGGCCAGGCAAACAACCCTTTAAACAAAAGTGAAGGGGGGGGGGAAGGAGCCCACCCCGTGAAAAAAGAAAAGAGAAAATCTCTTTAAACTTAACTGTTAACTAAAGGGACTGAGAAAAAGTAAACAATTACGCAGATGGCTGGGAGAAAAATGGTCCCCAAAATGAAACCTCCTACAGGAAATGCCAGCCCGGCTGCTCCGATCACGAGACTGGAAGCAGTTACAGACTTTCCCAATATGTTGGCATCTGCATTGCACCCTCTGCTGGACCAAATGACTTCACTGAATAACAACTTCGAAACGCTACCAAAACAGTTAAAAGAAACAAAGACCAAAACACAGCAAACAGCAGAATCACTCAAGAAGGTTGATGCCAAGACAATTAACTTAAAAAAAGAATGAGATCATGGAAAAACAGAGAACCTCAGATGAATATCATTGCAGCTACAAATGGAAAAATCAACTTATGTACTGAGATTCCAAGGTGTCCCAGAGCATGATGGAGAAAATCTTTGAAAACTTTAAGCGATGCCTTGGGGTGGTTGCAGATTTAAAAGTGGATTTTCTAGAAAGTGAAATGGATATGGTCTACAGAACCGCTCCAGAATATATCAAGAAAAACAATCTGCCTGGCGAAGTCTTTGTGAAATTCTCCAAAAGATACATCAGAGACCAGATACTCAAAGCGACTAATGGGACTACTCTAAGAATCGAGGACAAGGAAATAAAAGTTTTAAAGGACATTCCATTTGAGATTAGAAAAAGGAGGAGACAATACAAAAGCCTCATTGTATTTTTTTTAATCCACATCCTACAGGTGACTTATACCAGAAGGTGTCACCTTCAAATACAAAGATAAGAAAACTAAAATTGACTCTGTTGCAGAAGCCAAAGAATTTTTGGAGCAACTACAGGAAACTGAGAAGATGGAAGGCCCAGCAGAGAACGACAATGCAACAGACCACAGTGACATGGGAAGCAAAAAAGACTCATCATTTGAATCCAATGGAGAAGAATCAGAATCTGAACTTGGGGTGGCCGCCCCAAAAACTCCCAAGACCAGACGAGGATACAGTCTCAGAAACATGAAATACTAACTTTAAGCTAGATATTTCTATGTCTTGATTTTTAGCAAATGAAACTGAACTCTTGGACACTTTCTTTGGTTAAAATACCTGCTTTATTACAATCTTAATACAGTATAAGGGCAGAGGACAGACTGGCAGAATGACGCGCAAGGGAAGTGGGGCAAAAAGACCTGGGCCAAGTTGGTGTGGGGCTTTCCAGTCGCACCACGTGAACTGATGAGGGACCATACCGGGGAGGAGGCAGAATGGAGCGTCCACACTGCGGGGTGGCCCCTGGTGGTGCCGCCCCGGTTGCATATGGCTTTGGTCCGTTTTGTTGACCAGCGCATAGGTGCATAGGCACCTAGGCGCAGCAGCAATTGGGGCAGGATCCCATGGCTGAGAGCTTTAACTCCACAAGCCAGAAGCATCCCCGTGGGTGGTTGTGCGCTCAAGCGCACAGCACGCATGGGCGGTTATGTTGGATCAGCGGGTTCACATTACCGGTGCTGCTTGATTGCGTCTTATTTGCATCCACACTTCCAGGAAGCGGGATCAATGCACACCCAAATGGCTTGCCACAGCTTTCACCTGGTACTTTTTTAAAGCGGGATCAAAATGCTTCAGGACGGGGTAAGTATGGCATGGGAACGCCAGACAGCTGTGGCTGTGTGAACTGGCCCACTTAATCTGTTTGAGAAATGTGTCTATTTAGGGCCAAACTGCCAGTCTGAACTCAGCCAAGGTTTGCTTCATTGTATTTAGGCTAACGTAATTGAAACAATAGCTTAAGCAAATGTTTATCTCTATGACCACTGCTACTTGGGGTTTTAGTGGTTTTCTTTTCTTTCTCCCATGGATGTTAGTACCCCCTCCTTTTTGATTTCTGTAGTTTTTAGAATAAAAGCAATAATTTTTTTTAAAAAATCATTAAAGGAGTATCATATACAAAGAATACATCCTTGTGCAGAAGAAGGATCTTGTCATGTCCTGAAATATTTTAAGATGTGCTCTTCATTATTTTTATGAAATTTTATTACGTGAGACTAAAATTTTATTACGTGAGACTAAAAATTAGATGTGGGTCCCTGGCTCTGTGCCTGACCCTACCAAATATACCTAGCTTTCTTGTTGCATGAGTTCTTGAAAATCCTTCAAACAGCAACCAATTTTTTTTCCTTGGAGAAGAGGATGCTGTGTGAGGCTTGGAGGAAGAAAATCACATATTTATCATCATGCAGAGAGATGCCACTTTGGAGGGGATGGAGGTAGTTGCCTCTCAGTTCACCATAATCTTATGGAGTGCCTGGAGTATTGCTAATATCACTTATGTTTTTTGGAGGTTTTTAAAATCTCGGTTTTTAAAATCCTGACCCTATCCATTATTTTCATTGGACTGTCTGATCCAGGCCTAGGATTGCAAGGCCCAGCCTGGCAACTAGCTAGAGACAAGGGAAGAGGCTGCAGTGATGGCATGACACCACTTCTGAGATAAACCCAGAAGTGATGTCATGCCTCTCTAGGAGTTGCTGGAAACTCTGTGGTAAAATCATAGGGTTTGTGGTGATTCTAGAGAGGACAACCATTTTTTTCTCCCACTCCCACTACCCTATGTAGGCCTTACTTGGAAATTCAACTGACTTCCTCCAGGTGATATGCAACTAATCATTGTATAGATGTTGTCACTTGAATTTGTCAGATCTACAGGGCTAGGCATGGTGGGTGTTCCAGGAGGACTTCCACTACCAGGAGCCCTCATATGTATCAGGTGATGGAGAAGAACAGGAATCAGCACTGTTGGGATTAAGTCATCATTCCCAGCTTCTGAACCCATTTTAATCACAGCCATTGTGGGCCCTGGAATACTGGGTGGAGGTTTGGACCCAGACCCATGAGTCCCACCCATTCTTCCTTAAGGATTCATCTTTTGCATTGGCCATCCAGTTCTGGAATACCTTTGTTGCTGTGTAGGTCCATTAAATTGGACAGCAAGGGCTACATGCCAGAAAAAAAAATACTTGGAGTCTCTTTCTCATTTTGGTGGGAGGCTGGGGACTTCCTGTGCATCTTGGTGACATAAAAGGCTGAATGTGGGGTCGTGTGATTCAGGCTGCTAGTATACTGAGGGCTGACAGGTGCAATCCCTGCACAAGGTGAAAGTTTATCAACCCAAAGATCAAGAAGCTGATAAAAAACCTGAGAATGGAAGATACCAGTCCTGCACTTACTCCCATGGAAGTAAGTTACATCAAACAACAAGATGACACCAAAGAGCTACCTGCTAACAACAGATATCACAAAGCACTAGGTAAGCTTCTTTACATTAGTACACTGACTAGACCAGACACTAGTACTGCAGTAGGACTAATGTGTAGAAAAACTGCAACAACAAAGACTGGAATGCAATTAAGAGACTTGTATGATACCAAAAGGGTACTGCACACTTTAAGCTCAAGTTACCAAGCTAATGACAGCCCTAAGCTAGTGGCATATGTAGATTGCAGATGTTTCACTAAGCCACTCCCTAGAGTTCACTTTGAAGATCTAAGAAAGAAGCTGAATATTGTGAGCTGAGTCACGAGACATCGAGAGGGGGTGTTGGAAGTGAAGGACTTTGCGCTGTCTCTTAGCCTCAGCCTTCAGAGGGGGACTATGAAAGAGTCAGATAGATAGATGGGCCAGGCCTGATCACCCTTCCTGTTCTCTCTGATGCGTAGACTGCTACTCTCAGGGAAACTTCCCTCCTTTTGGTCTAACACCATCTCTCCACACTATGCCACACTCCTCCATCTTGGCACCATGACAGCAGGACATGATTTCCTGTATCTCTATTCATCTAGTTAGTTAGGCTGACATAGAATTCTATATCCAGTCTAGAATGGAGTTCCTTCCAATAAAGGACTCTTTTTTTGTAACTTTGTATTGCTTTTCTATAAACTATAAGAACTATCCCTACAACTACAAAACTATCCCTAATTAGAGCAAAGAATATAAATAGTTTTTATAACATATATAAATGAAATTCCTCATATAGCAAAATACAATATACTGAAACGTGATACTAAATTTCAAATAATACTGGCTATGCATATGTAGATTCAAGCATGTGGCAAAATAAATTTCTTAAACTTTCAAGTTGTATACAAAACTATTTTCCCCTCCTCCCCCCCCTTTTTTTTTTTTTGGCTTAACAGGTTTCCTTTGGACTGGCAGTTGTTTAGGGGCAGCTGCCCCCTTTGCTGAATCAGAGGCTGAGGACAGACTGGCAATCTGCCCCGGGATAGGTCCGCAGGGGAAGCAGGGGAAGGGAGCCTGTTCAGACATGCGCAGCTGTCCCTCGGCTCCCTTCTGCACTTATCCGCTTTGAAGCCGGTTTTCTTGCGCTTTAGAAGGACACCGGGAGAAACCGGTGTCCGGAGGCCGTCTTGCGCTTGCCTCCCGCTTCCAGGCAGTGTGAACCGGAAGAAGGCGGGAGGCAAGCGGAGGCGGCAGTGTGAACGCGGTGTTTTGCCAGTTTGCACATGAGCGCTCATGTGCACATGGGCACATGAGCGCATGCGCACATGCACAAATTGCTGAAACAGCCCTATCATGAGCTGCGGAGGCCGGCCCACCTGGGGCCACTCTGCAGCAGTCTGAACGCTCCGTAACGGCATCCTTGCGCAATACCCTGTCCAATGTGGACAGCCAGCCCCGGGGGATTTTCGCCCTGCAGCTTTTGCCTCCGGATTCATCCCACTCCAGATTGCCAGTCTGTCCTCAGCCAGAGTCCTCTGAAGAGCTACTTGATGAGCTTTCAAAATCATGTATGATGCCTTCGTCTTCTGTTGCTGCTGCTGCTACTGCTGTCTCCTTTTCTTTTGTTAGTCCTTGCTGCAAATCCAGAAAAGTCTCTGCGCTTTTAGGAGAAGTGATCTTTTCTTTTTTTCTCCTTATAGTTGAATACCAAGCCCTCCGGAAAAGTCTATCTATAAGGGGTAGAGTTCTTTTTCAGGAATTTTGTCAGATTTTTTTATTGCTTCCTTCTTTTGGAATATCTTTCAAGACTATAATTTCCACATCTCCGATTTTTAGGATTGTCCCATTAGTGGCCTTGAGCACCACATCTCTTGTTGTTTTCTTGGAAAATTTCACCACAGTTTCTCCAGGCAGGCTTTACTTCTTCACAAAATCAGGATATGTCCTGTAAACAATATCCATTTCTCTTTGCAAATAATCCACTTGTAAACCTGTTTTTGGAGCCAAGGCTTCACTTAAGATTTCTTTCAAATTCTCCGACTTTTGTTCTGGGACACCTTGAAATCGTAGAATATAAGACGCTTTCCCCATTTGTAACCTTAAAAGTTGGTCTCTGTCAGTTGCTCTTTCTTTCTCCACCACTTGTAGTCTTTGATTCAATATTTTGTTTTGGTTTCAGCTGATTCTGCTGACTTAACCACCTCTTCTATTTTAGCATTAGATTCTTTAATTTCTTTCTGGAGTGCATCAACACATTGTAATCATCTGATCCAGCAGAGGACACAGTGCTACTGACTACATGTTTGGAAAGTCTATGGCAGTTTCCTGTTTAGGAACAGGAAAAGTTGTAGCTTTTGGAGAGGGTTTTCATTTGAGCGCCATTTTTTCTCCTCTGCCAGTCATTGTTTACTTCTTGGAGGAGTTAAAGTTCCACAGAAAGTTTTTTAAAATGCCGTTTTAAGAATTCCACACTACTTGAACACCATATGCTGCACCAGTGGTCCCAACCCTCCACTTTTCAATCTTTTAAAAAGAAAGGATGGGGGGCAAAAACTTTCCCTCCCCCTTCACCGCTTTGTTTCAGGACTACAGGACACCTGTTAGTCCGATTGAGTGGACCCGCTGACTCATATTTCATTCAAGGATGCGCCGCAGGTAGGGTATTTTCATTTCTTCACTGCATTCTTTGCTCGCCAAGCCAGTATGCTGCTTTAGATGCCAGAGGCTCCGTGGTGATGGGACCTTACAGGACAAAGAGGCGCTTCAATCCTTTGGCTGTCGCCTCAGGAGAGGCGCCTCTTGCGCCCCAGGCTGGGAGCCCCCTACAAGGACTCCGTTGGGGTCCAGAATCCGGCCAGTACCCCTCCTGTTCGCCGAGGTTGCGGGCTACTCCATACGGAGCTCCGCTGGAGTGCGCCCACCATTAAGCTGCCCAAACCAGAAGCCCTTCCAATAAAGGGAGCGGTGGCGCAGCAGGTTAATCTGCTGCTCAACAGCTGAACTAAGCAGACCTCTGCCGGTTCAAGCCCCGCGCTGGTTTGAGCAGCCAGCTTCGTCCCCAGCTCATCGTCCACCCAGCGATTCGAAAGCTTCGGCAAGTAGATAAAATTGGGAACCACTGTTAAGAAAGTGGGCACACCTAATCCTTGGATAATTAGGTGTTAGTATCTGAGTTTCATCTGTCAGCGCTGGCTAATTAAGTCGGAAGATCTCGCACAGGAATTCATCCCGATCTCCTGCAATGAAGCAGCCTGCCAGGCGGTGGTGGTGTGGAGCTGAGAAGGAACGGAACGAACACTGAGCCCGGAACATGACTCGTCAAAAAGCCAACAGAAAAGACTCAGTTATATGTGTTGTCTTCCCTTCCCCCACTGAATTGAATTGTTAGTCCCTTGTCTTCAACAAATTGTAAATCGCTGCGAGCCCGCCTGTGTGTGGGAGGCAGCGATCAATAAATCGAATGTATAAATAAAATAAAATAAATAAGTTTGCAAAGATAAAGAGACTTTGTGTGTAATTTTGTTTCATGCTAGCACACACAATGGGCTCTGCTGCACTATAAGCTTTGAGCCCTCTGTGAACTCAAATAATTCCATCACATGCCTAGCAGCCTAAATTTTTCCTCCAGGACCACACAACTACATTTCCCCACGTTGTCGGTGCCAATGTGTACCACAACCACTGGATCCTCTCCAGCACTGTCTACCAGCCTATCTAGACCATGCATAATATCTGCTATCTTTGCACCAGGCAGGCAAGTCACCATGCAGTCAGTACACGGGTTCACAACCCGTCTATCTACAAGTTTAAGGATTAAATCACCAACGTGGAGACAAGATGGAACCTTGTGAGACTCCATAGCATGAATGTCACATGGCTGAGGAGCAGTCCCCAGCACCACCTTCTGGAATAAGTTGGTCAAGTAAGAATGGAGCCACTGAAACCCTCACTCCCAACTCAGCCAGCGTCTCAAGCAGGATAGCATAGTCAGTGGTACTGAACACTGTAGAGAGGTTCAGGAGAATCAACAAGAATGCATTCCCCCTGTAACTCTCCTAGTGAAGATCATCTGTCAGGGTGAAGGCCATTTCCATCTCAAATCCAAGCATGAACTGAGATTTAAATGGGTCTAGGTAATCCATCTCATCTAAGACTGCCTGATGCTGCTGAAAGGGACCAGATTTGGGGGTTGTATTCTATAAGTTCAAATATGAGGCTTGCAAATTAGCATTTCCAGTTCAATAAAAAAGCAGATTTATCAAAAAGGAGCAAACACTCCTTAACTAAAAATATCTTTGTGGATTGTGGCCTGTGTCTTAGGCTCTCTCTCTCTCCCTCTCCCCCCCCCCCCCCCCAAATTCTAAATATATTCTGTATGGTTTTGTATGTGGTTGTCAATTGAAACAGACAAGAAGGCACAGAATCAGGCCTCATTATATGAATTACAGAGAACAAAACTGGCATCTTTATAATTACAGGAGAAGAATTCTATCAAAGAGCTGTGATGGTGCCAAAAAAACAGGAGAGCAAGCTTTCTACATGGCATGCAGAAATGAAAGAAGCCTCTATGAAGAGCTAGTCATTTACTGTACAGCTTTGTTTTGTTTTACATAATCATGCAAGGGCTAAAAAGGGCCACAGTGAAGGGTAACTTTGGATATTTTTGCTTGATCCTCCTTGTATTGAAACTGTAGCAGCATATTTTGTACTTCAAGAATATATGAAAAATACAAAAGTCCCTCTGGCAGGGACTTTTGAATTACTCATGTAGAAATATTCTTAACTAGGAATACGGCCTGTTGTGGAAATAAATACAGTGGGCTCTAGAAAGAGGCTCTGGGAAAGTGCCCTGGCCTTGGGCACTCAGTGTCAATTTGCTATGGTGACCTGAGCAGGGTATAATGACACAGAGCTTACAATTTTTTCCAGAGGAACTGATCTCTGCCAGCTAAAGAGCAGGTGTAATTCTGAGTGATCTCCAGCCCTCCTCTGGAGTTTGGCAGCAGTGGTTCCCCAGGAGGAAATGGATGGTTTGGAGGGTGGAGTCTATGACATTGTACCTGTCTGAGGTCCCACCTCTCCTCAAACCTCACCCTCTCCAGGCTGCACCCCTCAAATCTCTAGGAATTTCCCAATGCAGAGGTGGCAACCCTATTTTCTTCCCAGCCAACCATCAACGTACCATTATCTGCCCCTCTGACTTCAACTTTCCATCTCTTCCCCTAGCCTCTACCTAGGAAAAGTACAGTCTTTCTCCATAGTGGGAACCCAAGTAGGAGGGATGTGACCTCAGCAGGGTATAATGACACAGAGTCCACCCTGCAAAGCAGCTGTTTTTTCCAGGTGATCTGATCTCTGCCATCTGGAGAGCAGTTTTAATTCTTAGTGATCTCCAGGCCTCACGTGGAGATTGGCAGCAGTGGTTCCCCAGGAGGAAAAGTACAGTATTTCTCCGCAGTGGAGACCAAAGCAGCTTACATCATTTTCCTCTCCCCCTTTTGACTTGCACAACAACCCTGTGAGGTAGGCTGGGTTGAAAATCTGTGACTGGTCCGAAATCACCCATTCAACTTCCACAGCAAGAACCTGGGTCTGGCAGACCCTGCTCTGAAGCACTAACTGCTATGTCTAGGGTAGCCAACCTCCAGGTGGAGCCTGAAGATCACCGGGTATCACAACTGAACTCCAGACAACAGATTTCTCTCCCCCTGGAGAAAATAACTGCTTTGGAGGGTGGACTCTATGGCATACTATTCAGCTGAGGCCTCTCCCCTCCCCAAACTCTGGCTTCCATAGACACCACCACAAAATCTCCAAGAATTTCCCAACCTGTAGCTGGCAACCTGAGTCAGGACTGACCCCAGTGTGTCCCCCACAAAGGCCTGGAATGGGCCTTCTGCCTTTGCCTTTTTACTGACAGAACCAAGCATGGTTGCCTAGCAACTGCAACTGAGGGAAAGTTAGTTCCACAGGAGCCAACCAGGAGAACTGTCTTCATCAGAAGAGACAGCCATTTTGGCAGTATTCTGTGAGGGAAGAGTGTCCAGCCTGTCAGTGGGCAGGGTAGAGGAGCGGACCCAGCATCCAACCAATGGCACGTGAGTACTCTTGAGTGGCGATTGATGGGCCAGTGGCTGATGGCGCACACTGCACAGCCAGTGGGAGAGCTGGAAATGGCCAATACATAAGGGGATTATTTAATAAGGATAATGTTTGGATGGAGCCATCATTGTTAAAGACACAAAACCCCATTTGGATTAGAAGCTGCAACTCAACCCTGGTCTAGATAAGCAGCAGAATAAGGTATGGTTGCCAACCTGCCTGGAGAAAAAATGCCCTGTTCCTTTAATAGAGGAACTGGGCAGCTGAAGGTTGTCATGGCATGGACATATATAACATCACTATGGTAAATAACATCCCAATAAGCCTCTATTAAAGGATAGGATTTTTCCCCTCTAGGCAGTTGGCCACCCTAGAATGAGGTTACTTTATTCTGAGGAGGTGGAGTGAGCTATGCCACTGAGGAGGTGGAGTGAGCTATGCCATGTCTATGATAAGGGGCACCGCTCCCTCAGTTCTGATTTTGCTGCTGCAAAGAAAGGATCTCCACTACTGTTCTCTGTTTATTCCTCACCTCATTCATGAGGCTGAGGAGACATATTTCTATCAAAACTTTTATATGCAGTTACAGGTAAATGCAACCTTGGTTTATCGCTGTGCCAATTTCCCCATCTTAGTGAATTATTATTAGAGAAGAACTCTGAAAAACGTAATCCTTCACTTGGAGTCTAAGAGAGTACTACCCAGACTATCACCTCAGCACTCTGAACAACACCTTATTTTTTGCAGGTTTGCATATTCTCTCACCATTCTTGTGTAGATACATAATAGTAAAGTAAGGAAACTGACATAAAGGACAGGCTGATCATGGTAACATCATAGGGGTGTGTACAACAAGACTGATTATTGTGCATTAATATTCCAAACAAAGGGCAAATTTTGATATGTCCCTAACAGAAACAAGTTTGGCATCACTTAATAGGTCATACAGACTAAGAACTCCAACGGGTTTAAAAAATGACGTTAATCGTAACCTTTGTATCTTAATGACTGCTTCAGACTTCTATGGAACTTACTGCAAAGACCTGATGTTGGCTCTGCTTTCTTTCATTAACTCCAGAGTTAATTAGAACAGGCTGGCACTTTCATAACTTATGTAAAAGGCATGTGGTTAATTATAACAATAAACATGCTGCAAAGCACTTCATCTTTATTATATAAGCTATGTTACATCACCTTGATGATAGCTTGGTTTAGATGGGATTTTACATGGTGAATAGAAACAATGATCAGAATTGCCCTCATTACAGTGAGCCTCAAGTATAAAAATAGCAATAGCTGACAAAGTCGTTATTGTACAATAGAAATGTTATCGCTGTGTAAAATCCCGATCCACAAACCATTTACACAGAATTCCTGGATCTGAGCCAGCCACGTCTTATTAATTTCAATAGGGTTCCAGTGCAAGCAGTTCTGCTTAGCTAGTTTGTGGGTCAGGCCAGTGTCTTTTTCTGCAAACCATGCACAAGCTTTAAAAAAAATCAAATGTCACATCTGCTTTGTGAGATCTTTGTGCTGAAGTTGTCAGCTCTTACAATAACTGGCCTGATATTCAGATTTATACTTTGGGTTAGTTATAAACATATCTGGATGTGGTGTTGAGAATCTGGAGAAGCTAGCCGAATTTAAACAGCTTTAGTTCAGCTTTTATAGTGGAGAAACTTCAATTTGGTTGCTTTGCTTCATTTTGTTTTGTATTTTTATTGCTAGGAAGAAGGCGAGATTATGCAACTCTGTTTTCAGAAAAGGACAGTGAATCATCACCATCTCATTTTTGTTGTTTCACTTATATAACTCTTTCCCAGTGGAAATAACAGAAAATTAACTTTTTGAGTATGTGAAAGAACGTGCAAATAATACTAATCAGGACACATTTTTGCTTATAAAACAAATCCATTGCAAATACACTGTTGATTTCTATGGATTTTGTTTAGTGAAGCTGCATTTTGCATACTCATTCTGGGTCATATTTATTTAGGATTCATTCATGCCAGAGATCCCACACCATAGTATGTTCTTTTGATCATCAAGCCTGGGACATGGCTGTTTGTTTATACACTACATAGGCTTGGGGTCCCTATTGTTTGGCTTATCTTGATGAAGAGATGAAAAGGGCAAACTCTATGTTAGGGATTTTTAAGAAAGGGACTGAAAATAAAATGGCCAGTATTGTAATGCCCCTGTATAGATCTATGGTGCAGCTCCATTTGGAATAATGTGTACATTTCTGGTCATCATATCTCAAAAAGGACATTGCAGAGCTGGAAAAAGTACAGAGGAGGGCAACCAAGATGATTAGGGGGTTGGAGCACTTTCCCTATGCTGTTAGCCGCCTAGAGCCGGTTCGCTGGCTAGGCGGGATATAAATCGAAATAAATAAATACATAAATAAATAATAAATAAATAAATAAATAAATAAGACTGAGGAGTCTGGGACTTTTCAGTTTAAAAAAGAGATTACTAAAGTGGGGACATGATAGAGGTTTATAAAATTATGCATGGGGTAGAGAAAGCTGACAAAGAGAAATTTTTCTTCTTCTCCTGAAATACTAGAACTCAAGGGCATCCAATGAAGCTGATAGGCAGTAAATTAAGGCTGGACAAAAGGAAATGCTACCTTACACAGAGAGTGATTAAAATGTGGGATTTGCTGCCAGAGGATGTAGTGATGGCCACAGGAGTAAACAGCTTAAAAGGAGGATTAGATAGATTCATGGAGGATAGGTCTATCAATGGCTACTAGCCATGGTGACTGAGGAGAACCTCCGCATTCAAAGGCACTAAGTCTCTGAATCCCAGAGCCAAGAGGCAACATCAGGGGAAGGCCTCAGCCTCTATGCTGTGTTGTTGGTTGTCCAGGGGAACTGGTTGGCCACTGTGTGAGACAGGATGCTGGACTAGATGGGCTAGTGGTCTGATCCAGCAGGCATTTTCTTATGTTCTTATGGTGTAATTGTTCAAACCATGTTGATATTGGTATTTGTTTATTTACTTCATTTATGCTACACTATATGGGCCATTTGCAGTCCCTGGGGCTGTTATTCAACCCTGCCTGACCCTTGTATGCATGTCAATAGGTTCAAAATGATAAGGACATTCGTTAAGACATTTGTTGACAGGAGGTCCTCTCTGTTTGCATAATTTCTCAGAACCTTATCTAGTTTGAAGATGGTCTTAATATAGGTCAGATAATACTACAGATAAACTGGAAAACTGGTTTCTGGGCTTTCTTCAAGAGGTGTTACTTAACTGCATTGGAGCACAGCTCTGTTAAGTTATGCAGGCGGGAGCAACATACCTGACCTCTCCACAGAGTTCCCAGACCTCTTGCATCTGAATGGAAAGTCGGTCTGCCACAGCTCCTCACTTACTCAAAAATGTTTGGTTCAACAGCCAAGGCAAAACTTGTACAGGCTTTACATTTAGGCAAACTGAAGATCAAACACATCTCAGAAGTTTTGTTGTCTTCATTTGCTTTCAGAGCTGTATGTGACCAAATGAACCCTGAATATTCAGTTGTCTGGACTTCACTGAAATGCACGCATGGACATAAAAAAGTGCTGAAGAATGTTCAAGGCATTTGAACAGGGGAGCAGAGAATGGGCCTGAAATCAGACCTCTGTTGGAAGTTCTCTGAACGCGGGTGTCTTACAACCATTACAACAGGAGGAGTGAACATCTATGTCCTGTTTTAGGCATAAAGTATTGCAGAAGTTCAAGTGCCAAAATTCTTGGCTTATGTTCTAGTTTTAGCTGAGTTCCTTCTTGGCATATGAAATAAAAACAAATATCTATTATGTTAACTCCAAGAACGCAGGATGACTTTGCAGCTAATGGAAGATATTCCATGCAAAGTTTACAAAACGTTATGGAACACTCTAATGACCTATCATCAAATTTGGTATTATGAACACCAGGTCTTCTTTATTTGTTACCCTAACATTAAATTTATTTCACAGCCCTCTTTCATCCTGTATTATTTTATTACCAAGGCTATGAGAATTCAACCATATTCCCCATAGTGCAGAACTTGATGAACTTCCATAGAGTTTTGATATCCAAGAATACATAATTCATTTTTTTAAATAATCCCAAACAATATTTCTAGCTCTCATGGTTGCTAAGAAAGAAAAGAAAGAAAAGAAAGTGGTTAAGTGCACAGACTCTAATCTGGGAGAACCGGGCTTGATTCCCCACTCCTCCACTTACACCTGCTGGATGACCTTGGGCAAGCTGTAGTTCTGGCACAGCTGTTCTTGAAAAAGAGCAGCTTCTGTCAGAGCTCTCTCAGCTCCACCTACCTCACAGGGGGTCTGTTGTGGGGAGGGGAAGGGAAAGGAGTTTGTGAGCCGCTTTAAGACTCCCTTGGGTAGTGATGGGCGGGGTATAATTCCAATCTCCTCCTCCTCTAATGAGAAAAGATTTGCTATAAATAAGCAGAACAGTCATAGAAGGGAATAATTTATTTTATTATTTCATTTGTAACCTGCTTTTCTCACTGAGGCATAAGGAGGATTATAAAATATAAAAAACAATTCAGTCAGACAGTATAAGATATCCAATAAACAATACAATAAAACTAGAATTACAGAATAAGAAAACAATGCAGCAGTTGGATTACAAAGATAGAAGACAGTGCAGTAAAAACAAGATGAAGCATATACTAAAGACTACAATCCAATTTTTAAATTTATTTATTTATTATTCATTTATTTATTACACTTTTTATTTATTACACTTTTACCCTGCCCTCCCCACAAGCGGGCTCAGGGCGGCTTACAATGTGGCACACAGTGCCAAGTCAAAATAAAACCATTAAAACCAATTTAAAACAACACAATAATAATATAACATATTTACAATACAAATTTGCTGTTTAAAGTGCTCGCAGTGATGGTACACAGCAGAAATCAACAAAAGTCCTGATGGCGTCCTGCAAGTTCCCTGTATGGCATAGTATGGCTGTGTTCGGGCCAGCCCTCATCTCTAATGTCACTAGAGATGGTCGGGGGTAAATGGTGGCAACTCCTAATCAAAGGCTTGGTGGAAGAGGCCCTGCGGAACTGCACAAGATCCCGCAGGGCCCTGATCTCCTCCGGGAGTTCATTCCACCAGAGAGGAGCCGCCACCGAAAAGGCCCTGGCTCTGGTTCCAGCTAGCCTGGCCTCCCTGGGGCCCGGGACCCGAAGTCGGTGTTGCGACCCCGACTGAAGTGCTCACTGGGGTATGTGTGGGGAAAGGCGGTCCCTCAGGTATGTTGGACCCTGGCCATATAGGGCTTTAAAGGTAATATTAAAAACACCCTCCTGGACTGTTCCATTATATTGCAATTCTAACCCCTTTGTAAGAATGCCTTCCTGAACATAACACATTCTGTGGAACGATCTAAAGGTGTGGGATCCTTCCTGACCTCCTCAGGCAGACTGTACCACATTGGACATCACAACAAAAGGATACACATGAAATTAAACTCATTAAATGTAGCTGTTGAGATGCAGGCAGAAGGGTTATATGGGAATACATGCATCCTGGTATTCATGCATCCCAGCATTTTCATAGGAGGAGAAGCTTAACCCATTGTATTGAATATATCATGTTACTAACTCTGTGTCAAAGCATGGATACATCAGTGTCATGACCAGATACTGAAAATTGTTAAACTACCATGTTAAAAAGCAAATGCTCTTAATATTTCCCATTTATAGCTTTAGTTTCCTAGGACCTGCATTAAAAAAAAAAAACCTATTTCCAACTGCCTTTGGAATATCATTAACAAAAAAATACTAGTGTAGGAAATTTGAAAAAAAAATTATTTAAAAGTCAGACACAGTAGTAATTAAGCTAGGATCATTAACGGCATATTGTTAATCTTAGTGGAAATGAACACTGGTTTTCTCCAGGCTGTCAATCATTTTATTCAATTGTCTCTTTATGTTATGCAAATGTGATACACATTAGTCAAGCCTAAGTGCTTGAAGACTCATTTTGCCAAATGCCTCCGGAGAAAGAGACACACATTAAGGGGTTTGCACTATTGTTAATTTAGATTAATCCTACAAAGGCAGCACAGCCACAGAAGGTGACCATGGGACTCTCACTGCACTCTGTTTTGTTGCTGTTGTTTTAAATAAAGTTATTGATTGGCCATTTACTGAAGGCCAGTCGTTGGCTCTTCTGAGTCAGGCAACATAATCAAGAGAGTAAGGAGTTATGTAGGGATATAGTTTACTTGTTTATTTGAAAGTGGATACGGCATCTCTATGGCCCAGCACAGCATGTGAGACGGTTTATGGCACGTTAACATACACACACAGTTGGTTCTTAGTCCAAGAAATTTAAACAACATCAACATGGCTGGGGCCCAGTTTGCTCCCATCCTATGATGGCACAGGAATGGACAATGGACATATCTTGTGCTGGTCTGCATTGCTGCTGGACCCGTCTGAGGGATGCTCTTGAGGTGTCTATGTGCTGCCGGGCCTGCCTGGTTCCTGGCTAGAGTTACTAGCTCTCCCCTGGCCACTGGCAGGGAGGTGGGGGTTAAGGGTTGCCAGTTCCAGGCTGAGGTACTCCTGAATATTTGGTAGTGGAGTCTGAGGAGGAGAGGGACCTCAGTAAGTTAGAATGCCATAGAGTCCACCCTCCAAAGCATTCATTTTCTCCAGAGGAACTGATCTCTGTAATCTGGAGATGAGCTGTAATTCTGGAGGGTCCCCAGGTAACAGCTGGAGCCTGGAATCCCTATTCCTGGCTGGTGGTAAGAGCAGGGAGGAAGCCCATTGCCTCTTGGACCTGCACAAGGACAGACTGGGTCTCAGTTGAGACCCTGAGGTGCTGGCAGTAATTCTGGTGGTCTCACCTGACTCCTAGCCAGTGGCTATGCACCTAGTGCATGCTAAGGGATCCGCACCACTGCAGTAGCACAAGATGACAGAACACTGTGAACTGGTGTGTGTGTGTGTGTGTATGTGTAAACCATATAAAATTATTAAATAATGGTAATAACAGTAAAAACTGTGATAACACAGAAGTAAAACCCAAAGCATTAGAAACTACGGTTCTGTGGAGGCAGAGAATTAAACATCAAAGGCCAGGATAAACAGGACAAACTTAGCCTGATGCCTAAAGGATGACAAAGATGGTGCCAGCTCAACACACTACAGGATGGAGCACCTGGGATAGGGATAGGGCTGCCAAGCCTCCCGCTGTGGTGGGAAGTCTCTCACCAGCAGCATTTTTTTGCCTGCCACCACTCTGGGTGACAATGGGACAAAAATTAAGAAAAGTAAACAAACAGGGATGTCAGTAGTGTCACTACATCACTTCTGGGTGATGCAGGCCAGCTCACCAAAAGTGATGCAGGATCGCTCTAGGAATCACCAGAAATCTATGGGTTTACCTGGAAATTATGTAGTGACATCCCTGACATTGAACCCTGCCATATCCTTGCCCCAACATTCCTGCCAGTTGCCAGGCTTGGCCTGGCAAGCCTAGGGAGCGATCACAAAAAAGGCCCTCCTTGTAACAGAACTAAGTTTAGGGTAAAGCAGCAGGCTCACCTATGAAAGAGGGAAGTCCTTCAGATACCTCCTGTTTTGATTGCTTAGGCCTATAGAGGTCTGTACTAGCTTTCAATGCTGCTTGAAAACAAAATGGTTGCAAAAATACATGGAATTGTGTGCTAACAATGCTTCAAGAGAAAGAAGTCCATAACTTGTGTTTTATTCTCTTTTTTATGTCATACTGCTTTTGGTTTTGCCATAAACAGTAAGTTTTTCTTTAAATCATCATAGGGTCACCTAATCTACCTTGGGAAATTCCTGAAGATATGGGGACAGTGCCTATGGAGGGCACAGTTTGGGGAGTGGAAGCAGCCATAGGGTCCGTTCTCCAAAGCTGCTGTTTTCTCCAGTGAACTGATTTCTGCAGCTTGGTGATCAGCTGTAATTCCAGGAGATGTCCAGGATCCTCCAGTGGTCAGTAACCCTGGCCAAGGGGTCTAGAATCTGATGTTTTCACCACTGCAGTATCTAGAGAGCCAGTGTGGTATAGTGGTTGGACCAGGAAGAGCCAGGTTCAAATCCCTGCTTGTGCCATGGAAGCTTGCCGGGTGATCTTGGACCTGTTACAGTGTCTCAGCCTAACCTAACTCACAGGGTTGTTGAGGATAAAATGGAGGAGAGGAGAATGATGCAAACTGCCTAGGTCCCCACTGGGGAGGCAAGTGGGGTATAAATGAATTAAATAAGTAAGTAATAAATAGGAACCTTGAGTAGTTTAGGCTAATGGTGGTGGTATTTATATACATTGGAAGGACAACTTAAATGTTGACTACGCTTTTTAAAAAAATAGGTGTACCAGCTGTGTATACTTACTATAAAAATGTCTTTTATTAGATGTGTAAATATCCTTTCCACAAAGGGTACTGGGGGAGGCTATTCATTGTAATTAAACTATAGAGACCATCATTAGTAATAACAAAACACACAATATGCAAAATATTAAAATGCAAACTCTACTTAAAATATTGTAAATCCCTATGGCCTTGTCAAATAAAAAGGTCTTAGATTTTTTTTAAAAAAATCATTCCAAAAACTACAGGTGGATGGTCAGGGATCCAGAGGCCATCACAATCAGATTTTTTAAAAGATATAGCAAAATTATTTAGGAAAACGCAAGGATCACACAGCCATAAATCTGCAAAGAAGTAAGGTACATATCCAGAGAACCCAGTAGGAGCCAGTTTCTTAGTATTGTGAATGTTTGTAAATATGCTGTTTTTTAATTGTATTTTTTATTTTAAAACTTTATGAGAATATGCTGTTTTTGAGTGCCCAGCAAGAGTAAGACCATCCATTCCCACCTATTCTCTATATTTGATTGGCCACCAACTGTAGAGGCTGTCTTACTTTAATAGACGCTAAGCAAATCGTAAGCATCTATGACAGATACTACTGCCAGGGTTCGTGGTAAGTCCTTCTCCCCATCTTCCAACACCTTCAGTTATTTTGGGTGAAAAGTCCAATATTGGAGCTGGAGGGCACATAAGCAGGTGGTGGTACCTGGTGCACAAGCATGATGTCAATGTGCTGACATCACTTTTGGTAAAAAACAAACAAACCCAGAAGTTACATTATGGGGCAATCCTGGATTGTGGACTGTGGTAAAACCAAATCCTAGAGCATTCATGACATCACTTCCATTTTTAACTGGAACTGACATCATCATGCTGGTGTAGGTCCCCGGGGGAGGGCAGGGGTTTGCCTATTCAATGGGCCCTGATCTGGTCGGTGGGGGAACTCCACCCCCAAAGTGCCCAGATTGGGCCGATGTGCTGAGCATGATGATGTCACTGGGGGGGGGGGTTCTAGCATTCGGTCTGAAAACTCTATGGCATCACTGGTGATGTGTCTAGTGTGATGATGTCACTTCCAGGTCCCAGACTGGTAGCTTCTCTCCCCCCCACCCCAATTGGTAAGAGACCTGGCAACCCTATGCTGGTGTGATGATGTTGCACCCCAGTACTTCCCCATTTCCTCCTGCCAGAGTATCAGGTGCTGGCAGACAATGCAAAAAGGTCCTTGGAAGTCTCTTTATGTTGGCCACAGTCATATTCCTCCTCCCATGAAAAAATGTGGTCCTCAAATTTAACTACAGCAGGACAGGATTTAAATTTTCCTATAAGCCAATAAAAGGCAGTCCATCATAAGCCTGCACACCATGTGACTTTGTCCAAGCATTATTAACTTTAGTGAAAGAAAGAAGGTGGAGGACATCTGCCAACTCTAGATATGACATGTTGTGCCAATTTAACACCATGTGTTTGTCAACACTGTAACCAAAGCAAGAGTAAACTGTGAATGGCAACTTCTGCTTTTCTGTTAAATGTTGTTCACTTGACTGGGCTTCATCCTCCATTCACCATCTTGTCCCCCCCCCCCTTCTTCAGTAGCACATTATGCTGTCTGACACATGACTTTCCTAGGCCTTATGTCTCTTTGGTTGTGATCATGAATAACTACAGATCTTGAGTGGGACAGATCCAAATTCAGTAAGTCCTATTGGACACAGAAACACAATTAATCCATTCTTAAGGCTAATCATTAACCAAGGATGCAAGACATAAACTCTAGGATAAGGGTAGTTATTATTAGCACATGAGACATACATACAGAAGCTACTCTTACAATCTCCATTAATATACATAGGTAGGATTTAATTTTATAAGATAAGCTTTATATTTTCTTAAATCACCTGCATTACATTTTAAGCCCCCACAGAATTAGGAGACAGCCCTTGTTCTTTCCCCTCCAACTTCTGGCACTCACGGCAATCTCAGCAACTGGCCTGCTGACTCCCCCAGCCAATGACTCTACAAGTGTCTCCCCGTCCCCTCACTTTTGCCTCTCAAAAAGGCTCTGTGAGCCTCCTTCAGCCTCCTGCAACTTGACACCTGTTTCACTTTAAAAGAGCCTCCTATAAATAGATAAGGGAACACAAACCTCTCTGGCATTGCATAGTAGTCTAGAAAATGTGACCGCCAACCCCGGGGGGTGGGGGGGTAGAAGAGAAGAGGCAAAAGAGACACTATCTTCCCTAAAAACCTGGCAAGCTCTAAGTTCATTGCTTTTAATTTAAACGCTCATTTCTTATTCTATTTTCAGATCCTCTCTGGGATTTTAGGAATGTTGCTACGTGCGGGTTCTAAAGCCCTAAGTACAAGATGGTCATGGATGGCTGGGAAGAGGCATGTTCTAGTGGAAACAAATCACTTGTCAGCAAGCAGCCTTCAGACTTTTGAACAAAAGCTCAGAGGGCTCAGTGGTGGGCGGGGGAGAGACTCATTTGTTGGCCTAAAATGGCTGAATACATGGTTACTGAATGCCACATAAACTGTAATTCAGTAAAGGTGAAATTTTGTGATGTCTGTCAGTGCATTGGTACAATAGTATTGTGAGCTTCAAAGCTCAGCTTGGCTGCCTGAAGCAAGTTCAAGGCTTGATCCAAGCCAGAGTTTTCCAGATATGTGGTAGAAATTTCCTAATAATGAACTCCTTTTCCTCAAATAAAGATGCAGTCCTAAGCACAGTTGTACCTTCTAAAACCCACTGAAATCCAAGGGGATCAAAAGGGTGCAACTCCGTTTAGGATTGCACCGTGACTTTTTAAATGTTCATTTCTTCCCAGCACAACTTGCATTAGCCTTGTTCCTTGGAGGCCCAGTAGTAGATCTGAAGAAGGAATAATAAAATGAGTGCCAGTCCTGTATGTGCTGAGCACCTTTTCCTCACAACCTCTGGGTGTGGGAGATGTTTATATGTAGGTCAGAGGGTGTGAGGTCCAGACAGATCCAAGCGTCCCATGCAACCTCTTGGGTCTTGAAATAAAGAGCTGAGCATGCATAATCAATGCACTGATAGTATCACTTCATGTGAATTTTGTCCAGCATTTTCTTGACTTCAGCAAAGCAGTGCTGCCAACTTTGTGGGAAAAGAGGGTGTGTCTCCCTGTGTGTACACACATCTCTCTATGTAAACTGGCAAATTTGTAATGGTGAAATCCAAGTGTCTCACTGCACTTGACAACTTGTTTTCCCACAAAACCAGCAAACTCAGGCTTTATATCTTCCCAGAACCACAAAGCCTGAAGGTCTGCCTTCTATTCTGAAAGTAGCAGCATAAAAATCCATAAAAATCCAGTCTTTCAAACCTACCAGCCCTGATTCCATTAACATCAGTAAAATGACCCTAGAATGCCATAAAACTGAACAGTTTTTACGGCAGGGCTATTTTTGGGCAGGAACGCACAGGAACGGAGTTCCGGCTGGCTCTTGAGATGGCCACACCCAGCAGGAACTCATTAGCATAATAGGCCACACCCAACAGTAGAAACTGATTAGGATTGGCTACATTAGGGGTATGTGGCCTAACATGCAAATTAATTCCTGCTACAAAAAAAGCCCTGGGTTTTGACAACAAACAAGGTAAACAGAATAAGAAGCAAAAGGCGGGTGTGGCTGGATGACCACTCTTCTGGTAACATGGGGGTGGGGCCTAATATGCTAATAAGCTGTGCTGTTGGTGGTGTGGCCTAATATGCTAATGAGTTTCTGCTTTTGGGTGTGGCCTATTATGCTAACGAGTTCCTGCTGGGCTTTTTCTACAAAAAAAGCTATGCTTTACGGACATTAACATCAGCATCACTTTGCCACTGAGTTATGCTACGAATGAGGGGATCATTGGATAGACAAAAAATGTGGAAGGTGAATGATCATACTAGTGCAATATCCAGAAACATGTAGATTCCCCTGCAGGTGTTAAACATCAGATGCCTTACACTCCTGCATGGAAAACAAATATCCAAGATTATGATTTGGATCCAAAGATGTCTTCCACAAGCAGATGAGCACTTCTACTCATTTTGCTGATTCTCCCCAGTTGGACCACCTATATTTAGGGGGAGAGGCTGTTGCTCATGGAGAAGGCCTTAGGTTCAGACCCTGGCAGTTAAAAGCATCAGACAGTAGGTGATGTGAAAGACTACCACCTGAGATCCTGGAGAGCCCCTGCCAGTATGAGAAGACAACACTGACCTTGATAGACCAAAGATCTGACTGATAAGCCAGTTTCATGTGTCCATGGGTACTGATGTCACACTTCACAATGTTCCTGACAGCCTGGTGATCGCGGGAGTAGCAGTATGGGGATTACAATAGGCTATAGCAGGAAGGGAAATGCAGAAAAGAACCATTTTGTAAGCAAAGCAAAGCAAAGTCAGGCATATAGTCCTTTGGATCCAGCCTTATGATTACCACATTGTAATGATGATTTGGTGTGGAATAGATAATACTTTTTTGCTACATTTATGTACAGCTTTAGGAATATATTTATTGCAGCCATCTACTGGCAGAATGTCACACTGCTGGCAAAGTGGAAAATGCCAGTTTAAGGCAACATTTCCTATTTCACATACTAGGAGGATTTATTAAAATGTCTATGTGAAGCTAACATATTTGTGTTTATGGCTGTGATTAAGCTACTACACTGCTTTGGCTTGTGCTGGCTGGCTCTGCCCACTCTGACCTCAAGTGGTAGAGAGAGTATAGGGAGTCCATCCTGGAAACAGAAAAGTCAAACTGGAAAGGGTTTTCCTTTTTGATATAAATGGCTTCTTGATCTACATAAGCCTGTTCTGTAGTACAAAAATCTGGCTCCCCAAGAAATTTTTTTTTGGGGGGACCCAGTTAAATAAGCTTCTGTCATACTGGGATATTCATCAATCTTTGTTCAACTCCTGAATCACTGTTACTGGCTAATGTCACTACTGAGCTGACAGTGTCTGTTATGATTTGAGTAATGCTTTCCTGGTATCTTTACTAAAATCTCTCAAGAGAAAAGGAAAGATTCCTGGAGCACTGCTGAGGGCAGACCACAGGAGCTACCATTGGATAGTCACCCCAGTCTTCTACCATCCACTCGGAGCTGCACATTTTATCATTTGCCCTTCACTACAAACTGTGCTTCCATCTCTCTCAACATTGTGCTGGGGGTGGGGTGGGAGAGTGATCCAAGATGGCGACTGACTGAAAGCACATATATTATTATGTTCTTTTGTGTTTCTCCATATCAAGGGCTTAAACTTCCCAGCAGGGTTGATATCAACCCTAGCCCCCTTCTTTGTTTATTAAGAAGGTCTCCAGCATCCAGTGCGTGGGAAGAATAGAGAATTTTATGTCTTCTGTTCCTGAAAACGCGGATAACATTGTGCTAACTTTGTTCCTGCCTCCCTACACAAAGGGTTGAGACTGTGATGTGCAAGGTCACCACTAAACCATGAAACTTAAATAAGGGGGAGTCTTAATATTGTGAATCTGGAGAATATTATAGCATCTGATACTGTTGCATCTTCTTCTGTTTTAATTTTAAAAAATGTTTTGCATTAGCAAAGTGTTTGAGTGGGAAGCAACACTGAAATTTTAAAATGAGGCGCCAAGTATCCTGAGTGATGGCTTAGAGCAAAAGGTACTCCAAACACTTGAACCCTAGTCTTGAACACAAGGGTTACACACTTATGTCATCTCTTGTTGATGTGGTGAAAAAGTAACTGCTCTGCACAGAAGAGTTGTATCCCAACATTCTGTTCTGAAATGAGGCCCCAAGGCCTGCATAGTTTAGGCAGTAGAATAGCAAACATTTCATCTACAGACCCTGATTCAATTTCTTCTCCAGATGTTCTCTCTCTTGCTTAGTGTATTTGGTGTGTGTATCAGTGATTATGCCCCATTTCCTATTAGACAGAAGAGTGAAGGGGCTTTTCTTTTCATCTTGGCGGTGTCTGTGGCAGGGTGGGAAGAGTGCCTACAAATGGCAACAGTGGCTCAGTGTCCTCCTCAGCTAGGGATGATTCTAGTCTCCTGATGAAACCATCATTTACTTGAGCAGAGCATGACGACTGCACACACCCACAGAAGTATAAATGCCCCATCAGCTTTAATTTTTTTTAAAAAACCCTTTAAAATGACAGCCTTCCAGAGAAACAGTTCATGCTGTGTGCTATCTAGGTTCAATTTTAAAGGAAGCAAACAAACAGAAACCCAGAATGCTAAAGTGCTAATTGGTGTGCACCATCTTCAAAGTGCACAGGCTAGCTCTGAAACAGTCGCTCTCCCCCCCCCCCCCCCCCCCCCGTTAGTACTAGCTCCCTACAGAAATCAAGACTAGTCAGATCCTCCATATCAGTCATATCTGTCTCTGGACTGGCAAGTTCCTGCACACAATTTCCATAAAAATTCACTATCCTAACATTTTCCCCCATGATCAGAATTGTACATTTGATCCTTATATACATCTGATTGTTGCACTTTGAACCATTTTTAGAGGATCAATCCAGTATCTCATAATTCAATGGAAAAGATTTAAGGAAGATGAGCCTGTATCACATGGTGTCAACACTAGAGCATCTCAAATTGCAGCCATTCCTCACTCTGATCATGAGGCCATCATCCAGAATGAAGGCACGTAGTGAGTAAGTTAGAAGGAAGCAACATGGGCTACTTTGAATTCTGTCCAAAATGTCAGGCAGATTTACCTTGGCTAACCCCAAATGCCTTAATCAGTTGGCATGATCAGTAATATCTTTTTACAGTACAGTTTAGCATATTTTCAAATGGTTTTGTGAACTGCCTTTTTTCTCATCTGTTCAGGCCTTCCTTCTTTGGAACTCATCTAATCTTACCTGCATTTCTTTTTTCCTCACTGCCATTCAATTCACACTTGCTTGAGCTTCTAATATCTACCCTGTGGATGCAGCATTTCCAACTATCCCCAAGGCAATTTTTGTACCTTAGCTTCTTGTAGGGGGTCTCCTAATGACTAGGCTCTGTCCCTGTTGCACCATTGCTTAATAACTTTCCATGCCAAAATTCAGGATTAAGGCAGGTCAATTGATAATTGAGTGGCACACGGCAACGTGGTGCCTAAAGGGAGAAAGATCCTTTTATAATCAGAGGGTTCTATAGGGAGCAATGAAGAATAATTTGAACAAGTTAACAACTAGCCAGTTTTCTAAGTACTGAGGGGGATGACTGATTGAGGCCAGAGAAGCTTGGCTTGACTGATACAAAAGCATTAAAGAAACCTTTTTCTTAGGTCCCTTTAGTGTTTAAATTCAAAATAATTCATTAAAGATAGCCTCAGGTAATGACCCAAGTTTCAAAGAAATAACTTCACCATAGGCTGCTGTTTGTAGAATCCTTTTATGCACCATCATTTTGTATAGTGACACGATGTGCAGCCTGATAAACAATTCTTCCTTTACAAAACTTGAAACAGACCAGTGTTTCTGTCATGCATTTCAGTATAGCCAGGATTGCTTGTATCCCTTCTGTCTGCTACGGAAAGAACTGGGAGAAATAAATGACACAACCTGTTCTAGTACTTGTTTTCCCAAGCCGGACAATAAATGTGGATTGCTAGATAAAATGTGTTCACAGTATGAATTTGTAACCAACCATTCACACATTTACCTGGGTCTTCTGAAAGAACCTACGGAATAAATGATACCTTTTCAAATGACACATACGAGAAGCTTGCTGCCAGGGAGGGCAATTACATCATAGCCAGGGCTCCGTTGGGGCCGGAGCGCGCCGGAGCGCCGCTCTGGGAGAGAAGGGGCCGGGGGCGGGCCTCCCCCGTTCACCCCCCCCCTCCCCCAATCACCGTCCCCGGGGCCGCGGCTGGCCGCCGGCCCCGGCGAAGAGCCCCCTCCCACCGCCAGTCACCAGCCCTGGGGCCGCGGCTGGCCACTGGCCCTGCTGGAGAGCCCCCTCCCTCGCCCCGTCGCCTTCCCTCGCCCCGCCGCCTTCCCTCGTCCCTCGCCCCGTCGCCTTCCCTCGCCCCGTCCCTCGCCCCGTCTCCTTCCCTCGCCCCGTCCCTCGCCCCCTCCCTTGCCCAGTCGCCTTCCCTCGTCCCTCGCCCCGTCGCCTTCTCTCGCCCCCTCCCTCGCCCCGTCCCTCGCCCAGTCGCCTTCCCTCGCCCCGTCCCTCGCCTCGCCCCGTCGCCTTCCCTCGTCCCTCGCCCCGTTGCCTTCTCTCGCCCCTCCCTCGCCCCGTCCCTCGCCCCGTTGCCTTCCCTCGCCCCGTCGCCTTTCCTCGTCCCTCGCCCCGTCGCCTTCTCTCACCCCCTCCCTTGCCCCATCCCTCGCCCCGTCGCCTTCCCTCGCCCCCTCCCTCGCCCAGTTGCCTTCCCTCGCCCTGTCGTCTTCCCTCGTCCCTCGCCCCGTCGCCTTCTCTCGCCCCCTCCCTTGCTCCGTCCCTCGCCCCATCGCCTTCTCTCGCCCTGTCCCTCGCCCAGTCCCTCGCCCCCTCCCTCGCCCAGTCGCCTTCCCTTGCCCCGTCGCCTTCCCTCGTCCCTCGCCCCGTCGCCTTCTCTCGCCCCCTCCCTCGCCCTGTCCCTCGCCCCGTCGCCTTCCCTCGCCCCGTCGCCTTCCCTCGTCCCTCGCCCCGTCGCCTTCTCTCGCCCCGTCCCTCGCCCCGTCCCTCGCCCAGTCGCCTTCCCTCGCCCCCTCCCTCGCCCAGTCGCCTTCCCTCACCCCGTCGCCTTCCCTCGTCCCTCGCCCCATCGCCTTCTCTCGCCCCCTCCCTCGCCCCGTCCCTTGCCCAGTCCCTTGCCCCCTCCCTCGCCCAGTCACCTTCCCTCGCCCCCTCCCTCGCCCCCTCCCTCGCCCCGTCGCCTTCCCTCTTCCCTCGCCCCGTCGCCTTCTCTCGCCCCGTCCCTCGCCCCGTCGCCTTCCCTCGTCCCTCGCCCCGTCGCCTTCCCTCGCCCCCTCCCTCGCCCCCTCCCTCGCCCGTCGCCTTCCCTCGCCCCGTCCCTCGCCCAGTCGCCTTCCCGGGGCCGCGGCTGGCTGTCGGCCCCACTGGAGAGCCCCCTCTCTCGCCCAGTCGCCTTCCCTAGCCCCCTCCCTCGCCCCGTCCCTCGCCCAGTCGCCTTTCCTCGCCCCGTCCCTCGCCCAGTCACCTTACCGGGGCCGCGGCTGGCCGCCGGTCCCGCTGGAGAGCCCCCTCCCTCACCCAGTCGCCGTCCCTCGCCCCCTCGCCCAGTCGCCTTCCCTCGCCCTGTCTCTCGCCCCCTCCCTCGCCCAGTTGCCTTCCCTCGCCCCCTCCCTCGCCCAGTTGCCTTCCCGGGCCGCGGCTGGCCACTGGCCCCGCTGGAGAGCCCCCTTCCTCGCCCAGTCACCTTACCCGGGGCCGCGGCTGGCTGCCGGCCCAGGGAAGAACCCCCCCCCCCACTCAACAGTTTCCCGGGCCCAAGGGAGGGAGAAGCCGGGCCTGAGTGGCTTAACGCCACTCAGGCCCAAGCAAGGGGAGGGGGGAAACGCCAGCTCTAGTGGGGGGAGAAGCGCCCCTCCCTCCCTCCCTTCCTTCCCTCTCTCCCCCACCTACCTACCTACCTACCTGTTCCTTCCTTTCCCCCTTCCTTCCCCTCTCCCTTCCTCCCTCCCTCTCCCCTTCCTTCCTTCCTTTCTTCTCTCTTTCTCCCCCAACTACCTACCTACCTTTCTGTTCCTTTCTTTCTTTCCCCCTTTCTTCTTCCCTCCTTCCTTCCTTTCTTTCTTCCCCCTCCTTCCCTCCCTCCCTTTCTTTCCTTCCTTTCTTCCTTCCTTCTTTCTTTCTTTTTTTCTTCTCTCTCCCCCCACCTACCTACCTACCTTCCTGTTCCTTCCTTTTCCCCTTCCTTCCCCTCTCCCTTCCTCCCTCCTTCCTTCCTTCCTTTCTTCTCTCTCTCTGCCCCCACCTACCTACCTACCTTCCTGTTCCTTCCTTCCTCCCTTCCTCCCCCCTTCCTTCCTTCTCTTCTCTCCCCCAACTACCTACCTACCTTACTGTTCCTTTCTTCCTTCCTTCCCCCCTTCCTTCCTCCCTCCTTCCTTCCTTTCTTCCTTCCCCCCTCCCTTCCTTTCTTTCTCTTTCTTTCTTTCTTTCTTTCTTTCTTTCTTTCTTTCTTTCTCTTTCTTTCTTTCTCTCTCTTTCTCTTTCTTTCTCTTTCTTTCTTTCTTTCTTTCTTTTTTTCTTTCTTTCTTCTCTTTCTCTCCCCCACCTACCTACCTACCTTCCTGTTCCTTTCCTTCCTTCCTTCCTTCCTTCCCCCTCCCTCCCTTCTTGCCTTCTGACACACTGCCCATGACATCAGGGATGTGTGGCCTTTTGACACTTCCGGTGACGTCAGGAGGTGTGGCATATGCAAATGAGTTATGCTAATGAGCTCCTGCACCTCTTTTTTTACGAAAGGACCCCTGATCATAGCTACCATGGGATGCTGGGTCCTTCTATGATGGAGGCAGCTATTTCTGAATGGGTTTTTCTGAAATCCTTCTTGCTCCAGTGGGGTTTAGGAAAAGTAAGACTGGATGTTTTCTTGGGGAAGACAAGCTTTGTTGAAGAATCAAATGGTTTCCAGGAAACTCATTGATTGGCATCATGCAGCCATAGATGCCACAATGGAGACCACTGGTCTAAACTGTAGGTTTAGCAGCTCTTTGCCTACTTATCTTCCTCTCCTACCTGACCATTTCCTTTTTACTAAGGGTTTGCCACCCTTCCTGTCTCTGAGCCACATGTCTCTTTACCCGAGTGCCACTTTCTCCTTGGTTTGTCCTCCTCCACTCCATACTTTCAGAACACTGCCTCCTATCTCCAGCTTCCTTCAGCCATCTCTCCTATTCAGTAGTCTCTCTAGCAGTCCACTCCCTTTCCCATAACACATCACTCTTCCTCATCTCAAGTACCATGACATTTCTTGAGAACCCCTCTCTATTTTGCCCCTTGATTCAGTTTCATAATTTGCTTGCCTTTTCCCTCAGGCTGCTTCATTCTCCATGCCTGTCACTCCTTGTGGTTAAGTTCCTGTTTGTTGAATAAATACTACATTTTTCACCGCAATTACAGAATATCAATCATGTATTTTAAAGTCAGACTCTCTTATAAAGTTTATAACAAGCCTTTTGGGTGATGTATTCTCTGTATTCTGAAAAGAGCAAGCTCATGCCGAAGCAATCATAATCTATAGCAAAAGAGCTTCCTCTTCTGTACCCACCCAATTCTGGTCTCAATTATTCCTGTTTGGTGAATGGTCTGTTATGTAATGTAATTATTGCTGGGGAAAAGCCTCCTGATTATCATCAGGAAATAACATGGACAATTTGTTTGGCTTGGTAAGCACAGTCGTTATGAAACAGCTTTTTAAAAATAATTTTGGAACCCTGCCTCTATTTCTGTTTATTTTAAGGTTTATTTGCAAGGGATAGAGTGTCTCTGTCCTGAAGCACACTCTACATGAACTCTTTGGCTTAGCAAATTAATACCTACCAATAGGGGTTATTCCTTGAAGCACAGATTTAATGTTGATGACCCCTGTGGCCATTGCCAGTATTTTCAGCATCCTAATAAACTTACTCTTGGCTTCAGAAGGTGAGATCAGGTCAGCTTGGACAGAAGTGGAATATAGAGAGCAAAGGGGTCAATTCACTCTACATGTTACATATCATGTGCCCCCAGTAGCTCTCCAGTGTCAGCACCACAGTAATAGTGTGTGTAATGCAAACACATAAGAATCTTGAGGATGCCTAGCAATGTTGTTGTCAGGTGGCCCTTGGAAAGTATTCTCTAATGGCCTTGGGTTGATTTAGCTTATTTTCAATCTCCCAAGACAGGAGTGTCGAACTCATTTCTTATGAGGGCCGAATTTGACATAAATTGGACTTTGTCGGGCCAGGCCATGTGTGTCATAAAATGCAATGCCAGGTAGCAGAGATATAAACTTTACAAAGGACACAGAAAAACACAATTTAAGATATTATAGCAGCTATTCCACTGAAGCCCCACATTAGGGGCTAATATTTCTTTGCAAAACTGAGGTTCCTTGAGTTTGTTGAACTCTACATTTTAACTGTGGTTAGTCCCAACACCCCCCCCCCCGGAAACATAAACTACAAATATAAATGGTCTGAACCTAGGACCCAAGGGAAGAACATGAAACAGCTGAGCATTGCAAGCCCCCCCCCCCCCCCCCCCCCCCGCTCAGGTCTATTCAGAATGGCAGTGGCTCTCCAGGATCTCAGGGGTTTTTTTTACAGGGTGGTTTGAGATAATAATGTTGGGTGTCCTCTTCAGTACTTGTTCTGCTGTTATTCCATTGAAGCTCCACATTAGGAGGGTGTGTGTGTTACAACTAATATTTCTCTGCAAAACTGGAGTCCCTTGAGTTTGCAGAACTCTATATTTTAACCCTGACTGGTCACAAACCTCCCCCCCCTAAACATGCCCACCTAAACTGGAAAGGTGGGGGAATTATGGGATTTTGCAAAGCCAGTTTTGTTTTGTTTTTGTTTTTGTTTAAAAAAGCACAAGGATTACAGCAGAAGGACCCTCCCCCCCCCCCCACTCCTACCTGCGACAAGGACTACGGAGGCTTGGAGTGGTGGCTGGGAAGTTTGGCAGCCCTACTCTCTGCCTCCTGCTCAGAGGCAGCCCCACCCTCTGCTCTTTATACTCCCACGGAGCTCAAGCAGAGAACAGTGAGGTTGGACAGGGGAGGGGGGAGAGAAGAGAGCCCCACTCCCTGGCCGGATTAAAGGCCTAAGTGGGTCAGAACTTGACACCTGTCCTAAGGGAGAATGGGCAAGCCCCAGATGTAGCTAATCATTATACCTGGAAACATCATTCAGGAGGCTGTTAGTTTAAAAGGTAGAAGAAAGAAGGCTTGAATAGAGTGAGTGCTGTAGAACCAGGTCCTGGGGTGAGTTTATTGCTGTTAAGGAGCTCCTAACAATAGAAGGGATGCAAGATGTGGCCTGCATGATGGTACTGTCTTTGGCTGCTTTTATTAAAACAATCTTGGTGTCTGACAGTACCTTTCCTCTTTGAGCTTATTGACCTCCCATAGAACAAATCCCTGCCTTTGGCAGAACAGTATGGCTTGATCAAAGGCCTCAAGGTTAGTTCTGCTTATTGCCTTGGAACCTTCTGTTTGACATTTGGTGATGCCTACCTTTGTAAACACATTTCCTCAATATTTATAATTGTTGCTGCTCAATTAGTATTGTACATTCCTGACTTTCTAAAGGAAGTGGGGTGATATTCAATATAACATCTTGAGGGCAGGAGAAGAGCAAACCAGGAGCCATAGTGCCAGACAGAATGGGCAAAAACACAGAAAAAGGTGAAGGAGGACACAAGGATGGTCCAGTCTAGTAACATTGTGATCAGTGTTCCCTTCTAACAAAATATTTTATTCAGCATAGAGGGGAAAGGTCAGGTGAAATCAGGGGTAAAAGGTCTGAGACAAATCTATAAAGAACAGAGGTCCATCAGTGGCTATTAGCCACAAGGTATAGATAGGAAATCTTGGTCTGGGGCAAGTGATGCTCTGTATTCTTGGTGCTTGGGGGGGGACTTCTAGTGTACTGGCCCCACTGCTGGACCTCCTGAGGGCACCTGGTATTTTTGGCCACTGTGTGACAGGGTGTTGGACTGGATGGGCCATTGGCCTGATCCAACATTGGCTTCTCTTATGTTCTTGACTATGGTTATTTAGAAAAAAAACAACATGAAGCTGAATGGAATATTATTTGATATTGTTTCAAACATACCTCTAGTTGCATTAAAAGTGTATAAATTATGAGCACACCAGTCTTATCTTCTCTAATAGGTGCAAAAAGCCTCCTTGATTTTGCTGGTTTAAGAGCTCTTCATTAACACTGTGACCGATTTCCCACTAGTGCTGCCCCAGTGTTCCTCCTCTGTTTGCCCCGGTGCTGTGTTTGAATTTCACACTATTTGCTGCAGGGCGCATTTTGACCTGTGGCTCCCCCCAATCTTCCCCGTGGTTTCAGTGATCCTGTTTTTTGTGGATCACTGAAACTGTGGGAAAGATTGGGCAGAGCCGCGGGTCAAAATGCGCCCCACGGCAAATAGTGTAAAATTCAAGCACAGCACGGGTGCAAACAAAGGAAGAACACCGGGGCAACGCCTGTGCGAAATTGGTCTGTATTTAAATTTATATTAGGAGCAAACCAGTCCTTCTTTTCTAACTGGCTAAAAGCCTTCTAAATTTTAAATTTGGCTGGCAAAATGCTCTCTACACCAAGCTGGAACTAGCCTATAAAGAAAACTATTCTACTTAGTTCCATGCATGTTTCATTCTTAAAGGTGTAAACCATTAACGAAGCTATTAGAGGCTGAAACCATGTATGATACTTCCACCTTTGAATGTACTTGAGAATAATGTAATGCTTTTAAGAGATGAACTGGGCTCAGTTCTTAAGTTTTGAAGTAATTCTAGAATCATCATTTTCAATAATATGTATAAAGTATTGAACCATTAAGAAATCATACCAGAAACTTATCACTTCCTGGAGGATCTCATGGAACACCATTATAAATATTTATTATAGCATAATCTTCACTGAACCAACAATTACTTAATCTTGGTTACTATAACCCAGCAACTAATCCAAATTGATGTAATCTCCTGAATGGAAACAAACTTCTAATAAGGTTGTTCCATGGAAAAATCTCAATGCTTATATGGTTTCAGATATGATAAATCGTATACTCTAAATATACTTTAAAAAAAATACAAAGGCCCAGTCTAAATACAATCCTGAAATTAATCATGTATACTTATTATGTGCCGAACAGAAGCAGTAAAGACAAACACAAGGGATCACAGTTATCTTTACAGAAAATACAGCGAGAGGACTTCTGGAAGAGATGCGCTCAATGGTGGACGCCTCCCTCCACTTATGCGGGAGAGGCGA